>CP144046.1:2400000-3600000 GCA_036427605.1 Cryptococcus sp. DSM 104549
TGCAGACAGTAACATAAATCGGCCCGCCTGCACCCTCTGCCTCCCGTTGTCCCGCCGGTTGTGTCCCGCACAGACACACACTGCTGGCGCCTGCTTCTGTGTCCTCGTGAGTTGGCGGCTCTCATCTTGATATCTCCTCTAGTCCCATCTTCTACATATCCACTCCTCGGCCCCTACCCCCCACTCCCACCTGGGAGCCAGATCCCACTCCCCCACCTCCTTTGTGCAAAGGCCTTTGGCCACCGGCTTTCGCCCCTCCTCCGGACTTCAGACCACGGCTTTCCATCGTCCTCCTGGTCGTCGCCCCGGAAGCGTCCCACCTCTCTCCTTTGTCAGTCTGCGAACGCTATAGCCCTGCATGGACGCGTGCTCCGTGGCAGTGAAAGCTCTTCTGCATGAAATGTCAACTGCACTGCAATAAGAAGCTGACGCCTGTCTCCCTCTTCTATCTCTTCAACAGGCAATCACACACTCAACCGCACCGGCCTCTCCCACCACACACCATGGGCATATTCTCTCGCCTACGCCCATCATCATCCACAGTCAATCTCCCACTCGGCAGTCCCTCCACTGCGGACCTCCATGCCAGCCCACATCCCTCCACTCCCGCAGCATCTTCCACACACCTCTCACTCAATCCACCATCCTCCGGCCGCCTGTCCCACCCACCCTCCTCACCTTCCGCTAGCTCGGTGACCTCCCGGATCTCCAAGCGCACATGGAAAACCTGGAGGACCGACGATAGTCAGAAGGGGAGCCAGAAGAGCAAAGGCAAGGGGAAGGGCAAGGGCAGGGAGTCGGAGGTGGTTGCGGAGGACGATGTGGGTGGACCGCGGTATGACGATTTCTCGCCGGTACCACCCGTTCCGTCGTCGGCCCTATTAACACCGAAATCCTATGGGACGCCAAATACGAAGGGCAGCGTGAGGAAGCCGCCGCTGCTGAACCTTGGGGAGGTGCCGGGGGGTGTACAACCCAACTCGCCCTCATCTCCTCTGAGCCGGTTCGAGACTTCGTTCGGGGATGATGAGGAGAAGGAGGAGCTTGATCGGGAGGCGGAGAGAAAGCGGAAAGCGAAATTCTCAAGTGCATTCAGGAAAGAGGGAGGGATCTTGGGGAAGCTCAACTTTGAGAGTGGCGGGCTGGGCATCGAGGAAGGCGGGGGGGAGAAGGACATGCCCAATGAGCCTGTGAGGGGGGATATAGAGGTTCCCGAGCCGGCATCGGTACCTCTCCGCCCGGTCAACTCGTTCAACGGCACAACCACCACCTCGGAGACCACCGAATCGGTATTTGTGGACAGCGGGAACGAAACACCGGAGAGAACGGAGGATATCAGAGTAGGGACGCCGCCACCTCGGAGGGCAGGAGAGGCCGAGGAGGATCCGATGGAGGTCTTGGAGTCGGCGGAGAAGAAGCCCAAGTTCTGGAAGATAGGGCGGAGGCAGTCGAGGGCGATGAGTGTGAGCGATGTGCCGGAATTTGGGAGGGTGAGTGGAGAGCCGGGCTTGGTTTCCTCAGGCAAAACTGACATATCACAGTCTGCATCCCCAACTCCCCACAAGACCACTCCCAACAGCAATTCCGTGGACATTCCAAACTCCTCGCGCAACTCGGTCGACATTGTCCAACCCAGACCGCAGGCTCTACGCCGCCCCTCATCCTCCCTCTTCACCAACACCTTTAACCCGTTCAACCGCTCCGCCTCGCGCGCGTCCGAGCGATCGCCTATCGTCGACGACGGCTCTTTCCAGCTGAAGGGCTTCCGCCACGTCTCGGGTATGTCGGACGTCGAGGGCGCCGGCGAGCTGGAAGGGTATCTCACGCACGTGAAGCGCGACTCGGTGCTTGCGCTGGAAAAGCCCGGGACCCCTACGCCAGGCGAAGCGGCCAGCCCACCCGTGGCGTTCACCACGCGCGTGAAGCCGCCAACGATGGTGCCCATCCCCCGACCGCCCAGCGCGGCCAACTCGGTTACCTCGATGGACGAGCTTGTCTCGCAGTCCAACCGGGTGAGCGTCGCCGCGTTCCGGCGGGGGATCAGGAGGCCAAGCGAGGGAGTGGCGACGATGAGTGACCTCGGGCATGGGATACCGGTGGACCTGGACGACGACGATGTCCCGCTGGCGGTGCGCAGGGCTTCGCACCACCCCTTACCGAGGAAGCAGAGCTCGTTGTCGCTGTCCAGCGTGCCCTTGGAGGCAGAGAAGGTCGAGAGCCCAAGCTTGAAACAGCTTGGAGAGGAGATAGAGAGGAGGGACAGTCCAAGCTTGAAGCAGCTTGGGGAAGGGATAGAGAGGAAGGATAGCCCGCTCAGCTTCCAGGTGAAGCACCATCATAAACCTGGGACTGGGTTCGTCGTCAAGGGGAGGAGCCCAAGGGGTCAGCAGGATGCTCTACCGCCAAACATGGGACTTGCTTCTCCCCCGGCGGGGCCTTCCAGCGAACTTCGACCGGCGGTGTTCGCTACTCCTCCTTCTACCCGAGGACCCTCGCCAAACATCCAGGCGATGGGCGAGAGTGGTCATATGATGTCGTCGCCGGTTGACCTGTGTCCCGTGGACAGCTACTTTATGCGTGGTGCACCGAGCCAGAGCGATCAAGTCCGGAAGACTGCCGCACCGGTGCCGCTCAATATGCTCAAGTCGCGCCCAGGCTATGGCGAACATGCTTTCCCATCACCTCTCGCTACTGGACAGCAGGCCCCAGGCCAGTACTCGGGAAGTCCCAACCCCAACCAGACCTCCAGTCCTGGATCCAACACCACTCGTTCTCCGGACCGCCCTCCCCCACCACCCGTCGCGCCCCTAGATCTCCCAGAAGCAGAAGACCCCCTCTCAGGTCTCGCGCTCAACCTCCCTCTCCCTCCCGACCAGATGCCAGACACCCCTCCCAAAGCACCGAAACCGCTCAGTGAGCTCCCCTCTCGACGTCCGGGCTTCAGCCCCGACGCGAGCGCCTCCCCGAATACCCAGAGGAAACGCATGTCTCTGCTGGACGAGCCTATGCGGATTATCTCGGGCTTGTGGAACTCTCCTGCGGCAGGTGAGGATGCGTTTGACCCGGCGCTAGTGGTTAGCTCGATGCGCATGTACGGGGAAGACTCGCCGGGGTCGCCGAAGGAGAAGGAGAAGGAGGTGGAGGCGGGGTCGCCACTCCCAGCGAGGGGACCGGGTGGGACGCTGGAGCACCAAAGGTCGCACTCGACGCTGTTCGACATGGGGACGGTGACCCCACTCGAGACGGCAGCGACTCCGCTCGAGAGGACACGATCGCCCCTATCAGAGAGGCTTGCAGGGGTGGCCAACTCGGCGAAGGGGAGCAGCATGAGCTCATTTGCGAGTTTGCAGAAGCCAGCTTTGAGGAAGATCCAGACGGAGAAGATGGAGAAGATCCAGACGGAGAAGATGGAGGCGGGGACGGGAATGGGAGCAGGGCAGGTCAAGTCGCCCGTGAGCGACTCGACGCCTGTGGGACCTGCTGGTCCGACCTTGGGCTCCAGTTTCATCCCACGGGGACCTGTTCCGTCCAAGGATGAGTCAAGCGAGAGCGAGAGTGACGGGAGCGACACAGAGGGCGAGAATAGCTCTGCGGCGTACCACCGGCAGCACCAACGGCTGCAACAACAGCCTCTTCTGCCTTCCTCCGCGTCGAGGGACTCCAGCCGACGCGTGCCCAGCGGTCCGCGCAAGCCGTCGCTCAGTGTCAGGCAGAGTCGCATGGTCTCCATGCCTAGCATGAACTCGCAGGGCCATCAGGCTGTCCGCCCATCTACTCGGAAGGAGGAAAGCAGCGACAGCGAAGACGACAGGCCCCTTTCAGTGGTGAAGACCCGCTCCAGGTCGTCTCTAGCGGCTCCCGCTGCGGCCAAGTCACCCCCCTATGGCCAGGCGGCGCTCCCCAGCCCACCGATTAGCGTGGCTACCACGATCGCGAGCAGCAAGTCGTCGCCGGCCGTGGCGGCGTCGGGTGATCCACGCATGGCGAGCAAACCGCTTGTTGAGCTGGGCCCGATCGTCAATGCGGGCTTGCTAGCCGCTCGTCGTGAAGGCTCGATCCTCGAATTGCACTCATCAACGACGCTGACTTCGTCGTCTGTAACGTCCACACCCTCGTCGGCCAAAGCTTCTCTGCCGTCGCCAGCGTCTAGGGCGCAGGTGCGGTTCGCAAGTCCCGAGAAGGGCAAGGAGGCGAGGAGGAAGACGGCGAGTCCTGAAAGCGCGCAGTCCGGCGCGACGGGCGAGAGCGGGTTTTATGGGCCGTTGACGCCGAGGAGTGGGGAGGTGGGGCTGGGGCTGAGGATGGACCAGGGCAGATCTCAAGTGAGTCAATCGTTTTTCAGGATTGTTAAACGGGCTGACGAGAAGCAGAATGATCAGCGAGGCAATGCTCGATTGAGGAGGCAATCCCAGGGCAACATGCAGGCTTATGATCCGCCGGCCCAACTCGCAATGCAGCAGGCCCAGCAGCAGGGCATGCAGCAGAACATGCAGAACATGTCTCCCGAGGCCATGCAATTGTGAGCTGGAAGAAAACCTCACAGTCCCAGTAGTTCAACAGCTGACATGATTCGCTCGCAGTGCTATGAAGCAGCAATGGCAGATGAACGTCGTCGCCGCTGCCCTTCGCGCCTCAGAAGAAGAGTGGGAGCGCCAATCATCCACCTCCGCCGGCACGAGCTCCACCACCCCGCACTTTAACGGCGGCTTCCCCATGCCCCCTATGCCGATGTTCCCCCCGATGAACATGGGGATGATGAACCCCAACATGATGGGGATGGGAATGGGCATGCCGGGGGGTTACGGGTACCCGCAGTCGCCGGGGTGGGGGTGGCAGCCTGGGATGCCAGGGATGCCCGGTATGCCTGGGATGCCTGGAATGCAGTTCAACGGAATGGGGATGGGCATGCCGGGTATGCCAAGCCCCGGTGGTGGTGGCGGCGGGGGGTATAGCTACGGCCCCGGTGCGCAATCTGCCTACGGCGGCAACTTTGGCCCGCCTTCCACAATGCCCTCCCAGCAACGCCGCGCGTCTCACAAATCCTCTGCGGCTACCCTCTCCCACGCCCAGGGTGGTGGCTCGGCACCATCTTCGCGGATCACCTCGACGTACCTCCCACATGACTCGCGTGACCGCGAAGCCCGCGAGATGCCCCGCCAGAGGAGCGCCTCTGCCATGGGCACCGCAGACGCGCGACCAGGCTTCACGGGCCTGCTAGCAGAGCGGGAGAAGGCGGAAGCGCGAGAGAGGGAGGAAGCAGCTCGGAAGAGGGAGAGGGATGAGAGGGAGCTGCAGAAGTACCGCGCGAGAGAGCGGGGGGCGAGTATAGACGGGGAGTCGGAGGCGGGGCGGAGAGGGAGGGAAGTAAGCCCGCCGCCGTCGAGCTGGAGGAGGTCGGGGAGAACGGCGTCAGGCGACTGGAGTGATGTCCAGGGGACGCCGAGGAAGGCGAGGCCGAAGTCTCAGTTCGTCAACTGAGCGGCGGGAAGGAGAGAGAACGACGACAAGACTCTTGTTTGTAACGTACGCACGAACCATCACACGCCCCTGTATATACTACTTCATACACGACCCCCGAGCACATTATTGTTCCTTGTTCTCACGTTCTTTACGACAAGACCCCAGCCAAGCATTAGTAGCATAGTATCCATACCTTCCCTTCCCGGCTGAAGAGGTCCAGCTGCCCGCGACGAGTAGAGTAATGAGGGGCAAGCGCCATATGATTTCAGGTAGAAAATACTGCATAGGGGATGCACATCATGCTTCCGATCAATCCGCTCACGAGTCTAGCAACGGCTGAAAGGGGAAGAGTTAGAGTAAAGTGCGTTCAGTTCCGTAAGAAGTCACAGACAAGGTATGTATGGCAAGATCATTTGCTTTTTATCATACAACCGCTCCACAACAGATAGATATACCCCCGCCATACGCTACGCCCCTCCATGAGCACCTCAGCGACGTACACGCCCCCCTTCTCACTCCGCCATGCCTACAACCTAACCAGGCGACCCATCTCAAAGCTCAATCAACAGTGCCTCCTCCTTCTCCTCCTTCTCAAGCCCCTTTGGTGCCTCATGCGGCGCATCCGGGAAGAAGCTCGTAGCAGGTAAAGCCTGCGGGAAGGACGCCGCGGAGTAGACGCCGGGAGGAAGCTGTTGGGGCTGCGTCTGCTGAGGCTGCTGGAGCTGTGGCTGGGTGGACTGGGGCTGGGGTTGTTGGGGGGCAGGGGTAGCTTGGGGCTGGGGCTGAGTGGGCTGGGGGGTGGGCTGTTGGCTGATAGGCTGGTACAGCTGGGGCTGATGGTGTGGCTGGGAGGGGGAGCCGTATATCTGCGGCTGCCACTGCGCCTGCGCCTGCCCCTGCTCCTGCTGCCCGGTAGCATACCCCCGCGAAGGAGACCCCACCGCACTCCCCTCCACATACGAGCTCTGCCGACTCGACGCCGAAAGCGCCGGCGGGGCCGACGGTTCCCCCACCGCTATCGGGAGTGTCGCGGTGGATATGGTAGGTGACGTGGGGTGGTTGGTCCGATCCACTGGTGGGGGTGGGGGAGCCGATGCTGCCGCGGCGGCGGGGGTTTCCTGCGGGGGCGCACTGGGATGCTCCGCGATAGGCGTTGGGGCGGAGGAGTAGGATACAGAGGGCTGGCGCTGTGGTGCGGGTGGGGCGGATGCCGCGGCAGCAGGTGCGGGGGTGGGCGCGCCGTACATGGCAGGCGGTTCTCCCGGGGCAGCTACCGGCGCCCAGTCCTGGTGGTACCCGTTCCTCTGCGGCCCAGACCCGAGGGACGTCACAGCCTCACGGTACGTCTGTTGCTGTGGGATGTGCTGGAGGTACTGCTGCTGGGGGTAGAGCTGCTGCTGAGCGAACGCGGGGTTGGGCGCCTGCGTGGGCATGGAGGGGTAGAGCGATGGCGCGGTGGGCTGCGCCTGCGCCGGAGCCTGGACGGGGGATTGCACCGGTTGCGGTGGAGCATACACCGGCTGATGGCCCGGTGGGGCGTACTGCGGGTACCCATGCTGCGGAGCGTACCCTTGTGCGAAACCATACGGGTAGCCCTGCGGCGCGTTGTACAACCCCTGCTGCTGCTGCTGTTGCTGTTGTTGCTGGAGGTGATACCGCCTAGCCTGCTCCTCCTGCATCTTGCGCGCCGCGTACGCTTGCTGCCCGTCTAGGATCTGGCCGTACATCCCAACGGCTTGGGAGAGCTTTGCTTGCATCTCCATGAGCATCTCTGTTTCGTCCAATCGACTCCGACGTCAGCCTGCTGCTCTTGTCTTTTTCTGTTATCGGTCAGCGATACAAAACCAAGACTCACGCTGCTTGGTGCTCTTCTCCTCGATATTCCGCCGCAGCTTGTCCCCCGTATAGTACGCCTGCTCCGCCAACGCATGAGCGTGCGGGAATCGCCGCAAGTCCCGCTCGCCATACGCCGCCATCTGGTCCATTGTGTTTGAAAACGTGAGGATTGTCTCTGTCTCGCGGGGGGCGAGGTCAAACGTCGGGAGAGGCTGCGGGGTTGTCAGCTCTGCCTTCGGGGAGTGGTGAAATGCCGAGCTGTACGCACCTTGTACTCTGGCTCATCCAGCCCCGTCGGCGCACTAGGCCTCGCCCTCTCCATATCCCTCAAACTCGCCTCTATAGCCAACCGCATCTCCTCATCGTCATCCTCCGCTGTAGCAACTCCATGGGCATGTCCGTTGCGCTGCGCGATGGGCGGCTCGGAACCGATAAAGTTGGTGCCGCCGGGCTGGGATTCGGCGAGGGAGAGTTCTATGGCGCGTTGGAGGTCGGCGTCGACGTCGGCGCGGGAGCGGGGGGTGCGGCCCGGGACGGCTGGGGCGGGTCTGCAGGGGGAGGGTGTGGTCAGATATGTTCGGCTGGTTTTCGCCACCAGAGTCAAAAATGGCAGCCGCCAATTAAGACACAGACACCACACACCACAACTCACCCATCAACCTTCCCCTTGCCCGACTTGACCCAACAACTCTCACAAACCCTCACCTCCTCCGCAATCCCAAACCTCGGCAGCGCCATCATCCTGCTCGAGCACGCCTGGTCAAACACAAGCCCGCAGTTACGGCAGTGGTGCTTGCGGTTTGTGAATGTGAAGGCGGTGCGGCAGCGCATGCAGACGTCGGAATCGACCCAGGCGGGGGCGGTCGTTGTCTCGAGGAGGTGGGAGGGGAGGGGGGCGGGAGGTGGGGAAGGCGACGCCTGGGGTGGGTGAGGTCAGCTGTCGTTTCAAGAATGAGGGAAGATGGGAGCTGGGCGCACCGGAACTCTTGAGCTCGTTGTAGACATCCACGAAGAAGCTCAGCTCCTGCTTTGACTGGAACGCCAGTGCCCACTGCTGGAAGTACTGCAAAAGCATCTGCTTCACCTCGGGGCTTGCCGTCTGCGATGAACAAGAGTTAGCTCATAGCTCATCATGGGTCCCGGGACATTTTGTGAGCTAAAGAAGAGTGCACGGCACATACCTGCGCACGGATGAGCCCCGCCATCTCATCGACAAACTCCTTGCTCGCGATCTCGGCCAGGAAGTGGTCCCCGCCGTTCTTGATGCAAGTGTCTACTAGCTATGAATTTCACTATCAGTTGCTGTCTTGTTTCAGTTTAGGTAAGCAATATGTGACTGACCCCAATCGCATACATCTGCACGCGCCCGTTCTTGCTCGCGATCCGGCGCTTGAGGCTCTGCATCGCAATCTTGGGGAGGACGGCCTTGCTCCGGATCATATCCGCGAGCTCGAGAGCCGTGGCGATGTCCTCGGACTGAGGGTATGGGAGGTTGAGCGGGGAGCATGCTTTCTCTGTGAGGGCAGCGGGGCGTTAGCGGTGGCCCGGGACGCGTAGGAGATGAATGGAGTGCCAAGGCGGGAGCGGGAGGGGTGGCGAGCGGAAGTCGGTGGGCAAGATTAGAAAGAGAACATACCAGCGAGCTCCTCAAATTGAGGGTTTGTACTCGAGCCCCATAGCCAGGACATGGTGGATGGGCTATTGCGGGTCGAGGAGACAGCGGGTCGTGAAGTGATGTGCGTGGACAGTGCCGCGCGGCTGACAAAGGACACGGGCCGGGTTGCTGTGGGGGTTGCTCTTGTAGTTCTTAGTCGTCACTAGAGTAGTGCCTTCTCCGTATGCTATGGTATGTGAAGTATAGATGCGGAATTGAGATGCCGATGCGTTGTGGATGCGATTCGGTGGCGGAAAGAGGTGAATGGCGCAGTGACGAAGCGGGCGAGGGAGGCTCATACAGGGATTCCACGTGGCTCGAGGGGACAGGTTTCCCACGGCACACCACGCGGCGTTATTCTCGGAATTACAGCCAGGGAGGGAGGGAGCCGCTCGCTCATCCTCTCTCTCCCCCGCGAAGGCTCACAACACCCAGGTCTATACTCTTCCCTCCCCATACATCTTCTCTTATACTCCCCCCCTCTCCCCCTCTCGCGACCACACCAGAGAGGAGAGACCCCGTAGACTAGGACACAAGTCGAACCAACCCCACAGCCTCAAAACTCGGCACCCGAAAACTCGCACTCCTTCCCTTCTCCGACACCCCCGTCTTCCTCTTCCTCCCTCCCTCACCGGCGTCCTCTCGCATCGCGCCTCGATACCCCCGCACGGCCAGGAGAACAGATAGGAGATCCACGGGAGAACAGGAAAAAACACCAGTGGGCAAAAGGGAGAACGAAGGAAGATCGTGGAGCCGGATTGTTTCTAGTCAGACGACCCTACCCGCCGACATCCTCTCGCCAAGATGACGGTCTCGTTCCCCTACTCCTCCGCGCCTGTCAAGCAGGTCAAGGAGATCCAGTTCGGTGTCATGAGCCCAGAGGAGATTGTACGTGGCGTTGTAGCCTCGTTGGTTCACGGAAGCCATCCGCGCACACCGCTGACATCTTGCCACCCGCCCCACCCACCGACCCCCCTCGCAGAAAGCCTTCTCGGTCGCCAAGATCGAGTTCACCGAAGTGATGGATGAGAACGGGAGGCAGAAAGTCGGAGGTCTGATGGACCCCAAGATGGGCAGTAAGTCGTCCCGCCCCCGCGGCGCGTCGACGACTTGTTCACGCTTGCTGCAGCCATCGACCGCAACTTTAAATGTCAAACCTGCCTCGAGGGCATGTCGGAATGCCCGGGCCATTTCGGGCACATCGAGCTCGCCAGGCCCGTGTTTCACCAGGGGTATATCGTAAAGGTCAAGAAGATTCTCGAGTGTGTGTGTTATAGCTGTGGCAAGCTCAAGGTGGACATGGTGCGTCTTCCGCCCGTTTCTTTTAACGAATGCGCCCCACTGACAAACCACCCCGCAGCGAGATCCCATGGTCGGCAACGCCGTCCGACGGATCAAGGCGCAGCACCGACTCAAAGCCATCTGGGCCATCGCCAAGGACAAGAAGATCTGCGAGCCCGACGAGATGAACGAGAACGAGAACGGGGACGCGACGTTCGAGGACGAGTATCTCGCCGAGCAGAAGCCCGAGCTCAAGGGGCATGGTGGATGTGGGCACGAGCAGCCGCTGTGGAGGAAGAAGGGGTTGAAGTTGACGGGCGTGTGGAAGCCTACCGACAAGGGAGATGTGGGCGGTTTCTCTTCTCGACGTGCAGGGACGCGCTGACGAGTCGTGCTTGCAGGAGACGGCCGAGCCCGAGGAGCGAAACATCTCCCCCGGCGAGGTCCACAACATTCTCAAAAAGATCACCCCGGAGGACCTCCACATCATGGGCCTCAACGCCGAGTACGCTCGCCCCGACTGGATGATTCTCACCGTCATGCCCGTCCCGCCCGCGGCCGTCCGTCCCTCCATCTCGGTCGACGGCGGCGCCATGCGCAGCGAGGACGACTTGACGTACAAGCTCTCCCAGATCATCAAGTTCAACGCCGTCGTCCGCCGGATGGAGGCCGAGGGCGTACCCCCCAGCGTCGTCAACGAGCAGTTCGACCTGCTGCAGTACCACGTGTGCACGTATATGGATAACGACATTGCGGGCCTGCCGCGGGACCAGCAGAAGGGCGGGAGGGCGATCAAGGCGATCAGGGCGAGGTTAAAAGGCAAGGAGGGGAGGATGCGAGGGAACTTGATGGGGAAGCGAGTGGACTTTTCGGCGAGGACGGTCATTACGGGTGATCCCAACCTCCAGCTGGACCAGGTCGGTGTGCCGAAGAGTATCGCCATGACGTTGACGTACCCCGAGCGAGGTGAGTTCCCCAGTGATGAGAGTCGCACACATCAATATTGACACTCGCATCGGCAGTCACCCCGTACAACATTGTCTACCTCCAGACACTCGTCAACAACGGCCCCGCGACGTACCCCGGTGCGCGATACTACGTCAAGGACACGGGCGAGCGTGTCGACTTGAAGTACCGCCGGTCGGGCGAGCCGATCAGTCTGCAGTTCGGGTGGATCGTCGAGAGGCATTTGAAGGATGGAGAGTGAGTCTTCTGTCAGCCAAGGTGTTTGGGACGAGTGCTGATGGAAGGGGGTAGTTATGTGCTGTTCAACCGTCAGCCCAGTTTGCACAAGATGTCGATGATGTCGCATCGTGTCAAGTTGATGAACTACTCTAGTGAGTCGCGGATCCACAGACAACTTGCAGATCATGTGCTGATCCGCGCGTCTCAGCTTTCCGTCTGAACTTGTCGGTGACGTCGCCGTACAATGCCGATTTCGATGGTGACGAGATGAACTTGCAGTAAGTTCAGCTGCCACCGTTAGTGCAGTGCCTCATCGAAAGCTGACAATGTTCTTTAGCGTGCCGCAGAGTGAGGAGACTCGAGCCGAGCTGAGTCAGATCGCGTGGGTGCCCAGACAGGTGAGTGGTGAGACATCCGTTATACACCGGGCCGATCTGACTCCCGTGTAGATTGTCTCGCCGCAAGCAAACAAGCCTGTGATGGGTATCGTGCAGGACACCCTCTGTGGTGTCCGCAAGTTCACCCTCCGAGACAACTTCCTCGACTGGAACCAGGTGCAGCACATCCTGCTCTGGGTCCCCGGGTGGGACGGCACCATCCCCGCGCCAGCCATCTTCAAGCCCAAACCTCTCTGGACCGGCAAGCAGCTCTTGTCGATGACGATCCCCAAGGGGATCAACATCACGTACAAGAACAACGAGAAGCCCTCGCCGATCGACGTGACGGACGAGAACGTGCTCATCGACAACGGGGAGCTCGTCCACGGCACGATCGTCAAGAACATGGCGGGCAGTGCCAACAACGGTCTCGTTCACGTCATCTTCCGCGAGCTCGGGCACGTCGCCGCGCGCGACTTCTTCTCGGCGTGCCAGATGATGGTCAACTTCTGGCTCCTCCATTTCGGCTTCTCGGTCGGGATCGGAGACACCATCGTCGACAAGGCGACGATGGCGGGGATCACGAACCGGATGGTGGAGGCGAAGGAGGCGGTGCAGACGCTGATCACCGAGGCGGAGGCGAACCGGATGAAGCCCAAGCCGGGTATGACGATCCGTGAGACGCTGGAAGCGTCGATCGCGAACGAGCTCAACAAGGCGCGTGATTGGACGGGTAAGACGACCCAGGATAATTTGAAGGACGACAACAACGTCAAGCAGATGGTGGTGTCGGGCGCCAAGGGGTCCTTTATCAACATCTCGCAGATGTCGGGTGTCGTCGGCCAGCAGTTCGTCGAGGGGAAACGTATCACGTTTGGGTTCAAGCACCGCTCCCTCCCGCACTTTTCGCGGGACGATTATGGCCCAGAGTCGAGAGGGTTCGTCGAGAACTCGTACCTGCGAGGTCTTACCCCGCAAGAGTTCTGGTTCCACGCGATGGGTGGGCGAGAGGGTCTGATCGACACGGCGGTCAAGACGGCCGAGACGGGGTATATCCAGAGGAGGCTGGTGAAGGCGATGGAGGATTTGAAGGTGGCGTACGATGGGACGGTGAGGAACTCGGTTGGGGATGTGGTGCAGTTCCTGTATGGTGAGGACGGGATGGACGGTGCGGCGATGGAGAAGCAGGTGAGTTGCGCGGCGATATCCAGATGGATTAGAGCACCACTGACAAGATGTGTAGAGCTTGGACATTATCCGTCTCTCTGACCGCGCGTTTGAGCGGCGCTACCGCGTCGACGTTATAGGCGCGTCGGGCGGCTTCTCCCGCGGGACGCTGCAGGCAGATATCGACCAAACCTCGGTATCGCTGCAAAAGCTCCTCGACGACGAGTTCGCCCAGCTCTCCGAAGATCGCGAGCTTCTCCGCACCAGCATCTACCTCGACGGTACACCCGGCCACCCCCTCCCCGTCAACCTCCAGCGTGTCATCCAAAACTCGCAGCAGATCTTCCACATCGACCCGCGCGTGCCGAGCGACCTTAACCCGGTGTACCTCCTCGAGCAGAGGCAGGCGCTCGCGGACAGGCTCGTGGTGGTGCGTGGGGAGGACAAGATCAGTCGCGGGGCGCAGCGCAACGCGACGCTTGTGTTCAACATGCTGCTTCGGTCGCACCTCGCGGTGCGCCGTGTGCTGGAGGAGTACCACCTGAACAGGGAGGCGTTCGACTGGGTGATCGGAGAGGTGGAGCAGATCTTCAACAAGGCAGTGGTGAACGCTGCCGAGATGGTGGGCACGCTCGCGGCGCAGTCGATCGGAGAGCCGGCGACCCAGATGACGCTCAACACGTTCCACTATGCCGGTGTGGCGAGTAAGAGTGTTACCGGTGGTGTGCCGCGTCTCAAGGAGATCATCAACGTCGCGGTCAACATCCGCACGCCTGCGCTGAACGTGTACCTCGAGCCAGAGTACAGCCGGACGGAGGAGGACGCGCACCAGATCATGCGCAAGTTGACGTACACCCGGTTGAGGGACGTCACTGCGTCGGTCGAGATCTTCTACGACCCCAAGCTGGACTCTACAGACATCGAGGAGGACAAGGACTTTGTGGACGCGTTCTTTGCGATCCCCGACGAGGACATCCGGCTCGAGTTGCACTCGCCGTGGCTCCTCCGTCTCGAGCTTGACCGCGCCAAGGTCCTCGAGGGTGGGTACGAGATGTCGCAGATCGTGGACGCGATCGCGAGCACGGTCGGCAAGGACGTGTTTGTCATCCACTCGGAAGACAACGCGCCCAAGCTCATCATCCGGTTGAGGGTGGTGGCGGAGAAGGAGGACGAGGAGCTGCTGGGTGACGAGGACATGTTCCTCAAGCGGATCGAGGGGACGCTGCTCGACCAGGTCGAGCTCGGTGGTATCACGGGCATCACGCGAGTCTTCATCTCGGAGGGCAAGCAGGTCGTGCTCTCCCAGGCGGGCGAGTACGACCAGGCCAAGGAGTGGTTCCTCGAGACGGACGGTATCAACCTCAAGGAGGTAATGGCCGTCGACGGTGTCGACGCCGCCCGCACGTACTCGAACAACAACTACGAGGTGTACGAGACGCTCGGTATCGAGGCGGCGCGCAACGCGCTGTACAAGGAGCTGAACGGGGTTATCGAGATGGGTGGTTCTTACGTCAACTACCGACACCTCGCGCTGCTGTGTGATCTCATGTGCAGCAAGGGCTCGCTCATGAGCATCACCCGACACGGTATCAACCGTACCGACGCGGGTGCGCTCTCGCGCTCCTCGTTCGAGGAGACGGTCGAGATCCTGCTCGAGGCGGCGGCGGTCGGAGACGTCGATGACTGTCGTGGTGTGGCGGAGAATGTGTTGCTGGGGCAGATGGCGCCGATGGGTACGGGAGCGTTTGACGTGTCGCTCGACATGGCGATGCTCAAGGACGTCATCGTCGACCACCGTCTCCCCGTGCAAAACATGCTCGCGGGCGCGATGCAGGGCGGGATGACACCCGGTGGGGCCATGACCCCGTACGACAGCTTCTCGCCCCAGTGGACGGGCGACAAGGGTGTGCTGGGCGGTGCGGCGTTCTCGCCGATACAGAGCTCGACGAACGACGAGGGAGGCAACTTTGCGTACATGGGGTACGGCCAGTCGCCCATGCACGGCGGCATGTCGCCTGCGGCGGGCTACTCGCCTTCCTCCCCCGCGGGGTACTCGCCCACCTCTCCGTTCGCCGTCACCAGCCCGACGTACAGCCCCACCTCGCCCTTCGCGGGCGCTGCGGGCGGTGCGTCTCCCTGGGTCGGCCGAGGCGGGTACAGCGCGACTTCCCCCGCCTACTCGCCGACCTCCCCGCAGTACTCTCCTTCCTCCCCGCAGTTCTCCCCGACGTCCCCGTCATTCTCTCCCTCGTCGCCGACGTACTCGCCCGCGAGCCCCGCGTACGGCGGTGCAGGCGCAGGCAACCGCGCGTCGCCGTACTCGCCTACCTCGCCGGCGTACAGCCCCACGAGCCCGATGGGTGGGGTTACCAGCCCGCAGTACAGCCCGACGAGCCCGAGGTACAGCCCCGCGAGCCCGGCGTTCTCGCCGACGAGTCCGGCGTACAGCCCGACGAGCCCTGCGCCGTTCCAGGCGACGAGTCCGAGGTACTCGTGAGTTGTCTGGTCTCAGGATAGAACTCTGGATGGACGGAAACTGACATAATCCTGTGTAGACCGACGAGCCCGCAGTTCTCTCCGACGTCGCCCACGTACTCGCCCGCCAGCCCTGCGTACTCTCCTACGAGCCCGCAGTACTCCCCCGCGAGCCCCGCTTACAGGTGAGCTGTCCTCGCTACAACCCCATCTTGTATATGCTAACAACCCCACTCTCCAGCCCGACATCCCCGCAATACTCCCCCACTTCCCCCATGTACGGCGGCCCCGGAGCGAACGGCGCGCCCAACGGCGCTCCTCAGCAAAACGGGCAGGCCGGGCCGAGCGGGCAGCAGGCGAGGCCCGGGTGGGGGCGCGGTGCAGGCGGGACGGGTGGGGGGTATGGTGCGTCGCCTAGCTGGAAGAGCTAGAGGGGTAGACGTGCTGGTGGTGGGGCGTGACGTATGGGTTGTTGTATGTGTGGTGAGAGTGAAGAGGGGGGGGGGGGGGGGCATTTATAGCATGGGGTCGAGACGGGCGTGCGTGCGTTCGAAAACAAAACAAATATATATCTTGGTTACAGACAATCCAGATGTACACCAGTGCTCTACACTTGCTGCTTTGGTTCTTGAATCATATCTCTTCAAGTAGTACTTTCCTATCTTGGGCCATCGACACACACAAGACAGTCACAGGGCTGAACCGCGTAGCCACAGAGATGCGCCGCACAAGACTTTCATACATTCACTTCCGCCTGACTACAATACCTTCTTTCGCACACACTTTCTTGTATTTCTTGGGCTGCTAACGATATGATATGGAAAGAAAGAAAGAAGAAAAGGTGGTGAAGCGGCGGGAAAGTGGAAAGTGGAGGGTGGCGTGTGTGGGAGGGGGGTACATTACACAAGCATCGAAAAGAAAAATGGCAACTAGTTTAGACAACGCAATCTTGATTGGTGAATCTTCCCCCTCTCTCTTCTCGTCTTACACTCTGCCCAACGACCACCTCAAACGAGCCCGAAGGACCCGCTCAAAGCTCATCAGCAGTCAACTCATCCCCACTGTCCTCCACCACCTCAAACTCCTCCTCGCTGTCCTCCACCTCATCGGTCTGGCGGGACGACACCGACACGGTCGTGTTGGTCCTCACGCCCGCGACGTCGATGAACGAGTCGTACGAGATCACGCTGGCGTCGTCGGCGTCGGCGTCGGCGTCCGAGTCCGAGGCGCCGGCCTCGGAGGGGGAGGTGGAAGGGTGCGAGACGTGCGAGGGGGCAGAGGTGAATGTGCCGCTGGATGCTAGGGAGGCGGTGCCCGCGGGGGTGGCCCCGGCGGTGGAGGCACCGGTGGTGGGCACAGGGGCGTAGTGGTGCACGAGGTTACCGCACGACACGGGGCTACCGGGCTTGGGGATCTCTGCCTCTGCCTTCTCCTTGTCGGCGGTGACGGGGGCGGGGGCGGCAGACTCGGCGTAGTGGTGCACAAGCTCCTGGCACGAGACGCCAGCCTTGGGCTCAACCTCGGCAGCGTCCTTGTTCTGCTGCTCGACGACCTCGCTAGCGGACGGCATGATCACGCTCGACGCGCTCATATCCGTCTGCGCCTCTTCCTCGACGTTGAACCTGTATCCCGTCGCCCGCGTCAGCTGCCAAGCCAAGCAAGATGAAACAGCTGCTGCGACACGACACTTACCTGAGACGAAGCGGCTGCCCATACTCGACCCCCTTCTCATCCACAAACCTCCACCACTCCACCACCTCCTCCCCCTTCCTGTCCGGCACCTTCAGCCCCTCAATCCTCACCTGCACCTCCTCCCCCTCCTTAACCTCCTCTTGCCCAAAGCTCACATCCACCGCACAGCCCTCCACCCCGCCGCTAGCCTGGCCGGCGGTCTTGTGCACAAGACGAACACGGTTAAAGTCGTACTCGTGACCGGGGGCAAAGTGCTTGAGGACCCAGACTTTGGTGAAGACGGAGCCGGCGGGAAGGGTGGTTCCCGGGGGGATGGTGAGGTGGCGGACCCAGGAGAAGATATCGAGAGGGGTGGCGGGGGAAGGAGGGGACGCGGGGGCGATGGCGGCGACCACGGGAGCGGTAGCCTTGGGCGTCTTCACCTCGATCTCTTCCTCCTTCACCTCCTTCTCCTTGGCAGCCTGAGGCTGCACAAAGTAACCCCCGGGCACCCTCATCTCCTCCTCCTTCTCCTCCCTCTGCTTCTGCTTCTCCTCCCTCGCCTTCTCCCTCTCCTCGCGCTGCCTCGCCAACGAAGCAAGAGTCATGTGCTCCTTCCTCTGCCCCAGCAGCACCGATCCAGGCCCAGGAGAAACGCTCGTCGTGGGCTTCTGCCTCCAGTGACAGCCCCTGCGCGGGCCAAAGGCATCACCGTGCGCGGTGCGCCCGTTTCGCTCGGCGCTCGAGGTGGAGGCGGCGGCAGCGGTGGCGGCGGCGAGGGCTTGCGCGTGCTGGGTGTGCTGGGCGAGAGTGTTGGGGTACGCATGAGTGTGGATCGGCGACTCTGCCTTCCCCGCCTTCACCTCCTGGTGCTTCCTCTCCGCAACCTTTGGCAGCGGCACCCCAGCGTAGAAGCTCGGCGGGTCCTCCCGCGTGAACGGGGAGGGGACCTTGTACTTGAGCGGGAGCTTGGTCTTGAGCATGGGGTGGTCCACTGGGTGGATCGCGTGCGGGGAGGCCTCGCAGGCTTCGCAGAGGTCGTAGTCCGGGCAGGAGGGGTGGAGGCACTTGTAGCGCGCGCCGCAGATTCGGTTCTTGCAGCCTGCGTCGTGAAAGATTCGTCAGTTCCGGTTTCCGGCGTTTTTCGCCGTCTCGCAGCTGCGACTTACCGTCACAAGTGACATGCGGGTGCTGCACCCCTTCCTCCTCAACCCCACCCCCAACATAGTCCGTCGCCTTATAGAGCTTCACGAACGCATGCCCCTTGTGCACCTCGCTCAACACGCCCGCACACGCATTACAAGCATCCCAGTCCGGGCAGTTGAGGCACTTCCACCTGACCCCCACGATGGACTTGTTGCACAGGTCGCAAGCCGCCGGGTGGGCTTCCGTGGCGGAAGGGCTGGTCTCGCCTGACGGGGTGAGCTTGATGCGCTCGGCGAGGTCCCGGTGGAGCATGGCCTTGAAGGTGTGCGTGGAGGGGTGGAGGTCGGAGGTGTGCAGGAGGGGGAGGCAGGAGCCGCACAGGTCGTAGTCCGGGCATTGCTATTGTCATTCGCTCACGTCAGCTCCATCTCTGATCGAGGGTATCCTAGCAGCTGCTCACCTCGCACTTGTAGCGCATCCCGCGAATCCCTTGCTCGCACCCATCACACCAGATCCTCTTGTGGCGGAACCCGCCTCGCCCGAGCCTGCTAGACGGCGTCGCGGGCGCAGCTTGCTCCGGCTGCTCTGTGGCCTGCGCCTCAGTCTGGGCCTGCGCCTGGGACTGCTCGCCAGCAGGGGGAGCCGGCACGAACGCCCCGGGGATAGTCCCTTCCTGCTCTCCCGCGCTGTGCGCCGACGGGGTGGGCGTCCCGCTAACAGTCGAGAACCTCGACCCCGCGGACCCCTCGAAGGTATCAGCCAGCTGTGACGTCAGGTTCTGCAAGAATCCGTCGAGCATGGACTTGATCTCCTGAGCCGGGACGAGCCCAGCGGGGTTGGCGGGGTTAAACGAGTCCGTAACAGTCTCGAACAGGTTGCGGAACCCTCGCGCGGGGGTCGCCGGGTTGCCTTGGGTAAGGGCGGGAGCGGGAGCGGGACCACGCTGGAACGCCGGGTGCTGAGCAAACATGCCAGGCGGGAACGGCCCAGCAGGGAACCCCGGTGCGGGGTGCATGGCGTGGAACCCGGGGTGATGCGGGTGGCCGTGGAACCCCCGGCACGGGCCAGGGTGCGGGTGAGCCGCCGTGCAGCCTTGCCCCCTCGCGTGCGCGTGGGCAGCTGCCAGATGCGCCTGAGCCTGGGCGTGCGCGTGAGAGGCCGCCCGGGCGTGAGGGTGGCCGAACGCGCCGGGAAGGAACGCCGCGGGGTTGCCGCCGAGAACATGCTCTAGCGGCGGGAAAATCCCTTCGCGCGCGAAGTCTGTGGCAGCCTTGTACGCTGCGAGCTCGTCCTCTGTCTGCTGGGCGCGGACGGCCTCCTCGCGGGCTTCGGCCTCGGCGAACTGCCTGAGGGTTTGGTGCGGGAAGCCCTCGGGCGCAGGGGCGTTGTCGAGCTTGTCCTTGTAAGCGGTGAACTGCTCCTGACAGGTGGCGAGGACTTTACGCGTCTCGGCGATGCTTGCCGCCTTGTCACGCGAGCGTTCACCCCAGAACGTCACGCCGAGTGTATCCCCCTCGCGCTGGCACTCTGCAAACTTTGTCTCGAGCGAGTGCAGAAGAGACGCCTGGTTGGCGAGCTCCTCCTCGATCCCCGAGATGTGGATGGCGAGGTCGTCAGTGGACGCGAGAAGCTTGTTGGCTTTGTGGAAGCTGTGTATAGCGTTTAGGCGCGGGTCCGAGGTGAGGAGGACGGTGAAGACCAAGGCCGGGTTGGAGCCGAGGTTGTGCAGGAAGGGCACTTGGGCGGATTCGTACCTGTTGTGAGGAGGTGAAGGAAAGGTGGGCGTAAACAAAGGGAGAGAGGGCGGTGGAGAATAAAGGTACGGTGCGGTTGCGGTTGCGGTTGCGCGTGCAGGTGGGGGTGCATTGTGGATGGTCGTCGAGAAGATGCAGTGGGTGATGGTATCGAGATGTGGTGAGAAGAGTCGGGGTGCATATCGTCAGCACGCGATCTCTCACCAACGCATCGCCACGCATGCCCTCCCGCGGTCGCGACACCACACCCAGCCGCGCGCGGCGACCCCATTGCTCCCGTCTCCCCCGGCCGAATCGTCACACGCGCAGCACTGCCGCCACCCGCCTTGCCGCGAGAAAGAGAAGGCAAGACTCACTCGGACGAATCACAGACATGCTGCTTGAACATGATCCTCGCATCGTGCGAGTCCTCTGGGTAGTAGAGGGCGTTTACCCAGTAGGTGTGGGCGGTGGAGGGGAGGGTGAAGATGGCGCGGAGCTGGTGGCGATAAGGGTGGGGTGGGTGTTATGGAGGGTGTGGTGGTGAAGTTGTAGGTGATATTGGTTGTGCAGATCGGCGGTGAGGAAGGGGGGAGGAATCGGAAGGTGAGAGAAGGACGATCAGCATACAACGGGACGATTGAGTGTGCGACGACGGGAGAGATACGCACCTTCTGCTGGACCTGTGAATACGGCGGGAACTTTGTGCTCTCGAATGTGAGACGCCGTGTCTCGTCCTTGAGTGTCGCCTTGATGACAAACATGGCGACGGGGGGTTGTAGGGGAAGATAGGGGAAGGGAAGGAAGGAGAGTGATGTACGGTGGCGAGAGGGAGAAGGGAGGGAAGGGAGGAGAGAGAGGAGAGGGCGGGAAGGAGAGAGGGCAGCTGACGCGGCGGGCGGGTGCTTATCGCAGGTTACGTAATCAGCGGCAGAGTGCGGGGCTCCTGCGGGGCTGAGTGTGGCAGTGCGGGGTGGTTACGTAACGCCGGGTATGGGTGAAGCAGGGGTCAGGTGATGCTGTGGGGGAGAGGGGCGTCATTGAAGGAGGATGATGGAAGAAGAGAGATCTGTTGATGGAGAGAGAATGCGACTCTTGTCTCTTCTACATATTCTCTTTCTATTCTCTGCGCACTCCATTAGAAACATAGATAGCACTCGCCACTCGGCCATTAGAATTGCCCCGCATCGTATTCTATTCAGTCACTCCCTCACTCAGTCAGTCATATACCCCCTCCTTCCCCTCCCTCCCTTCACCCCCCCACTCCTGCCCCACATCCCTCTCCAGTGCACGCCCCGGGACCCCACACCACTCCAGCCTATGTACTGACACCCCTCCACCCTTTACACTTACCCACCACAGAACCAAACACCAATGTCCACCACCTCCACCTCCCTCCCCGCCGACCCCACAGCCACCCCGCCCCCAAACCCCCTCTCCCCAAACCCCAACGCACCCGCTTTCCGCCCCTCCCCCACCCGCGCCGTCACTTTGTCCGGCACGACATACCAGTACAAAGGCCGTGCGGCGTCCCAGCCGGCCGGTGAACGCCTGCCCCCGCCTACCCAGTCGACTCCGGGTAGCGGGAGGGGCAGCCCGGGCGGGGTGTTTGGCGCGGGGGCTGGTGCCGGTGCAGGTGCAGCTACCGGCGGGAATGGCAATGGCAATGGCAACGGGGGTAACGGGGGCAGCGCATTCGGGGTGATTGGCGGTACTCGCACCCCGGGCAGGTTCGGGAGTGCGCTCGCCGGCGCGGGGACGGTCACGCGCGCGAGCAGCTTTTCCGCTGGTGAGCGGCACGAGCCTAGAGTGCGTATCCTCTCCTTTTTTGGCCTTTTCTCTCACGCCGATCTTCGAGATCCTTCTGTGCCTTGGGCCCGTGGGGCATATAATACTCACCTGATGTGATGCAAAATGTACGTGCGCTGACTTCCCGTCTCTCTCTGTCTCTTCTCTCGCTACTCCTACGCCCCACCGCCGCCCACCCGCGACACCACAGAACATGTCTCTCGCCCGTACCCTCTCCTCCCACACCGAAGAGTTCCTCCCCTCCCGCTCCCACTCCACTTCCCCCTTCCCCACCTTCTCTCCCAACTCCACCCCTTCCACCTCCCCCGCCGCAATCCGGCAACAACCCCTCCCGCATTCCCCGCCCAAAGCCGCGTCAAACGTCTCCCGCTCGCGGTCCCAGTCACTCGCGACAGGCGTCAGGCCGACTGTCGATCGGCCTTTCCTTGGAGGGATGTCTGCGCTGGACCCCCACGCGGCGGGTTCGGGCGGGTTTGGTAACGGTTCGTTCGACTATGGCCGAGCGTGGGGGTCGCCGACGGAGGGGAGCAACATGTCCCCTTTTACCCGGGGACTCTCCGCGCTCGCCGCGTCGGCAGACCACACCGCCTTCTCGCGCGAACCCGCTTACCCTCGAGACCACCCGCGAGACCACTCCCAATCCCAGTCCCAGTCCCGCGCTGGCGGGCTCGTCAGTGGGGCAGGCGGCGGGAGCGCGAGGTTCCGATCCGCAGGACCCAACCACTCCGCCCTCCCGCCCACCACCGGGCCCGACCCCCCCGCGTCGGCGACGTACAACTCCGCCCGCGCGGCGTGGGGCGCCTCCGCCCCCGACACTGGCACCCACAGCGCGCTCACCTCCTCCGTCGCGCGAGCGCTGGGCGGGTACCCCCCTCACTCTGGCACCGCCGCTGGTTTTGGCGATGTCTTTGCCGGTGCCGCTGGCCAGGGCGCCAACGCCGGTGGTGGCAGCGGGGGCAGTGGGAATAGGAGCGGTACGAGCTCCCGCCGGCACAGCGTTAGTGTCGTAGGCGGTCCCGGCGGGAGGAGGGAGTGGGATACCCATGGGATGGGGATCACACCTCTCGGGTCTGCCGGCGCGGGGGATGCCTTTGGCAGCGGTGGCGCCGGGAGCTTCAACGCGAGGAGTGGGTTTTACGGGTTCGAGAGGGATTTGGGAAATGCGCTTTCGTTGGATATCGAACAGCCTGCTCAGCGGGAGGGGCGCGAGAGGGGGGAGAGTGACAGGTTCGACAGGTTCGACCAGCCCCCAGCCACCTCCGGGAGCGGCTTCCGCGCGGCGGGCGCTGGGGAGGAGAAGTACCAAGGTTTCGGCTCGACGACCTCCCAAACCACTCGCGGGAGATTATCCTTCTCCCAGCCTCCCCCCGGCCCACCCAACCCCACCAGCTTTGCGCAAGCGCAAGCGCAAGGCCAGACAGGGCCAGGCGACCGCGCGCCGAGCAACGAGTCCCAAACGCGCGATGGTGCGGGGACGGCTGGCGCTGGCGCGCAGAGGAGCAGGTTCTCGGCGCAGTTTGAAGCTGCCGCCGCTGCTGCGGGCGGGGCTAGGGGGGATTCGCCCCTGCGCGCTGGGGCGAATGGCGTGAGTGGGGCGAATGGGCATGCGAACGGGCATGTCAACGGGAATGGGGTCAACGGCAACGGGCAGAACGGGACCAGCCCCGAGAGGGGGAGGGA
The DNA here is from genome assembly GCA_036427605.1 of Cryptococcus sp. DSM 104549. Classification (NCBI taxonomy): domain Eukaryota; kingdom Fungi; phylum Basidiomycota; class Tremellomycetes; order Tremellales; family Cryptococcaceae; genus Cryptococcus; species Cryptococcus jaspeensis. The sequence continues at coordinate 2,423,475 of CP144046.1, forward strand.
GGTCTCTGCTGGGGCTGTCGGCGCGGGTGTGCCCCGCGGGATGTCGGGCGGGATGGGTGGCATGGGGAATATGGGCGGTATGGGAGGGATGGGGCTGGGGATGGGCAATATGGGTGGGATGGGGATGGGCGGCATGGGCATGGGCGGCCTCGGCAACATGGCTCCAGCCCCGATAGGCAGCCCTCCCGCTCTCAGCGGCTTCCAATCCCAGTCCCAAGGCTTAGGCCAGGGATGGGGCGGCCAACCCGGTCAACCGGGCCAGCAGCAGGGGAGGGGCGGGTTCCAAGGGATGGGCGGCGGGATGGGCGGGATGGGCAACATGGGCAACATGGGCAACATGGGCGGCATGGGTATGGGCGGTATGGGCGGGCAGCAAGGTTTCCGGCCCCAAGCTGGGTACGGCGGGTTCTACACCCCCGGACAGGGCCAACCGGTCCAACCCGGTCAGCCAGGTCAAGGCCAGCTGGGGCAGGGGCAAGGTGGGCAGCCGGGGCAGGGGCAGGGGCATAACCCCCCTCAGCGGCAGATGTCCGGGCAGTTTGGCGGGGCGTTCTCCCCCCACCCGACCCAGCAGCAGCAGCAGCCGGGCGGCTTCGGCGCCCAAGGGATGGGCGGGGGGTTCTACCCTCCCGCCTCGCCATCCGCGCACACCTCCTCCCTCCCGCCCCTCCCTCTCTCCCTCCCCCCCGCATCCCCCTCCTTCTCCTCCCTCTCCCTCTCCGACCTCGGCAAAGGCATCGCCCTCTCCACCCTCCCCCCGACCACCCCTCTCTACATCGTCACCTTCAAAGCCGGCCGCCGCGACGTCTTTTACTGCCCTGACCCGACTTTGCTGATCAGCAACGGCGATAGGGTGGTGGTGGAGGCGGACAGGGGGAGTGATCTGGGGACGGTGGTGTATGATCAGCTGACGCCGGTGGAGGTGAGGGAGTGGCAGGAGAAGCAGGCGACGGCGGCGTTGTTGAGTGGGGCGAGCCAGCATCAGCCGCCTGGGATGGGGATGGGTATGGGGATGCCTGGTATGCCGGGTGGGGAAGGCCATAGGCGAGTCCCCTCCATGCCGGGCGCACCCACCGGAACCGGCACCAGCCCCCGCGCCCCCGCCCACCAGGCCCCCGGCCCCGGCCCCGGCCCGGCCCCCACAAACCCCAACGCCCAGATGCTCCTCACGCCCAACGGCATCGCCGACCTCTCCGCGCTCGACCTCGACGCGCTCCTCGCAGGCGTCGGCCCGGGGGGGCAGATGGAAGTGGTCGGCACGGCGGTGAGGGGTCCTCTGGCGAAGGAGGTTATGCCAAAGAGGATATTTGCGAAGAGTAGTCAGGGGGCGGAGGAGCAGGCGTGAGTCGATCTTTTTTTTCTTCACTCTGTCATCTCTGGTAGTGTACTCGAAGAATTGGGCTGACGAGATGACGGTAACGGCAGGAGGATGAGGGAAAAGCTGCAGGACGAGTACGAGGCGATGATGATTTGCAGGGAAAAGGTGGTGCAGAGGGGTCTGCCTATGCAGATTGTCGATGCCGAGTACCAGTGGTGAGTCGCGTCGCCTTTCCCAACCCTTTCCCCCGTCGCCCAGCTAGGCCGTCTTCGACTAAGATTGTCAAGGACCTCGCTGACAAGACCGTTGGCGATCGCACAGGGACCGCCGCAAGTTGACGTTCTACTTCAAGGCCGACAAGCGCGTCGATTTTAGGGATTTGACAAAGGAGAACTTTAGGATCTTCAAGTCGAGGATCTGGATGTCGATGGTTTCCAAGGACGGTGCGTCTCCGTCTCCTTCCCCCCTCTTCTCCCTTTTCTCGGTGACTTGGGTAGAAGGCGATGGTGCTGATACGCATGGCCATGCGCAGACCCACGAGCATAATGTACTACCACCAAGGGACGACCCACGCGCAACATTCACGTTACACGGTGTGCTCTACTTTACAAGCACCTCCATCCTCTTCCCCCTTCTCTCTTTCTTTTTTTTTTGAGTCAGACAAAAACCGCTCCGATCATTGCTCGTTTATCAATACAACAAAACCCACATAAGTACTCGGTTTACATCGTAGAATAGCAAGAAACACATCATTTCCTTCTTTTCGTTCTCTTTCTATATATTTTTCTTTTTTTGCGGTGTGTCTACAGAAGAGACCCGGAGTGTATGATTAGGGCGTGTGTAGAATGGATGAGGGGAGGTGGGGGAGGTGATCCAACACGAGAACAAAGAAAAGAAACAAGATGGGTATCTATCTAATCCTATATGGGCCGAGAAAAAAGAATGTATTACTATGTATGGGTTATCTCAAATGTGTCCGATGTGAGTGGTCGCTGGGACATGGGATGAGGAAGAGAGAAGAGGAAGAGTTGAAGCCGCCGGGAGAAAAAACACGTGGCAGATGACGCACACATCGGACATTAGGCGGGGTTCAAAAATGCACGCGCCACGCGCGGACGCGCCGTTATGAGTGAATGAATCAAGAACGAGGAATATACATCGGCCACCATCCCACTAGCCGATAACGATAGGATAAACGTCGCCCCCTCCCCCGACTCCCGCTGCGGCAGACAACTGGCTGGTGACTCTGGGTATATACAAGACAAGGTTTGGAAAGAAGAGAGAGGGAGAGAATGGTCAGTAAAGGTGGGCCAGGGTTGGCGGAAGAAAGAATTGTGGTCGTTGGTGGTTCGTTTGGCGAAATGAGTGGCGTTGGTCCACTTCACCAAGGAGGAGGGACGGGAAGGAGGGGGTTGTATACTCTGAGAAGCCGGTCTGCAATAGGAAGGTCGATCATCAGCTTCCGCCCCGTGCACTTCCGGAAGAAGCAAACAAAGACACAACTCACTCGGCCCAACTTTCATCTTGTACAAAAAATGCACAATTGTCTCCGACTCCTTATTCTGGCCCCCACCCAACCCGCGCATCCAATGCGCATTCGCCTTCTCCGCGAATACCGTACGCGCCGCATGCACGTCCGACAGAGTGATCAGGCTGCGCTTGGCGGGTGCCGGCGGGGAGGGAGGGGGAGGGGTGGGAGGGCGGCGAGATGGCGCGGTTTTGGAACGGGTTGTAGGGGGGAGAGGAGGAGGCGGGGAGGGGCTGCGGTTGGCGGAGGGAGAGTCGGGGGCGGGGGCGGAAGGGTCGAGAGGGGCGGAGGGGTCTTCGCCTGTGGAGGGGTCGGCCGTGGAGGGGTTGACGGGCGCGTCGGCGGGTCGGTCTCCTTCTGCTCGAGACTCTCCGCCAACTGCCTCGCCCTCCCCCGCGCCCTCACGAGTCGCCTCGCCCGCCGGGACGGGCACCGGTGCCTCCTCCGCCATCACCACGTCCTCCCCCTCCCGCCCGCGCTGCACTTCCCCTTGCCCCCTCGCCTCCGCGTCATCCTCCCGAGCACCCTCACGCTGCCCCGGGTACTCTTCCCCGGGGAAAGGGGGCGTATCCACCCCACCGTTGAGCCCGGGGTGGGTGGGCGCGCCGTGGATGTTGTAGAGGTGATGCCCTGCGGGGCCGGAAATGCTGCCCATACCGGGGCCGACGCCGAAGCCGAGAGAGGTAGCGTATGGCGGGTAAGGGAGGGGCTGGGAGGCGTATAGGTGCGAAGCTGAGGGAGTGGGAGGTCAGCGGTTAACGGCATGGCAAAGGAGACGCGTGTGGGTGGGATGGTTCGGCGGCTTGGGACGAATGGATGATGACTCACGCGGCATGACGGGTTCTTCAGACCATGGAGAAGGCTCCCACCGCGGCAGGAGATCGTGGTACTCGAGGTACCTATACAGCGTCTCGACCGGAAGGTCATTGAAGTCGATCTACATCCCCTCGTATTGTCAGCTTTCAGGTTGATAACCTCGACCACACACCCACCCCTCCCGCCAAGGCGCCGCATAACCCCCGTCACGCGCCTGACGAAAACTCACCTTCGTCTTCACCTCCCCCTCCACCACCTCATCCTTCCCCGCCCCGCCCTTCCCCAGCTCCGGACCCACGCTCCCACTCCCCTCTGCGCGGTAGGCTTCCGGCTTTCTCCTCTTTGCCCTCGGGGCCGGAGCACCGGCTATCTGACCGCCGGCACCCGCAGCAGAAGGAGCAGAGGCAGACGCGGCGCCCCCTGCTGCTGACTGGCGGGGCCGCTTGAGTGTTGGCGGTGGCATGGAGGATGGGGGCGGTGACTGAGCTGACATGGTGCTGTCGTGTTGCTGTAGGGGGGTCTCTCTAGGCTGTGGGGGAGTTGAATACAGAGCCGAGTGGTGCGAGATGGGTGAATTTGGTGGACGACACTGGCGATTCGCCCTCGGTGGAGGGCTCAGGGTTCAGGGCGGGGCGGATTACGTAAGTAGCAGAGGATAAACAGTGGGTCACGTGCAGCGCAGAAAGTTGCGGAGGGGCGAGGTGCGTGGGCTGTCATCGTGCAGTCGTCGATGGATCAGACTTAAGAGACCTCATCCATACACAAAGAGAAGCATACACAAGACAGCATGGTGAGTGGTGTCGATATGTGTGGCTCGGGCTGATAGGTAATCACCAAGCTAATCACCATATTCGTCTTCATAGGGGAAAGCAGCCAAGACCCGCAAGTTCGCCGCCGTCAAGCGGATGATCAAGCCCAACGACCCTCGACTGTGAGCTTTCGTCCGATCACCTTCGCAGTGAGAACATGAGCTCATCAGGACTTCTCTATACAGGAAGGAGAACGCAGAGAAGGCTGCCAAGAAGGCTGAGAAGGAGAAGGCCGCCGAGGAGCGCAAGGCTGTGTGAGCTTCACTATGTCCGATCAATGCTCCGAGGACTTGCAGCTGACCAATGTACCGTCTTTCAGCGCACAAGTGTCATCTTCGTGCGTAGAGTCTGCTGTTCTATGCCTCCAGTACTACGCATTGATCTCCCAGCTGACTTGGTCTTGCAGCCTCTTCTTGTCACACAACACCGACCTTGGTCCCCCTTACCGCATCCTCGTGGACACCAACTTTATCAACTTTTCCATTCAGAACAAGATTGAGCTGGTGCAGGGTATGATGGACTGTCTCATGGCAAAGTGTGAGTGTACAAGTGTTTCATCTACTCTTCTCCTGGATAGCCCAGAGCGCGGCCACATGTCACAGAATCTGTACTCCAGCATCATACACACGGCGTGCTGACACGGGCGGGTACAGGCATCCCAACGATCTCAGACTGTGTTCTTGCGGAGTTGGAAAAGCTTGGGCCCAAGTACAGGCTGGCGCTGAGGTAAGTTCTTTGAGGCGGCCCTAGCTGTGAAGTGGGCGTAGCTGACAATAGCGTCGTGGGGGTCTGTAGAATAGCGAAGGATCCCCGTTTTGAGCGTGTGCACTGCGATCGTGAGTGGCTTGGGATATTCGGTGCATTCATCACTCATGTACTGACTGAACTTGGTAACAGACCGGGGGACCTACGCAGACGACTGCCTCGTCCAGCGAGTGACGGCGCACAAGTGCTACATCGTTGCCACCGTACGTCTCTCATACTCACCTGGACACTGGTGATGGCCTCAGCTGACGAGATGTACAGTGTGACCGAGATCTCCGTCGACGGATAAGAAAGGTGCCCGGTGTACCGCTCATGTACGTCGCTAAGCGTCGGTACCAGATCGAGAGGTTACCGGAGTGAGTCTCGTTTTGCTTCGTCCTTCATTTTCTAGATCGGGCAGGTCGCTGACGATGTCTGTGCAGTGGAGGATCGGCGTTCATCTAGCGGGATGGATTGGATAGACTTGTATGTTTGTATAGTACTGATGCATGTTTCGCGACGTGCGCACGACCTTCCTCTCATCTCGGACAACTCTTTTCACCACTATTGACAACTGATTCAGTCGATCTGATTATACAAGGCTAATTATAATGCAAGGTATGTACACCAGCTTCCAAAGCCAACCACTAAAACTACCAAGGCCTCGCCAATTGTCCATCTACCAATTCCCTGTCATCAGCTCCTCGTACTTGTCGCGGACCGCGACCCAGTCAATCTCCTCGGGCGCCACCACCGTCGTCGGAACCTTCCTGCTCGCCCGGAGCAGTGCCCAAGAAGCCTTCCGCGGCACGTCGACAAACTCGTTGAAGGAGAAGGATGTGACGTCGAAGACTGCGGCCTTGACCTTCATCTCGGAGCGCAGCTTGCTCTGAGTTAGAGGCTTGTCGGGCTGAGAGGGACGACGTATCAGTGAGGAACATACAGTCAACTCTACGTTTTGTTTGTCTGGAGAGCATGGATAGCGAGCTCACCTTATCCCACACCCACTTCGTCCCCATCGTCACCGCCTTGACGCAAAGGTCCATCCTATCCATCTCCAGCGCCATCTTGAACGCAGAGTAAGGGCACAGCCGCTCGCTCTTCATCCACTCGCTCGCCAGCTGCACCAGCACATCAATCGTCTCCCGCGGTGCTTCATACTTGCACAGCAGACGCCACACCCCGTCACACAGGTCGTAGTTCTTCTTGCGGGCTTGGTGGCCGGCGGCGCGGTCCGCCTCAGTCAAGATGAGAGAGGGAGGGGCAGACAAGCGGGACAGGGGGATTTTCTTCCCGTGAATCATGTCGATCATGAGAGAGAGGTGAGCGGACTTCTCGAGGTCGGCATCGTAGAGCTTGACCGAGACTGAGGTATTTGCCACATTCCTCAGCCTATCCCCGAACGAGGGGCTGTTTGTGGTGACCGTCAGCGGTGCTATGCAGTGCGATGAAAGTGAGCTCACCAGTGCCGAAGAAGGATCATGCGGTTCGCCTCAAACTTTTTACGGTCAGGCGAGATGAGCGTAACCCTCCTAATCTCGGGGTCATCCTCGGGGTTATGCGTCTTCGGGGGCGGGCTCGGTGGCAACGCAGACTGATCCTTATCAAACCCCATTAACCTCCCAAACTCATCCGCCACGGAGTGCCAGTCATGCGAGCGGCTAGCTTCTACTGCCTCGGATCCCGCGTGGTAGGCCATCATCCAGCACCAGGCGGTCCGGTCCGGCAAGCTCTCGTAAAATTCGAGGCTGGTAGCGGTGGGGTCAAACATGCTGGCACCGGGGATCGCGTCATGGATAGGGGACCAATCTACAATGGTATCTCGCAGGATAGTCTGCGTGGCGTCGAGCTGTGTGGACTTTAGCATGGGCATCTTCGTTATGCTGACTGATCGTGCACGTACTTCTTTCGACACAAGGTAGTGGCAGCCGCTCCCTAATACCTGCAGAGACAACGGCAGACATCGAGTATCATCGCCAAGCTTGAACACGTCTAACGGCGACAACTTTCCCTCGTCCATGAGCCCCTCGAGCTTCACGCCGAGCTTGTACATCAGGTGTACCGCGTCATACTTGACCAGAAGCAGGACCAGTCTCTCAACAATAGCCAGTTTATCTTCAGGATACTCGGCGTGGCTGATGAGCGCATCGAGGGTGTGAAACCCTGGTGCTCCCGTGTTGCAGAAGATGATAGCGGCGAACGCTTCTCCGTATATCATGTCGAAAAAGAGGGCCAGGTTGTCTGCTTTCTCAAGGTCGGAGTCGGGCAGGACTAGCTCGGTGTGGGCGGCAGGCTCATCTCCGATCTCAAACATGGCATCAAAGAAGTTGCTGATGAAACAAGCCTGTCAGTGGCAGGCTTCTTTCGCGCACAGTTCGGGAGCTCACCTTGCCACTCTCAAACGACTCCTATGCGCACCGAACCTGACATTATCGCTTGACACTAGCGTGATATCACAAGAAGCTGCTACATCAGCGAAGTCACTGACGAGCTTGCTCTGGACGGTCCCGTCCGAGGTCATTGTGACGTCCATGGCGAACGAACTGCTGCGGGAAGCGGGTTCGCGTTGCTGGCGAGTTGCAAGTGACTGTAGTAGGTCAAGGTATTACCCAAAGTTCACACAGCTGATGCCACGGCGGTATCATATGTCGAGTAGCGTCTCTGCGAGATCAATGGTACAAAAGAGACATCCAAGGGAACAGCCAGTGATGAATAGCTTTTTGGAAGGATCGGGAGCGGGATGGGCTTAACATTTCAGTCTGTGGTGTGTGGACGATACCGGATACCCGATGATAAACCTTACCGGCTTACAACACAACCGAAGGCGTCCCGAACACAATCAGTGCCGTTTCTCCATCCTCAACTGGTATGTATGGTAGGAATACTTAGTAAGTACAGGAGATGCAAGGACGCGCTATCACGCTCAGAGCAAGTCATTGGCGGTTACTTCGCCGAAGAAGGAAGAACGAATGAAGTCAGCGTCCATCACCATACTAGACTACTTCCGTGTCATGAATCGTCTTCTTGGCCATCCTCTTCTTCGGACACGGACAAAGATAATTGCACTATCATCGCACTACAATCGGGCATATGCAGTATGCAGAGCTATCGCGGAACATCCGTCTAGCATCAACACATCTGGATCTTTGATGCACGCACTTCGTTCGTCTTCCTCATCTCTTCCACAAACCATGGCCTTGTGCCTCCAATGTGATTATTTTTTCACAACTTGTCGCATCGAGTCAACGCATGATCGTTCCGGACTATCCAACTCTTCATTTCTTCAAGAAGTTTTAGGTTGCGCTCATAGCCCATGGCCACAGAACGATAGTGAGGGCCGTGCAAGCCCTCGTAACCCTTGCGCGTGGCCCTTAACAAGGCCCACGTTACCGTAGGCGGCCAATAGCTAAGATATTCCTTATCCCGCCCTGAGAGGTCAAACGGGCTGCACTCGTAGTCTAGGTATTTTGTGTGAGTGAAATTGCAAGAAGGGAGCTTCCCATGGGTCCAGACGTTAGCCAGGATATACACTGTACTAGGGTTTGCATAGATGGAGAAACTCACGTCGAGCCAGGACCTGCCTTGCGATCTCTCGAGCGCTGTGGTACATAGCCGTATCTGACCGAAGGACACGCCATACGCGAAGACTTCCCAAGGGCACAAGTCACTCGGTGCCGTGAACCCGGTGCCTATGTGATTGACCATGAGCGCTGCGAAAGATTCAATCGCCTTGAGAGCCCTTAGGCCGTGGAGCAGTCGTAGAACTCGATGGCAAAAGACATGGTTATCTCGGCATATCTTCATATTATCGCCAATCTCTTGGCTGGTTGTATGATGACCTGGATTGACGCTTTTGATAGGATACCGTAAGGGTCTTCCGTAGACGAGGTCGAGGAAAGTCGTCAAGATCTCTGTCAAGATCTCTGAGCTCTCAAGCCCTTTGCCGTTGTCGTACAGTTGAAGGGTTACGACATAGTGAGGGGAGGGATGGGTGAGGCGCTCGATTGTTTGACAAAGTACCGGGCTGAGGCATGGTGTCAATTACTGAGTTGCTAGTGCCCAGAACTTGGACAACTCACCTGGCAAGCTTCAGTACACACTGATGAGCTTTTAAGGTTGCCCCATCGGCGGTTATGATTATGAGATCACAGTCATAGCTACCATACTCGTCAAGACGCCTCCTAGATGTCCTCCATTTCTTCTCCTTCTTCTTTGCTCCTCTTGTCCGCTGTGTGCAGTTCATCGACCCAACTGTGAGCCCTGCTGACCTTACGTCAGGATTAGGGGGAATAAGAGGTGGTGAGTATCCATCCATCAGAAGCATCTCAAATGTGATGGCGACCTCCTTCCAATCAAGCCGAGTAATTTTGAAGAACAACCGACCTTCATACCCAGCGGACTTGAACCCTTTCAAAATGGCTAAAGAATGCTTCAACGGCATAGCGCAAAAGTCTTCAATAGACAAGGCAGTCACGTCTATCGTGGACGCCCCAGCCACCGGCCAGGTCCTAGCATCATGGGGCTCTGCGCGGTCGAGGGGTGGCGGGGACTGTGGTGAGAGATAGAAAGTCGTCAATTATGAGAGTGTCTGGATAATAGGGTACACCATTAGATGAGCATACCTTGGGCCATTTTTGTCTCCACCCGTTTCTCGATGCGATCACACACAGCTCTTCACGTTTCATCTCGTATCCCATCCTAAACATCGCATGCGGCGTGACTGTCCAGTCAGACAACAGCGTTCTTATCCACCCTTCATAGGTGCTAAGAGCATGGATGTTGATGCCGTATTTATCCATCAACGTGAACACGTGCTGGAAGTTGAGGATCTGCTTGGTTTGAAGGGTGTGCGGCATTGCCTCCTGACTCATGATGCCGATATCTATCATAAACTCCCACACGGACAAATACTCTTCGTCTTTCGCACAATGTCTGTAGTATCTCCCATACAGTAGAGACAGAAATGTGCGTACATTCTCGGCAGTTTCGGTCTCAAAATCACAGAGCACGAGTTCGGGAGGTGTTTGGCTGCTGTCGACGACTTCGAACATGTCGCACAATATGGGGCTGTTGCTCCGCAACGTCCGCCGGGAGATGTCAGCACGCGCTACTTCTATATCACAAAAAAAAAAAATCGTCGTCAAGATCACTCACCTGTAAAGTTTTAATATGCACTGGTGGGCTTTGAACCTCACTCCATCACTCGAGACCACAGTGATGTCGGAGTCGTCAGGAGCGGGAGAGCCGGCGCCTGTCGTCTTCCACATCATCGCGGCGAGGGTTTGACAAGGAGAAGGGCGTATGTACTCTGTGTGGTGTGTGTATAAGCAAAACTTAGGGGAGAGGGATACTATATACGGACTGCTACTAATAGTAGATAGAATGCAGCGAGCAGACAGACAATGAAGGGGGAGTGGTCCGACTGAAGAAGGTTGACGATGCCGCCGTCCGGCAAGCGCCAGCAGACAAGGTTTGGTTGACCATGCCGTACCCCACCACCATATCACTGGCTCCGGGGTCGTACCGTCCTTTCCAGAAAACATGACCACTGAGCCCGTGCGAACAGTACGTTGCAGAACACCGTTAAATGGATGACATATGTATATATGGCCGATCACACAATATTTCACACTACCGGAGCACTTAGATACCACCGCGTCAAGATCTACCCGTATCTATCAGATCACCAACAGATCACCATCCACCGTCACTCGCCCCAGCCGGGTGGCTCCTGTCACTGCTTGCCGAGCTAACCATTCTCGGGGTCTCCTCGCCTGTTCGATGAAGGGACGACAGGGGCAAAACTGACTCGTCCTGGATGGACTTCTTGAGGTACACTTCGTCGCCCTGTGATACCGCCGTTAGCTGCTGGCTCCTCGGCTGAGACCATTGGGAGCTGTTGCTCACCTCCAGGGGAGTGGTGGAGAACGAAAGTCCCTTGTCAAAGTGCTTGGAGAAGCACTGTCTAGCGAGCTCGTAGTCGATGTGCGAGCTCATCTTCTTCCTGGGCTGGACAGTCAAGCTGTGCCTCTACATGACCATACTGATTAGCATCATGCTCTAATACTCGGCGTGCGGCAATGATCTACTCACGGCATCGACATTGCTATCCAGGACTGCAGGGCTGTGCGCACCCTCGCTGACCGAGAGCCTGATTGAGAAGTCCTTCTGGCCCCTGGTCGATGCGTTGCCAGACGACTTCTCCCACAGCTCGATTGTGCAGTGCGAGCAATAGTCGAGCTCGGGAATCCGGACGTTGGTGAAGGGCAAGCCAGAGGCGAGCAGGAGGTGGACGAAGGTGGTGATATGTGACTCCTTGCTGTCAACAGAGTAACGTCAGCGTATGCGTACCCAGCGGGAATCATCAGCCGCAAGCCTACGTGAAGTAGAAGCACGCCAAAGATTTGCCAGTCGTCTTGGCTTCATCCAGATCCTCCCACACCTTACGCAGAAGCGGCAAGCTGGTAAGCATGCCGATTTCCTCCTTGGCCTCCTGATCGAAACCGTACTCCTGAGGAGCAACGAGGTCAAAGAGAGCCTTGGCTCGGCCGTAGAGGTCATGAAGACCTGAAAGGTTGGGTACGTCAGCCAGAGATTTGATCGTTACTGGAAAATACTCACGTCGGTCCTGGTGCTCAGCACCGGCCTTGCTGGCTTGTCCCTTGCCTGTGGGGTCAAAGACGGCGAAGAGGAAGGTCCTGTTGTGCAGACTGTCGTATTTGATCTGCACGTCCCCTTTGTCAGTTTAAACCTCGTGATTCAGTAAGGACGGATGCGACTCACGCTGTCATACAGCTCAGACACCTTTCCGAATCACCATGTCAGCTACCGCTCTCACTCATGTATCTTCTGGCGTGAGCTCACTCTCGACGGATCAAACTTTTCCTGCTTAACCCCTACCCAGTCATCAAAGATCTTCTCCCATCGCTCCTTGAACAGCCACGGGCTATCGCCGCTGCACCATCGCTGCTGGGGTATTTTTTCGACGTTGCCGTTCTCGTAGTTGCGGCGCATGATGCCACGGAGCTCGGTGAGTTGCTCGATGACGTCCTGTGATGTGATACTATTAGAAGCAATAGCGCTGAACGTACAAACGTAGGACTCACGGATACCACCTCCACAGGCTCCTTCTTGAACGACTTGGGCCAAGCCAGATCAGGACGCTTCTCAGTCTCGCCAGTACGCAGAAGTATCTATGCCCAATCACCCGTCAGCCCACTTGCCGTCCGTTGCCCATGGTATTACGAAAACATACCTTGAGCTTCTTCTTCGCCTCGGTCATCTTCTCCTTCCCGGCATTGTTGTCATCAAGCAAGTCCCTCCTCTGGATCAAGTGACTTATTTGAGGCCCAGGCTCGGGAGGGTTCCGCGAATTGGCGATGGTCGAGGTGTTGGAAGATTGAGACCCGCCGCCACCTTCAACACCGAGCAGCGCATGGGCAAAGATTTGAGCGGTGTTCTTTTTTTTTAAAAAAAAAGAAAAAAAAGAAAAAAAAGTCAGTTTATGAGAAACCACCATAAAAATTCCTGAATGCAGCTCACGATGACTCGGCGCTCCGAAGAGGTGTAGATCTTCACGTTGTTCAAGACGTCCTTGTCTGAAAAGGATGATTAGCGCATTGTTGTCTTCAAGTCCTAATGTGATCGACAAGAATCTTACTCATGATCATGATGTCCTGTCAAGCCCATGGGTCAGCTCTCCCTCGATGTTATTTGGCCGCGCAAGACAACTCACCTTCTTGAAAGCATCGCCCAAATCCCTCGACTGGTATCGCGACGAGTGAGTGCTCTCCCCTCCCCACTTCACCACCAACTGCATTTTCTCCAGCCCTTCGGGGATATCCGGGTCCTCCTCGGCCTGTGCCTTCGTCTCTGGCGTCTTCGGCTCGTGCGGCATCCCGCTCCTGGGCCCCAGGTCGATGTTGATGGCCTCAGACGCGGTACCAGTGGTGCTCGCCTCGGTGACAGAGGCGGTGGAGTCGACCGTGTCCCCGCGGGCCGAGTCACCGCGCTTGAGCCACTCATTGACCTTCTTCCTCCCCTCCGTCTCCGTCAACTCGTCCTCCTCATCCGACCCCTTCTTCTCCTTCTTCTCTTTCTTTTCCTTCTTGTCCTTGCCCTCCTTGTCCTTCTTGGCAAAGCTGGGCTTCAGCTGCGCCTTGGTGCCGGGGAAGGACATCTTCTTGTTGAGAGCCTCCTTGATCTGCGAGAGCTTGGCGAGCTGCTCTTCTGTGACGCCGGGGGTTTGGGCGGACTCTTCGGCAGCAGCCAGGATGAATTGGAGTTGGCGAGTGTCGCGCAGGATGATCTCGTCGCGGTGACCGCGGAGGAGACGGAGGAAGGGCTGGGACCAGGGCTCGTGCGCGGGGAAGGAGAACTGTTCATAATATTGACTTTAGCAGATGCGCGTGCGCTCTTGTATCGGACTTGATTCACCTTGAGTTTCATCTTGGGAGTGCGGTCCGCATGACGAAGGACGGTAACGGTAGCACGGAGAGTACTGGTCGTTGAGCCCCCGGCCGTGTCGCTCTGGGGGTTGGTGGACGGAAGGCCGGCCTGAAGCCCCTGGATCTTGCGATCACGGGCGATCTGGCACACACCAGAGAGGATCTCGGCGGCTTTGTCTGTAAGAGGATCTGTCAGCAAGTATGTACTTGTACGCGATTATCCCCAGTGAATACTCACCATAATAGGCCTAGATAGGAAGTCAGCTTCTCATTCATCTCACTTGTCGAAAAAAAAAGTTGGCCCACCTGGTTCCCCTTGACGAAACTCCACCCGTTCACATCTATAACCATGCTCCTCGAACCCCCCTCGCACCTCAGTAGGTCGAAGCCGCAGACCCTTTGGCCGAAAGCCTCCACCACATCCTTGGCGTACTGTGTCTCCGCTTCAGAGAGGGGAGTGATGAAGCGGGTCTCCTTGCCGTCGGCGTTTCGGCGGACGAGTCCGTCAACGACGGGGGACTTGCGGGTTTCGGCGTGGGAGAACCTGGAGCCTACGGTGTAGACCTTTATATCCTCGGCTAGAGATGAATGATCGGTTAGACAGCTGTTGGTGGGTCCAAGGCTGGATTGAAACCTACCATTGTCGACGTTTATGAACTCTTCGTAGATGAAGGAGCCTATGGTTCGCGGGTGGTACATGTTCGGGTCGTACTCGCTCGACTTGTTCCCGACCTGCGTTGGTATACCAGCAAGCTTTATCAGCAAGTGTCATATGCCGCATTCAGTGAGGATCAATCACCTTTCGGAAGAGCCTTCTGCCGCCCCCACCCCGGTAGTAGATGTACACGTTGTGGTCCTCGCCGTGAACAGGCTTCTCCACAAACGGCTTCTCAATGACCTTTCCGTCCACAATGATAGCGTCGCCGTCCTCTCGCAGGATAACCTCCTTGCCACGGGGAACAACCTGTTTCTTCCCTTTCGCCTTCCACTTCTCGGGAACCACAAGCTCTCCCCACTCATCTTCGTCCTTGGCTTTCGGCCCGGGGAGCACCAATCCGAGCTCCCGCCTGACCTGCCTACGGAGCGAGCGCGGGACGTGAGGTCCGCCGTCGCGCGATATCTCGGCCCGGCTGGGGGTGGGGACGCCTATGTGGTCAAGGATGGCGAGAACGAGTCGGCGGTCCCAGAGGAGGGACTGCATCGACAAGGAGTTTATCGAGATGGGCGGGGGGCGGTTCGGGAGCTGGGTGTAGGATATAGCCTTCGGGAGGGGAAAGTCGGTAGAGAAGAAGGATACAAGAACGTCCACAGGGGGCCAGTGGGATATGTCTACCGTGGAATCGAGTCAGCCGTTGACATCGTTTCCATGGCGGGACTCTGTGGAGCACTCACCTTCCTCCAGTATAACGACGTCTCCAAATATCTTCACCTCCAAGCCACCCTTCTCAATATCCACCAGGCGAGTCAGGATCTCTCGCATGGCCTTGCTTCTGGCCTTGACATCCATAGCACACACACCAAGTACCACGGTGGGCTGTTTGGGTGCTGCAGTCGGAGATCGGTTCAGGTGCATCATCGAGGGCGGGGAGGAGGGGCGCTTGTCGACGATGATAGGCTGGGATGGGGAGCGTCTCTTGGACGGTGAGGGGGGCGGCGGCGGGAGCATAGACATCTTGAGGGCGGCTATGCACAGTGGGGTGGGGGAGGGGCGTGGGGGAGGGCAGGAAGGCCGATGAAGGCGAAAACGACAAGGGCTAGGGGATGAACGTTTATGGCGTGGCGGTACCATGGGCTACAGTTTATGGCATCCCATCGCACCAAGGAAATCCGGGGCACCGCACAGCGGCCAAAGCCATCGCGCCAAACAGAGGCTTCAACGACTCTCGGCTCCATTGTGTATCGTGTGATCTTCTTATGCATCAGACATAATCGCCATGGACGCACATGCGCTAGCACAGGCCCTAGCCGTAGGGTTCCAGCATGTGATTGCATCCGACGAGGCATGCCTGGACATCGCCGGAGAGGCAGAAGAAGTCGCGCGGCACATCGCGCGCAATATGGGCGACAGGTGAGTGATGGTGGGCTCTGGTCAGACGCAGCTATCTGATAGCATGCACAGGGAGGACATTGTCGACACAGACGACGATGACAACTTCTTTGACCACCTCGGGAAGTTCTGGGAGGGCCTCGCCGCCTCCTTCGACCCCAGCAGCGCTTCCACGAGCACCGTCAGCTTCGCATCCGAGGACTCGCGGATCAACCTTGCTCTGGCGTTTGGCAAGCTGGAGCGCAACTTGGTAGCTGGGCTACAGCCTTTCCAGCTTCATGCAGCGTGAGTGAACCCCGCGCACGTGTGTGCAGATGGCGGTGCTAAAATTCTGTGTTTGCACAGGAAACACGAGCCGGCAATAAGAAGTTTGATCTTCAACATCACCACCTTTGTTCGAATTGAGGATCCCCGCTGTGAGTCGTCGCTCTGCACGTGTGCCCTTGAACTTTGACCAGCCTCTATCATGGAGAGCTGAAGCGCTGACCTCTTTTGATGCACAGTCTTTACACTTCAAACAGTTTTGACGCAACTTCTGTCCAACCTCATCTCCCCCTCATCACCCGATGCCGACGCCGACGTTCTGGCGGACAAGTACTTGCGATTGTACCTATCTGGTCAACGGGAGGACGACATTATCGTGTGAGTGCTATCAGATGCGATACTTTGGTCTGAAGTTTTACCGCGGCTTACACTGATTTACAGACGGATACTGGACTCGAAGGAGCCCAAAACTAATCAAGCAGTTTTGCATCTCTTGAACAATGTCACTCGTGGCAGCAAGCCTAGATTGTGAGTTGCTTGTTCCACTGCCACTATCAGCACAGTTGTGATGTTGACATTACTTTCTGTTTAGAACACTGCTCCTACAACCTCCTGGAGTACGATGGTGTGCCAAGGTACTTGGCCGAATGGACGACTGGTTAGATACGGACGACGATCTCTTCGAGCTTGGGTGAGCTGCAGTATTCGGCTATCATCGCCAAGCGGTATGACTGATGGGTCGTCATAGCGCTTCCATCTTCAAAGCCCTCATCTCCCAAAGTTTGCACCCACTCCTCTTCACCGCCCTCTCCGACTCCGCAGAGTCAATAACCCCATCCCAGACCACCCTGCTTAAACTTATCGACTCGTCCCTCGCATCCTCTACACCCACCTCATCAACCACAGGTGATAACCCCAACACATTCACCGTTCCCCTCTTCCGCACCCTGTCCAGCTACTCTCTCAACACCATTGCTCAAAAAGCCGACGACCCGCGGCTGCCAAAGGTGTTTGAGGGTTTGGTGCTGGCGGCGGAGATTTTGAGCAGTATCGGGCTGCGGGTGCAGGAGGCTAAGGATAAGGTGGTGGCTGGGGTAGAGGCTAAAGTGGATGCGAGCGAAGAGGGCATGGTGGCAGCTATGAAGGACGTTGAGACAGGCGTTGTTGGGCATCTTGTTGGTGAGTTGTCTTCGCGTGTCCAACAGAGCAGCGGCCCGAATACTGATCTATACAAGCAGACCTGCTGAGGGCGCTCAACGACTTCTTCCCGCGTACCAACCCGCGTCAACCTCCACCCAATGCTCCCTCTCCCTCCTCCTCGTCCCTTCCGACCTCGAGCATTGTCCCCAACGAGCTCAAACCGTTCTCCAACCTCAAACGCGACCTCGTCCGTCTCCTCGGGATCCTCACATTTGACGATACCACCGTGGGCGACCAGGTGCGCGCACACGAGGGGATCCAGCTGGTCTTGAGTTTGACAGAGGTCGATGAGGGGAATCCTTGTGAGTTTTGGGCATGTGGCCAGTTAGCGATAATGGATGAAATCGCTGATGTGCTATGCGCGGCGTCCAGATCTGAGAGAGCACGCGCTGTTCTGCATCAGGAACTTGATGAAGAACAACCCGGCAAACCAGGCTGTGGTCAAAGAGATGGGGCCTATTGGGGTTCTTTCCGACTCGGGGGAGCTGCTCCCGTTGCCGGACAAAATGAAGAAGAAGTAGCAGCCTGACACCTCATAATAGGTCAGCCGTAAGAAGTGCGTACGCGGCCGGGGCCTAGATGGTAATGATAAATGCATGAATGATACACATGCACAGGTTGAAGTCAAGATCATTGGAGCCACCATGACAAGGTCAATCGGATGGGGCACAACAGAGCGGCACCAAACACGAAATTCTCGCGTCGCGACTCGCGTCGCGTCCACTCCTCTGGCCAGCACATGAACAAAAAAGTATGGTTGGCATCGTGTGCTCTTCTCATGCATCACATACACTCAGCCACCATGATGGACGACGGTGCTGTAGCACAGGTGCGGGCCATGGGGATCGACTATATCATCATGTCCGATGAGGCATGCCTGGAAACCGCCGAGGAGGCAGAGGATGATGCGCAATGGATCACGGAGAACAAGGACCATAGGTGAGCCGAGTGGTGGTGGGCTTTGAATCAACGCAGCTGACCGTCTGCATGCACAAGGAGGAAGGCATCGAGGATGGCTTCTTCGACGACCTCGGGGAGATCTGGGAGGGCATCACCGCCTCATTCGACCCCGGCAACGATCTTACAGACGTCGCCCTACACGCTTCCGAAGAGTCGCGAATCAGTCTTGCCCTGGCGTTTGCCAAGCTGGAACGGAACGCGGTGGTAGGACTACAGCCTTTCCAGCTGCATGCAGCGTAAGTGATCTTCACACGCGTGTGTACAGATGGTGGTGCTAATGCTCTGTGCTTGCAACAACAGGAAACACGAGTCCGCGATCAGGAATTTAATCTTCAACATCACCACCTCTACTCGGATTGCGGATTCTCGCTGTGAGCCCTCTGCGCGGGTTGCCCCGAGATCTGATGGGGTTTCATGGAGTGCTGACCCCCATTGATACGTAGTCTTCACCCTTATAAAAGTCTTGACCCAACTTCTGTCCAACATCATCTCACCCTCATCTCGCAATGCCGGTGCCGACGCCTTGGCGAACAAGTACCTGCATCTATACGTGTCTGGAAATCGTAAATTCGACATCATCGTGTAAGTGCCATGGGATATTGAGCATTAGGGTGCAGTAGCGTGCCCTTGGCTGACGTCGAAGTGAAGACGGATACTGGACTCGGAAGAACCTGGCACCCATGCCGCAGTCTTGCATCTCTTGCGCAATGTTACTCGTGATACCAGAACACCCAGATTGTAAGTTGCTTGTTCGAGTGCTCCTAGATTTTGCCACAGTCCTGATGCGCAATGGCACCCTCCATCTAGGAGACTACTCTTTCAGCCCACTGGAATACGCTGGTGTGCCAAGATCCTCGCACGAATGGGCGACTGGCTAAATACGACGAATCATGATCTTTATGAGCTCGGGTAGGCCCCAGCCTTCTGCTACTGTTAGTGGACTCAAAAACTGACCAGCCAATATAGCTCTTCCATCTTCAACCTCTTCATCTCCCAGAACCTGCAATCAAGCCTCTTCTCCGACCTCCGTGAACACGGACAGGTGGTCACCCCGTATCAAACCGTCTTGCTGAGACTCATTGACACATCCCTTGCATCCGATATGCCCACAAAGCCCCACGGCTTCAAAAACCCCAACCAATTCACCATTCACGTCTTCCTTAACATCGTCAGCGAATCTCTGGACATAATTGCCCGAAAAGGCGATGTCGCGCAGCTGCCAAAATTGTTAGGGATCTGGAGCTGGTGGTGAGGATCTTAACCAGGATCGGGCTGCGGGCGCAGAAGGCCAAAGATAAGATGGTGGCCGGGGGAAAGGCTCAAGTGAATGCGAGCGAGGAGAGCATGGTGGCGGCTATGAAGCACTGGGAACGGGGCATCATTGAAATTCTTGTTGGTGAGCTGTCTTCTGATGTCCCTCGAAGCCATGGGGCGAAGGCTGATTCACGTGAACAGACCTCCTGAGGGCGTTCGGCGGCTTCTTTCCACGCACCAAACGATACCTACTCCCACCCACCGCTTCGCCGCCCTCGTCTCCTCAGCCCTCAGGCGCCGTCCCCGACGAGCTCAACCCATTCGCCGACCTCAGGGGCGACCTCGTTCGACTCCTTGGGATCCTCGCATCTGAGGATACCGATGTGGGCGGCCAAGTGCGCGAGCATGGGGGGGTCCATCTCGTCTCCAGTTGGGCAGACTGTGAAGAGAGGGATCGTTGTAAGTCTCGCACGCGCGCAAAAGTTTGCAAAACGAATGACCTTCGCTGATGTGATGTGCGCGGCCAACAGATTTGTATAAACAGGCGCTGTTTTGCATTAGGAACTTGACGAATCACAATCCAGCCAACCGAGCTGTCGTTGACGAGATGTACTCTGCGAGGGAGCTCTCCGACTTGGAAGAGGAGGAGCTGCTCCCGTCGCGGAAAAGATGAAGAAGTAGCAGCTTGTCGACCTATAGCCTGAAGATTGTACGTATGCATTTGGGAAAGACCAATCGGCGCGGTATGACGGGCGCACACATGGTTTGGGAGTGTGACAACAAATGCATGAATGATATACACAGGTAGAAGTAGATTTCATTAAAGCGTAAAAGGTCAATCGTGAAGTAAGCAAAGCACTGCAGACATGTGATACTTGTTCTTTCTTGTAGATCTTTCTTCCTCCGTCGTCGCCACTGTCCATCGCCCCCTCGCACCCAGGCTGCTCAATGTCCACTCCAGAAGGAAAGCTGACCACTCAATGATCGTCCCCCTCGAGCTCGTTCAGGAAGTTCAGCCACGCCTTCTTGGTGATGATACCCTGAAACACCCCTCTCGAGTTGGTGACGATGATCTGCCGCACGCCGAGCTTCACAAACAGCTGCTGCACGAGCTCCAGTGGGGAGTGAATCTGTACCGTGATCGGAGCCTGTGCGCGAGAGAAAATGAGGTATCTTGTCAGCTTGTTTGTTCTTGTTGCTGCGAGGCTGGACGTCGTTGGTCTGCGTAACAGGGGCGGGTCACATACCTGATCGATATACCGGCTGAGATCATACGGGCTGTATCCGTTGTCGACGTACGAGTCTGCAAAGCTGAAGATGGACATCGCGCTGCTGCGGTTCCTTGTCCCCGGGAAGTCGTCTGGGACGAGGTTGATCGCCGCGTCCGGCTCATCTGCCAGCTCCGCTGTTGCAAGAACGCATGTCAGTTTGTTTTCCATCAAGAGGGGGAATTAACAAAACTCACAAAGCGCATGTTCCAGCTCATTCATCCCCAAGAAACCCACCACCCTCAAACAGCTCCTCTCCCTCCCGCTCCCTATCCCATTCTCCAGCCCCAGTCCCAGCCCGCCCGTCGCGCCCCCACCAGCGCTCGTCGTCTCCTTCACCAGCACAGGAAAGCCCGTGTCCTCCATCCCGAGGCGGACGAGCTCCAGCAGCTTGCCAGTGAGTGTACGGACGGTGTGCGGCTTGTCGGCGCGGAGGTGCGGGACGGCTCGGTCGGCGACGGAGGATGCGCGTCGGGATCCCCAAAGATATTCGTGCTTTGAGTCGAGGTACGGGAGCTGGTTCAAGCTGGAAATCCGGGTTTGTTAGCGGATTCTCCCAGGCAGGTTGAAAAGAAAGCACCCACTCAATGACAAGGTCATAGATCCCCTTCTTCTCCAGCCCATCCGCCACAGTCTTGGCCACTAGCACCCCCAACATAACTGGTACCACATAGTTGAGCGTCGAGGTCAGCTCAAACATGATGACCGCCAGCGACACCGTCGTGCGCGTCACTCCCGCGAGGGTCGCAGCCGCGCCGACCTACACACATGATCTTGTCAGCTGACCGGAACTGACGATAAAATAAACCAGGCAGCTCACCATGGCGTAGAGGCCGGGGACGACACAGTCCGTATCCCTGCAGACGTTGAATATCATCAAATCGGGGTTGTTGAATTCGATAAGCTCCACCGTATGGCCCACGATCCTGCCAAAACAAGCGCCCACAGCCAGTGAGGGGATAAAGATGCCAGCTGATCACCAGGATGTGTCCGCGTCAGCTTACATTCTCATGAGCAGAACTGGGAGGACAAGCTCACCTGGCACCTTGATCCCAAAGGTGATGATGGTCAAACACCCCTTGATGAGGAGCGCCATGAACACCTCCCAGATGACTGTGGCGATTTCGTGCGGGTGGTTCACGCAGAGGCTACTCGACGACGAGGCTGTGCACTCTTCAAACAGCTGGAGTGGAAAACGACTTGTCAGTTTTTCCATCCGACCGTGTGAACGAAGGACCCAACTCACGCCGGCCACAAGCTCGGTACCGCCCATACGGGTGTACGGGTTCGAGAACGATACGACGGTCGTAAGAAGCGTGACCTTGTCACGGCTGTCAGCGAACGTTATGAACTCCATTCTCGTAGCTGTGAAACTCACTAAAGCGACTTCCAGAATCGGATGTCTCTTCATCCACGTCCCGCCTCGCACATGTCTGCTCCAGAGAATGTTCAGACGGGCAAACACCGCACCATACAGACCCTACTCATTGATGTTAGCGACCATTCCGATTGAAGATTGAAGACCCGTCATCAACGCAGCAGCTTACCCCGAACACGCCCAGACCGATGAAGATGACGTATTCCCAATAGTGGTACTCTTTCGTGTACGACACCGCAAACTGTAGGACCCCGCCGTCATCCCGATCAGCCAACCTCCAGCGAGTGTCCTAATAGATGGAGAGGGGACTCACGAGGACCAGACTACCATTGCCGAACGGGTTGAGCGTCTTGAGCGTGATGGCCGCGACGGCTGCGCACCAGAAGCTACGACACACTCGTCAGCTGGATACTGTCTGCGTCGCGACAGACCCTACATGGAAGGGCAGCTCACCTTCTCCACATGACTTTCGGAGGGAAGTAGTAAGAGACTTCCTCCAGTGAGAAGAGGACACCTCCAACCGGGGCGCCGAACGCGACGGCCACGCCCGCGGCGCACGCTGCCGAGAGAACTTCTCGTCGCTTGGCTGCGTGTCACATGGGGAGACCCATCAGCTTCGTCTTCCACGCATGGGGCTGACCTCGACCAGCGGTTGTCAGACTCACCCTCATTACACTCAAACTTGATAAACAGCCTCGACACGATATTCCCCACACAGCTACTGATATGCACCAACGGCCCCTCTTTCCCCAAGCTCAAGCCCGAAGCGACGCTCAGCGCCAACCCCGCGCTTTTCGTGATCAACGTCCACCCGCCGAGATACCCGTGGATTACAAACCCGCTGAGGATCGTCTTGATCTCTGGGATACCCGAACCGGCCGCGTAGAACATGACTTTACGCTGGGGCTCGAGCGCGGGGTACTCGATAAGGGGGGTGCTGGGCTCGTTGGTTATGCCCTGCAGAAGCGGCTGGCGCTCGTTCGCCTCGGCGTTCGGGTTGGAGTTCGGGATGGAGTGGGCAGAGTTTTTCGGGGAGGACGCGACGCTCTGCTTTGCGGTGGGCGGGGCGGAGGGGGGTGTGAGGAAGGTGGAGTCTTTAGAGGTGGTGTGGTGCGCCGAGGAAGACAGGTAGACTGTCATGCAGCTGGCTAGCACTGCTAGCCCCAGTGCCACCACCGCATACGCAACGAACTCTGGCCCACCCCAGATCCAAGCGCCCTCTGGCCCGCCCCGCTCTGTCGGGTCGAAAAACTCTCCCCACTCGACCCAATCCCCACACGTCTCCTCGCCGGCACCGTCGCTTCCCGTCCCTGGGGTAGGATGCCGCGGCGCACAGCAAAAACGCTTTGCAGTACCCCAAGATGAGGAGCAGAAGCCTTCTTTGAGGTCGAACAGGGCCATCTCGGCGCGAACGATGAGGAAGGCGATGATGGCGGTGATGATGCCGATGAAGGTGACGACGAGCCAGCCTTGGGAGCGGTCCCAGGTGTTCATGATGCGCCCGCGGAGGGAGCGGGTGGCAGCGTGGCGTAAGCGGCGGACGCGAGAGGACTCTTTGATCTGCGGACGGGCGGGTCAGCATCGGACGGCAAACGAGGACCACCGTTGACCAGACTCACGGCATCGTGAATCCAGTCAATAGTCACAAATGAACTATACCAAACTCTCGTCCCATTCGCCCTCTCCCCCTCGTTATCCTCCATCATCTCCTCTTCCTCCCCGCGTCTCGCAAGCGACTCATCATCATAGTTCTCCGGCCTGCCCAGCCCGAGCCCTACTGCGCTCGCCTTCTTCTTCAACTTGCGCATCACACTTCCTGTCGGCGACAGTAGTGGCTCTCCCGTCCCTAACGCGTTCCCAAACGATCCCGTCGACGCGCGCGGGGTATGGCCCATCCGGAACCCGTTCGCCGTACCGGGCGCGCCGGTACTTCCGTACGATCCACCAGACGGGAGGTTATGCCCTCCCATGACAGATCGATGACTCGGCCCGGTACTATTTGGATGCACCCCTTTGTCCCTAAACCGTGGGGTTGTCGCGGACGCCGGCTGGCTCACAGAATAATGCTGCTCCCCAGCCCCGCCCGGCAAGCCCAGTAAAGACTGCGGCGGGGGCGTCGATCTCCGCGGGAGCGCCGTCGCTGGTGGAAGAGGTAGCGCCCTTGACGTCGAGATACGCCGAGGGGAAGCTAGCGCTCCGTCCGCTGTCGTTCCTGAACCCCGTCCGGGGGTAGGACCCAACCCGATGCCCAAGACCGGATGAGCGTGCGTTGCGCCATAGCCCGCTACGGGCGTCTGGAGTGCCCTGCCGGCGCCGGCACCGCCGGGGACAGAGACGTTGCCAGATGCGCGACGGCGGTGCTCGAGGGTACTGTGAGCGCTACCGCTCGTGCTGGACCCCGTTCCGGTGCCAGGACCGGTACCGGTACTTTGGCTGTGGATCGACGCGCGGAGCCGGGGGCTGGGTGCACCCGTGTCCAAGCCGATGACGTTGCTAGAGTTGCCACCGGCGACAGCGTTTAGCCGAGGGGTACGAGCGATAGACTCGGCGTCGGACGAGTCGGTGTACGGCATGATGGACGTGGTTATTGATGGGGAAGTGGACGCCGACGATGTAGAAGCGGTGTTGGGGGGGTTCGGAGCCGAGCCGGTGGTTGGCGGGCCGATGAAGGTGGAGGGGTTGGGGAAGTAAGTGATGGGGGAAGGCGGCTGGGAATCAAGTGCGATGGTGTCTATAGATTGCCTGCGTGACTGGGCCTGGCCGGGGTTCTGCTGCTGGGTATGAGCGGCAGGTGGAGCTGCGCTAGATGAGTGGGCTGTGCCGGAGCGCGATGGGGGTCCGCGCTGCTGGTGGCGCAGGGAGGTGGTGGAGGGAGGACGTATGGGGCGGACGGTGCTGGAGCTGGAGGGGGCTGCCGACATGGGGGTGGAGGATGGGGGGGCAGCCGGGGAGGGGGGTGGGCCTTGTTCTGGCATGGTGCCGGGTGGGCTTTCTGAATGGAATGGCAGAGGAGAATGGAAGCGTGACCTTTAATTGACGCGAAGGATGGCTCGACGATCGGGGCGTGATTCCCGCAAAATACCACGGGCCGGGACTCAGCCTCCACGCGCGCTCGCGTGAGAACCACGTGGCGGGCCCCATCGAAGCGATGCAGTCGTGCGCCGTCTTGTCGTCGTCTTTCGTTTCACGCCGCTGCTCTCGATGTCTGCACGCCCATCGCCAGAACTGACGCTCCACATGCCAGCCCTGGCCCATCAGAACAAACTGCAGCTCACAGTAGGTCTCATAAACTTTCTTCGTCAACAAACGCCCTCTTGTTGGTGTATCTCCTCTTCCAGTTCAAGATCGTCCCTCAATCAAAGTTGGTCACCTGATACCTGATCAAATACTCCTCATTCTATCGATACCTGGTAAATCTTCACGAGGAAGAAGAATGCAAGTTGACTGATGATGTAGCGGGAACTCCCGACTCATTCACGTCCTGCCGGCCATTCTGCATCGTTGCGACAACAGACTTACTGACTCTGTTGGTGATCACTGAAGGTCCACTGCGTTTCTGGCCCCGTGAATCTGGTAGTAGTACCTACCAGTATTATGAGTGAATATGGCTGCGCTAGTTCTCAAAGACTCGTACTTCTCGCTCAACCGTTCCCGCTCCGAATTTATCGTTATGATATCTGACTGCATGTTTTCGAGGTCTTGTTTTTTGTTGGCTCTGGATCTGCAGGTCGATATGCTGTCTGCATGTCGTAAAGTGGTTGCCAACACCGACTCCAAGTCATCAGCTACATCCAAAAAGTTTGTTGTGGGCCGAGGTAGCGAGGCTTTCGCTATCATCAAAATAATCGCATCGACTCACGTCTGAATTTCTTGGCTTCCTTAGAACCAGGGCTCAATCTCTGTCACGGGTGATTTGGTTGCCAGTCAGAAACGTATCCGAAGGGTCGTACATCCAACGTACAGAATAGGCTTTCAACTCAGTCTCAGTCATCTCCAATGGACGACCTCTGGTTCTTTTTGCACGAGGGGTCCAGGTCGTAGGCGACTGATCGCGAATCGATTCGCTTGGAGCCTTTGTAGATCCTTTTGGTTCAGCATAATGGCAAGATCGTTAGTTGCGCCTCAAACAAGTTGCATGTGTCGCTCACCCTCTGCGATTTGTTGTGACGCTGTCGTAAAATTGTTTGCCAGACTGTTTGTGTTCATCGCCGCGGCCATCCTCTTCATGCTTGCGTTTCGTTCCCGAGCAGAAAGCAGCCGACTTTTGACCTATTCGAAGTCGGACTTCACCTGCGCCCTCCGGGTATTCCTTTTCACGCAATGTATCCTTGAATACTGACGCTGCTCTGAACAATCACAACGAAGAGAAGGTGCTCGTCAGCATCTATCGACCGACGACGTGTTTGGAATGCCACACGCTGTAGGAAGTTGCAGCGAACGCCGACCGACGAGACGCCTTACTTTGTATCCTGCGAGTTTCTGGTCTACTACTGAGTCGGGAAGATGATGCTACCCGAGATCCAGTCGATTCTTGCTCCTGCTTATAAAGTACATAGTAACCAACTCTAGGTGAGCAAGATTCGCCCATCATGTAACAAGCATTGTCCAACACACATGATGGCACTGACGCATTGGTCATTGGACTCACTGTTGCTGGAGCATTGTCGTCATCTTCAGGCATATCATCCTCCTCCGGATATTCACCAACGAAAATCCCATCATCAATTCCGTCTCCTGAGTAAGGGGAGTCGATCAGAGACTCGGAAATTACTGACCCGAAACCCTCCAAAGGGAATGAGAATGATCCATCTAGTGGCTGCTGCTGGCATAGCTGGTCCTCCATGTTCCAAGCAGAGAGGGGGATCTGACCATCAGCGGTCCATCCTGGAAGGGGGATCTGACCATCCGTTGTCCATGCAGGGAGGGGGATCCGATCATCCCCGGTCCATACAGGTGCGAAGTGATCGCCCTCGGTCCATGCAGGTTGATTGAAGAAGTCTTTGCCACCGGTTTGATCATGATCATGAAAGCTCATCCTGTGTGGTGGACTTCAATTCTGTTTTGTCTCTTCTGACCGTTTTTACTTGTTCGAAAGACACCAATACTGTTGTGGTCGATATACCTTCGTGCCCGCCGCTGATATGGTGAACAATGTTATGCTGATAAAGCACGTTTTTAGAGTCGTAAGTCATTGGCCATGACTGTGTACGATTCTGTTGCCAGACACTCCTATGATGACATCCCTTTCAGCGCCATTGGGTCTCCTCCTTCCAACCAACGGCTTTATTATGCGTGGTCAGAAAATGTTTTAGCCGCAAACTAGCTGCAGCGTGCTTTGATTGCACTGACAAAAGAAAGGATGGGGTCTCGTCGCTCGCAGCACTGTGATACGCATCATTGACTGTGATACTGTGATACGCATAATTGTCTGCAAGCTATACACACCGTATGCCGCGTCCTCCAGTCGACTCAATACTAGTGACAAGTGCCCAAAAAGTCGCGTCTATTTTTCTTTCAAAAACAAAAATATTCATTTGGTGGATATCCGGTCCGCCTTCAATTTAAGGACCATGCCGATTCCGGGTGTTACTCTGCCCAGCCGCATGCTCCATTGCCACCGATATCGTTCTTGTATGGATATCACCAGCCATCATGTGGAAACCTCATTCATCTTCTGACATCTCACATCGACCTGGCATACTCATACTTGCTCACCGCAGCTGTCGGTAATCTGAAGAGGACCGCTCCTGATTTTCGAAGCCCGCAAAGCTCGCCATAGCAGTTTGGTGGGTAATAGTGGCTACTCTCATATTCAAAGACGCATACTCCTCGTTCAACCATCCCAGCTCCGAATTGATCGTTCGTATATCAGACTGCATGTCTTCAAAGTCTTGCTTTCTGTTAGCTTTTGATCTGACGGCCACTCTGCTGTCTGCAGGTCATATAATTGTTGCCAACATCAACACCGAGTCATCAGCTAAACACGGAGTTTTCGTTGTAGGCTAAAGTAATTCAACTCACGCTTGAATTTCTTGGCTTTCTCGGAATTAGGGTCCATTTTCTTCGAAAGGCAATTTCGTTACCGGTCAGTCAGTAACAGGAAGTACCGTGGGTCATGGGGAGCGTCTAATACCAAGCCATACTCACCGCATAAGTTTTCGACTCTTCCTCAGTCATCTCAAACGCGCCCCTGGTTCGTTTTGCACGAGGCGTCCATGTCGTAGGCGGCTGATCACTGACTGCTACGCTTGAAGCGATTGCCGATCCTTTTGGTCAAGTATAATGGTGGCAAGATCGTTAGTTGCACTCGCAGGATGAAGCATGTGTCGCTCACCCTCTGTGCTTGGTTGCGGTGCCATCGTGGGGGGATTATTACTCGCCAACCTATTCGGATCTTCTACCACCGCAACCACCCTTCTCATACTTGCGTTCCGTTCCCTGGCAGAAAACAGCTGTCTTTTGGCCTCCTCAAATTCCGACTTTATCTGCGTCCTTCTGGTTTTACGTTTGGCGCGATTGTTCGTATCATACCGACGTTGCCCTGTACAATCATGAGAAGAACAGCAGGACGTCAGTGTCTGACAACCAACATATTTTTTGGGATGCCACGCGCTGTAGGAGGCTGAAGCGAGCCACGAGGGACGAGACGTCTTACTTTCTGCCCTGCGTGTTTCTGCTGTACTGATTTGGGACGACGAGGCTACTTGAGATCCAGTCGGTTCTTGTTCCTGCGTAGAGGGTAGGTAGTAACGCAAGTAGGTGAGTAAGACACGTTCGAGCAACACACATTGTCTGCTACTACCATTGTGCGACCACACATGGAGCGCACATATCATGGTACTCACTGGTACTGAAACATCGCCTTCATGATTACCGCCAACAAAAAAAACATCATCATCGAATCCGTCGGCTGAGTATGAGTATGTCGAGTCCATCAAAGACTCGGATACTGTGCCGGGTACCCCCGGAGGGAATGTGAACGATCCATCATCTAGTGGCATCAGACCATCTGCGGTCCATCCAAGGGTGGGGTTCTGACCATCCGTGGCCCATAAAGGGGCGACCTGACCGCCCCCGCTGGTCCATGAAGGTTGACCAGTAAAGTCTTGACCACCTGTCTCATCGTAATTGTTGTCGAAGCTCATGCTAGTTGATTTCTGCTCTGATTCTGGCCCGGTCTACTTGTCCAGAAGATACCAGCACTGTTACATACCTGATGAGTATTGTGATACTGCTAAAGCACGTTTTCGGAGTCTGAAGTTGGTAGACGTTCTCACAAATACAATTATGCTGTACGATTTTGTTGTCAAATACGTACTCCAGTGAAGGTACTCCTTTCAGAGGTACTGGCTCTTTCCTTCAAACCGGCGGCTTTGTGTGTGGCCAATAGCGTTTCAGCCGCCGACCAGTAGCAGCGAATATGCTGCATATGATGAGCACGCTGATAAAAGAAAAGATACGGAAAAAAAAAAAAAACGGAAAGGGGACTCCCGGCTTGTGGTGGTGATGGTGTGGCCCGCATCATCCGCGTGATTTTACAACTGGTGCATGCAGACTGTGTGCAAAGTTACCTAGCTGATTTGGTGACAGGTTAGCATGGGTGTGATGATCTTGGGCGGGCGCCCAAAGACGCATCACGGTGTGACTGAACACCATACTTCGCCGGTCGGTTGAGCGGTTAAGAAAAAAAAAACGCGTCCAAAAAAAAATATCAATAACAAACTCAATGAAAAATATTCAGTCAGTGAACCAACCTATTTGCAGCTTTTGTGCGCACCCTGCCTTGCCTGATGGACAGCACGGCTTGTAGCATACACTTACAACCAAAACGTATACAACTTG
Organism: Cryptococcus sp. DSM 104549; assembly: GCA_036427605.1. NCBI lineage: Eukaryota > Fungi > Basidiomycota > Tremellomycetes > Tremellales > Cryptococcaceae > Cryptococcus > Cryptococcus jaspeensis. The sequence goes on from CP144046.1 coordinate 2,453,350, forward strand.
TACCGAGCACATATTATCTCCATATCGCCCATCAAGCTCCCTATCCCCCATCCTCATCCTCCGCAGACCGCCGATCCCTCTCTCTCGGTGGACTCGCCATCCTCCACCCGGCACTACTCCGCCGCCGTCCCGGCCCGGCCCCGTACCCTGCCCACCCCCCTCCGGCTCCACCCACCCCACCACTCATCCCTCCAGGCGCTCCTGCTCCCACCGGTACCCCCGCCCCCTCCATATCCCTCACCTCCACTCCTCCTCTCCCCAGTATCCCCGCCCATAGGCGCATCTCCCCGCTCTGCCCTGCTGTCATCGCCGCTCGCCCCAGCTCGGGTTTTACCCACTTGAACCCGTCTACGGTTAGGCGCGCGAGGCGCGGTGGCGGTGAGGCAAGCAAAGTGTGTAAGAAGGTGGGCTGGTGTTCTGGTGGGGAAGGCGGAGGGGTGAGTTGTTGTTGTGGAAGTGTAGGGTGGTGTGGGTGAGGGAACATGGAATGGGCGGAGACGGGGAGGCCGAGGAGCTCGGCGGAGGATGGCGGGGCGGCGGCGCTACTCCATTTGGAAACTGTCAGGCTCTGGAGGGGATGATGCTTGCTCGCCGGTGACCGCAGGACTACGTCCACCGCTTCATAGTCGTGCGTCAGCACGCTAAAATGGAGAAGCTGCGGATGCAGCTCCAGCGTTTCTGGTGGGATCGCTGATGACTCGGCGGACCAGCCTCTTGCAGGGAGGTACGTGAGAGAGCGGAGCTGTGGTCCGAGGGACGCTTGGAGTGCGAGGGTCTGGTCGCCAGGGAAAAGCGGGGTAGGTGTGATGAGGAGCCGGGTGAGCGAAGGGAGAGAGGAGGCGATGAGGGTGGAGAGGATGTGGCCGGAGGGGATACCCTCGACTTTGAGTGTGTGGAGGCGGGGGAGTACGAGTGGTGGAGGGCGGTTTTGTTCGTTCTCGTCGTCTGGCTGAGGGTCGGGCTCCAAAAGGGGTCCGACGCCTGGGCCGACGAGCCCCAGCACCTCGAGGGAAGGTAACCGCTTCAGCAGCCGAATGAGCTCTACCACCCCTCGGCTATCCACTCTCTCATCCACCCAGACTCCTTCCAAGCACCGTAGCCCTTTCGCGAACGCCCCCCACCCGATCTCTTCCAGCGGCACCGCCCCTCGCCCGCCCAGCCCCGTACCCCCTTCAAGCTTCACGTGCGTCACATTCGGCAAGAGCGGCAGCACCCCCACCACCGCTTGCCGTATCACCGTCGGGTGTACCTCAGAAGGCACATGCGAGAGGTCAAGCGTGGTGAGGTATCGCCCTGGCAAGGAGAACGTGTGGAGGTTGATGTCTGACCACTTGGCGTCGCCACGGAGGATCGCGCCGGCCAGCTGGGGCAGGTTGGCGGTGATGCTCGGCGAGGCGTAGAGGTACTTGATCACCACCGGCTGTGTATCGGCTCACATGTTAGGTCTGGCTTAGAGGCTCAGGAGGACAAAGGATTCACCTTCCAGTCCTTGCAGACGCAGATCAGGCCCCACGCCGCGCGCTTCACCTCCCTCCTCGCTACTTCTCTCTTTGCCTCCAGCTCTCTGCCTCTCACCCCCGCCCAGCTATCCCATGACGCATCATGGTGGCTGTCATTCAATGACTCGAAGCGCTGGGGGTAAGACGGTGGCTGGGAGAGGCGGAAATGGATGATGCGGCGGATGACCTCGAAAGGGAGTGTGGGAAGCGGTCGCGGTGGAGGAGGGGGTGGAGAGAGCGATGAGCGTGATGCGAATACCATGTGTGGTGGGTGTCAGTGTGAGTTGTGGAGATGCAGATGCAACTTGAAGATGCCTCTCTCTCCTCAATATCCATCGGCCGACAGCATAAACAGACCACTCCGAGATGGACGAAGTGGAGACTCGATGGTCTGATGACTCGAGACGTCAACAGCTGATGACGTAACGCCGAATAGTCCCGATCGCTATGTGGGGGGAGATATAAGAAACGAGCCTGGTACAGATGCCCATTTATCGCCCTACTTCACTATGCATGCATGCCAGTCGGAGAGCATGTATGCATGCAGACGGTCACAAGGATAAAAATGCGCAAAAAAATCATCCCGATGCATGGGGTAGAAGGCTAGGAAACGAGCTTGCTGTGAGCCAATGAGATTGCTCGGAATTACTGTGGGCGCGCTGGCTGGCCATTGCCACTTGGGCCGGTTGCTGATACATCGCAACTCTCTCTCAATCTTCACTTCACATCTATCTCTTCATTGCATACTTCAACACAGGCTCTACTGCCCCCAACTACTACCACCACACCCACACCATCCAGCACACCACCCACCATGGCCTTCCCTGCAATGCGGACATCCTTCGCCTCCTCCTCGCGCCTTACGCTCCACCACCTCCCCTCCCCCGCTTCCATCCCTCGCCACGCTCCCCACTTCTCCCCCTCCGTCTTCGCCTACAGACCAGGATCCTCCCTCGCCCAGTCATCGTACTCGTCCTCCTTCGACCTCCCCACGCCTGCCTACACCGGACCGGTAAGCACGCAGGGGAAGAGCACGCCCAAGGGCGGGCAGAAGGAGATGCACGCTGCGCCCAAGCCGGTGGAACCCGCACCGCCTGCAGCGGCGGCCAAGCCCAAGGCGCCGGAGAGGAGAAAGGTCGAGCTGAAGGGCAAGAAGAATGCCATCACCATGGTGAGTTGCCTTCGGGATCGACACAAGTCGACCAATCGCTGACTGTGCTTTTCCCTTCTCTCCCATTCGCCCTCTCCTCCACCGCCCATCTACACCCCTACGCACCCACCACAGACCCCCGCCGCCATAGATCACCTCCGCTCCCTCCTCGCCTCCCCCACCGAGCCCCGCATGCTGCGCATCAGCGTCAAGTCGCGTGGCTGTGCCGGCATGGCCTACCACCTCGACTATGTGGCCCCGCCCGGCGGGCGGTTCGACGAGGTCGTCGAGCAGGACGGCGTCAAGGTGCTGATTGACAGCAAGGCGCTGTTTAGCATCATTGGGAGCAAGATGGACTGGAGGGATAGCCGGCTGAGCGCGGGGTTCGTCTTTGAGAAGTGAGTGGATTCTCGATGATGCGGGTCTTGGCGCGGCGTCGCACGTCAAGCCGGCATACGATAGGCGCAGGCGCAGATGCTAACGCCGCCGCTTGTCAAACAGCCCCAACGTCGTAGACACTTGTGGCTGCGGAGAGAGTTGTGAGTCATCTTTTCGCCAGGTCAGTTCACAGATTACGAAAGCTGACTCTTTCTACGCAGTCAACATCCGATAGATACCTACAGATACAATCTGGATTGGGACACGCAACGGCGCACGCAATGCAATCTGCACGCAATGCAATCTGTATTTCTTACTCGCATCAACGGAGGATATATATCGGGACGTTTTGGGGATGTGGATTTGTTTCTGCGAGGGCTTTGGGGTGGGCGGCCCGGGCTTCAGAGAGGCGAACCTTCAACACTAACGTGCGCTGGGCATGGTACTAACTATTCATAGGGTCTGTATATACAGAGCGCAGATTTTACACTGCTATTCGAGCGTGTGACAAGGTACGTTTGCTATCAAAAGACAAGTATGTGGGTAAAATATCTACAAGAAGGGTCATTCTTCGTGATCGCCCTATGCCGTCCCCGCCGCCGTATGCAATACCATGAAGAACGCCACCCAGCAACAAGCATCATCCACACGCAGGAACTCCATCTGCCGCCACTCGCCTCCCCCGCGTCGCCTCACACCGCACCGCACTGCGCACAGCACACAATCACTCAGACGTCGCAGACGTCCCTCGCCTATCGGCGCCACCCCCTGCCCGGCAGGGCCGACGCCACCTTGGCGACCCACCCGCGTAGCGCCCATACACCCAGAATGGTGGACCTCCCTGTCCGAAGATGATGAAGATGGGAATGAAGAGGTGTGAAGCAAAGCCCCGAGCCCGAGGCGGACCCGGCGGCTAGTTTGTGTGAAGAGGTAGGGCGTGTTGAGAGCCCCATGCCCGAGGTGAGCATGACGGCGAGTTTGTTTGTGGGAGGATGGAAGGGGGTGGGTAGCAAAGCCCCGTGCTCGAGGTGAGCACGACGGCGAGTTTGTTATAAGGCAGTGAGGGGGTGGATGGGAGGTCCGACTTGAGTGAGGGCGGTGCAGGTGCGTGAGGTAGAGGGGTAGCGGTGCGTGGCTGGACCGCTAGCAGGCGATGCCTGCGTGCGTCCGGGTATGAGTGCGTGTACGCAAGCAGGCTGGCGAGAGTGCGGTTGCGCGGGTGACTCCTGAGCCAGAGCTTCCTTCTCGTGGCCGTGGGATGTAAGGTCCCCCGGCCTTCTCCGTTTGTGACTTTGGCTACTTAGGCTCCGAGCTCCAGGCTTTCGAGCATGCGCGGCCTGGAGACGAGGTGCGAGGGCTCGTGGGCTGGTACTACGCCTGATGCGTTGTGCTGCTGGTTGTTGGCTGGTGGATGGTTGGCAAATGTGGGGTGGAGGACGAGGCGAGGCGGAAAACGTCGAAAGAAAGAAAAGATTTGGCACCACCGCCTATCGGTAAAAGCGTCCGTCAGCTCGCTGGCTCGATGCATTAGTAGCGAGGCCAAAAACAAGAGCTCACCTGACAGATCGTTTTCACCCCAAGGTTGCCGCTCCGGGCACGCTCACGCGGGCACAAGCCCACGCGAACCGCCCATCGCGACCCCCATTCCCATCCCGCCCCTGATAGGTCTGCACATCCCAGAAGTGTTCATGGTCGGCTGGACGTGGACCGCTGTCAGCTATACTGGAACGGTGTAGCGATCACCGTACACCCAGTAGACACTCACGATGTTGCTCCTCTGCCTCTTCGCCGGGAATGGATGCTCCTTCCCAAGCGAAGCAAGCTTCTGTCCGCCAAAGGGACCCTGCAGACCAGCATCCCTTCCGCGAGGAGCAGCGCCGATGGATGGATAGGTGGGCGGCTTGGTGAAGGCCTTGTTGGGGCCGATCATGGACGGACCGAGAGGAGTATTGGGCTTGGCCTGGCCGAGCTGGTTGTCGAGGTTGGACTTCTGGGCGAGAGGGGCTCTGGTATGCACCGAAGGGGCGGTGTCCTTGGAGACTTGGTTCGCGAGCGACGGTTTCGCCTCGGTCTTGTTCTATGCCATGCCATCAGTGTGTGCTCCATCGGGCCGGGGACGATCCTCGAGAAATTACTCACCACAGGGGTCAAGTCAAGCGGGATCTTCAGACGCTCCAGCTGCGCCTTGAGAGACTCGGCGCGCCCACGCCACAACTCCCTGTCCATCCCCGCATTTTTCAGCTCCCTCATGAGCTTGACCTTGTCGACTTCGAGAGCATGCTGGGCGTCAAGGGCTAGCTGGAGGTCAACTTCCTTCTACGAAGTTGGATGTGCATCAGCTACCTGTGTATCCCCAATACCTGTGAGAGCCATAATAGATGTGACTCACGAACGCCTTCAGCATCCTCTCAGCATCAATCTTTGCCACCCGGGCTTTGCCGAGGGAGGAGGTGAGCTCGCCGTTCTCAACGTTTAGGTCCTTTCTCTGCCTCTGAAGGACATTGATCTTCGCCTCGAGCTTCTTGACGTCGGCTTGCTCGGCACCCTGGACCAGCGTGGCCTCAGCCTTGTGCGCCGCCTGCTTTGCATATCCGTGTCAGCGGAATTACACTTCGCCACGAGTGACATGGTAGACGCTCACCGCAGGCTCCAGTTTCTCAACCTTGCCCTCGAGCTCATCGGCCATACCGCGCCAGTTCTGAAGATCGTCCTCAACGGACCTGACCTTGAGGTGCAGTTTGTCGTTGTCGAGCTGCAGGGTCTTGTTGGTGTCAAGAGCTTTGGCGAGGTCGACTTCAATCTAAGACGACCGAAGACTCGTGTCAGCTATGCAGGCGATTCACAATCACCCAACCATGTAGTCTTGCACATACCGCGACAGCGAGCAACCCCTCCGCGACCTGCTTGGCTTTCTTCTCGTCCCTCGCGGCAGCCTGGAGCGAGGCGATATCACGGTTGTACTCTTGGCGCTGGCCTCGAAGAACGGTGACCTTGGACCTTAGCTTGTCGAGCTCCTCGGTGTGCAGCTTGAGGTCGCGGTCCTTGCTCTTGAGGGAAGAATGTGTCAGCTCGAGGCCACTCGCTGACTTGTGGGAAGCTCACCGCTCGCCCTAGCTCATAGTGGTAGAGCCCTCGGAACCTCTCAGCTCGCTCCTGCCACATGGCAACCTCGCCATGCTTGGCCGCGACCTGCATTTGAAGGTTCTCGCACTTGAGCTCCGCGACCGCCTTGGCCTCCAAGGCATTGTCCATGTCGTACTTCTGTCCGATGAAGTCAGCCATGTCAAAGAGTCGTGAGCCATGGCGGACAATGTAGATGCAGACGCCCACTCACCATGACTCTTAGCACGCCCTGGACTTTCTCACCTGCCTTACGCTCCGCATGAAGCGCGGCCTTGGTCTTGCCCAGCTCAGTATCCATCTCGCCTCGCTGACGCGTCAAGACAGCGAGACGGGCTCGGAGCCCCTCGACTTCGGCCCCCGGGTTCCTAGAGGTACTCGCCGCCGAGACCACGGTGTGGTAGCCTGCCTTGAGAGTCTGGGACCTCTCTGCCTCGAGCTGCCCTTGGAGCTCGACGATCTTGGCGGCCTGAGCCTCGCCTGTGGCGAGCGCAACCTTCTCGCGAGCCTCGGCGGCGCGTAGCTCCACGCGGATACGGACTTGAGCTTGGAACGAGGCGATGAGCTCGTCGTCGAAGCTGGTCGAGGTGTCGCCGGTGTCAAAGATGGAGCCAGAGTCGGCGAGGGACTTGGCGAGGGCGAGGGTGTCCTTGGGGTAGTAGCCCGCGTCGTGCAGCGGGTTGGTCTTGAGCGCGTAGGGGGGCGCGATGGTGGCCTTGATACCCAGGCTGCGTTCAGCGATCATCAGCATCCTCCATTTAGATATTAGTGCTCAAAAGCAGAGGCGCGGGGCACTTACGCGTCGCTGGACTCGTAGGACAAGCTTCTGAATACACAAGCAGAGGACGCGTCAGCGCAGCTTCATGAATACTGGGGAGGCATATCTGTAGACAAGAGATGCTGCAGCAGGGGCGAGGAACTCACCTGTCCTGGAAGTCGCCAATCTTGACACCCGGGCGGCCGGGGCCATGCTTGGCATAGGCATGCCCTTTGTTGTAGCTATGGAGGGACGGGGAATCAAAGCCGTCCACCTCCTTGGCTGCGCACTTATCCTGTACAAGCCTGTCAGTTAGTAGTTCGCGGGCGACTGGCTGTGCGGATGTGGGGGCGAGGAGGGTGAGGGGGAGTATTTGACACACAGGGTGCGGCGGCTGATGATCAATGCTGCCCCGGGGATGAGTGCCGGGCGCGATAGCGACGTGCTGGTCTGGGTGGGTCCCACCTCCGTGTGAAAGTGGGCCACCGCGGCCTCGGCAGTCGTGGGCGTCGAAGTGCGTAGAGTAAGACATCTCGAGATTGCTTGATACTTGCAGTATGCGAAGTAGGGCTATGAGAGGTGTTACTAAAGGTGAGGAGGAAGAGAGGAAACAGAAGAAACAGAGCCACGCTATATAGAGGCGAGGCGGTGGAGCGATGCAAACACAGCGGCATTGTGATCGGGATATTCTGTGTGGCATAACACTCCGCCGATCACTCCCGACTATGGCCATGCGCTGGAACAAGGCAGGCTGCCATCAGCAATAATCCACCATGGAGTAAACGTCTATGGCCGGTTCATGTGTGAGTATTACGAGTGCATGTCAGTATAGCAACATGGCCAGGCATACGGGCGACCATGGCCATCATAACCCGGGCAAGAGAAGGGCTCCGTACCACAAGGGGTCCTTTATAGCCCAAAAGACAGTCTCGAGCTTCACACAGGCGCCACATAGTAGCCCTCTCGACTATTTGTCTCACAAGTCACCACTCACCACTCTTCATGAAGGGGCAACATATATATAGTCATTAAATTGTAGAGATGCGACGCGTTTATGACCAGCGTGGTGATTCTGCATGCGCGTCTGCTTCCGGCGGGATCTCGGGACCCGAGGTTTCTGAAAGCCGAGGTCTGGTGTCTGTGCTGATTCCTGGGGTCGTTTGTTTGACTTCAGCATCTCGTCAAGATCAACTTGAAGCATTACTAGAAGAACGGGCATAGCGTTTATAAAGATCGCAATGTCTCTCCTTACTTATACTACTCCATTCACTCCCCCGCGGCTCGGTCAAACCCATGGCGCCGCCTCGACCGCCAACCATGATGGCCTCTCGACATTATTCGCTGGCTAGGACGATACTCCGTCGCCCAGCTCCTTTTGGCTTGAGGACCGTCTGCCTCACGAACTTTGTAAGTCGTTGACAAGCTTGTGCCAGTGAGACGTCAGGTCTGACACATGTGTCCTTGCAGGTCGTCTCTACAACGGCGAGACTCGGTCGCGACACGTCCTTCGTCGGCATCACCCGGCGCTTCACTTCGTCATCCCTCCGCTTGTCAGAAGTGCCCGAGGTCCCCCAGGAGCATAATCCACCCTCGGACATCCCTCTCCATGTCATTCCCGCCCCCTCGTCGCAATCCCTCATCGACAGCCTCTCTGCAGCCCTCGCCGCCCAGCCGCTGGATCTACACACGCGGCTCGGCCTCTTGCGCGTCCTTCATCGCGAAGGGCAGTATGCCAAGCTGGTGAAGGACTACGAGGCTCTGGCTCTCCGAGGAGATGGACTGGGAGAGGATATCCTCTTTCACAAAGAGGCCGGGGAGATGTACGACTCTGCCCTGAAGCAGCTGGGCATGGAGACGAAGCGGGCAGAGGCGAAGGCGAGAAGGGAGGTCCTGGGTATTGAAAGAGCAGAGGGGGCACAGCGCGTCCCAGACCAAGTGCGGCTCATGGGATCAATCTCTGAGGAAGCGGCGGCTGTTTCAGCGGCCTCCATCCCTCAGCCGCTGCATATCTTCCGCCCCCAGACCCCTATATCACCCCCTCCCGGCATCGACACCCAGCGATACCTCTCCGACATCTTTACTCAGATCCAGCGCTCCGCTGATCCTGTTCGTCGCCGCCTTCTTGGACGTGCCACCCCTCGTACTCGCCGTGACCTCCTCACCAAGTTCGTGCCTCCCGAGGCCCGGCTGAAGCTCACCTCGCGAGCGGGTGTCGTGGACGACCCTGGTGCCCAGCACCCTTGGCTCCACGACGACATCGGGGTAGCTGTACGATCCACCAACGATTTGACCACTCGGCTCCAGCGGGTACTAGACCTCAACCTGTCGTCCAGCGCCCTGCAGTCACAGTCTTATCCAAGACTGGTGAAGTGGTATGAAGTTGAGGGCGGACTGGATCAGCTCCTCGGGGCGCAGGAAGGATGGCACGCAGAGGAGGAGAGCGCGGTGGTCACAAGCTACCTTGCCCATCTTGCCAACAAATTCCTTGGTGACCCGGCAAACTTCACTTCCGCGGATGTCGCCTCTCCTTCTACAGGAGGCGATAACGAGCGGGTTCAGCCTGCGCACTGGAGCCGTGTGCCGGGATCCCCCGACCTGCTGCTGGAGAAAGAGGGAGAGAATGTCGCGTTGCTCCAATGGGTGGATCCGGTGTATGGCGACGAAGATTGCGATGATCTTACACCGCGCTTTGGTCTAATACGTTCCCCAGACCACGAACTATTCGTCAATCGGCTCTGCAATGGGCATGGCACACGCTTGCGAGCACATGGTATCACCAGAAACCCGCTATTGACAAAAGTAAGTGTGCGAAACCGTCGGTGCTGTTGATCGGCTTAGCTAGATGGCTGACATATGACCAATCAGCTCTGGGCATCCATGCATCATCACCGCACTCGCCTCGGCATCCTCCACGATGGCACATCATCCATGATCGTTCGCCTGGCATCGCCCTTCTGCTTGGAAGTCTCCAAGGTCATCGACCGCCACAGCATGGACGGCTTCCCGCCCCCAGCTGGTCACCTCCCCCACCCTCATGTGCACAGCTGGACCACCTCGCCGGCCAAAGACCTGATCCCCGAGGTCAATGTGCTGAGCGCGATGGTTGCGATGGGGATGGATACGAGCCGTCTGGCGACGAAGGGGCTAAAGTCGGCGGAGGACATGTTCTTGGGTGTCGCGCACTACTCTTGCGATGACACGGACAACATGCGGGCCCTGATCAAGGTCGACGTGAGGAGAGACGATCGTCCTGATGTAGATGATGATGATATATCTTCCAGACCTTTGTTCCCGGTGAGTCAATCTACCATTTTGCAAGCACAAACATGACGCTGATCCAGTCCTCATCACTGCCTACTAGGACCGCGTGATCACCAAGAATCTAAGCCAACTCTCGTTCCAACGTGTTCCCGAAACCCGGAGGGGCCCCTTGGCACCTCACATCTCTCTCGTCAAGCCAATCGGGAGTGGTAGAACCTGGGACGCATACGAGGGGATCATGAGCAACACAAATGTCCAGAGGAAGGGGGGGCAAAAGGCGACACTCACGGTCGCAGGAGACATGATTCATCCCAGCAGGCCTTTAGGTAGGTGTATTCCCGTGGCTGCTTCATCGTGCTTCAAGCTGACGTATCTTCGGCGATCAGACCCCAGCTCGCAAACACGCGTAGCCATCAAGCTCACTGAGATTGAATGGTTCGACCGTGCCAGAGACGAACTTGCCCGTCACCGGGGCCGGAGCTGGACAACCCGCGAAGCCAAACTCGCGGTTTTAAACGAGGCAAGGATATACCAAGACGACCTGGCCAGCTTACAAGGCTTCGCCCTGCCCAAGTTCTACGGTTTGTGGAAGGCGAAGGTGGCTGGCAAAGAGTACTATGCGATAGTCCTGGAGCTCGTGGGGCGACCGGTGGTGGACTCGCCGTTTGGGCGATGGGACCAGGTGACCGACGATGAGCGGTGAGTGCAGTCTGGGTGCGCGTGTTGGACCGCATTGATATCGATGCTGAAAGACGGTCGGTCCCCACAGGATCGCTATTTTCAAGGCCTACTCGGCAATCCACCGCAAGGGCATCTGCCACGCCGACGTCGAGCTGCGACATCTCCGCTACCCACTTCCCCCTCCTGCTGGCGATGATTCCGCCTCGACATCTCCGTCGTCCACTCGCGAAGATGCTCTCAGACTCAGAGTGATTGACTTCGAGGGCTCAGTCCGTATCCTGTCCTGGCATTCGGACTACAGGAAGCAGTACATCGACAGCGAGAAGAAGAGGCTGGCTCGAGATTTGGGGGCTGAGGAGGATGTTTGGGACGCTTATAAATCGGTCTACTAGTAAGAGAGTCCGTCTGCGTTCGTTGGCTGGGAAGGGTCGGGGCGGAGATCGAATGCATATAAATGAGCTTGCTGAACACCCCAGGAGCCAAGCATCGCAAAAGGGATCTTGAGTACCGAGAGTGGGGGTCAGAGTGGGGGGTTGCGATGGAGGTGGATTTGCTGACGCCATGTCACTACTACAACTGGAGTTGTTGCGCGCGGTCGCCCAGTGAGCTATCCCAGCTCCCCTCCCGCATCGCAAACAGCTTCTGCATCTCGAGCATCGTCTCCGGCTCATGAACCGGTCCGGATGCAGCATCACCGTCAAGGCATAGCTTCACTGCGATCACACCGATGATTCGTCGCTACCTGCTCGCGGAGGTCTTTTGCCGTCTGGCAAGCTCCGAACCGAAGAAGAGGATCAATGGTGGGATAACTGCGAGAACCTACCAGGTGAGTCATATCTTCGTTTGTGGTGCCCAGGCTGACCTGCCTTGTCTAGTCATTCTCCAAGCTCGAGAGACTCGGCAGCGACTCCCCCATCCCCTCGACCGCGCGACACTTCACCTCGTCAGCGCGTCGTCTTGCCGGGGTCCCCATCGTCCCCGTCGTCGCCCTAGACAAGCCCACTTCTCCCCCCATCCCATATCACGCCATCCCCACCGTCACACGCCAAGCCCTTATCGACACCCTTGCCACTGCTCTCGAAGCCCACCCATGGGATCTTCACGTCCGTATCGCCCATCTACGCCTCCTCCATGCCGAAGGCCGGCACGCGGCGTTCGTCGGGCAGTACGAAGAATGGTGTCTGATGGAGGACAAGCTTGGGGACGGGCTCGTCTGCCATGACGAGCTCTATAAGATGTATGCGGTGGCATGCCGCAAGCGGGGGGTTAGGAAACGGAAGGGGGAGATAGCAACGAGGAGGAGAGCCTTGACTGGTCGTGCAAGCTGGCAAAGAAAAGTGAAAGTCGGCGCTTGGCGGGCACGCCGACTCCAAAAGGGTTTTGACGCCTCCACAGATGTCCCAGCGACATCCATTCCCCATACGCTATACCTCCCCGCCCCATCTACCTATCTCGCCAAGCCATCTGATATCACCCCCGACACTTACCCCTATCTATCGGATGGGATCACTGCTATCCCGGAAGCTTCTCGACTCAACCATCACGAAATCGCCCACTTCACCCCTCCCTAGATCCCACCGCCTACATCTCCACCTCCTTGCGGTACAACTGCATGGCACCCCGCATTGGACGAGTGTCTTGGCGTGATTATTCGCCCGACACCCCTCATTGAGCGGCTTTTGGAATCCTTTGTCGCACTCGAGGAGTCCTCAGGATACGAGAGAGTTCGGAGAGACTTGGAGAAGCGGCATGACATCCACAGTCGTTCGGCAGCCCTTTTAGGCGAAAAGAACAGCTGGGGTGCCGATAGGAAAGGGGCGTTGTGCACAAGCTGCCTGGCCTACTCAAGCAACAAGTTTATAAGCGAGTGCGTCCTCGTCTCTGGCGTTCCCATCTTGGTATCGACTGACAAGGGTGGTGGCAGATTGAAGGGGGCCAATTCTCCTGTCTGGAGCCGGCTGAGCGGATCGCAAGACCTGCTGCTGCGAAAGGGAGAGCAGACTCGGGCGGTCCTCTGCTGGGCCCATCCCGAGATGATGCGCAATCTGTTGTTCGAGAACATCATGTCTGCTACTCACAGGGAGTCCGATCACCTTATTCGCGCGAGTGTACGTCGAGACGATTCAGATGCGGACGCACCCACCCGGAGAGACGTCACCCATGAGCCCGCTGTGATCAAAGTGAGTCGATTCCGTACTCCCTTCCTCCCCTCCCCTTCCCCCTCCTTCCTTCCCTCCCTCCAGCCTCACAATGTATTTGCAGCTGACGACAGATGCGGATCACCACCTTCTACTAGCTCTGGGCATCGATGCACCTTCATCGCGCTCGCTTCGGTATCCTCTACAACGGTCCTGTCTCCCTGCTGGTGGAGCTCATCGGACCCTTGGCTCTCGGCCTATCTTTGCCTCTGCAAAGCAAAAGGGGGAGAGGCACATCCCGTTTTACAGTGCTGCGTGCCATGGAGGCGCTGTCGTTTGACTGGATGCGGTGGGGCCCTCTTGAAAAAGTCGAGAAGGATTTGTTCTTGAAAACTGCCTACTTTTCAGGTGAGGCAAACGAAAGCCAAATGGAAGAGATGCCTTTCAAGGCGCCGGAGGACAGGAAGGATGAGCTTGTGCATGGGGCCAATAATGAGCAGCTCAGCGCCAAAGCCCCAAAGGTGAGTTCGTTCTGGATTTTGAACTCTCCTCATTTCGTCTTGTTTCTAACCATGCATCACTTCAGGACCGGTCCAGCCTCGACGACGTGCATGGGCATTCATTCGATCGTGTCTTTAGCGGCCCTCGGGCGATCATACAGCAAGTGAGGTCATTCTGGAGCGAAATCTCGTCTTTTCATATGTCCTGACCACTCATCACCTACCGCTCCAGGACCGGACCAGCATCGACGACTTGATCGATCTCTCGTTCACTCCCGTCATCGCCAGCAAGGGGGCGAAGTGGAGAGCTCTGAAGCCTCTGGTCAAGATCATCAACCCGGAGCGTATTGGGTCAGGACGGGTCTGGGATGTGTTTGAGGGGCTCATGACTGTCAGGAGCAAGGTCCAGACGGGGGAGGAGGAGATACCGACACTAGACGTGGAGAAGTGGTTCGAATCGCCTCCAGAACAGCTCAGTGAGTAGCTTCCAGCCGCTTAGAATACACACCTCACACCTACTAATCATCCACATCACAACCCAGTCCCCGGCACGCACCTACGCGTTGCGATCAAGCTCACCGAGATCGAGTGGCACCACAAGCACGCGGGTAGCAACACCCAGGACGATGGCGTCGCTACCACCCGCCACTTCGCGGAAAGCGCTGTGCTGAACGAGGGGAGAAAGTATGAGAACGAGCTGGAAGAGCTGCAAGGGGTTATCGTTCCCAGGTTCTATGGGCTTTGGAGAGCGAAGACGAGAGATGGCAAGCTCTACTATGCGATGGTGCTGGAGCTCATGGGCGAGTCGGTGGAGAAGGAGAGGGACTGCCATCAGGTTCGGGAGGATCTGAGTGATGATGATCGGTGAGTTCCTTTCGTCACTTGGTTCGCTCTTTGCGGATATGGTGCAAGTGAGCGTCTGACAATGGGTAGATGCTGACATTGAGCCTCCTGGGCATCGCAGCGTCGACATCATCAAGGCTTACGCTCTTCTCCACCACGGAGGAGTCTGCCACAACGCCACGAAAGGCGATATTCATCATCTCCGAGCTCACAAGATCCGATACCCCTTGACTACGGACCCATCTGGCACCTCTCCTCAGCCAGGTGGTGCTTCCAAGATCCGGCTCATTAGCTTTGACCAGACGTTGTGGGCTCAGGAGCCAAACAGTGCTGGCTCCCTCTCCCCCTCCACAGCGTCTTTGATGTCTAGCGAGCGGCGCACTGTGTCTGATGGCTTGAAGGTTGAGGAGAATGTCTGGGATGCGTATGAGGAGCCTCATCCCATCTGGGAAGAGCGCCTTAGGGAGGAAGTAGAAGATCACAAGAAGCGGGAACGAGCAAAGCCTAGAGTGAAGAAGGGAAGCAAGAAGGCGAAGCAAGCGATGGTTGAAACACAGTCAGAGCGCATACTGTAGTCACCAAAGATGTCACTTCTTCGCTCGCCTAAGCACTTGTATTACTGCTTGCATCTATGACTGGTCACCTCTATATCCCCACCTCTTTTGACTTCTGATCTCATATACACATGCTCTATCCCCAAGCTCCTACCCGCCGAGATGTCTATACCAACCCCCCTCCCCCTCTCCCTCTCACCCCAGCCCGCCTAGTTGGCATTCTTCACCGCCGCGTCCATCTCCTCCTTCATCTTCTTCCTCTCCACCGTGATGGGGTCGTCGTCCTTCTCGTCCGCGATCCACTTGTACTCGGTCTTGGGGTACTGGACCTTGGCGGAGGCGGCGGTGTCGACGAACCAGAATACGAGGCCGGGGCTGTGCGGTTGATCGTCAGCATGTGCGAGAGAGAAAGGGAGGTGTGGGAACGGTTTGGGGAGAGGCGACTTACGACGCGGGGCGGACGCGCGAGCAAGGGAGACCCTCCTCTGGCTTGTCCAGGATGTTTGACAGCATGTCCTGCTTGCCCTCACCGGCGGCCACAAACGCCACGCGGAAAGCGTGGTTCAACACCTGGTAGCTGTTGTCACAGAGATAGTTGATTAGTAATGGCAACGGCGACGAGAGCATGGCGACGAGGGCTCACGTAAAGGTGATCCGCCTGAGAGGCGGCTTCGGGCTGTCCTGGATCTCTGCAATCCACCTGTCGTTCTCCGAGAGCAGCTCGTGACCCGGGAACAGCGAGCAGGTGTGCCCGTCAGGCCCCATGCCAAGAAGGATGAGGTCAAACGTGGGGTACCTCGCCGCGTTAGCCCCCGCAAAGGTCGCCACGAGCTGCTTCTCATAGTCGTCGGCGATATCCACCGCCTCGCTCTCCGCGGCGTCCTCCTCGCCCTTCTTGATCTCGCCGACGGGGTCCACGCGGGTCTGCTCCCGGAAGAGCTCGGTGTTGATGGTGTGGATCTGTTCGCGCTTTATGGGGACGTGGTCGAGGAAGGCCTTGGCGCAGGCGGCGTAGTTGGAGTCTGGGTGGTCGAGGGGGACGATACGCTCGTCGGCGAAGAAGACCTGCCACTTGTCCCAGTGGATACCTGGGAGGTCAGCGAGGCCTGTGAGGTTGTTGGGGAGGGAGCCGCCGGACAAGGCAATGGTGAATACGCCGCGGTGGGAGATGGCGTCCGCCTGGGCTTTCAGGATGAAGTTGGCGAGGGAGGACTGGAGGTGGTTTGTGGAGTCAAAGTTGTAGAGGACGGGGGGGGCTGATGTCTGGGGCATGGTGGCGGTGTTTTCTGGTGGTGCAGCAGTGAGTAATGCGAAGAGAAAGTCGTTAATGGACGGGCGAATGTGTCCAAGGCGAATTCACGGGTGACGTCAAACGAGAGTCCAGGCCTGGGGAAGTGCCACATCCACGTGGCACGCCATAACGCCGGCTATCCCCGAGTGCTACTGCTCGCGCCGGACCCATCAACACACCATACAACCATTCTGAGGGACTACTTGACCTGGAAATACAGCAACCACCTATACATACCCCCCAGCCACCATGTCCACCCCCAAAATCTCATTCCGCCTGTCCACTCCAGCACAGCCCGTGTCAGAAGACGCAACAGGGGACGGCGTAGTCACCCAGGACGTCGCATCCGCCCCCGGCAAGGAGAAGGAGCGCGAGCCCATCTACGGAGGAGATATCGCAAACATCAGCGAGATGACGGACGGCGGGAACGGTGGTGAGTCCTTGTGCATGCGGCGTCGGCGCATGGCGAACGTGGATGAATGGAAGGTTGGATGCGATGGACGAAGGATTCGATGCGCGTGTGCTTTTTGTCGCCGGGACAGACCGCTAATGTTGTCGTGTTTGTTGCCCGCGCGTCCACAGAGGCCTCCGCCAAACCCACAGACGCCGCGCCCACCCCTGCGGACGCTGCCACCCCCGCGCCTGAGACGGAGCGACCCTCCTCAGCCCAACTGCACGACCTCGCGACCACCTTCCTCGCCGCGCAGACCCACCCGCTCGTCATCCCTTCCTACTCGTCGTGGTTCTCCCTCTCCACCATCCACCCCGTCGAGCGCCGGTCGCTCCCCGAGTTCTTCTCGTCCCGCAACAGGAGCAAGACGCCCAGTATATACAAGGACTACAGGGATTTCATGATCAACACGTATAGGTTGAATCCGGGAGAGTACTTGACGGTGACGGCGTGCAGGAGGAACTTGGCGGGGGATGTGGGCGCAATCATGCGCGTGCACGCGTTCTTGGAGCAGTGGGGGTTGATCAATTATCAGGTGGGTCGAACGGCCTCTATCTCCTTGCTCGTACTGACCCATCTCCAGGTCGACCCGGACACCCGCCCCGCGGCCCTCGGCCCCCCCTTCACAGGCCACTTCCGCGTCACCCTCGACACCCCCAAGGGCCTCTCCAACCTCGTCCACCCGGGCTCGCGCCCCAACACCGGCGCCCTCGCCTCCCAAGCCAACGGCATCACCCCACACCCTTCCAACCTCGACCTCCGAAAAACCATCTACAACTCTTCCTCCCGCTCGTCCAAGCCCGTCAGCGCAGACGATGCCGCCAAGATCGCCGCTGCGAACGGCACTTCCTCTGCGCCCAAGCCCCAGGCTTTCTCGTGCGAGACCTGCGGGGCGGACTGTACCGCCACGCGGTACCACTCGCTCAAAGACGGCGAGTACACGGTCTGCCCGACGTGTTTCGTCAGCGGGCGATTCCCGTCCACCATGTTCTCGGGCGACTTTGTCCGCCTGGACGAGCAGGCGTTCAAGCACGCG
Source organism: Cryptococcus sp. DSM 104549 (assembly GCA_036427605.1). Classification (NCBI taxonomy): domain Eukaryota; kingdom Fungi; phylum Basidiomycota; class Tremellomycetes; order Tremellales; family Cryptococcaceae; genus Cryptococcus; species Cryptococcus jaspeensis. Next base: position 2,471,009 of record CP144046.1, read on the forward strand.
TCAGCGGGCGCCGGCGCAGAGTGGTCCGACCAGGAGACTTTGCTGCTTCTGGAGGGCGTGGAGATGTACGATGACGACTGGCAGGCTGTCGCCGAGCACGTCGTGACACGCTCGAAAGAGCAGTGCATCGCAAAGTTCCTCCAGCTCCCCATCGAGGACCCGTACCTCACGCAGGATCCGGCAGCGGACCTCGGCCCGCTGAGGTACCAGGCCGGTTTGAACGGCCTGCCGTTTGAGGGGAGTGAGAACCCGGTGATGAGCGTGGTGGCGTTCCTAGCGAGCCAGGTGGGGCCGGCGGTGGCGGCTGCGGCGGCGCAGAGTGCGCTGGGGGAGCTGGCGAAGGGCTTGAAGAGGAAGAGGGGGGAGGAGGTGAAGGGGGCTGGGGAGGGGGAGACGGTGACGGAGGAAGGGGAGAAGGCTGGGAAGAGCGTCAAGACGGAGAAGGAGGGGGCCGAGGGGGAGAAGGAGAAGGAGGCCGGTGTAGAGGGAGAGGCTGGGGAGAAGGACAAGGAGGGCGAGAGCGAGGCGATGGTCGTCGACGGCGAAACACCCGCTGCACCCACAGAACCCGCCCCTACCGACCCCTCCGCCGCCGCCCTCGCCACCACCTCCATTCCCCAACCTACCGACCCCTCCGTCCCCGCCCCCTCCGACCTCTCCCGCGCCGCCACCCTCGCCCTCTCCTCCGCCGCCGCCAAAGCCTCTGCCCTCGCCACCCACGAAGACCGCCGCATCTCCGGCCTCGTCTCGCGCCTCGTCTCCGCTCAGACCAAAAAAGTCGAGCTCAAGCTCGGCATGTTTGAGAGGCTTGAGGAGCTTCTCGAGGGGGAGAAGCGGAATATCGAGCTGGCGAGGCAGAACCTCTTCCGCGATCGTGTGACGGTCGGGAAGCAGCTCCGCCAGGTTGAGGAGATGATTCGCCGGGCAAAAGAGAGCGGGGTGCAGGGCCAGCAGGGGGAGGAGCTGAGTAAAGAGGCAGAGGGGCTGAGGAAGGAGTTGAGTGGGGAGACGGTCGCGGGGCAGGTGAAGGAGGTGGAGGGTGGGGCGCCAGAGGTGCCGGCAGCTGGGGAGGGGGATGTGGCGATGGGCAAACTCTAGATAGATTGAGGGGCGAGGGTGTTTATTGGGTTCATTAGGTGTAATTTGCATGTATTCTACATCGACTCGGCTCGTCTCTGCCCGCGTGTCCCGACTCGTGGATCGACAGATAGACAAGGTAAGGTATGCATGAGCGCTACAGCTCGTCCCGCTCCCAAGAAGGCGTGATCCTCTCCCCCTGATCGTGGGCAATGATCTCTACCTTGCCCCCCTTCCCTGCCCGAATCCTATCTATTCCTTGGTCCACATACGGTACAGACCCCGGCGCGGGCTCTGGTACGTCTTCGTAGAGAATCTTGCCGCCGCCGTTGACTGCCGAATCGCTGCCCACTTGGGCGAGCGGTTCTCCTGCACCGTCCACGTCTGCACCGGCCCCCACCCCTTGACCGTTCCCCTCTGATGCAACCCCCGTATCCCCCACCACCGCCGGCACCTCCTCCCTCCCCCTCCCCATCACCGCCATCTTCACAAGCCTGCCCGTCCCAAATAGATACCACCCCACCCCCCTCCCGACCCCGCCGATCACCACCCCGACCGTCCGATCCAGCACCCGTCGCTTGAGGATGAACCCCACCACGAGGAGGAAGAAGAGGAGCGCGGAGAGGATGAGGATCCGGTCGAGGGTGTCGGCTTTTTCCAGGGCGCGGACGAGCTGGGTGCCGGTTTGGAGGAGGGCGGTGTACCGCGTGTGGAGGGCGTTGGTGAGGGTGAGTGTTTGCGTGGAGGTTTCTGTTTTCAGGAGTGGGGGATGAGCGTCTGGGGATTCTTTCTCTCCTTACTTAAGGCCCCCGTCGGACGACAGAAAAGGATAGATCGATGGAGAAAGACGTACCGAGCATCTGGACAGACAATACCGACCGCTCGAGCTCGGTCTGCATCAAAGCAGTCGTTCGCCGCAGCGCGGTGGTCACCTCGTTCGTCTTGGTCTGTAACTCATCGTCGCCCCTATTCCCCAATATAGCATGTCAGTACCGACCCGTCTGGTGTCCTTTTCGGGAACGAGGAGAGCAGAACAGACGTACCCCATGCCGAAATCAGCGGCACTGCGCGCTTGTGCGGTAGTCTTGCCCTTCTCCCCGCCAGGTGCTGAGGTAGATGTTGATCCCGCCCCAGCGTCCGCGACGATCTCATCAGGCTTATCCTTCCGAGCGAGGTCATGTATCCTCGAGCGCCGGGAGGCGATATTTCGCTGGGAAGTGAGCATGGCTTGGCGGTATGCGCGTTTAAGGCTAGGCAAGCGGTAGGTCAAGGAGGTCGACGTCAGTGAGGTGGTAGGAGATTATGACAGGGCTCTCAGCTCACTCGAGGTACTCTTGCTCGAGCTGGTCGACTTGGGGTGTGACAGAGGCCTTTTCGCGTTCTGAGAGGCTTTCTGTCGTTTCCCTCAACACCTGGACATCGTGTCAGCTTCAGCATTCTTTGCGCTCGTCTCCCGCGGCTGCACCCTCAGTGGCGCCACAGCCCACAACAACGTATTCAGCACCAAACAGATCAAACAAACCTCAAGGTTATACCGAACCCCCTCCATATCCCCACGCATCTCATCAACGAGCTCGGCATGCAAGTCCGCAGGGCCGGTGCAGGACTGGAGGCGCGGGAGCTGGAAAGTCTGGAGGTCGGCGAGGCGGCGGGGAAGGGAGAGGAGGATGGGCTCGAGGGATGGTGGGAGGGGCATTGCTGCGGTATGGGTTCAAGTAGGAGGAGGAAGCGAGTCGAGCGTAAGTCCTCTGTGAGCGTTGTAGATGAGCGAATAGATAATGGTATAGCTAGAAGCTGAAGAGGTGGCTGATGGTGCTTCTTCAAGACATGATGGTGGTGGCATCGACCACGGTCATGTCGCGCGGAGCTGAAACCTCCACCTCAGCGTTCTCTAATCCGATTACGATTCTTTTTTGTAATCAGCTTCCTAATTGCAACCCACTCCATGCCACCGTGGGAAAGCTCCTTCCTCCGGCTTTTGTAGTCGCCGGTGAACCCTCAGCCCACAAATAAGAGCTCGTAAATTACTCCTCCCCCTTCACCAAAGCTCATTCTTTTGTCTACATCGCACAACACTACTCCCTGATCAGTATAGACGGCGAGCAGCAAAGAGCATAGATAATCTAGAAGAGAGATACAAGATGACCACTGTCAAGGAGGGAGACTACCAAGGTGAGTGCGACTTGAGAGCACTACGCGCCGCGTCTCGAAAGACGGGCGGTGGCGATGCCCAACGCGAGTTCGAGCTGGGCTGACAGTATAACGCTCGCCGCATATAGCGTTGAGAGAAGAGATCAAGAAGGTGCTCAAACAGCCTGGGTACGACGATGGGTCTGCTGGGCCGGTGCTTGTCCGGTGAGTGTTGATTTAGCTTCGTGAGAGGAGCGCTTGAGTTTTGAGATGGACGATGGACTGATATCATCCGGCAGGTTGGCTTGGCATGCGTCTGGTAACTTCAGCTTGGTTGAGGTGAGCTCCTGTACGCTGATAATGGAAGCCCCAGAGTATAGCTGACAGGACGAGTACAGCATAACGGAGGTTCAAATGGGTGAGCAGTCAAATGACTGCTTCGTCGGTCTGATGGAGGGAGAGAAGCTGACCTGTCTTCAGCGCCGGTATGCGTTTCCCGCCAGAGGTAAGTTGCGCAGTCTTTTTTGACATGGCTCGAGTGTAAAAAGTGACACCATCATGTCTTCAATGACTCTCCACAGTCCGTCGACCCCGCCAATGCAGGCTTGCATCATGCCATCTCCTTCCTCCTCCCTATCCAAGCCGCCAACCCGTGGATCTCGCACTCTGACCTGTGGAGTGAGTTGCATCTAAATTTTCCTTACGCTGACTCGCGCAAATGTGATGATGCTAACAATCCTGCCCATTGCAGCACTCGCCGGGATAACCGCCGTCGAATCGCTGGGCGGACCCAAGATCCCCTGGGAGCCCGGAAGGACCGACTACGAGAGCGAGCAAGAGGCGGCAGAGCACCGAGGGAACGTCGGCGATCGGTGCGTCTTTTACGCTCGTCACTCCTCCACTGCCGCTGTGCGGATGCGTATAATGATAGGAGCTAACTGGCCACACACAGGTTGCCGGACGGAGCTCTCGGGGCAGCGCATGTCCGGGACGTGTTTGGCCGCATGGGGTTCTCGGACCAGGAGATCGTTGCGCTGTCTGGGGCGCACGCCTTAGGTGAGCTTTCGCTGCCTATTCCGTCACCACGGTTGTCAAGCTGACATTGGTGTGCAAGGACGATGCCACAAGGACCGCAGCGGGTTTGACGGGTGAGTGGAGTTAACAACGCATGCATGCGCGTTTTAAAGTTCTAAACTGACATGGATTCGCCCATCCGCAGACCATGGGTCGTCAACCCTACCCGATTCTCGAACCAGTACTTCAAGCTCCTGCTTCGACCGATCTGGAAGCCAAGAGAGTGGGATGGTCCTTTCCAGTATGTCCACCTTCCGCACTTACCATGGCCATCACGTAAAGGTGGCTGACAGAAAGAGTGCAGATACGAGGCGACTGTGGCTGGTACAAAGCTTATGATGCTGCCTACCGACGTGAGTGATTGCATCACCGCGCCACTTTCTCTTCTTTAGATTGCAGCTAACGCAGGTTCATGCTATCTCAAGATGGCTCTCGTGGAAGACCCCGTGTTCAAGACCTGGGTCGAGAAGTACGCGGCCGACCAGGCCCTCTTCTTCAAAGACTTCTCCAACGCTTTCGGCAAACTCATCGGTGAGCTCACTCTTGCTCGATACTTTCGCTAGACCAAGCTAACGTCCCCCATCACAGAACTCGGCGTCGAGCGCGACGACTCAGGCTTCGCCAGGCTCGCCAAAAAGTCTGCCGAGGAGGGCAAGCCTCTCGACAAGACTTCGCCACCCAAGAGCGCGGGTGGGTGTCCTTTCGCCGGTGGTGCGGGCGGCGGGACCCGGATGGCGGGTGGGGGTGGGGGGTGCCCGTTCTTGGCGATGCAGAGGGAGTCGAAGTTGTAGAGCGTCTATACGTGGGTGGGTTGGGTTTGGAAATTGTATTGGCATGCAGCACATGGTATGACTGACTGACCGACTAACTGACTAGTCTGATGGACGAATAATGCATGTCACTGACCAACTTCTGGCACGATGTTAAGACTACGCAGCTCGTAGTTGTCACAGGCTGCGCCCCAATTACCCCAACCCCGCCTGATCTTTCTAGCACCCTCCCAACAGCTATAGCCATCGTTCATCGCCACCGCACCACACATGTCTCATCACCAATGATCAGACCACGGCCGCCCACAATTCCCACAAACATCATCATCGTCGATGTAGCTTCTGTGGCGGTGAGAACGGTCCCAGTCCCGGGTGGGTGGTGCTCGAGAGGGTGGGGGTGAGTGTCGTTGACGGATGCTGATCAAAGGTTCGTCAGCAGTATGTGGTCATGATAAACATGAACCACATGGAGGAGGACTCACGGGGGTGGCGGGGTACGCGGTCGACCACTCGCTTCTCGCTGCCCAACGCCTGCGTTGCTGTAAGACGATGATTGCCGGGTCGCGCTGATATCGAATGTCGAGTTACCGCCCCTACCGATCATGTCCTACGTGAGCTTCATGTGATGTACAAGGCACAGAAGACTCACGACGGAGTCGCTACTTTGGGACGACCGATCTCCTCTCGGCGCCCGACACCTCCACCCGAGTAACCCCTGCTATCCCTATTGGTCGTCGGTCTACTCGCATGGAGTGAAACTAGTCAATAACCGGCGTTCGATCAAAAATTCTAAACTCACACATCGCTGTTGTTACTGGTGTTTTGTGCCTGCGACCTCTCTTTGTCGGGGAGAACCAAAGAAGTAATGGTAGATGCAGGTTCATCTGTGCTGTTGTGGTGGGGGGATCAATGGTAAGTCTCCTCGGCATAAGAACGCTCACTCACCTCTCAGGTTCTGCTTCTGGCACGGTCATATCATCCCAAATTGACCTTCGTGCAGTGCTCGGTGCTGGTCTGTCAGCCAGCCTGGTTGTTGCACGCATGGAAGGGCGTGACGGTTCTCTTTCCATTTTAAATCTTCAAGCCACTGATTACTACCCTCGAAGAATAGTACCACCCGTAAGTTACGGTAAACGCGAGGGAGGATGGACCATCGGTCTTTATGCCCTCATGTGGGCGGTCAACGGTATGAAAGGTGTCCCATGGTCCCATGTGAGCGGGGATGGCTCTAGATTTTGACAACGGTATGATGCTTCTCTCATGTTCTCGGGAGGTTCTGACAGAGAAGAAAGGGACCCGTTTTACTCACATCATCTCCGGGCTTGGATCAGCTAAACCCGCAGAGAAGCAAGTGTTGGGGGGAAGTTGCTTTGGAGCCCATGGCGCGGATCGACAGGGATTGGTTCAAGCTTGTGAACTGTGCTTGGAAAAGTGCACTAACAAAATGGGTAAGCGGGTCGTACACCACTGATCGATGCAATGTACTGATGGAATGCATGCCCAAAAGTTCTTCACGGTGGTAAAACCTAATTATGTGCAGTAGTGTTCAACAACAACAACCAACCCTACTGATGTTCTACTACCCATGACCGCCATAAGGGCAACGAGACAACGGCAGCCCACAGATCCAACAAATACCATCATCGTCTGGATCCGAATCATAGTAGATTGGCTCCCTGTAATACGACCTGTTGCGAAGCCTCTCAAAGTCACGCGCCTCATCTGAGAAGCCGCCAGGCTCGTACTCATCGTCGGAGAAGCTGTAAGTGCGGCGCCGAGGAGCACGACGCCGCGTAGGTGGTGGTGGAGAGGGGGAGGGCACGTATCGTGGACGGGGGCTGATCAAACGTTGGGTGAGCATGGTGAGGGGGTGTGAGTCACATGAGAGAAGACTCACGGAGGAGGGGTACGAGGTCGACCGCTTGCCTCTCGTTGCCCTACACCTGCATTTTGGTACGACGTTGATTGTCGGGTTGCGTTGATGTCGTATGTCGGGTTACCACCCCTATAGATGATGTCCACAGGTCATGTGAGTGATGAGTGCTGGTGCTGAGGTAAAACCAAATGACTCACGACGGAGTCGCTTCCTTGGGACGCCCAATCTCTTCTCGACGCCCGACACCACCACCCGAGTAACCCCTGCTATCCCTGGTGATCGTTGGTCTACTCACATGGATCTGGTCAATCCCTGGAATGGAATGAAAGATTTTACACTCACATATCGCTTCTGTTACTGGTACTCTGCGCCTGCGGCTTTTCTCTGGAAGGAAGAACGAAAGATGTAGTGGTTGTGGTGTTTTCAACTGTGCTTATCGAGGGGCGAGATGGCGCCATCGGCTGACTGAAGTAGAGGAATGGTTAATGACAAGATTGTCCGGTACGAGAACGCTTACTTGCCTTCCCGGTCTTCTTCTGGTACGGTCATATCATCCCAGATTGATCGCCGAGCGGCGCTTGAGGCTGCTCTCTCAGCGAACGTGGTCGGCGCACGAGTTGAGGGGCGTGAGGGTTCTCTCTCCATCTTGTATCCTGGCTTTACCGCGTGCCACTATTTTCGAACAATACCCGTGAATTGCGGGGGACATATGGTGGGTAGCGCCTGGGAGGACAGACTATCGGCCGTTATACGCGCATGTGGGAGGTCAATGGCAAATGAAAGGTTACGATGTGCGCATGTGAGAGGCGATGGCCCCTGATTCTGAAACGTTGCAATGCTGCTTCTCCCCCGTTCTCGGGATATCCTCGCCTAGATGAAAGGGACTCATCGTTCGACTTTAGCAGAATCGCAAGGATGCATGAGCTGGTGGGAAACTTCTTCAAAGTCCATGACGTAAGTCGACAGAGAATAGATAATGTGATGCTATGTGGAGGGGTGTACGTCGTTCCGGGGGAGCTTGCCATCGAATGTGGCTATCTTATGCAGTGCATCTGACCTATACACGTACATTGTCGAGAGTCTTACCACAATGGGAGGCCTGACGAGATGGTATCTTCTTCTTTGCTTCCCTCTCTCTTAGGCGACTATTTCACCTTGGCTCGATATCAATAGAAATGTCATAGAATAGTTGCAAACATGATTTAGTGTGAGCAAATTATGTACAAGTGGCAACCCCCTTCTGCTTGGCATTTTGACACCACAACAACAAGATGATGGTGGTGAAAATACCATCATGCCGGCAATCCACACCTCGGGCATCTGTTACTGCAGCAGCAACAGCCGCCGCTCCTTTCAAATCTCGGACGGCCATAAGTCGGTCTGGTCTCCTCATAACCCCTCCTATACCCCCGCATGAAAGCCTCGTCATTGGGAAGATCGCGATTCCTTCTTCTCTCGTCATAAGAATAACTCCTCCGGTTATCGTAATGATAGTCGTCGTCGTCGTCATCAGAGTAGTACCCCCCATCGCCAGCGGGTCGAGACGAAACGGACCTTAAGGAATGACGAGGTGGTGGTGGCGGAGAAGGAGAATATCGATCTAGTCGACGATCATAGAAGCTAATGAGCCATGGCGTGCGTGAAGTCAGTTTCTCTTCGCATAAACGTGGCATGGAGCGGAGTTGTCAACATACCCTGGTGACGGGGAACGACGATATCGATCACGATCACCATCACCTAGGACCACTCTCCTGTCTCTACCATCGTCGTTAGAAGGGGGCCCGTCAGCGGACACGACAACCGCAGCGTTGTTTGAGGTTGTGCTGTCTCCACCGCCCTTGCTAATGCTTTCGCTGGTGGATGGTTAAGGGAACAATGTTAGCTGCATTCTTGCCTGCCGCATTCCAGTGGTGTTGATGTCGTATTTGGGGGTTGCGAGTGAGAGCTTACATGGCAGACACTCCTCCCCTGCTACCAACTTCCTCGCGACGGCCGACCCCATCTCCTTTGTACTCTCTTCCAGTACGCGGGCCCGTGATCCTAAGATGGCAAAGCACATGGGGTGTTTCAATCAAATGTGTCCCGTCAACGCCTTCAATCACTTACCCGGAGATAGCCCTCGATTCGGCGCTTCCCATTTGCACTGACCCACCCGTACTCCCGTAAGATTGAGGAACAATTGACATTTCACCACTGCAAAGTAGCTGTGTCAGCACTAAAAGCATGACTGAAAGAAATGGTCAATGTATCATACTTGTTCAGTGTCCCAGAGGAGCCCTGTGAGCTGCGTGCTTGACCATTTTGATTCATGATGGGTGCTTAGATCGTTGCCAAGGTAGAGGAGGCAGGTCAATAATGACGAGATTGAGCACATGTGTGTGGCTTTTATATGTGTGAATGGTGTACGGATCCACACCATGAGACAGCGAAGTGATTTCTCGTTACCGAGAGGGCTCGGGGCCGGAGGAGAAAGGGATGCAGAATTTCTACGCCGGCATGCATGTCGGGCTTTCACCACATGGCATCGGCAAAAGGGGTGAACTTTTTGTGAGAAGCTTCTTCCCGCAGCCTTGGGGTGCATCTGCAGGAGAAAAGAAAGTCTCCCAAGTATCGAACAGTAGTGACAGTAGTGACTTACCGTTCCCAAGATGGCGGCAAAAGAGGGGGAATATGATAACTCGGCTGACATAAGAATCAGGAAGTGTATGTTGATGATACCCTGGCTGGGGTTGAACAAGGCGGAACTCGATATCCTAGTTTGCGGATAGAGAGATGTTCCTCCTCGGTGGCCTCGGTCTGATCATCCGATGCATGTACTCGTTCTCACACCTCTACCGATCTCTGCAAGTCACCGCTCACCTTCGTAGCTTGGCTGATCGAGAATATGATCTTGATCTTGCGGTCAGAGATACTCGTGCCCACCAGTTGGACACTCGTGTAGTGGCTTGCCGCAAATCCCGCAGATCTCCTCATAGTATTCTTCTTCTTCGGGTACAGGAGGTCTACTAATGACACGTATTCTGAGACGATCGAAATCTCTGGCGCTATCTGAGTAGTTACCGGTGCTGTCGTTTGGCCGACTTGTTGGTCTTTGAGCACGAGTGGGTGGCGGTGCAGAGTCTCGGCTGCGTATTAAGAAGAGAGTGGACGATAATGAACATTAGCGCCCACGGCAAGCCCTATCAATCGCCGCTGGTGGACGAAGTAGGCGTACCTAGGAGGAGCAGGTGGAGGACGTGGAGCTCTCCCGCTTGATTCTCTTTGACCAACCCCGCCACCGCTGTGTACCCCCGATCGTCGTGTACGAGAGGCGTTGATATCAAAGTTTGGATTTCCACCGCTTCCATCACTATCATTCGTTTGGGTTGAGCGCCTGAATGTAAGCGGGGGTCAAAGCAGTTGTTATCATGAATCTTGAACACTCACGATGTAGGTGTCGACGGCGTTTGCGATCGCGTCGGCAGGCGGCCGCTCGATTCTCTTTGACCAACCCCTCCACCGCTGTGTACTCCCGAACGTCGTGTGCGGGTGGCGTTGATATCGAAGTCTGGATTGCCACCGCCACTACTACATTGGGAGGGTGGGCGTTTGTATCTAGACGAGAAGTGAACTGAATGGGATGGCGATCACTTACGATGGAGGTGCTGGAGCCTGCCCAGCGGTTTGGGACTGGCTTCGACCCCCCACAGCCTCTCGTCTACCCACTCCACCACCGGCGTACTGTCTTGGTGTGGTGGCACCACTACTAGAGAGGGGAGTGTATCTGTAGGTGAGTCACGGTACCGTCTCTAGTGCTGTGGGATAATTGTGGTCTTCTGCAGGAAACACTCACGTGGCACTACCTCCTCCCGATCCGCTATTATTGTTGCTTCCCCGGGAAGGGGCGGCAGCGGTACCATTCAAACTGATTCTCTCTCTAGAGGGTGGAACGTACGAGTAGCTGCTTCTCGTCCGTTCGGTCAGGTTGATTGTAGAAGGAGGTGCCGTTGATGGAGGAGGAGCAGTAGTGGAGGTGGTTGTCGCGGTCTGCAGGCTTTGTAAGGGTCAACTCTTTTGCCTGGATGACGATCTTTGTTCAAAAGTCATACGCTAGAGTACATACCTTGCTTGGACTTCGTCCTCCTCATCGTCGGGTAGAACCATACCATCAAAGAACAGAGAGCTTGGCCGCCGGGTGCTGGTGGGCCTTTCAGCTGTGCGTGTACTCGCATAGCTGTTGGAAGGGCGTGTGCTTGTCTTCCTCTCCATTTTGTCAAGGTCTGGTGGGCAACTGTATGATTGATCGATCGTACTGGTCTTTCTTATAACTGCGACATCAAGAGGTATATAGTCTCCAGCGCTGTTCAGTTGGACAATGTTTCCCTTGCAAGTGTTCCCGCCAAGAAACGAAGGTGCTCTATAATATACCTCGCTTCTCTGCTGTCAAGAAGTAGCGAAAAATGTGCGAAGAAGCGATGGTGCGCCACTTGCCTCGCGTGTAGACAATGGAGCGTAGTCCCCGACACTTCGTATCATTCATGTGTCAGACTAAAGGGGTTCGGCAACTGTTCTACGACGTGACGTCTGCCGTCGGCAGACGTAGTTCGGACCACTACTGGTGAGAAAGGGCCGTGGCCTTGCACTTACTGTTTGAATCCCGAATGGGGGTCGTAGTGAGTGGCAGTCAAAATTCTCTCGTCAATAATAATTAGGGCGACAGCCAGCATGGCGACAACCAGCATAGCGATGTCTCAACCATTGATTTTAGATCCACGCCATAGCGCAGACCTGAGTACCTTCCATACATCTGCATAGATGCTGAGCGGGAAATCGAAAGAGAATGAGGAATGCCATCCGGAACTTGCCATCACAGGATGCGACGATGCTCAGAAGAGCACGAAGATCGATGTCCGTCAGCAGCGTGGCAAAACCTGGGCCCATTATCTCGTCCGTTCGTTGCAAGATCAGCAGATGCCTTGGCACATCATCACCCACACCGCCGAAAGAGGCCATGACAAGCAAAGGATTCATCCTTTATCCCCTACTTACGGGTCGACACGCTAGACCGCTCATCCCTGCTGTTCCTTTGTCTCTCTGTGGTGGGGGGTTTGGGCCACACCAATATCTTGTGACTGTTCGTGTCTGTTCGTATCGATGGACGACACAGTCACATCCATGATTGATGCGAGATAGAGACAGCCGGACACTCACCCTTCATTAAACAACCTACGCTCTTTTTAAACACCCCCACTCCCACCCCCACTCTTACACTCGACTATTCTCTCCGCTCTCCGTATCCAGTATTAGCATCCTCTCAACATGCGCTTATCTACCCTCTCCACCCTCATCCTTCCCCTCCTCTTGACATCACCCGCCGCTCTGGGGCAGGACGACCAGATTGAGTGCGACGACTCCGACCTCGCCACATACCTAATCGCTCTCATCGACACCCTGTACGCCAATGGCCTCACTACCTCCGAAGAGCTCATCGTCCACCTCGCCGAGACCGATGAGGGATACAACCTCCTCGAGCAGCTATACGTCTCCTCCGACCCATTCACCTTCCTCGCACCCACAGACTCCGCCTTCCAGGCTGCCAACATCTGGCCGCCCTTCGCCAACATGGCGGACCACTGGGGCGCAGGGCTACTTGGGCTCCATAGTTTGCAAGGCGAGTGGGATGCTGACAAGCTGCCGGACAGCGGTGTGGGGGTGGCGAGCAGCTGGCTGTCGATGAAGGACGAGTTGAACGCAACGGCAGGGGCCGCTACGTATCAGGCGGTGGTGATGAGCAAGGGAGATGGGGGGAGTGTGATTGTTGATGGGTGGTGGGGGAACGGGAGTACGTGGGGTGGCTGGTTGGACAACGGGAATGACGTGTTGGATAACACCAGGGTACTTCCTGTTGACACCGTGAGTTTTTCGACAATAAAGATAGCCACTCGCACTTACAATCGCGCCAACTCAGGTTCTCTCCTTCCCCCCAAGTCTCGCCGAAGCCCTCACCACCTCCGGTCTCTCCAACATCTCTGCTGCCATCGACGTCGTCGGTGAAACTGCTCAGCTCCAACAACTCACCAGCGGGGGGTTTACCATCTTTGCGCCTATTGATGCTGTGTGGACAGACGAGGCGAAGGGCCTGATGGGTGACATGAGCACGGCAGGTCCCCTGGTGGGAAACCACGTGAGTGAGGGCGAGTGTGATCGATATGAGACAGGAGCTAAGGAGAGCCAGCTATAGTATACGACGAATCAGTCACTCTACTCACCTGAGTGGACACCGTCGGGGTCATACAGTCTCCAAGCAGACTCTGGCGCTACCCTGACGGTAAAGGTCGACGACGATGGAGGATCTCAGGTGGTCCTGGGTGATGTGGAAGCACGTATCATCCGGTCTGATATCACCTTGGCTAATGGTGTCATGCACGTGAGCTCGGCCTCCAGCATCTTGCGATCAGAGCCGCTGACCATAGATCTACAGGTGATTGACGCCGTGCTCGTATCCGACGCTGGCAACACGAGCTCCGATGCCGCCGCAAGCTCCGGAGGCGTTGTCGCGGTGGACAGCGGTTCAAGCGCAGCTGCTGCGTCGGCTGCTGGAAGCGCGACGGGACGAGTATCGGCAACAGGCGTTGCGAGCGGAGCGGATTCAGCTGCGTCGGGCTCGACAAAGCAAGTTGTTAGCGAGCAACAAGTTGGCGGAGCCTCCAGGATCGGTGGAAGCGCGGCGATGGTTGTGGTGGGTGGCCTGGTGGGTGCGTTGGGAGCATGGTGACTATGTTATGGCCGGGCGCGTGGATACTGGATAGACACCATCATACCCCTTGGGATATCGCCCATGTCAGCTTATCCGTGACACGAGACATCGAGTGGTAATACACTGCATCCCCCATGTCCCCGCTCCCCGGCATACTCTAATGCCCCTCAAGTAAAGGCGTCTCGCTGCTCTCCTCTCCCCCTATTCGCTGAGTGACATTCACAGGCTTGCTTCCGCTCCTCAAGAGGTTCGCCTTCTCATGCTCCAACTGCCTCTTAAGCCTGTCGTCTCTCTCGATGGACTTTTTGATCAGGTAGAGACTGTCAAAGAGCTCGGCGCGGAGGTAAGCACCATACGGGGTGAGGTCTTTTGGTCGTCGGGACAACTGATCATGAAAGTCAGCCGGTCAGGTCAAGGATCGAGCAGCCCAGCGAGCCAGCTCAATAGAGAACGCATCGCGACTCACAAGATATCCCTCGATACCACCGGCCTTCTCAACGTCTTTCACTCTCCGCATCTGCATCTTCATCTTCCTCAACTTTGGCAGGGGTCCGGGTTCATCCACCGGCACCACACCACCGAGGACATTCAAGGTCCAGTCCATCTTGGTGACGTTGGGGCTGAACGTTCGCTTGGTCTTTTGCAAAGACTTGGGCTTGTTGTTACCCGATTTAGGAAGAACAATGGGGATGATGGCCGGGGTGGACGACCGAGTGAGGATGTTGAGGTTTCTGGGGAGACCGAAGCGGTGGGACATGGTAGGCGTTGTGGGGCAGTGTGGTGTGATTATGTATGCAGGACAAGTCACATCGATGCGTTGATCATGAAGTCGCGACGAAATGTCAGAGGAGCAAAAGTGCCACAGCCACGTGGTGTGTCAAATTGCCGAAATTCTCCGAGGGGAAACCGCTACAAAATATTGAACGGCGCTCTTGGTTGCACAACTCATCCTTCAAGACCCCTCCGGCCTGAACACCACATCACAAAAATGTCTAAGCTCCAGGCTTCCAGCGTGCGAGGGTCTATCAAGACCCTTCTTGCCCAGTCCTCCCTTGAGCACCACAAGGAGGCTGGCGGGAAGAAGAGGAACTTCGTGGAGACCATCGAGCTCCAGATCGGCCTCAAGAACTACGACCCCCAGAGGGACAAGCGTTTCGTGAGTGGCCTTGTTGCATTGCTGACACATTTTGCATTCGCTGATAGCCTCTCTCTATGCAGTCCGGTACCGTCAAGCTCCCCCACGTGCCCAGGCCTAGGATGTCCCTTTGTATCCTTGCCGACGCCGCGGACGTTGACCGGTTAGTCCCGCCTGAGCCTGACCTCCAAAACCGCGTAGCTGACCCTCCACCCCCCTCAGTGCTAAGCAGCTCGACGAGGAGCTCCCCTTCATGACTGTTGAGGACTTGAAGAAGCTCAACAAGAACAAGAAGCTCGTCAAGAAGCTCGCGCAGAAGTACGACGCTTTCCTCGCTTCCGAGGCCCTCATCAAGCAGATCCCCCGTTTGCTCGGTCCCGGTCTCTCCAAGGCGGGCAAGTTCCCCACCCCCGTCTCCCACTCGGAGGACCTCCAGCGCAAGGTCACCGAGGTTCGCTCCACCATCAAGTTCCAGCTTAAGAAGGTGCTCTGTCTCGGTGTGGCCGTCGGCCACGTCGACATGGAGGAGGACCAGATCATGCAGAACACCATGTTGTCCATCAACTTCTTGATCTCCCTCTTGAAGAAGCAGGTACGTGGTACCTCCTCTTTATTCAATCTGGAGCCGCGCTGACTCGCTTTCTTCACCCAACAGTGGCAGAACATCCAGTCGCTTACCATCAAGTCGACCATGGGCAAGCCTCAGCGCATCTTCTAAGCGGTCATTTGTGGTGTTCTCTGTAGCTGTTCTTTTCTCTTTTCTTTCTTTGTCGTCGGCGGTTAGAGGGGGAATGCGGTAGCAAAACAGGAGTTTCGCACGCTTATACCCAAGTCTTGTCTGAGCCCTTAATTGGGTGATCGGGGACCGAGGGGAGCTACACTTCTTTCTCTGGCTGTTGGCGGCGGGTTTGAGGGGGTTGAGGTTGCGAAGGGGGAATCATGCATGGGCTCTTTCCAAAACTGTATCGCTTCATGGGATTGTCTTTTTGGGGCGTCTACGCAGAACCTATGGACCGCACCCGATACATACGTGCACCACGGACTCACGTCCCGCACGACCGCCATGAGCATGACTCCCAAGAGTCTCGACAACGTCCCGCACGCCGATTCGAAAAAGTCGCGCGATTATCTCATCGAGAGATTAGTGTTCGCGTCTCGGGCTGTTGTTCATCTACGCGGACGTACGCGTTGCCCATGATCGTGTCGTTCTGTGTCTTGAGTCTTGCGTGCTTCGTCCAAACAGACACCCAGACCTTCCTTATCTTGTGGCCAAGACCAGCTGGTATGCGCACATCTCATCAACGGACGCCAACACCCCTTCGACATTACGAGTCGTAGTCACCAACGTGCGTGACGAACAGTAGTCAATCATGGATCGCTCCGTCCCAACCTCGCCACACGTAGCACCACCTCCCATCCCAGGTTCAGCTCCCCCACAACCGCCATCATACGCATCCTCATCCAGGGCTGCTCCTCCCTTGCTGACATATAGTCCGAGTAATGTTGCTGTGATCAGTAGTGGGGATGGCCCTCGGGTACCTCACGCAGTCAGCCTCACGAACGTCACTCCCCAGCCCGTCAGCAACAAGGGCACCCTCAATATCCACATACCCGCCTGGTAAGCTACCTTCACCGTCTTAGCCATCGTCACGGGCATAGCTGACTGGATACCCAGGGGGCTCGTTCTTGTCTGGCCCCCGTATGTCCCCGACATCCCGTCCAGCGACTTCAGCTCGTCTGAGCGCGAACCTCCAGCGGAAGATACTGTCCTCTCCGGAGCGCTCGAGGTCATCATGAAAGAACGGCGGAGGGTAAAATCCATCTCTGTCTGTGTGCAAGGCGTCTCGAGGCTGTATATGGGCAAGGAGCGGGGGTGGGAGGAAGATGGGATCTTTGAGAGAGGGGTGGAGGTGTTGGGGGGAGATGAGGAGGGGATATGGCTGGAGAAGGGGAGACAATCGTACGCGGGGCTATATGTGCTGCATACTAGTTCAGTCACTGATCGTCATCCGCTTGCAGCTTTGGCTTCGCCATCCTCCTCCCAGCAACCCTCGCCGCGACCGACACCCACACCTTCGGCCGCGTATCCTACATCCTCACCGCCCGCGTAGAAGGTATCCCCACCTCAAGCCGTACCTTCAACTCCTACTTTTCTTCTACCCCGAGGTCAGGGCTAGATCCCGCCATACCCAATATTGTTGACTTTGAGCGGGTGATTGCTCGGTCGGACAGGAAGGGGAAGGGTCGCTCGGATTCAGCTTCGTCAGGTCTGTCTCACCAAAGAGGCGGGGCCGAGCAAGCGGGACCCGGCCTCTACACCCTGCGTCAACCCACCTCTCCGCCTCTTAGCCCCGGCCCCATCGGTGGTAGCGAGAGTGCGAGCTCATCGACCTCGAGCCTTGCATCCAGGCTTGAGGGTCTGTCCCCGTCGGATGGGTGGCTCAAGGGAGACTTGTGCGCGTCGAGGGAGCTGCAGGTGCATGGGAATCCTGATGGTGTGGTGACGAGGGCGAATGAGATCAAGGAAGGGGATGTCGAGGGGCTGGGACATTGGTGTACCAGAGCTACTTCCGATATCGTGAGCATTCGAGATCCGCATTTCGGTCGGTAACCCATACTTACGTCTTTCGTTTAAACAGATCTGCCTATCCGCCGCTGTCCTCTGGCACGTATCCATCCCATCCCCGTCCCCCTCTACCACAATCTTCCTCGTCCGCGTCGTGCTTTCTCAAAGGTACACCGTTACCTCACCTCGGAATCCCACCGCACCTCCCACCAAGCCAGAAGCCACAAAGCGCATCGTCATTTACCAGGTCGGCCGGGCTCATAAGCAAGGCGAAGAGTTTCCGGCTAGGGATGTCCCTAGCTTGTGGAGAGGCCCAGAAGCTGGTGGGGATGGAGACCCGGCGAAGGGATGGGAGATCAAGAAGTTGGTGAGAATGCCTGATCACGACACAATCTCTGCGACGACGAGTAGAGGGTGAGCTTCGATGGTTGCCCGAGAGGAAGGCTCTGAGAGGAAGGCTCTGCTGATGTTAGTCTGCGTCTACCCAGGACGATCACCCCCTTGAGGGTCAAGCATGAAGTAGTCATGCAGATCTTCTACTCGATAGATGGAAAGTCGGCGATTGGCAAGGATATTGATGGGCCTGGGGAGCTGAGGGTCATGACAATGACGATGCCTGCCTTCCTACCTTCTGTGAGTCGAGAACGAGGGTTGTTTGTGTGGGTATGTATAACTGCTGATTGCCGTTATACCCCGCAGTGTCGCTGTACCAAAGCCAGCCTCACCCTGCCCTCCTGTATGTTTCCTCCCAAAAGTCTTCTGACCACTCACTCAAATATCTGCTAACTGCCGGAGCCATGTACTCACAGACGAGTCAGCCCACTCGGCGCCCGCTGACAACATTGACGCCATCATCACCTCCCCGCCGACCAAGGACCGCTGCTTATGCGGCTCGACGTTTGCAGAGCTTGGCGAAGCCACGCTGAAGCGATGGCAGCGGATGGAAGAGGAGGATGCCGTCGTCCGGGCGCGACAGGAGAGGGAGGAGCAGGAGGCTGCGGCGAGGAGCGGTAAGAGCGAACCAAGCGAACAAGCGAGAGTGGAGGGTGGAGATGTATGACGAGATGCTCTACCGGTTCACTGAGATCTGCAAGTCTATTACCAAGGGCAAGTTGCCGAAAGCCAAGACCCAAGATTTGAGTCGAGTCGTGCCGGGTGGTCGGGCCGATTGAGCTGATATGCTTCAACGACACCACGAAATGCACTATCATCGGCGCAACCTTGTTGTGGGCCTTTGAACCCTCTTCAGCAACCAACAAACTGTGGCATCACTCACCCGGGAACATCAGACCAGATCATCGAGCAATGCGGCCCACTGCCAATGGCAGATGACGGAGTAGTCATGGTTCGGTCTTTAGACCACGCTGGGTAGGAACGCCACGATGCGATCCCTCCAACTCACATCCTGATGTCCTGCATCAAGTATACATATGTCATTTATTTTCACCACACAGGTAAATATCATCCGGCCCACAGGCCGTGTGCAAGTCGAACGTTTGAGTGATGCCAGGCTGTTCCTTGGCTCTCGGATGTCTCGGCTGTGGACGAGGGTGGTGATGATTTCAAAACGAGATTGCCGGCCGATGCCAGCCAGAAGAAAGCAAACTGCAGAGTGGACCTTGGCAAGTATTAGATTTTACGAAGCGGTGTTGGGATATCAGCAGCAAGAAGATTCAAAACGTCGCTTGGAGATTCGGAAAGACAGAGGCGAAGAAATAATGATAATTGTCGGCAGCCCGAGTCGCTGAAGATGGAGATGTATGGAATGCTGCAAGGAGATTGGCTTTCGGCTTCCACTCTTCGGAAAACGCAAGGGATGTTGCCGCAAGTTTGGACGGTCTCCGAAGGTAATCTGGGGTTCTAAGGAAGGTGATTCGTGGGATGCTTTTATGGGGTGATTTATGGGGCGCCAAAGCGCCAAAGACCGACTCGATAATAACTGGTGATCGTGCCTTGTGAAGACGTACGGCAGGTGATCTTCTGATCTCGTCAGGTCGAGACTTTTCTGACGAGGCTTTTCTCTTGGTGGTCCCCGGGCAGAGTAATGGCTCGCTGATGAGTGGTTTCCTATGCTGTATAACGTACAGGTTCTCCAGAGGCCCAGGCATACATCATAGCGGGCTGATCCTACCTGAAGTAGTTGAACCAACGTCCTTTCACGAACCCATCAGATGGCCCTCCTACGAAACGAGGCCGACGGCTACTGACGGGTCCGGAAGATACGGTGTGGAGATATGCGCGCGTACCTCCAGGGCCAGTTATCTCCTCCTCTCTCGTGCGCCTCCCGCCAGCGCTCCAGGCCTCGGGTTCAGGTCTCGTCTCAGGTCGTTTTCCAGCAAAAGTTGCAGCACCTTCCACGCTCCAAGCTGACTCACTCCGACTCGACCAACGCGACTTCTCGTTCCTTCTTCATGCACAAAAGGCCTCAAATATAAATCACAAGACGCCAGCGACCCTGTCACGTTGGCCCTGTAAGGTCGCGCCATCCTCATCACGTCGGCTTACCAAGAAAGACGCGCTGGCGCCAAAAGATCAGATCAGATCATCACACAGGAGTGACAGGAGGATCACTCGAGTCGAGTCATCCATCGCGCACAAGTGACGCGTCGCATCAATTACTATCCCCAAGGACCAGCTGCTGCTATATAAAGCTGGACTCCAGCTTGGCTCCACCTCCCAGCCAGCCACCCTATTGCGCGCACAGCAATAGTCCCCCATCTAATGGCACGGCGCCCCAGCTCCCCAGCTTCTTACAACACTGCACTCCCCTCCTCGCCCCGTGGCCGCGGTTCATCCCCTCGCCCGCCTCCATCCTATGCTCGCTCTTCACTCGACCGCTCACCGTCGCTCAACCCGCTTGTGCTGGATGAGCGACCTCGTGTACCCCCTCCTATCTACCTGAGGAGCTCCAGCCCGCAGCCCGCGAGTGGCAAGGGTACCCTCAAGATACATGTTCCCGCTTGGTGAGCCGTCGCCTCTTTCCATGGTTTAGAGTGTCATCTGAGTAAGTACATGGGAAGCTGACTGTGCTCGGTCGTCACTTTACGTATAGGGGAGTCGCACTTGTTCGCCCGCCCCGAGTCCTAGAACTGCACCCGCTCGAGTCCGGGTCAGTGGAGCGGGAGCCGCCATGTGAGGACACTGTCCTTTCTGGCGCCTTGGAGGTGATCATGAAGGAGAGGAGGAAAGTGCAAGCCATTTCTGTGGGTGTGCAGAGTGTGTGTAAGCTGCACATGGGGCAAAGGGGTTGGGAGGAGGACGGTATCTTCGAGCGCGGGGTGGAGGTGCTCAGCGGGAATGAAGACGGTATTTGGCTGGAGAAGGGCAGCCAGTCGTGAGTTGCTCCCATTTGAGACTCTTCCTTGGACATGCCAACTGACTCGATGTTCGCAGCTTTGGCTTCACGATTCTCCTACCTGCTACCCTCGCCACGACCGATGGCCATGCCTTCGGCCGCTTGTCCTACATCCTCACCGCCCGCATCGAAGGCATCCCCGCCTCCACCTCCTTCTCCGCCTTCTTCAAGTCCACCGCTACTACAGCCATGCTTGATCCCGAGATCCCCCGCGTTGAGGACTTTGAAGCTGTCATCGCTCGATCCGACAGAGTGGCTGCCGGTCTCAACAACCGCTCCCGCTCGGGATCCATGACCTCGCCTATGGCGAGGGCAGCCACGAGCCGCGAGAGTCTCCTACAACTGAGGGATATGTCTCTGGAAGACGCCTCTGACGAAGCTAGTGCGATCGCCGTGGGAGAAGGCTCCCCGTCGATTGTCGGGTTGTACACTCGGCGCCAGTCAAGCGACGTCGCTCCCTCTCAGCATCCCCCGCCTCTCAGCCCCCAGTCGCTGGACGAGAATGAGCGCCCGTTGGGTCTCAGCAGCCCGCCGCTTTCGACCCAGAAGACGGAGAAGGCGGGGTGGATGAAGGGCGACTTGTGTGCGTCCAGGGAGCTAGTTGTGCATGCGAACCCGTCGAGGACGGGCGGTGTGACACAGTTGGATCTGCGTAAAGAAGGGTTTGTGGATGGACTTGGGTCGTGGCGCTTCAGTGCATCTGCCGACACCGTACGTGCCCTCCTTCCCTCTCAGTATGGCCCGAATCTGACATATCTTCAGTTCTCCATATCGTCCGTCATCCTTATTTCCATCACTGTTCCCACCCCCTCTCCCCACACAACCATCTTCCTCGCCCGCCTCGTTCTCGCCCAAAGCTACACCATCACCTCCCCGCGCACGCCGAACCTCCCACCCTCTACCCCCGAGGCTCCCAAACACCATGTACTGTACCAAGTCGGCAGGGCGCACAAACAGGGCGAGAGGTTCCCTATGCGGGATGTGGATAGTCTTTGGAGGGGATGCGACGCTGGTGGGGCGGGTGATGCCGCGGAAGGGTGGAGGATCAAGGCGGTGGCTAGGATGCCGAACCATGACAAGATCAGGCCGACGACGGGTGAAGGGTGAGTGGCGTAGCTGTCTGGTTCATATGAGTTTGTGTCGAATGCCATCTGACGACCACTTGCCAGGACTATCACTCCGATCCGTGTCTCTCACGAGCTGATCTTCCAGGTGTTCTACTCGCTGGATGGAGAGTCTGTCCGGGGTGAGAAGATCGATGGTCCAGGAGAGCTTAGGATGATGTCTGTCAAAATGCCCATCTGCGTGCCATCTGTAAGTTGCTTCCAGTTCGGACGCTCGCCCACTGTGCTTTTCTAACTGGCATAACCCTATGACCGACACAGTGCTGTTGCACAGCCAATGCTCTGCATCTGCCAACCTGTGAGCTTCTTCTGCTCACTCTTCGACTCTTGTATCCCAAGAAACATATGCTGACACCTCGGCACAGACGAGACAGCCCACTGCTCGCCAGCGGACAACATCGACGCGATCCTCGCCAGCCCACCCACCAAGCACCGCTGTATGTGCGGCTCGACCTTCGCCGAGCTCGGCGAAGCCGCTATGAAGCGCATGCAAATGGCGGAGCAGGAAGACCTCGAGGAGCGCATGCGAGAGCATGCTGGTCCTGCGGAGGGAGTGAAGGAAAGTGAGGTGAGAGAGGAGCAGACGAGGGGTGAGGGTGGGGGCGGGGATGTTTAGTGGGGAGGAGAGCTTATATGGTCTCAGGAAATAAATAAATGGGCTCTGAGAGCTGGTGGGTGTGTTCTCGCTGGTTTTAATATGCATTCTAATACATGATTGTGTGACTTTCATGCCGCTGTCAAAGTGCCGCCACTACTGCCTGTCGCTTGTTGCAGAACTCATCGCAGATTGATAAGACCAATGAGCACCCGCCTCAGCATTCAAGCGGCCCCAAACCTCTCAGATAGCCAGATGCATGGGTCCGTACTCATATCGCACCGCACACACCCCCACACCCTACCTAACACCACCTAAGCCGAGGGGCTCTCGCCTCGGGGCTTCACCACGGGGTCCCACGCCTGGATCTTGGGCGCGGTGGTAGAGTAGGTCTTGAACGAGCCTCGGGTGCCGGTCAGGTTCTCCACGTACGGCTGTGAGGAGAGAGAGAGAGTCAGCGATTGTTGATGGGTTGGTTCGGATTTGCCTCGACTGAGGGCCCTGGGGGCTTGTATCTCCCTCCTTTTGACACCCGCGCAGGCCATCCTCAACCTGTGTCACACATGCGTCTTCTACAACGCCCACACCCTTCCCCAGGTCTCCCAGACCCGACCCCGACTCCGATGCCTCCAACTCTCCAAACACCACCACCATAACCCAGATAAAAAACAGCAGAAATCAACTCACTGTCCCCCAGAACGGCACAGACTGCTTCATGATCGCGTCCTCCGTAGGCGGGTCCTTGCGGATGTGCGAGATCCACGAGTGCCACTCGGGCGGCACCTGCGATGCGTTCAAGTCGTGTTGCGAGAAGTCGACCCATCTGTTTCGGCCTGGATGAGAGGGTAGGAAGGTCAGCTATGAGTCTTGGGGCCGACACGTCTGTCCTTCCAGCGCCATTCTTGATTCTCCCTCGCGCGTCCGGCCATCCCTCCTCCCTCCCCGTGCTTACGCCCCGCCTAAAACACCCCACTGTTTCCTCCGCTCAAGGATTCAGACCAGCAGACTCACCGGGAAGCTCCTCATTGGGGTCATAGTTCTCATAGTACCGGTTCCCGAACCGGTCAGTCCCGACCAGTCGTCCCCACTTCAAGTCGTTGAAGTACCTGTACACCGACGTTTTTGTTAGCCCTGCTCTCCAGTTCGCACACTATCCTTCCTCCTCGCCGTCGCTCCTCGCCTCCTACACCCGTGTGATCTCTCCCATGCAGATCGATGGAGGAGGACAAGGTACACAAGAGCGCCGCCCAACACAAAACCCACCCCCCTCAAACATCCTCCCAGAACCACGACTCACCAGATGCTCCGGAACGAACGCTTGAGTCCCAACCGCCATGCGTGTGTGATTGCTCGTCGGAACGACACCATCTTTGCTTTGTTGTGTTTGGTAGAATCTGGGTGACGACTGTTAGGTGGTGAAGATTGGCGAATCGACGCTCCGCTGGCTCGCACACCGACGACGGCGAGACGCCATAGGGTCGACGGGATCAAATTCTCAGCCAATGCGAATGTGGCGATTGCCAGGGCTTTGCCACTTTTGCTCTCTGCTTGCTGGCTGTAGAGGCGACATCCAACATGCATGCATGTATGTTCAACTTCTGACAAAGGTTCACTACATACTGGCGACATCGGAACGGGGTATGCTGCGCGAGAGAAAGAAAATAACGATACGATAGAATGATATGTGGTGGTGGATTGGGCGGGCAAGAAGGGGGATTCACGTGCTCTATACAGATGTCTTGCGGTCCTTGTCATTATCACTTCTCCAAACTTCTTCCTCCTCTTCAAGCGAGGCCATTCCTACATGCACCAGCACATTCTCCATCCTCTCAAACTTCTCCTACTACCACCAAAGTCGTCTAGGTCGAACCGCCACAGCCGATACATGGGAAGAAATGAAGGTGATCACTGGTGAGCAACGGGGTGGTCAAACTTGGGTCCGTCCGCAGGGGGGCCGGGGGCAGTCGCCGATGAAGCTATAAAGCACATGGGAAGTTCAGCTTTCGATATCAAACCATGGACATGAGTACAGCAAACCACGACTCACGAGGAGTACTAATCGTGCTGGTCGTCGACTCCGCCAAGCTCGCACCCGACGACGCATTAGCCACCGGCGCCGCAGTCGCCGCGCCAGCCGCCGCGCCTGCGGCAGCGGGTTTGGTAGGGCTACCAGGCGATCTGACCCTGGTCGCGCCTTCGGCATAGTCGAGCGGGTTCTTGTCCCCAAAGATCCACTTGCGCACCGTCGTCTCCATCTCTAAGGGGTCTTTCGGGAGGCTGAAGCACACGCGCATCTCCTGTCAGCCGAATTCATCTTCGGTCAAAAAGAAAGGAGGACAGAGACGAAGGCGTACCTGTCAACGTCCAAGCTGGGCATCCACTTGTCCCCCGCAACATGCTTGAAGAACCTTGATGGCGGGGCGGCCTCCCCCGCGGCCTCGCGCTTCCTCACAAGCTCTCGCTGGTGGTCCTCCACGGCAGACTTGGCGGCGGTAGCAGCGTGCATGTCTGCCGTCCTGATCGCGTCGGTGAGCTGCGACCAGAGCCTAGATGTGCAACCTCGTTAGCTTTCATCTTTCGGCTATGTCTTGTGGAGCGATGAGCAAGATGAAGGCGTACCTGCGAGACTCGTACTCCTCCTGCTCAGACTCGGGGAGCACGCGCTTCGGCGCGATCTTGGCCGTAGCAGGGTTGAACAGTACCCTCTTCTCCTTGGTCTTCTTGTCGTGGAACTCAATCTCGGAGGACCAGTGCCCGCTGAGCTCGCCGGCGTCCGCCTTGCCGGGGCCAGTGACCTTGCCGCTAATGACGTTGTAACCGCCCGAGATCCAGCCCTGCGAATCACGGAAGCGCACAAGGTGAAAATGTCAGCTGCTGCTTGGGACGGGAAGAAGGCGGACAGCGCACCTTGGCCTTGAAGTCGACGTCGCTGCGGTAGTCCGTCTTCTCGCAAACGATGGTCGAGAGGTCACACAGCTCAAGCAGCATCTTGCCGAAGAGGATGCCTCGGGCGTAGGTGTTGGGCATCTGCTCAGCGCTCTCTCCAGTCAGCCTACATCCGTATATTCGTCCTTTTCGGCCGGCAGAGCTGTAGGGTGAGACTGACAGTGATGACATACTCCCCGTCCTCGGGCCTGTTGAGAAGCCGTATCCGGTCCTCGCCCTCCATGATCGTGGCGGCGCTGTTACCCAAGAATTTGCTCTGCAAGGCCAGGTGTCAATTCATGGAGCCTGTCGAATGTTGCACCGGGCTGGACACGAACCTTGGGCTTGAGCTCTCCAGTGACCAGCAGACCATTCTTGGGGCTGACGTAGAAGAACGCCGAGACAGGCTACAAACGAGCGCGTAGAGTCAGCTAAAGGCTCCGAACGATTTGAACCACCAAGCTCACAGGGTGGTGCGAGACCTGCTCCGCGACGTAGAAGCCCTCAGTGCCGTCGGGGTAGACATACGTGCACCGGAAGAACTCGCCAAGGACGGGGTTGTAACTGCAAAGGGTTGCACGTGTCAGCGATACAACGCTTAAAAGTCCCTGTTATGACGCAAACTCACGGCTTCTTCACGCTGTGCGAGGTGATGGATGATGGTCAGCCACTAAACAACTCGGTGGAGACGAAGAAGCTCACCCCTTGGGCTTGATGTGCCACCCGCTGAGATAGTAGGTCATGACCCTCAGGAACCTCTCCTTTGCCTCGGGCTCATCGCCGGCACTGCACGCGGCGTCAGTTGTCGGCCTGCTTCATTTGGAGATAGAGCTGGGGTCAGGACGCACCCAAAAATCAATTCGGGGTGCGAGAAAAAGTCAGTGATTCGCTCCAGCAAACTCCTCGGCTCGAGAACGAAAGTCGGAAGCGCGATCTTGGACAAGTCCATACCAGGTCGCACTGTAAACGCTTACGCATCAGACTCTTTTCTCGTACGTCTTTGTGGGTTAAAAGCGGCCCAAACTCACACTGAGAGATCAACGACATGAGAATGTTACCCTCCTCGCTGTCGAGCGTGCTTGTGTCGTTGGGATCCCCATCGTCGATCTGCGTCTCGGTGTCTTTCCCAGCGCCGCCGTGGTGGCTGCCATGGCCGGACGCGCCGGTGGCAGTCGACGCATTCGAAGTGCGGCGCGAGGACCTTGCCCCCCTGAGGGAGAGCGAATCCATGCCTTGGCTGAGGAGACCCATTGTTGATTTTGGGGCTGATGAGGGAGTTCCGATCGGGAGAGAGCGGAGAGAGGGGGTCTACAAATAGCTGGGTGTGGAACGCCAAGCTGCCAGTGTTTAGGCTGCCAAGGGTGAGTGACCGGGGCGGGGTGTGTATGCAGAGGCCGATGAAGCGCGGGGAAGCGGGCAGAGACGGGTAGAGGGGAGAATAAAAGGAGGGTGTGTCCTATTAGATGGAGAGGTGGGACAAGCGAAAATACGAGGGCGGCACGGCGGTCGGGGATGGGACGGCGAGATGCGGCTCAGGCGAGGTGAAAGGTGCGGTGACTGCGAGGTTCCGCGGGGCCGTGTGGTGGCGGATAGATGTGGTGCGTCTGGTGTGGAGCTTGTGGCGGTGTGCAATGTCGAGGTGGTGATGCTTGGGATGGGAGTGGAGAGTGCTTTGTGGATGCGGATGGGGATTATTCTCTGTATGGTGGATGATGCCCGGCGGTGCGGCGGCGACGGGGCCATCCTCTCTCTTCACAAGGCCGAGAGCTTAGCGCGTCATCCGCCAAAATGGCCGCCGAAAGTCAGTTACGTAACAGACGACGCGTGCGTGACAGGGCTGAGGTCACGCAACCCCCGCACACGTAAAGCCCAGTGCAGTGGACAGAGTGAGTGGACAGTCGACCTGGCCTATCCACCTCCAGCCATTTCATGGGACATGATATGCTGCTCGACACTCTCTACATGATACTTGAATGTGCATGCTGTCGTTAACAAGATATATCTGTGAATCATATGGTCGTGATATCAATACAAGATCCCCCAACAAGAGGCTCAATCCGCCTCCTCATCAATCCATGCCCTGCATCGCCCGATCCGTCAGCTTGAGCACCATCAACCTGTCAACCTTTCAAACTCACCATGATCTCCTTCGCAAACACACCCTTGCCATTCAGCACCCCCATACCCCCCTTCACCACCTTCTTCTCCCTATCTTTCACGCCCCTTGTCCCTCCGGCAGCCGCCCCGGCGGCCGGTGCCAACACCACCGCCCCAGACTCTGCCTCCTCAGCCTTAACCACCCTCGGCACATGCAGCTTATCGTCCCCCTTCTTCAGCTTCTTCACCCACCCCTTCTCCCGAACGAGTTCCAGGAACTCTTTGAGGAGAGGGTCGGCTCCGAGGGTCTTTGCACTGGCGATGATGACGAGCTTCTTCTTTGCGCGGGTGAAGGAGACGTTGATACGCCGCCAGTCTTTCAGGAGGTCACCGATCTGTGGACACTCGCTCGTAAGCTCACACTCAACGCAGGAATACGTTCCTCCGATAAGCTTGAACCAGACTTACATTCCCGGTATCGTTCGACCGCACCAACGAGATCAAGATACAGTCCTTATCCCTCCCCTGCGACTTGTCCGCCGTGAGGATCTCCACCCGCGGCATCGGCTGCAGCATCCCCGAGAGCAGCTTGATCTGCTGACGGTACGGCGTGATCACCGCGAGGTCTTCTTGCCGGAGACCCGAGGACGTCAGCGCAGTAGCGAGCTGGGCGACGAGCTGCGCCTCGACCTCGTTCTGGACGAGGTCGCCGACGCGCGAGTCGAGTGCGGGGAGGCCGTCAGTGTCGATGAATACGCATTTGACGCTGGCGAAGCGGTGTCAGCCTTTTGCACGAGCGTACTGGCTGTGACACCACTCACCTCTCATCCAAAATATCTTGAACCCAGCACTTCCCGCCCGCCGCGTCCCCGCGCTCCGTACACCCACAATCCCCAAACACCTCCCCACAGGTCTTTCTCTTCTTCAACTTCAACCCCCTACTCGCCACTTCCTCATTCCCGCACTTGAGCCGTCCCTCATAGACGAGCTTGTTGGAAAGCGCCATGATGTCCTCGTTCATGCGGTACTGGAAAGATAGGTCGGTGACGGCGTCGGGGTGCGCGGAGGAGAGGAGGCGGAAGAGGGAGACGTCGAGGCCGCCTCGGCGGGCTTCCGGGTGGCGGACCTGCAGGCGGACGGTCAGCACCGTGGACGCTGACACGGGTAATATAGCTGGCGACACGCACGATAGGAGGGAGCTGGAAGTGGTCTCCGACAAGCACGAACTTGTCGGCCATCCGCAGCGGCCCGATGCACGTAGGCAAGGTGATCTGCGACGCTTCGTCTACGATGCAGTAGTCGAACCTGCGTCGGAAGAACAGCGGGCTGTTCATGGGCCGGGTTAGTACACATACAAAGATGGTGGTGAAAAACCCACTGATCGATAGCGAGACATGTTGCGGCCACGACGGGCGGCTTCATCAGCCTTGCATCCAGCTGGGCCATGTTGGACGACGACTCGAGGGCTTCGAGCGTGAAGTGCTGCACATCTGGATGTACCTGTTTCCTCAAGTGTCAGCTAGGCCGTTCAATCTGTTGACCTGTTTCTAGCTCACCTTATCGATATTTCCCAACCGCAACACCCCAAACTCGGCGTTCATCAACTTCATCAAGATGGTGTCCACCGCCGAGTGCGTATAGCTCGTGAGTAACACACTCTTCCCCCTCGCCACAAGCGCCTTGATGATCTCCGCGATCGTGCTCGTCTTGCCCGTCCCCGGCATCCCCAAGATCAACGCATAGTCCCGCGCCGTCAGGACTTTCACCATCGCCTGCGCTTGGTCCGGGTTCATATGACCCGGGATCTCTTCTGGATCGGGGCGCCACGACGGCTCGAACGCCGGTGGATCGAGGTCGACGATAAGTCCTCGGCGAAGGGTATCCCCTTCGGGGTAGAACAGCTGCGCGAGGTTATTCCGCATCCGCATCATCCCACTCGCCATCTCATCTTTATCAATCCTAAACACCACCTTCCCCTCCCCGTCCGCTCCCCCTTCCCCCTGCTTGAGCACGCGGTGCGACCGCGCGGTCCGCTTCAAGAGGGCGTCGACGTCAATCACGTAGGTGACGCCGATGGTGACGCTCGTGGCGGTGAGTTCGGTGATGAACCCGCGGGAGAGACAGAGGAGGTCGGGCTCGATAGAGAGGGAGACGGGGTCGCCGCGGGCGATGTGGCCTGAGAGGAGGGAGGGTGAGGAGGTGGTTTGGGAGGAAGAGTCCGAGGGGGGTAGGGGGGCGCGGACGAAGGTGTATGTGTGGCGATGGATCTTGGCGAGGCTCTTCCCGATGTCGTTCGAGTACGAGTCGATGATCATGTCGCTGAAACATCTGTGTGGTGGTCAGCACTTATAGGTGAGCCGTTGCAGCGGTTATCACCTACCTCCCATTTTTCTCGCGCTTCTTCGCGTTCATGGTCCAGAGCTGCGACCGGAATCGAGAAATGTCTTGCTCCTCCACAGTGAGAAGCGTGTCCCACTTCTTGTAAAACTCGGCGTCCTTGTCTGTCATGTGACCCGTTTTCTCGGCGTAGAGCTCAGCGATGGGGTCGTCCTCGTGGGGTTCGACCTTGTCGATAGCCTAGGAAAGGGAGTCAGCATTTGTTTGCTTACAGCCCTGGCACGATGAGCTCAGACGGGACAAACGCGCTCACTTTACGATACAGCATACAGCTATCCACCGCATAACACATCTTGCACTCTCTCGGATGATCAATCGTCGGCGGCAAAAACGCCTCCTCAATATCCTCCACCATCCCCTCCCCTTCCTCCTCCTCCTTCCCCGTCTGCCTCTCCACCGGCACAGGCAGCGCCCTCATCCCCTTCGCCATCATTGCCAGCTGCACATCCGCCTCTGGCGAGTTACGCGGGACGCGACGTTTCTTGGAGAGCCAGTCGGCGAGCTCGTTGCGCGTCATGACGAGGGCACGGATCTCGATGGGTTTGGCTTCGACGCGGAGTATGGAGTCGAGTTGGGAGTAGTAGAGAAGGCCGGCGGGGACGGGGACGCCTGTGGGAGGACTGTGTTAGTGCTGCATCCCTTTTGCCGGCCCTGGTACACAGCTCACCGTATCGATCTTCCATGAGCAGGGTGTAGAGCATCGTCTGAGCCCGGTGGGCCATCACACCGACAGACCGGCCAGTCTTGATTTCCAGCGGCGCGACGTGCTCTTCGGCTTCTCCAAGCTTGGTAGGGTCGCGAACGACCTTTGCCTGTACCGACGCATCGACTTTACCCTTGAGGCCCCATTTGGGTGACCAAATATCTTCCTCGACCTCGTGTAAGCCGTTGATCGCGAGCAGAGCGGGCGTCTCGCCGTTGGGACTATGGAGTTCGCCGTGCGACTGCATATGCTTGTCAGCTTGATCGCTCCCAACTGTGAAGAAAAAAGCCCAATAGCTCACCCGCGGCTCTTCCCCTACCCACTTACCCCCGAACGACTCAAACCCTTTCCCCGCCTTCATCCCCACTTCCTCCCTCACATCCAGCACCCCCATCCCCGTACTCCAAATCTCCAATCTCCTCTCCTCCTTCTTCAGCTCCCCGTCTAACCGGCGGAACGTCCCGCCCGCATCAAAGTCCTGTTCTGCCAGCGCACCCTGGAGGAGCGAGTGAAGGAGGTTACCGTACATGACGGGCTTGGAGGGCGGGCCGGGGGTTTTGATGAGTTGTTGTATGAGCGGTTTGCGCGGGCAGGGCATGGCGTTGGCGATGGAGGTCATGGTGAGCATGAGGTCGGGGTGGTGGACGAGGAAGGTGGAGGGGTCTTTGAAGGTGATGACGATAGGGGTGGTAGAGGGGTTGGAGAGAGAGGTGGAGACGATGTTGACGATATCGTCTGGATATGCAAGGTGATCAGTCCTAGCGGGTTGGAAATTCAGGATTGCGAAACCCACCTTTCTTGACCGGCGTGTCGGCCCACCGCCCTTGCAGATGTACCACTCGCTGTGTGCCACTCTCAAGGACGGTCACGACGAGTGTCTAGAGAAGGCCATATCAGCTGCTGCCCATTGGGCCTCAAGGTCAAGACAGCTCACTTTTGAGAAAGACGACCCGCTGGCGACCAACTTCTCCAGTTCACTCATGTGCGGGATGACTCCATCCTGGAAATGCAGACCGTCAAGCACCCCATCGACCATGCATCTCGCCCACGGCGTGGGAGCATAGCCCTCCGGGCACGGTGGGACTGTAGGATGAATGATTGGGTACTTTATCTGCGATGATCATCGTCAGCTCTGCTCGATTGCCGCCTCGAAGGAAGATGACTTACTCGTGGTGGCAGCGGCGCTATGAGAGACTCGTCCAGCGTCGACAGGTCTCCCAGGTCAAAGTCGAAGTCGACGTCGTACATGTCCTCGTCCGCGAATTCGGGTACCTCCTTCTTTGGTGAGAGGACTTCGCCCCCCGAGATAGTGGGCTTGATTTCTGTCTGGACGTCCACCTCCATCTCCGCCTTGACATCCACTTCCATCTTCACGTCCCTCTTCACCTCATTCTCCTGCTGGATCTCTTGCTTGACCGCCACCGCCATAGGTTCTTGTTTGACAAGCTTCCTCGGCGACGCGCTCCGCTCGAGTTTCACAGCAGCACGGGGGAACGCAGCAACAATCCCCCGTTTGTTCTCCTGCGAAGGCCTCACCGGCGACCTCCCCCTCTCTGGCTTGACCGGCTCCATCTTCACCCCCACCGGCTTTCTGTCGACCTGCGACGCCTTCTTCGGCGAGAGAGCCCTCGACCGCTTACCCGGCGGGAGCATGACCTCCTGGCAGTTTGCCCCGGAGTGCCTCTTTTGCCGAAGAGGGGAGACTTGGGAAGAACGCGCCGACGTGGGGCGCACGGGTGAGACCTCCCAGGGGTCGAAGACTGACGCGTCGAGCCCGGCGAGGAGGCTGTCCATCATGGCCTGTTCGGCTTTGGAGTTGGGCGTCACGCCCTGTTTGGAGGACTTGGAGGCGCTCATGTCGAGAGGTTAGGGATGAGGATTTAGAGAGGGGCGAATAAGCGTAGGGGATGAAGATGAGGACTCGTGCACGCGATTTTGCTAGGAGGCGCGCGCGATGATGGGGGAAGATGGAGGAAAGACGGGATGCGGGGAAAGCCTGGCGTCCAAGACGCGGGGGATGGGGATGTTATAGTTCTGCGGTGGCCCACAAGAATCAAGATGTCTGTAGCAAGACTGAGACTGTGAGTTGTGAGAAGGAGATACGAAGACAAGAGCAAGATTAAAGAAGGAAGTAATGTTGGGCCGCAATAAACCAGACGCGTCTGATTGACTGGACTCGCACATTACGTAATACCGACCTCCACCCTGCGAGGTGCGCGAGCCTCGTCGCGCTCAGACACGCACGCAGACAACCGGCCACTCGTCGCATCGCATGTCGCATGGAGGAAGGAAGGCAGTTGGTCAAGTCGACTTTGGACGTCTAGGAGTGATAGGTGCTACTAGATTATCGAGCAGCAGCAATGTCGCAAGAAGAGAAGGACGCCCTCGTGGCGTTCGTGGGCTCCTTCAAGCTCTCCAAGCCTGTCACGTCCTTCGAGCAGCTCTCGGATGGCAAGGCTCTCATGGAGGTAAGTAGCGTCGCTACTCAGATGCTGTAGCCGATGTACTGTACTAACATTGGGAATCTAGGTGATGAGCACCATGTATGTGAAGTCCTACTCAGTCATACTTTGCAGCTTGACCGCCGTCGCCAGTTCTGCCGAAGCTGATGAACGGACATTATCGTAGCGATGCGACGCACTTCAAGAACGTGCCCTCTCGAGGACTGGGACCTGCTGCACCAGGTTCCAGTTCATCAGAAAACTGGGTTCTGCGAATGAACACTCTGTGAGCTTAACACCATTCGACCTAAACCTCCCGAGCTCATCATCGTCCCAGTAAACGGCTGTACCGCCTCCTCCTTTCCTTCCCTCTTCCAGCACCCCACCCGTCCTCGCTCTCACTATCGACTCTGCCTGAGCCACCCTTCCCGACCATCGCCAAATCCCCAGAGTCGTCGGAAGGGACAGCGGGTCTGCTGCAAGTATGCAGGCTGTGCTTGGCAGTAGGGGTATGGGCGCAAGGGAATGAGAAGGTCATTGGGAAGATCCAAACGATGAGAGAGGAGCATATGGCCCAGTTGATGAAGAGTATTGAAGAGGTGAGCAGGTGCCCAGAAGTATGAAGTGATTTCGAAAAAGGCGTGGACCTGACCGTCGTGTACAGGTCATGGCGAGCTTGCCAATGGAGCACCAGTCCCACCAAGACGGAATGTCGTCCTTGAAACCTTCCCCCGATTTGTCATACTCGTACGTGGCTCCTTCAACTGATCAGCCGAGACCGAAGAATCCCGTGTAGCCTCCAGTCAGCTGATACCCAGCGATGTATAGGCCCCCCTCATCTGGCCTGCGTGCAGAGCGCGACAAGCTCCTCACAGAGAACGACGAGCTTCGAACGCGCTGCGAGCAAATGATGGAGCAGGTCGCGGAGATGACCGCCAAGATGGTGAGTGGAGGGCCTCCGTCATAGGAGAGATAAGCCGCAACTCACTGATATCTAACCATTGTAGGAGGAGATCAAGGAAGAGCGGGACGACGTGGTGGAGAGACTAGCGTCTGCTCGTGGGGACACCCCTGGTGCTGGGCTTAGGACGAGCCAGGGCGCTTCAGCATCTGAGGTCGATAGGTTACGGGCGGATCTGTGAGCACTATACATCACACTTCTTTTGGCGCGCAGTCTTCTGACTAGACGGTAGGATTAAAGCGGAGGAGAACCTTGCACACACCGAGGCGGACCTTGAGAATCAGAATTCGGTGGTCACAGAGTTGACAAAGACGGTACGTGATGTTAAAGTGATGTGGATACCACTTGAGCTACGTGCTGACGTAGCAGATTGAAAGGTCGATGAGCTGCAATCCCAAGCGTCAGAGGCTGCAAAGCTGAAAGACCAGCTGGAAGAGTAAGTGGACACATCCTATCGCGGCCCGTGTACAGAATGCTGATGCTGTGGTCATGGTGTTATCTAGGTATCGACACACCTCAGAGCGACTTCGGAAAAGTGAGAACGTCATCGAAAAGTACAGAAAGAAGCTTGACGAAAGTGCGAGCGTGCGACGAGAACTCCGGGTGAGCTCGTCGTCTTGATAGATGCAGCGCCACCCTCTGACCGTGCTCACATTCGCGTAGAACCTTGAAGAGGAGAATGCCGCACTCGTCAACACCAACTCGACCCTCGAGGCCGAGCTGAAAAGGGCTGGGTCGTCAAAGACTCTTTTAGATAACTACAAGTCACAAATCGAGGCGCTCGAGAAACGCTCTTCCGAGCAGGCCGTCGAGGTAGGTGTTTTTTGTCACAATTTCTGAACACCGCTGACCTACGCCATCCCAATCCAGATAACCGACCTCGCCCACCAGCTCGAGGTCGCCCAATCCGCCCTGAGCGACATGGAGCGCGAATACGAGCGCGACCAAGAAGAGCTGCAGCTGCACCAAGAGCGCATCAAGGAGATTGAGCTCGGCGGCGGGAGCCTGGGGTCGCAAGGCCTCAAGAGGCAGGGGTCGAGGCTGTCGATCTTGGGGTCCAAGACGACGCTGGACGATGAGCTGGGGGTTCTGGATGAAGAAGGGGGTGAGGGGAAGGTGGACACCAAGACCGAGTGAGTCGACTTG
This sequence comes from Cryptococcus sp. DSM 104549, assembly GCA_036427605.1. Classification (NCBI taxonomy): domain Eukaryota; kingdom Fungi; phylum Basidiomycota; class Tremellomycetes; order Tremellales; family Cryptococcaceae; genus Cryptococcus; species Cryptococcus jaspeensis. The sequence goes on from CP144046.1 coordinate 2,506,117, forward strand.
ACCTGTGCTATGAAGATGTGCTGACCAGCTCTCACTCCAGCCTCCGACTCCGTATCCGCGCCCTCCAACGCGAGCTCGCCGAATCCAAATCCTCGGGCGCAGACGGTTCCCGCCTCGCAACCCTCGAGACGCTCTTGGCAGACGCCAACAAGTCCCGAGACAGGTATCAGGCCGACTACCTCAAAGCCCACCGAGAGAGCCTCAAGCTCCAGGCGACTTTGGAGCAGATCCGCTCAGGCCGTGGGGGCGACAGGTGAGCTTAGAATGGCGCGCGCGTCCTGCGTGATTGAAGCTGACGGAACTGTGGCAGTGCGCAAACAGCAACAGCGCTTAGGCAGAGACTGAATGAGGTGTTGGAGGAGCGAGATGCGCTGTTGAAGGACAAGCAGGCTCTGGAGGTGGCGAAGGAGGAGATCGAGAAAGAGCTGGCCTCGGTAAAGACGGACTGTGGGTTATCACGGCGTCGATGGTCAGACGTGTATAACTGACGTGGGGGAGGACAGTGAGCCTTGTCGGCAAAGATCAGCGCGACGTTCTTGCATGTGAGTCATGTCTGAACTAAACCAGGACTCCCCCGTGTGCTTACAGACATTCATCCGCACAGCTCTTCGCGGAAGCGTCCAGCAAGACGCCTCCAAGCTCGACACTCAGGTCCTGGACCTCAAAGAACAGATCGACGCCCTCAAGGAGAAGGACCGACAGCATCTTGAGGAGATCAAAAAGTACGTTGGCTGGGCTTCACCTGCTGAGAACGTATACTGATACCCCCTCTGTACAGGCTGCTGGTGGACAAGGTGGATCTCCAGGCGGCGGGCATCGACCAGCGAGAGCGAGCTCTGGATAAGGAGAAGGAGTTCAGGTCAGTCCAGCTTCCGGTGACCTTAACAATCCAATACTGCAGGCAAGCTGATAAGTCATACTATCATCGCCACGATAGCGACCTCCGCGCGACCATGGCTGCCAACGGCGTCCCGCCCGAAGCTCAGCAGAAACTCCTCGACATATCGGAGCGCAATTCCAAACTCGGCGATGAGGTCAAGGTGCTCACTGAGAAGCTGCAGAAAGCCAAAGCGGTATGTCCTTTAGCTGTGTGCAAATGACTGGCAGAATTGAAGCGCATAGCTGACAAGCGATAATCTAAAGTTCATCAAGAACCAGGATGCGATGTTCAAAGCCGATCGAGGGAACTCTGTGAGTGATGAATCCTATGTCAGTTTTCGAATACTCGAGCTTATACAAGATGCAGGATGCCGATGGATTCGAGGCTGCCCAGCAGAGCTACGAGGCGCAAATCGCAACGCTCAAGGACCAGCTCAGCAAAGCTCGCGTGAGTCCTTAATGGCCTAGTGTGCACGTGGACTCGCTGACAACCTTTTTCATATGTCTTCCACAGTCTGTCCAAAGCCAGCAGAAACTCGAACAGCAACTCATGCTCTCAGCCTGGCACGAGCTCGGACAGCGGACGACGAGGGAGCATATCGCTGTGGCGGGGACGAGGAGGAGTCAGCCGAAGCCGGCGCCTACCAGCTGGCTGGGGAGGCAGAGGCGGATGGTGAGTTTGCGTGTTGGTTATCTGGGGAATGACAGTAGTGCTGACATTCATGTGTAGCAGGAAAGCGCGAGCTTCGTGAGGTGATGAGGGGGCAAGATTTGTGGGCACACGCAGATGCGCGGACGATGTATCTATCTGTTAGAGGGTGGGTTGTTGCGGTTCGGTCACGGCATCTAACGTCTCATGTCACGACTTCTTGAAATGTGATGCGTCTCAACAGACGAGAGGAAGTAGAGAGTGGAAACGAACCTGGTATCACATGCAGGGTTATACAAAATATACTGTCAAGGCCTCCTGGTCTTTGTCGATGCGCACATCCTCCTTCGCCCCCCACACCCACATCCCCGGTGCCACCACGCGTCTCTGCCACCTTCATATCGCTTCTGATGATACTGCCCAGCCTCCTCCACCCCTTAGAATGATGATACCCTGTCCTTCGCCGTCCCGATCTCCCCGTACTCCACCGAGGGGTGCAGCGGCTTCCCGAGATCCTTCCTGCTCGTCCATGACTATCAGTTTGCGTGCTTGATCACTATGAAACTGACAGAGCCGGGACGTACAGCTTCGTGGCGCGCTTCAGCAGCGTCCACTTGATGACGGCGGGGTTGTTCCCGAGGTTCTCGTTCAGGCGCTTGAGGACGATGGGAGAGGTGTCGAAAGTCATGGTGAAGTGGCTGCACAAGGTGGGTGGTTAGCTTCATGTCGTGGCAACGCGATACCCAGTACGCCTTCATCTACATCCCCCGCCTCTCGCAGTCCACGTCTCTCTATCCCGTTCTTTCTCACATCGCCCTCCATCTCCCACGCGACATCCACCCGCAAGCAACGACTCACTCTCCAGCATAGTGGAACTGCCTCATCCTCTTCATTCTCGACGGAAGCGTGGCGTTGATCCCCAGGTTCCTCACACTCCGCACCACACCTCCAGTCTGGTGCACCTGGTTCGCGACCGAGTTGATCACCGATCGGAGAGATGCCTGTTGAAGTTGCGTTCGGGGTTCGGTTTGTAGAGAGGGGTGGAGGTGCACAGGAGAGGTAAATGGTGATGTATTCGTTAGTGCGAGGCTCGCAGGAATTGTGGCAGAGACGAGGACTTACAGAGGAGAGGGGGTTGTGCGCAGCAATGCAGAAGAGTTCGTAGAGCGGCATGTTGTATGGGCAGTAATGGTCAGAGGGAAGCTCGAAAAAGTCGAATTGTGCACAGAGAGTGAAGCTCGCGGCGAAGATGCGCGGGCGGAATCAGCCACATCGGGTCAGCCTGATAGAAGATTTATGGGTCTAGCCGCTTGCCTAACTGGTTTCAGATTTCGGGCAAACGCGCGCCTGTTCCCGGCTCTTAAAGTACACGCACGCAGCAGGCAGCCCAGGCAGCAGCCCACCAGCTTCACCATCTTCATCGCCCAGCAGCTCATGCACTTCTTGTCTTCTTGTTTTCACCTTAAACGTATATGAACTCGCTAAATCCCGCAAGAAACAGCATACGATGGCTATTGAGAAGCTTGCTTCTACTCTGTTCACCACCTTCTTCACCCATCCATACAAATCACCCGACCATCCCAACATCGTCCGCCTTCAGCTCTTCTCTCTCTATAGGTCCGCACCTCCCCTCCCGCCTCATCCCCGACTGCGACCTTCCCTCCGGACGAGACCTTTCGCCCACGCCGCGAAGCCGAACGCGACATCCCTTGAAGCCAGACGAGCCAGACAATGCCGGGACCAGAAGAGGTGGTACTGTACTCTACAACGGTTGAGCTTCCGACATCCATGATAGTCTCATCCAGCTTGACGCACCTCACGAGCCTTTGTGAGCTGTCTGTTGTTTTGTACAGCTGCTGATTGAAGACGTCTCACCACACACCTGGGCTGGGACTTGACATTGCGGATCCGAAGACGGTACATAACAGGCGTAACCACGCAGCTCGCGTGAAGAAGGTTGCCTGCCGACTCCTATTTAAGTAGTGGTGGGTCCCCACATGCCTTTCATTAGCCATCGAAGTAGTAATACACTGTAACTCGCTTGGACAATGGCTTACGACGAGCAGCGCACTCATGCGAATATGTATGTCGGATGGCCATGTCAACTGACGAGAGAACTTCTGCAAAAATCTAACATTCAGCGGTTGCTGATCCCCTCACACTGACATCCATTGCTATGGATATTGGGTATAGTAATATCGGAATGCCTGATCGTGGACTCAGCGAAGCTCACCAACGGTACAGGATCTTTTCATCCCGTGGGTTTCCCATGGTGTATGCCTGGGGCCCGCGTGGCTGTGAGCTGTTGTTGTTCTCTCTGGTCGATGTGTTCTCGTATACATCGCCCTATCATCCCCTCCTCTGTCAAGTTAGACTCTCACGCCTCCTACCCATCGGGTGTCACCACTTCTCTCACACACCAAGCTTACTCCTTTTGTCTCAGAGTTCACATGTTCCCACCGCTGACCGATTACTTCAGTGAGGTCTACACCAATACTGAAAGGAGCATAGCAGATCACGGCAGAATCACACACCTTCAATACCTTTCCAGACTCCGAAAACCTTTCCCCACTTTTGATCCTTGAAGCAGTAGCTTGCGAAGCAATCTCGTAAAACATGTTGTTACGCGCGAGCTGTATATAAAGGCCTGAGGCAATACTATCCGCAAAATATGCAATTCCTATGCCATTCACCATCCCAACGAAGTGCACGTTGATATATTATTAATAGGGGCGTTGGCGTCTCTTGAACAAGGTAGAGCGGCTCAGAGTTGTAACAGACTTGAAGTCAACTAGGATGAGCTTCCCCAATCACGATGATCAAACAGGTGGCGAAGATGTCTCTGGTCAGCTTGCAAGGTCAGGGGATAGCCAGCAAGCAGAAGGATCGTCCATATCCTCTCCGGGGGTGTCAGCCTTCGAGCCTCTCTCCGCATACTCAGAAGACGGATTCAACGATGGTACTGGTGGCATGCCTAGAGACGATTTCTCAGCAACGGTGAGTTTTTTAATACGTGAGTGCTATATGTGGTTACACGAAGGTAGCTACAGACCATATCTCGGGTGTGTCTTGCTCACCCAAATTTGCTACTGCGCACAGGGACTGACTTCAGTTCAGGTAGAATCATCCACCCAATCCAGTGAAAGACGCCAGTCAGAATGTGAGGCGTCTCGTCGTTGCTGCAGCTTTGTAGATACTGATGTCCAGCTATTGCCCCGACGATACAAGCCAAACGCCGGTCTGACATGAAGTTTCGAGGTAGAAAGAGAGACGAATGGACGGAGCTGAGCTCTGTGTTCATTGCGGCTCAAAGACGACTGCGTGCTGCCCAAGAACGAAACGCGAAAGCACCGGGCGGTAGCTCGGCAAGTGGTCTCACGACGGCACCGCGACAAAGCACAGAGGGTGAGCGACGCATAGGCCATCTTTCGGGCGTAACCAACGATCTAACCATCGTACTGAACAGAAGGATCTGCGAGTGCTCCAAGCAAGTCTGTTGATATTCAGCGGGTTTTGGAATGTACGCCTCTTTCATCAACAAGAAGTAGTCCCGAGATGACTGAGCTGCAGAAGACAGTGTATTCTGTGAGTAAAACGTGGGGGCCTTCCCCTAAGGTCAGATCTATAGTGCATATTACTAATCGTCAACAAAATCATCTGCCGAAGAAATTGCCTGCCGGTTCAAAGGAAGCGGAGAAGTTTCGCAGTAAGTGTTGTTGGTTGGGGTGGCGATCCACTTCAGCCCACGACGACGGGATCCTAACATGTAGCTAATGACTTAATGTTGCTGTTGGCGACCACTGTATGACATCCAGACAGCGTATATTCCAAGAGATACAGAGCTAAGCGAAAACAGGATATCAAAGACATAAAATCTCATATCCGTACGATGAATTCGATGGTGGACAGGTTGGACGAGGAGTCTGCGCGTTTTGAAAGCTCGAGCGTAGTCTCGTCTGGCCAAGAAAGTGTTGCTACCAGATCTACTGACCCCCAAGGGCACTGGTCAATTGTCCTTAACCGATCACCAGATATCTAGTAAGCATGTCATGATGCACGATGACGCAGAAATGGCAAAGCATGAATGATATATCCACCTCGTTAACATATCAGCCAACTTGCTTTCTTCCTCGGTGTTGTATTCGGAGGTGGGGATCCGGTACTGTGCCAGCTCGTCGCGGGAGCCATGCATCATCTTCTACTGGTGCCGATCCCTTTACGTGCGTGAGGAAGGAGGTAGTGATGGATTTGTACCGGTCTGTGAGTTGGGGTCAGTGTGTAAGATTTGTCAGACGAACACGAACTGTCAACCGCCGGTCGTGAGCATGTTCTTCGGGTCCAGAATGTCCAGATGCCTCCAAACACAGGTATGCGGTGTCATCGCGTTTCACCTCCAAAAGCCAACTAAGTCATAGGTATGTACAATTTCGGTACGCTCCACAAAACCTCTATTACCGACAAACTAGATGCAAGGTACAAAAAGACCTGACGCGTGGGATACCAACTACTCCTTGGCGTCCTTGCTCTTCTTCTTCTTCTAGCGGACCGCGGTCCCTCGTCAGCCCACTCTCTCTGATGCGTGTGTCCATGTGGAGATAAGTGGGATTGTGGATATCACATACCTTCTTGTCCTTGGGGGTCGACAGTGCAGCGTTGGCCTCGTCCTCCTTGCTCTTCCTCTTCTTCTCCTTCTTGTCAGAGGCGGGGGCGGCGGCAGCGAGGGTAGGGACGGGGGCGGAGACGAGGGGGGCGGTGGTTGTAGGGGTCTGATATGAATGTGAGAGTCAGTAAGGCGACAGAAAACGACAGAGACGCGTTTGTGGGGGCAAAGAGACAGAAGATACGTGCCGAGTCCTCGGAAGAGCTGTCGTCGGAGTCATCATCCGAATCCGCCGCCAGGCTGCCCTTCTTGGCGTATGCAGCCTCCTCAGCTCGGAAGCTGGCAAGAGCAGACTGGTACGCGTCCTCGTAGATCTTCACGTATGACAGGTCAGCGCTTGTGCTGGGCGAAAGAGTAAGATCAAACGAGACAGCACATACCTTCTTCTGGTCCTCGCTGAGCTCCTTCCACTTGGACGCGACGATACCCAGAACCTCCTTGTAGGGCATCCCGGCGTTGTTGTTCCTGATGTCCTCCCTAACCTCGTTCTGGTAGAGTATGTACGCGCTGGGAGGCCTCTTGGGCGCGTTCGGGTCCTTCACCTTCTTCTCCTTCTTCTTGCGGTCCTTCTTGAGGGCCGCAGCGGGGATGCCCTGGCCAAGGACGATGCCGGAGTTGGTGTTGAGGCCGTTGGCGAGGGAGACGGCGAACGAGCCGCCGGGGGTGAGCGGGGCGATGGGCTCGTGGGGCTTGGTGACGGCGGTGGGGGAGAGGGCGGAGAACTCCTCGATGACCTTGACGCATCGGCTCATGGAGTCGGCGACTTGACGGAAAGAGGCGATCATCTGGTGATACGTGTTAGTTGAGAGGGCGTACGAGGGCAAAAATGAGCAGGACATACCTCCTGCCTCTTCGCCTCCATTTCATCCCAGCTGACAGCAGACATTGTTGTGGTTAAGTGTAGTGACTGACGTGTGGTGATGCTCTGTGGGTATGGGAAACGCGTCTGTAAGCAGATATTCGCGAAGATGCACGCATGGCAAGGCGCCGGTGGCGGTGGAGGGGTCGAAGGAGGCCCGGAAGAGAGTCTGAGATGGATGACTCTTGGGTGGGGCGAAGGGATGATTGCTCACCAAGAGACTGGACGACCTCCACCCAAGTTGTGGAAAGAAGGGTGATTAGAAAACGGTGTTTGGGTGAATAGAAGAGTGAATAGAAATAAGGATCCCATGGGCGGGAGGAAGCTCTTCAACGACTTGAACCCCCCAGCGATCAACAAGCAGAAGATTTGTAAACAAAAGTAATCAACCTTCGATTTATCGCCAATTTCAAGCATAAAATTGCCAATCTGGGCGGTCGTGATTAGAATTTCCTAATCGGGAGACTGTTGTAATGCCACCTAATGGAGTGATTGGGTTTTGTAGTCGTTCCTTATTGCGCGGGGCTCCATCGCCAAAAGTCAACAAAGTCTTGAACGGACCACGAGCAGCACCGCCTGGATGGTTTTCGTGTGTGTTCCCTTTCCATTGTCCAAGCATCCTTCCACGAACACATCGAGGACGTAGTTCCTTTCGTATGTATCGCCAGCTTCCTGCAGATTCCAGAAACGTAACGTCTTGAGTAGCCAGCGTCCCTTTACAATCCAGCACCGGAAGCCATAGTTCATCGGCGTCGCCCACACCGCACGGCCCCATCAAGGACCCATCCGCACGACCACCGCACGACACCCGCACAGCACAGCTCAAACTTCGCTCATCTCCAACTGCTTCTTCGTCGCCGCACAAGAGCTTACCGGCTGCCATGTCCCGCTTATCACACGACTTCCCACCCATTCAACGCTACACCCGCCCCCAATCCCAGTACACGACAGCGTACAGCCCCAACGAAGAAGCGGACGAGTCGTTCGACGTCAGAGCGGACTTTGACGGGACAGGGCCGAAGTGGAGTGAGAGGAACAGCACGTACGGAGGACTTGGGTCTCCAGGATTGGGGTCTCCGGGAATGGGAGGAGGGAGTGTCAGAGGGAGTGTGATGGGCGGGCCGAGGGGAAGCATGATGGGTGGGCCGAGAGGTGCTCGGGGTAGTGTGATAAGTGTAGGCGCACTTGGTATGGGCGACGAGAAGTGAGTGTGTGATGTTGCAACAATCCTTCAGATAGACTGACACTACACTACAATGTCAGCTACCGCCCGGTCGACGACCATGTCCCTCCAATGGCACACTCATATTCGCAGAACAAATCTACCGCCTCTGGGGAAGAACTCGTCTCTGTCCCCGTCCTTGGCCCCGAGTATGTTTCACCTCTTCACCTGCTGTCTGTCAGACTGACTGATGTCTCTGGTCAGGTGGAAGAAGGGCGAGCTGCACGACATGTCCCGCCGAGGCCAGGCCGAGATCCGTGGAGAATCCCGAACGCGTGCATGGCGAGAATGGACGCGAGATCAGCGAGGGCTGTGTGGGATAAAGTGGATGACACGCAAAGTGCTAGTCTGTATCCTCTTTGGGGTGGTTGTCGGGCGAGTCTGAGTCTTCCGATCTGCCCTCGGCTGGTACCGTACAGACGCTAAGTTTTGTGATTATAGTCTGGCTCTCACGCTATACTTCTTGCTTCCTCGAGTGCCACGTTTTGAGTTCTACGGGGACCAGCCGTTCACTGTCAACAATGAGACCATTTCGTTCAACCGCTCGCCTACCAACTTCTCTTTCTCTGGCAACCTCAATCTGTACAGTAAATATCCCAATATTTAGTCCGTCACTGTCATTGTCGTGCACGCTGACAAGACACGCACAGGTGACGCGTCTTCGTCGTACTTGCCAGTCCATTTCAAGCACCTGCAGGCGACTCTTTACGACCAGACGACCAACAAAAAGATCGCCACAGGTGACTGGGGGGACCACAGCATCCCGCACAAGTCCCAGCAGCCTGTCATCCTCCCAGTGACCTTCGAGTATAGCGCTGTGAACACGTCCGATACCACATGTACGTCGTCTCCCTACAGCTCAGTCATGCACGGCGGGGGCCTCTCGCACCAACAGAGCTTAGCTGATAGATGAACCTCGTCAGGGAACAATTTTTACAGCGCGTGCGGGCACATCTGGACGGGCACGGTCCGCCCGAACCTCAAGTTTAGGCTGGTGCTAAAGATGTCCATTGTGGGGTTGACGAAGAAGCCGGAGATGTCGACGCAGATTGGGGATATCACTTGTCCGTTTGAGTTGCCGGCGAACAGTGTTTGAGTGGGGATGGGATGGGGGTGCCGTGTGGAGGGTAGAGGGAGGAGATGGTTGCCGCCGATGGGGAGGACGGGCGGGCTGATAGGACACTCACGAGATGCATTACGATTGACATAGCTTCTACGAGACATAATATTTCCATACCATGTATCATAGGTACACGACCTTTCACTTAGGCCAAGTCACCATCCCCACGGATCGTGTCAAAATCGTCGCATACAGCGGTATAGATCATGCAGTTATATCTCCAGCACACAACCATGAAGTATACACAAAAAACGCACCAAGACTACTCGTCGTCACAACATCATCTATATGGCGTTACAGCTTCCCCTGCCCCAGCCCCTCGTACAACAGCTGCGTCGAACGCTCGTACGCTGACGGCATGTGGTTCTGCAGCATCGACTTGGCGAATAACGCTGTGATGACAAAGGGGATAGGTACTGTCAGCACATGCAATCAAGGCGACAAGAGGACCTATGATAGTCTGAACACTCACGTTCACGGAACCGCTCTTCCACGCAGTCGCACTGACGCAGGATCTATCCCAATGTTGTCAGCTTCTGGCACGCACTTACTTTTGATGGACTTGACAAAAAAGCTTACCACCCGATGCGCCTGCTTATGCACCACCTTCTTCTCTTTGCTCTCCTGCGGGTCGGCGGTGACGAACACGTCAAAATGTTCCTGCGCGCAGTATTGTTGTCAGCACAGCATCTTCACACAACACAGGCACTGCACTCACCATGATGTAAACCATCCCCGGAGGATACAGCTTATCATTATCCATATCCGCCCTCATCGTCTTGATGAGCGACACCATCCAATCCCCCAACGCATCCTCATCCTGCGGCACCCCCACCCCTCCCGCCCCCGCAAACCTCCCCTTATAAACCCCCACAACCCTCCCCACAATCTCCTCCGCCACACCCCCTTCCTCACTCAGCGTAAGCGCGACATTCTTGAAATCCTTCATTCCGCCCAAGCTCAAGGTGGGGACGAGGTCGACGTCCTGCACGACGGAGGTGATGAGTCCTCGGGAGTAGGAGGCGAGGTCGGGGGAAGCAACAGCAGGGGGCCCGTAGGCGTAGCAGTGGATTGGCCTGCCGGGGGGGAGGCCAGATGTGGGGGAGGTGACGAATGGTGTGGAGATGGGTGGGTGCGCTGCCGGGCGCTCGGCGGCAGCGTTGCCTTCCAAGAAGGCTTTGGCAGGCATAGAGCAGAGGATAGCGAGCAGCGCGGCGACCCCACCACCGAGAGAGTGCCCCGCGAGAACAAGGCCATACGTCGGATACTCTTTGAGAGCATCGACGATGGTCTGGTGCACCGTGCTTGACTTGACGGTGAGCTTGCGCGCAGACTGCCACATACCCGCGTGGACATAGTACGCGGCCGAGGGGTCGCCGCCGTCGATGGTGACGGATTGGTACTCGCATGTGAGGTCGACGAGGACGTCGGAGAGGCCGAGAGTTCCGCGGCAGGTACTGATGGGGGTGAGTACGTCAGCTGCATGCCCAGAGTGCTCAGCTTGGGGCAGACGCACAGAATAATGGCCTTGAGCGAGTGGTCGACGGCGACATAGTGCACAAGGGGCGGCGCCTCCTGCTGCATTAGAGTCGCCGACGACTCGCTAAAGGACGAGAGTAGCAGGCACTCGATGGGGATGTTTGTATGTTGAGCCTGGAGACACCTGTCAGCTGGATGTCTTGACATAGGAGGCTAGAGAACAGCTCACAAAGGCCCAGCTATTCGCGTGGTGCTTCCCCGTCGAAGGGAACATGAACTCTGACGACCCCAGTCCCAAGATCCTCAAGAAGTTTTGCTATACCCCTAAATCAGCTTGGACCTGCTCGCAACGGAATGCCTGAGCTGACTCACCCCGTAGGCCGCACTCGAGTACCTCATGAACCGATGTATGTTCCTCACCAGCCCCTCATGCGGGAACAAGCTCCCAGGCGTCTCATCCCCCTTCTCAGGCATCGTGCTCTGCGATGCCGCCTGCATTCTGCTGGAGCTGGTATGCACCGCCTCGCGCACCGTCGCTAACGATGGACCGCGGCTCAAGCCTGTCGACCTGGGGTGTTGGTTGGTAGTGGTGGTAGACGACATGGGGTGCGGGAGGGAGGTGGCAGGGCGGAGGGGGGTGTTGGGCGGGACGCGGGGCTGGGAGGGGAGGGGCTCTGATGGGCGTTTTCGCGGGGTGGGTGGTGGAGCGCGCACGCCTTCGCCTGCTTCAGGATGGTCCTCCACCGTTGCTGCTAGCGACCGAATCGGCTGACGCGGGGTAGGCGGCGGTGAGGCCACAGGGCTGACAGATGCAGACTGCACTGGGGTAGACGCGGTGGACCCGCCTCGCGAACGCGCCAACGGGCGGAAAGCCGTCTTGGTCTTGGCCATGACGTTGTCCATCGAAGACGGGCGGCTGACCTTCTTCGGGACAGAGTAGGCGGAAGGCGGGGCAGGGGATCGTGAGAAGAAACGACGTTTCTGCTCGGGGGATGCGTCACTGGGAGGGGTCGCGTCGGACGAGCCTTCAGCTCGCCATTCGATAGCTCGAACGTCTTTCCTCGTGTGATCGTCAGATTCACCCCTTGTTCGCGCAGGGCTCGCTGCTCCACTAGCACCCGCCGCCCCTGGCATGACCGTCTCCTCCGACCCAGCCTCCGACACGTCATCCCTCGTCACATGCCGGACCGTCCGCTTCCGGTGTAGCAGCTTGTTGGTCATCGTCCGGATTACGAACTGGATCCGGTCGTGGCTCTGCGGCGAGTGCTCAAGGGCGTCTCCGTAAGATGAGGCGGTGATGGAGTTCCCGTTGGGCGCTGAGGGGATGATGGCGTCCGAGCCGTCGATTGACATCTCGTCCGCGTCCAGGACTTGGTCAACCTCTATCCAATCTACCTCCTCTGCTCGAGAAGGGGTGCTGGGAGGCTGCCCGCCACGTATCTCGGCGTCACCCATATCCTCCACCGCCACGTCCGGCACAGCATGTCGACCATGAGTGCCGGCTGCCGCGCTCCCGAGAGTGGGCACGGTACGCCACCCGGACCCGTCCCCCAACCGTCTCTCGAGCGTTCGCGTGACGATCGTCGACTGCGTGATCTCATCCGTAATCTCAAACGTAGACTCTCTGCGCCTCCTCTGCCTATGCTGTTCACGCGCAACCTCATCTGGAGGCCCATCGTAAATCTCGTCCCCCGACTCCCCCACGAGGTCCTCGAGCTGGTCCATGTCCCAAGTCTCGGAGCTGTTTGCGCGAGTCGACGAGGGGCGCGGAGCGGCGGAGGGAGGAAAGGTGGCTGATTGGGAGTGGGCGAAAAGACGACGATTGGCTTCGTCCAAGGAGGGAGGGTGGTGCTGCTTGCGCGCTTCGATGGTAGATGGGCCAGGGCCCGGGATTGCCAGGCCTTGGTCCTCCACCTGGGTGGCAATTGAGAGGGGCTGATTGGTGGTGGACGAGGATGCAAAGCTCTCCTCGTGCTGAGCAAGGACAGTACAATCGTAGAGACTACCAAGGCGTCAGCTTTGTAGACAACCAACGTCATACTACCATAAGCTCGACTCACACCTTCATCTTCATCCGCTCTGATGTCCGCTTCCACGTCGCCGCCTGGAGACAAGCAAATGCCGTCATCGCCTTTGTCAACCCCGCCAGGCTCGCCATCTTGCCCTTGTCCGCACACCTCTCGTCCTCCAGCACCTCCTTGCGTACCATGGTGATGATGGCCGACAGCGTCCTGCTCGACTCGTTGGAACCAAACAGGCTGTCAAACAGCGCGACGCTCTCTTGGGCGGCATAGTGCACGGACGATACGGCGTTGGCCGTGAGGAAAAAGCCAGACATGGCGAAGAGCTCGGCCATGGTGAACGTGTGGTGGATGAGATAAACACCGAGGTTGGTGTACTTGTTGAGCACCTGGAGGAAGGCGTCGGTACCCCCACCGTCAATACCCTCTCGCCCGTCGCTGCCACCCGATATCAGCCCGATGATGTCACCCTCCAGAGCAGCATTGCCCATGAGGTAGACTCGCCGGGCTGAGGAGATGGCGGTGATGAGGATACGGCGCGTGTACCCGAGAGAGAGGCGGGTCGAGTACTGCGACGTCTCGAGGATGATCTCGATGAGAAAAGCGGCCATGCGCAGGGAGAGACGCGTGGACGTTGCGACGGCTGTGATGAGGTTGGCGATGGGAGCGGGGAACAAGGTGGCGGGGATGGCGGCGGCCATTGTGCCGAGAGGGGTGTACTGGGCGATGGGCCCAAGCATGAAAGGTGTTGGCCCTCCCCCTTCTCCACCCAGATCCGTAAGCCCAGCTGCGAGCACATCGCCGTAACTCGCATCGCCGTCGTCTGCTCTGAGAAGACCAGGGTCTGTGCGGAGTGGCGGCACAACGTGAGGAGCGGATGATGCCCCCGATGGGCCACTCATGGCGAAGATGGACCCGGCGTAGGTGAGTGTGGGGGTGCGGGCCTGTACTGTTGTGCGTTGCTGTGCTTGTCGAGTGTTGATATGCTTGGGGGTGAAAAAGTGTAGACATGAGTAGACGACAAGGTTTGACGGGGAGAGAGTGGAGTCGTGGGTCTGCTGACCGGCTGGGCGCGTCTCGTCACAACGACGCGTCCGTCACGTAACTGTAACTCGCGGAACCACCACCACCAAGGCAAGGGGACGCAGCAAGAGTAGCTGTAAGCACGGGGTGATAAAAGTATGGTATAGTTTGCAGACAGCATGCTTTCGAATTTCCATACATGATGCTGCGTTGCAACTGGGATGAGCCTCTTCTGTCGTCTCTCTCCTCCAGCTGCACTCCCCTGCGAGCGGCGATGTCCGCTGCGGGCCGGAGTTAGCCGCGTGATCGAAGTCCGAAGGTGATGAGCGAGCATGCCGCCATCTGCTATCTCTGGCTGACCACTGATATCACTCTTCCTGTCTTGTTTCCTCTCCAACAACACCCCTGCCAGAGAGTATCTCTACCACTCACCATGGGCATCCAGGCGCGCAACACCGCGTCCAGGTACCCCTCTGCCGAGGACCTCGAGAAGGCCCCCTTCATCGACACCTACACCGAGAGCGATGACCAGCCTACCACCACCTCCAAGCCTCGTCGCAGGGGTGGCCTGCTTTCATCGACCACTTTGAAGCACCCCTACACCCTCCCTCTCTCCGTCCTTGGGCTTCTGCTCTTCACCTTCATCACCCACCAATACGACGTTTCCTTCCCCTTCCCCTCCAAGCCCGAGCCCCTGCCGGACTTTGTCCTCAAGGGCATCGAGCAGTGCGAGATCATCTCGCGCCCTCCGCCCAGCTTTGAGCGATTCGACGCGTCGCGAGACAAGTCTGATCGCTTCGTGGAGGGCACCAAGGCCGTATGGCTCAAGAACGGGACGGTGTGGACCGGCGAGGACGACGGCCAGGAGGTGCTTAAAGGAGCGAGTGTCTTCCTGGAGAATGGCGTGATCAGGAAGATCGGCTCGGAGAGGGACCTGGAGGAGCTCTTGAAGAGCAAAGACCACGAGACGGTTGAGTTGAACGGTGCTTGGGTGACTCCGGGTAAGTTGCCTGTCGACGTCATCATTGTCATACCAGCCATAGGCTAACAATGCATCGCAGGTATCGTCGACACCCACTCTCATATGGGCTTGGACGCTGCCCCCGGACTCAAGGGGAACGACGACACCAACTCTTTGCGTGGTAACACCCAGCCATGGCTCAGATCATTCGACGGCTTCAACACGCATGACCTCGCCTTCAACCTCTCCATCTCGGGCGGTATCACCACCATGCTTGTCCTTCCTGGTTCTGCCGGTAAGCTACCTGGTATCTTGCGAACGCAACCACAGCTAACGCTCTCCAACGCAGGATCCATCGGCGGCCAGGCGGCTACTTTCAAGCCTCGCTGGACGCACGAGAACACCCCGCAGAGCATGCAAGTGGAGCCCCCCTTCAAGATCGACACCCACGGCAACGGTACCTGGCAGCGCACCCACGCCTGGCGTCACATCAAGCACGCCTGCGGCGAGAACCCCATGCGCGTGTACGGCGCGCGCCGCATGGACGCCGCGTACGACTACCGCAAGGCCTACGCCGAGGGCAAGAAGCTCAAGGACGAGCAGGACCGCTGGTGCGCGTCGCCCAAGACGCAGAAGGACCCGTTCCCCACGAGCCTCGAGTGGGAGGCCCTCTCAGACGTGATCCGAGGGAACGTCAAGGTCAACATCCACTGCTACGAGACGACGGACCTGAACACGCTCGTGCGCATCTCGAACGAGTACGAGTTCCCCATCGCGGCGTTCCACCACGCGCACGAGACGTACCTCGTCCCCGACCTGCTCAAGCAGGCTTGGGGACCTGTCCCTCCCGCGGTCGCCATCTTTGCGACGAACGCGCGGTACAAGCGCGAGGCGTACCGCGGTACCGAGTATGCGCCCAAGATCCTCGCGGACAGCGGGCTGTCGGTCATCATGAAGTCGGACCACCCTGTGCTGGACTCGCGGTACCTCGTGTACGAGGCTTCCCAGGCGCACCACTACGGACTCAACTTCTCCCACGCGCTTGGGGCGGTCACCACCCACCCGTCCAAGGCTATGGGGCTCGACCACCGTCTCGGGTACGTCCGCGAGGGGTACGACGCGGACATTGTCGTCTGGGACTCGTTCCCACTTAGCTTGGGCGCTACCCCCAAGCAGACGTACATCGACGGTATCCCCCAGATCATCAAGCCGCACGTGGTAGAGAAGCCTGCTGAGGCGCAGGAGATCTTCCCCGAAGGTCACTGGGAGAAGGAGGCGGCCGAGGCGATCGAGTCGAGGGGTGACCCGGACTTGAGGCCGAAGCGCTCTGTCAAGAACGTGGTGTTCCAGGATGTGGCGGCTTTCTACCTCGCGGGGGAGAAGTACGACCTCTCGACGTTTGAGGAAGGCAAGCGAGCGAACGTGGTGGTCTCCGATGGGGAGATCACCTGCGTTGGCAGGTGTGCCGTGGACCAGGACCTGGAGTTTGAGATTGTGGACCTCAAGGGCGGGAGCATCGCACCGGGGTTGATCACGGTGGGGAGCTATGTTGGGTTGATGGAGATCAGGCAGGAGAAGGTTACTCGAGACGGGGTGAGTCGGCTACCTTATAACTGAGGTGCAACTGTAGCTGACGTGAAGACTGTGTGAAGAGCGCGTACGACTCTCTCCAGGATGATGGGGATATCACCGAGGGCTTGCTCGTGCACGCCGTTGATGGCGCCCAGTTTGGCAGCAAAGACGAGCTGTAGGTCGGCGAAGTCTATTACCTCCTTGACCAACCGCTGACACAAATCTCACTCAGCCTCGCCTACCGATCCGGAGTGACCACCGCCGTCGCCTTCCCTTACTCCTCCTCCCTCGTCGCCGGTCTCTCTTACTCCTTCTCCCCAGCTGCCGAGCACTCCCTCTCCAAGGGCGCCATCCAGAACCCTTCCGCCGCGCTGCACATCGCCATCGACAACTCGCCCATCTCCATCTCGAGCAAGATCGCCATCCTCCGACGCCTCCTCCTCGGCGAGGTTGAGGGCCACACCGAGGTCATCGAGGCGTTCAAGAAGGTCGCGAAGGGCGAGCTTCGGTTGGTGGTGGAGGTTAGCAGTGCGGATGTGATGAGCGCGCTGGTCAGGCTGAAGAGGGAGGTGGGGAAGAAGATCAGGTTGACGTTCCTCGGCGGGCACGAGGCTTGGCTGGTGAGTTTATCCATGCACCGCGCTGGTTCTCCTGGTGTAAAACTCAGAACGCTGACTCGATCTCCAGATTGCACAAGACCTCGCGGATGAGGACATTGGAGTGATTGTCGCCCCTTCCCGATCTTACCCCGAGGGGTGGGACATGCGCCGTATCATCCCCGGCCCGCCTCTGTCGAACCACACCCTCCCTTCTTACCTCGCGTCCCACGGCGTCGTACGTCTTCCTATCGCCTCCTTTAGAAGAGCCTCCGCTGACGACGTACTTGTACTTGATGTGTAGACCGTCGGCCTCGGTATCACTGAGGAATGGCAAGCCCGCAACACCCGCTACGACGCCGCGTGGGTCTACGCCAACTCGCCCGAGGTGTTCACCAAGTCCTCCGCCCTCTCGCTCGTCTCGGACAACCTCGAAGAGCTGCTTGGTCTCAACGACGATGGTAAGGGGCTCAAGGCTGAAGAGAAGGGTTGGGTGGCGTATGAGGGTGAAGTGTTTGGGTTTGGGGGGAGGGTGAGGGCTGTGAGGGGTGTGGCGAAGGGGGAGGTGGACCTGTTTTGAGAGCGCGAGCGCGTAGGGAGACGCTGTGAAATAAAATGAAGATCATGGAATAACATGCATATGCCGAAGAAGTTGCTGCTACGATTTATTATGACCTTGCTCGACCTTGCGTGAAAACGCTGAAAGAGAAGCCGAAGCGGCGTATCCGCTTCTTGCCATGCGCCCATGCCTCCGGACGGACGCAGACCGCGTGCGCGGTCGTGGGGTCGTTTTCCGAAAAACGTCGGATAGTTGCAGACCACCTTTTTTGTGTCGGTACACCGCGGGCTCCGCAGTGCCGCCCTCCACCCGCGGTTGGCGTTTTGAAAAACGCCGGATAGTTGCAGAATACTGTGTCGGTACACCGCGGGGCCCCACCAGCATGATTCGCCCACCAAGATATTGGCTCGGCCTTGTCCGAGCTCGCTGTGCGCGTCTCCCGAGTCCCGTCTCGTCATCCACGAACGGTGAACGGCCGGTTGCATGCATGGCTATGGCTGGTTCTCTCCTTGAATAGGTGCAGGTGAAAAGTCAAAAGATCACACTCCAGCGTTTTCAGCTTGGCCATATTCCGTGTGGCCAACGAACTCCTTACTTACCTCTCTGTCACTTCCTCGCCCGCTCACCCGCCAAGGCCGCCAACTGCCTCGTCATGTCTTCCCCGTACCGCCGACCCTCGCCCACACCTCCTTCTCGAAGCTCCCCATCTCCTCCTCCAGAATCAATCCCGCTCTCCAACCTCCCAATCGATATACAAGCTCTCGAAGAGGAAGCCGCATTACTCGCGGAGTCGGACGGGGAGGATGGACATTCACGGATACCCTCTACCGGGCAGGTCAGTGGGGGGCGGTCAGTAGGGGTTTGGGGATGGTTGGATGGGCTGGGGGTGTGGCCGACCTGGAAAGATAAGGTGGGAGTGGGGCTTGTTCTGGTGAGTGTCCGTCTCTGGGGACGACTAGACTAGGAAGATGAGTGCATTGCGCGGTGAACATCGCTGACGCTGGTCGGGCGATCTTAGGCAGGTATCGCTCTATTCGTGCCATTGACATGGTATCTCGTTCTCTCCGGTGGTATAAAGGTAGGTCTGTCTACCGATAGCGCAATCAATTTGCCAAATAGACACTCGCTGACATTCCTCTTGCAGGGGAAAGCTTGGTTCGCAGTACATCCCCCATTACAAAGCCTGGCCCTCGCAGCGTTCGTCATCGGTACGCTATAGTGCCCCTAGAGCTTCAAATTGTCTGTCCTTTCACTCACGAAGCTGGGCTTTTGCCAACTCAGGGGTCACACCCCTCCAGCCCCCACCCCCTACCTCTCAATCCCGCCCTCCGCGACTCCTCGCTCACCAAGTCATCTTCCTCGCGCTCTCCCTCCCCCTCATGATCCTCGGCGCTAGCACCATCGCGTGGAACAAGCACCTCCACAGCGCTAACCACCTTACCACATGGCATGCCAAGTTCGGGGCCCTCGTGGTGCTCTGGGCGGTGGTACAGGCGGCCGTGGGAGCTGGGAGCGTGTGGTTTGGCGGGAAGGCGTTCGGGGGCGGGGACAAGGCTAGGAAGGTCTACAAGTGGCATCGGTGGGTCTCCTGTGCTGGGACAGATACACAGAGCTCAACCGTTCTGTACACATCTGACATTGACCTTGGATGCCACAGGTTTTCCGGATACATCCTGATCACTCTGTCACTCATCACAGCCAATCTGGGCGGGTTCTACTCCTTTTGGGCACAGCGAAGAGAGGTCGGGATACCGGGGCTGCTGGCATTCTGGGTGGGACTGCCTATGATGTGGGTTGGAATGGGTTTACGGATGAGGTGAGTGCTATGCCCAATCCAGTGCTCCGCACGATCTGATGGTATAATTCTTCCACATGTATTGGGTACTGATTCCCAACTGGCGCCACAGGACTAGCAAGATGCCCATCTTCAAATAGCTCCCCTCTACCTAGCAAACCTGCGAGCAGAGTTTTGAGTGTCACCTATCGTGTACGAATACGATCATTGCGGTCTACAACTGCTGACATCATTGTACAAGTACGGTTCATGTCGGATCGAGAAATCTATGTACAGCCACGACGCATGTTACGCCCTCTTCTCCTTGGGCTTGCTCCCCACCGTACCCCACAACCTATCTCTCCCCATCCTCGGTTTCCCAGTGACTTTCTTTGCCCTTAGAGCAGTGCCGCCGCTCGGTATTTGGCAATGTCGCTTGAGCAGTCGCGCGCTCACTAGAAAAGCGCAGATCTGCCCACAACTTGAGCGTCAGCATTCGCCGAACCCTGGAAACCTGAGTACAACTCACCATGCTGCCTCTCATCCGTCAGAGCAACATCTTCATTGAGCTTCTTCTTTCCCAACGCCCCTCTTCCTTCTCCCCCCGACGTCTCTCCACCCCTCCCTCTCCAGCATCCCCCACTCCCCGTTCTGCCACTCTCTCCACCCTTTCTTCGTCGCCTCCCATACCTCTTCATCCTCCATCCTTCGCATCTCAACCCCCGGACGCGGCCGCCCAAACATCCTCGCAAACGTGAAACTCGGCACCTCACCCCGCTCTTCTAGTCCCCAGATCAGCGGCTGCAGGCTGTCAGGCGTGAATGGTGGTGAGAGGTACGGGTGAGGCGGCGTGCCAGCGGGCGGGGGTGGTGGAGCGGGTGGGTGCGGGAGAGGGAGGACGAGGATGGAGGCGATCACCTGCGAGGCGAGCTTGTTTAGCGCGCTGCGCCAGCTGGTCCACCATTCATCGACTTCACGCCCGAGGTCACGCAGTACATGCGGCGGGAGTAACTCGGTGTACGAGTCGAGCAGGAGCTGCGTAGAGACTGCATGGGTTAAAAGTGTGTGGCGGAGATGGAGGAGAGTGGAGAGGGTGGTTATCCCCTCTGGCGGAGAGGGCGGGGGAGAAGGTGGTGTGGGAGGAGGTTCGGCGGGAGGGTGGGTACGATTCCGATGCCGCGGACTCGGGAAGGGAAAAATAGATGGATGGCGTAAGCGAGGAAGAAGAGGTCGAGGCGGAAGGGGGGGAGAGGGGTGGATCTCGCCTGCCGTGCCGCCCCACCAGGCGCTGTCAGGTGAGCGGATACCGGGAGGTGTGTAGACAGGGCGGGGCGGGCGGGGTGTGTTGAACGGGTGGTCCACGGGGAGAGGCGGGGTGCTGGGCCTGCGGCCAGAAGTCTTTTCACGCTTCGGTGATGGGGGGAAGGGGAAAGAGGAGAGGCGGAACTCGAGGGCAGACATGCCGCTGGGTGATTCTGGTGAGGTGTGGGAGCCAGACGCAGAGCGGATGTCGGTGTAAGCGGAGAGCCGCCGTGGGGAAGACCCAAACGTAGAGCCAGAGATGTGCTCCGATCCCGCTGTGTGCCCGCCCATCTGGGGCGAAGGCGGCGGCCACATGATGGCCGACTTTCTCCTTCTCCTCCCGGCGTCATTGACCTTCTCGCTTGACTTGCCCATCCGTATCCCCAGCCCCAGTCCTGCCCCCTCCCCCTGCACGTCCACCACTTGCCACTCCTCCTCCTTCTTCCCCAGTCCAAGCAAGTCTGACCCCTTTCGCCTCAGCCGCCGACCCAAACCGCCGCGCCCTTCATCCTCCAGTGGACGCGTCTTGAGCAGCGGCATGCTGCTGGACGAGCGGATGCCGCGGTGAGGGAGGAGGAGTTCGGCCAGGCGGGGTTTCGTAGGCCGGGGGCGAGTAGCGGGGATGGGCGGCCAGTATGCCGGCGAAGAGGACTGGGAGGGCATGGCGATAGAGGAAAGCGATGACGAGGATGAAGGGTGGTGTCCCGGCTGCTGGTCATACAGCGAGCGGCTCCCAGATGGCGATGATGGGAGTGTCAAACATGACGAGGAAGGTGTTGACAGGCCCAATGCAGCCCACGCCGACGACATCCAGCCGTGTGTCTGTATATGTATGCACTGGCGGTAGCGCGTATGCTCTTGCAAAGGTCTTTGTAACATCAGCTTCTTCCCGCAGATACGGCATCACCCCGTCTCAGAACGTCCCAGACCGGCCCTCTCGAAAAATCATTCACGACATCCTGTGATCCCGCCCTTACCGTGCCGCTACCGCATGCCGCTACCCTCCTCCTGATCCACCCCCCCGGGCGATGCTTTCCTAGCGCCATCGGCATGCGTGCCCGCTCGCAGGGCCCTGTACCAACAATACCGCGCAGCGAACACCTGGCGGGAGCGGGTTGGCGCTACCCATGAGGCCAACGCGAGGCGCGAATGATGGCTCCTGTTCGCGCGATCTTTTGATCTCCGACGAGACAAGGTGCTCGGGACAGGGAAGGGACCAGGGAAGGCGTGGATGGGGGCTGATGGGGGATGTTTGTCCGAGAGCCTGGAGGCTTGCTTTAGGTCAGGTCTGCCGGCGGGGTTCAGGAGGGTACCGGGTTTTCCATGTGAGGCCGGGAGCGTGAAAGAGATGAAACGCCTGTGACGTGAAGCTGTGAGGTCCCGAGGGAATGGATACGTAGAGGTGGCGGGTGAGAAGTGCATGAGAGAAGAGGCATATCATTTTGGAGGGAGGTGTTCGAGGCGAATGAACCCTGGCGGGTCTGGGGCTTACGGAGTTCGGGAGGCCGTTGGGAGGCGAACGGAGAACGCCGACAGCCAGCGAGCAACAGAAGAGAGGAAGGTCGAGAGGCCATGAGCCATGCATGGGAAGATGAGGGAGCAACGACTTTGTAACAGCGAGATATGGCACGGATGGCATGGTCCAAGCAGAGATCTGAGGGAAAAAGGAAGAAGAAGAAGAAGAAGAAGATTGGACTTTAGCAGAGGGTGCCACACGCATGGCATGAGCGGCATCCATCGACGCGCCCGTCCAGCGCGTTCCCACCACCACGACCACCGCCATCATCATCATCATCCACGCACTTCAGCCCATCATCAGTAGTCTCCACCTTACAGTTAATCTTGAAATACCTTGGAGTGCACTGCCTGTACTCTATCCACGACCATCAAAGCAGCCCGAGCATCAGCATGGGATCTACCGAGGTCGCCCAATTCAGCAGCTCGACCGCCGGGCCTTCCAAGCGACGTCGTCAGTCAGCTCCTCTACTAGAGACCCGCGACCGCCTGCTGACCAAATCAACCTGCACAGATGATCAGACCGTGAGAGAGCTCAACTCTCTGCTTGATCAAGAATCCGCGAAGAGCAAACTCCGCCGTCTCGCTGTAAGTCTCTCCGACTAGCCGTCATGCGCAGAAACGCGACTCACTCGCTGACATGCCACTCATCAGACCCACTCAGCCTCCCATCCGGCTCCCATTTTCAATCCTGTATGCTCCTCGACAACTCTGGCAGCTTGCAAGGCGGAACGGGAAGGGTGCCAAAAGGTGAGCTTACGAAGCCTGGAATTTGACCAGGCCTGAGCTGACGAAGATGAATGGGGAGCAGGCGCACTATGAGCCGATAATCCGTCCATGGACGGACCCCTCGTCAGGCTATTGCTCGTACGTGTATCTCTCATATATCCTTGACTAGGATATTGAACTCACACCGACTCATATGACCCCATGAACAGCTTCCTCAACACCTGCTACGGCGAAGCCATGTTCAACACCCACCCCTCCATCGTCGATTGTCCCCGCCCCGGCGCCAAAGACTGTCGTTACATGCACTTCCAGGTGTCCCCCGCAGAAGAGCCTTACAAACGGGCGCTGCCGGAGGGTTTCCCAGTGACGTTTCCGGGAGAGGTGGGGAAGAAGTTGGTTGGGGCGGATGAGCGGGAGGAGGGGAAGAGGAAGGGGCAGAGTGTGGCGCAATGGATCAATTGTGACCTGAGACGGTTCGACTACTCCGTCCTGGGACAGTAAGTCCCCATTACCCCTCAACCCCCCTGCCCACCGACTAACCTCTCACCCAGATTCCAAGTGATCGTCGCCGATCCCCCCTGGGACATCCACATGTCCCTCCCCTACGGCACGATGACCGACGACGAGATGCGCAAGCTCCCCATCCGATCCCTCCAGCCCGACTGGGGTATCTTGTGCCTGTGGGTGACAGGCCGCGCGATGGAGCTCGGCCGCTCGGTCTTTGCAGACTGGGGGTATAGGCGAGTGGACGAGCTGGTTTGGGTGAAGGTTAGTCAGTTGCAGAGGTTGATCAGGACGGGGAGGACGGGGCATTGGTTGAAGTGAGTCGTCCAAGTCACCTTCGCTATTGGCAGGTACCTGGTGTACTTCCGCATTAGCACCTGTATGGCGAATGACCGCTGACACCCCAAACACCCTTCCACCTCAAGCCACACCTGCGAACACCTTCTCGTCGCCCTCAAACTCCCCTCCTCCCACCCGCGCGACGCTCCCATCCCATGGGAGACCGAGCCCTCCCTGCGTGAGCTCCGCAAGTGCGTCGACTCGGATGTAGTCGTCGCCGAGGCAAGAGAGACGAGTAGGAAGCCGGACGAGGTGTATGGGGCTATTGAGAGGCTTGCGCCGGAGGGGAGGAAGCTTGGTGAGTTGCCCTGTATGTTTTGTATGGGAGCGGCTGACGTTGGGGTGGTGATGATGTGTAGAGCTGTTTGGTAGGAAACACAACACCAGACCAGGGTACGTCCGCTTCAGGAATTTGACCCAGATAAGACGTAGCACTGACACAGCACGCACCAGATGGCTTACCCTCGGGAATCAACGTGAGTTTATCTTTCTCACTGCCCTGTGGTGGAACCTGTTGCTTATGTGTGACTTGACGGCGCAGTGGGCGACTCACAAATTGCAGAACCCGACCTGTTTGAACGACTGAAAAAGGCGTGCCCAAAGCAAAAGTTCACATTTGTGCAGTGACAACGATGCCTTAACTCTAACGTGTGCCCGTGCTGTATGTAGCTGTATCTTGATGGACTGACCACGACACCGTTCGGTGCACGGCCAATCCACCTCACTCTGCTGGGCCATGGTCACACGACGAGGCTTCGCGCTACTCGTTGTGCAGTACTGACCAGAGCACTGCACCGATGAGGCAAGATATCCAGAATCAGGCGCGCTGGGGACATACAAGTACTTACTCTGAGAGGCTGAGGTGGAGAAGGGGGCCATGGGGGGCGAGACCGAAGGGGCAAAGGCGGTGAAGAGGGATACCACGGGTGGGGTGAGGCCGAAGGGGAGGAGCACAAGTTGACCTTGGTTTAGCCAGCCTCCATCGACCACACTCATTACACTCTCTTCTATACGTCTCGGGACGGGGCTCCTCCCCCGGGATGGAGCGTTCACCCGGGACGGAATGGGAGCGCTGCGTTCAACGTGACCACATCGCGTCACCTTACCACTGGACCCACCCACTCAGCCACTCACCCACTAGATGGTGACTAGCTAAACCAGGTCAACTTGTGCCCCCTCCCCTTCAGCCTCGCCCCTCCCGTGGTCCCCTTCTTTACCGCCTTCTTCCTCCCTCAGTAGTTCCCCTTCACTGCATGCTCCGGATATTTCGTCCCAACGATGTTTTTGCATGCTAATAACCACTCCGGGATGGCTCCCTTCGGGTGCCGTAGTCGATCAACTGGGTCGACAATGAGCCAGTCGAAGAGACCGTCGTCGTCGTCGTGCATGATATCTAAGGTCATATCACAATCGATCTGGCGAATTTACATTGCATAGGAGACTATACCAAGACCAAACACATGAGACACTCGACTCGATCGAGCATGTATAAGTGTCCCATGATCTCGCGGAGGCAACCTCCCCTGCAGCCTGTCCCCCTCCCCCACCTCTCACCTCTCTACGCCCCATTCTACCCCACTCTACCCTCTCCCAAACCCCCTCCCTCCAACCTACTCCCTCCCCCCAATCGGCTCATACTTCCAAATCCTCGCCATACAATCCCCACTCCCACTCGCCAGATACCCGCCGCTCCTCGCCAGGTCGATCGAGATGACCGAGTTCTTGTGGCCCTGGAGCATGAGCTGTGCCTGCCCGCTGGCGATGTGCCAGAATTGGATGGAGCGGTCTTTGGAGCCTGAGACGACCCATTGGCCGTCGGGGGAGATGGCGACGGAGAGGACGTAGTCCTGAGGTAGAGATTAGCATTGTAAAACAAGACATGTGATGGTAGGGCCCTGGCTCACCTTGTGGCCGTTAAGCGTCGACTGACACGTCCCGAGGTTCTTTGCCCCCTCCTTGGATCCAGCGGGCTGCACCTCGATCTCCCGCTTCGTGGCGGTGAGATCCCAGATCCTGAGTGTCCTATCGAGCGAGCCCGAGACGAGGCATTTGCCATCGGGGGAGAAGGCCACGCTGTGAGGTCTCACGTCAGCGATGCTGCCTATATGATGGAGGGCGGCTGTCCACTGTGGGTAGGCTTACCTGTAAACAGAGTCCTTGTGCCCCTTGAGCCTCTCCACCTGGTGCCCGGTCTGGACGTTCCACACCCGAACCATCGTATCCAGCGACCCCGCCGCGACGAGCTTCCCATCCGGCGAGACTACCAGTCATCCACCCAACCATCAGCTCCGCCCGCCCATCGATGGAAACACAGCTGACTCACGCGCGACAGAGGTGATCCCCGCATCAATCGGCCCATGCTCGTTGTGAATAAAGTCCTCAATCTGGAGGTTGAACACGCACACGCCCTTCTCTATATCCCAGACGCGCGCCGACTTGTCGCCCGAGCCGGACACGAGGAAGCGCCCGTCGCGCGAGAAGTCGAGCGAGTAGATCTCCTGCATGTGGCCCTGTAGGAGGTGCCAGATGCGACGCTGTTTGATGTCCCAGATCTGGCGAGTGGACGAGGTTAGCTGGGTGATTGCATGATGATGGTGGCGGAACCCACCCTGATTTGGCGGTCCTCGGCGCCGGTGGCGAGGTATTTGCCATCTGGGCTGAAACAGATGCTCCGGATGTACAAGTCGCCCGTACGGTTGGCGGCATCGTCTTGCAGGGTACTGTTGGGAAAACCAGCATCAGCACTGCCAGTCTGAACGACCGACTCGAAGCTAGTACGTACGAAACTCGAGCACCCGACTTGACGTCGTAGATCTGCGCCGTCCGGTTGCACCCGGTCGCAAGGAACTTCCCATCGTTCGAGAACTTGACACAGCACACAACACTGCGACACACCCCAACATCAGCTCCACTCCCCCCATGTTTACCACACCTGCCAAATCCCGACTCACGTCTCATGCTCAAGAGTGTGCACCAGCGCAACATCCAACTGCTTCCTCATCTGGCTACTCCACATCGCCTGCCAATCCCCGCCCTCCTTCCTCAGCTCGCGCGAGACGTTTTCGGGGTCAAGGTCCGAGAGATGCACGGGAGGGGAGGCGGGGGCGTTGGAGGGCGCGGGGCGATCCCGGCGACGCTCGCGGTCGGCAGATGTGGGGCGGGCGATGGGGGCGACTGCGCTGGGGTAGGGGGAGCGGGCTGGGGGTGTGTCAGCTGCGTCACGGTTAAACATGATATGCCAGCTTACATCGTACGGGGTCGACACCATTGAGAGGCGGCCCAGGAAGAGCACTGCCATACGGCGGCCTCTCGTCCGGACCCGGCCTGGGGAGCTCAGAGGGGGGCGACGCGAGACCGATAGACGGCGCTGGTGCCCCAGCTCCCGAGCTTGATGCCCCTCCTCGACCCTCCAACTCTCTCCTAAGCCTCGCAATTTCCGCCTCGTACCTGTTCCGAGCGGTTAGTGGAAGGCGTGATGGACTTTTAGGTTGGATCGCGACACGTTGACTTACTCTTGACGGACTTTGGCATGGGTCGCCTCGAGGTCGTACAGCGACTGCCTGATCATCCCCAGCTCGTTTATCTGCAGCTGAACTGTAGCCCCCGTATTCTGTCAGACCGCATCACTCAAACAGGCATGCTTGCAACTCACCCTTCGCCTCGTACTCGTCCCTCTGCTGCTTCCAGACATTGCCATCCGCGCCGATCTGCTCATACTCCTGTTTGATGAGATCGAAATACTCGTTCAGACGGGAGGTGGAGGGGGCGGCGAGGACGCTGGGTTGTGCTGGTGCAGCTGCGGGGGGCAGGCGGTGGTGCTGTTGGACAGGATGGGCGTGGTCAGCAGGTGTGATGGAGGGAGATCGAGGAGAAGGGAGGGTGGAAGGGATGTACGTTGTAGATGCCTGGCGGCTGCATTGTCGGTGGGGTGTGGCGGGGTGAGTGGGCGGTGTTGAGGGGGCGGGGTGGGTGGTAGGTGGCGAGGGGCGGGGTGGATGGCAGTAGAGTAGAGTCGATGGAGTGGACTGTGACGGAAGAGGCAAGAGAGAAAGAGAGGATGGAACGCCGGCTGCAGCAACAGTGGCTCAGGGCATCGCACGGCCGTAGCTCGATCAGGAACGGTTTACGTAAGCGGCGTATGACACAGAATTGCTCCCGTCGAGGCCCAACGCGTCCGTCTTTCAACGGCGAGCAACAACAGTCCAGAGTCTTCACCACAGCAAGCAAGCAGGCACTACTGGGGGCAATGTACACCCCGCCAAACCCCTCCACGGGCAGCCAGCCCCCTTCATACTCACCCTTCCCCTCCTCCTCTCGCCCACACCACCGCCTCCCCCTCCCGCCCCGCTCCTCCCTCTCCAACTCCTTCTCCTTCGCACAGGGCGACCGCGACAACCAGCCCGACCTGTCCATTGACTCGGACGCCAGCTATTCCTTCGCCTACCCCACACGCAAGCCTCGTCCGTCTAGCATCTCCCTCCTCAACCAAGCTGCTCTGGGAAATGCCGCAGAACAAGGCAATCGCGGTATCGCGCAGGTCTCGCCTCGCGTGAGGCCTAGCCCAGCAGGGTCGGGCCGGACGAACAGCACCGCCGCCCGAACTTTTGTGCAGACGCGCCGAGGCCATGGGGGGGAGAGTCTCCCTGTGAACAGGGCGAGGTCGAGAATGCACGAGATCGAGCAGGCAGAGGGCGAGGAGGACGAGGAGGAAGATCGGACGTGGGGGATGGTGGACTCCATGCGGCTTTGGCGGCACGACGCGATCATGCAGCATTTGTATGAGACAGCCGCGTTCTGGGGGGACAAAATCCTCAGCTGGACAGGTGAGTCAGATAGCTCAGAGCTCTGCAGGGTCCTCATCTCCCGGCACCAAGCTGAGCTGACCAACACCTGACACCACACCCAGCCGACTCCAACGACGCCTTCTGGTTAGCCCAAACCCACTTCCTCACAGGCCACTACCTCCGCGCCGAAAAACTCCTCACCGACCCCTTACCGCCTCCTCCCCGGCGACCCCTGCCCCCTCGAGCAGGTAGCACCCGGGATAAGGGGAAAGGCCGGTCAGAGGAGGAGGACGATCTGATGAACGGGCAGAGTAACGGGCACGGGCACGGATCGGGGCGGGCAGGGCGAGGCGCAGGGGAAGGAGAGGAGGAGCGGGCGGTGTTGAGGGAGGCGATGGGGGATGCGATTGGGCGGAGGCTTGTGGATGAGAGTCTGGCGTGCCGGTACCTTGCCGCACAATGTCTGGTGAGAGCTATGGCGTCCATCACCGATGTTCTGATAGCTTATCGGTTTATGGGGCGTGCAGGTCCACCAGGAGAAGTATCATGAGGCACTGGAGCTTGTAGGAGAGTCAAACCCGTTTAGAGAAGGTGGTGCGTAGCTTGGTTCTTTGTGAAGGCAACGCACTGGCTGACACGCGCTTGTAGGGCATTCATCTCAAGGACCAGACGAGCCAAGCCAAGACGGGGGCATCAAGGTCTGTTACAGCTTCATATAGCCCGGCTACTCCATCGAGCTGACTTCTTTCCCTCCTCTCTCTCCTGCAGCTCCACTCTTCACTATGCTACCTCCGCGCCCTCCTCCACCTCCGCCTATCTTCCTTTGCGCTCGCCAAAGAGTCCTTCATGGAGGCTCTCCTGCTGGACGTCAAGAATTATGATGCGTTCAAGGAGCTCATTGAGGGCGGGATGATGTCTGAGAAAGAAGGTGAGTGGCGCTCACCAGAACAGCGACTGGCGAGCTGCAGCTGACGAGCGCGGGTGGGTAGAGTGGGAGTTTTTGAATCAGCTGCAGTTCCGGAAACAGCTCTCGGAGGAAGACGCGACGTTCGTCAAGCTCATCTACCGCACCAAGCTCAAGAAAGTGGGTCACTCGTACTTCGATACGATCAGAGACCCGTAGAGCAAAAGCATAGCTAATGTACATACCAGGACGCCCACGCGCAAGAGTCCGCAAGGGATAGGGAAACCCTCACGCAGCAGTACGGCCTGGGCGATAATTGCGATGTGCTGGTGGGGCTCGCGGACGAGCTGTACGCAAAGTACAAGTGGGAGGAGTGTTACGCCGTGACCACCAAGTGGGTTTCTCCTCCACCGCGTTTCGCTAGCGCGAGCATCAAGGCTAACCCGCCCGCCCGCAGGATCCTCTCCCGCATCCCCGGCCACCCCACCGCCCTCCCCCTCCACCTCGCGTGCATGCACCACATCCACCGCTTACGGTCGAGCCTCTTCATGCTCGCGCATGATCTGGTGGAACAAGATCCGCAGGCGGCTACGACGTGGTATGCTGTGGGGCTTTGGTATTTCTCGGGGAAGCGGTGGGCGGAGGCGAGGCGGTATTTCAGGTGAGTCGGGTCGGCATGTCTGTAGTGAAGGACACGGTGTGTCCGCTTTTGCAGACGGAGGCTGATGAGGCGATATGGCGGTGACGGTGTAGTAAAGCAAGCTTGATCGACTCGAGGTTCGCCCCTGCGTGGATCGCCTTTGCCCACTCGTTCGCGTACGAAGGGGAGCACGACCACGCTATCACTGCGTACTCCACTTCTGCTCGGCTCTTCCAAGGGTGCGTCTTGCTCTATCTTCCCGGCATTTTGCCGGGCTATGAGACTGACAGTGCGCCACAATACCAGGTCACACCTACCCCTCCTGTTCATCGGGATGGAGCACCTCCAGCTGAGCGCATCACACCTCGCCGAGGAGTACTTCCGCGCTGCGGAGGCGATCAATGCGTCGGACCCGTTGTTGCTCAATGAGTTGGGCGTAGTGGCCTATAACAAAGAGAGGTGCGTTGTTATGGCCTGGGAAATCCGTCAAAAGAAGCCAGACAGGTATTGACGAGGCATTCGCAGTTATGACCAGGCCGCGCACTACTTCGCGGCGGCACTACGGGCGTCGGCGGACATGCAGGGTGTCAAGTCGATCTGGGCGGTGACGTACTGTAACCTCGGGCATGCCTATCGCATCATGGGGTGAGTCCTTCGATCTCTGACAACGTTCTGAAGGACATACACGCTAATATGAGCTGTGATCATGCAGCGAGTACGACAAATCCGAGCACAGCTACCACCAATCCATCCGCCTCTCCCCCGCCGACCCCACCGCCTACGCCTCCCTCGCCATGCTCCACCACCTCCGGGGCTACATCCGCGACGCCATCAAAGCGTACCACAAAGCCCTCTCCCTCGGCCCGCAAGACCCCATGGCCACCGTCCTCCTCGAGATGGCCCTGCGCGAGCAGATGGAGACGCTCGACCCCACCACCCTGGCTGGGCTGCCGCATTATCTGGGAGGGAGGGAGATGGATCCGTTCGCGGTGCCGAAGGGGAATGCGGTGTTTGGGCCGGTGCCGGTGGAGGTGGACCCGGAGAGTTTGGAGGAGGCTGGTGGGGTTGGGGTGGAGGAGTCTGGGGGTGGGGTGGGTGCGGCGGGGGCAGGGCGTGCAGGGCATGGGCATGGGCATAGTCACAGACATGCGGGGGAGGTGACGAGTGATGGGATAGGGGGGCTGTTGCCCCGTGAGGGGGAGTATGATGGAGGGGAGGGGTCGACGATGGAGATAGAGGATGAGTGATTGCATGGGTATGGTCCGGTCCGCCCGGGGAAAAGCACTCTCGACATCTTGTGTTGTGATAATGCATGGTCTAACGAATCACATAGTCCATGAGAACCTGATACATGTCATAAGAATGCATCACAGCTTTAGGCTGACTTGTGAGAACTAACTGTTGAATGCTCTCTGCCACTTTCTTTTCTTTCCTAGCTTCCTTAGAAAGATGACGCAGATATCCCAGATATCAGCTTGAACCTTTAACTATGCATCTACGACAATGGAGTATGCACGGGGACCGAGTAGCGGGATTCAGAAAGTCGCGTGGGTGACAGAAAAGACACACACAAAAAGATGCAAAAAGATGCAAAAGGTTCGCGCCCTTCCAGCGCTCCTATGAGCCGATGTCAAACATCTTACGTCATTAAGCAGGAGCGGGTAATCGAATTATTAGTTCAGACCGCTCTACCACCAATGTTGAGTTGCATGCCCGCTCTACCACCGGAGATTAGCACTGAAAATGAAGAATTTTGTGGACCTATGGCCGCTGTTGCACGACCGCAGGCATGCACGCGTCCCACGACGGCGGCGACCCAGCCACCCTTCTTGTGCGAAGCCCGCCGTCGCCGCCATTTCGCAGCGTGCATGGATACACGCACAGTAGGATAAGTGATTGAATGCACATCCATGTGCTCGGCGAAGCATAGCGTGAAGGCACTCTATCGCCTATGCATAACTTGAGAGAAGTACACACGACGGCCACCACCACGGCCGTTGCGCTTCGTTGACTCGTTGATCGTTGTCCTCGTTTGCTTACGTAATTGGCCTGGTGCAGCTCGCGTGGTTGTCGACAACGCGCTTGCTCGCTGATGTGCTTGAGCTGGCTCCATCTTCGTGTCGCCCTCCTTATCTTACCTCTTCTACGTCAGCACTCGCGAGCACTCTCTCGATTTCCCTCAAGCTAGTGCCAGCAGGTCCCGACCTCGAAGACTGGACGAGATGATCAACTATGTCATGCTCGTGTCCCGGCAGGGTACGTTCGTCTCTCTCTCCCTCTTTTGTGTGTCACACCTTCTGACGCCCATCTGCGTATCCTCACAGGCAAAGTGCGTCTCGCCAAGTGGTTCCAGACCCTGCCGCCCAAGACAAAGGCCAAGATCGTGAAGGATGTGACGCAGTTGGTGCTGGCGCGACGGACGAGGATGTGTAATTTCTTGGAGTACAAGGGTATGTGCAGTCTGATACTATTGCTCACATCGCGTTGCCCCACCTCGCTGTGCCCAATGTCGTGCCGATGCTGACTACGATATGACTCCAGACACCAAGGTCATCTACCGTCGTTACGCCTCCCTTTTCTTCATCACTTCCATCTCACCAAGCGATAACGAGCTCGTGACGCTCGAGGTTATACATCGTTACGTGGAGGTGCTGGATCGCTACTTTGGGAACGTGAGTCTGCCCGGCGGTCAACGTCGCCGTTCGAGAGACTTCTGAAGATGGTTCTGATACGGCTGGACGTGTAGGTATGCGAGCTCGACTTGATCTTCAACTTCCAGAAGGCGTATGCGGTGAGCTCTGGCGCTGTATCATCCCAAGCAGAGCCGCGCTGATCTTCTGGTCTCAAAGATTCTCGACGAGCTCATCATTGCCGGTGAACTGCAAGAGTCCTCCAAAAAGACTGTGCTCAAGATTGTGCGTCTAGTGCCGCTCCCGAAGCCCCTGCCGTGTTGCGCTAACAAGGCATATCTTCTGGCTTGCAGGTCGCTCAGTCGGACGCTATTGAAGAGGGTGAGTCGCTGGAGTACAATCTCAAAGCTGGAGGATTCGCGGTATGAGAAGACAGAGATGGTGGGGCTGCGAAGATCTGGGGGAGTGTTGTATGTTGGGGTGCTGGGGAATCGCGGGGTGCGGTGCGGCATCGTGCTGCTGGAAGGGGAAGGGTGCTCGAGGTCTGGGGCGTAGGGTCTGATGGGGGGCGTTGTCTGCCGGGGGTATTAGCTGACTAGAATATGTACCACCTTCCTCTCTATCCCATAGCCGAAGTCTCCGAAGATTCGCTGGCACGACTGGGCAGTCTGGCGAGAGGAGGATGAGATCTGAGTGCGGGGGACGAGGTGACGAGGGGAGCAGGGGAAATGCTGTATGTACGAATGCAACGACCTGGTTTCATGATGGGTAGATTACAGGAGAGCTGGATACAACAGGGCACCATGCCAGCTACCAGGAGATCGCTTTTCTAGATTGCCTTTACATTTCTTCTCAAGCAGACCTCACACAGTCTTCTATTCTCCGCCAACTCCATGCGTCGACACATGTCACACGGTCTGGTATAGTCGGCGTCAGTACACTGCCCAAAGTCGCACGACAGCTAGGAGGGGCACTCACATCGTCATCATAATGCCAGCGGGTCAACTTGGGGTTGAGCGGGGCGTTTCTCACGTATCGGTCGTTACCCTCGGGCCTGCAGATGACATACACATCAGCGTCGCGATCTTGTGCAATACTACATGAGCATAAGAAAAGGTGACTGACCTCTGTTTCTTCTTGTTGGACGCGAGCATCGACTGCATCGTGATGCAGATGGCCACTGCGTTCAGAACTATGGGTAGTAGCGGTCAGTAAGAGCATCATGTAGCTGTATACTCTCTTGTAGCTTACCAGGAGACCACTCATCACCTAGAGTTTATCACCGGGTCAGCGTGTTGGCCTGAGTGGGAGGCTTCGTGAGCGTTAGAGCATTCACGTACCCAAGATGGAAGCGCAGATATGCCCGTTGGAGTAGATGTGCGGGTGCATGGGGGGTTGATATTGCTCATTGGCCAGGAAGGTCACCTACAGTATCGGCCGGTCAGCTCTCCTCGTAAAATGACCTCGCTCTCGAAGGTGCTTGCAATATCCCAGCTGTCGCCCGGAAAAGGACTTACCTCTGGCACTTCTATCGGATACCGATCGCCGAACTTCATTCTCAGTGCGAACGTCTCCCCCTATGCAAGAGCAGCAACGTTAGCCTCCTATAGCCTATCATAGCAACATGGTACTTCCAGCTTAACTCACCCGATAGATCGTCTCGTCCCCGAGAACAGAGATGAGAAACACCCATTCCTCCATGGTCTCCGATTGAAGCAATATGATGCCAGGAGGGGTGCCCTTCAGTTGTATCTCGTGAAGCTCTTTCACTAGAACCACACCCAAAATGTCAGCATAAGCCCTTTGGCAATTAATGCTTATCCTATGATACGAACAGACTTACTGAGCCGCTTAGAGGAGAGACGACCTGACATCTCAGCGAGTGACCGACTGTCGAAGGGGAGGAGCTGTAAGTAGTCGCCTGGTCCAAGCAAAGCCACGGAGCTTCTAGAAACAGTTACTTGGGTTTGAGTCAATGAAGCACGATATCACAACTCTGAATGATAAGATGGTCAGAAGACTTCAGAGAATAATATATAGCCAGTGAAGTGTCAATGCGTGGGTCTGCTTGGATGACGCTCGTCGCGCTCAACGGCGGCGCGCAAGAGGCATGGCGACGTGGCCGGACACGCCACTCTCAGACAGCCGGACACCGGACATGGAATGGATGCTCCCTTATTCCTTCCCCCCACTTTTCCTTCGCTGACGTCGGGTCGGTGGCGTGCATGCCCCTCGGGCTCTCTTGACCTCAACCGTGTCTCAACATCGTATCTGTACAATCCCCAATTCTCTGGCACGCAAGCTGATCGAGTACGTGCCGAATCTGCATGGAGCAGCTCCAAGGATTGCTATAGCGCCATACAACAGCTGACTATCTCGCAGATCTCTCACGCCCCCTCCCCTTGGATCGCCTGTGCAAGATGTCGCTGCCTAAACGTATTCTCAAGGTGCGCTCTTGTCTCCTCGCCCAGCGTGGTATGAAAACTGACCAGATATGTAAACCGCCCCTCTTGCTACCACATATACGCCAACGCCTATCCACACCTCTGCTGCATGCCCACCCCTCCCTACCTCCAATACCACTACGTACGCCCCCACCGCCGGCGCAACAATCGCCCACGACAGGAGACTGAACGTCTCATGTCCGACTCTCCCCCCGGCATCTCCGCCGCCCCCAAGGATGACAACCTCCGGCATTTCGATGTAACCGTCGCTGGCCCCGAGTCGTCGCCTTACGAGGGTGAGTCAGCATTGACACGCTCTTTGGACCTATGGACATGTACGTATGGGAACGGTAGCTGACGTATGGTGCATATCCCTTTGTGTCCGTCTGTGTTGTGCTGGGGATTGTGATTTGGAACGCAGGGGGCATTTTCAAGCTAGAGCTTTTCTTACCTGAGGAGTACCCCATGAACCCTCCCAAGGTTCGCTTCCTCACCAAGATCTAGTGAGTGTGACAGCTTGTTGTCATCTCCGCACAAGCTGACATCTTCTTCGCCATTACAGCCACCCCAATATCGGTAAGTGCTCATCTCGAAACCATCCGCGACTCTCATATGTACACTGGTTAGGCCATGTTACTCCTGGCGCTGACTTTGGTTCATGTTTAGACAAGCTCGGCCGTATCTGTCTCGACATCCTCAAGGACAAGTGGTCCCCTGCTCTCCAGATCCGTACTGTCCTGTGCGTATGATCCGCAAGCACTAGCACTCATACTCATCGGGTTGACGCTGACATCGTCACACACAGCTTATCCATCCAAGCTCTCCTTGGTGCCCCCAATCCCGACGACCCTCTGGCGAACGACGTGGCGCAGAACTGGAAGGAGAACCAGAGCGGGGCTATAGAGCAGGCTAGGGAGTGGACCAGGCAGTATGCCCAGTAGGCAGGCATGGTGAGGTTGTGTAGCACATGATATCAGTATAGGCCATGACTATCGGCGATGATGGAGAGATGTGTGTCTTGGACTGTGGAACACATTGGAGGATTTTGTCTTCACCGCCTCTCATTGACCAGCTTGTCGGCACTGAACGCGATCCGAATAGGTAGGCAGACACCATAGATTCACGGCTAGATCTGGAACGAGAGACCATGTGCGGCCCGCGTTTGAAGATGAACGGGTTGGGGGCATACATGCTACATTGGTCGGGAAAGCTGTCTCCCAGATGGCTCACAAGTCACGCTCAATTAAAAGTCCTAGAAATGATCGGTCCCAAGTCAGACCATCAGATTCACTGACAGATATCTCGATCATAACTCACTGTGACCCTACCACCAAACTGCCAGTCCGAATCCCCCGCCACAAACGGGTCATTCTTCGGCCCCCCCTGCTCTCCCGTCCTGGGGTTCACGTCCCCCTCAAACTCAGGCTTCGGTCCCTTCCTCACGTCCGGGTGCTCCGCCGCCGCCTCTTCCACAGCCTCAACATTCGGCAGAGTGCCGACGGTCTGGTTGGCTTTGATCAGCGCCTCGAACTCGGCCTGGTCTGCTGCAGGAAGGGGTGGAGGACCAGGACGCGAGAAGGAGGGGGCGGCTTTGAGCAGGGGGAGGGTGGAGAAAGAGCGGGGGAGGGGGCGGATGGCGGAACGCAGGGGGAGGAGGCGCATAGAAGACAGCATGGTGGGTGGGGGTGCAGGTGGTTTACTTGGTGAATTGCGAACTTCAGGCAAGTTCGCGTCTTTCAGCAAGGTGGAATAGAGTGTCCGCGTCATAAGTCCGGCCTGCTCCGAAGGGCGGAGACTGGCTTATTTTGATCCCGTCAGAATTGCACACACCTCGACTGACGTGTTCAAGTTCGTGCGTACGGACGAGAGAGCCTTTGCGTGATATCTGCTCTTTTAAGCCCTGGTAGCCAGACCCCCACGATACGCTTGTACATTTCGTTGCATCATAGTCCATTATCAAGCCTGGTATACGGATGACATACAAGACATACTCAACGCGATGACCCGTCCCCTGAACACTTTATCTGTACGAGCTCTTCTCCCCACCCCCGCTTGGCGCCGCATACCCCCCTGCCGAGTAGCTGGGTGGCCTGTTGTCCGATCCAGTGACATTTAACTCATCCCCGTACCCGCCATAGCCCCCATTCCCTACAGGTCTCTGTCCCACCACATCATTCCGCGCAGCATCCTGGGGCGACACCGGCGAGTTCAGCAGGCTGCTCGTCTGCTGGTTCACCAGGTGCTGCGGCCGCGGCTCCTGGATCCCCCTGTCACCGCCGTACGACGACGGCCCCGCGTGCCCCTGCTGGTCCTGGCCCCCGAACGTCTGCCCCGTGTAATCACGCTCGTGCCGCCCCGAGCCGGTCACGGCCGCCACGCCGATAGCGCCCAGCCCACCGCCGTCGTCGTACGCATCGTACGGGTCCGCGTGGGTCACGCGGGGTCCGGGGTCATACGACTCGGACGATGCAGCGCCCGAGTAGTCGTAGCCACCTTGCTGCTGGGGAGGGGAGCGCGAGGTAGGGGCAGGAGTGGGCATGGCGAGAGGAGCTTGAGAGGTGTATGCTTGAGCTTGGGGAGGGGTGGAGGTGGCACGGTAGGGGTCGTTGTAAGTTGTTTGGGTGTAGGGGTCGTAAGATGTTTGGGCTTGGGGGGCAACATTGTTGTAGTCTAAAGGGGTGGGCGAATTTGTCAGTGCTGGTAATGTGGCTGGGGTTGGTTTTGTGAATGATAAGAATCTTGTGACGGGTGTTGCCACGTACTTTGGTACTGCCCGTTCCCGTACTGGTTCTGGTCGTTCCCATACGGCTGCTCCCCGTACTGTTGTGCGGTGGTACCGTATTGGTTCGGCTGCTCGGCATACTGGTGCTCGCCGTAGTATCCCTGCTGCCCACCGTACCCCGCCGCCGCTGAAGGTTCCACCCCCGCCCCACCCGCACCCACACCGGCGAACTCCCCAGCGTTCGTCGTGTCCGAGAGGCGCCTCGCAGCGGGCATTGGCGCCTGGATACCTTGGTACCCCGCCTGCTGGCCCCAGCCGCCTGGGTAGCCCGCTTGTGGCTGCTGGTTCGCCAGCAGGTAGTCATTCGCCGGCGTCCTGTTGTTCCTCCTCCCGTACCCCACCCCCACACCAGACAACAAGCTCCCATCCCGTGCCAAGCCCGGCTGACGCGTGCCCACCGCCTGCTGCTCGTAGAGGTACTTGTCCTCGCTATCGTCCTTGAGCGGTGTGAGCTCCTGGAAGCTTGGCAGGCCCTGCTCCTGCTGCTGCTTCCGTTGGCGCTCATTGTCGATCGCCATCATCCGCATCTTGTAGTCCTCCTCGCCGTCGTCGTCCCGACGCCTGCCGTAGCGGTTCTTGGGGTCCCCGCTGTCCTGGTTGTCGCGGCAGCTGCCGCAGCAGTTGCCTATCCCAAAGAAGCACCCGCTGAGTGCTAGGATTATCCACGCTGCCAGAGTGAGCCATACGCTTATCCCGATGGTCGCCGACGCGCCAGACACCTTGTCGATACGGGCTTTGGCAATGTAGAACATGGCGAGGTCAAAGACGAGCGCGAAGAAGGTGAAGGTGGAGGCGATGCCGGCGAGCCATATGGAGAGGCATATGAGGGGGAAGGTGGGGGAGTGGGCGAAGATGGCAACGATCATGGCGATGGCTGAGAATGCCAAGGCTATAACGTGCAGGATGAGGACGTAGGTGAGGTATTTGGTGATGGCCTCTGGGATGTCGAAGAGGCTGACTCCGAAGACGTCGTTGGGGTCTATACGCAAGTTAGCTGTCTGAGTACGTTCGCTATCTTTTAAATTCTCTCTAAATAGACCCGGTACTCACTGAACTCGTACCCCACTTGCGGTCCAGTGCAATTCGTCGCCCCATTGAGCGTATGACAGAATCCCAGTGTGCCCAGCTTCAGTTCCCCCTCCAAGGACCCCGAAGAATATGACGCCGAGAGGAAGTACATCCCCTTCAAAAGTGGCGTGTTGAAGGAGACTATGGCGAGGAGGATGGTGGATGCAAGGCAGAGGAGGGTGCCAGGAGTGGCGTTGCGAAAGCGGAGGCCCATGGTGACGGATGACGGGAGACTGGGGGGGGTTTTCACGTGTATGGACTGCAAGACACGTCAGTTGTTGGCAAGAGTAGCTACATGAGAGGAAAGGGGCGAACGTACCAGTACCCGCCTGCTGGATGGATTGGAAGCTCGCTCAAGAGCCAGACTTGGCGTAGATAGATGAGAAGAAGAGCACGCGTTCCGTAGTCAAGGGCAAAGCCGGCACCAGGTGCGAGCGCGTGAGGTCGTACGGTATCCGTTGTGCGCTATCCCGTGCGTCGTCCAAGCGTCCTTTGTCGATGGGCACTCCTGCTGTATGTAGAGCGTCGCGTAGAGGGGGAGCTGGCTGGGGAGTAGAGTGTGTTGCGAGCAGATGCAGAGGAAGAAGAGCAAACAAGGACGGCGGTGACTTTGTGGTTGGCACCTTCCGCGTCGAAGCGCACTTTACATCGCCACTCGCCCTGGCAGGCACCGCCTTCTTCCTCCGACATGTGCTCTTCGGCTGCCCTCTGCCGTCGCCGGCCGCCGATGAAGGCTGGGCATGAGGGGCACCATGCGAAGGTGAAGAGTCATCATTATGCATAGGAAGACATGTACGGTGAAGAGATTTTGTTAGTATGAAATGCAACTTTGTAGAACGAGTCGGGTCTCTACGCGGAGTCCACCCATTCAATTGACCCCGCAAGAGCCACAGTGGAGGGCAGCTTGCCGAGGCTGGGAGACAGAACAGTGTACTTCTTGCGCATGGAGTCGATTGCGGTACTGTCATCGAGAGAACACGTCAGCCTCATAGAAGTAGAGCTTGATTGAGGACTCACATGACAATGAAGCCCAACACTTCCCGAGTTCCAACCTCTTCCTTGAACGGCACCTCCTCTTCATCTTCCTCCTCTTCCTCCTCCTTCACCTCCTCCGCTCCTTCACCCTCTGTCTTCACAGGTTCCTCAGGCTCCGCCTTCACCGCCTTCACCGCCTTCTTTTCCGGGAACAGTCTGTCCTCAGGTTTGATCTCCACCAGTGCCAGCACCGTGTTCAACAGTCGAACCACATGCGCCGGCCCGCTCGGGTCAACCTTGGTCAACCGCGTCGGCGAAAGCACCCTGCTGCTCCCCAGCGGCAGCGCACTGCTTGGCGCAAAGTTCTCCTCTCCGACTCGGAGAACAGTGAGTGTCTCCCATCCGATCTGGAACGAGTACGGCGTGAGGTCACCGTCCAGGCCGACCATCTTGCCGACGAGGGACGAGATCTCGCGAGGGAGGGGTGGCTCGCCGTAGAAGTACGTGCGGACCATGAAAGAGTGAGCTGTCTCGCGGTAGTGGTCGTCGAGGTCGACTGCCCCCCCGGATTTGGGGACGCGGAGCACGGTGGTACCGCGGGATTTGAGGATGGAGAGGCGAGAGAGGTCAATGTGGAGCTTCTCGTGGCCAATGACAAGGATGGTGTCGACTGTCACAAAGTCAGCATATGGTATCCGATGTGTCACGACGGAACTCACTGTCTAGAGCCTCTACAGCATGGGCAAGAAGGGTATACCGCGCCTTGGGGTCGTCCTTCTTGGTCCCCAATGTGGGCACAGTGAAAGCGCTAGAGGTGTCCACCAATAACCCAGACATGTTGGCTAGTGATAGTGTCAGCGGCCAGCAGAACTTGGCACTCGTGAG
Source organism: Cryptococcus sp. DSM 104549 (assembly GCA_036427605.1). Classification (NCBI taxonomy): domain Eukaryota; kingdom Fungi; phylum Basidiomycota; class Tremellomycetes; order Tremellales; family Cryptococcaceae; genus Cryptococcus; species Cryptococcus jaspeensis. Next base: position 2,546,992 of record CP144046.1, read on the forward strand.
CAGCTCACCCTTCTTGTCTTTCTCGCATCTTCTTGTCCAAGCATCCGCCAAGTGCTCCACCAACGCCTTCCACACCTCAGAGTTCTTGTTGGACGGCTCCAGCCCACCGAGCCACCATCCCACAGTGGGGACATCAGCCGACAGGGTGTTGGAAGGAGTGGAGGTAGGAGGCGAGCCGAGGGGGTTGGCGATGTGGTGCGTGGGGAGAGGATGTGAAGGGGTGGAGAGAGAGAGACTGCCTGGAATGAGGTTGGGCGGCTGTGCGATGCACGGGTCAGTCAGGTCTCCCAGGCCAAGCATCAAGGGATTCGGCAACCCACGCTTGCAGGATCAAGCCCAGCGATACCGGGCGTCCACCCCATCCCGCTCCCCAACGCCAGATTCGCCAAGTTCTTCACCACCGTCGACTTTCCCGAGCTCGGCTGCCCAACCACCATCACCCTCGGCCCCTTCCCGCCGTTCTCTCCCCGCTTCGCCAATATCCGACATCGCTCCAACGCGAGGTTAATGTTGAGCAGCTGCGGCTGGACGGTGGAGGTGGAGGTGTATTGGGATGCGGGTGAGCTGGCGACTTGGAGGCGGGAGGCGGAGGGGGAATAGATGGCGGCTTTGGTGTGGCGGTGGATGGGGTACCAGGTGGAGAGGCCGAGCTCTTCAGAGTTGATGAAGACTGGGTCGGAAGAGAGGACCTAGGAGTGGTGAGTGTCAAGTTAGTCATAAGCTTGACGAGAACTATGAGACACGAGGCAGGCAAGGCAAGGCTATGGGCTGGAGCAAAGACGGGATGTGGAGAAGGCTGTACGCGACCGAATGTCCCCCAGACAAAGCAACTCTCGCATGCAGTCTGACAGTGTACACTGCAGCTCGAATAGCATAACAGAGAAGCTCTACAAGTAGAAATTTCTGTCCCAAAAGCCACCCAGATCGACTAGTGCACTGAAACAAAAGCAGCTGGTCCGTCAGTATGACCCCCTCGGTAGAGTACGATCGGTAATCACCAACTCACAGATACATCCACATTGCCCACACCATAGTGATCGCATACGGAAGAGCCACAGCCTGCCCACCTATCGCTCAGAAGAATGAGGCACTCACTCTTACAGCCATGTTCTCGTCCGCCTCAAGCTCAAACCTCCACTCCGAGCCCGCCTCCAGCTCCAGTGTGGTCACGTCCGCGGGTTCTACACCCTCTGCCATGCTCGAATGATTTTGATTATGAGGAGTGGCTCCGCCTAGCGAACACGGATATGCAGATGGTGCTGATAGTACTTGGGTATGTGAGGAGAAGGAAGATGCTCTTCGTCATCATGGTGTGCAGAAAGCAGAAGTCGTCGAAGACACGCGCCTGGCGCATATTCCCGAAACACCGAAACGTGTGGCACTTCATGTCATTTCTTCCCAGCTTGTGGCCCGGCTATAGTCTATCGTCAACGGCGAGTGTTTTCAGAGAAGGCCACCCATACGCAAGCTAGATACCATGCATGATGATGCGACATTTTCATTCACCTTCCAACCTCCATCGTCCCCTCTCTAACCTTCTAAAGATCAGCCTTCCCCTCCACAACCTCCACCTTCTCCAGCTCCTTCTTCCTCGCCTCCCTCTCAGCCTTACTCCTCAACACCCAAGCCAGCTCCACACGCTTCGCGAACGCCGCCCGCAGCTCCTCTGCCTTGGACTCGCCACCCTGCTTGCTCTCGAGCAGGGCCAGCGCAGACTCCATGATCTGCACGTTGGGAGGGACACCCTCGCTGGCAAGCTTCGCGAGTATCGCAGCGGCACCGGCCACATCCTCGGGGGCGATGAGGAAGTTCGCCTTGGCAGCAGAGAAGATCGCGTCGGGGGAGGAAGAATTTGCGGAGAGGAAAGTAGAGTTGAACTCTGCAGGGGAGGTGCCGGCGGGGAAGAGAGCGGGGAAGGACTGGGAGATGACGGTGGAGATGGGAGCGGGGAGGTCGGCGGAGGAGCTGAGGAGGTGGAAGTGAATGATCTGGGTGTGGAGGGTAGGGTCGGAGGGAGAGATGGCGTGACCCTCGTTAAGGCATCGGAGTGCCGCAAGGTAGAGCTCTGTGGGCGTGGTCAGTCTATTTACCCTGGTCGAAGATGGATAGACAAACGACGCACTTTTTCGGATGAAGATTTCGTAACCAGTAGTCCAAACCTCCACCCTCGAGCTCGCCATCTGCTCCAAAGGCTTCCAGAGCTTGAGCGCATCGTCAAGAGGGGTCTCGGTTTTCAGCAGCTTCGAGCCGTTGGGGTCCTCGTCGGGTAAAGGAGGCTCCTCCTTCTTGTCGCCGGAAGCGAGGGCAGCTAGGAGATGCATTAGTGACTGAGGATAGACCATCGATGATGACGACGGCTTACCCTTCTTGGCCTTCTGCTCCGCCTTCTGAGCCTTCTTCGCCGCCTTCTTCCTCTCTGCCTCATCCTCAGGGCCTGAACGTATTGGGTCAGCTAAAGCTCTTCGCCTCATGTGCTTTTTGTGACGCACTAAGCTTCTCCTCCGTGACACTAGGGTCATCGTGCACCTTCAAGTACACCTCGATCCCCGCGATAGCCCCGTTCAAGTAGCCAGGGTGCGATCGCAATTGGTCCTCGTACTGCATCAAGCTGTGAACATTGCACATCAGCTTGATCCGTAGCAGAATACGACGACGCTGTAGCTCACGAGATGTACGCAGACAAGGTCATACGCCTCATGCAATATGTGTGGAAGTCGTACTGGTCGTCCTCGTAATCTTGGAACACCTGTGCACTTGGTCAGCGCCAGCTTCCAACACAGGCCGTTCACCAAGGTACTTACAGTCGCCACAGCCTGGTATCGCTTCAAAGCCATGCCAAGGTTGCCGCTGCGCCTGTACGCATCGCCCTCCTCTTGGAGGAACCAGAGGCACTGCAGGTCCGTAAGATCCTGCGCGGGAGGGAGGTCCTTCTGCAACACAGAGCCATGCGTCAGTGGCGCGAGTAATGTTCCAGCAGCACAGACCTAGCTCACCTTGGAGAACATGGCCACAAGCTCCTCCGCCTTGGCCACCTCCCCAGCCCTCAACCAGTACTTCGCCGCCTTCCCGTTCAAGAACCTATCCTGCCCATCAAGCAGCCTAGCCTTCTCCATTTCGTGCGCGGCCCCGACGGGGTCACCCGCGCGCTTGAGAACCATGGCCTTGGCCATGTAGAGCTCAGGAAGGGTGGGGGTGTGCTCGAGCGCGGTGGAGAGGAGCTGCAGGGAGCGGGCGTGAGAAGGATTGGGGTGCAAGGGGTGGGAGAGGTGGAGTGCGAGGTAGTAGTACGCCCAGAGGAGGACGGTGGGGGGAGCGATGGATCCTGCAGTGGCACTGTCAGCTTTTGCGAGCTCATAAAGGTCGCTCGTACTCACCATCGTCGTTCAAGGTGGCGTTCTTCTCGAGCTTTGAGATGATTCCCTCGACGATCTCACCGACCGCAGTCATCTTGGCGGCATCAGAGTAGACACCCTTGATGTCAACGAACAGCGACGGGACGCCTCGCTCGAGACCCTTGACGATGTACGCCTCGGCGAGCTGTCGGAACTGGTCGCCTGTAAGGCTTGTTAGTGGATATTTGATCAAGAGTTGCAAAATGATCACGCACCCTGCGCAAAGTCCAAAGCCATCCTTCGGGGAGCAGCAGATCGCGGGAAGGTCTCGGCAAAAGTGGAGAGGGTCTCGAGGAGCTTGGCTCGCGACGCGTCGTCCAGAGGAGCAGCTGGACGATTGTGGTATTAGCCTGAGTCCCTGAACATCGATGGGCACAGGCAAGACTCACAGACATCGATCCCCTTGGTCTTCAAAAAGCCGCGGTAGTACTCGAGGTTGTCCGAGTTCTGCTCCAGCAGCTCTCTGTAGGTGTCGAGAGCCTCCTCCTGTCGCCCAAGGGATGTCAAGATTTGGGCTGCGGTGCGCACGTCAGCTACAGACAGCCTGGAGAACCAGTAGTTGATATTATACGCACCCTTCAGAAGAGAGATCTCTCCTCTGGGGCTAATCACCCCGTCCCTCACACCCTGCCTCAGCTTATCCAGCGCATACTCCTCGTGCCCCGCCCTCAAGCACAGCTTGATCACATGTAACAGCGTCTGGCTCTTCTCCGGGCCAGTCGAGCCATCGTCCTTGACAACGTTCTTGTACGCATCGTACACTTTGATGGCTTCCTCGAGGTCGCCGTTGAGCTCGTGCGCGATCATGAGTGCGAGCCATGAGGTGCGGAGCTGCGGGCGAAGGAGGAGGTAGTGGTGTCGCGTGGCCAGGGCGGAGGCGAACTGGCGGGTGTGGGTGTGGAGAGCAATGGAGTCTCGGATGAGGGGTATGTTGTCCTAGGAAATCACTTTGTCAGCTGCGATCTAGCCTGGACAGCAAGCACACAGAGCTTACAGGATCCTGTTTACGGGCCTGGGCGAACGCTCGGCTGGCCTCGTCCCAGTCCTTGCGGTTCTTAGCCAGAATACCCAGAACGTGCCAGGTGATATGGCTGGTGAGGTCCTTCTTGATAGCCAGACGGGCCATCGCCTCGGCCTCCTCCTTCTTTGGCAGAGCGGACGCCGTTATGGGGTCCGGGAGGGAGGAGTGGAGGGTGAGGGCCTTGAGGGCGAGGGTTTCTGTAATGCGGAGGTGAGCTGCTGTTCATTGTCTTGTCTTTGGTCGAGACAGCTCACCTCCATGGTTGGGGAACTTTTTCAAGATGGTATCGGCCGCCTTGAGACCTTTTTTGTACTGCTTGAGCTCGTACTGGGTCTGTAATCATCGAACGAAAAAGTCAGTTCCGACAGATGGTGAAGGGGTTGCAGACCGAGTAAAAACGCACGAGAAGCTCTCGGAAGAGCTTGTTTTCCTTGTCGGGCAGCTGGCGATGCTTGGGAATATGGGAGGCCATGGTATAGGGTTGTGGGAGAGGTAGAAAGTGAATGCAGCAAGAGATACAAAAGATGGATTGCGATGGAAGAGAGTGTCGTGTTCGCCTTGCGCTGTTCCGTCATCAGGCTCTGCGTTTAGCGCGGCTCTCGGTCTCGCTCGCCGGCTCGATATTCGTCGACGCTGGCCCGGGAACCTCACCTTCTCATGCATACATCGACCTTCTTCATTTGCATACAAACAGCAAGCTCCCCACTTCCTCACATATATTCATAGCCGGCATCCCCTCGCTCCACACTGCCTCGCTCACGACCTCGTGACATATTGACTTCGCGTCCCGACTCAACAACACAGCATCATCGACGGTGGCGGTCATCCCAACAAAGAGCGTTATCCATACTCTTCCCGCATCCCCACCACCCATGTTCGTCCAACACCCATAATTCCCATCCAGCAGTATGGCCCCACCGACCCCGCCCAAGTCTCGTTCGGCGTCGGGCTCGTCGAATGACGACGAGGCGCCCAAGTCCATTGCATCGCTTCGGTCCAAGTTCGAGAATCTTGCCGCGGGAGGCAGTGGTCCACCCATAGGCAGTGGGAGTGGGCACATCAGAGCGCCGTCTACGGGAGCAGCCGGCAGAGGGGGTCTTCTGAGTGTCGTCAGCAGTACGCCTGCAAGCGACGACGGACATGCCGCTGGGGACCAGCCTATAAAGGTCAGTCATGCGGCATACTCGGCGATCGTGTTTACAAGCAGTGGCTTACACATGCGACTCTATAGGCCACTCCTCACGAACCTTCGTCTAGGTCGTCTTCACCAACACCTCCCTCCACACTCCCACAAGCCGCCCCAACCGTCCGGCCGGTTTCCCCACGTCCCCACGTCCCCGTACCCCCCCGACCATCCACCCCCAAACCCTCTTTCCACGCCCAGGCGGGTTCGGGGCCTTCTCATCCCCCGAGTCATCTCTCCGAGGGCTCAACTCTGCTGAAGCCGCAAGGGCCGGATGTGGTGGTTGCGTCTCCCTCGCCGGCATCTACGCCTTTGCCTCCCACCGCGCCTACGTCGCCCGCGCCGACTCACGTACGGCGGGCTGCTCCGGCCGTGCCGAGTAAGCCGTCATCCGCGGTAGCTTCGGCTGCGGTGACCCCAACTGCGTCAGAAGACGGCGAGGAGGAGGTAGCAGCAGTGACATCGGTGAAGGCGCTGCGGGAGAGGTTTGCTGCCCAGGCAGCAGCCGAGAGTAATGGGGTGTCGGGCGTGGCAGCAAAGCCGCCGGTGGATGTACCCAGAGCGGTGACAGTGCCTGTAGCTGCGAAGGTGGTGCCAGCTCCCGCTATCAAGAGAACGTCTACAGACGGGAAGACGCAGGAGCCGGTACCTCTGTCGCCTTCGCCAGAGGGTAGCCACAGTCTACCGCCTGCTCATCATGGCGCGGATCTCGCCCCGACCAAGCCTGCACCTCCTCCACCACCCATGTCGCGCTCTTCCTCCCCAGCGCCTCCTCCGCCTAATCGGGCTCACAAACCTCCTCCCAGAACCACCAGTCCCAGCCCCACTATTCCACCGTCTAGAGGCGACTCGGCCTCTGGATCGACTCCTGATCCTACCCCGCCAACTCTGCCCGCTCGGGCGTCAAGTCTTACGCCAGACTTGCAGAACGTACCATCTCTCCCTCCCCAGCTCCCCCAACGGCGGGGCACCATCATGTCGCCTGACAGTATGGAACCCGCCCAATCCGTCATCTCGCCGCCTCCCATCCCCGGCAGGCCAGTGCCGTCCCACTCGTCGGATAACGTGATGGGTGCCCCGCCTCTGCCTAGCCGGTCGAGGGCGAACACTATCAGCAAGGCAGAGTTGGAGACTGCGCCTCCGTCAGGCAACCCTGCTCCTCCTCCACCCCGTCTTCCTGTTAGACACGCCACCATATCCGCACCCACCGCTTCCCCCGCTCCGCCTCCCGCCCATCCCTCTTCTCCTTCGCGAAGCCGAGATGGGTCTGGCACATTACCCCCGCCACCTCTGCGAAGCGCCATTCTGCAGAGCGCCAGCTCATCTCCGCCTCGGCGGATGGGCTCCATCTCGCTCCACTCGTCTCGTCCCACAGACGATGACGACGAGCAGTACTCGGAGGACGAGGACGACGAACCCCCGGACGAGGTCGCGCCACTCACAGGCCTCAGTGCCCAGGCCAAGCGTATGCTGGATGACTTCCCAGACTCGACGCAGGCGAACCGCCGGCCACCGTCTTTCGTTCCCGACGTGCGGATCAAGGATTGTCATCACATGATGGCGTTCGCTGTCTTTGGGCGGCACGTCTGCACGGGAGCGCACCATGTGCGGGTGTACGACACTCAGCTGAGTGATCACCCAATATCGGTGGTGGAGCTGCGCGATACAGGTCTGGAGCACAAGGGGAAAGACCCGAAGGTCACGGCGATGTGTTTCCGGCCCGGGGCGACGGCGGCGGAGGAAGGGCGGTACCTCTGGTGCGGGACGAAGGATGGGCATCTGTGGGAGCTGGATATCTCGACGGGGACGGTGAGCGCCACCAAGCCATTCGCGCATACCTCGTCGATCAGCTATATCTGGCGACACCGTCAGAACCTGATATCGCTTGACGAGTCGGGCAAGCTACTGGTCTTCGAGGTGGGCGACGTGGAGGGCAAGCCTCCGACGCTTTTGCGGTCACTGCGGATTGGCGAGAAGTTTACCTTCGCCAAGATGCTCTGTGGGAGGCTTTGGACATCATCCGGCCCGGCTGTGCGGTCCACGACCTCGGCAGCGACGTCCAAGGGACCAACCATCCGTGTCTATGATCCCTGCGCCGCAGGCGTTATGCCACCCGCCAAATCGCTCTTCTGCACAGAGTGGACTGGTGCCGTCACCTCCGCAACGTACATGCCGTTGCGACGCGGCACCATCTATTTGGGACACGAAGGCGGGTTCGTGAGCGTATGGGATGTGGAGGGCCTGGTGTGCACCCAGGTGCTGAAGATCTCAACAACGGACATCTTGGCTTTGGAGGGAGTCGGGGAGAGCCTGTGGGCAGGGAACAGGAAGGGACAGGTGCACGTGTATGACATCACGGAGAAGCCGTGGCAGACGACGAACATATGGGCGGGACACCCGTGAGCTAAACTATCCTTGGTCAAGTCGTAGAGCAAGCTGACGGACGGTATCAGAGATAATCCCATCCAAGCACTGCTTGTCGACCCATATTCCATCGAGCATGCGGGGAGATATACATGTTGGAGCTTTGCTCGTGACTGTTTAAGAGCGTGGGACGGACTGCTGTCTATCGATTGGATTGGTACGTGCATATACCTCACCTCATAACAAATGTGTCTCGCTAACAAAAGACACAGACAAGCAACTCGCTATACGCCAGCCCGAATTTTGCAATTTCCGCGACGCCAACGTCCTCATCTGCTCGTGGAACATTGACAGTGCCCGGCCAAACGACCTTTCAGGGTCAGAGGCCAACGCCAAGTTCCTCGATGAGTGTCTGCACTCGGTGGATTCGCCGGATATCATCGTATTTGGCTTCCAGGAGGTGATCCCGCTCACGAACAAGAAGATGACTGCGAGTGAGTGCAGCTTTCATCGTCAGTCAGCGGAAGCGAGCTGACCATACGACAGAGACCATCCTCTTCGGCGGAAAGAACAAGGACGGCGGGTCAGCTGGTGACAAGGTCTCGCATGCGTACCGTCTGTGGCTTGAGAAGCTTCAGCAAAGCGTCAAAATTGCTATGCCTGCCGATCGCCCATATGTCAAAATCCACTCGGAGAGCTTGGTCGGGCTGTTCACGTGCATCTTTGTCAAAGCGTCAGAGAAGGAGACACTGCGCGATTTGAACATCACCACGGTCAAGCGGTGAGTGTATTAGCTTAGCTTGTTTATACTGGCAGGATTTTTGCTAATGAGTGGGATGTAGGGGTATCGGCGGAATATACGGCAACAAGGGTGCGATAGTATCGCGATTTGTCTTGGACGACACGTCTATCTGCTTCATCAACGTGCACCTTGCCGCGGGGCAGAGCCAGAAGGCGGCGAGGAACGCCGATCTCGCGGGGATCATGGAGGACAAGGCGATTTTCCCTCCTTCGGAGGAGTTGCCGTTCATACATGGTGGACTGGGGACGGGGATTCTGGATCATGAGATGGTTTTCCTCAATGGAGATCTCAACGTGAGTTGATGGTTCCTCTTCTCAGATCATGAGGCTGACAACTCCACGGCTTGCAGTACCGTATCGACCAACGCCGCGAGAATGTCATCTCTTCTATCGCCAACAACGAGCTCCCGTTCCTGCTTGAGCATGACCAGCTGAGGAAGGAGATGCGGAGTAACCATGCGTTCAGGTTGAGGAATTTTGAGGAGGCGCAAATCACGTTCCCGCCGACGTACAAGTACAACCCGGGGACGCATGATTACGATTCGAGCGAGAAGCGGCGAATTCCAGCCTGGTGAGTAGCGAGGTATCCCGCATGGGGAAGAAACAGCATCTGATACCTCTCATACTACAGGTGCGACCGGATATTATACAGGAAGTCCCCGCGTATCAAGCCGCTCAGCTACAGGCGGTACGAGCCGACGGTGTCAGATCACAAACCCATCTCGGCTGGGTACACGATCACGCTCAAAGCGGTCGACTCGTTGAAAATGATGGATGTCAGGAGGGAAGTTGCTGGGGAGTGGGCGAAGAGAGAGAAGGAGCTCTTGATCAAGATGGGGGAGGTGTTTGACAGCATTGTCTGAGTGTATCTCACTGCGGGGGTGTTGCCAAGGAGGAGGAGAGAGGGCATGGAGGAAGTCGACGGCATATAGTAGTAGTTCACGATTCACTTTGTAGCAGCGATGAAGTGGTCTTGCAAGGGGCCGTCTGTGCTCGTCCTGACTGTCCAGGGGGAGGGTCTGGGTCCTCTGCTGGAACATGGCGACGAGGGTTGTGCCCGGCGATGCGACGACGAGCTCAAGAAGGAAAGCAGGCACGAGGAGGCGAGTCCTCTGACGAGCGCGCTCCTCGATATTACGGCCCCTTCACGAGACTTGTTGGCGGATACGCAACTCCATTCGCATACTCTCGCATCTCTTGCATGTTCCACACCCTCATCCTCGTGACAATGCCCTAGACGATACCTCCACGTACATACCAAAACCATGTCCGACGCACTCATTCACCCCACCCAGCGCCTATCCCTCCATCCCAACCCCGCCCTCTCTCCAGCCCGCCAATCCACTTCACGAACTCCCTCTCGCGACTCGACGGTCGAGAGCACCAACCAAGCTGCAGATATCTTTGACCTATATGGTGCAGATACTACGAGGGATAGCTGGCGGTCCGACCGGACGGGTGACGACACTACTATCGACGAGGTGGAGGAACTCAAGTCGGCGGACCGGGAGAGGGAGAGTTGGGCAGGGCCTTTGGGGGCACTGAGCAGCTGGGAAGGGGACTCGGAAGGAGCAAGATATCCGTCAGGTCAGACGGTGGGGGATCAGAGTGGAGAAAGGAGGCAGCGATGGAGTGCTCTTTCAAATGGAACCACTCCTGATATCAGCATCACCGACACCTCCCCTCATCCCCCTGCTTCAACCCAGGACACCTCCACTCCCGCCTCCCCCACTGGTCCGCATACTCCCAATCGCACTTCTAGGGCTATCAACCCACACCTCTCGCACATCTCGACTACATCTGCTTCATCAGCGTCTACGAACAACTCGCCTGCGCGGTTGAGCAGCTCGGGGCTCAGTCCCCGACACGCGAGTACGCGCCCGACGTCGAGCGCGAGCAGAAGCACGGACATGTTCAGCGAGGGAGGGCACGGAGCGAATAAGAGCCAGACAAGCGTGGCGGGGTCGGTACAGTACCCTGGGGAGGATAATGATGCGTTCTATGTGCGCTCCACTTGTGAGTGTTCAAATCGGACGGTCTAGGCACTCGGTTGTGAGCTGACGACGAGGCATAGACGCAAGGCTGGAGGGTGAGGGGGTCCATGGCGATGGCTGGGATGCAGGCGTGGAGAGAACCAGAGGCGGTCCCACACCGGCTTCCAAGCGTGCAACGGTCTTCCCTGCGAGCAAGTCGGGAGACATAGGACAGCAAGAGAGGCAGTTTCTTGCCAGTCTGGACAGGTTGGTTGGCCCGTGGCAGCACTCGTCGCGAATCAATCGAGGCTAACACATGTTCATAGGTACGGATTCGTCAATGATCCTCATCGGCATCGCTCTGAAAGCCGGATCGCCTCTATACCCTCTGAGCCGCTTCGCAAGTTCCCCAGACTTCCGAACTCTTCCCCTCTGGCAGGGCAACCCCCTGCCGAACCCACATCATCATTCTCGCCCTCGAATGACGCGGGTCCGTCTCCCAAGATCCCGTCAAGCCCCCGGCTGGATGGTAACGAAGACGCTAGGACGAAAAGAAAAGAGAGTGAAAGAGTGGGAAAGTGGGAAAAGATGATGAAGGTGCAAAAGCGGGATACGGGAGGGAATATAGTGGAGTGGGGATGGGATAAGGATGGGCAGGGCACCAAGGTCAGTTTCCTAGAGGAGCAAGTGCTGTCACCATATTGAAGCTGACTATGGTTGATATTAGCTCAACAAACGAGTCTACAAGGGCATCCCAGACAGATGGCGGATGGCTGCCTGGTGGACCCTTGCCCAGGAGCAGTCGAGGTCATGGAGGGGGAAGGGAAAAGGGAAGCGTACGGCACAAGAGTTGTCTGACGATTACCAGGTACACCGCTAGATACTATCGGAAAGGGCGAAGGCTAACCTCTCATGTAGCATGCCATCGATCACCCTTCCACCTTTGACGTCCAGATCGACCTGGACGTTCCTCGTACCATCAGCGGACACACCATGTTCGTCACTCGTTACGGTGCTGGCCAGCGGAATCTTTGGCATGTCCTGCACTGCTTCTCCCAGGTCTGCGAGACATGTGGGTATGTGCAGGGCATGGGGCCTATCGCAGCTACCTTGTTGTGTTACTTTGACCCAGAGGTGAGTTCTATGTGGAATATATCATTGCGGGAGCTTGTCTGACGGGGTGGTATTGCAGCGAGCGTACGCGCTACTTGTCCGGCTGCATGACGTCTACGGCATGCACGACATCTTCGAGCCGGGCTTCCCCGGGCTACTCGAAGCGTTCTACGTTCAGGAGCGGTTGATGGAGTGGATGATGCCAGACTTGTACCAGTCCTTCGTGAGTTCTGTCGCTCTTGCCTGACAGTCGAACTCGGCTAACAACATGTCACAGCAACGCAACATGATCTCGTCCTCGGCATGGGGCACGAAGTGGTACATCACTTTGTTTGTCAACACAGTGCCCTTCTCGCAACAACTTCGTCTGTGGGACGTGCTCTGGCTCGAGGGCCGGGATACGATGATCATCACCAGTTTGGCTATCCTTTGGGCCTTCCGTGGTAAGTCTCGCCATCATCATCCCGCCTGATGACGCATAGCTGACCGCCGGCCAATTACCAGACCTTTTATCCGCTCCCAACGCATCCTTCGAGTCCATCCTCTCCCTCCTCTCTTCGTACTTTGTCGCTGAGGACGACGACGTCCTCGTGGCATGGATCCAGAAGGTCCTTGGGAACCCGGCGGTACGGAGAAAGATGGATGGATGGCGAGAAGAGTGGAAGGGGCTGGTGGCAAGCGGGAAGAGTGTGACGGCTCTTCTGTAGCACAGGAGTGTTGCTTGATGGAGGGTATACGACTTTGCATAGACCATGGATATGATACGATCTTATCTTCTGCTGCTTATCCCGTATCTCTTCAAGCTATCGATTCCAGTCAAGAAGGCGCACACATTCATTCATTCGTTTTACGGATCCATTCGAAATACTACTTTAGCAACTTATAACGATCCATACCTGCAAACATCTTCTAGGGTATACCACAGTTCATAAAATATGAGAGAAAGATAGAGGAAGCGAGCTCAAGTAACCCCGCGTTCTTTTTTCAAAGAGGATAAGTAAACACCCTCTTCACCTCCGCCTCCTCCTGGGCGTGCTCCCCCTCGCCCTGCAGCCTTGTGACAGCCTCCTTCCCTGAGTCACCGAGGCCGTGCTTGTTGGAGTAAGCGTACTGGAGAACCTGGAAGACGCAGATGAGGAAGCAGACGCCGTAGACACCGAGGCAGGCGGAGAAGCCAGTGATGTACCTGCAGACACATGTGTCAGCCTTTGCGTGCGACTCGTGTTGCCGGTGAGTGGGCGTGAGAGGGATGACTCACTTCGGGGCGTCCTTGGCACGGAACATCTGGCCACCGATAGCTTGGCCGGAGTTGGACGACATCACAAACATAGCGGAGAACATGGAGCGCTGAAGGGGGGTACGCGCCGTGGCCATGACCCACCAGAGACCGGAAACGGCTGGGCATAGACACGAGTCAGTTTGCCATCTTCGCTGGGCAAGAATTAGAGGGATATTTTACTCACCGAAGGGCTCGCCGAAACCGACGAGAAGCTCATATAGTGCAAACTTGGACCACTTGTTCACTGCACCGGTCCTGGAGATGAGGGCGAAGTACGAGCCGTTGAGGATGAGCATGATGGACACGATACCGATGACAATGGTGCCCTTGTATCGTGTGCGGTCCCTGTATTCGCGGTGTCAGATCAATCTCAAGAGTGTGCCAGTCTACATCAGCAGAGGTTGAACTCACATAGCATAGCCGAAGAAAAGAGTGCACGGGGCCTGCAGCCACGCCCCAACAGACGACATGGCATTGGCCTTCGTGCCCGAAAACCCAAGAGCCTTGATTACCTGGGCATTGTAAGTGCCCACTGCGGTCACACACGCGATGCCGGCAATGCAGTAGAGGGAATGGATCCACAGCCGCCAGCTGGTGAGGGCAACGAGAACGTTCTTTTTGGTGAAGTGAGACTTCGGGTCGGCCTTGAGAGGGTCGTCCAGTATGACGCGGGTGTGAAGGATGTGGGCCTCTCGTTCGGTGAAGATGTTGAAGCCAAGGAGAGTGCGCGAGTTCTTGATGGAGGTGGGGAGGAAGATGAGGCAGATGAACCCAATACCGATGGACATGCAGCCTGCCATGGTGTGTCAGACTGTATCGACCAGGGCTATAAGAAGAAGACACTCACCCTCAACAAGGAAGATCCAAGCCCACCCTGGAAGGCCCCCACGACCTTGCCAAGTCAAGAACTTTGAGGCCAAAAGTCCAGAGCTACCCTTCCCACAGATGTTCCCGATATAGAACCAGGCGATGAGCTTCGCTTGCTCCTTGTGCGTGTACATGGTGCTGATGTAGTAAGCGCCCCCGGGGATGAAACCTTCGATCGAGAGGAAAAAAAATCAGCCAACGTCATTCAACCTCTCAGCGTCATGGAGCTCCAACATACCTGATTCACAGATACCGAGCAAGATGCGGGTGGCGTAGAATGCCCCAGGAGAACGAATCGCGCACTGGGCTGTGGCCACGATGCCCCAGAGAACCACTGTGGGTGATAGTCAGCGTCCCTCCCATAGACTAATCCTCAAACAACTTACTCTGAGTTCCCAGCCACCACTTCGCGCCGAGACGGATAAGGATCAAGTTGGAGGGGATCTCGCCCAACACTATCATCACCAGCAGCAAGCTCTGCCCATTGTTACCGATATCTTGTCTGGATCACCGGGAGAAGAGGGAAGTCAGCGTAGCTCACTGTATACACATACAATCTTTCTTCCTCGCCCAACGACTTACGTGATGCCAACGTCCTTGAAGAGTGTACCGGTAAGAGCTTGACCTGAGGCGCGATGGTCATTAGTCAATGGCCGGTTTCCGTACCGGAAATTGGAGACCAGGTAATCTCACTGTAATTTCCTCGATCGAGCTGGAGAGAGTAGAACGCCAACATGATCAGAGGCATCACAATGAAGGTTTGTCTATAGCAGTCAATAATGTGTCAGCGGACGAGGTGCCGAGAGTGAGCTCGTTAGTGCCACAGTCCCACAACTCACTTCCAGAATGCGCGGCGCTCCTCCTGTGGAGTCCAGTCGACAATGGCAGCCTCTTCGACGGTGAAATGGCCGTCGACAACATCTCCCTTCTCGAGGGAGGCTTCTTCGTCAGCCAAGTGAGAGGGTGTAGGGGCGTCCATGGCGTTGATGGAAGAGTGAGTAGTTGCTCAGTGTTGTTAGAGGGATGTGTGCACTTGGCGGTCCCTCTTATAACACTCCACACTTGAGGATGTTCCTCCAACTCTCTCTCTTTCGGCAATCATCGCATACCATACCAAGACTTCTTCTTATCAGCACGTCACCGTCACGATCTATTGACATGTCTCCGAGCCACCGACAGCATCCGTAGAGACCCGAACGTCAGCAATAGCTATCTGTCAGCGATCATGGCGAGCTATGGCGGGAATATCATACAAACAACTCGTCAGTGGCAACTTCAAGTGTGAACAAGTGTGAGCCTTATCAGAAAGAAGCGCTGGCGGGGCCTCGTCGCCCAAATCCACTAATCACGCTATGAGGGGGCGAAGATAACGAGGTTCGCGAAAGCTCACTGATAGTTGCGAGTGGAGATTCCAGATGTCTCCAGGTCAGAAGACAAACGCAAGAGATGATAGATTGTGGTGCAAGATAACGCGACGCGTCAGCGAGCTTATCGAGGTTCCCTGTGCCTTGTTGGCAACACTTATCGCCGTCGGACGAGGCACCCGCAGAGAAGGAAGATGCCACTCTATGCATAGGAATGAGAAGCAGGATGCACAGGGGTATGAGTATAATGAACGCCTGTTGCATATGATTGAGTGCAATGACACCACACATGTCATGGAGTGATGGCAATAATAAATAGAAGGGCAAATCAGTCATCTCCTCCTCTGCCGCCTCGGTGGCTGTTCGTCCGTTGGTCGGTGTGCGTCAGGGCCACCCACTCTTCGTATGTATACTGAAGAGCGCATACCCACTCCTCCATCATAAAATCACCATGCCTGCCGCTGTCGTATGAACACTGATACTGCCGAGAGATCCATCCTCCAACTCGTGCTCTGCCGCCTGAAAGATACACACGGCGTGGTGGGGGGAAAATCTCGCTCCTGTGGCATTTGAAACGTTCATTTGGTTGCATGCTTAGCTTCCAGCCTCGCCCGCAATACTATCATCTACAACTGGACATTCCAAGAGGACGATCCCTATGCCATGATGTGGAGCGATGTCATCCTGTAGCGCACGCAAGTCTATTGTCAGCACATGCGTCGCCCATGATCAAGAATGCCAACTCACTTAGAGCGTGAAGGACGTGATCTCATCGCCAAAGATGATCTCCCCCTTGAACTGAGACCTCGCCGCCTCGATCGACCTCTCCCTCCTCGGCTCCTTCGACTGCCCCGGCCCCGTGTGCACCAACACAAGCTTCTTCACCCCCGCCCTCTCCGCCATTAGCCCCGCATCCTGCTCATCCGACACCCCTGGGATACACTTCCTCGCATGGTCATTGTTGGCCGTCGCAAAGTCGCCCATATCCCACCCGGACGCCATGCAGAAGAGATAGTCCGCGCCCTTGGCCAGCTCGGAGATCTCGTCGCACAGGCCCGTGTCGCCCGAGAAGACGAACGACCCCTCGGGCGTGTCGAAGCGGTACGCCACGCAGTCGAGGTACGGCTGCGCGTGGGCGGCATACCCGGCAGTGACGGTGTAGTTGTCGGTCTTCATCGTCCAGCCGACCTCGATGTCTTCGGCTTGGACGTTGGGCGGGAGACGAGGGAGCTTGCCGCCGCGGACGCGGTAGATGTTGAGCGAGGGCTGCCACTTGGTGCGCGCAAACCAGTCGGGCTGGTAGGCGCCCTCGGGGCCGACGAGCTTCTCGCAAAAGTCGACAGTGGGCTGGGGGCCATACACGTGGATGGGCTTACCGCTCTCGCCCTGTATAGGTCGTTCGTCAGCTGCCCATTCTCACTGAAGTTTCAGCTGGCCGACTACTGCTGTTACTCACAGACTGGTCCCAACGGGTAAGAAGAAGACAAGGCGTGTCCACGTTGTGGTCAAAGTGGTGGTGGGTAAGGAAGAGCTTGTCGACGTTCTTGGGGTTCAGTCCCGCCTTGGAAAGCTTCCAGGTGGCCGAAGGCCCACAGTCGACCATGATGAGCTCGTCGTTGATCTGGACGGCGAACGAGGTGCCGAAGCGGTCGGGAGTGGGGGTGGGGCAGCCGCTGCCGAGGAGGTAGATGGTGACGGGCATTGTGAAGGTGGGTAGCGGTGTGGGAAGGAGAAGGTAGGCTGGAAGGGTGCTTTGAGCGGTAAGTCAGTCGGCGGTGGCTTAGCCAAGACCATCTCTTATGTGGCGGTGTGTCCCGAAGTCCTCCTGAGAGCCCCCCGAAGGATTCCGGCCCCCCGAGATAAGAAGGACGCCATCGGTGCGATATAGGAGCAGTGGAAATGATAGAGCATCCGTGTTGAGGCTCGCGGAGTTGGCGAGGTGAGTGGACAATCGCCTCGATATGACCTCAACGAACGTGACGACTTGAATTCCAGATGGGGCGGCCACGCGACTGAACGCGCGCACGCGTCATCGGCTTTGGCCGAACATCTCCAGCGCCTTTTCTCAACGGGAGAGGGAGGTCTTCTTCGTTCTTCGTCCTCTCATCGCCCCCCCAGCTCTGCGACGGCTGCAGCTCTTACCTTAGCTCACGCAGATGTCCTAGACGAGTGGCTGTACCACTGGAGGTCCCGCGTCACTTATCCTCCTTCGTCCTCTCCAACTCTGTTCAACACCACCTCCTTGCCCTCTTTCGTTCGCTCCAACACCCGCTTCTGAATACACGTCTGTCCATGCATAGCTCAATATACATTCCCACTAGCCCACAACCTCCTTCATCTCATCCTGCGTCGCAAACCCTTCAAATTCCATGGCGCGCGCTGCTGCCCCACCCTCCCCGGGTCGATCTTCTCCGGCGTCCTGGTGATCCTTCACTTGTGAGCCAGCTCGGGGGCTAGGGTGCCTTCAAGGCGGCTCCGGATGAGGTCGCCCATGATGGGGAGGAACTGTATGTATGGCAATGGCGGGTTTGTCAGTGAGTGCTTGTCTCCAGGCGAGGCTTTTCTTCGGTCACTCACCTTGAAGCCGTACCCTGCTCCGCCGGTTGCGAACAGGAGTGAAGGGTACTGAGGGGCGAAGTCGATGACCCAGTCGCCGTCTACCACGTCCGAGTACCAGCACATCCGAGTGAAGGCGATGGGCACTGGTAGGTGTTCGGTGGCTTGTGGTGAGCTTCTCTTCTTTCTACGGGAAAAAATCGGCAGCTTGTGCTCACTGCGAGCGACCTCGGGGTAGATACGCCCGATCTCCTCTCTCAGCCGCTTGAGCGAGTGCGATGGGATCCAACCTATAAGGAGGTGCAGGTGAGCTTATGAAGCTTCCAACACGCGACCGACAGCTCACCAATCTTGTTCTCCTCGGTGTATGCAACAGCTTGAGGGTCAGCCGCCGTCCTGGGAACCCCACTCTCAGACAAGAAGCCCGCGCCGTGGAGAGCAAACTTCAAGTGCCCAGTCTCATTCGGCTGATGCACACACAGATCATTTAGCGCGAGACCTCGATGTATCGATCTCCAGCACGTACCGGGAAAGAGTAGTACCCCGACTCGTCAAAGTGCATGGTAACAGGGATGTCGGCGTAACGCTTCTGATCCTCGGGAGACAGCTGAACGGCCACCATCACCTGCCCTGTGGCCGTGATCAATCCCTCCGGCAACAGCCCGCCCAGCGCCGGGTGACTGGGGGTCCAAGACCCCAAGGCAACGATGACCTTGTCCGCCTCAAAGGTGCGCCCATCGGTAGACTTCACGCCCCTCACATCCTTCCCATCCTCCGTGAAGACCAGCTCAGACAGCTCCACCCCTGGGACGAGCTCACCCCCAAGGGCCTTGAGGTCGACGTAGAGCTTCTCCACGGTCTTGGAGGCATTTGCCCACCCGCCGATGGGGTTGTGGTACCCCTGGATATCGTGCGGGAGGTTTGCGACGGGGATGGAGGGGTTGGGGGCAACGGTGGCTTTGAACTCCTCGGGGGAGGAGATGAGGCGGGTGGTAGTGGGTTCGATAGAGTGGACGGTGTGGTAGGCCGGAGGAGGCTCGGTGGTTCCGGCCTTACCGCGGACGACAGTCCCGCACCTTCATGTAGTGATTAGCAGTGAACCTGTCTTTCCAATCAAATTGTCAGCGACCCATCAGACATACTGATGATAGATCCCCTTCCAATCTTCCTTGTTCCACTCTCTAATCGCCTCCCTTGCCAGCTTGGCATACACCCGATCGACATAGTCGAACCTCACAGCCTTGTTGATATCGCAAGACGCCGCGTCCATGACGGGGAGCTGGCTGGCCTTGTCTATGACGGTGACTGGGCCGTAGTTGCCGGAGCGGAGGAGGGAGACGGCGGTGGAGGCGCCGAACTCGCCGGCGCCCACGATGAGGACGGAAGATTTGGTAGTGGTCATGAGAAGAGTAGCTGTGGTCGAGAAGGTGGATGATGTACGGCGGCCGAGGAGTAGGGAGGAGGATGTGATGCGCCTGCTGCTTATGTAGAGACTCATGATGGCAGGGCGAGGCAGCGGAGGGACATGGTGGTGTGGTGATGGCACGCACACAGCTTCTCTCATATGGTGGATATGATCCGATGAGTAGTGCGCCTCCAGTCAAGGTCCTGTTCGTTGTTGACTGCTGACCCTCGATCGCATCTGTGTGGTCAGGCCGATACCCCGGTAAGCCGACTCAAGGGCTATCGTTGAAGATAAGAGATAAGGGTGATGTGCGCCTGTGAGGTGAGAGTCAGTTTTCAAAGCTCGAATGACAGTTCACTGCAAGCAACAAGCATATGCATAGCTTCAAGACACGCTACAAGAAAGACCGGTGATCGCCCCTCTAAACAACAACAGCCACCTCGCCCAGCTCTTCCTTGGTCACGAACCCCTTCAGGTCCAACGGCGCACGCTGCAACCCCGCCCTCGCCGGGTCAACCTGGTCCGACGTCCTCGTGATCCTCCACTTCTTGGCGAGCTGGGGGTCGAGCGTGCCCTCGAGGCGGCTGCGGATGAGGTCGCCGATGATGGGGAGGAACTGTGTAAGGCGAGCGGGTGGGCAGGTGGTATTTAGCGAGTGGCCATGTGGGATATCCAAGAAGAGGACCACTCACTTTGAAAGCGTGGCCTGCACCGCCGGTCGCGAACAGGAGAGAGGGGTATTCTGGGGCAACGTCGATGACCCAGTCACCGTCTACTACGTCCGAGTACCAGCACATCCGGGTGTAGGCGATGGGCACTGACACGAGCCAGTGGGAATGTCAGCTATGGACCTTCGCCCAGAAGGTATTCGCTAGCGAGCACTCACTGCGAGCGATCTCGGGGTAGATACGGCCTATCTCTGCTCGTAGTGTCTTGAGAGACAGCGAGGGGATCCAGCCTGTGAAGACGCACATGATGAGCTTGAGGACCAGTTCACTCTAGAAAGGAGAGCTCACCGATCTTGTTCTCCTCGGTGTACGCCACTGCCTGAGGATCGGCGGCGGTTCTGGGGACCCCATCCTCAGACACATAGCCGGCACCGTGGAGGGCGAACTTCAGAAGCCCAGACTCGTTAGGCTGCACGAAGAGATCGTCAGCGCGATGAAAGGAGGTCTAGCTCTGGATATACGTACCGGGAAAGAGTAGTACGCCGACCCGTCAAAGTGCATGCTGACAGGGATGTCGGCATACCGCTTCTGGTCCTCGGGAGACAGCTGGACAGCCGCGACGGTCTGACCCGTCGCGGTGATCAAGCCTTGGGGCAGCAGCCCCCCGAGCGCCGGATGGCTGGGCGTCCAAGACCCCAGAGCAACGATGACCTTGTCCGCCTCAAAAGTACGCCCATCCGCAGACTTGACACCCTTCACATCCTTGCCGTCCTCCGTGAAGACCAGCTCGGAGAACTCCACCCCGGGGACGAGCTTGCCCCCGAGAGCTTTGAGGTCGACGTAGAGCTTCTCGACGGCCTTGGAGGCGTCGGCCCAGCCGCCGGTGGGGTTGTGGTAGCCCCTGATGTCTTGAGGGAAGTCGGCGACGGGGATGGAAGGGTTGGGGGCGACGGCTGCGCGGAACTCGTCGGTGGAGGTGAGGAGGCGGGTGGCAGGCTCGATGGAGCGGACGAGCTCGTAGATGCTGGGGGGCTTGGTGGATCCGGTCTTGCCGCGGACGACGACGCCGGACCTGCAGGAGGTGGTCAGCTGTGTGCTGGGGTACTCATATAAAGACAACATGCGTCTTAGGCAGCACATCACACTCACTGGTAGTAGATACCCTTCCACTCATCCTTGTTCCACTCCGTGATCGCCTCGCGCGCCAGATTGGCGTAGACGGGGTCAATATAGTCGAAACGAACGACCTTGTTGATGTCGCACGACGCGGCGTCCATGGCGGGAAGCTGGGGGGCCCTGTCGATGACAGTGACCTGGCCATACTTGCCAGAGCGGAGGAGAGACACGGCGGTGGAGGCGCCGAACTCGCCGGCGCCGACGATGAGAACAGAGGGCTTTGTGACGGTCATAGTGGTGGTTGTGGTTGATTGGGAAGTCGTGAGTAGAGAAGCGGCGTTAAGTAGCTTGCTGGTGTGTGGGAGAAGGTGGAGGAGTATCTACAGAAGAAGCAGTAGAAGCTTCTATGGCCACTTCCACACACTCTTCGCAAGTACAAGGATCGCTCGAGTCGGCGAGTCGTCGTCGGGCGTGTGCGATGGCAGCAAGAATCTGGATGCCGGCCGCCGGGCCGTAGCCGAGGGGTGCCGGTGTGTGCCGAAAGGATCCGTTAGGCGGCCGAGCCAAACAGCGGGTGTTAGGCGCCCGGAGATGGCCTGCGCCGACAAGAACCGAGAGCCATCCTTTGCTGCATCTCCTCTATCTCCTATCGCCCATCCACACCCAGATACGACAGTAAGTATGCCCCCGACAGCTGCCCCGCGTGCCCCGCCCCAGCCAGAGCCTTATCGCAGGACGTACCAGGCCTGCAAGCCGTGCCGCTCCGCAAAGGTCCGCTGCGATTTGGGAAGCACAGACGCACCCGAAGACCCACCTTGTCGCCGCTGCCGGCGTACAGGCAGGGAGTGTACTTTTGCCGGGGCGTATGACCGGAGGGAAGAGAAGCAGCCCAGCAGAGAGCCTGTCGGAGAGCGCCCCGCACCTCCATCTGCCTCTAGAGATAGAGGGGAACCCGTCAGAGGGTTCGCCATCCCGGGGTCACATGGGCCGTAAGTGCTTCGCTTCCCCGCACGTCAGCCCGCCAACAATGTCTGACCTCCACCTCCACCATCTACACAGGACCAGCGCCGCACGCTATCTCGTCGACCCTTCCCCTCTTTACGAAAGAGGCATCGCAGTAGGACGAGCCCGTTCCCATCCCGATGCAGAGCCCTCCCCAGAGACGGACGCAAACTTTCGATTCGTCCGCGGCGAGACCCTCGAGAACCCGGCCGACGCGCTTCGTATCTTGTGCGCTGCAGCAGAGGATGAGAGGCCGCAGCCTACCTCGCTGGCGGAGGCGCAGCCTGCAGGGTCGGCACTGTGGAGTCAGTGGATGCCTGTGCGGGATGGGCTGCTGACGGCGGACGAGGCGGGTTCGCTGCTTGCCTTGTGAGTGCTGGTAGGTGGTACTTCGCCATAAGGGAAGCCTATCTGATCACCTGTCAATCACTTCTATGCAGCTTCGGCGACCACATGGTCCCATGCCACACCGTCGTCCCCATCCAGCTCTTCCAACCCGCATACTTTGACAAGATCCTGCGCGAGCCGATCCTCCTCGCAGCCATCACCAGCACCGCCGCGCGCTATGTCGACTTGGGCCGGTCGTTCGACATATCCGAGCCGAGCAGGTCGAAAGTAGTTCAGGCGAGGCTTGTCAAGTGGTTGCTGGAGCGAATCGGGCATCTGGCCATGGGAGAGTGAGTGGGCTTTAGATCATGCCCAACAGAAGAATGGGGCGGAGCCACTGACGTAGTACCACCCCCTTCTTCAGGATGTCGAGCAGGACGATCGGCACGGTCGAAGCCCTCCTCGTCCTCAGCGAGTGGCCCCCAAGAGCCTCCCTCCTCTCAGATACCATGATGTCCCACGCCGCAAACCACACTTCATCCTCACACAACCCGAGCAAGGTGTACGACGACCTCTCGTGGACTCTCGTCGGACTGGTACGTCTGCTGTATGAGCACTCTCGTTCCTGACAGCTGACACTCTTGTATAGGCTGTTCGGATCGCGCAAGAGCTGGAACTGCACGACGAGAAGACGTATCATGTGAATGAGAGGCGGGATGAGTGGACGACGCTGCGGAGGTACAGGGCTTGGGTCCGTGAGTCGCTTCTCCATTATTCAGACTTGTCAACGAGAAGGAACTGATCGTTAAATTTTCAGACTGTTTGTCGGCTGATCGACAGTGGGTGACGCTTCGGGGTGCGGGGCTGTATCTTGCTGACACGGATGGTGTTGTAGTGCATCTGTCAGGCTAGGCCGGGCATCACTTATACAAGGTAAGACTTCATCTATCCACACTGGTAGGTTCTGCACTGGGCATAGCTGACAAATCTGTCTCCTACATACAGCAAGTGAGTGTCAGCCACGGACGTGTAGTCTCCAGTCGTCATCAGTACTCATCAATCTGAACAGAAATGTCCACCTGCTGGTGGGAGGGTGTCGGCGAGCTCTCGAAGATCAGCGGGGACATGACGTTTCCTTTCCCTCGTACCCAGCTGAGGTGGCGTGAGATACGTGGTATCGCCGAGCTCACACATGTAAGTTGACGCCTTTCTAATATCTTTCACTGTCTACCGTCCACCGCTAACACCCTGGGTTCTAGGTGATCGGCCTCCTCCAAGAACTCCTCTACGTCGCGCCAGACGTCACCGCCGGCCTGATCCGCACCGGCCGCTTCGAGATCACCCTCTACCGCCTCAAGGGCGAGATGGACTCGCTCTGGCACCTCATCACGGGTGACCTGCCCGCGTACCCGATCTTTGAGACGGATGGAAATGAGTTTACGGAGAGTGAGCTGAGGGAGGTGAGGTGGCGGATGGAGTATGATTATGTCAAGTGAGTGGTGGCACCTTGCGCGTAGGACTGGGGCTGACGGGGAGTAGGCTGTATGCGAACTCGATCGCGATGCGGGCGGCTCAAGAGCGTCTCATCCGCCGGTTTAACGTTAGCTGATTGCCACAACTGCTGCCTGCGATTATCAGCTGACATGCCTACAGGACAGAGATCGCGGAGATCGCGTCTTCCAGGCCAGCGTGATCCGCTCCACCGAAGGCCCGTTCATCCTCGAGGCCGTTGACTCGGCAATCTCGCTGGTCAAGTGTGGGGTGACGATGCACAAGAAGGGGGTGCTGAGGTTCTGCCCGGCGAGGACGTTCTTGCGACTTGTGAGCTGCCGCGTTTTGATATTACCGTGATGGAGTAGCTGACATATCATCTCAGGTGTTTGCGAGCGTCTTCCTCATGAAGGTGCGCCGCTAGCTACTCTCAAGTCCACGAGGTGCCTCCAGCTGACCACAAGTACCGGATCCAGGCCGTGTCCTTCGGCGCCGTCGCCCAGCCCGAAGACGAGATCGTCGACCTCCAATACTCGCTCATCGACTCTCTCAAAGCCGCCTCTGTCGATGACGCCCACGTAGCGCACTACCTCGCCACCCTTCTCTCCCGCGTCTTCCCTTCATCCCGTCCCCACCCGCCATCGGCCATGCCCAGCCCACCTGCTAGCGCCAACGCCGCACCCGGCGAAGCCTCAGGTTCGAACGGCATTCACGGCGCCGTGCACGCCCAACCAGCGCTCTCGCAGGATGGCCCGCAAGACTTTATGGGCATGGGTCTCGGGAACGATATGTTCAGATCCGACGGGCATGGAGGATGGGATCTGAATAGCGAAGGGGGGTTTGGAGGGTGGGGAGGGGTCGGGTCGGGGTTCGGGTATGATCCGAGTAGTTTGGTCTCGGATATTGAGGAGATGCTGGCGGCGTCGCAGCCGCACCATACGCAGCCGGAGGGAGGACGATTCTTCTAGGCGTACGTGAAGAGGGCAGGGAGGATATGGGCTGTGAAAAATAATAGTGATCTCCACTTATCTTGGGCATGTGTGTTGTAGAGTGCATACATATCAGTACAATGGGTAGCAATGTATCAGGATCTTGGGTATAGTTGTGCGGGGTATATATGGATTTAACGGGCGGTACACGTCTATTGGATAGCAACAGCCTTCACGGCCTTCTCGATCCCCTCAACCGGCGTAGCCGACCGCGGCGTCGCATACCGCTCAAACTTGGGGATGGTACGATGCCCCTCTGGCGCTGAGGTGGTGCTGTCCTGCGTTTGGCGCTGGGTTATGGATCAGCTCCTGAGCTGAGAAAGAGTCAGGGAGCTAGGGATACTCACAAGAGCAGAGCGGGAGAGGCCAGACTCGAGGCCTTCGAGGAGAGCACATGCTTTCTGCAAGGCATCGTAAGTTCTTCGGCCCCTGTCGTTCAACAATAGAGAACAACTTACACAGAGGTCGTTGGATGAGATATAGCCGCATCGCAGGCAAGTCTCTACACTCTAAATGTCAGCTCTGTATCCGGGCTTCCCCAATCGCCACAATCGCCACAATCGACAAAGCTCACGCATAGCCTTCATCCCCTTCTGCACGCTCTGCTCCAGCACGAACGACTCGCCCGAGTGGATGATGTCGACGATCGCGCTGGGGCGGATGGCCTCGAGGTCTTTCAGGAAGATACGGGCGTGGCCGCGGTAGGCTGGGAAGTTCAGCGGTCAGCTCATCACATCAAGGAGACTTCGTCGAACATTGGTGGAGAGCTTACCGTCAGGCGAATAGATGCACTCCGTGGAGAAGTAAGTGAGCTTCTTGAAGTATGCGTACCTGTTCTATCGTCAGGACAAACTCCTAGCAGGACATCCGGGATGTTGATGGCCATGGACTACTCACATCACAATCTCCTTCTCATAAGCGTACTTGAACGGCTTGCTCCTCTTGATCGTATCCTCCGACTGCGTCGTCACAGCCGTACACCGCCCAAGACGAGCAATGTCTCCACGCATGACTGTCCATAACGTCAGCTCTAATCACTAGGTCATTCGCCATGAGACACCTGAAAAGCTCACTGTTCATGAGGACGGTCTCTGCGATGTCGTCCGCATTGTGGCCGGTCACGATATGGTCGACGCCCAGCTGGGCAGCTCCTCTGTCGAGAGCCTGCCGCCGGAAGACACCACAGAATGTACCTGCGTCTTTGTCAGCTTCCAGCAAAATGAGAAGAGCCAGGAAGCTAATTCACAGTTATTCTTCCGCCCGACTTGCTCCACTATCCGGTCCATCGTCCACCCATACAGCTCCGAGTATGAAAGGATCTTGAGCGGGAGGCCGTACTCGACTTGGTTCTGCTTGACCGTCTGCGGGACTGTCAGTGTCCTGAGCTGGGCTAAGAGCGCAGACTATTTGAAGGCTCACCTCGAGCGAGTCGTCCCGATAGCCCGTGATTCCCTCGTCAATAGACAAGAGGAATAGGTCAAGCCCGTAGTTATACCGCTTGTTCAGCACCGACAAGACATGTGCCAGCACCGTCGAGTCTAGTGCGCTCAGCTCGTCAGCTTCCCCCCTATCACTTGAAAGGATTACAGAGCTTACCCTTCCCACCGCTAGCTCCGATAGCAACCCTCTCTCCCCTCTCAAAGATACCCTCCCCCTCAACGATCGTATTATGCACCTCCGTCTCAAACACCTCGAAGAAACAGTCTTTGCAGACTTGCTGACCCGTCTTGGGGCGCTTGACGAGCGCGCGAGCGGTGTGGCACAGTGAACAGGGTGTGGGCGGCATGGTGCGTTGCTTATCGCACTGGGGGGTGGGGGTGATAGGGGCGAGTAGCTTTGGGGGAGGTCAAGGTGGCGAGCAAGATGGAACGGACCGACCTTTGAGATGGCCCGCCGCGAATTGGGTGGCAAGCCGAAGAGGAGGTCCGATATTTTGAAGCGTTAACAACCTCCACTCACGCAATTCTTAGCATTATCTAAGCTTATTTACACCGGTTAAATATATACTTACGGCCATCGTTCATGGCAAGCACGACGGCCCTCGATGCCATCATTCTCAGCTCAAACGATGCATGTCCGTGATGAGTCTTTCAAACCAATGCTGCCCATGTCTCTGACGTCTATGTCCTTCGTACCTATGACTTCGCGGTGATGAGGGGGAGAGTAGATGGGAAGGCTCATCGGCATCGCGATCTGGACGGTCGAAGGTCTCTCAAACCGCCCCCCCCCTTCACCACCGCACACCGTACCGTCGTACCACGACGACCACGAGCAGACGCGAACTAGCGGCATCGAAAAGAAGGGTGCGGGCGATGTTGGTCCGAAGGACACCCATAACAAACGAACGGCGATCTAGCACTCCCCCTCCCCCTTCACCGCTCGCCGAACCAGCCCGCTCCACGCTCACACTCGTTCCCATCACACTCCACATGCGAAGACGCGTTGCCGATCTTCTTCTCAGCTGTTGAAGACCACTGGTGAGCTGAAGACTCAAGATGTGATAGACATTCCTCGTTGATCAGCTCCTTTTTGTACCTCAAAGGAGCCTGGGAAAAGTTGTCTCGTTGCTAGCGTCTTTCCTCACGCTTACCCGACGTATATCGAAACGGACCTCCCTATGGTCCGCGGTACCCCTCTTCTCACGCCCATCATCTTATCATCCATCCAGGACACTACGTGCTCCGATTCCATCACACTCATACAACACACTAACACAATGAAGTACATGTACACCCTTCTCGCCCATTTTTTTGCCCTCTCCGAGTGGGCTGCCGATGTGAGTATTTCTTCAGCTGTCACAGCATCACATGGACAAGAGATTCTGACAGCAATCGCAGATCAAGGGTCCATTTAGTCTCTGCCCTCCCAGAGACTGGCATGCGTTTAAAACTCGGATCGAAGGTATCCGCCGTTGCATCAGCCTCCAGCCCATCAGAGCTGACCGTACTCATAGAGCTCAACGGTCAATGTCCCGACGGGGAGTCCATCAAAGTCATCTATGTTGCACGGCACGGCCAAGGTCAGTACACTCATCATCTTCACTTTAGCTTGGTCCACACGTCGCGTCACTTGGTGAATGATGCTGACCCTACAGTGACGGGCGATGTCGACAGCCGAGCATAATGTCATCAAACAGAAGTACGGTGCGAGCATCGAAGCGGTTCGTGTCGGCGACAAACTCATTAAGCCTTCTGTCCATGTTCGTAGGCGGCATCTGTTATCTGTTCGCACGCACATTGCACAATGTACTCGCACTGATGGCAGCCTTCAGGTAGTCCACCCGATTCCTGACCCCTCCCTCACCCCTCTAGGCCGCAGCCAGGCCTCTGCAATCGCCGCAACCCTCCAGCGCGAAGTAGCACGAGGGATGCCCCTCCCTGAGAAGTGGTTTGTGAGCCCTCTCAAACGGGTGGGTGAAACGTGTGGGATAGAGTGGGGATGGGCTTTTGGGAACGGGGAAGAAACAGTGGGAAAAAGTGAGGAAGGTGAGAATGGGGAGCACAAGGACAGGGGGAGAGGTGTGCCGGGGGTAGTGACCAAGGTGAGCTCCTTTGTTCGCCCTGCGCAAAACAACGACATGCACAATGGTCGACTGACGGTAGTTGTCACAGAATCTTCGGGAACGCCTCCACGTCAACGAGTGCGACAAGCGTTCCCCTCTGTCAGCTCTCCGCAAGCTGTTCCCCTCCTTTACGTTCCCCCCATCAGCCCCAGATGAAGATGCACTGTGGGAGCCCGGTACCGTACGTGGGCGCGAGACCCAAGACGAAATAATCGTACGGGCCCAGATGGGTATTGTCGAGTGTCTGGAGCTCAGTGAAGGGGCTACATGTGAGTCTGAGTTGTGCTTCGACGAGGGGGGCCTGTGGGACTGACAAGCCGTCACGTTACGTGGGAGTAGATATCAGTGTGACGTCGCATGGTCAGCTGCTCCTAAGGATGTACACTGCTCTCGGCCTCCCGTCGCGGAAGCTGGAGGTGGGCGAGATGAATGTGCTCGTCCTGAGAGTCAAAAAGGTTGAGGAGTGATAGGCGTCGCGGAGGTGGCGGCGGGGTTCACTTTGCCGTGTCTTGAGCAGAAAGGATGGCGCTCGCTGATACAGTACATCGCGTCCCATGCAATGCACTACTGATGGAAGCGCACTGGTATGTCAAAGTCTAACAACTGGAGCTCGAGAGGGGGTGAGCAAGGTGGTTGGCCTCTTGCTAAACTCGGCTTGTTTGTCCATCCCTTGTTCTCTATCCCCAAGCTTGCACTGATAGGTAAACCCAGCATTCTACCATGACTGTACTCCTTGGTACTGGAAGTCTGTTTCAGCATCGTAGCACGCCATCTTATTCTTCTGACCATACAGAGGCGATGTACATATAGAGATCGGGAGGGACAATTTCGATTGATTTGACCATCCAATAACATCACCACCACCCACTTCACATCCCCGACGACACTCGACTCAGCACCCGATTGGCTTTCTTATCAAACTCAGAATGAAGTACGCGTACACTCATGTCGACGGATTCTTTTCCCCATCTACGTGGGCCGAAGATGTGAGTCCTAGTCATCCTACTGCATCATAGTCCCACCGGGCGGGCCTGCTGAACAAAGAGTCGGGTAGGTCAAAGGCGCATTTGGCCTGTGTTCAGCCACGGGTGACTGGGGGGTCTTCGAAGCTCGAATCAAAGGTGCGTGTTACGCTGAGTACCATTAGACTACTTTGACTAACCTGAAAGCCATCTCATGTAGAGCTCAATGCCGAATGCCCCAAGGGCGAATCCATTAAAGTCCTCTATGTTGCCCGGCACGGTCAAGGTCAGTATTCTCGCAATCCATGAGTCCTCCGGGGAAAATTGCATGCCATTAGGCGAAGCTGACTCTGGTGTGATGTCGAGATAGGGGAACACAACCTCAACAAAGACAAGTATGGCGGGTTCATCAACGATGTTCACGTGCAGGTAGGCCTGGCTTGTCTGCCCACATATCCCGTGCTTTCCTGCAGCCACCGTCTGCCACTGACATACGCTGACGATACTCTCCCGGCACACACAGGAGGTTTACCAGATCCTCGACCCCTCCCTGACCCAGCTTGGGCGCGACCAGGCCGCTGCCACCGGCACTGCCATCCAGCGTGAGGTGGCGCGAGGAATGCCCCTCCCGGAGAAATGGTTTGTTAGCCCACTGGAGAGGGCGGGTGAGACATGCGGACTGGAGTGGGGGTGGGCTTTCGGGAAGGCCGAAGAGAAGAAGGAAGGTGACGTGGTAGACAAGGGGAGTGGGGTTCCCGCCGTGGTCATTGAGGTGGGTTAATGATCCCAGAAGTATCAAGTATATCTCATCGCTTACCGACTAATTTATCTCCTTCAGACCCTGCGAGCACACATCCACGCCCACCAATGCGACAAACGCTCCCCAATCTCCAAGGTCAGCAAACTCTTCCCCTCATTCGATTACTCCCCCATCACCTCTGAGGAAGACGAGCGTTGGCTACCTAGGAGCGTGCGTGATCGAGAGACAAAAGATGAGGCCGAGGCTCGGTGTGGAATGGCGATGGCTGAGTGTCTGGACCTGTGCGAGGGGGCTACTTGTGAGTCGTACATGATGCTGGTCCGGCATGGTATGACGCAGCTGTTCATGGCGGGCGCTAATGAGATATGCCTGTGTCTGTGTGGGTGCAGATATCAGTGTGACGGGGCATGTCCTGGCGCTTCAGTCGCTGTACGCCGTCCTGGGCGTCCCACCGCGCCAGCTAGGGGTGGGTGAGATGAACGTGCTCGTCCTGAGAGTCAAGCAAGTTGATGAGGAGGAGTGAGGATCACGTCAGCTTCGGCGGATCACCCAAGTCTCGAGGAGTGGTATATACTGTTGAAGCCATGCATATTTCGTGGAGTCCCTTCTCTCCTCGTTTCCCGATGCGATAGCTCTGCATACGATACAAGTTGCTCGACAAGGACATGTCGAGTGCGGCAGTGGCAGTGCCACATCCATTGCCGCCAACAAGACTCCGGCCGCCCTAGATTACGGGCCGATGATGCTTGGGCTCGGGACGGTTGCTGGCGGGCAACGTCTCTCTCATCTCACCTCTTGTCTTGAACTCATCTCTTCACCTCATTGCCATCTTCCACCTACTCAACTACTTATAACAGCCTCAAGCACAGACCGACACCAAAATGCCCATCAACGTCGCTCTCCTCGGCTCCGGCGTATTCGCCCAAGCATCCTACCTCCCCGCCCTCCTCGCCCTCTCCACCTCGCCCTCCCCGCCCCTCCACTTCCGCACCATCTGGTCCCGCTCCCTCGGTTCCGCCCAAACCCTCCACTCAAAGTACACCACCCTCCTCCCTTCTTCTTCCTCCCAGCCCGAGCCGCTCATCCAGCACGGCGACGACGGGCTCGAGGCGGTGCTCGCCAGCAGCGAGATCGACGCGGTCTTGCTGGTGCTGCCGATCACGAAGCAGCCTGAACTGGTGCGCCGGGCTTGGCGCGCGGGGAAGCATGTGTTGAGCGAGAAGCCGTTGGGGAAGGATGTGGAGCAGGCGAGGGGGCTGGTGCAGGAGTATGAGAGGGAGTGGAAGCCGAAGGGGCTGATTTGGAGGGTTGCGGAGAGTGAGTTGCGATTTGGCCCGGGACGTGCGATGTGAGAGGTGTGCTGATAGGCTGTGTCTGGGAATACGTAGACTATGCGCATGAGCCGGTGTTGCGCTTCGCGGGCGACCTGCTCGCCAACACCCCGCAGCTCGGGCCGGTGCTCTACTGGCAGCTCAAGTTCGAGGCGTACGTCGAGGACGGGTCCAAATACCAGGCTACCGCGTGGAGGACTATCCCGGATTACCAGGGTGGTGAGTCGTCCTTCCCTTTGCAATATCTACGTGTTGAGCAGATCATGAAGGGTATGTGGCTGACTTGGTGCTATGCAGGCTTCCTGCTCGACGGCGGTGTCCACTGGGCCGCCCTCCTGCGCACCGTCCTCCCCCCTCCGCCCGCCCCTCCACCCTCATCTCCACCTCCAACCTTCACCGCGCCCACCTCCTCCCGCACGACACCGTCCTCGCCCTCGCCCTCCCCTCCCCGTCCTCCTCCACCCCCGCTCACGGCCCGCGTACCAAGCTGACCAGCGCGGAGAACAAGGAGGAAGACGTCGTCGGCGGGCTGGGCGGTTCCAGCCCCGCTGGCCAGATCCTGATGTCCTTCGCTAGGGCGGATATGCCGCACGAGGGGCAGACCGCCAACGGGCTGACCATCACCTGCCTGCACGGGACACTCAGCGTGCTCCTCACGCCCAACCGCGAGTTCGTCGCGACGCTCATCCCAGCGAATGGGTCGGGTCTGGAGAAGCAGGAGAAGAGGAGCGGGATGGAAGGTGTGCAGGTGGAGATTGGGATGTTTGCGAGGGCTGTTGGGGATGTGAAGGCTGGGAGGAAGGTTGGGGAGGAGGACTTTGGGGAGCCTAGGGGCGCGATTTGGGATTTGGCGGTGGTGGAGGGGATGTTGAAGAGTGGGGGGAAGCCTGTGGAGCTGGAGGCGTTGCTGAAGGGGAAATAGGCGGCGTGTCCTGCTGAGTGTGTGCGGCTTTATGCTACTCTAGATGGAAGGGCGAACAGTGAACCGTAAGAAGCTGACCGAGAATGCACTCTGAGCTTGGAAAGGACATGGGACGATTTGCATAATTTCATGGACTATCATATTGGACGTATTGACCTTATTGCTAACCTACTCACCTATACGACTTTATTTATACTGTACACATTTCCTGCGTGAGACCTTACCATATACTTTATACTGTACACATTTCCTGCGTGAAGCCCGACCATATACTTGTACACACTCCATTCGAAACCAACGGAGAGACGGACAACGCCTACTCCCCCTGGATCTTCCCGCTCCTGCTGCTCCCAGCACTCTCATCCGGCGCCACCTGCTCGCTCGCATACTGCCTCGCCGCGGCATCACTGTTCGCCCCGGCACCCCGCCCGGCGCCGCTCCCGCCGCCGACAGCCCCGCCGAGCTTAAACGGCTCGGTGAGTGGCGGGGCGCGGGAGTGCTCCCCGCTGCGACGGGCGCCGCTGGCACCGGAGGTAGGGGCCGCGGCGGAGGCGACGGCGGTGGTTATGTAGTGGTGGAGGAGCTCGGCTTCGCTGTAAGTGTGGGTGGGGGGTTCTTGAAGTCAGCTTTGGGGCAACCATCGGGAAGTGGCACAGCTGGCGATGTATGAGAGTGTGGCGGTGCAACGCGACTCACCCCTTGGCACCGATCCAGTCCTTGTCAAACTCAAACTTGATCGTTCCGGCCTTGGCGAACGCATCAGGCTTGGAGTTGCTCCCGAGGGGCTCGATGATGGGCTGCACGAGGCTCGCAAAGTGGGATGAGATCTGGATTGGTGATCTCACGTCAGCCCCCGGCTCATCCCTCTCCGTGGGTTTGCACTGGTAGAGCCGAGACCAGCTATGCGCGACTCACGGGAACGATCACCCAGCTGCCCTCGCCCTTCTTCCCCCCACCCAGCGTCACCTTCCCCTTCTCCACAGACCCGAGCGGGACAGTGATCGCCCCGAGCTTCTCCCCCTGCACGATCCCGGGCCAGCCGACCTCGGCGTTGGCGTTCACGTTGGTCGCGCCCGCCGAGTTGGCCTTGGCACCGGGAAGCATATTGCCGCTTTCGTCTTGGTCGACGATGCGCTCCGACGCAGCGGCGGCGGCGCCACCGCCGCTCTCGCCCGAGCCGCTGGTGGCAGGGACGTCCTTGGCGGTGGTGGAGGATCGGCGGAAAAGGTTCTTGAACTTGGAGGCGATCCCCTCGTCCTCGTCGGCGATGGCAGAATCGTTGGCCCCGTGGGTGGCGGTGGTGGAGGCGCCTGTACGGGCGGCACCACCGGATGCGTGAGAGGGGATAGCAGCGGAGAGAGGGGCAGGGGGGGAGGTGAGAAGGGGATTGGCGGGCTGGGTGAGGGGGAGGAGGATGAGGTGGGTCTGTGACGTCGATGTGAAGGACGGATCGAAGAGGGTCAGTTGCTCGTGCAGCCAGGGGAGAGCGTAAAGAACAAAGCTAGCAGACAGACTTACGTCGTTCACACCGGCCTGAACACGCCAGAACCACCTGCCCTCCTGCGCCTTGCTCTCCTCCTCTTTGTTCCCGCCAAAGCTCAGCCTCCTCCCGCCGCCAGACCCGGCGGCATCGCCGAAGGAGCTCTTCCTCCTCCCGCCGGATATAACCCTCTGGAGGGGGTTACCGTCCTCCTTGTTGGCATCGGAGCCAAAGGAGCCGGCAGAGAGACGACGCTGGGACTTGGTGTCGTTGGATGACTGGGAGATGGTGATGGTGGCGAGGCAGGGGTAGAGGTTCTTGGGGGTCGGGTGGTTGTGGCTCTGCGGGAGGAACTCCATGATGTGTGGTGCTTGTAGTTGCTAGTGTGGGCGAGTAGGGAGTGGGTGGGTAAGAGGCAGTAGATAGCTCGATGTGGAGTGAGTTCTTATATATGCGGCTGTGGGAATGGCTGGCACGGTGGATGTTGTCAGGTGACGACGAGGGCTGAGTGACGTGTGGAGTGAGTTTGCCACTGGGCGAGCTTAATGGGATCTGAGTGGTGGAGATTCCGCTGCGTACTCCCCCGGTCTTACGGGATGCCGGCGGCTACTACTGGCTTGGAGCTTCTTGGCTGTGGCGTGCGAGAGAGCCCAGCCCATCGTAGATGCATGCGAGTTCCATAGCCGTAGAGACGCACGCACTCCAGCCAAGTGGACAGCCCAGGTGGAGGTCAGCTTATTTACTCCCGCTTTTACATTTGATCCCGTTGCACGGAGATCCCGCGCTCTCCGCGGCCAAAAGTCGCTTGTCGGCCGGCTGTCGAGTGTCGACCGTCCAAGTGGGCCGCATGAACTCGCTCACATCTCTTGTTCCATACAACTCGCAAGCACACAGCTCTCGTCCGGCACCTCCACTTCCCCCTCCTTCTCCACTATCACCCCGGCCATGGTCTCCCCGTTATCCCTCTAAATTCCCTCGGCCCTCGTCACTCACCCTCTTCCTGGGACAAGGGCAGACTACCCCATGCCCCCTCGTCTGCCAGTTCGGCATCCAGTCGAGTTGGTCCACTTGGGCGTCCTCCTTCCATGGGCTGCTAGAACCTCCTCTACCGCCACAGCAGCTGCTTCAGCTCTTGCACATGCCTCACCTGCCGGACCTAGCGGCATCGACGCCAATGACGTCGTCGAGCCCATCGCAGGGCCCAGCACCCCTCTTCCCCCACCTCCGCGTCCCCGCCTCCCACCAACATCCCCAATCCAGCACCTCCTCACCCTCCCCTCCCCTCCTCCTCCGAGAATCATCCTCCAGCATCTCATCGACAACCCGAACGACCTCACTCGCCCCGCAGGCGAGCTCCTAGCGAGCTACGCTCGCAGGGTGCACGACATCAAGGCGGAGAGGGGGGTGTGGGAGCTCATGGTACGGAGGAAGGTGGTACCCGTGGGGATGGCGAGGAAGGCGCGGTTTTCGCATGAATGGCAGGCGGGGGAGGGGTTCAGGATTCGTCCGTGGCAGTGGAGCGACGTCTCTATGGCCTTGGGCAAGGGGAAAACCAGCGCCAACGCAAAGTTAAAAACCAAGCCTACGCTCCCCCCCGAGCCAGCCACCAAGACTAACCACTGGGCTTCCCGTATCTGGCCACCCTTGGAATCTCTTCCATCCGACCGGCAGTACACCGTCGCCCAGCTCATGGGGCACCTCCATTTTCTGCTACTCATGGGGAAACCGCCAGAGTTCGAAGATGCTTGGAAGCTCTTGCCCCAGGCGGTGGATCACCAGGCCACCTTGGATGCGTGTGGGAGGAGAAAGAGGAAGGGAAAGCGGAGAGACGACGAATGGGGGAAGAGCGAGAAGGATGATGCGGGTGCCCCAGGGTTGAACCTGTTCAACTTGTACCTCGCGTACCCACCTTGTCCCGTCGCCGAACTCACGACGGCTTACCTCACCCGGTCTGCTGTCCCACCCAACCGCCAGTCTATCCACTTGACTATCCTCGCACTCCTGTCTACTCCATTACCACCCAATTTTCCTGACCCCCCTCCCACCCCACCCTCACGCTCGCGTAAGCCAACCCCCACTTCCAGCCCCGCACCTGACCCCGCCCCACCCCTATCCCCAGTGGAAATCGCCTCCAAAGTCATCTCCACCCTTGACTTCTACCTCTCCCAACGCGCCACCCCGCACCTGGACACCTGGCGGCACATTGCGCAGTTTGCGGTGTTCCATGAGCTGAAGGCGCTCGGGAGGCTGGCGTTTGAGGCGTGGTTTGCGGCGCTGGAGGGGGTGGAGAGGGAGGTAGCTAGAGCTTGGGCGGAGGAGGATAAGGCAGGGGTGAAGGAGGAGGCAGCACTGAAAGGGGGAGCAGGGGGCGCGGGAGAGCCTTCCACCTCCTCCACACCAACGCCAACACCCACCACCACCTCCGAACCTCCCCGCTTCGTGTTCACAGGCTTCGGCACCAAAAAACGGCGCTGGACGAAAATCGTGCACGCGATGGTGGAGAAGGGCTGGGTGGAGGAGCTGGAGGAGAAGAAGGATACGAAGGGGCGGTGGGGCTATGCTTGGAAGACTGGGGTAGGGGAGGATGATTTAGCGGAGGCGGGGGCGATGGTGCCCAAGTCAGAAGAAGGGCCCGAGGTAGAGCAATGGTCTGACGGGGCGAAGAAGAAAGAGAAGGCAAAGTTGGGCGAGGGGAAGGACAGGAAGCTGGAGGGGAGGGGAGTGCAGTGGGAGGGGAGAGTGTGGCGGAGCGATTTCCCCATATACCGCCCTGCCACCACTCTCCCCGCCTCGCTCCCCCCCAAGGGAAGATCAGCAACCCCCACTCCAGGAAGCTTAGGGCACTTACTCCCCCGCCAACCACCTACTTCATCCACCCACGCGCCCTCCTCGCCCTCCTCGCCCTCCCTCTCTCCCTCTCCCTCCCACGCCCACCGTCCACCCCGGCCTGGGGCACAACGCATGTCGGATCTCTCTCGCACATCACACGACGCATCTCACACAACAACGCATATTTCGAATCTCGGATCGTGAACGAGGCATCTGGAAATCGGGCATTGTAACGCATCTTTCATGACTCGCATGGCTCTAGCATCTATTCATCATGTGCGTCCCCGTCCCCTCCCCCCAGACTGCTGAGAACTACACTAACCCCATCTCATTCAGAATAGCCCACTCCACCCCCTTCTCCACATTGTCCGCAATCATCGTCGGCGCATGCCGCGGTAGCTGGCCTTGGGCGTCGCTGAATACGCCGGTGCGCACGAGGATGGAGGACCAGCCGTGTGCGTTGGCACCGGCGATGTCGGAGGCGGGGTTGTCACCTACCATGTAGCTATTTGGGAGAAAGAGGCGGGGAAGAGGGGTTGGAAGTCGGCGGCGGTGGGGTTGGGGTGGTTGATGAGAATGGGTTTTTGGGTTTGGGGTTCGGTTGGGGTTGCATGGGGCGAGCGTCAGTAACGAGAGGCGAGAGGGGATGGGGGGGGGGGCAATAATTGAGAAGATAGAAGCCAACAATGCATCAGCACATTTCCTTGCACTCAACCCAGCAAATCGAAACACAACGTACACATGCAACGGTCCGTCCGGGTCCCGCCCAACCGAAGCGAGGTACCGCCTCAACGACAGCTCGGAGAAGTCGTACGTCCTCTTGAAGGGCTTGCCGTACTGGGTGTAGGGTAGTTCGAAGCCTGTTGTTGCCTGTGGTTGGGGGACGTCAGTACAGGTGTGAATGACGCCAGGCAGGTGGGGATGGGCAGAAGAGGGCGTACTTTGTAGATGGCTTCGAGACCAAGACGGAATGCTCCCTGTCCCAGTCGGGGAATCGGCCAGTCCCTAACCAGATGCCACGTTTGTCAGCCTCCCTCCCTCCTGCTCCACACCAAGAAGCACCCAGAAAACACTCACGACCTCCACTCCACATCCGCATTACTCATAATCAACTCCACCGCCTCCTCCCCCGCCTGCATCTCCTCCTGTCTTGTGCCCAATACC
Source organism: Cryptococcus sp. DSM 104549 (assembly GCA_036427605.1). Classification (NCBI taxonomy): domain Eukaryota; kingdom Fungi; phylum Basidiomycota; class Tremellomycetes; order Tremellales; family Cryptococcaceae; genus Cryptococcus; species Cryptococcus jaspeensis. Next base: position 2,584,913 of record CP144046.1, read on the forward strand.
CCGCCTTGCGAGCGAAGAAGATCAAGGATGAGCGTGATGTCGCGCCCCCAGTCGTGCGAGTCGTGCATCATGAAGATGGCGGAGAAGGGGATGGTGGAGAAGTCGGCACGCTGCGAGTGGGGTCGTTAGGTGTGTGGATAAGGGAAGGGTGAGAGGAGAAAGATACGTACGCGGACGAAGGGCTCTTCCTCTGGCCGGAGCTTGGTTCGGTCCCAGATGGCATTGCGCCACGCGATGATATCCTGCGGGATGAAAGCGTTCATCATTCCATACCTGCACCCCCCTCGTCAGCTTCACCCGCCACCAGCAGCAGTCCTGGGAAGAAGCAAACTCACGACTCCGCCACATGCCTACAATCCTCCCCCTCCCCACCAACAACCAGCACCGCCGAGTCCTTATACTGCTTTGCATATTCTCTCATCGGGGTATGGCTCTGCACGAGCTGGTCCGGGGTGAGCTGGACACCGAGTTCCTCGGAGAGGAGGGAGAGGCGGTGTGAGTCGGGGACGCCGCCGCCGTTTGTGATGAGGAGGAAGGGGATGGGTCTGCAATGTGGGTTCGGGCGTTAGTAGCGAGGTTCAGGAATAATGTAACTGTGTCGATTGTATGACTGCACGACACGATCCGGAGTAATGCGGGGGGTCGAGGCAGGCAAGCAGTGGAGAAGCAGACAATAACCCACTTTGGCAACCGACCGTCCTCCCCGGTAAGCAGCCTGAGGACCCGCTTCGCTTCAGGCAAAACGTTATGGTGGCCTTGCTTCAGTACGCCATCCTGTGATCAATCCAATACATAAGGTCAGTCCACCGTATTTGCATTAGCTGTCGTCATAGAGGTGCAGGTGCAGGAGATGCCGCTACGCATGAAAAGGAGCGAGGGGAGAGATGAACCACGAGGACTCACGATGTCGAATGCGAAAGCCAGCTTCTCGGGAAACGGTCCTTGTGCAAAAGCTAGAATTCACCCCATATCATCAGCCATAAGCTCTCCATCCTATCCGTCTCTAGATGGCCCCAACAATCTGCCCAGTAAGACGCCCAGACGTACAGCTCAAGCACCGCGCGGCACGAGCTCCCCCGAGGAGAGCAGCGACAACGCGTCTTGAAGAGAAAAGCATGGCGGGTGGCGAACGAGCGAGCATGGTGGGCCAAACACTCGCACTGTAGATGGGAATTTATGTAGGGCGATGTGGCGAGTGAAGATGGTGCAAAGCAGCGAGGGTTGTGTATGGAAGTGTCGAGGCGACGACTTCGACTCGGGTGGAGGGAGGAGGCGCGTGAATGACGACGAGCTTCTTGAATGGGAGGGGTGACCGTGAAGCTCGGCTATCTTCTCTCTTGACTGCTCGCTGTTCGTGCTCTCGCCACGCCCTATTGCTGATTGCTTTGACTGCGTACTATGCATATGCAATGCACGTCATGAGAAGGGACCTGCTCTAACATGTACGACCTTCATAGCTACAGCCCACGCCAGCGCCCAGGACCCAGGAGGGAAGACGCGTCGCCAGTCATCACCATCACGCCTTCTCCCCCTGCGGAGGTGACAACTAACAAGGGCCCGGCAGGGTATATACAGCGAGCAGATCAGTCGTCGCTCCCTGTGCCCGTCATTCTTCGTTCTTGTTGATGAATCTCTGCAAATCGCTGCACAAACGTGATCCATGACAAGTCTTCTAATGAAACAGCCTTCTTCTACGTAGATTTTTGACAATAAAATGCAGCTATGGTACCACCAGCTAATCGTATGTCGCCGCTTTCGCTGTTTTTGTACAGCTCTTTAACGCCTTCTCCTACACTTCCAGACAGTTGAACGGGCCAATGCAAGCTTATTAGAGCTCGTCGGGCTCCGGGTAGTCCGAGTTGTCGGTGTACGCCGAGTAGAGCGAGCCGTCTTCGGCGTTGTACTCGCTGGGCGTGTTGAGGTGCTCGTCGAAGTAGTGCTTCGCGACCGACCTTGGGGCTGTTCCATTTCATGTCAGCTTCCCCCTCTGTGGATTGAATACGGGAAAGATGACTCACTTCTCGGTGTCTTGGGCAATCTGCAGTACTCGCCCGTCTGCATGATACTCCACGCCACCAGCCCCGTCCACCCGGTCTGGTGGCTCGCACCCAAGCCCCTCCCGTCGTTCCCGTGGAAGAACTCAAAGAACTGGACATAGTCCCTAAAGTTCGGGTCACGGTTCAACTTGGGGTTCCCGCCATTCACCGCACGCCTGCCGTGCTCGTCTCTGCTGAAGATGTGGATCAGGCGGTGTTGGATCTCTTCGGCGCAGCCGGCGAGCGACATGTGGTCCCCGCTGCCGGTGGGGCACTCGACAGTGAGGGTGTCGCCGTAGTACTGGTGGAATCGCTGGAGGGACTCGATGAGGAGGAAGTTGACGGCAAGCCAGATGGGGCCACGCCAGTTGGAGTTGCCGCCAAACATGCCGGAGCGAGAGTCGCCAGGCCAGTAGCCGACGCCAAATTCTTCGCCGTTGACGTTCATTGAGAAGGGGTTCTCGTGGTGGTACAGCGACATACTGCAGCGATTGACAAGGATGAGTAACGAAGCTTGAAGTACGAAAGCGATGGAGCACTCACGATCGCACACCGTACTCCGACAGGAACTCCTTCTCATCCAGCATCTTCTCCAAGATCCTAACAAGCCTCTCCTTCGACGCCAACGCGAGCAGCGTACGATCACCCCTACCAGGCGCTGTATTTCCCTCACGTCAGCTCCTATCTCCACTTCGCTGCATCTCCGGCAACTCACTCTTCAAGCTCGCCACGTTCCTCTCCGAGATATCCGGCCTGTTCTCAATGAACCAGTCCATCCTCTTCTTGAACCCGGGGAAACGCTTGATGACCTGAGGCTCGAGCACGAGCGTCGCGTAGAGGGGCATGAGCCCGACCATCGACCTGACGGGGAGCTGCTGCGAGTGGCCAAAGCCCCACTGGATAGCGTCGTAGTAGAACCCGTCCTCCTCGTTCCAGAGGGAAAGGTGCTCGTCGTTGCTGCCGGGGTAGGTCATGGCGTCGGAGATGAAGAGGAAGTGCTCAAAGAACTGAGTGAGATGTCAGCTTCAGCACGAGGCAGAAAGATCCGACGACCGAGGAAGCTCACCTTAGAAGCAATGTCCTCGTAGGTGGGGTTGTGCTTCGCCAGCTCGAGCGCGATGCTCAGCATGTTCAAGCAGAAGAACGCCATCCACGCCGTACCGTCTGCCTGACGAAGGGTACCGCCTGTTCGTCATAAAATCAGTATCCTGCCATGTCGAATGCGTCGACACCACCACTGACCAGTAGGCAAGGGCTCGGATCGGTTGAAGGGCCCAATGTTGTCAAGACCCAGGAAGCCACCCTCAAAGACGTTGTTGCCGTCCGCATCCTTTCGGTTGACCCACCTATCGCACATCGTCAGTCAACTACTCGCGTTCCAATAGAGACGGCACTTGATGACTCACCAAGTGAAGTTGAGCAGCAACTTCTGGAACACCCTCTCAAGGAAGTCCAAGTCCTCGCGGCCAAACATCTTTCTCTCAATCTTGAACACTCGGAACGTCGACCTATATCCTGACGTCAGCTCTCTTTCCAGGCTATGACAGCAGCTGTAGCTCACCAGGCGTGGACAGGCGGATTGACGTCGCTAAAGTTCCACTCGTAGGCGGGGAGCGCGCCGTCCGGCTTCATGTACCACTCTCGAGTCATCAGGTCGAGCTGCTTCTTGGCGAAGCTGGGGTCGACCATCGCAAGCGGGATACAGTGGAATGCCGTGTCCCATCTGCCAGAACGTGTGAGTCGAGGACGCATTGGGATCTGCAGCAGAGACTCACGTTGCGAACCACGGGTACTCCCACTTGTCGGGCATAGACAAGATATCGTTGATGTACATGTGTTTCCACTCCTGCAAGGCTGTCAGTGAAGCTCACACAGTCCCTCGCACAAGCCGCGAACGAGCTACTGACCCTGTTTCGCACCCACTTGCGCTCCGGCGGGGGAGGAGGCTGCCCGGGGTCACCGTCCATCCACTCCTTCTGGATGAACTGGTAGTACTGCTTCGTCCACAGCATCCCGCTGAGCGCCTGCCTCATGATGTTCCTCAAATCATCACTGATCGCGCCCCTCGCGATCCGCCCGTAGAACTCGTCCGCGTCCCCTCGCCTCTCCTCGATGTTGTCGTCGAAGAGCTCCTCGTCCAGGATGCTGGGGTCGTCCTCGGGGGAGAAGGGCGTCATCTTGAGACGCACGACCACGCACCCGCCGTTCCCGGGCACATCCTTGAACTCGTAGTGAGCCGCAGACTTGGTACCCGTCTTGTCGGGGTTGACAAAGTGGCGGGTGCCGAACTCGGACGTAGGACGGGGAGGCGGCTCGACGATAGGGATGTTCTCAGCCTCCGCGCCGTTGACCTCGCCCTCACTCTGCAAGTTCGCGATCACCTCTCCGATCTCCTTGTTGGTGTGGTCGCCAGTGTCCCCGACGGTGTGAAGCTCGGTGGCAGCAGGGGCCCCGGGAAGCTTGGGCTGGTACGACTTGGGAGACTTGACGGGCAGGCCCTCGCCGGAGGTCTTCTTGGGCTCGGGCTCGGCAGGTCGGTGGGAGGGGATAATGTGGTCGTGGAACGCGTCCTTGACGTATGGGGTACGGTTCTTGCCGCCGTAGAGGCGCTGATCGGGCAACATGTTCAGTCGTCAACTTTTCAAATGATCGCAGCCAACTCACCTCGAAGTTGGTCTCGTTCTCCGTGAACAGCAGCTCGGGCACCACACTAGGCCCATCCACCAACACCACTCCACCCTTAGCAGGCGCCGCCGGCGCGGGACTCGGGGTGCAGTACAACCTCGTAGTACCCAGCGTCTCGTGCTCGGCGCGCACCACACCCTCAGCCTCCTGCCTCATGGACGGCATGTTCTTGGGCAGCTCCTTGGGCCACGACCAGGTGTTGCGGAAGAACATCTGGGGGAGGATGTGCAGGTCGGCGGGGTCGGGACCGCGGTTGTACGCCGTGATACGGATGGACATGGCCTCGGCGAACTCTTCGTCCTTGGCGTACTGCGGGATGTTTGTCAGCTATGACGAGAAGAGTGCAAATTCGATCAGCTCACCTCCACAAAGACATCCCAGTAGCGGTCCTCGTCAAACACGTCCGTGTCCATGAGCTCGAACTCGGAGACCTCCCTGCTCCTGTTCCTGCTCTCCTCCTGGAGCTGCTCGTACGGGAAAGGCGCCTGGGGGTACTTGTAGAGGTACTTCATGTACGAGTGGGTAGGCGTCGAGTCGAGGTAGTAGTAGAGCTCCTTGACGTCCTCTCCGTGGTTCCCTATTTGAAAAGTCAGCGGCTAGTCTGACGCAGCCCAGTCAAAAGGCAGTCATGCTCACCTTGGTTGCCGTTCAGGCCGTAGAGTCGCTCCTTGAGGATGGGGTCCTTGCCGTTCCACAGACCCAAAGTGAAGCACAGTCGCTGATGGTTGTCGCTGCTCACAGCTGTCAGCGAGTTATCACCAAGACGTGGCCGACAATCACTCACGAGATACCAGCCATACCGTCCTCACCCCATCGGTACGCCCTGCTCTTGGCCATCTCGAAGGGGAACGAGTTCCACGCATCACCGTTGGCCGAGTAGTCCTCTCGCACGGTACCCTGACGCCTTTTGTCAGCTTGTGTCGTATTGAGCGCAAAGAGCTAGCCAAGACCGAAGCTTACCCATTGCCTCTCGCTGACGTAGGGACCCCACTTCTTCCAGTGCACCTCGTACTTGTCCGATTGGTCGAGTCTGTACTCCTCGACGGATCGGTAACGGGGACCTTGAGAAGCGATTAGACGGTCTCGAAGGGGCTATATAGGGAGTCAGCTGTGCTCCCGTGCGCGAAGACAAGACAAAGCTGACCTTGTGCTCCTGGCCAAGGGTACCGGGGGTATCGGTGTCGCTCCCGGTGTTATTGCCGGGGTGGGCTACATTGAGTCATTAGTCACGGCATGTCTTTATCGAGAGCATAGCATATACTCACGAGATGTAGCCTCGGGAGCAGGCGCCTCATTCTGCTGCAACGAAGGTCGCTTGGGCAAGCTACAATCACATATCAGCACAACGTCCCACACAGCCTAGCGTCCTTTCTCTCCAGACCTCCCGCCCTTGCTCGAGTGCATGAGTTCTTTCAGAAACGAGATCCCGTGCAAGGCCGCGTGGCAATGTGTGCAAGAAGGGAAGAAGCAGAGCAGAATCACTCACTTCTCCTTCTCCCTTTTCTCCCCCTGCTGGGCCCCGGGGGGAGCAGGGATATCGATCTTGAGCTCGCCTGCGACTGGGGTAGCAGCCCCTGAGCCGGTGGGCGACGGCTCTGCAGCATTCCCAGATGGAGGCTGCTCCACTATCGACCAGAAAATGTAAACGTCGTCAGCGCATTGGACGCAGGCATCGGTCGAAGAAAGGAACGCGATGAATGGAGAAGGGGACACGACGACTGACAGGATGAAGATGGAGCCTGGGCGCCTGCCCCAAAGAGCTTGTTCTGAAGCTTCCTGGCGCCGCTCATGGTGTGTGAATGTTGAGCTTGCAGGAAGGGGAGGTAGGGGAGGTAGGGGAGGGAAGGAGGAGAAGCAGAGGTGTGAGAGAGAAGGAAGGAAGAGATGGTTTGGATTGAAAGGCAGCGTGGTGACTGGGTGGACTCTCTTCGCGGTGGACGATCCAGCGCCGAGAGACAGCCCAGACCCTTAGTACTCCTTAAATAGGCACAGGAGGATGAACATAACGCTCTCAAAGTAGAAATTACAGGCCAAAAGGCAGCATATCTAAGGTTAATTACTTCGACGCGCTGGTCCCATCGGTAATGATGTCAGCGGACACCTGAATGTGCCCATGTTGCCCCAAGTGACCCCGCCGGCCCCTGGTCATCCCTGTTTTTGCCCCGTCGTTTACCCCATGGCCTGGCCTCGAGGCGGCTCAAGCAGGCTCCAGCGCTCGTCATCGTTCCCATGCATAGAACAATCGCCGCATGTATCGATCTGCTGGAATCTGATCATCACGACGTAGCGAACGGGGAAAGGTACTCCGGGGTGAACACCGGAAGGATGTGCGCCTGGAATTGCACACACGACGACGTCAGCAACCACGCGCGCGATCGTGCCACAGTGCCATACGTAACTCACCTCCGTGTTGAACACATGTTCTGCAGGAAAAGAACAGACACATGTCAGCAAGGTTCTTGCTTGTCAAAGCATTGTACGGCTTACTGTCAAGAGAGATGTGGTCCGAGTCATCGAACAGCAAGTACAGGTACTCTGCACCAACACGATCAGTATTATTCCTACGACCGGCCTCACCATTCACTCACTCAACGTCTCGCTCAGCCAGAACGTCTCCATCCTGTCGTCCTGCTTGGGGGGCATAGCCTGCACATCCTCGATACCAGCGTACCCGCCAGTCGGCACCCTGCACCACTTGTTGAACGCCTCAAAGATCTCCCAACCCCATTGGCGGTACTTCTCGTCGCCCGTCGAGCGGTACGCGAGGAAGAGGGACTCGACGGTCTCGGGACGGAGGATGTTGCGGCCGTCGATGAGGATGCCGTTTCTGGGATGGTATGCACGTTAGAAACGCAATGCGTTGGAGTGTGAACGGGCTTACTGGTTGGGCTTGATGTACCAGTCCTCGTTTTCGGCACGCTCATCGCTCCATTGGACGAACATGGCAATTTCGGGAGCGAGTCCGCTACGCAATATCTCTTGGTCAGATCATGTTTCCACCAGACATTGCAGATATCTTCTTGAACTCACGTAGCCGTACCGTGCGTCGCCATACAGCTCTCAATAATCCCCTTGCCCACCACAAAGTCCTCCATATCCTTCTCATCCAACTTTGTCCACTCTACCTCCCTCTTCCCACCCTCCGTCACACCAAGGATGAACGACCCGCCCAGGAAGCACACCAGGTGGTCCTGCTTCGGCACGACCTGCCAGGTCTGAGATTGGTCTCGCGGGTGACGGGCCGGGTGGAGCTCCTGCGTGAAGATGAGGCCGGACTTCTTGGTCTTGCCGACGAGGTGCTTTTTGATGCCGACCATGGCTTCGTCGTACATCTGGAAGATTGTGTAAGCTGGTGCTGGTTTCAGAGACACTGTTCAGACTGATAGCTCACGTCGCGGTAGATGGGCTCTTGGCGGTCCTAGAAATGGCCCGTCAGCTACGCTTCAAGTATTTGATACCAACAGCTGATACCAATAGCTTACAGTTTGGAGCCACTGTCTGTAAGGTGTGAAGGTGTGAAAAAGACAGAGTCTACGTCAGCAAGCTGCGCCAGGTATCTCAAATTCAACCCACTTGAGCAGGTACTCGTAGTACGAGTCACCCCTGGACCCCAGCCTGATCTCGGAAGCGACGAACTGCCCGTTCATCGGTCTGTTCACCCGTCAGCAGCTAGCCAGATCACAACCGCAACAAAGGCAGCGGACTCACGAGATAAAGATCGGCGCAATCCCATCATGAATCGCCTGCCCCCGAATCAGCTCCGTGACCTTCTCCGCCTTCCTCCAGTACACATAATCCCCCGTCAGATGACTCAGGTACTTCAACTCCAGCTGCAAGCTCGCAGCCTCCGCGAGGCTCGCGACACCCTGGTTGCCCTTGTCGGGGATGCCTTGGCGGGTAGCGAGGTTGATGCCGGACCAGGGGATGCCAGAAGGGGAGGAGAAGGCGCCGAGGAGACGTTCACCGAGGTCGGTTGCGAGGTCGAGGTAGAGGGGTGCGTCGGCTTGGATAGCCGGGGAGGGGTGGACAGAGGTGAGGTAGTGTGCCGAGAGGAGGCCGCCGAGAATACGGATGGTGGTCTGTTGTTACATGGGCTTGTTAGATGTACTCGGGTGACAAGGAAGGTCCATGTAGCTCACCTCAAACGTGTTGAACTCGGCGTTCCGCTCGAAGTTCAAATGGTCGCGACACCAGTCCCGAGCGCGAGTGTACTCCGGGATGAGGTCCATGATGAGCAGCGAGTCGATAGCGTCCACGATGGTGTACCCTACACCGCCGGTGGTGGTGAGGTTGTGCCCGGTTTGAGAAATAGGTTGGTACTGAAAGCACAAGGTGTGTGTTGTGAGTTTTGGGGCTGCGCGACCGATACATGGTCATACTCACTTCGTCGGCACCATACGCGTGCTCCTCTGTGGTATCACGATCCTGCGTTAGCTGGCTTTCAAGTACGAGCCCTCGCTTAAGCCACCCAACACATACCGTATGAATGCCAGCTCCACTGCGATCAACTTGTCAGCTTAGCCATGACAGCACATGAAGTCCGATTTTAGCTCACCTCAAACGCCTCCTTGATGGCATCGCGCTTCTCCACGTCCGCCGTGAGCTTCAGTCCCCCAATACCCGACGGTAGCTCCGATGGCTTGATAATTCCGAATTTGCTGACAGGAACCTTTGCCTGCTTCACCGGTGCGTTTCGAGCTTCCAGTATAGGCGCGATAGCCTGCGAGCGCATGGTAAACGGGATGAGCTCAACCCCCTCTGCAATTCAAGGTGATGAAAGCGCACCTTGTAGCCGAACCATGTCACAGCTGCCAATCCTAAACAGGATAACAGAAGTCTGAAGATACCCAGCACCTGAATCTGCCCCACCTTCTTCTCGAGCTATTCCATCGCGTCCAGCACCCCAGATCAGCCTCCCATCCTCATTGTCCAGCCCGGCATGACCAGCCCACTCACCTCAACGGGGTCCAGCTTCTTGGCCTCCTTCGGGGACTTCCCGCCCTTCGGCGCTCGTGCGCGTACTTCAGACATGATATGCGCTCTTTTTGTGTGCTTTGAGCAGACCGTAAAGAGAAGATGCGATGTGGTGGTCTTTCCACGACGACGCTAGCACTTCGGCTCGCTGCACCGCGGGCTGCGGGTGGAGGCCAGAGGGTGTCCGTGCGCGGCGGCGGCGGTCGCCGCTCAGCACCAACGCGTCGAGGCTCGGTCTTTGGTGAGGCAAAACATCAGACCACCATGTCGGATGCCCATCTTTCTTCGTCACCTTGCCCACAGCCAATAATCCCCCTGGAAAGTGAGGCCAAACATGTCGCTCTCAAGACCATCTACCGCACTCGATACCTTCCAACCTACCGACTCATTCTTCGACCGGGAGCGGGAACGGCTTATCGAAGAGATCTCCACGGTATGTCGGTCCTTCGCGTCTCTCGCTCGTGTTGCTAGCTCCAGCGGTTCGCATAGGACCACGAGGTATGATGCTGATACTTGCTCGTGTAGAACTTTGAAGAGCTCATGGGGAACGCCAATGTCCTGAACCGGAAACTGGAGGAGGTGTTTGGCGTTGGCAAGGAGTTCACGACTGTCGCCGCTTTGTGGGGGGTGAGCTTGCCCGTCGGTTGGATTATCCGAATGAAGCTGATAGGATCTTCACAGCGCTTCAGCTCTCTCATCAAAGAACAACAGGTCAGCTGAACTTTTGATTTTTCGGTTTGCGAGAGCGTAACAGCTGACGACGACGGCGTGTAGACGGAGCTGGCAGCGTCCGCAGACGTGGGAGTGCCCGGGACGGGCGGGGCAAACTTTCAGGCTGGGCAGAACCCACCGTCAAGGTAGAAAAGTGGGGATTTTTTTCATGGGAGCTAGAGGGCTAGAGTGTATAACCTACGTGTATGTATCGTGTACTTGCTCACGGGAAGGCTGATGAGGGTGGCACCACGGATCCCTCTGATGGGAGTCTCGCGGTACAGTCACGACTACTATGCCAAGATTCATATGGATGAAGGAAAGGAACTGATTATGATATCTAAAATTGATCCAAAAAGTAGATGTATGACTGAAATCGACGCGCAACAACCACATTACTCGGCCTGAAGCTTCTCTGTCCCAGCAGGCGCCACGGCCTCCTTCCTCTCGTTCAGCTCTACCGCAATCTCATCCTTGGTCCTGAATTTGATGATCTTGTCGGTCTCGACAGAGTTGTGGGACTTGCCGAGGAAGTAGTTGGAGGCGAAGAAGGCAGCACCGAGGGCGGCAAAGTTGACGATCAGAGCGCCGAGGAAGAGGTTGGGGACGGACTCCATGTAGGCTGCAGTCGGCGCAAGATCAGCATCATGTCCAGTGAAGTTGTAACACAGATCACAACGTACCCTTCTTCACCAACTCTCGGGGCTCAGTCAACCTCGCAACATAGATCGACCCAAAAATGGAAGCCAGCTCGGTAGAGTTGTAAGTCCCGCCGAGGTACTTCTCGAGGTGCGCAGGAACCTCCTTGTTCCATACCACCGACGAGATCGCAATGGCGATAGAGCTTCCAACGGAACTCCACAGGTTGAGCACGGCGACGGCGATACCCATGTCCTGGTGCGGGACGGAGCCCTGCACGGCGACCCAAGAGGAAGTGACGGAGACAGCGCCGCCGATGCCCATGAGGACCTGAGAGCAGACGAGAACGGCGGTAGTGGGGTGCTTGGTAGAGTAGTAGACGAGGCCCACGCCGCTGTGTTGAGCAGTCAGTATGAAGTAGACAGTGACGACAGGATGGTTAGTACTCACATGCACCGGATGGCGAGGCCACAAATCTGGAGAACCTTGAACCGGTGGGTGATGCGCATGATGAGACCGACAAAGATGGCCAGACTGCACATGGTCACAGACAACGTGTTGGTGAAGAAGGTGTAGTTTCGGTCCTGGGGATTTGAGTTAGTATGCAGTTCCGATCACGACTGCTTCGGGAAATGAACTCACAGACCAGTCGACGATGACATACACCCAGGACATGAAGTAAGTGTCGGTGAGGTAGGACGAGAAGAAGTAGAAGATGTCGATGAAGACACAAGCAAGCTGAGAGTGGCATTGGTGTCAGCTGTATCCTCAAGAGTAGTAACGGGTCAGCTCACGAAAGTCCTGTTGAGCACACGCTTGGGCATGAAGGGGTAGGTGGCGTAGAAACCGTCCCAGATGCACCAGGAGATGAATAGGAGACCGCCGATGACCAGCATGGCGATGAGCGATGCTACCAACGGAATTGATGTCAGCAACGGTGTCTTCCAGTAGCATGCCAACATATGAGGAACTTACGGTTCTTGTACCCGTTCTTGGCGGTAGTGTTGAGGGTCAAGGGAGCCAGGATGAGGGCAAATCCAAAGCCCATGAGCAGCAGCCCAAAGACATTGAGCCTCATCCAGTAGAATCGGATCTTCCCGTAGGTGGTACGCTGGACAGCGGCCTCTCCCAGGATCTCCTGGCGGCGGGCGAGAGATGAGGCAGCAAGGGAGACATGGCCCAGCTTCTTGGCGCGGGCGTCGCCGATGAGAAGGACGATAAGGGCCGGGGAGACACAAACCGGAAGAAGGATTGCGAACATTCCGTACTGCGATGATATGGTCAGCCTCCGCGGCAATTATCAAGCGAGAGAACTGGACAGGACGTACCCCCCATCGCCAGCCGTTAGCGCTGTATGCACTGATACCGGTGGTGATGTACCCTGCGACAAAAGCGTTGACCACGTAAGGCAAGTTGATCGCTCCGTCAACAAACGCTCGCCATTGGAGCGAGGTGATGTCGGCGATGATCAAACTGTTGACTGTAACATGATGTTAGCCGCTGCATCTCCAGGGCAGAAGACACCGCTACTTACGGAAAGTGATACCAGAGTTGCCAATGGTGTAGATGACTTGACCGGCAACGACAGTGGACACGTTGTTGGCACCGGCGCACATGGCATAGCCAACAGCGTAGCATGTGACACACACAGCAAGGGCGTGGGGTCGAGACCAGATGTCCGCAACCTGCCCAACCACCTATCGTCAGCCTCAGATCTACTACCATCACGGACTTGTGCTCACCTTGGCAATGAAAGGCTGGGACACCCCGTTCAAGATACCGTTGATGACGGCGATGGTACCGATGACAGTGTGCTCCCCGAAGGCTGAAGTGGCGAAGGCAGCGTCTGATCGCAATCACGTCAGCACAACGCTAAAACTTTCGCTGCCATATATGGCGTTCAACTCACAGGCATAAGTAGTGCTTCGGCTGAGCGCATACACGTATGCGATGAGAGCAATAGACCCCCAAAGAGCGTAGATGCCCATGCCCTTGCCGAACACAAGGTCTGTTACCCCATTTTGTCAGCGACGTTCACCGGTCGGCAGCCTTCTGAACAAAAATGGTATGACTTACAAAGCCCCTCAATCCTGGTCACACCCGGGTCCTGCTCGACCACGGGGGCACTAGGCTTGCCAGGATCCCCTGCCTCTGGGTCGAGGTCCTTGCTGTCGTGCTCGGATTGCAAGTGGGCATCGTCGACGTCTTGCTGCTGCATGTGCTCCTCGAAGGCGAGGGTCTGCACGATAGGCGGTGGTATCGTAGCGGGGTTCCCAGACATGGTGGGGTGTTGAAGCGGGCTAGTAGCTGCCTGGTAGCTCTGGTGTTTTTGGGAGGGCAGTCATGGTGGAGCTGTCGAAGAGTGTCGGGTTTATATATCGAAAAAGTTGAAGATACTGCACGCCGGGCGGGCCCGTCGGACCAGCATGTGGTGCTGCTGCTCCACGTTCTGTACCTTTTGTGGGGCATCAGTATGCTTAACCGGGACCATTCCGACCTGTGTGTCTCGCAGCTCACAAACAGGACAGCCTGTGGAGGTCTGACCCGAAAGATACTGCTTCAAGAAGACGGGTGTGGTCTTGCAACCACCGAGGCCCTGGCCCGACGCGTAAAAGGTGGCTGATCCGCGGGCTGGGCAGGCAGTCCGCCACCATCTTGGCAGGATCCACCCTATCGCTTATCGCTCCTGACGCTTGCACTATCTTCCAAGCAATCCACCAACAAGAGCGACGCGGCCGAAAGAAGCGCGCCGACTGGGGCCGAGGTACGCTGGGGAAAGATATCGTAGAAAGTGATCGACGAGTGATCGAGAGCATCACGATAAGTACGCGCCTCAATCAGATACCATCGACTTGTTGATGCTCACATCCTCTCCTCAGACCGTGCGCAGCGCGGCAGCACCTATCTGAGTACGTCGCTCCCATGTGCAGAGAGAGCTGCCCGTCGGCCGATCAACGTACATGGTAGTCAGCGGAACCAGAACAGACAGGGCGCGGCCGACAAATGGATGATGATGAGGAAGAAGTGGCCTGGAGGTGGGACGGCCCGGGCTCCGGTCCTCCAGACTCCAGAGCACCGCGGTATGTACGCTCGCTGCAACAAAAGGTGCCCGTATCACTTCTGCTGATTGTTAAGACGAACTGTGTACATACAGGCAGTGCTACTCAATACATCCCGCCAATATTTATGCGCATACTGGATACCTATGAACGGTGCAGTATCCTCAATCTCAAGCCATGATGGCGGCGGGTTCGGGGCACGATTCCAGGCAGGAGACGAAAACGCCGGCAACAACGGGACCAGAAAAGCTGCAGGAGATGGCAGGGACAGTTTGCTTCAAGTCAGCACTCAGCAGGATCCAAACGAGGACACATCAGAACAACACCGAGGTGGTGCACCACAAGACCAACACGCGACTACCACTTCACCGAGGAGATGCCTTCTCTCGCATGACTGGCGCGTGGCTGATTTTCGCGTGTGTTGTACATAAGCAAGTTTCTTATCACCGCCTCCACCGTCTCCGCCGCTTTCATCAGCTGCTATGCTCGCTCTGCTCTACCTATCACAACTGTAGCAGTTCCGCATCCGTCCGCCATTCGGCCTATGCTCCTCCAGCGGTGGCAAAAGTACTTGTAAGTAGCTGTAGTCTGCGTATGCTGGGTCATTATTCAACTACTCGAGCTTCGATTCATCACGCGGGGACGTATGTACGAGTCCACTTCATGTGTGAGTGTCACATGGTAGCATAGTTTGATATGTACAAAATCGACAATGTCCTTCTCACGACCGCGTCACCTCTACACCTCTACACCCCGCACTCGCCCGCCAGTCGCCACCCTGCATCCCAGCCCTCATCTCCCCCAGTCTTCCCCCCCGCCTCTCCCCTTCCGGTACGGCGTCTGGCACAGCTTCTCCACCTACTCCTTCTTCTGCCATACGCCACCAGCAAACGTCGAAGACATGTTCGCCTTCATCTTCTCCATGATGGCTTCTGAAGCCGCCTTGCCTCCTCTCATTGGCCTGTCATAAGGGGCGAAAGAAAAAGAGGGACTGGCGCATGCCGCGCCCTTGGCAGCGACAGCGGGGGAACCGTTGGGTGAAGCGCTGGCGTTGGGAGTGCTAGTGCCAACGGGACCATTCGCTGGCCATCGAGCCTGCGAGTAAAAATCCGCCATAACTTTATCCATCCTCTTCTTCGACGCCTGCTCCGCCGCAGCGAGCTCGGCTTCCGTCGGGAGTCTGCCCGGGGTAGACCCACGCTTGGGTAGGGGAGTGGATGAGGTGGAGGAAGAGCCCTTCCTTGGATGCGCCGCTCGCCGTGCGCTGGTTGTCTTGGACGACAACTCAGCGATGGCTCGCGCCGCCCAGCTGAGAGGAGGAGTAGACGGAGGTGCTTCAGCAGGCTGCTTGCTAGACCCCGTCGCTGCCGTCCCGGGCACCTGGCTGATCTCGACCTTCTCCACCGGTACCGCCTCCACCGTCTCAAGCGGCTTCCCTGGTGCAAGAACAGCGACCATCTCGGGCTGCGACAGCTCGGTGGCCGAGTGCGGATCGGACCCACTCGAAGGAGAGTGAGCGACCGCGACGCTAGGCGTAGAGGCAGACGGCACGCTGGTAGGGATGGCAGAAGGCGCTGCGGGGGAAGAAGGCTTGCTCGACGAAGGGGCAGCCGGAGGAGAAGAGAGAGACGAAGGCCCGGCTGAGGACGGTCCTGCGTGCTGTTGGGGCGGCGAGGCGTCGTTGTTGCCCGCTGCAGCGGCTCGCTTGGCGGCGCTCTTCTTGATGTTGACTTGCTTCTTCTCCTTCTTCTTCTTCTTGCTGGCGCGCTTAGCAGCGGCCTGAGCATCAGCTAAAGAAGATATCCGGTCAGTGACTGTCTACAAACTGCACTGTGATGCGCAACAAGAACGTATCACTCACCCGCTTCGCGCTGTGCCTTTGACGTTTCCTCATCCGCCACAGCGGTAGGTTTCACAGGCGCCGCTTCTGCAACTAATTGGTCAGCTCCAAGGACGGGCCAAAGGGTCGTGAGGCAACTTACCAGACGAAATACGCAGTGCGTCGTCCACATCGTCAAGCTCGGCGCCCTCCACCTCCTCAGCCGACTTCACCCCCTCGACCTCGACAGGTGCGGTCACGGGTTCCATCACAGGTGCCCCCGACTGCTGAACCGTCTCAGGAGCCGGGGCATCCAGGCCAGTCGGAAGAGCCGCGGGGGCGACGTCTCGAGGCTCAGACGATGGGAGGGACTGAGTAGGAGACGCCGCCCGGGAGGAACCGCTAGCGACCTCGGTGACTATAGAGTGCATCGTTAGTATTGATGTCATGGCATGGAACGCAAGACACGAAAAACTCACCGGACACACACACATCAGACGCATCGACCTTGACGTCCTTGTGGATCGCCCCAGCAGCCACCTCTCCCTCCTTGACATCTACCACAGTGGCACCTAGCACGCGTGCCCGTTAGCATAGCTTCTGTTAACCAGTCTCCGCCGACGAGGTAATGCTCACCATCTGCCTGGTTCTCCGCCAGCATAGTCTTCTCCTGCTCCTGCTCGAGCACCTTTGTCTCGACGTTCTCAGGCTTGGGGATCGCAACGACCGCAGTGTCGAGCTTGAGGGGCGCTTGCTCATCGGTAGAGAAAACGACAGTGGCAGTGTCACTCGCGGGGCTGGCATCTATAGCGTGGTCAGTATGATGTTGCTGCTGTGTGAAGACAGACGCGATAGATGAACACGTACTGGATATTACGGACAGTGGGCTGTCCGTGACCTCGGTGGAGAGGTCTCCTGCAAGCCCCTTGATAACATCCTCCGGCTCATCGCTCTTCTTGACGGCGGACCCGTCTGCAGGATATATGCGTCAGCCAGAGCAGTCCGTGATAAAAGAAGACCGACCTCGAGCACAAGCACGCACCCTTGACTACTTCGACTTGACTAGGCGCAGTCACCTTCGGCGCTGGGACGGAAGGCTTGGCGACGGGGTAGATATGGGTACTGTCGGGGATTCCCGGGTAGTAAACTTGAACCTTGGCACCCTCGACGCGCGAGATCTTGCCAGGATCCGTTCGGGCCTGTTGGGAACAATTATTGTCAGCGCAACCCAGCTTGATCCAAGCACGTCACGAGATGCCAGACACTTACGATGAGGATCCAGTAGGTACAGTGGCGATAGGTGACGCGCAGCTGGCATTCCATCTTGAAGGCTTCGAGCTGGAGCTTCCCCAGTTGCTCAAGAACAGTAGCCGGAACAACTTGCACGGCATCGTTCTGAAAGTTGACCAGCATCAGAGAATAAACCAGCACCTGCGTAATGTCTAACCAGAACTCACCTCGTTCTCGATACACCAAGGACTCGTCAAGAACGCCTTCTCCAGCTCGAATGCGGCCTCGTCGAGCTTGCTGGCAAACATCCGAAGGTCGTGGTCGAAGAGCACGGCGCGAGCCGCAGGGAAGTTGGCCACGCTTGAATCGACCATGTGGCCGCACACAGAAGTCCTGGCAGCCCACTGTGTGGCCAGTGACTCTTTCGGGAAGGGCACAAGCTTCCCCTATCAATCACCATATCAGCAACCAACAGCATACATCTCAAAGCAGCCGAAAATGAGTCTACTCACGACTGTGAACCAGCACTGGTCGCCATCCTGCGACATGAAGTCGTACCCATCTTGCAAAGCTTGCAAATAAAGATGCTTGCACACGACAGACAAGCGCGACAGTGCCTCTCTCTATAACCATCTGACGTTAGTAGTACGCGACGTTGATAGAGAAACAGTGCACTCACGTCCTTGCAGAGGACTTTGTCCCTCCAGGTTCCCTCGTGACTGGCAGCAAGCATCATCGTGTTCTTGATCCAAGCCATGTACTGACTAGAGAAGTCGCCGACGGGGAAAAACTGGTTGGGGACTTTGACAGGGGGCAGGTTGAGCTTCTTGGCAGACTGTCGAGTCGTGGGTTGGGTATCGAGCAGCTGCACAAATGATCCCGAGCCGGAATGAGCACGGAACTTCTTGAAGGGGCGGTGATCCTCGCAGTGTACTACGGTCTTGATGGTGTTGATCGCGTCCCCATATCTCTATTGCACAAACATGCCAGTGGTTAGTATAGATAAAGTCAACACTGATCGGCTCAAGCGGCATCGGACTCACCATCGTCAAGATGAACTCATTTTCTGTGACCTTGAATTTCAGACCCAGCTGGGAGTAGTTCGGGTTGTGGATGGCGGCGTGCTCATTGTACTTGATGAGCGCCCGCACGGAATCACGTATGTCTTGTGGGAGTCCCCTGCAGTCGGCGTCATCCTATCCCGCTCCCGATAGTCAGCGGCGGCCCGTCACAAGCTTAACCTATCGCTGGCAAGAGGCACTCACCGGGTTGTATCCCTCAGGGCTTTCAATCAGCCATTTACCGATCCTATTGTTGATGGTGTATGCCATCACTTGGCAGCAAAGGACGTGACCGCACATCCCAAGCTGCGCTCCAACGGCATTGACTCCTGCCCTTCGCCCGGACTCGTACATACTGGCTGACACGCCTGACCCCTTGCGATATCCATCGCGATATCCTGCTCCACTGCCAGCGCTATACCCTTTAGTGTGCCCCTCGAGGTATGCCGAGGCGTACTCCAGTTGATCTTTATCAATGGTTCCGTTCTCCAAGTCGAGGCGGAGTCCAATACTAGACAAGGTCTGCAGTAGATTGGGGCTGACCGTGACGCGAGCTGGCCTGGGGGGAGGAGGTGGAGAAGAAGAGCTCGGGGGAGAAGACCGGGTGGGGGTACCGTACATGCCGTAGGGGTCGGACGATGGGTGATCATTGCCGAGGGTAGGCTATGACGGTAGATCACAATATGAGTATACATCACCAAGTTGGCACTAGCGGGCGATACTTACATAAGAAGGGCCGTTTTGGCTAGTGGCACCGGTGCCATGGGCAGCCTTGCCAGCTGCGAAGAAGATGTTGGCCTGATTGGGCTGCACCGCAAAAACAGCATATCAGTGTCATGTCCAGAGTATATACTCTAGGCCAAGAAGAACGACTCACAAGCGGCGGGCCAAATGGGTCTTCCCGCGCAGGCCGGACAGGAGCCTCATCGATAGCGGAATCCGTGACTTGTTGTGCGTCATGGGCGACCGCACTGTCGTCCGCGGTGACCTTGGGAGCCTGTACGTTCTCGACTTGGTCGCGAGAAGGAGTGGTCATAGTCGGAACCGCAGACACGTCACGAGTGGAGTGGCCGTCGGATACAACCTTAAGGACGAGTAGTGGTCAGCTCGAGCACAATGATGAAGAGGGGTGGGAGGAGGAACTCACAGACTGGGTCTCAACGGGCTGTTTGGCCTCGACTGAGGCGGGGAGCTCAACAGGCTTCTCAGCCTCGGTGGAGGCAGGCAGGTCAATGGGCCGCTCAGCCTCGACAGTGGCAGAAGGAAGGTCTGCAGGCACATTGCCTGTGTCCGGCGCGAGAGCAGGAATCTCCTGTTGAATGGTAATCTCCTGTTGAGTGGTGAAGTTGATGTCCCGTTTAGCCTGTGGAAGGAAGAGAAGGAAGGGGAATGTCAGCGATGCATAGGAGATTGGAGATTAAGCCACACCACTCACCACCTCGGGCACAGGCAACTCAGCGGTCTCATCGACTGCGGCCGGCAGTTCAACGGGCTGCTCGGCCTCGACAGCCACATGAGCAGCAACCTCGTGAGTGGTGACGGGGGGATCGACGTGCAGCTTAGCCTTGAGGGGGCAAGAGAGATTTGTCATCATTATGCAATGGATTGGAGGTCAGGTCACATGTGCACCACTCACGACATCAGAAGCGAGAGGCTCAGAGACCTCCTTGACGGCGACTGGCAGGACAACGGGCTTCTCAGCGTTGGAGGAGACAGGCAGACCCGCATCCAGACTGTCTGCCTTCGACACAGGAGCAGGAGCCTCCTCTTCAGCGGTGATAGAGGCGATGGAGGGCTCGATGTCCGGCTTAGCCTGTGAGGGGGGCGGGGAGGAGAAGGGGATCCATCAGCATCGCACACTCTATGGGAGGGCAAGTCACACTAAGTGGTGCTACTCACGGTTTCGGCCACAGGCAGTTCTTCAGGAGTCTCCTCAACGGCAGCAGGCTGGCCAACGGGCTGCTCGGTCTCGGCAGCGTCAGGGAGGTTAACCGGCTGCTCAGCCTCGACAGTGGCAGGGATCTCCGCAGCCATACCGTCTGTCTCCGGCGCGGGAACAGAGGCGTTTTCTGCGATGACGGGGTACTCGATATCCGGCGTAGCCTGTGAGAAGTGCGGAAGGGAGTGGGTCCTATCCGCATTGCATGGCATAGCCCTATCATGTACCACTCACGGTCTCGGGCACAGCCAGTTCAGTGTTCTCCTCCACAGCAGTGAGGCTGGCATCCAGGTCGCCTTCCGTCTGAACGGGCTGGACATCGACAACGACAGAGAGGTCGGCAGTCAGATCGTCTGACTCCGGGGCGCCAGCAGAGACCTCTTGAGCGGTGACCGAAGACTCGATACTCGGTTCAGCCTTTGAGAGGGTGTACGTGTGGAAGGGGAGCGGGGATGAGAGGGAGGGAGGGAGGGAGGGAGGAGGGGGGGGGGGGGGCTATCAGCATCGCACAGTAGGTTGAAGATCAAGCCATACAGAAGAGTACCACTTACGACTTCGGGCACAAGCGACTCAGGAGTCTCAATCACGGCGGTAGCGCCGTACGACGGAGAAGTAGCATCGAGGTCGTCTGAAGCAGACTCGCCGTTGATGAGGGGAGAGGTCTCATCGATGCGCGGAATCTATGACGGCAAGGTTGAGAGACAATGTCAGCAAGATGCATCTCTTCATCGCACTTGGGTACCAGAGCATGGATAGACGACTCACCTGGTTGTCCTCGGTAACGTTGACGGGGCCAGAGACGAGACGGCGAAGCTGACGATAGGAGAATCGGAGGACGAAGTAACCAGAGCAGACCCCAAAGACCAAGCTATAGCAGTGTGCAGTTAGCTAGCTGTCGTCGTGAAGGCCAGTGACAAGGGGAGGTATGACTTACTACGTAGCGCGCTTGACACCGTTGACGACCTTCCTCTCGGCCGTGTCCAGAACATTGACCAAAGGAGTAAGAGTGGTGTTGACGACATGATCGCAGGCTTGACCGATGGCGCTATCCTCGAAGGGAGAGGGCGCAGTATCAGAGGCAGCAGAGATATCCTGGGTGGTAGTGCCGTGTATAGTAGCTGGACGTTTGTTGAACGTGTGGTAGACCCCTGCAACGCCAGAGGCTAGGAGGGAGATGACTCGCTGGAGTATCTGCGAGAGCATCTTGGTAGGTGATGTCGTGAGGTGTGTGCCAGTGTAAGGCTAAGTGCTGAAGGGTTTGTGTGTGATGTCGGGTAGATTGTTGAGAGTGATGGGAGGAGGGAGAGATGGGAAAGGAGGGGGAGGGGGGTCCTTTATACCTTTCTCCTACCATCCTGGGTTTTTCTTTCTTCCAAGTCTTATTGTTCACCACCTCCTATTGTTCGCTCATATCGCCTTTTGTTGTGGATATCATTGCCGAAGACCACCCTTCGTCCCTGGTGCGCTGGGGCCTCCATGTCTGCCGGGAAAGCCTCGCCATTTCCCAACCCGCGGGTGTCGTGCCGAGGGAGTTCTGCCGAGCATGGAGGGTAGTATCCAGACAAAAAGGTTATGAGGTACGAGCTGCTTTCAGATCAAGATTCTAGGGTAAAGTTGGTGGAGGAATCATGCAATGAATAGGTCTGTGCGTGGGATGAAACATGAAACATGCAAGGCAAGGAAGGGGGAAGCGTGGCGTGCGCGCGCTCCTGGAGGGTCTCTGGCTCAGCCGCTCAGCCAATGAGAAAGATCCCGAACCCGCTGCGCGCGCATCTCGCGCCGAACATGAGGAGGAAGAATGCTGCTGCAGGAGGTCTGTCTTCTCTCAGTGCAATGTAGTGGCCATGAGCCTCCATCCAGGAAGGCTTCTGTGGAGACAATGATTGCACACACCCCAAGAGAGCCAGGCGGCTGGCGAGAAGAAGGTCGGCCCCCGTTGGTTGAATGCATGCGACGACTCGTTCCTCTTGTTGCGCACGGGCCTCCTCGTACATCTACTGCGCCTACTTCCTTCTTCCGGAACTGCTCCTTATGAACAATAGACTTCTCTTTCAATCTAAAACACAGGACGCCCCATGACACACATGATTCAGCTTGTATGCCCTACGGCCATATGCCGCCCCGCTCTTCCCGGCACCGAAGACAGGTGAGAGCACGCCCGAAGAAGAAGGATGAGAACGAACCCGCCCGCCGCCGCCGTCAGTTGCCCCGCTGTAAACCGCGGACTCTTGCCCGAAGGATGACAATGATTGCCGTCTGGTCCCACCACATGCCGCCACCGTGTTCGGTACTGGCCTTCGGCGATGAGCTTCTCACGAACAATAGACACGAGCATGTGCTATTAGTAAGCCGCAGCCCCGCCTGTTCCTCCTGTGGTGGCGCTGCTGGACTCTGCCCGGGAGGCTTGCCCACGCAGAGCTTCGTGCGTGTGTCTGGTCGAAGTTTCGGGGTTAACGGACCTCCCGGAACGAAGAGACCACGCCCCCCACCCGCGCACTTTTTGCGCTGTACTCTCAGAGCACTCAACATCAACCACACCTCCTCGCCGCTAGTGCACCCATGACCGGCCAACCCAACCACAAGCCGCCAGAAGACCCAGCATCGCCCGCAACTCGCCTTCAGAAAACCTTCTAACATAGACAAGGGCCGTAACATAGGTATGGACAATAATGGAGGAGATTTGTGGTTTGGTGTTTTATGAAGTAAGTGATACTAAGGTGAAGTGGTAGAGGGTGGTGGTGGAGAGGGTGTTTGGTAGAGAGAAAAGGGAGATCACATTTCGCCATGCGACTACCCGCCAGCAGAACTAAATGGTACAATCACTGCTGCTTGCACTCCGGGTTGGGGGCGGCACCGCCTTGGCCTTCCTCCTGTTTACTAGCCCGTCCATACGTCAGCTCCACATTCTTCTCTACCTCGTCATCCATGGGGCCCTGAACCAGACCAAACGCTCACCTCGTCATCGTCGTAGTCGTCCTCATCCTCAAAGTCATCCTCGTCCTCATCGTCAAAGTCCGCCTCGTACCTCAACGCCTTGCCGGTGAAGTAGTCGATGGCACGGGGGATGATCTTCTCCTTGAAGTCCTCTCCGATCTGGTAGTCAACCTCGAGGTTGGCGTCGAGCTCCTCGAGCTCGTCCTCGTCGACGTCCGAGGCCTCGAGGGTCTCGGGCGTAGGGGGCTGAGGGGGCTTGAAGAAGTTGAAGAAGGAGTCGGTGGGGACGACCTTTCGGATCACACGGGTTCGGCCGGTGGCTACGGGGGTGGTGTCAGCGAAACGTTTAGGCAGCCTCGGAACTTCCAATGTGATCAACTCACTCTTGTTCCTCTGCTTCTTGATCTCGACCTTCTTGGTGAGGTCCTTCTCCTCCTTCCACTTGATCTCGGACCCGGAAGCCCGGTCGTAGACAAAATCACCGCCGTACCCGACCTCCTCCTGTAGAGTGCAAATCCATCAGCTTTCGGTGAGGAGGAACGACCGGCAGATGGACCGTGCCAATGACCAGAAATGGACACCCACCTGGTAGTAGTAGCTCTTCGTGAGCTCGGCGTCCTCGAAGAAGTCGTTGGGCGCAAACACGAAGTGGAGCTTGAACCCAGGCTGGTCCTCCTCGGGGTACGAGAGACGGACGTCGATGAGCGACTTGAGGGCCTGCAACCATCCCACACAGTCAGCGCCAGCACTTTCGCCTCACCCCAGGCACCTCTTCCCCACGCTGTGACTCCATCGTGACTCACCTCCTCGTCCCGCTCGGTGATGGTCTCGGCCACAGGCAAGTGGTTCTTGAGCGCCGTCAACCAGAACTCGGGGATACCCTTGGACACGTCGCTCTCGTCAATCTCCTCGACGGTCGCACCCTCCTCCTCGTCCTCGTCGTCAGAGTCGGCCTCCTTGCCCTTGGTGACCTCCTCGTCGGTGGGCTCGGCCTGGCCGGTCACAATCGCCTGACGGCGCTCGTACAAGGGCTGGTACTTGGCCGCAAACTACTCCCACGGTCGCGTCAGCAACCTTCTCTTCCCACCTGGCCGAGACAAAGGACGCCAGACTCACCTTCTTCTCGAGCTCGAGGATGGCCATCTGGAACTCAACCTCAATCTTGGTGTGCTCCTCCTGCACACCCTTGAGGCCGTCGATCCTGCGTCGCACAGACGCGGGGAGGGACTCGATGTAGCCAGACGAGCGGCCGATGAGGTCATCGAGCTTGTGCTGGGCGAGGGCGAGGAGGGCGGGGTTCTGTGTTGGGAGAACGGAGTTAGCACGTGATGCGCGGAGGTTGGGGATGACGATCGCTAGATGCGGGGGGAGGGCGCGGTGCCGAGATAGCCAGAGAGAGGGGGCGGGAGCGCGCGCGGAGAGCGCCAAGACGTGTCGGTATGAGGAGACACCAGACGCGGTGGGATGCCTTCGCTGGGAGCGGATTACAAGCCCAACCAACACCTCATCGCGTCCCCCCACCAACCACCCCCGCCTTCCAGAAATTCTCCGCACTTCACGTCTCACCCCCTTTCCCACCCCACCCCAACAAAATCACACTCCAAGAGACTCACCTTCGCAAGCAAGCTCGCGGGGTTCACCTCCCCAACATCCTCCCCATCATCGCCCTCACTCTCCTCGCCCTCCGCGAGGGTCTCCACGGTCGGCTGGCCCAAGTTGGCGGGGCGGTTCTGCAGGACGCCCGTCTCGAGGGGGGTGTTCTGCGGGGTGGGGGCGACGTCGAGGGTGGAGTCGGCGCGCTGGATATCTTGGTTCTGGGACATGGCTGTGCTGTGTTTGGGTAGGGTAGGTGGGGGGAGAGAGGGGAGATGGGATGGCTTGAGAGCTTGAGAGGCAGGATTGAAGTTGCAGGCGGCATCTGACGCGACAGCCTCGCCACCCGCACATATCGCCGCTATTCCCGAGTGTGGCGTGGCGCGTATGAGTGGGGGGAAGCAGCGCTGGGGTGGCATCTTCTGATCTCATTCCTGCATCAACTCGGGTATGCGTATCCATGCCTGGGTCCGGCGACAGCACAGAGAGTGATTGCAAGAAGTCGCATGCATGCCAGACACCAGATCAATGCCGGAATCCCAATCTTCTCCACGAACGTGTGTATACAAGCTCTTCCTTCTTCCTCTTCCCACCGCCCCGCTCCCCGCCCAGACAGACTAGCAAGAAAGAAACACACAAAGACATCCACAACCGCCAGACTAGCAGCCAAAACGAAGCCAAAGACGAAAAGATATATCTAAATCCAAGATTCACGTAATATAAAGCTCGCTCCTCAACCCCCCTCCCCCTCCTCATTCTCCAGCGAGCAAACACAGATCGAGAACCCGCCCCCAAAAAAACAATGTACAGTACGCTCCCACCCGGAATCAGCCCCATGTCCATGCGATGTGGCAGCCCGCGCCCGCCTGGGCTGCGCCAGTCCCCGTCCGGAGCGGGTGTTATATGATGGCCATATCCCGCAGAGCGTTCTTCAAGATCGTGTCCTGTAGCCCCGCATCCCGTCAGCTCTGCGTTTCTGCTTCTATCTCTTCAGTTTCAAACACCAACCCAGAAGATGACTCACCTGGCAAGCAGCCATCACAACCTTTACATTCTGCACATCCACCGCTGTCGTCACATGGCAGTAGATCTCCTTCGTAGGCGTCCTGTTGAGCGAGCGGAACTTGTACTTGAAGAACTCGACGGCATCATTGAAGGAGCCAGGTTTACCGTCGAAGTCGTTGAAGTTGCGCTTGATTTGTTGTTGGGGGTCTTTGATCTTCTCCATGAGGAGGTCGGCTTTGTTGAGGAAGAGGATCTGTGAGAGGGGTGAGTCAGAATGCGGTCTCATGAGTGGGGCGACGTGCGCCCAGGTGCGACTCTGCTCTGGTACTCACGATAGACGTCTTCACAAACCCTGTACACGTTAGGCGGTCTCTGGTCAGCTACGGCCCTGGACGGAAAGGGGGGCTCTCCACAGCAGACTTACACTGCGAGTTGCAAATCGAGTCAAACAGCAACAACGCCTCCTGCATACCGTTTGATTCTGCACAACGACGGGCCAGGCCTCATGTCAGCTTTGCGTCCTTGAAAGGTCATACACCACAAGGGAACTGAGCTGACGCACCTCGGTCTTCTATCAGGCATGAGTTGTAGTCGGAGAGCGCGACCAGGAAGAGGATGGCAGTGACGTTCTCTGCAAGGGGTGTCAACGTCTGTGAGAGCGACTCGATAGGGCGACAGACGTACCAAAGCACGAAGCCCACTTCCGTCGCTCGGAACGCTGGCCTCCCACGTCAAACAGCCGGAAGATCACATCGTGCAGGAGGAACCTCGTCTCGGTTATACCTATCACCCTCAAACGTCAGCTTCTGCTCTCATTCAGTCTTCGGAGACCGAGAGGGGAGAAGCGGCCCCACTCACCCGTCGTCTTGCTCCTAACACGCAACACATCATCCGACGTCGGCCTGTAATCCCTCTGAAACAGCCTCCCCAAGTCCGCATAGAAATACGGCATGTTCTCCGCCAACGCAAACTCGTTACCCCGGCGATAACACTCCTGCACATTCGCGTCCGCCCAGAGGCTCTGAAGGGCCACGAGGTACTTTTCGGGGTAAGGCTCGTTGGTGTTTATGGGAGGTTCTTGGTCGACGAGGGAGATGTAGCGCCGGTTCTCGGAGGCGACGGCGAGGCCTAGCTCGTCCATGACGTCGATGATGGAGCGCATGCCGCCGACAATGTTGGAGAAGGTTATTTTGCTGCGAGGGGAGAATGGGAGGTGTGTCAGCTCATGGCATGAGGTGAGGCGCAACGAGAGATGTACCGGTAGTCCTCAATCTCATCAGGCTGGAACGGACGATCATGTATCAGCCGCATCTGCTTCAAGCTGTCTCCATCGTCAGCCTATACCCCTTCACCTCACCCCCATACAAGACCCATCACAGAGTCACTCACATGGTCGACTTGCCACTCGCACCCGCTCCCAGCAAAAGCAGTTTCACCTCCTTCGCCAGCCGTTTCTCGTCCTGTGCGCGATGTCATGAGATCTCGTCAGCGGGCTGCACCTTTCGTCTCTCGATGGGTTCGTTCATCCCGTTCCGCCGCTCGTTTTGTTCCGCCCTCCCGCCGACCCGCTCTCCCGGTCTGGGTATGCCTTTGAGGCGTTCCCACCTGGGCTAGCCGTCAAGCTCGTGCCCATCACTGGGTGTTGCCTTCCATCCCACAGCTCGACGCCCCCGCTCCCCTCTAACCATCACGCCCATGCCCAAAGACACCCGACAGCCCACAACTCACCTCTTTGAGCGCCCTATCGATCTCCTTGCTCCGCGCGTCCGCGGCGGGGTCCCCACTGGGAGCAGACATGCAGCCACCCATCGTGCTTTGCTGGTGTTGTTGTTGGTGTTATCGGGGGTGAGGGGAGGGGTGTGTGTATGGTGGTGCGATGCTTGCTCTACGGAGGAACAAGGTACGATGACGTTGGAGAGGAGAGGGGAAGCGCGTGGGTCGGTGTGGTTATGAATGACCAGATATGCGGGGTGGGATATCAAGGCAGGACTGGACGGTGAAGCCTCGGTTGATGAAGAGGAGATATGATATGAGGCGTGCGTGCGTGTGGTGTGTGCGTGGGCGAGGGTGAAGGAGGAGGGAGGCGTGGTGGGGAGGAGGGAATCCGTGTTTGTGCGGTCTTCTTTTCCCGAGGGCGTGACTGGAAGCAAAACGACAACGGCAAGAGAAGATGGCTCTTTTCGCTGCGCTATGGATGCTTCTGCGGTATAAGTACCCTCCAGAAAAAGCTGCCTCCGCTGTCCGCTATGCTCCGGCTGTTCTCTGCCGAGGGACCTTTAATGCGAGCCCAGACAGCGACAAAGGGCAGGCAGGGGAGCTGAAATTGGGTGGGGGGGTGGTTGTGAAACGGAGGGAGGGATGACCCTGGCCGGGGGATGTCAATGCGGGTTTGACGTCTGCGGCGGCGTCGGCGGACTGATCGGAGGACGAGAGGGCGTTGATCGGAGGGAGGGAGGCGACGTCGAGGGCAGCGGGTGAGCGAGCGAGCGTCATGGGCAGAGCGGCGGAGAGGAGGTGCAGAGCGGCGGAGAGGAGGTGCGTGTGGTTCATGATGCAGTTTATTGCAGTGCCGAGGGGACGGGACATGGTGCGAGCGCAGGATGAAACGGGACAGCCATGGGAGGAGGAGGAGGGAGAAGGAGCGCAGCAGTCAGCAAATGGCACAACAAGGCTCCTGCTCAAGACCCACGCAGCTGTGGACAGTGCTCACCTTCTGGATTATACGCTAGGCAGCTCGCGGATCGCCTCGGTAGGAAGAAAGTGAACAAGTGACAAGCGTTTCGTTGTCGAGATGGACGACGGTTGTCGACTGTGGTGAAAGTGGAAGGGGGTGTATTCAGGACCGAGAGGGCTAGCGCGAAGGGGGGTGGTTCCTCAATTCCAGCGGACGGGCGGGGGGGCGAAAGAAGAGTCGGTGCGCAGAAGACGAAGAGGAGGGCTGGGTGGTGGACCGGAGGGCAGGATGCATGGAGGGCAAGCCACAGTCGACAGCCACTGCAGGGCGGGCAGGGCTTTCCCTCTTCTGAGTCTGCCAGACAAAAGGACAAACCGACAACAATAAGAACGTGAAAAGGCACGCTTAAGCTTATCCTCCGGCAATTGCCCGATCAGGTAAGAAACCCTACAGACCGCCCTGGGCCGGGGCCGGGGGGTGTTTTAGATGGGGGCACCACTAACAGGTGTGTGGGACTGACTGGTCTTGAACTGTGGCAGCTGACAGCTCGCAGGGCATAGTGCATACATTCGTATACTTGTACACATGGCATTCAAAGTATATACAGCAAAATAAAATCCGGTTCAACAGGATGAATGGGATCAGAGAAAGACAAACAGACAACACCCCAACAGCGACAACTTTACACAGCGAACGATACAGTTCACAGCTCACCCCCAACCCCAGCCACAGCTACAACTCACATCCTCCTCGAGCCGACATAGCACCCCCACCCAACTGCGACAGCCACTACCGCCACGACCCCCCACTTCCACCCCCCACGCCGCCTCCACCACCCTCGCACCTCGCCGTCGTGGCCGAACGTCTTGGCCAACAGACCTCCGAGGCCGACGGTGGTGCTGTCGCGGTGAGGGTGGCTGCCTTTGCCGCTGCCTCCGACCACGGTGGAGGTTGAGGTGGACGTGGAAGTGGTAAGGCCGGGGACAGAGGTGCGAGAAGCCACGCGCGGGAAGAGCGGAGCGGCGTGCGCACCCCCACCACCTACCGTGCGATCCAACGACCTCCTCCGCCTGCGCGTACGCATCTTTCCATGGCCATTCCCCGCCCCACTTCCCGCACCTCCTCCCACTCCTGCACCAGACCCTTCTCCAGCCGCGCCGCCACTGGGACCGGTCCCGTAAGACTCTCTCCGCTGAGCCACCCTCCTCGACAACCCAGCCTCCCACTCGCCCCCGCCCTGCGCACGCGCAACGGTCGGCATAGGCGCACCCCAAGCGTAGCTTGATGAGGCGGATGCCGAGGCTGAGGCAGATGCAGAGGCGGCAAAGGAAGAACGCCGCGTGAGGTAGGGTTGCGGTGCGCGCCATGCAAGGAAGGCGGTGACAGATGCGTCGGCGGCTTGGGAGGGGGAGGCGAGTAGCGCGAGCAGCTTGGTCGCTGCTGGGCTATGCTTCGCCTCGGGAGCGGCTTGCCCGTCGCCTTCATCTTGAGCCTCACCTTCTCCGTGCTCCCCAACACTTGGGAGCCCTGGACCAGGGGAGGAAGCGCGTGTACCCGCCACCGAACCCGAGCGACTCGTCGTAGTACTCGCGCTCGCACTCCCGCTAGCGGAGCTCGAGACAGATGGAATCGCCGCTATCGGCTGGAAACCAGGCCGGTGGGTGAAGTATCCTCCCCCACCGCTGCCTAGGACGACGTCATCGGGGCGCGGGGTGGGTTCAATGAGAGTGTTGGTATTGGGTAAATGCGGGGTCGGGTCAGGTAGAGAGTTGGTGGGGCTAGTGCTGGGGTCGGAGCTGGAGGCGGCGGTGGTTGGTACCAGCTTGTGCAGTTCTTCCCCACCTATCAGGACCGATATGTATCAGCCAATGCCCAGCAAGACGCACACAGCGCGGCCAAGATGGGCGCAGACTCACCAGACCCAACCACGACGACAGCATGCAACCAGTCTTCCCTATCCGCATACCCTCCCACGAGTCTGCGCAGCTCACTCTCCATCTCGCTCGATGGAGGTGGGTGAGGGCTCAATAGCGCGTTCAGCGTCTCGTACGCTTGCTGCACTTTCACTCGGACCTAGACATACGCAGCACAAACATCTAGGTCAGCTTCCTGCGGCAGGCTTCATGGCACTAGCCACAGATGTGACAGCTGAGGAGCTGGCAGAGCGTAACGTACCCGCTCAGTGGTCAAACCCGTGTAGATCCGCGCCCCAACTTGCCCGGCACGGAGTACCCCAACCCCACCACCCTCGAGCTGCACAAGCGGCACGTCCCCCTTCACCTCGCGAAGCACCCTCTCCACCTCGTCTCTCTTGCCCACTAGCGCGAGGGTCAGGCCCTTGTGCTTCCCCGCGTCGGACCCCGCAGCGGCGGCGAGCTCGGCAAGCCCCCATCGCGGGAGGGAGAGGTGTAAGCTGAGTGACTCGGCGGGGAGGTGAAGCTGCGGCAGGACGAGCTCGTCTTCCTCCAGCTCACCCGCGTGCTCACGGGCATGCTGACCATGCCGCCCATGGTGATGATGGGCGAACTCGCCCTCCATAGGCGAGACGGAGCTCGTGCGCGAGAGGCTCGAGAGGCTCGCGACGTAGCTCGGCATGCTGGCGAAGCTCAGCGGGGAGCATGGCTCCGAAGGAGGCAAAGACGGGGAAGTGGGAGTCCCGCCGTTCGTCGTGGGCGTCTGGGTGTGAGCGTGCGTCGTACCGTGGGTGTGGGCATGGGCGTGCGTGAGGCCGTGGGGGTGCGACGCTAGGGCGTCGAGCCGGACGGAGTGGATATTGCGGCTTGGCGATGCCGCCGACCCCGCGCCGCTGGATGCATGTCCGGCAGCGTGCGATGGAGCAGGCGGCGGGGAGCGCTCGTGAGCTGAGCGGGAGCCACGCTCACCGTCAAGAGGGTGAATCGTATCCTCCGGGCTGGGCGGGATTGGCCCCTCCCCAGGCTCGGACTCGCGCACTCCACCTTGCTCGATGGGCGGGCGCATCGCCAGAGCCGTGTCCAAGCTCCCCTCGCTGCCCTCACCCAGTGCCTCATCCCCCGGGCTGGTATCCTCAGCGTCCTCAGGAGGAGACTCGGGCTCACGATCGGTCAGAGAGCTGGCCATGGCGATCCCAAGCCCCACAGCCTTATCGCCCCCTTCAGCCCCCGGTCCTTCCTCCCCCTCCGCCGCCTCGTCGGCCGGCACAAGGATCTCCGACCCCCACTCACTCAGACTCCTCACCCCAAACTCCCTCCCTTCCCCCTCGTCCTCAGCGGCGCCGCCAGCGCCGCCCGCCCCACCGGCCGGACCCGGTGGCGACTCTCGTTGATAAGCGCGGGCTGCGTCGCGCGTCCGCTGGGCCTGCTTCTGCCTTGCCCGGAGTGTGGTGGGGAACATGCTTGCTTGCTTGCGGTGTGCTCTGGCTTGGGTGCGATGTGTATATGTATATGCTCTGGGGGAGTAGGGGGAGATATAAAGGAGATGCACAGTCGGTGTACTGAATTGGGTAATCCGCCACCAAGCAAGTGCAGTAGTGGCGCCGTTGGTGCGTGATCGTCACTGGACGCGTGATCTCCGCCGGCTTCTCATCAGCCACCGCTGGTACGAATCTTATCGGCCGATTCGAATAAATAGATGCAGCAGAGAGTCGTAGGCCCACCGCTCGGTCAAGTGCATCCAGATACCTTTACTGAAGAGTACGAACGTCGCATTATATATACTTGTACTTTAGGTATCCTGCAGATGCCGAGCCGCTATGCTGGTACTACACTGGCTTTACGTAGCCCTATGCGATCGCCACTCGCCTCGCCACACCCCCGCCGCCCCCTTCACTCAGCATTACGGGGCATCGCTACCATCGCCCACGGCCCGCGGCCACGCCTTTCATGTGTCGTGATCAGCATGTGCCGCCGTGCACGCCACTCCTCTCTCCGCCCCGTCCCGTCCCGCTCCCCGCGCCCTTCGTCACCCCCCCCGGCCCCACCAAACACCCTACTCCGCCTTGGGCTTCTCCTCCTCCCCCTCATCCTCATCATCCGACCTCTCATCCGCGAGGTTGTTGCTGAACAGCGCGCGCATCAAGATCCGCCAGATCAAGAAGTACCAGAACAGGTTGATCAGCTGGAGGAGGAAGATGGGCGCCCAGATCTGCCACTTCATCCACCAGTCGAGCCATTTGTCGTTCAGGGGGTCGAAAGAGCTGCGCTCCGAGGGAGCGATGAGGTCAAACTCGGCCCAGACGGACCAGAGCATGACGAGGTTGAGGTAGTGGCGGAAGTACCTGTGGGAGAATTAGCTCGGTGAAGGGGAGAGAGTATACAGGGTGCACCCACGTCCAGACGCAGATGAAGAAAGCGAACACCGGCACGGACCAGTACTCGGACACGTAGTTGACACACTTGGCCAACTGCATGCAGAGGACCGTCAGCTGCCGCTTGACTTGTGGCCTCGGGGGAAAGTCCACTCAACGTACCGAGAGGAAAACGTCAGACACGTCCATGGTAACAAAGACGGAGACACCGATGTAGGTAAGCTGCATCATACGTTAGCACACAAGCCCCCGCAGAAGATACTCAGAGCCCGCTCACGTAGATGTTGTAGCTCCATCCGATCAACCAGAGAGTGACAATGTGCTACCACCTCCATCAGCTTCCCGCCCCCCTTCACCCCTCCCAAACTCAACTCACATGCGCCACAAGCTCCTTGAAATCCTTCCTCGGCTTCTCCACCTTGGCAGCCAGAATGATGGTCTGCTGGATCCAGTACGACGCCTGCATGAGGTAGTACGTCTTGAGCTCCCACGTCATCTCGCGGTGGGGGTAGTCGATCCAGAAGTATTCGGTCTTGTACCAGAATGTCGGGAGGCCGCGCATGACGTACTGTGGAAGAGTGTCAGTTGGGTATAAGTGAGAGGGTGGGAGATACGCACGATACCGAGGCTGCCCATGATGGTAAAGTAAAATACAGCGTAGCCCTCTGCACAACAACGTCAGATTTGTAGTCTGAAGACGCATCTTGAGACCCAAGACTCACGCTCGAGGAACCTCATGATCTTGCCGCCCCTGATACCAAGCGCCATAGCCATTGGCCTCAAGATATGGATCGTCACAAACTGCCTCACACTACCACACCACTGTCAGCCCCGTCTTCCCCGCCAATCCCCGCCAGCTCAAACACCATTGTAGACTTACAAGCTCCAGAAGATGACATAGTTTGCCAAGAACAGCAAGTCCCACCACGACTTTGAGTACCTCCCGTCCGGCAGCTGGTTTGCCGGGAAGAGCAGGTGCTCAAAGTAGTTGGGGGTGTTGGCGCCGAGGATGCCCCAGTGGACCAGAAGGCGGTGGTTCAGGTAGAGCGCGGGCGCGGCAAGCATGATGATGAATGCGGATGCTGCAGATTAGCGGTCCGTCAGCCAAAGGCCACAGGGCTCAAAGGGGGGAGAAGACGGGACGAACATGGCACCAGCATCCACCTTCCGGTCTTGAGGTCCCCCCAGAAGCCAAACGAGTCATAGTTGTCCGGCAGATCGTCCTTTGACCGCCTCTGCTTTGGTCTCGGGCGGCTGGTGAGCGGTCGGATCTCAGATCCAGAGTGTCTATGGGGGAGGCGATGGCGGTCAGCAACGTCCCGCATGGCGTGGGGGCGGATAGATGTGCGTGCTGAGGTAAGATGGGAACGAGAGGTGGTGAAGAGATAACTCACGCAGCGCCTTGCTCGGTGTTGAGCGGCACCTGGCTGTAAACACGGCGTGTAAAGTCAGCTATCTCCTCCTATACGTACACTTTGACGCAAAGCTACATCATCCCCGCCCTACGGCCGTCATACGCTGCGAGCAGCTATCTGGCCAGCTAGCGGACGTAGCCGCGGGCCGACAGACGTGGCTCGAGCGGGACGCCGCGGGGCGAGGCGATCTGCTAGACGGAGGGAGTGCTTACTTGAGGGCGTTGGTGACGCTCGAGCTGCGTCGCCTGTGAGCTGGCTTTGTGGCGGCAGTGGCCATGGTGTGTACAGCGGGGGGTGTTTGTGGAAAGGAGAAAACAAAGTGGACGAAAACACGGTGAGCGGAAATGGGATGCCCGTTTTATATTGAGGGCGCGTCTTCGGGCTCAGGGAAGTGCATTAGAAATTACGTGGCTCCTATTAGTCCAGGCCTAGTGGTCAAATCCTAATGAACTTGTAATGGGCATTAGATTGATTTAAAGTGATTTTCAAGGGTCCACTCTCCGCTTGCACTCGTCACTTGCAGCATTTCCATGTCCTCCTCTTCTTCTCTTCGCCTCTATCCTCCCGGGTCTGCGTCCTTCACTCTCACCTTCCCCCATCGCCGAACCCCCCAGTCACTCCTCGGCCACCGAACCACCCCTCTCACCAGTCTCACCTCATGACATTCCTCATCCAGCTGCCCTCCTCCAGCGGCGGGCCTCCCACCCCGCTCCCCGCGTCCTCCTTCGCCACGCCCTCATCTGAGCCTGAGGAGGCGCTGCGGCAGGTCGTCGCCCGTCTTCGTACGGGCAAGCGCATTGTTTTTGTCTCAGGTTCGTCTTCATTACCTTATGCGGCTGTAGACCTCGGCCGCCAAGTGCATAGAGCTGGCCACTGCAGGATCGCCGACGGGCTTTTTGGCTGCCGCTCCAGCTCGTGCAAACGCGAGAGCGCGACAGAAGCTTTCGAAACAGAGCAGCTGACCGATAACGGCTATTTATAGGTGCTGGCGTATCGACGCATGCGGCTATCCCTGACTTCCGGTCGGCAGCTGGCCTGTTCAACGGAAAGACCAAGGGAGGGTACTCGGTCAAGGACCTGTTCCATGTAAAGTGTCTGGCTGTGAGTCGCTTTCCGGGCTTATCGCCCTCTCCTTTGTATGGCTGGCGCGCGACTCGTGTCGCGTGTGCTTGTGTAGGATATCGCTGACATCTCCCGCTTGCCTGTGCTGTCTTTGAATCTTCCAGAGCCCAACATTACTAGCAAAGCACCACGAACTCATCACATCCCTCGCGTCCCTCTCCACCTCTGCTCCGCCCACACCGTTCCACAGCTACCTCTCAACACTGGACCAAGAAGGACGGCTACTGCGGTGTTACACCCAAAACATCGATGGGCTGGAGGATAAAGCGGGGATGGGGGTGGGGATACCTGCTGGAGTGGTGAAGCGCCGGGCGGCGGGCAAGGGGAAGGGGAAAGTAAAAGCGGAAGAGGTGGAGGAGGGGCGTGTCGAGGCTGTGGATGGGCCTGTTCCATCGGCCGCTTCCACGGCCCCTACCGTCACTCCCGACACCAGCGGGCCGCCAACAACCACTACCGAACCTACGACTCCCGCCCCCCCTCCCTCTCCTCCCGAACCCCGCGTTATCCCTCTCCACGGCCTGCTCACCACCCTCCACTGTGTCCTCTGCCACACTCTCCTCCCCCTCCCGCCTCACCTCCCTCTCCCACCCACCGCCATCCCCTGTCCAACCTGCCAACTCCACTCGTCCATCCGGTCCGCCCTCTCCGAACGGACCCGCCGGACAGGCTCCCTCCGAGCGAGCGTGGTGCTCTACGGGGAGGAACACCCGCAAGGCGAGCTCATCGGGAAGTCCGTCGAGCGGGATTTGAAAGGGGTGGACACACTCGTGGTGCTTGGCACGTCACTCTCCGTCCCCGGCGTCAAGCGCGTCGTTAAAGAGATGGCTAGAGCCGTCCACTCGCGGAACCGTACCGCGAACGGGAAGAAGCCCGAGCCGAGGGTGGTGTTTGTGAATGACGAACCGCCGAGCAAGGCGAGCGAATGGGAAGGGGTGTTTGATGTGTGGGTGAAAGCGGATGTGCAGAGGTTTGTGATGGAGTACTTGGCGAATGGGGAGTACAGTGTGGCTCCGAGGAAGACGGTGACGCCGAAAAAGGGGAAGGCGACAGCTGCGGGAGCGGCGGGAGAGGGTGTTGGGGCCAAGGAGAAGGCGACACCGACGAAGAAAGCGCCGAGTACCCCGAAGAAGCGCAAGACCCCCGCACCGCCCACTCCCGTATCGCTCGAGAAGGGCGAGAAGGGCAACGCGAAGGCGTGGGACACACCCACCAAGCCGCGAGTTGGGAAGAACGCGGCGAGCACGGCTGTTATCGCTGGTTCCAAGAGGGGAGCGGGAGTGCCCCTCACGCCAGAGTCCGTCGCGCGGCCCGTCAAGCGAGTCAAGCTCGAGGCCGACGCCGGCGCTCAGCCCAGCGCCGCGGGCGACGCTGAGGCGAGAGACAGGCGTGAGGCGTCGCCCTCACCGAGGAGGAGACTTGACTTTGAGGGGTCGTTGTCACCTGTTCCCTCTTGATGCTGCTTCGCCTGGCGCCTAAGTCCTGGAGGTTGTCGGGGCAGGACGGAGGGGCGTAAGGGGCGCGTCGCTACCGGCTGGTCCGGCTAACGCATGGAGGGAAGGTGCGGGGGGGGGGGCATGGGGTTGTAACATGTCGGTAGCTATCATGACGAAGGACGATGACGCGATGCCCATCATTGAGGTGCGGCCCATATCATGTTGTGCGACGAAGTAGTAAGTACATATAAAACCGTGTATGACGAGATGCATTGTTCTGCTCTTGTACTGAACGAGTACCGCGGGCGCGCTCACAAGATGTCGTTTACATGAGTGCATAAAAGTATTGGGTCGAGGTGAAAGGACTGCTGTTTTGGCTGTGGGTATCTTCTCATTCTCCTCGCCTCGTTTGTAGAGCTCACACAGAACCTGTAGGCCATTGTACCCTAACCGATATGGAAGCGAGCATCCACAGATACAGTGAGCTTGACATGTCGTCCTTGCAAGATCTCGAACAAGATCGGTTAGGCGGCCTGCTGCTTCCTTTCTGCTACACAAAGCAAGCAGCAGCACATGAGAATCATGTCAGACATGTTTGAGCATTCACCAGCAGCCTCGGATGACGCGCCCCGTTGTTCTTCTTCTTGCTCCATGGTGTTGTACTCTGTCACTCACAGACCACACACCACAGGGATATAAAGCAGCTGCGAAGAAAGAGCCTCACCAAGCTGCTCTCCCACATCCGCCCAGCTTGGCTAGCTTCACCTCGTTCATTCAGCTACCTTTACCTGCCGTTTTATACTCCAGCCTTCAGGCCCAACCCGATTCTACACGCCCTACCAGCACCACCAAAGCTCGCCACGATGCACCCCGCCGAGTCGCGTACCTTCAAGACCCTCCCCCTCCTCTCACCCTCAACCCTTCTGCCGGGCGACCCCCTCAACTCTTCCCAATCACCCACATCCTCCACGTCCGCCGGAGGTGGTGCCCCCGCCGCTCTCGCCCCAGAGGAGATGGCTCATGTCATCTCGGAGCTGAGGAGTCCTGGGTTGTCAGAGGAGAGAATGAGGGCGTTATTGGCACTTGTTGGGGTCCAGCTTGACGACAAGTCAGGAGAGAGCGGGGGCTGTAAGAAGGAGAGGAGTGAGGCAGGTGAGGAAGAGAATAATGCGGATCTGGTTTCGAGGAGTTCGGCGTGTGTGATGCTCCGTTGTAGAGGGTAGGCAGATAGCCTGTGGTGATGTATTGTGCCGTGCCAGAGCTATTGTTGCCCTGTATGCATTATCGCACCCCCCGTATGCTCTCTAGATCCCCACACGTCACACCCCCGGGCCTCTGTCCTCCCCCACGCAAAGCGCTCACTTCGACCTTTGTAAAACTGCTCCAAGGAGCTCCTGAGCGTCTCCTTCTTTAGCCCCGTGCCCGCCTCGTCCACCCTCTAGATCAGCCCGATAATGGTCTCGTAGCTCTCCTTCTCGTACGCCTCAAAGCGCTGCTGGATCGAGAAGAAGAAGCAAGCTTGAAGAAGACGACGACGGGTGCCACGCTTTGACGCGCCTCAGACTCGGAGTCTCGGAGTCTTCTTCCACTCGCTGGCCAGTGTGGCCGCACTTCAGAGCTCAGTGGGTGTGGCTGGGCGGTACATACAACTCACCTTACCACTCTTCGGCAGGCCGCCCATTTTCCTGATACTCATCAACCGGATACTGTTAGGGCATGTAGCCATGTCGGGCCAAACCCTCTCTCCGAGTTACGAAAACCACCCGAGACTCATCTTCGAAACTATCGAGCAGCGATCAAAGCTTGCCCGTTCTGGCACGCTCGTGACGAGCAACCCATGCCTCTCATACAGGAAACATACGTTATCGTTCTTCGAATACATTGTACCCCCTCCGAGGACCCCTCTGTACTTTACAGAGTTTGTATCAGACCGCGGAGTGGTTGTGAGTGCGCTGAGGGGAGGAGAGTGGGAGTGACCCGTTGCTGATCATCTATCACGAAAGGTTTCAGGAGAACAGCTAGGCAAGGCCTGGGCATGTGCATTCCAGGCAGCCTGGTTCTTTGCGTGCATAATGCAATATAAGGAGGTGCTACATGGTTCCGATACACTCGCCGAGGAGATACAGGAGCTTTGCATGGTTTGCATGCAGGTGCGTCTTGATGACAGAAGCTCATATCTACATGTACCGGTGTTGATTCCTCTAGCTGACCGTGCGCATGGCGTTATTCTCGAAAGATATGGGCTTACTATAGTGATCATCTATCATATGGTGCTTGCGGTGGATGCTCATCATGCTCGCCTACCCGTAGTTGAGATGGACGCAGCCATCCGCACTCTAGTCGAATGGGAGGAAGCCCACATCCTCCCTCAAGCTTGGGACCCAACAGATCCCCAAGTTTTCGAGGATCTTGCCAGGACTCAAGATGTTGGAGATCGCTTTACCGGGCCCCCACGCCTGACGCTGTCTGCAAACTTCCTCGAGGCTGCCAGCAGGGTCTTGCAGCAGCATGAGGCGGGGTACGACCCGGTGTTCTTCGAGTTGTGGGAACGGCTGCCCGACTGGGTCAAGGAGGAGCACACTGTGTATCGGTTCCCGCCCGGGTTCCCCGTGAGCAACAGCGAGATTATGCTGCGCCCTCGCACCACGGCTCCTGTCCCCGAAGCCTTCATCTAGTCTGATGGGGAATGGTTGTGAGTACTTTAGGGTTAGCATTCTGATCAGATGGGCTCTACTGAACACATTCTTCAACCCTTGGGCCTATCTGTCGCAGATGGAAAGCAGCCGATACCGCCTTTAAGCTCGTGGTACCTACACCAGAAGGGAATGTTGTGAGTACTGGCCATGGAAGGCGATCGCAAGGTCGACCATCATCAAATCAGATATTCTTCCGCTAACCCACTTTGACCATGCAGGTAGTGGTTAGAAAGACATGTGTTGTGTGTTTTGTCAAAATGCCCCTGTATGCATGCACCTTTCTTATGCGCTCTAGATCCCTACAAATCCCCGACCATTCCGTCGCAAAGCATCTACTTTGACCTCTTGTAGACCTTCGCCAAGAAGCTCCTGAACACCTCCTTCTTCAGCCCCGTGCCCGCCTCATCCACACTCTC
Source organism: Cryptococcus sp. DSM 104549 (assembly GCA_036427605.1). Classification (NCBI taxonomy): domain Eukaryota; kingdom Fungi; phylum Basidiomycota; class Tremellomycetes; order Tremellales; family Cryptococcaceae; genus Cryptococcus; species Cryptococcus jaspeensis. The sequence continues at coordinate 2,624,639 of CP144046.1, forward strand.
GATCAACCCGTTGATCTTCTCGTAGCTCTCCTTCTCGTACGCCTCGAAGCGCTGGGGGATCGAGATCGGCTCCTCGGAGAAGACAGCCTTGACGCGCGCCTCGGACTCGGAGTTCTTCTGACCGTAGTTGGCGTCGAGGATCTCGCGCTGGGCGGGGGTGGCGTGCGCGAGGGCGGTGTTGACGTTCCACGAGCACTTGTTGTCCTACGGCGCGCATCTATGGTGAGTATGACATGTGATTGGTCTGGGGCGGACAGATGACTCACGAGGATGTCGGTACCGATCTTGCCGATGTGCTCGGGCTTGCCGTAGCAGTCAAGGTAGTCGTCCTGCACCTGGAAGTACTCGCCGAGGGGAATGAGGATGTGGAGAGCAAGCTCGTACGCCGAGGTCGCCTCGATGCCACACTACGTAGGATAGTTGAGTGAATGGTGAGCTTCGACATCGGCGTAGGTCGGAGGAAGCTCTCAGCTTACCACTCGCATGGCAAGCGCGACAGGGAGGTAGAACGAGTAGAATGCCGTCTTGTAGACGACAATGAGGTGGTGCCTGCAAGTCACCCGTCAGCACCGGCACACACGATAACACTCGATAAATCCTCGGTAACTCACTTCTCGAGGGAGAACTTGTTCAAGTCCACGTGGTCCTCGGGGGCAGTGATGAGGTCGACGAGCTGCCCAAGCTCCGTCTGGAAGGTCGTCTATTACCGCCGTTACTGTTCGTCAGCTACTTTCAGGCGGCGGAAGTATTAGCTGAGCGCAGAAGACTCACCTCGAGGAAGAGCTCCAGGAGATCGACGTAGTACTTTTCGCTCCTAAAGTGCTTCTTGAGGAGGTGGTAGATGGCGGCCTCGAGCATGAACGCGTCGTTGATGGCGATGTTGCCGACGTTGGGCTGTACATACATGACTGGTGAGCAGTGTTTCCGTGCAGTCCACCATTGAACGCGACACGTACCATCTTGTACCAACACGGCTGCCCGCGACGGGTCACGCTCTGGTCCATGATGTCGTCCGCCACGAGGAAGTAGGCTTGAAGCTACACACATGAGAGCACGAGTTAACGTCTGCAATTTCCTGACAATATCTTAGAAGAGCACCAAAAGATAACTCACAAGCTCGACACACCAGCCGAGGATCGCAGCCTTTGTGTACTCCTCGTCCTCCAGAGGGCGGCCCTTGAGGATCTCAACAGTGTCGACGACGGACATGCCTCGGTTGAGCTTGCCTATAGGTTCAAAAATCAGCATGTATCCACGGGGAACATAAGTGCTGTGCCACGAGGCAGATGTGGAGCTGGACTTACCCCCAGGAGTGTTGTGGTAGAGCACCTGCATGCGCACAACAGTTAGCCCGAGCTCACCAGCTGCCTCGTCTAGGCTGCTACCCTCGAGTCTTCGCTCGCCGCAGCTCGCTGATCACTCGTAGTCACGCTCACTCACCTTCTCATACCACTCAAGCGCGTCCTTAGGCATGCCCTCACCCTTGACATAGCCCAAAAGCTCCTGGGCGATCTGGTCAAACACCTTTTCGAAGCGGGCACGGCGCTGGGCCTTGACGTCGGCGGGGGCGGCGCCGGCAGCGGGGCGGTCGTAGGAGTGGCCGTCAGTCTCGGGGGTGATGGTGGACATGGTGTAGGGGATAGCGGGTGAGCTTGGGGGGTGCAAGAAGAAAAGGCGAAGGGAAAGATAGCACAAGAGGCTGCACGCTGCACCGAGAAACAAAGAAGGTCCGAGCGCGACAAGGAGCCTCGTACCATCACGGAGATGGAGCAATCTCCGCACGGGGGTTCAGCCTCAACCTCGTCAGCCGGTGCTTCTTCATCGACGAGAACGTCAGTTGACAACACTTCTTCACACTCCCGTACTACAAGATAAGTGCACAAACGCCGGATAGGCGTACTCAGCAAGCATGACAGGCCTAGCACTCTGGATCACTCATGAAGACCACCCAAAAATCGTCCTTAAAACAATAGAGCAGCAGTCATCACGCAGGTTTCAAAACAACAGCTATGCAAGGCATGATGGGCTAGTGCATTCCTGGCAGCCTGGGCATTTGCACGCATAACCAATACAAGGAGATGCTGCATAGATCTGATCCATTTGCCGGGGAGATACAGGAGCTGACATGGCTTGTTGCGGGCAGGTGCGTCTTAATGACAGAAGCTCAATCACATGCGCCGATGTTGATCGTTCTAGCTGGCCGCACGTATGGAATTCATTTCTTCAGATGCTGATTCACCTCAAAGTATCTTTCATGTGTCCAAAAGGCGCATACAGCGTATGCTAACCATGTCCTTCGAGCGATGTTGAAGGAGGCGGCAGGATCAGGCGCGTTCGCTATTTGTACACATCATGCCATTGTGCATACATACAGTAACTGCTAATATGCATTATATGGAGTAGCACCTTATACCATGATCCATCTCTTAACACGTATGCATTGGTGGCTGGCAGACAAGAGGATGGAAGAAGACAAGCCATGTAGGAAAGAGACCCCCGGCTCCAAGCCAGGGTGGAGGTTCGGCGCGGCCGCGGGGTGCTGCGTAATGGCTCGTGCTGGCTGGCTGCAGAGATCATCTTGCTTCTTGACTTCCACAACGCAGATACTTGCGTCCCAACTGCACTACATATCCTGGTATAAACAGCTACCCTCTCTGCATATACACTCCGAAAAGGCAGGCAGACCCCAATGTAAGTCGCTCTCATTCCTTAGCCGTCCAACCAAACACGGGCGGGCTGACACAAACACAGCACCCGGCACTGCCCGAGCCGAGCATCTACGTATATCCTCTACATCCCCCATCCACCTCCCCAATTCTACCCGGCCACTCCCCCGCCTCCCTCACACTCTGTCCCCATCATGGGCTGCCTCCCCTGCACCAACCTCCAGCCCGAGGTCTCGCACCTCAACGCGTGCTACCCCCCCTCCAAAGCCCTCCTCACCGCCGGTCCCGAGTACCGCCCCCTCGCCCAGGACCTATCCAAGCTCACCTACTTTGCGACCAACAAGCCCTCCAAGCTCGCCAAAATTGGCGAAGAGCTCGAGCGGCGAGTAGCAAAAGAGTCTCAAAAGTCCACGGCCGGGTACCCCAAGTACCGAGCGAGCTTGCTCATCAGCCTTGCGATCCTCCGTGCGCTCTTGACGGAGTGCAAGCGGGATATCGCCCTGTTTGCTCGCTCGGCGCTGCGGGTGATTGAGAAGAGCTTGGATGTGAGGGCGTACCAGCGGGGCGGGATGGACCTCGAGGTGATCGGGAGGGCGGCGGCGGGTTTCATCGCGTTCACGACGTATACGGACGGCTCGGCTATCGGGGTCGACGACAGCCTGACAAAGTCGTACCTCGACATCCTGCGCAAGTTTGGCCGGATGGCAACGGAGACGAGCGCGGATGCGAGCGAGAAGCCCGACCTCGAGCAGCAGAACCGCACGCGGCTGATCGCGCTGGCTGCGCTGAACGGCGCGGCCACGTCGGACGCCATGTTCAGCTCGACGAGAGAGTTCCCCCGGCAGGTCGGGCTCATCCTCCCGCCCTTGCTCGCGAATGTCTTTGAGGGGTCAATGGCGCAGCTCAAGCTCGAGACGGCAAAGATCGACATGGACGCGAGCCCGTCGCCGTTCTTCTCAGAGTTTTCGGCCAGGCCGCCCGTGGCAGAGCGCAAGGCGGCGAGCCTGCATGCGCATATCCCAGGGGAGAAGGGTCCGAGCGCGGCGGACGTGCAGTCAGCGGCACTGCGGTCGCTGTACTCGCTCGTGCAGCACTGCCATGTCGCTCAGGCGTCACATATCATCGACTTGACGGGCGTGTTTCTCGACAAGCACGGCTGGGAGGACGTCGAGCGGTGCTGCTGGCTTGCCGAGCGGCTGACTGCGTGGATCGTCCTGCAGTACCGCTTCGTGGTGCCCACGCGGCTGGTGGAAGTGCTCGTCGACCTGCAGGACGAGCAGCCGAGTGCAAAGCACACGTCGGCGCTGGCGATGGTGACGACGATACTCAACTCGACGACCTCGCTCGTGGGGCTCGGCGTGTCGGACCTGCTCCAAAACCTCGTGTCGCTCATCATCCGTCGGCTGCACTTTGACTCCCGCGATTCTCTCCTCCCACCGCTCGTGCAGTGCATCAGCAGCCTCGGCACGCACATCTATTATGCGGACCAGATCAACGATATCGTGGAGGAGCTTGCGATCCGCATCTCAGAGATCAGCCCGCAGGACAAGTCGCGGTCCGAGATCGTTCGCGTCTTGATCTGCTGCATCACGGGGGTGATGGTCGTCGCCGGCGCTGGGGACGACGAGGCGGAGCACAAGCTCACCAACACCGTCTCCAACACCTCCAACGCCAACCCCACCACCCCCAATGCGGCCCCTGCGGCCAGCACCTCCCCGGACAAGGGTAAAGCCCCCGCGCTTCCCGTCGAGACGCCCCTCTTCCCCCCACTGGAGCAACCCCGCCCTCACCGCTCTAGCCGGCGTAACCCCATCTCGCCCGACATATGGCAAGAGACCCTTCCACTGCTGTGCGAGGCGGACTATGCCGTGCGTTCGGCGTACTCCCGTGCGCTCCTCCTCTTCCTCGAGACAGAGATGCCGCGCGGATCTCTCCCGGGCAAGTCAGCACTCGGCGCCCGCCCAGGCGCAGATATCGCGATCACACGGTTCTGTCATGCGCTGCATGCGGCGGTGTACACGCTCGTGATGTCGTCGTGTCTTGGAGCGGAAAACGGCCCAGACGTGATGTCGACGGTGACTACGGCGAGGCAGTCGCCTGAAGCGGTGACGACTAGCGTGGTACCGACGGCTGAGGGCGTCAAAGATACCCGGGAGAAGGAGAAGGACCAAGGGTCCGGCAGAGGTACCCCGCGGGGCGAAAAGGGCGTCTCGTTCAACCTGAACGAGCCCGACTCACCCACCATCACGACTGCCACCCCGCCGAACGGCGGCTCTGGCTCGAGCAAGGCCGCGCGGGGTCGCCGCGTCTCTCTCCCGCTCAACAGGCTGCAGTCGTACGTCCACCTCCAGTCATTCGACAACGTCGCCACCCCGCTCGACTTTGCTGCCGCTCTTCGCATCCTGGACGAGCTGCACTTGATCGTGCCCGTACAGGCACTGGTGACGGGCGTGCCGATGTTGTTGGCGCTGGATAAGGATGCGGGGAACGAGCTGGTGAGGCGCCCGGGGGACGGGAGGGCGGGAGCGTGGGTGCTGGAGAGGAAGCGGGCGATCAGGGAGATGGTGGCTTTGGTGTGGAGGAGGATAGGCGAGAGGTGGGACGCAGCGGATGTGGAGCAGTTGGCAGTCAAGGTAAGCTCCGTGACCTACCCTTGATGGAGAGCTGACAACGTGCATGTAGACCGTCGCATCTCTCCCAGAACCATTCTCCATCCCCCTCTACCCCGCCCCTCCCCAGCCGCCAGTCCTTCTTCCCACGCCCGAAGACCCCGTGTCCTTCGTTCAGCACACTATCGAGGGCGAGTCGTCGTCTGCGGCCAAGCCTCTGCTCGACCCCGAGACTATCATCGCTAGCTTGGCGGGTGCACCACGCGTGCAGAGCGCCACGAAGAAGGACGGCGAGACGCTCACGAGGGCTCTGGGCGTTAGGTGGAGTGTGGAGAAGGCTATCAAAGATTGTACGTTGGTCGTATCCACACATGGCCAATCCTGTCATGCTGATGCGGAATCTCGATGGGTACAGCTATTGAACGTTTCTCGTCGGCCAACCTCAAGCCCGAAGACGACGCACACTACACTGCCGCCAGCGCGCTACTCATGAACATGAACAATGCGAGCTACCAGAGCGTGAACGGTCGACGGGGTTCTCGCTCTATCGACGTTACTGACTTGCGTGATGCCCTTGGTGAGCTCTTCGCACCTCTATTCTGTGACAGGGCACTCAGCTGACAGAATACAATTGTCTACAGGCGGTCGAGACGGCGAGACATCAGGCGCACCGTCCATCATCTCCACGGCAGAGGACCACTCGTCCAGCGGGCACATCCGCCCAGGCGGCACGCAGCAGCAGCGCAAAGCGAAGAATGAGGATGTACGCGAGGTGCTGAAGGATATCTTCAAGGATAAGAAGAGGGCGAGCGCGGCGGCGAGGGGTGGGGGAGCGGCGGGCGTCAATAGGGCTGTATCTGGGGCAGGGACAGGGGCGGGGGTGGGGGAGCAGGTAAATGGGCTGGGGGTGACGGGCGTGGGGGCTGGGGGTGCGGAAGCGGACGGGCCGGTGCTGGAGCCCAAGGTGGCTGTCTAGGTGCATGATCAATTGCCATGAGGTCTGTTCGCTTGCCTCACTTTGATACCCGGGGAAATAACATTATTATTGGACTAATATGCAGTACGGTACCGCCTTCTGAGTGGGGGTATCTCGTCGCCAGAGAGCGCATGTTCGTCACCCAGACTCTGACCCCCTCCCCCTTCCTCTTTTTCCCTCCCCTCTCGCCGGCTCAACTTCCCTGCCCCATCCTCAAGCACCCGTCCCATCCTGCCAACTGCTATCAGTCCTCCACACCCCATCCCCAAACATCGCCATCGCCACATCCGGGTCCAGATCGGCGTCATTCCACCTCCCCTCAAACAGGGAGCTCCACGACGGGACATCGTTACTATCCGGCAACCCTGACGTTGTCGGATCAAACGTGAACGGCATTGTCCACGTCGCCGCCATATCCAGGTCCGCCGTTCCCCCCGCCCCTGCTCCCGTAGGCTCCGAGCTCCCTTGGAGAGTAGCGCTGGTTAGCGCCGGGTGAGTGTGCGAACCCGGGGCAGCGGTGGATGGCCCCGCGGAGGGGTAAGACGGGTGTCCCGGGTGAGATGTGTGGATGGGGGAGAGCTGCGGGTGGTGTGGGAGTGGCCAGTCGACGTTCACGCCCAAGGCGGAGGACGGGCCGGCGGGGTTGATGAGCATGTGCAGGTCCAGTGGGGTGGAGTTGGTAGGCATGGACGGGCCAGGGAGGTTGACGAGGTGGCTCGGGGGGTTACCGTTGCCTACGTGGGCGGCGTGCCCCATGTGTCCGGAGTCGGGGACCGGGGCAAGCTGAAGGGGCTGAAGGGGCTGCTGGTGCTGCGGCATCGAGAAAGCTGTCACCCGCCTAACTGGCTCAAAAGCCTCCCTGCCGAGATGGTACCGCGCCCCTCTGCCCCCACCGGTCCCAGCCCCGCCCTCGACGTCGTACTCGTGGCTAAGACCACTTCCACTGGAGTACCGGGGGGGAGGTACCTCCCCGCTCAAGTGTGACGTGGCGCTGCTGGGGCCGGACATGACGGTCACGGGAGCATGCAGGTCCCTTCCTGTTGGCTTGATTTCGGGCGTATCCCCGAGCTCATTCTGCCCATTCTCCCTCCCCATCCCAGCACCCGCCTGGGAATACCCCCCTCCCCCACTTCCACCCCCACTTCCACCCCCACTCCCGCCCCCACTCCCGCCCCCGCTTCCTCCAGCTTTGCCCTTCCCCTTCCCCCTCCCCGGTTTGCCCACCCTATGCCTATCCAGCGCAAGGTGCAGCACATCCAACTCCCTCTCAAGTACCTCGTCCCGTCGCACCGTCTTCTCCTCGAGCGCGACGTATGCTTCAAACAGCGAGCGCAGGTCGGAGGCGGGGTAACGCTCGTCAGTGTAACCAGAGCGGAGGACGATGGCGATAATTGTGGCCGAGTTGAAGCCCGAGGCGACCTACAGATGGGATTGGACAGCAAACAGTCAGCGCGCGTGCTTTGGTCTCGCCAAGTCTAGCAAAGGTGATAGCACTCACGGTCATCCATTTGAACCTGTCGAGCGGATCCTGCGCGTCAAGGTGGATCCGCAACTGCAAATCCGCCGTCGCCGACTGCATCAACGCCTCCCTACTCTCCACAAACGGGTTCTCCCCGGGCGTTCCCGCCGCGCTCGTGGCCGCTGAGCCGCCCACCCCGGTGGCCGCCCGCTTCATCCTCCCAAACGACCTGATCAGGTAAGGCCTATGCAGGCTGATCCTCGCCAAGTGGAACTTGCTGCTCAGCGTCATCCTCTGCGCCTTCAACCACCCGAACCCAACCTCCCCATCAAGTTGCCTATCCTCTTCCCCATCCAGCCTGAAATGTCTCGGCAGATCTTCTCGGAACTGCCTAAACATTCGCTCACACGCCTGGACATCGGCGTACCGCCGGTGGGAGAGGTTGAAGCATGCGAGTTGGACTTGGCCGATGATTCGCGCGAGGCGGAGGTGCAAGATGAGGAACGTAGATTTGGTAGGTTCGCTGAGGGGGGGAGGGATGGCGGGCGGGGCATCAAGGAGGTCGTCCGGGATGTTGGAGGGCTCGCATGTCGTGAATTGGGAGTCTTGGATGCAGACGGGGCGGCCTAGGAAGAGGGAGATGGAGCTGTGAGGGCGGTTAGTGGTATACGTCTCTTCACATCTCGGGCACCCACCGATCGACAATGTACAGCTCTGCGCATTGGTGTCAGTAGTCCCTTTGATGGAAATAGCACCAACTCTACTCACGAGCCCAAAGCCGCCGCCTCAACTCCGCTTCCTTCGGGGACAAAGCCGACAGGCCCTTCCAAGACGACCCGTCTACATGTAGACTACCACCCATAGTCCATCAGCACCTCTCCGGCACCCACACCGTCAGTCGACTCACCCCAGAGCCTGAGCAGCGCGTATTGCCTGCCCAATCGCCGTCCACGCCTCGGGCACCCTCCTACACGCGTTCAAATACATCGCATTCTACGCACTCATCACGTCTGGTTAGCCATGGACAGAGTTTCAGACCGAGCAGACGCAGGAAGGACTCACCAGCACGCCCGCGCGAACAGTATCCATACTCTCCCCGAAAAAGCTCCCTGCCTCGCTCAAAGCCCTCTTCGCGGCATGACTCCACAGCACACTCTTCTCCTCCCTCTCCTTCAGCCCCATTCCTTGCTTCTCCAACTCTCTCACCATCCCTCTCAACCTCTCTGCCCGGTCCGGCGGCAGCCCCAGAGCGCTGATCTCGGCGAGCCGGCGGTCCGGGGCGGAGGCGTCATGTTCGAGGAGGATACCGAATGCGAGGATGAGGAGGAGGAGAGCGAGGTGTCGGAGGTCGACGGTTGGGAAAGGGGAGGGGACGGACCAGAAGCGGCCGTATGATGCGATGAACTCTTGTTGGTAGACGATATCGTTGTGGCTGGGCTCGGACATCGTTAGCTGCTTGGCCAGCTGGCTCGCGAAACACTGGCAGCTCAGCGAGCGGCGAGCGACTCACACATTGTACCGATCAAAGTAGAGGTTGACATAGCGATCGCACTCATCCCGCGGGGGCAGGCAGCTCACGAGCTCGCGCGTGACAGACTCGAGGGTGTAAGGCTTCATGCTATCCAGCGGGGATGAGCCGCGAGGGGGGCAGTGCCGGACGTCGCTTAGCGGGACGGCGGGGGTGTTCTGCCAGGGCGAGCGGCATCAGTGTCAGCTGTGGAGGCACTTCACGGGGATAATTCCTGAAGGAAGTGGTAGCTGACTTACTCGGAAGAAGGTTGCAGCAAGCTGAGGGCCGAAGTGGCTTGTCCCGAAGAACGTCTCTGCGCTACGTGTCAGTGTCCTCTCTCTTCGCCCCCCCACTCCACCCGGGCACCAGACAGATGACAGTCGGTAAACCAACTTAAACTCACTATCTGCCTGCGCCCCCTCCCAAGGTCCCGGATGACTACGCATACTCCCCACTCCGTGCGCGTCATTCTCCTCCATGAGCATCTCACTCTCGCTGCTTACGCTCCCTTTGCTCTTCCCGCTGCCGCATACCGCTGCTGCCGCTCCTACTCCTGCCCCCACACCCACCGTCAGGTCGGGCCGGAGTGGGGTGTGAGCGTGGTGCGTGCTGCCCAAGCTGGGCGCAACAGGACCGCGAGAGGAGCTGGTACCGCCCACACCCGCCAACCCGCTGGCGTTGTCAACGCAGTCCGCACCTTCCCCGCCTTCAGGACCACCGCTCAAACCATCAGCAGACACCGACGGTCGGATATCGCTATACGACCTCCAAAACCTATTCCCGAGCGCCGACTCGGGGTCGGGAGATATCCCCGCCGCGGTAGACTCAGAGCGGGTCGAGGGGGAGTGGTCCTCCGCGTGCGAGTGTGAGTGCGTATGCGAATGCGAGGTCGTGTGGGTATAGTTGACCAGAGGCTGGGCTGGAGAGTTCCGTGGGGTCGCGTTGGGGTGGCCTAGCGGGGGGTAGTGCTTGACAGCAGGCGGGGGCGGTGGGGCGGAATAGTGAAGAGAGGAGGAAGAGGGGAAGGTGGTGTGCGGGGTGTTGCGTTCAGAGGAGATGGGGAGTGGGTAGCGGTCGTGGCGATGGCGGTAGGGCGAGCTGTCTGATGGCGGGTGTTGCTGGTCGCCTGCACGTACGCATCGTGAAGCCATATCAGTCGGTTGAGCCCTACACGTATCAAAGTAAAGCCATCTTACCAGCACGCCCACCCACATCCATGCCAGACCCCACACTCTCCCCATCCTCATCCCCCTCCCCCTGTTCATCCCACGCCGCCTCGGAGTAATCGAACGGCATCAGCCCCTCACGCGGGTGCGGGTAGCCCTCGTCCCGGGGTTTACCCTTCTCGTCCGCTTCGCTCCTCCGTCTCTTGGGCGCGGTGGAAGAGTCACGCTCGCCAGCAGGGTCGGCGGAGCTGGACTCGGCGGGTGGGGGGTAGTGGCACCGGTCTTGCATGTTGCGCCTTGAGCAGTTCGTGCATGGGGAGAGGCCATCGCACTGAGTACATCGAATGATAGGGTGGCCGTTAGCAGATGTCTGTTTGGAGGAGAGACCTTCACCCAGGGGACCGACAGACCTTTTGCTTTCGCCGATTACACTCTTTACAAGCTGTCGCCATCCTGCCCCTCCTCCGCTTGTTCCCCTCCTTGTTCCCCTTGGCACCCCCCTTCCCCCTCCCATCCCTACCCATCCCGGGGCTACCATCCAGCCCACCACCACTGCCGCCTACGCTGCCATGGCGGATTGGGTGGACGGCATACCGCATGCCGGCGGGCGCGGTGGTCCAGAGGGGCCCGCCGTCGTCGGCGCGAGGGGGTTCGGGAGGGGGAGGGAGGGTGGGGCGGTGGGTGATTTGGTGCGGGGGGAAGAGGTCCATGGTGGCAGGGGAGGGTGGCGTTTCGGGTGGGTGTGTGGGTGAGCGAGTGGCTGGGTGACCGGGTGGCTGGGCGGGGCGAAGGTGCGAGACGGGAGACCGGGCAAGAGGCGGTGGTGCAGGGGTCTCTTGTCGGTGAATGACGGATGCGACAGAAGAGACTTGTCGAGCTGTCTGTCGGGAAAAGATCCTTATCGTTCAGATCAGGATGAGCGAGTGAGTATCGGCGAGGAGAAGAGGACGAGCGAAGCAAGTCACCCCACGGTGTTGTGTCTGTTTGCAGTCGTCCCCTGAACAACTGTCCTCTTGTTGTTCCTCCGCGTGGTGTCTGTCGCCTGGCTCGTTGTCGTTGTCACCCCCAATTCCCACGGGAGTGCACTCGACCAGACGAGGGCGTGTTTCTCTCCGCGCAGATCTCAGCACTGGCAAGAAGTGCCTGCAGGCGTTTGTTGCCGAGCCTGCATGAGGGGGAGGGGGGTGGTTCGGGGCGGCACGGGTGACGGGTGGGTGACGGAGAGTGACAAGGGGGCAGGCGGGGGCCGTTACGTGTGGTGCACGCTGCTTGAGAAGCTGGGTGCGGCTGGCTGCCTTTGATGTGCCGGGGGGAGGAAGGAGTGCAGTTGTGAGACGAAGAGAGCGTGTGAGGGCGGGGCGCGGACGATGAGAGGAAGCGAGGTGCAGAGTATAGATAGCGATAGGGGCAATGGAGGGTGATGGCGGACATCCTTTACCGATCGGCGGCGCGGAAGGCGGACGCGGCGATGGGGAGGAGACGGGGAGTGACGGCAGCGGCGGGGTCCGGGGCGGCGACGGCGGGTGTCGGGATGGCGGTGAAAGGAGGTGCGGTGTGGGGATGCTGATGGGTGATCGACGGAGTGATGCGACCATCACTGCGCCCCGTCCCGCCGTCGCCAGGCAGCAGCGCCCGCCTCGTCATCGTCCTCGGCCAGGCAGTGTTTGCTCCGAAGCGATCGCTCAAAGAAGTCATGTTCCGACGCGGCGACGCACCATAACAAGTCCCGATCCATACAGCCTTCTCTCTCCGTCCTGCGGTTTGGACCCAAGGTACACGTCAAGGCCGTTCTTGCCGACAGGCTAGTTGGTGCAACACATATGCACAGGTGGCCGATACGTAGACTACATGATGAGCCCGAGACGACTTGACATCGATGAAAGAGGAGGAAGACCCCAGCAAGAATGCAAAATCAATTACGTAAGCCCTCCACGTGGCTTCCAGGTGTCCAGAATTTGATGTTTGGTTCCACCTGACCGCCGTCGGTCGGTATCACAGACTATAGTAAGCATCGAGTGTTTCTGATGATGCATGCTTGACTAGCGTCAGGCCCCTTCTTGGTCAGCTTAGCTCCTTTGAAGGTTCCGTCCCCGAACTATGTGTCTTCGAGCTCACAGGACGGACCGCGATCGCGTCGGTAAGCGGCGCGCGGGCAAGTAAGCCAGGCTCAGCCCAGCGACCTGCTGGAAGAGTCGTCGTTTGTAGATGAAGCTTCACGACTGAAGGTATCACCGCCTGACAAGAGGTGTACGTACGTACTTGCTGTCAGCTGCCACTCAATGGCTCCAGTAACATGCTGTCTATGCAGGAGGAAGGGTCATGCATGAGTGAAGGGAGCTTGGGAGACACACCCCCTCCCACCATGCCCGGCCCCGTCGGCCACGGGACGGCCGGGCCGCGCTGCTGAGCAAGCAGGTGCCTTGTGTCCACCGTACGTCCCACTGTTCACCACCATGTCGAACACCGACCTTAGTCACCCATCTCCAACAAGCATGTATCTCCTTAGCTCAAAGGTGTATATAAGGCAGCCCCCCAGCCCTCGAAGATGCATAGCCACCTCTTACAACAATCAGCTCCTCTTTGCGCCTGCTTCCTCCGACTTCAAGCACCAACCAAAGCCAATTTTCAACCATGTCCGCTGACAAGATCGTCCTCATCACCGGTGCCAACCGAGGGTATGTCTGCCATTCACGCTCTATCTTGATGGGCTGGGCTGACCATGAACGGAATACCCACAGTGTCGGTCTCGGCCTCACCAAGGTCTACCTCGCCAAGGGCTACACCGTCGTCGCGGCTGTCCGCAACCCCGCCACATTTCCCGCCCTTGAGGGCAAAGTCATCCCCGTGAAGATCGAGTCTGTCTCTTACACCGATGCCGCCGAGGTACATCTTCCCATCTTCTTCCATCGTGCCAATACTATGACTGACCCTGGATGTTCGCAGGCCGTCGAGGAGCTCAAGACCAAGCACAACATCACTCGCCTCGACATCGTCATCGCCAACGCCGGTATCTCCCAGGACTGGGCCGGCCTGAAGACCATCAAGCCCACCATCCTCGACCAGCACTACGAGGTCAACGTCCGTGGCCCTCTCGTCCTCTACCAGGCGGCCTACCCTCTCCTCAAGGAGGGCGCCAAGTTCGTTGTGATCTCGTCTGCGTTGGGGTCCAACTCGCTCGGCCCCGAGTTCAGGGGTCACGGTGGTGGGGTGTACGGCGCGACCAAGGCGGCTGTCAACTACCTTGTGAGTATCTTTACCGGGCGCTCTGAAGGACAGGTGCTGATGAAACTGCCTCTCCGCCACAGGTGCGCGACATCCAGTTCGAGGAGCCCCAGCTCACCGCGTTCACCATTCACCCCGGCTTCGTCGACACGTAAGCACCATTCTCGTCTCCTTTGTACCAGACGAATCGTGCTGACCAAACCGTTGATGCATATAGTGACATGGGCAAGGTCGGCGCTGCCCACTTTGGGATCGAGAGGGCCCCCCAGTCCGTCGAGGAGATCTCTCGTAAGTTAGGCTGGGGACGCGCTGTGGATCACCCCTGACGCAACACGCTCGTTCGCCCCTTCAGCTCTTATCTTCGACCTGGTCGAGAAGGCGACCAAGGAGACTCACGGTGGACTCTTGTGGCACTAGTGAGTGATGTCAGAGTCCGTTTTGGGCTGAGGGAGCAAGCAGCTGACAATGAGCACAGCGACGGGGAGAAGGGGGCTTGGTAAAACAGTCGCGTCCCGCGTGTGTGCGCAGCTTGCAAGGCCATATCGCGTCGTACCCCATTATCTGTAGATAGAGCAGTCAGAATGCATAAAGTGGCATAGAAAGTTCGATCAGGATACGACGAGGATCTCAGATGGATATTTGGCTGGCAGTCGTTGGCTTGTGGTCCTCATGGTACCATGCTGGTGGGAGATAGAGCGACGTCGTGGGCGCTACCACTCACAATATCGCACGACTGGGCTCTCCAGACCGTACGCACGTCAACTAATCTTATACCGATATGCCTTCTGGTGATGCCCAGCGGCCAACGCGCATGCGGTCCCACCGGGTTTGCGACCGTCGGCCGAGACCGTGCCCGGGTTGCTTATAAAGCCCAGCGGGTAGACCGTTAGAAGCAATCCACCACCATACAACAGTGGCCTCATCATCTTGCGACATACATCCCATCCCTCCACCCTCCCTGCTGATTCAGCGTCTCCACAACGCGTACTGCATCTAGGTATATATACAGGAGGGAAGCTCAGTAAGGTATGCCCGAGCATCGCCCACCACAACATTACCACAACAACGAACGTGAACCATGTCCCCTTCGTCCAAGATCGTCTTGATCACTGGTGCCAACAGAGGGTAAGCTGTGTCCTCTGTGCTGGTATCACCCCAACGGATTGCTGACCATCAGAATGCTATTCATCCCACCACAGTATCGGCCTCGGCATCACCAAGATCTACCTCTCCAAAGGATGGACCGTCGTCGCGGCCGTCCGTGACCCGAGCGCGTTCCCCAAGTTGGATGGGACCGTCATCCCAGTCAAGGTCGACTCGCTGTCTCTGACGGACGCCAAAGAGGTGAGCTGCGCAGCCTGCCTGACTGTTCTGCTCAGTAGCTCATCACCGATGTACTCCCCAGGCGGTTGAGGAGCTCAAGACCAAGCACGGCATCACCCACCTCGATGTCGTCATCGCCAACGCAGGCATCTCCGAAAACTTCAACGACGTCAAAGCCCTCGACATCGACGTGCTCGACAAGCATCACTTCGTGAACGTTCGTGGGCCTGTCGTGCTGTACCAGGCGGTGTATCCGCTCTTGGGAGAGGGCTCGACGTTCACGGTGATCTCGTCGTATTTGGGGTCGAACTCGGTGGAGCATTTCCCGGCGTTGGCGGCTTATGGAGCGTCCAAGACGGCGATCAACTATATCGTGAGCTATCATTTTGCCTATGAGCACTTTATAGCTTACTGACGAGAGCATGGCATCCATCCTATCCTAGGTCCGTAACATCCACTTCGAAGAGCCGAAGTTCACTGCATTCACGATCCACCCGGGACACGTCGACACGTGAGTTGTCCACTTCCTCTTGACCTGCTTAACCGCGCTGACACCCATGCGCGCCCAGCGACATGGGCAAGGAAGGTGCAAAGTTCTTTGGTATTGCCAACGCCCCGCAAACTGTAGAGGAGATCTCTCGTAAGTCAGCCCATGGATGCGGACGACAGACGATGTTGAGGGGTCCGAGCGAGCGAGGCTGACACGACGAAAATCTCCACAGCGCAAGTTGTGGACCTGATTGAGTCGGCAACACGTGATACCCACGGCGGATACATGTGGCACTAGTAAGTGACATGGCCTTATGGTGTAGGCTGCCGGAAATGGAGTGGACGTGTAGCTGACGGAGGACACAGTGACGGAGAGAAGGGGGCATGGTAGAGACTCCATCACACGTGCTCTCGCTCCAGCTCGGTAGACGTCGTGTGTTGAAAAGCCGTACATGGAGTAAGAGTTAGTGTTCTATGTTCTGCGCCTGATGTAAAGAATGAGAGATGTATGTGTATTATGAGCCCGTCCTGCTTCTCCACTTCTTTACGCCTCGGTCGCGTCGTCCGAGCTCATGCTCAGCTTCCAACGATCTCTGCACACTACCCAACAAGGCAGGATCTGGCCAGCTTTCTCGTCATCACAATGGGAGATTCAGGCGAGGATGGTTTCGCTATGGGGGGCTGCAACGTCAGCCATGAGCCAGAAGGCCGGTGATG
The DNA here is from genome assembly GCA_036427605.1 of Cryptococcus sp. DSM 104549. Taxonomy (NCBI): domain Eukaryota; kingdom Fungi; phylum Basidiomycota; class Tremellomycetes; order Tremellales; family Cryptococcaceae; genus Cryptococcus; species Cryptococcus jaspeensis. Next base: position 2,640,776 of record CP144046.1, read on the forward strand.
AGGAGAAGAAGTTCATCATCGCAAAGCCGACGATGACACGCGACGCGTCGAGAAGAAGAAGCACGCCAAGCCAGGCCGTCGGGCAAGAAGACAATTCACATCCTTTGACGTGGTGTCTATCAAAGTGACATTTGTACTTGTGACTGTCTCTATCATCCATAAAGATAGTGCAAGGTCTAAAGACGTTCTTGACGCCCAGCCAACAGGAAGGTCAGGGAGACCCCCGGCTCCTCTGTGTATGATGAGCTTGGCCCTCCGGCCTCGTCGGCGACGGGCCGCTTGAGCGCGCAGCATATGGACGAGTACGACATCGCTCCATAAATACCTTCTGAAGTCTAGTCAACCGTCTTGTACAGTCCAGTCACCCATTTTCCACGGGTGCATGTAGAGAAGAGTACATAGAACACCCGCACACCCGAGAGAAAACCCACCAAATACTACATCCAGCCCTCCTGCGACTCCAATCACCAAGCCCCGCCAATCATGTCCAGCTCTGACAAGATCGTTCTCATCACTGGTGCCAACAGAGGGTACGTCTGTCTTTCCAAAAAGCCCATATCACGCCTGAGTGATGCTGACTATACGCGGATGCCCACAGTGTCGGGCTCGGCATCGCCAAGGTCTTCCTCGCCAAGGGCTGGACCGTCGTCGCCGCCGTCCGCAACCCCACAACGATGCCTGCCCTCGAGGGCAAGCTCATCACCGTGAAGGTCGAGGCCGCCTCATATACCGATGCCACCGAGGTAAGTCCCTCACTCCTCTCTCAGCATGGCGTGCATCTGCTGACCCTCCCGCCCAGGCCGTCGAGGAGCTCAAGACCAAGCACAACATCACCCGCCTCGACGTCGTCATCGCCAACGCCGGCATCTCCGATAGCTGGACTCACTTGAACAAAATCAAGCCCGCCATCCTCGACCGGCATTACGAAGTCAATGTCCGCGGTCCTCTTGTCCTGTACCAGGCGGTCTACCCCCTCCTCCAGGAGGGCGCAAAGTTCACGGTGATCTCGTCGTTGCTCGGGTCCAACTCGATGGGCCCGGAGTGGAGGGGCTTTGGAGGAGGGCTGTATGGGGCGGCCAAGGCTGCTGTCAACTATCTCGTGAGCTTCTCTCTCCCCTTGTTCTGTATTCTCCAGGATAGATGCTAACCAACAGGGTCCTATTCCGGCGACAGGTGCGCGAAATTCACTTCGAGGAGCCCAAACTCACGGCATTCATCATATTCCCCGGATTCGTCGAGACGTAAGCATCTTCATACCGTCTGTCAAATACCGTGCGCCCGAGGAAGTGTGCTAACCGCAGTGGTTGTTGGTCTAGCGACATGGGCAGGGTTGCAGCGGCCTCGTTTGGCATCGAGAAGACCCCTCAGATCGTGGATGAGGTCACTCGTGAGTTCAGCTCGCGGACGACCGCCTTCAGTAAGCCACACTGTCCACCGTCGCTGACGCCACATGCTCGCTCTTGCAGCCCTGATCTTCGACTTGATTGAAAAGGCGACCAAGGAGACCCACGGCGGTCTCTTGTGGAACTAGTGAGTGGCATATTGGAGGCTTGTGATGCGTGGAGTGACCAAGGGACTGATGATGGGCACAGCGACGGGGAGAAGGGAGCTTGGTAAAAGAGTCGCGCAGTAAGCCTGTGTGTGCGCGTGCATAGGAGGTTAATCTCCCCGGCACAGTAAGTCTGCTGTATGTACGATATGTACCCCTCATCTTCAGAGACACAGGAAGACAAGTGGGCGGTAAGAGATTCGAAGACTAATGGCAGTTGCCTCCACCCACACCGTATCACCAGTTCTTTGTCAGCCAAGATGAGACCGAACTTTTCAAGGCTCGGTCAACTCTAAGCACAAATATTGCCCCGTTGGTTTTCTACCGGAGGTCCCGGGTTAGATCGTGGAGATGCCATAAAGCTCACTTGCGTATGCTCATTCATGCCCCGCACGCCACCCTTGTCCTCGCAAAGTGCTTAATCAGCTATTCAACGCGTCGCACACGGGTTGTTCCCCTGATGCGCTCGCAATAGTTGTTGTTGGGCCAAGATAGACGATCTGCTTACACATTAAAACGATGAGAGGTTTGATTGCTATCATGCATCCCCCCTCCACCTTTTTGCTTACTTCTGCTGATTCAGTCTTGCTCCATCATGTTCACTGCAAGTACAGTAGACAGCACAGCTGGGCGCGGTGAAGCTTCGGGTGGCTGGCACAGCTGAGCGAGATAGCATAACGAACAGCGGCGAGTGATGCCACCCCCTCTTCAGATGACTCAGCGTTTTTGGCCTCGCGCCTCTAGGAAAGAGGTATAAAGAGGACCAGATCCGGAGCCTAAACGACTGAATACCACACCCATTCCACTGCCCTTTGAGCCAGAAGCCCCGCCCCATCACACCCCGACCTGTTCAACAGTCAACAGCCCCTGCGTGCCCAGTTCACCCATCACAGTCATGTCTACCGCCAGCTCCAAGACTGTTTTGATTACCGGGGCCAATCGAGGGTGAGCATGTCGTCTTGGATAGCCTATGAGGCCGTCATGAGCGCTGATCATAGAGTTCGATTGTCTATTCTTCAGTATCGGCCTCGGAATCGCCAAGATCTACCTCAGCAAGGGCTGGACCGTCATCGCCGGTGTCCGCACTCCCGACACATTCCCCAAGGTTGATGGGAACATCATCATTGTCAAGATCGACTCCCTCTCTCTCACTGACGCCAAAGATGTAAGTTTTATCCTCTATTACCTGAGCCAGTTTTCATCTGCTCATCGATTCCTCTAGGCGGTCGAAGAGCTCAAGACCAAGCACAACATCACCCACCTTGACGTGGTCATCGCCAACGCCGGCATCTCCGAGAGCTACAACGACATCAGTGTCGTCGACATCGCTGCCTTTGAGAAGCATTTCGACGTCAACGTCAGAGGACCTGTCGTCCTCTACCAAGCCGTTTACCCTCTCCTCCAAGACGGCGCTACGTTCACGGTCATTTCGTCGTACCTCGGGTCTAACTCCGTGGAGCACTGGAAGGCTTTAGGAGCTTACGGGGCGTCCAAGACGGCCATCAACTACGTGGTGAGCGCATGAGACGATTAGCTGCATATGGATCAGAAAGTATACAGTCTAACCCACAACTTCATCCAAGGTCCGCAACATCCACGTCGAGGAACCAAAGCTCAAGGCCTTCACGATCCACCCTGGGATGGTCGACACGTGAGCATGTTGAACGTATCCGGACACTTGCTTCGGTGTCTATGAGCTGATATTGATGTGGCTCCAGCGATATGTTCACCGCAGGGGCCCACTACTATGGTAAGCCGAAGGGACCGCAGTCTGTGGAAGAGATCTCGCGTAAGTCATCCTTCTTACCCACATCAGTAGCCAGCGGGAGGTACCCAAGCTGACCGGATCTTGGATGCAGCTCAAGTGGTCAATGTCATTGACAATGCCACCCGTGAGACCCATGGTGGCTACATGTGGCACTTGTGAATCATGTCCACCCTCATTTGGTCAAGAAACGGACGCCAGGCGAGCTGACCCCCGTGAAGCGATGGACAGAAGGGAGCGTGGTAGAGGGTGATAGGACCCGACAGAGACTCAATTGGATCGTATGAAATACTCGGCTATGAATGAATGATATGCTTTCACTATCGGATGATGCTTTGGCTCTATCGAGTCGCGTGCGGTCTAGCACACAATCGCACCCACCACGCCCGAAGGAGGCGGGATGAAGCTCATTCGGCCGAGGGAACTGACAAAGTGAGATGACCAAATCTTCGGGATGCAAGCCACTGCAGGTGTCCAGCAGATTTCTAGCCCCCTCTTCCCGCTACCCTCCCTCACGAGGAGAAACAGGCTTCTCGGCTTCTTCTTGGGTGGCCGTTCGTTTCTTCGAATTTGGACGAGAACGACGGAGTGGATCTGCCACGGATCTGGCTGGGCCGCCAGGTACTTCTCAGGGTTCAGGCACCACCTTCTCGGAAGTTATAATCGATCGGCGCAAGAAGAGCACCGTTGCGGTCCGTGGTGGGTAGTAGTGTGGTGTCGATGCGAGTAGTCTGCTGTTTAGGCATGCGCGCTCTGGTACAATCTCGGCAACGATTCTGGCGCCATGTTCTGCCAACCAGTCTGCTCGCACTTCCTATCCACATATGTTCTCAGCCGCCGGTCCCGAAGAAGAGCCACCAGTTCACGACGAGTTCCGACGGAGTCATCTCCGCGACCGGCCTCGCCCGCCGGCCTCACCACTTCAGCTGGCAGCGAACGTATAGAAGCCACAGCTCGCAATCGTCTTGCATCCCTCCAGTTCCGGCGGTAGATGAAGATCGACCTTCTTCCCTCTCTTTTCTCTACCAGAGCGACCTTCCGAGCTGGATGTCGCCGTCGGTCTTGAGGATGGCGCCTTACAAAGCGGAGCGCGATGCGCAGAGCGTGAAGGGGTATATATATGGGGCTGCGACAGGCTAGACGTCTCCCACATCCCCAACTCTTCTTCAAGTCAACAGCAGTCGAGCTCCATACCATCCACCGCTACCATTACCACCACTACTACCAATCCCACTCATATCACCACTATGTCTGCTTCCGCCAAGACTGTTCTGATCACAGGTGCCAACCGAGGGTGAGCGATCCTTTGTTTGCCATTTGTGTCGTCTCTTGCGTTCTTCACCACTGATGTCGATGCTTGCTTCCTCGCTATCAGCATTGGTCTCGGTATCGCCAAGATCTACCTCGCCAAAGGCTGGACGGTTGTCGCTGCCGTGCGCGATCCCAGCAAGCTCCCCCAGCTCGAGGGAAATGTCATCCCTGTCAAGATCGAAGCCATCTCGCTGACAGACGCCAAGGAGGTACGTCCAGCTCTCCCCGCTCGACAACTTCCTATATCATCTCCTTGTCGTGAGATGGAACAGAGGATGCTAACCAAAAACTACAGGCTGTCGAGGAGCTGAAGACCAAGCACAACATCACCCACCTCGACCTCGTCATCGCCAACGCCGGTATATCCCAGGACTTTGACGCCATCAAGACCATCGACCTCGACGTCCTGGAGCAGCACCATGCCGTCAACGTCAGGGGTCCCGTCGTCCTCTTCCAGGCCGTCGCGCCTCTTCTGCAGGAGGGCGGCAAGTTTGTGGTCATCTCGTCGTCGCTCGGGTCCAACTCGATTCAGCATCTCCCGGCGTTTGGCGTTTATGGGGCTTCCAAGGCGGCGGTCAACTACCTCGTGAGTGTTTCGAGCTCCACGACTGTGTCGAATGCATGTCAATACTGGTGCTAATACATTCTTGCGTCCCTATCAGGTCCGTAGCATCCACTTTGAGGAGCCGACGCTCACAGCTTTCACCGTCCACCCCGGCATGGTCGCCACGTGAGTCTCCTTGCTATGTCTGTCCAAGCATTGCAAACTGTGCTGACATCGGCCACTCAGGGATATGGGAAACGCCGCCGCCGCCCGCTTCGGCTTGCCAAGCGCCCCTCAGACGGTGGACGAGATCGCTCGTAAGTTCTGGGACGGACCTGGTCGCGCTGGAAGGGCCATCGCAGAGCTGACGTAGCGCCTCGCCTCCACAGCCCAGGTCGTGTATGTGATCGACTCTGCTACCAGGGAGACTCACGGTGGCTACATGTGGCACTTGTGAGTGATTTCAAGCTTGACGGCCATCATGAGACAAAGGGAGGATGCTGACTGCTGGCTGAGTAGCGACGGCAAGAAGGGGGAGTGGTAGAGACAATCGCCGTGATGACCGAGTAGATGTCAGTGGACATGTTTGATGCATACATGACGTTGCGCCTACCCGATCTTGTCAGTCATGAATGAGGTCACCTTTGACTCCTTGGAGTGCTGTCCAGCACCTGAGATCTTTCTCGGCCACGGTAGCCATCCCCCCTCACCTGCACTCTCGATCACGACCGATCCCCTCCCCTCTCCCCCTCCCTCCTCCACGCTGTGAGGCTGTAGGTACGTGCATGCAGTGAAAGGACAGTCTGGATCCAAATCACACCACTCACCCCGTTGTGCTGTTGCCTTGTGAACTAAATATGGGTACCAAGCTGATCAAGACAGCAGTCAGTGAGAGAGCCAAGGTGGAGGATATGATGTGGAGGAGGTTGTCAGTTTGGACGCGCCAAGAACGTGATGACAAAGAAGGTTGCTTTTTTGGACTCTTTTGGTCGTCGCTCGTGAAATGTTATCATCGTTCGTTGATGCATCTTCTGCTTGTTTCCTATCCACAATCAGATATGCAGGTAAACCGTAGTGCAAGTACATATACCCCTGCCATGTACGACTCCCATAAGCAGCCACCCACACTCCTCCGCCGACGCGCAGCACTCGACGCGAAACGTACGTAGTAGCCAAACCTTCAACATCTTACAATGTCCGCCCCCGCCAAGATTGTCTTGATCACTGGTGCCAACCGAGGGTGAGTCTTCTGGTACATGGGGTGAGCGACGTTGAGAGTATGTCGGGGAAGCGCTGACAATCCCGCAGAATCGGTCTCGGTCTGGCGAAAGTCTACCTCGAGAAAGGCTGGACTGTCGTCGCGGCTGCTCGAGACCTCAGCAAGCTTCCCAAGCTTGAGGGGACGGTCATCCCTGTCAAGATTGACTCTGGCTCTCTTACCGATGCTAAGGAGGTACGTCCCATCCTCAAGCTCACCTGTTCACTCACCCGGCATTGCCCTTCCGCGACCCGAGAGCTAACCATCGTCTACTCGACAGGCCGTTGAAGAGCTCAAGACCAAGCACAACATCACTCACCTTGACGTCGTCATCGCCAACGCCGGTATTGCTCATGGGGTCAACAACGTCTCCCACATCGACGTCGCATACTTTGACAAGATCCAGGAGACCAACGTTCGCGGCCCTCTCATCCTGTACCAGGCGGTCCACCCTCTCCTCCAGGAAGGGGCCAAGTTCACGGTGATCTCTTCGGCGATCGGGGCCAACTCGCCTGATCACTTGCCCGGTTATGCAGCATATGCGACCTCCAAGGCTGCGGTCAACTTCCTCGTGAGTAGCCGAATGCACCAGGCTATCCAGGCATCCGATGACGGGCGCTGACGTGACGTGCCTCTCTTCGGCCCATACCTAGTTCCGCAACGCGCATTTCGAAGAGCCCAAGCTCACTATCTTCACCATCAGCCCTGGGTTTGTCGACACGTGAGTTAATCTACCACACACCCCTGAGAACCCATATCACTCGAGCTGACTTCTGGCCCAAAGCGACATGGGACACCTCGGTGCCCAGAATATGGGCCTTGAGCGCGCCACTCTGGATGTTGAGGAGAGCGTCTGTAAGTTTGGCTTTGGCATCAAAGTTGAGTAAGCTGGAACTGACCAGATGAATCTCTTAATGTCTGCAGACGCTGTGGTGAAGCTCGTGGACGGTGCCACCAGAGAGACTCACGGGGGTTACATGTGGGACTAGTGAGCTATCTGTAGTCTTCGACTTATGTCAGGTGTGGTTTGCGGGCTGACATGACGACTACTTAGCGATGGAACCAAGCTTCCTTGGTAGAGTACGCACCGATAGGGGCTAGCTCCTGCAGATCGACCAGCTGCATGGTGGGAGACGAGACCATAGAAGAAACCGCATAGAGTGGTGATGAAACGACTCGAGTGGCGAATGAATCCGGGTGTAAGACCGAGCATCGCTGCTAGGTAGCTAATGTTGTTCGGAATGATGGCATACTGCGTATGGGAGTCCCCAGCCAATCGGTAGACTGCTGCCTTGAGACTTCAAAGTACAGCAAGTATGCACTGGCGGAGGAGCGCTTACCCCATCAGGTGCTCCTCCTCCACATTCGAAACGCAAGCTGCTGATCAACATCGGCATCACCTCCATCCTTCGGTAGGCCGAGTCACTCTGATCCGCCCCAGCTATGTGTACTGGTAGTGACTGGTTGCATTGTCTCTTGTCATCATGATGATCAATGAGCGCTTCAGATTGAAGATATGATAGCAGCACCGAGCTTCAGATAACGACCCACCATCGCGCGCGCGCGCGTACTGTGCTGTGCTTACCATATCTATCACCTAACCAAGCCGGGCTGTGGCCATGATGGGCGTGAGAAGGGGGCTTGGCCTGCATCATATCACGAATAGCCCCCTTCTCGGCGCTCTTGCAGCCCCTCCATCATCCTCCCCCACGTTGTTGCGTCGATGAGAAAAGGACGCGAACATGATGCCCGGCGGCCAGGACGCGTCTGGCTGATCAAGACGAAGTGGAGGCACCTCAGGCCGCCGGCCCTCCTTATGGACAAGGTTAGCGTTCGCTGTTGACGTTGGTCTCGACTGATTCAATCTATGGAGAGCACGCAACGGTATATATACGCTTGCCTGCACACCCACAACATGATGTCAACCCAACCACAGCCCACCACCACCACCACCATCCGCCGAAGCCGCATCACTCAAACCACACCCAAACTTCTTTGACTTCTTCACATCGTCATCCTACCATGTCCGCTTCCGCCAAGACTGTCTTGATCACTGGTGCCAACCGAGGGTGAGTCTACTGCTGCATGGCCCAACCTATGCATTCTGGGGAAGCACTGACAAGACTCGAATGCAGCATCGGTCTCGGCCTGGCCAAGGTCTACCTCCAAAATGGATGGACGGTCGTCGCCGCTGTGCGAGACCCCAGCAAGCTCGAGCTCGAGGGCAAGGTCATCCCTGTCAAGATTGATGCTTCTTCTGTCACCGATGCCAAGGAGGTGGGTACCTATTCATCGCTTTCACCCCTTTCGCCATACTGTCCTCCTGCCGCCAGTGACGTTTGAGCTGACCAGCATGTGTGCGTCAGGCCGTCGAGGAGCTCAAAACCAAGCACAACATCACCCACCTGGATGTCGTCATCGCCAACGCAGGCATCGCCGAAGGTGTCGACAACGTTGAAAACATCGACGTCGCCATCTTCGACAAGGTCCAGGCGACCAACGTCCGCGGTCCTCTCGTCCTGTACCAGGCAGTCCACCCTATTCTCAAGGAGGGCGACAAGTTTGTGGTGATCTCCTCGTTGATTGGCTCCAACTCGCCGGATCACTACCTCACGTATGGGGCGTACGGGACCTCCAAGACTGCGGTCAACTTCCTTGTGAGACGTCATCAGATCTAGAGCCGGTTGCATGAAGTAACCAATGCTGACGTGACACATCTGTCTCCCCTACCCACTCGCAGTTCCGAAATGCCCACTTCGAGGACCCCAGGCTTACCATCTTCACCATCAGCCCCGGATTTGTCGCCACGTAGGTTAACAATCTATCATCTGCTCTCACCTCGATCAACATAGCTCACAATCCGTTTCAAGTGACATGGGGAACACTGGTGCTCGCCGCCTGGGTCTTGATCGAGCTCCCGTTGATGTGGAAGACAGCGCTGGTGAGTGTCGCTCTAGTCTTTCTCTCTTAAGAGAAACTCGACGCTGACGAGTCGCATCGCGTGTGTAGCCGCTGTTGTGAAGCTGGTGGACAATGCCACTAGGGAGACTCACGGGGGTTACATGTGGGACTAGTAAGTTGTCACTGTCCTCTTTAATAGCACAAGACGGAGACGAGGAGTGGACAGCTGACATGGTGTTCCTTCTTTTAGCGACGGGTCGAAGTGCCCCTGGTAAATTGTACTCTGCAGCAACTCCTGGAGGTCGAGAAGCTACACGCGGGGCGGATTGTGTCCTAGATTCTAGAGGAACCTACATGGTATCGTATCTAGAGTGATACAGAATGCAAGACTGAACACTTCCACCATTAGTGATACAGAATGCAAGACTGAACACTTCCACCATTGCGTACTCATCGTGCACGCTCAGGCTGCCCTCTTCCCCGCGCATCCTTCCTCCAGTCGCGCCTCCTCCTACCGTACGTTAGGCTTAAGTCGGCTACCTCACCCCGTCCCATACATGCTATCTAGCTGGCTAGCCACACCTGACGAGTACTCTTAGGCTTCCAGGATCCATCATTTTGGGATCCACAAGCCACGAGTGCGAAGGACGGCAGAAAAGGCTTGGCGCGGTGCGGCCGTCGGCTAGCCTCCACCACCTCCACCACCCGCCTCGCTCTACCTGTAAGAAGAGGTGACTCTTCCACTACTTCCTCTATACGTATCTCTGCACATCTATTTGCGTCCTCTTACACTCCTCCTTCCTCCACCCCGTCATAACATGTCCTCCCGGTACACCTCCACGGCCGAGGACAAGTCCGGCGGGCTGACTTGAGCCTTCTTATGCTGTCGTAAGTGGAGGAGGTGACCCAGTGGGGGATGTCACGAGCTCATGGGGAGAGGTATATAAGGCGGCAGGTGCAATTGAGAAATATCCCACTGCAAACCACACCAACAGCTGCCTTACTTGCTAAAAATATCCAATCTCCCACCTATCGATCATCATCACCATCTGCACCACCATGTCATCCCACACCAACAAAACCATCCTGATCACTGGCGTCTCCCGAGGGTGAGTCTTGATGTCTCTTGCAATGCCATGAGCAGACATAGATTACTGACGGGCATATGCGCCATGTGCCAGCGTTGGACTCGGCTTCGCCAAGGTCTATCTCCAGAAAGGCTGGACAGTCATCGCGGCTGTGCGTGACCTGAGCAAGCTCCCGAAGCTGGAGGGAAAGGTCATCCCCGTCAAGATCGATTCTAGCTCTCTCACGGATGCCAAGGAGGTACGTGGTACTACGAGAGTCTCTCCCGTCCAGACTCTCATCATCAGATGACTCAGCTGATCACACCCTACAATAAGGCCATCGAGGAGCTCAAGACCAAGCACGGCATTACCCGCCTCAACATCGTCCTCGCCAACGCCGGCCACGCCGAATCCTTCGGTCCTGCCCGAGACTACGACATCGCAGGTTTTGACCGTATCCAGCAAGTCAACGTGCGTGGCCCGCTGGTGCTCTATCAAGCCGTGTACCCGCTCCTGCAAGAGGGGGATAAGTTTGTGGTGGTGTCGTCGACGCTGGGGTGTAACTCGCCGGAGCATGTGCCGGTGTTTGGGGCTTATGGGACTTCCAAGGCGGCAGTGAACTATCTTGTGAGTATCTGTGGCTTGGTTGTATGGTGATGTTGGTCCTGACATGCCGCCGGTCGCTGTGTAGGTCCGCAACATGCACTTCGAAGAGCCCAAGCTCACGATCTTCTCGATCCATCCCGGATGGTGCACTACGTGAGTACCCTCCCCCCCTCCCCTCTGTACAAAGGGCGGTTTACCAGAGGCTTATGAGCCACTCATAGGGATATGGGCAACAACGGTGCCAAGATCATGGGGCTCGAGCATGCACCTCAGACCGTCGAGGAGGTCTCTCGTGAGTGCTTTTTCGTACCCACCGTGCAGCGCCGAACCAGATGCTGACATCGCTCGTTGACTTTACCTGCAGCTGCTGTGTACAGCCTGCTGGAGTCTGCTACGCGTGAGAGCCACGGCGGGTACATGTGGGAGTAGTGAGTGATCCTCCTTCTTGGCTGGTCGGGGGCGAAAGCAGCTGACATTGGGCGGGCTGTAGTGACGGGAAGAAAGCAGAGTGGTAGAACGTTCACGCGCCGAACCTGTATGCACGAGTAGTACTCTCATACATCACGAGCGAGGTCACCTACGAGGCTGCGAGCATGCAATGGACATATCAGTTTATTTGGCTGTAGAGCCCGTGAGCTCCTTGGGCGCCTCTGTCCATGTCCGGGTGAAAGTATGGGGCGGGGTTGGGCCACGAAAGGAGCTTTCATTTGTATGCCAACACCCTCAAGAAGGTGCATAATCACTGCCACAGCCTTACCTGCAGCCACTCCCTGTTGTTTTTCACCTGCTTGGGACAACTCGGAGTGTGGCGGGAACTGATCTCACAGCTTCCAAGAGATGATGGTCCCCGGCCGAGGTTGTTGAGGACAGCGGCCGGGGAAGGTGACCTGCTGTTATGAAGGAAGTATCTCACTGTAGTCCAGAGCACATAGGACCGACATGGTAAAGGAGGCGGAGCGGAGAGTGGACGCGGAGACGGAGAAGGCGACAACACAGTCTCAGCGACCTCACCAGGGCTCTTTTCGAGGACAGCACCCGGCGACGTGCCAGATGCTCGGCAGTGGTCAAGGCACCTACCACCCGCTGGCAGTGACCTGGCACGGCCTTGGGTCGTATCTACAGCTATCCGTAGCCGCCAAACCAAAGCATGGGCACCGCCAGTAAACAATGCAAACCCATAAACACCCTGGCCAACAGCCGACGCCTTGTCATTCCGTGGTCTCTCACGCTCGTCGTAGATGATGGCCTCTGGCCGGGGGCGCTTAAAAGCACTCGCGCCTCTTATCATATCTATGCCTATCTGATCATGATCTCGGCAGATGCCGTACCACAAGATGTACAGGAATTGGTCGCACGCCGTCAGCCGTGCAGTGAGTCCATGCAAATCGACTGAAGTCGAGTTTAGAAGGAGCGTTCACAGAGTCACAGGCTTATTACCCCCCCAGAAGAGGGCTTGACCCTCCCCGGACATCCCCTCCTCCCTTCTCGAAGCTCGCTGGATAAGCAAGCACCCTTCCTCCTCGGCCATACCCCCAGCCTGCCCCTCACAGCCATACTTTAGGCATGGTACATATCGAGTTTCGTTAGTAATCATCGCCGAGCTCATGCTAGCTGTAGGCTGTCTCTCCCCGAGCCCCTGCTGCCGCGCACACGCGTCGCCTGGATAATGGGAGAATCTGAATTCGGGGACTGGGCTGAGATGGATCAGTACAGACACCCTATCGGCCCGAACGGAAGGGTTGTGCAGACAATTATGCATAATGCAGCCGTTGAACATCGAAGCTTTGCTACGGCTCATCACGGCTGACGGCTCAGAGCAGCTCAGAGCCAAACCCCGCGACGCGTCGGGCATCGGCCGTCGGCGACAGTCCGTGCCTGAGATCGGATTGGTAATCGGCCACGCGCCTTTCCCAGCTCCTGCTGTTCTCCAACGCTTCGTCACGCTTCGTCAGTGGGCCGCGAACGTGTTGCACCGAAATAGCTTGCGCGTTGGTCTGGAGGCCGAGATATAAATAGCGGAGGGGGCGCGGGGGGAGGTTGGATCACCCACCATCTGCTCAGAGCTCCCTCAAACCATCTTCTACCAACAAATACTTGCTCCAACAACTCACTCGCAATGTCCGCTCCCCGAATTGTCCTCATTACCGGTGTCTCTCGAGGGTAAGCTCTTTCGCACCCTTCTTCTGCGTCTCTCAAGCTGACGTGAGCGTTGACTCCTGCAGCATCGGAGTCGGCTTCGCCAAGACCTACCTCGAGAACGGCTGGACTGTCATCGCTGCCGCGCGCGACGTTAGCAAGATCCCCAAGCTGGAGGGTAACGTCATCCCCGTCAAGATTGACTCTTCTTCTCTCACCGACGCCAAGGAGGTGAGTCCCGCATCACTTCCTTTCACCTCTCATCCGTCGTCGGACTTAGCTGACACTGGGTACACACCTCTCCAGGCTGTCGAGGAGCTCAAGACCAAGCATGGCATCGACCACCTCGACGTCGTGATCGCCAACGCCGGTACCGGCGACGGCATTGGCCCTGTCAGCTCCCTCGACATTGCCGGCTACGAGCTCACCCAAGACGTCAACGTCCGTGGCCCGCTCGTCCTTTTCCAGGCGGTGTACCCCCTCCTCAAGGAGGGCGCGAAGTTTACTGTGATCTCTTCTTCGCTTGGGTCCAACTCGGGGGACCATTTGGCCGGTGTCTCAGCGTACGGGACCTCCAAGGCGGCGGTCAACTACCTCGTGAGTCTTCAGGACATGCACTGGAGATGGAGATTTGGTTTTGTACTGGTGCTGACTTGTGTCCTTGTGTCCGTATGCAGTTCCGCAGCGCCCACATTGAGGAGCCCAAGCTCACGATCTTCACCATCCACCCGGGATGGGTCGCCACGTGAGTAACCTTACCCCCCTCTCACAAGTTCAGAGCTGACATGGCGATACAGTGACATGGGCAACGCCGGTGCAAAGATCCAGGGCCTCGAGCGCGCTCCCCAGGAGGTTGAGGAGATCTCTCGTGAGTCCACCACCACTCTCATCTGCTATACTCCAAAGTCCGGCCTGAGATCTCTTCGCTGACGAGAAGCATGCAGCCGCCGTCTACAAGCTCATCGAGGGGGCGACGAGGGAGACCCACGGCGGCTACATGTGGAACTTGTGAGTGGGCGTTCTTTGCGGTCAAGACGCGCGAAGCAGGCAGCTGACGTGACGGTGCATGTACAGCGACGGCTCTAAGGGCGACTGGTAGAGCGCTGTATGCAGGGCAGTAGAAACTCTAAAATAGCTCAGAAGTGTTGTATATACTTGAGGTAAATGCACAAAGTATGGCAAGATCCTGTCGGTCGCTCATTCTGAATGCCGAGATCAGAGCACTCAAAGCACACGCGCCTCGTATCTATGCCTATCGCTCACCACAATCTCGGCAGATGACCAGCGCTAATGCCGTACCCTAGGGTGCACTTTGGCTATGGAATGCATGGAGCTTCTTTATGGCACGCAGTCAGTGAATAAGCCCTTCCAAGTAGACATGAGCTGATCGAGAGAGCAGGCATTCTTCATCACAGATACACGACGACCTCGGTGACCTCCTGCCAGCAGTCAGAGGCCCTCGGGCACTCTCCTTCCCACCAAGCTCGCTGGCTGAGCAAGCATGATCTCCCCTCGGCCGCTCCGACCGGGCAGTTCCTTGCAGCTACCAAGTACGGAGCACCAGTGGTGGACGCCGAGCTCGTCAAATCCCACCCGCTTGCTGTGGTGGCTGCCGAGCGCGAGGCCACGCACGCGCGTCTTCTGGACGGGAGAGGGATGGATTCCGACCCTCCGGGGCTGGGCAGGGATGGAGTGCCCGGGGGAAAGGGGTGAGGGGGGAGGATGACCAACACAAGTTGGAGTGCTGACCGTGCTGTCGATGCAGTCAATACATAAGAGAGGTCTTGAGGACATGATGGCGCGGCCAGGCCTCAAAGGCTCCACTTCTTGCTCGCGCCGGCCGTCGGCGTCGGCCCTCCACCATGCCCGTGCCTCCACCTCAACGAATTGGTAATCCGCCGAGCACTGTCCCAGCTCCGGCGCTCCGTGACTGTCGTTCTTTGGTGGTGGGGCGCACCAAACACCATGCGTGTCGGTCTGGAGGCAGAGGTATAAGAAGGGGGCAGGGGGGGAGGATGGCGAACCACCCACCATCTGCTCAGAGCCCTATCAAGCTACTATCTACCACCAACAACCACTCACTACTCCTCCACCTCATTCGCAATGTCCGCCCCTCGAACTGTCCTTATCACCGGTGTCTCTCGAGGGTAAGCTCCCTCCGCCTCCCCAGAAGACATCATCCAAGCTGACGTACGGGTGATGGTGGGCTGCTGTAGCATCGGAGTCGGCTTCGCAAAGACCTACCTTGAGAACGGCTGGACTGTTATCGCTGCCGCGCGCGACGTTAGCAAAATCCCCAAGCTGGAGGGTAACGTTATCCCCGTCAAGATCGACTCTTCCTCTCTCACCGACGCCAAAGAGGTGAGCACTCCACACTTCCTTTCACCACTTGTCGTTCGAATCGTCTGACACCGAGTTGACCATTCTCTACAGGCCGTCGAGGAGCTCAAGACCAAGCACGGCATCGACCACCTCGACGTCGTGATCGCCAACGCCGGTATCGCTGAAGGTGTCGGCGCCATCAGCTCCCTCGACATCGCTGGGCTCGAGTCCACCCTCGACGTCAACGTGCGCGGCCCTGTCGTCCTGTACCAGGCGGTCTACCCCCTCCTCAAGGAGGGCGCCAAGTTCACTGTGATCTCTTCTTCTGTTGGGTCCAACTCGCCGGACCACGTGCCCGGGTTCGGAGCGTACGGGTCTTCCAAGACGGCTGTCAACTATCTTGTGAGTCTCTTGGGCCATGCACCGGATGGGGCTGTACTAGGCTTGACGTGGTGTTGATGTGCCTCTGTGTCCTTGTGTAGTTCCGTAACGCTCACTTTGAGGAGCCGAAGCTCACTATCTTCACTATTCACCCCGGATGGGTCGCCACGTGAGTATCCGGACCCTCTCATCACACATGCTCAAAGAGAGCTGACAACGGGACACAGTGACATGGGCAATGCCGGTGCCAAGTTCCAGGGTCTTGAGCGCGCCCCCCAGGAGACAGAGGAGATCTCTCGTGAGTCGACTCTTTTCTGCTGTACTCACATTCACATCGAACCTGAAGACCCTATCGCTTACAAAATGACTTCCAATCTTGCTTGTGTGTGTAGCTGCTGTCTACAAGCTCATTGAGGAGGCTACGAGGGAGACCCATGGCGGGTTCATGTGGCACTTGTAAGTGGGCGTTTTGTGCTACCGAAACGTGTGTGGCAGTTGGCTGACGTGATGGTGGTCAATAGCGACGGTACCAAGGGCGAGTGGTAGAGCGTTGCCTGCACAAGCATAGAAGCTTTAGATTAGGCCTGGAGTGTTGTATCTATCTGAGGTGAATGCACAACATATGACAGGATTGTGTCGCTTATCTGGTTGTGCTGTGGCATGGCGGCTGCTCTCCCTATCTTTCTTCTCCCTCCAGACTCCATATGGCTCGGCACAAGCCTGGCGCCTAACTCGGCGCCTTTGACCTCCCCCGTAGGACGTGAGTCAGACGTAGGGCTTATGTCGAGCGGCTCGAGCCAGGCTGATGAGTGATGAACCACAGTCCACAACCATCGCGTCGCGCGCGTCGGCTCGGGCATCGGCGGTGGGAAAGCCTCTTGCTTATCGATCATCATGGCCGTGCCTCGTCTACAGTGGATTACTTACCTTAGTAATCTAGCCGAGCGCCTTACAAGTACCATCTCCACTCCATCGCCGAGGCGCAATGGTGGTTCAGCGCACCAAAGCAGCATGCACGCTGGTCTGGGGTCAGAGGTATAAAAAGCGGAGGGGGCGGGGAGAAGGATGACCGACCCACCCGCCATCTGCTCAGAGCCTTCTCCTCAGACTACTTTTACTCGCTGCTCCATACCCCATTTACTCGCAATGTCCGCTCTCCGAACTGTCCTCATCACCGGTGTCTCTCGAGGGTAAGCTCCTCGTCTCGCTTCTCTTTTGAGACATGCACCGAGCTAACGTGCGTGATGGTGGGATGGGTCACTACAGCATCGGAGTCGGCTTCGCCAAGACCTACTTGGAGAAGGGTTGGACTGTCATCGCCGCTGCGCGAGACGTTAGCAAGATCCCCAAGCTGGAGGGCAAAGTCATCCCTGTCAAGATCGACTCTTCCTCTCTCACCGACGCCATAGAGGCGAGTCCCACATCACTTCCTTTCACCTCCCACCCATCGTCGGACTCAGCCGACGTTGGCCTCACCAACTATCCAGGCGGTGGAGGAGCTCAAGACCAAGCACGGCATCACCAAACTCGACGTCGTGATCGCCAACGCTGGCATCGCGGTGGGGGTCGGCCCCGTCAGCTCCTTCGACCTTGCCGAGCTCAATCCCACCCTCGACGTCAACGTGCGCGGCCCTGTCGTCCTGTACCAGGCGGTCCACCCTCTTCTCAAGGAGGGTGCCAAGTTCACCGTGATCTCTTCTTCTGTTGGGTCCAACTCGCCGGACCATGTGCCCGGGTTCGGGATGTACGGGTCCTCCAAGTCGGCGGTCAACTATCTCGTGAGTGCCTTTGGCCATGCACCAGTACAGGGGACGCCGGGGAAAGCCTGCCTGACGCTGACATGCCCCATTGTGTCCTCGTGTAGTTCCGAAATGCCCACTTTGAGGAGCCCAATCTTACCATCTTCACCATCCACCCCGGATGGGTCGCCACGTGAGTACCTCCACCCTCTTCTCACAAGCTCGGAGCTGAAATGGGCACACAGTGACATGGGCAACGCTGGCGCCAAGTTCCAGGGCCTCGAGCGTGCCCCTCAGGAGGTGGAGGAGATCTCTCGTGAGTCAACTCTCTTCTGTTTCACATACACGCAAGCATGGCCTAAAGAATGTGCCGCTGACCGGACGACTCCCCTGCTTGCTTGTGTATTATGTAGCTGCCGTGTACAACCTCATTGAGGAGGCGAAGAGGGAGACCCACGGCGGGTACATGTGGCACTTGTGAGTGGGCGCCGACGTCCTTTGTTGCTGAGACGTGTGTAGCAGGTAGCTGACGTGGTGTGTGATTAGCGACGGCTCCAAGGGCGAGTGGTAGAGCGTCGTCCTCACAGGCTGAGACGCTAGAGGATAGAGTAGCCCACAAATGCTGTACATGTCTGAGGTGAATGCACGAAGTACCACAATCTTGTGTCGCTCACAGGTTTGTTCACGGGAATCCAGGTGGTATGTTACGCGATTCTCGCGAAAAGACGTCAGGTATATCCATAGCGAAGCGAAGACATCATCTAGCCGCAAGTCGTTCCAGGCCCTGTGATCCCGTGGGCACATTTCATCTCTTCCCACATCCCATCGAGAAGCCACAAGCCAAACTTTGATACAACACCTCCCTCCCTCCCTCCCCGACCTTCTTCTCTCAACGCGTCCTGAACGTCCTCCCCGACGCCGTCTTCTTCTCCCCCGCGACCTCCGGCTTGGCCCGGTTCAGCACCTTCAAGAACTCGGCGACCCTGTAGCGCATGCGCGAGTGCATGTACGCCTTGGAGCACTTGATGTGGTAGTGCAGGTAGTCGCGGAAGAGCTGGATGCGGTTGATGGAGGTGAGGGCTTGGGCGGGGTTGGCAAAGTGGCGGGGGAAGAGGACTGGCGAGAGGGTGTTAGTGCGGGTGATGGGAGGAGGGCGTTGGGGAGATGGACTCACCGAAAGTAACGTATCCCCAGTCCTCGCCGTTCTTGAGCCCCGGGAGATGCCGGATCTCGAGAGGAGGCTCTCGGTTCGAGTACCTCACCTGCGGAGCGTTCTGCAAGCTCTGCAATCGACGCGCGTCCACGAATTCCTACACCACCATCCAGATATCAGCATCGTATACTCTCATCTGGTATCAGGCCCGACTTCGACACCCACCTGCAAAAAGACCCTCCCATACACCCGATCCGTCTCATCCTTGAACACCGTCGAGAAGATGATCGTCACACGATCATGGCTCGCCTGGATGTAGATCGCCTCCTCCTCGCGGTACTTGACGACCTTGAGCTCGCCCTGCGCGGCCGCGGGTGCGAGGTCGGCCTGCTGGGCGCCGGCAGGCTCCTTGTAGGAGGCTTGGAGGGAGGCCTGCTCGGCGAATGCGGAGAGGAAGGGGGAGGCCATGGCGGTGGCTTTGATGAGGGCGATCTTGGCGACCATGGCCGAGCGCTCCTCTATGAAATATCACCTGGAGTCAGTCATTTGCACGATGATGTCGAAGATAGATGGGACGATGCAAGACCCACCAGGCGTCCCGGGCAACTTCTCAAGATCCACCACCAAGCTGACATCGTACTCTGGCTCCGTGTCCGCCTCGCCGAGGAGGTACCCCGCGTACTCGTTCTGGAGGTGCTCGCGCGCGCCGTACTTGACGAGGTCGGGCCAGCACTGGATGCCCATGGAGAGGAGGATCTGTGTCTTGGACTGCGGGGTGGAGAGGTGGAAGCGGACGTTGTCGTAGTCTACGAACTGGATGTCGGCTCGGGACGCCCTAGAAGAGGCGGGTCAGCTTGTTTGTTCCAGTTGAACAAAAGAGAGGATAATGAGAAGCTGAAGGGGCAACGGGACCTACTTCTCGAAGCGGTCGGTGAGGACGTCGCTGATGATCACATTGTGGGACTACGTGCCGGCGATGTAAGCTCTTGTTCTCAACACCAGCAATTCCCTACGTGTAGCTCACCTCTAAGAGAATCATTTTGGGGCTAGCGCGTAGAGGGTATCTTAGAGTAGTTGGTGGTGTCGGAGAAGAGAGATGCAGGCAGGATGCGGCGACGAGCTGAGTACAGAGAGTCGAGAGATGACATGCAGCAAGAGACGAGCGTGGACAGCCACAGAGCGAGTGACGCACGGCCGGGCGCTGTGCTGTCAGGGTCACCGTGAGGAATCAGGCAGACTCAGTCGTCCGTAGCAATTATCAGGCAGACGCAGCGGCGCTCACCGCCGCTGACAAACACCTCTCACGCTGTTTGCGGCAGATCTTCTGGTGCATGAGGCATGACGATAACCGAAAAGATTATGAAAGAAGAGATCAACGCAGACCACACCGCAGAGACAATAAATGGGCCCAAAGCTAACCATGCACCGCCCAGTCTCCTTCTAGACCACCTATTGTATAGACACTCATGAGCTTGACATCCCAGCCCGACATCAAACAACAGCAATCCGCCCGTCTTCGACAGCCTCGAAGCAACCTTCATCGCTTCGCTATCCTCTTCCTCGCGCTTGCCGCCCTTATCTTTGCGACCATATTCGCCCCTCGCTCACTCTCCCTTCGCGCCAACTGGCTTCCTCGCCTCTCTGGATCTGCCAGTAGCGCACCTACCCCCGCTGCGAACACACAAAACAAACACAACACTAGAAATTCGCACTACACTGCAAACGCCCCAAAGCCGACTTTCGTGATGCCCCCCAAGTCAAAGAAGGCTGACGACAAAGCCTGGAATCGGTGAGCTTATAGGCCTTCCTCACTTCCCGTGGAGGTCGAGAGCTCACCGCGAAGAGTGCAGGCTGGCGGAGCACATGGACTCATTCCATAGCCACTTCAGATACGAGTTCAACAAGGTGTACACGGTGAGTTGCATCGTACCGTGTCTCGGAGATGTCGAGACCACGAAAGAGCGAGCTGATAGACCATGCGTCTAGCTGGCGGATGGCGGCTTTCAGAAGGAGGGGATGACTCTCCCCAAGTTCCTGCGAGAGGCTCAGCAGCTGTCAAACCATTTGGACATGCACCATCGTATCGTGAGTTTAGCTTCGTTTCGACCATTGGTTTATCTGAGCTAAGCTGACATTTGCGGTGTGCTTTATCACTCCAGGAGGTGAGCAGGGAGACAGGCTGTTGTTGAAGGCCCTGGGAGTATTACTGACAATCTCCCACTCTTGTAGGAGTCCTACATCTTCCCTATTCTGGCCAAGAAGATGCCCCAGTTCGCGGCCGGCGCGCGCGAGTCCGGCGAGCACCTCAAGAAGCACAAGGGGATCCATGATGGTGGGTACTCGATCTTCTGCGCGGCCGAATGCCTTCTTCGAGATGCCGCATCACGCAGAGCTGACCCCGTCGTTCCATCAGGACTGGAGAAGTATGATAAAGTCCTCAGCGAGGCGCTGGCCAACCCTTCCAGCTATGATCCTGCGAAGCTGAGGGCTGTGCTGGACGGGTTCAGGGAGGTGCTCTTTACGTGAGTTCATGTCTTGCCCATGTCTGTGCGACGGTCGCGGCGGTCGCAACCTGTCGTCATTGGGGCGTGGTGTGGGGCTGACGTGGGGGGCTTGCATAGGCATCTGGACGAGGAGGTCAAGGATTTGGGAGCGGAAAGTATGAAGGCTGCCGGGTGGACTTTGGAGGAGCTGAAGCGGATACCGATGTGAGGGCCATCTCATGTTGTAGTATTCCTTGCGAAGCCGCTTCAATCATCTTCTGCATACCTATACTGTCTCTGTATTTGTGCTGCGAGTCAAGATTCATTCATCCATTCACTTATCGTGATCGATACATACTCCACATACATGCACATGCACACCCACCTGCCGAATTGCTCAATTATTCATGATGCATCTTCTGTTCCAAGTCTCGCCATTTCATGCACGCGTTCGAGTTGACGCGCCGCGGGAGCAAATGTCGGGATTACGGCGACATCTGGGCGTGGCGACTGCCCGCCTGACTTTGATGTTTGCGCGCCTCCACCCTTGTCCCTTGGTGACCCTGCGAGCTCACCCAACATCCATTCGCTCTAAACATCCTCTCTCTTCTCAATCTCATCTCTCATCTCACACACTCCCACTCCCCCTCCCCACCCACCCTCTCCCACATCCTCCCCCCATCCCATCCATAGCGAAGACGAGCGTCCACACTTAATCATATTCATTCATTTAGACGACGACTTGCGACCGGACAAACACCCCCAACCACCCACCCCAACAACCCACACCACCACGCCTCTCGCCTTCTCCACATCTTACAACTTGACAAACCACACCAGCCCAGTATCCAGGTCGCTCTCTCGCACCTTTTCGCTCGGCACGCAGCTTCAAAAGAGCGATCATCGGTGACACCCAGCTTGTTTGGTGACTCCTCTCCACACACCATACAAGCAACCCCTCCCTCGGTGGTTCATCCAACCCCCCAAACATCCATCCAGCACCGCACCTCCACTTGTTTGAAGGTTTCATCCTCCAACTTACATTCAAGTAAACCACAATGGCTTCCCGAGTACGTCTTCACATCTCTTGTTCACTCCCATCTCTCCATCCATATCCACTGCATCGCATCGCACACCCGCTCCACACCCGCACCAACAAACATGGACGCCACCGCTTACACTGCCCGCGTCCCCTCGCAACAGAACCCCGTCACCCGTCGCGCGGCCAGCCGTACCCGGAACGACGAGAACGCCGCTCCCCAACCCACCGTCCGCAACAAGCCCTCGCTCTCCCACCTCGGCCCCGCCCAGAAGGTCGCTGCTGCGGGCGTGACCGCCGGCGCCGGCGGCAAGAAGCCCGTGGCTGTCAAGGCCGGGGCGAAGCGCACGGCGCTCGGCGGTGTGGTCGTGAATGAGCAGAGGGATGTCGACGAGGGCAAGAAGCCTGGTGAGTTTGTTGTCTGTTGATTTTGCATGTTTGGGTGGATGTTGACCAAGGCATCTTTTGACAGTCAAAGCTGCCGGCAAGGCTACTACTGAGGCCCGACAGCCCCTGGCGTCTCGCCAGAACAATGTCCAGGCGTCCCGCCCCATCGCTCCCGTTCCCCACCGCTCCAAGGCCGCCGCGTCGGTCTTCCCCACCGTCGAGGTGCCGGCCAAGGTCGAGGTCGAGGACGACATCGTCATGGACGTTGACTCGCGCCGACCGGCTGGGGCCTCTGCGCCTTCGGGCATCTCCACCGTCGACGAGGAGTTCCTCGAGGAGGAGTCTGAGGAGGAGGAGATGGAGGAAGAGGAGGACGAGGAGGACTGGCTAAGGATGTCGGAGGAGGACATGGTCAGGGCGCAGGAGCAGTTGGACGTGGTGCAGGCGACCTTCAAGGACGACGTCGACCTGTTTGACACCACCATGGTGGCCGAGTACGCGGACGAGATCTTTGAGCACATGGAGATGCTGGAGGAGTCGGTGATGCCCAACCCTCGATACATGGACTTCCAGACGGAGATCGAGTGGTGAGTTGGTTCGATCAAACATGTGAGGACCTCGCTGACACTTGTGGATAGGACCATGCGCACGACCCTCATCGACTGGCTCCTCCAAGTACACCTCCGCTACCACATGCTCCCCGAGACCCTCTGGATAGCCGTCAACATCGTTGACCGATTCCTCTCGGTCCGCGTCGTCTCCCTCGTCAAGCTCCAGCTTGTCGGCGTCACCGCCATGTTCATCGCCGCCAAGTACGAGGAGATCCTGGCACCCTCGGTCGAGGAGTTCGTCTACATGACCGAGAACGGGTACACCAAGGACGAGATCCTCAAGGGAGAGAGGATCGTCCTCCAGACCCTCGACTTCGCCATCTCGTCCTACTGCTCCCCTTACTCTTGGGTCAGGCGCATCTCCAAGGCGGACGACTATGACGTGCAGACCAGGACGCTGAGCAAGTTCTTGATGGAGGTTACCCTGTTGGACCACAGGTTCTTGAGGTGTAAGCCCAGCATGATTGCGGCGGTCGGCATGTACCTGGCGAGGAGGATGCTCGGTGGTGACTGGGTGAGTCCGAGATCGTGTTTGTTGATGATCATCGCTGACCGCAAGCTTTCCAGAACGAGGCGTTCGTCTTCTACTCCAACTACACCGAGCTCCAACTCATCCAAGGAGCCTCCCTCTTGTGCGAGCGTCTTGTCGAGCCAGACTTTGAGTCGGTGTACGTCTACAAGAAGTACGCCAACAAGAAATTCCTCCGCGCATCCACCTTTGCGAGGGACTGGGCCCAGAACCACGTCTTGGCTTGGTGAGTCGATGTCCGAGTGTCTCCGAAGGAGCGCCTCACTAACACGGCAGCCACAGATCGACTTGAACAACCCGGAGAACATGGACGTTTCGGATATTACGGACATTGTTTCTATCCCCTCACCCCTCATATTCCTTTTCCATACGACCCCCCCGCATAGCATCTTCCACCCCTCCTCCCAACCACTTCCATCGGCATACCTCACTCGCACTCTTACACCTTGTCGTACTTGAGTCTTGAGGATGTTCATACCATACCCCTTCATCCAGTCTTGCAACTACGCGCACGCATATAACCAGTATCATATTCCACATTCCCGACTAGCCTTATACCCCGCACCGAGAGAAAGTGATTCGCAAGACCGAGAGAGAGAGCAGGCAGGCAGGAGCCAGACCGATAGCGTCCATGTGATATAATCTGTTGCGATCCCATACTCTACAGTACAGTCAGGCCTGTGTGTGGTCATGGAATACATACTGGGCAAGGCGGGCTAGAGTTGACCGATCGGAGCAGTTGACCAACCGGCAACTCCAGCATGAGCAAGAAGAGCATGCGCGATCTGTAACTCATCCCGTCCATCATGCAGATCCGTCTTAACACGCCCGCACCATCTGTCTTGCTGCCTTTCTCTCTGCCACGCAATTGCAATTGGGACGTTGTGCCCACACCTACCACCACAGCACAGAGCTTTGTCATAATGTGCAGACAATGCATATGCTAAAGCTCTTATGGATCTCTACATTATTCGTGCTATGCTACAACTTCTGTCCAATGCCTGCCGCCCCCCTCCTGTGCCCCCGTCAGCCACCGCCTGCCTATACCCGCCATGCGTGCCCCGGCTACCAGCTAAGATTCCAGGGCTTCTTCATGACCGGGCTTGGGCTTTCGCCTACACTCCCAGCAGCACCCGTCCGGCTCATCGTGTATACACCACACTCTATTCGCCTTCGCGCACAGCTCCCAGACTTCGAACGCGGAGTACTCCATGACAGGGTTCGCCCTCTCCCTCTCCCTGCGTTCTTCAAATATCGGGATACTGTCAGGCTCGCACCTCTTCAGCTCCCGGAGTTCGGCGTCCTCGTTCCAGGTTGACCACGGTGCGTTGAAGCGTTTGGAGGTCTCACGGAACCTGACCACTGGAAAGCCTTGTTCCGCGAGACAACAGCTGATCTTCGCCAAGATCCCTGCTTCGTCGTATGCTGGCTCTTGAAGGGCCCGCCCGACCGGATGGCACTCGTTGCGGTAGAGCTCAGTCATAAGCTCAGTGTACTCTGGCGAGTGGGGTGCCGGGGGTGTCTCTTGAAATTTGGGGATAGGTGCACGGATGTTGGTCTGGATAATCGAGTCAGCACTGCTATACGATAGGACGCAGGTTGTGAGAGATCGGACTCACTAAGAGAACCCGACAATCTATCGAAACTCTGTTCAGAGGCGTGACTACAATCCCCCAGCCCAGCCCCTTCACGATTCTGAAGCATTGGTCTTGGCGGAAGAAATCGCACAAGTCGGGATAATCCTCCTCCAGCCGCACCCTCGCCAACTCACTGATATCGTCGAGATGAGCCTGGAGAAGCTTGGCCCAGGTGTTGGCGGTAAAATGAGGCTGCTGGAGAGCGACAGCCTCGTCGTAACGGATGGGGCCAGGGGTGGGATGGGGGGTGTTGATGTACCTCTCGGGCGGGACGAAGAGGCTGCGGGAGACAAGTCAGTCAGCTATACCTGGTACGACCACAGAAAGACGGCAAGGTCTTACCCTTCACCCTTGGCCATACATTGGTCCAGATGACACCTGCCCCTCTCCGCAAGTTCCAGCGCGGTACCGTGATCACCAAGATTCCTTGCGACCAGTTGCAGATACTCGTATACGTCAGGGAACCTGTGGTGGCCGTCAGCAAGTGTGCGAACACAGTCGCTAGCGGAGAAACAGTGGTAGTTGTTGCTCACTTGCTGTAGTCTGTGCCTGCGCGAAGATCGATAACGCCCTCTTGCAAGTCATGCCACCAATCTTCCTTCGCCTCTGAGATCTGCTTCGCTCCTATATCGGTTGGAGCTAGGATCATATGTGCTGGACCCATTGGAGATGGCGGGGCAATGGTAGTCGAGATTGGGGCCGGGGAGTCTGTAACAGAAGGTGAGAAAGATGAGCGGGACAGCTGGGGGCGAGCGGGAGAGTGGGCAGAAGAGGACACGCGCGGGGACGATGGTAGTCGTCGGTGAGCCGTATCCGTGTTCTGTGGTGCTATCAGTCGTTGCGAGGGACCTTTGATTTACAGATGCAGACTGTCGAGGTACCTATGCCAGATAAAGACAGAGTAGGAGGTCGCTGAAAGTTAAACGTAGCGGGAGCAGGACGCCGACGACGCGACGACCGACAAGAAGCGACGACGATGATGAGATGATGATGTTGTGTGCGCTTCGGGCCTCGACAACAAGAAGAAGTCATCCGCTGTCCGGACAAGCAAGGAGTCCTCGATCCGAAGGCTTCGACTACCATGGCACGCTCAAGAAGACGTCTCGAAGTCTCGTTGGCAAATTGTTACATAGTAGTACTGCACAATCGGAGGATGTCGCATGATGTATGATGAACTGTACAGATCGCCCCCCTCCCCCCGCCCCCCTCCGCCGCGACCCAAACTTACGTGCTATGCTACAAATTCGTCCGTCGGCTGCCTGCCGCCCCCCTCCTCTGCCCCGTCAGCCACCGCCTGCTTATACCTGCCATGCGCGCCCCGGCTACCAGCTAGTAAGCCATGTCTTCTTCACGATCGGACTCGAGCGCATCATTGCACTGCCGACACCCGTCCGGCACATCGTGCTTACACCACCATTTAGCCGCCCTTGCGCGCAGCTCCCAGAGTTCCACTGCATCATACTCCATGGTAGGGTTCGCCTCCTCCTCCAGCCTAGCTTCTTCATACCACCGAACGCTCTGTGGGTAGCTCCTCTCCGCCTCTCGCAGCTCGGCTTGCTCGTTCCAGTATGACCACGGTGCGTCATAGCGTGGGGTGCGTTCAAGCAGTCGAACCACCGACATGCCTAGATAGATGGCTAGATGACGGTGGATCTTCGCCATGATCCCTGCTTCGTTGTTTGCTGGCTCTTGTAGAGCCCACCCGACTGGGTGGCAGTGAGGGCTGTAAAGTTCGGTGAAGAGCTCAGTATACTCTGACGAGTGAGGTGTCGGGGCGATCCCTTGGAATCTGGGAAAAGGTGCGCGGATGTTGGTCTGGGCGATGGTATCAGCACAGCTATACGTTGGAGGCGATCTGTGAGAGATAGGACTAACCAAGAGGACCCGGCAATCTATCGAAGCTCTGTTCAGAGGCGTGATCAACATCCCCCAGCCCAGCCCCTTCGCGACTCTGATGTATTGGTCAATGCGGAGCCAATCGCACGAGTCGGGGAAATCCTCAGTCGCACTCTCGCCGTGTCACCAATATGCTCGAGATGAGCCTCGAGAAGCTTGGCCCAGGTGTTGGCGGTGAAAGGAGGCTGCTGGAGAGCGACAGTCTCGTTGTAGCGAATGGGGCCAGGGGCGGGAGCGGGGGTACTGATGTACTGCTCGGGTGGGACAAAGAGGCTGCGTGATATGTATAAGTCAATCGGAGACCTGGTACAGCCTCACAGAAACGGCAGGGACTTGCCCTTCATTTTTGTCCATGCATTGCAGCAGATGACGCCTGCCTCTCTCAGCAAGTTCCAGCGCGCTACCTTGAGGGCCGAAGCTCCCGTGTTGGTCAAGATTCCTCCCAACTAATTGCAGGTACTCGAATACGTCCGGGTACCTTCAATGACCGTCAGCAAGTATCCTCAAAAGTCATCAGACGGCCCAAAAGAAGATATTCACCTGCTGTAGTCTGTGCCCTCTCGCAGGTCAATGACACCGTCTTGGATGTTATGCCACTTGGCGTCCGGGGCCTCCGAGAGCTCCGAGTCCGACCCAGGCTCATCTTTGGGAGGAGTCGGAAGCTCGTGGACTGCCACCTGGGGGGACGGTGGGGTGTTGACAGGCGTGGAAGCGATGGGTTGGAAGGTGGGGCGCGAGAACGGGAGGCCGGCGGAGCCAGGAGGAGAGGCTGGGGGGGATGGTGGTGGCGAGTGGCGAGACTCCCGGGAATGCATGGGGGAGCTGGGCGCGGACATGGTGCGTGGTTGCTTTCCGTGCTTGGTGGGGGGAGGGGGATGATATGGAGCGGCGTTGCTGGTTTAAGTGAAGAAGAGGCGGCTTGCTGCTGTGAGGGGGCAGCTGCTGTGCAAGTGGAAAGGAAGTTGTGTGTGGAAATGAGGGATTTTGAGGATGAGGGTGAGGGGCAGCTGTCGGCTGTACGTATTGGCCCGTGCTGATCCGGGGTGGGCTGGTGGCCATGATGGCACTGGTGACGCTTTCTGCTGAAAGGAGGGGCGGACCTAGTTACGCTGGCCGATGCGGGGATGACAGGAGAGACGATTGAGAGAAGAGCTGTACGCTGGGCTGGCTCATACAGCCTGCAAGCGCAGTTACGTAACGAGAGTAGCTCGGTGTCGGGACTCGGGGACTCGGGGTGAGCAACTGAGTGACTGCTGAAGTGCTGATCGGTTCCGAAGTGATCGGCGCACCATCTCAAAGCAAATCAGAGCTGCTCAGCGCTCACCACAAAGCACAAACAGTCGTCCTCTCGACTCTCAACTCTCAAGCATCGCTGCAAGTACTACTTACTGTCTTGGTGGATCATCAGTCTTCCGTGATGATTCGATCTTGTCGCTGTCTTCTGTATCTCCTGTTGCCCTCAAAGACGACTGGTTTGGGCCCGACTCGACTCGTCTGCTCGCCGCTGTCCGCCGCCCCATTGTCCCCACCTCCTTTTTGGACTGCCTCGCGGTGCCAAGGACTGCTAACGTCGGATCGAGCGTCGGATCATGGTGGCATGTCGCCACGGGCTATTTATTGACCAGCGGCGTCTGTATAGCAGCGTCGCGACCCCCGGAGCGGCGGTACCATGCAGCGGCCTCATGAGACATTCTGATACTGCTCGGCGATCTAGCTGACTGCCTCTTGACTGCTGCTGACTGCTCGCTGCTGAGACTCCATGGCACGAGCGTCCTCCATCCCCAGAGAATTTTCGACTCGGCGCCTGGCCCGTCTTCTCTTATACCAAACATACAGCGATCTCCGCCCACCCACCCACAACACGTCTCTAACATCCTCAACATCCACACTCACACCATACCAAACCCACACCACACCCACACCACAGCCACACACACCACTATGCCCGCCGTGACCGCCTCCAATTTTGTGAGTATCCCGCACCAGAAGTGCCGTGAAACCGACATGTGCTGACTGTTATACTACCCGGTCCACAGGCCACTTTTCCTTTCCTCTGCACCAATCCGCCTCCCCGTCCCGCCCTTGCTCCCGGCGACATCATCGACCTCCAGCCCCCTCCCGACCCTACCCCCCCCCTCAGCCATATCACCGCCCTCCCCCAAAATGTCCCACTTCATCACCCAGGCGGCTACGACGTCTACTTCTACGCAGACCCCGAAGTGCGTCTTCGGCCCTGACGGCGAAGCCGTCATCGAGGCCGTGGAGCGTCTGATCCGCGAGGGCATCAAAGTCTGCTGGGTCGTACCCAAGTCTGACGTTGCTTTCTACGATCTGGCGAAGGCGAAGACAGACGATGCGGGTGTGGAGATCGGTGCGCTGAAAGACATCCTTCACAGCAAAGGCTCGAGAAGGGGGTTGCGAATGATTTCGCTGAGGAGCTCTGTAACCAAGCCGGGCAGCAACCTCGTGGTGAGTTCGGTTCGCATTTCATAAAGTTTTAGCATTCGGCGGCTGACAAATAACTTTGCAGGAATGGGAGCAAGTATTGGGCGACACGGATGACATGGTTGTGGCAAGGATGGGGGCTGTCGGGGTAACCAACGCGTACCTGATCTCAGAGTCGCTGAGGGCCCAGCTACGCCGCGACCCCCTGGGCCGCTTTGTCGCCGTCGTCAACGACTCGCAGCTGCGAGAGCTCCTGCAGACGGCGGTGCCAGGCTCACGGGGCCAGCACGTATGGAATGCCGGATACGGCCCAGGCAGCACCTGCTTCTCTCCCATCCGGTTCCAGACGTCCATCCGCGCCGCAGTGTTGGCTAGCACCGCCGCACGCACCACCGCTGCTCGAAGCGCCGTCGGTTCCCGGACAGCCACCGCAGCCACTCCCCCAACTCCCAAGCCTCCTACCCCCCGCTTGTCGTACCTCTCTGCCATCTCTCGTCCTCCCCCTCCCGGCGCGCACAGACCTTCCACGGAGGCCATGTCAGCCGTGGCCCGGCGTACACCCCCGCACCCCATCACACAACACCCTTCTCCTGCTCTCCATGTTGCCTTCCCCGATGCCAACACTCTAATTCGTCCCGACACAACTCCGCAAAAGGCTTACAAAGCCTTCGAGTTGAACAACACCTATGTTGTTGTCGTTCCGAAGGCTGAGCAGGAGGTTCGAGATCCAGAAGCACGTCTCTGGTTGAAGGAGTTTGCGCGGGAGGGGGGGGGATCGTGTGAGAGTGGTGACGCACGACCCGATGGAGTCTTCGAAAAGAGTGCTCACATTGACGGGCGAGTCGGTACCTGCAACGACCGACATGCTAATTCGCGCCCAGGCGATTGCGGTATGCAGGGAGATAAGGCCTGCCACAGCCACCCTCATCTCCGGCGACCGCGCCATGGTCAGCCACTGGGACGGCTTGCGAGACCTCAACGACCCCGCCCAGCCGCAGACCCTGTATCATGGAGCCTTACGGCCTGATGACAGGTCTCCGAAGCGAGAGTGGGCAGAGGCACAAGCGCTTCACCAGGAAGGCCATACTGCTGACTGGTTGGCCCACGACGTACTCCCCCTCCGAGCCCGCCCAGCCTAGAATTGGTGGATCCGAAGGAAGGGCTAGGTCAGGTAGATAGTCAGGGGGCGCCTGGGGCGACGACGGGGTGAGGTGCGGACACCGGCGGTCAGGTAAGCTCAACAACGCCGATTAGCAGTAAGTAGACGTACAGATGCTGACGGATAGCGACCTGGACAGGCTTGAGCGCGATCGGCAGTGCTTCAAGAGACTTCCGGGTGGTCGATGTGCAAGGTTGCGGGGCTTGAGCGTGAGTCCATGGTGTGGTGACTGGGTGAGCAAAGAGTGTCGGCTGACGCGAGGGAGATCTCGAGGGCAGTATATCGACGAGCGTGCTGGTGAGTCGATGCCTCTGTGACTGGATGAGCAGGGATAGTGGCTGATGCAGACGAGATGGTAGGGGAAGGGGGGTTGTGTAAAGAAGATTGCGGGGCGTGTGCGTGAGTCCATGGTATGGTGACTGGGTGAGCAAAGAGTGTCGGCTGACGCGAGGGTCAAGACCAGAGATGCGGGGTACGTTAGTGGCCAAGGTACAGAGCGCATCGCCTGGACAGTGAGTGCTTCAGTACGCATACGTATCAACTGCCCATCGAATGCTTACATCGTGCTGCAGTACAATTACCATATCATTTTGGTACAAGTGTGTGACGCATTGGGTGAGTCCGACACCTCGATGTTTCCCCTACTACCGCTTACTGTACACTCGCCCGCCTTGCAGGATCACCACTCCCAAGTCCAACTACAACGCTTGCGTATCGGGCCCTCACCCCCCTCTCCGCCGCGGGAAGCCCCCTCCGGACCCCTTCGCCTCGTCGCTGCCGATCTTGGCTTCGGGCCGACCTCGACATTGACTCCATTCGCGCCCTATCGAGGTCTCTTCTCGGGAGCTCCCTCGGGGACTTGGCCAGTGTTACGATCCGCACCACCGTCATCGCCATGTGCACCTCGCACAAGCACGGACAGATCGACGGCCTCACTGCTCACGAAGTTGTGGTCGCCTTGGACCAGATCAAGGCGACGTGGTGCAAGGCGCCTTGACGCAGAGAGCGGCCAGCTCCAGTCCACTATCTGCGCAAGGGGCCACCCACGCTGTTCGGTATGTTCCCTTGTTCTCAAGTCGTTTGGGAGTATTGATTTTGAGAACAGATCTGGTGTGTAGCTTCACGATCGCCCTGCGACGGGCAGACAGCATCACAACTTCGCTCAACCGCATAGAGCCAGTCGGCGTATCCACATGAGCAGATAAGCAGCTCGCATGCTGAGGGGATGCCTGGGGTGTGTATTGGGGAGTGAGAGTGTGTGAGTCAATGCGATGATGACTGGACGGGCAAAGGGCACCAGCTGATAGACTCAAGTTCGCAGTATTCCGGTTCATTTTTGAATCCCAGCTCCTCGTCCTCGCAAGCTCGGTGGTGTGTGTGAGCCACACCAATGTGTGCGTTCATGGCTCTTGTACTGCACACATGTCGGTTCATGATGGCTGCTGACTTCCGCAATCCTAATAGGTAGCGACAAAACCCCTACTGGTCGCAGAGTAACTCTACATACCCCCAGCTCGCGCCAGACTGTGAAGTGCGGGTCTCTTGGCGTGTGTATCATATAGATGGGGGTGCAGGGGAAAGGAAGGGATGGTGGTGGTTGTACCGCGAGTGACTTTCGTGTATGAACAATAGTCTCAAGTTTCGCGTCCTGCCGTATGTCCGCTGGTAATGACTCGCTCTTTGACTCGGCTCTCAAGACGAGCACGGCGCTGTGATCTATCTCCGGGTGCCTGGTGATATGTACACTTGACTGCATGACGTCGTTCCCTACTTCATGTCTAATACTTTGGCGACATCGCCTGAAGAAAGAAAGAATGGATGAGGTGTGGAAGGGCTGAGACAAATGTAGCCGTCCGTCTCTCGCCTCGCCTCGCCGAGAGGGTCAACGAGAACGCCGGTGTTGGGGAAGAGGAAGAAAAGAAAAGGGAGAGGGAAAGAAACAGTGACCAAAAGCCGAGAACGAGAGCGTATCCTTCTAATGCAAACGACCTACACCACCCCACGCACACGCCCCGCCGTGCCGCTCTACTGCGCCACAGCGAAAGCCACCACCGCATTATCCGAGTGGCTCAGCGACACCTTGATCTCCTTCCCGCCCGCGGCGGCCTTGGCGGCGCCGCTCAGCTTGGCGACGGGCCCAGAGGGGGTGGTGAGGATCTCGATGTCTTTGAGGGAAGCGCCGGCGCCTTGGGAGGGGACGGAGAGGGCTTTGAACTGGGGAAGGAGGGTGAGTCAGCGGGGTGCAACGAGAAGAGGCGGGGCTGTGGGACTCACGACAGCCTCCTTAGCGGCCCACCTGCCAGCAAACGACGCAGTAGGGTCGGGCGCAGCCGAGCAGTACTTGATCTGTGGAGCAGAGCGTCAGCTAATGCACATGAGGGGCACCCCAACACGTTAGCCTGACTCACCTCCTCCTCGGTAAAGTTCTTGGCGCGGAAGGTCTCGGACGTGGGCACGCTCGAGATCAGCTCCGTGTCGACTCTGCATGACCGTCTTCGTCAGTACCTGTCACTTCCAAACGAGGGAAACAGAAAGACGACCCACCCAACACCAGAGACATCCCCGGTCTGCTCAAACAGCGTCTTGAGCGTCTTGGCATTCGCCCCATCCACCGGCAACACACTCGGCAGCTTGCCCGTGAACGCATACGAGTTCTTGCTCGGGCCAGCCCTGGCCAGCGGGTTAAGCAGCACCTTGCCCTCGAGCTCGGCGCTGTAAGGCGGCGCATCCTTGATGTCCACAAGGTTGTTGTTCACCAGCGCGCTCGACATGCGCGAGTACGTGTCGAGCTCGCGCTGCGCGCGCTTCACCTTGTACGCCTCGAGCTCGTGCGTGGGCAGCGACGCAAAGAGGTATCGCGGGTGGACGATGGCGACCTGCCCGCCGACCTGGCCGAACCCGAAGGAAGTGAGGAGACCGCACTCGAGGCGGACGTGCTGGATGGGCTTGGAGGGGTAGAACAAGTGCGGGAAGGCGCGGAGCTCTTCGGCAATGTTGTCGGCGTTGTGGTTGCCCGGGACGAGCGCCGAGTTGAGGGTCTGGCACATCCCGTTGAACATCCACGCGGCAGCACCACCCTTGGGGTGACCCGTCAAGCTCTTCTGGGTGATGACCGGCACGGCATTACCAGGCGTGCGCCCGAGCTGCTCGAACTGGAGGTTGTACACCCCCGACTCGTTCTTGTCGTTCGCCTTGGTCGACGTCCCGTGGCACGAGATCACGCCCACCGAGTCGGCGTCCAACCCCCACACCGCGAGCGCACGGCGCAGCGGCGCAATGTTCGGGTGCGAGCCCTCGAGCATCCCAAACGTCGCCAGCGCGTCCTTCTCCTGACGGCGGGCCTCGTCGTCAATGAATGCGACGCGCGTGGCGAACCACTCCTCGTTCTCCTTACTCGCCCCGCCCGAACGGGCAGAGAGCTCGTGTCGGAGGAGCTCGTGCTCGTTCTCGAGCCACTGGGAGATCTGCTTCCTGCGGAAGGCGAGCTGGCGAGCGCGGTACTGCACGTCGAGCAAGGGGAGCGCGTCCTTGGGGGTAACCTCTCGCGCGGTGGAGAGGATACCGCGCCCAGGCGCAGGGATGGATCGCCCAGCCTTGTCGGTGTGGGTCGAAGTATACGCGATGATACCCTGGATAGACGCGCCCATCTCGAGCGCCGTCTTGGCCGACATGACCACATGCACACCGCACCCCTGAGACTCCATGAACCCGGAACGGGTGGAAGTCATGGGGCGGGAGAACTCGTTGGGCTCGCGGCCCATGGCGAACTCGGTCTCGGCGTTGGAGGTGGCCTTCATGTTGGCGAACTCGTAGGAGCCTTCTTCGGAGAAGTCGTCGAAACCACCGGCGATCATGACCTTGGCCTTGCCGCTGAGGATGGAGTCGCACGCAATCTCGACGGATTGGAGGGCCGTGGCGCTGTGTGTGGTGTTAGCGCGGCACGTCGTGACATGGCATGAACTCGACTCACCAAGCACCAACGGGGATCTTGACGGGACCGCTCGAGGAGAGCAGCAACAGGTTGACCCAACCAGCCACCGTGTTGATGAAGCTACACCTTTGGTCAGCACTTGCCCCACCCAGACTTCGGACGCAACTCACGTCTCCTGCAGCACATCCTTCTGCACATCCTTCTCCTCCCTCCTGTCCTTGAACATCTTGCTCAACGACCCCATCCCACCCATCCCGCTGCCCAACGACGTCCCCACCTCGCTCGGGTGCACATGCTTGTACAGCTCATACGCATCGTTCACCCCGCTCATCACGAGCGCCTCCATGGTGCTCACCAGCGCCCAGAGCGCCGTCCGGTCCGTCTGCGAGATGATATCCTCCGGGATACCGAACCGGCGGGCGTCCCAGCCGGTGGGGAGCTGCCCCGCGACGACGCGGTCGAACTTGACGGCTTTGGGGAGGAAGACGCGAGCGCCCTTGAGGAACTTGACGAACCACTCGCCGGAAGGCTGGGCCCAGATGTCGACCTTGTCGCCCTGCTCGAGCTTGAAGCGCGCGGCTTCCTCGGCGGCGACCTCGAGGGGCTCGAGGTCGTGGTTGAGCTCGATCTCCTGGTGGAGCGACTTCTTGTTTGGGTCGTAGCCCCAGAACAGCTCGGGCTCTGTGCGCGGCTGTCAGTGCCGTGCCCACACGAAAAAAAAAGAGGATAAACCCACCGATAAGACGGATACCAGAGTGCTTGATGATCTCCTGCTCATACTTGCTCCTCATATCCTTATCATCCACTGGCTCCCCGCTCTTCGCATCCACCCACCCGACATACGTCTGCCCGTTCCCCAACTTCCCATCAAAGTGCTTGATGAACCCCATCATCCACGCCATCTCGATACACCCCTCAATCGTAAACTCGCTCCTCGCCTCCATCTCCCAGCGCGTACGCGCGCTGCCCCACGGCCCGACCTCGGCGAAGCCAGTGCACACAATGACCTTGTCGAGGTCGACGAGGCCTTGGAGGTGCTTGAGCTCGGCGAGGACGTCGGGGTTGTCGATCTTGGGGAAGTCGTACGAAAAGTTGGCGCGGGGGGCGATGGCGACCTTCTGGTGGAGGCGCTCGGCGTCGCCGCCGTTGGTGATTCGGAAGTCGGCGGCGTTGTCCATGGTAATGGCCTTGCGCAGCTCCGCGACGCGGTTGATATCCACCCGGATACTAGTCATGACCTCGGCCAAGCCGGCCACGCGGTCCATCCCGCCGTTGAGGTCCGCCCAGATCGGCTCGATCTGGGTGATGTCAAACAGCAGCGGGTGCATCAGCCCGAGGATGTTGAACGCCATCTCCTTCGCCGAGAAGGTCCTGACACCGAGCTTCTCGAGACCCTCGGCGACAAAGTTGGTCGCGCTCATGAGGCCTGTCCCGCGGGTCCAGCCGATAACGGCACCCGCGATACAGAGGTACTCGCCCCACGACTCGGCGGACCACCTGTTGAACAGGGTCTCGAGCGAGATCTTGGATTCAGAGTACAGACCGTCGTTCCCGAACAAGCCGTGGTTGGGCGAGAGGGGGAGGACGACCTGGGTGGGGCGGGTGACGAACTGGCGAGCGGCCTTCTTGACCTTGACGGCGCCGAGGAGGCGGAGCAAGTTGGTGAGCATGAGCCTGTGGGCGAGCTCGGACTTGTCGTCGATGTTGTCGATCTCGCGGCCGTTCTCGGGGAGAGCGGCGAAGGGGATGATGTAGTCCAGGTCGATCTGGAGGGTGGAGTAGATGTAGTCGACGAGGGCCTCGACGTCCTGGCGCGAGGCTACGTGCGCGAGTCAGCTTTATCCCCACCCCTCTCCCTCGCCGGACTCACCTCCGTTGAACGGCACGACCACAAGCTTGGACCCCTTGGACCCGATCTCATGGAAGATGTTCTTGTAGTAATCCACCGCGGCGCGGCTGTATCGCGAGGTGGTCACGATACAGGTGCACCCGCCGGAAAGAAGACCCTTGAGGATCTCGACGCCGATGGAGCCCTTGCCGACACCCGTGAGGAGGGCGGCCTTCTTGGCGAAGGTGACACCGGACGTGGCGATCTCGGTGAGGACGTCAAAGTCTATGTCCCACGTCAGCGGGGCCACAGGGGGTATGAGAGGGACGACGTACAGATATTGGTGAGCTTCTGGCTGTAAGCAAAGCTCGTGCCCGTCTTCCTCTTGAGGTGCAGGAACGGCAAATGCGCCTCCTCAACCTCGGTCCTGTCCTCGACGTTCGGGCGGAGGAAAGACGAGCTCGAGCGGCGCTGCTTGGCGCCAGCGCCCTTGGTGCGCGAGACGGCGGCGTTCTCGAACCCGTCGTCGATGGCGGAGCCGCCAGACTGCTGGCCGAGGGACTTGACGACCTCGGAGTACATGGATTTGATGGCGGCCTTTTGAGCGGGGGTGATGGCCGGTTGGGAGTTGACGAGCTCCCAGAGCTTCTCTGGGGGGTGGGGAGGGGGTGTTAGTGGGGTGGACGAGGGGGAAGGGAGAGGGGGACGTACCGATGTCGGACTGGACCTTGTCGAGGTTGACTGCGGGCTCGACCTCACCACCAGATGCCATCTCTGCGGTCCTTCCATCAGCCCTTGACTCATCTCTCAAACACCCGGTACGCGACTCACCCTTCACATAGCTCTCCAGCTTCCTCACATTCTGCCTCGAAATCTCCGAGTAGACGATATCGCCCTTGGCCGAGACCTCTGTGTGGGGCGCGGTGGGGAGCGCGACGTCGCGGTAGACGGGGGGCTTGTCGACGACCTCCTGGCAGTTCTCGAGGAGGATCTGGCCGAATTTCTTGACCTTGTCGTAGTTCTCGCCCTTGGACTGGGCGGCGTGGTCGATGTGGTACTTCATGTATCTAGGGGGGGGGGGGGTTAGTGTGTGCGCGGAAGGTGCGGTGGGGTGAGGTGGAGGTGGGCGGGGAGGAGGTGGGGGTGTCGGTGGAAGGGGAGACGGCGGCTCACTCAAGAAGCGCGGGGTCCGCACGGTTCATCTGTGCATGGTTAGTCTTGGTCTGTGAGCAGACAATACAGGCGGAAGACTTACGATGGCGATACACCTCGACGTGAGTTCACGCCTGGAGATGCTCTCCTGGTCCATCCCGACGGCGGCCATGGTGGTGGTGTTGCGTGGGGTGGGTGTGGGGGTGATAGAGAGGGGGGTGGTGGGTAGGGGTAAGAGAGGGGTGAGAGAGAGAGAGAGAGAGGGAAGGGAAGGAGTGGGTAGAAGTAGGAGCGAGAGTGAGAGTGAGAGTGAGAGTGAGCAAGAGAGAGAGCTGTGGACGCGGCGATTATTTCGCGTTGGGGAAGGGGATGATGGGGCACGAGAGGACCCTGAGTCGGCGATCAGTGCGGATAAGGTTGGGGGGAGAGTGAGGAAGAGAGAGAGGATAGAAGAGTGTATGCATGCATGTATCCGTGGCCGGCGGGGAGAGAGAGCGTATGGGGGAGGGGATGCATACGGTGGGGCGGGAATACTCGGAAAGACGTGCTGCATACTATACGCACCAATGCATCCCCAAGGATTACACTGGCAGATCGGCTATCTTCGGACTTCGATAAGGGATAAGCACGCCACGTGGCACTCAGATAATTGGGGATCCTCACCGCCGGCTGGGGCGAGCGAGCACTGGGGCAGTTATTCATTCCGCTCTCTCAACTTATACTCTCTCTCTTCTCACTCTCACCTTCCTTCCCCTCTCTCACTCTCACTCACCCTCCCTCCCCCCCACCCCACACAGCAGAGCCGCCACCATGGCGTCCCTCTTCGCCTCCTCCACCCCCCTGCGCCCACTCGTCCTCCACTCCTCCAACACTCGCGTCTCCATCCCCGTCCCCGCAAGCCCCCTCTCCGCCTGGGTCACCTCTGAAGTCCTCGCCCAGGACTTCCACGACTCCCGCCTCGCCCACGATGACACGGAACCCC
Organism: Cryptococcus sp. DSM 104549; assembly: GCA_036427605.1. Lineage (NCBI taxonomy): Eukaryota > Fungi > Basidiomycota > Tremellomycetes > Tremellales > Cryptococcaceae > Cryptococcus > Cryptococcus jaspeensis. The sequence goes on from CP144046.1 coordinate 2,679,587, forward strand.
CCGTGATCGTCGACGAGGACGACGAGTCCTCCACCCCCAAGGCCCCCTCGCTCGAGCCCCAGGTTAAGCTCCTCGCGCGCTTCCTCGCGTTCGCAGCCGACAAGGTCGCCGCGTCAGAGTCCAACGCGGAGCTCGCAGAAGTCCTCCTCGCGGCCTACAACCGCTTCAACGAGCTCTTCCTCGCGACGAGCAACATACACTCGCTCGTCCAGAGCTTTGAGGTCGACACCCGTGCCGAGATCCTCAAGGCGTATTTCAAGGCCTACGCGACGGCCGAGAAGGCCCTCGGGGACAGGGCCAAGGTGGCCCACACTTCCGCCCTTCTCGAGGCGGCCAAGGACGGCAAGGCCGAGCTTTATGCGTTGTTCGGCGGTCAAGGTGTCAACGAGGTAAGTCGTCTTCTCTCCGCCCAGTAAAGCATCTACTGACGACTATCCGCGCAGCACTACTTTGCCGAGCTCCAGCTCCTCTACGACACCTACACCCCCTTCGTCCACCCCATCCTCTCCAAGATCACCGACCTCCTCGTGTCGCTCTCCCTCACCGTCGACGCCAACGCCTACTACAACCAAGGCCTCGACCTCATCTCGTGGCTCGACGGGTCCCTCCCCACCCCCGCGGTCGAGTACCTCGCGTCCATCCCCCTCTCCCTTCCGCTCATCGGCGTCGCCCAGCTCGCGCAGTACGTCGTGTCGTGCCGCGTCGCCGGGCTTAACCCCGGTGAGATGCGCGAGCGCTTCGCGGGAGCCACCGGCCACTCCTCTGGCGTCGTCTCCGCCGTCGCTATCGCCTCGTCCTCCAACTGGGCGAGCCTCGAGGCCAACATCCTCAAGGCCGTGAAGCAGCTCTTCTTCATCGGCTACCGCGGCCAGGAAGGTTTCCCCTTGCTCTCGCTCGAGCCGCACATTGTCGCCGACTCGATCGAGAACAATGAAGGGGTGCCCAGCCCGATGCTGTCTGTCAGCGGGCTGGGGCTCAAGGCGCTTGAGGCGCATATCAAGAAGGTCAATGCGCACCTCCCGGCCAACTCGCAGATCGGGGTGTCGCTCCATAACGGCCCGACCAACTTTGTGGCCACCGGCCCTGCCAAGGCGCTGTACGGTCTCGCCACGGCTTTGCGCAAGGTTATGGCCCCCGCCGGGCTGGACCAGAGCAAGGTGCCGTTCTCGAAGAGAAAGGCGGTTTTCAGTATGAGGTTCTTGCCCGTGAATGTGCCGTACCACAGCCAGTACCTCGCGGGCACGACCGAGAAGGTGCAGAAGGATGTTGGGGAGGAGTTGTGGAGTGTGGAAGAGTTGTCGATGCCGATCTACCATACCGAGGATGGTGAGTTGTTTATTTCCATGGGTGGGGAACACAGCTGACAGAAGACACAGGCTCTGACCTCCGCAAGGTCGCCTCGTCCCTCACCGCGTCGCTCTCCGACCAGATCCTCGTCAAGCCCATCCACTGGGTCAAGGCCGTCGACTTCCCCAAGTCGGCCACGCACGCTGTCGACTTTGGTCCCGGCGGGAACAGCGGTATCGGGCCCCTCACCGGCCGCGCCATCGAAGGCCGCGGCGTCCGCGTCGTCGTCGTCGGCGAGAAGGGCAAAGCCGCCGCCGAGTTTTACGACGCTACCAAGGTGCGCCGCGAGCCCGTGTGGGCGAGCGAGTGGTCCCCCAAGCTCGTCAAGACGCTTGACGGCAAGATCCACATCGACACGCCGTTCTCGCGCCTGCTGGGCAAGCCGCCTATCATGGTGGCGGGTATGACCCCGTCGACGGTCGGGGCGAACCTCGTGTCGGCGACGCTCAACGCGGGGTACCACGTCGAGCTCGCCGGTGGCGGGCACTACAACCCCAAGGCGCTCCGCGCCAAGGTCGCCGAGATCCAGCGCAGGACTCAGCCGGGCGTGGGCATCACGCTCAACGCGCTGTACATCAACCAGCGCCAGTTCTCGTTCCAGTTCCCGCTCTGGCAGGAGATGCGCCGCGAGGGTCTCCCTATCGAGGGGTTCTGCGTCGCCGCGGGTATCCCGTCGAGCGAGAAGGCGACAGAGATCATCTCGGCGCTCAAGGCGGCGGGGATCAAGCACGTGGCGTTCAAGCCCGGAAGTGTGGAGGGTGTGAGGCAGGTGGTGAACATTGCGGCGGCGAACCCGGATTACCCGGTGATCTTGCAGTGGACTGGAGGGAGGGCGGGCGGGCATCACTCGTGTGAGGATTTCCACCAGCCGATTATCGCGACGTATGCGTCGATCAGGCAGAACCCCAATATCTCGTTGATTGCGGGTTCGGGCTTTGGTGGGGCGGAAGATGTTTGGCCTTAGTGAGTTGGATCTTTTGGGTGAGGCAGGGCAGAGCTGACAAACGCCGTAGCATCTCGGGTGAATGGTCTGTCAAGATGTTTGGCCTCCAGCCGATGCCGTTCGACGGTGTGCTCTACGGCTCCCGCGTGATGGTCGCCAAGGAAGCCGACACCTCCCCCTCGGTCAAGCAGCTCATCGTGGACGCCCCCGGCGTCGACGACGCCGCCTGGGAGGGCACGTACGACAAGCCCACCGGCGGGATCCTCACCGTCCGTTCCGAGCTCGGCGAGCCCATCCACAAGATCGCCACCCGCGGCGTCAAGCTCTGGCGAGAGTTTGACGACACGGTGTTTGCGCTTGCGCGCGAGAAGCGCGCGGCGTGGCTCGAGAACAAGAAGGACTATGTGATCGGGAGGCTGAACAAGGATTTCAACAAGCCTTGGTTCGGGGAGAAGGCGGACGGGACGGTGGTGTCCGACTTGGGCAAGATGACGTACGAGGAGATCACGAGGAGGATGGTGAGGCTCATGTACGTCGCCAAGCAGGAGCGCTGGGTCGACGTGTCGCTCCGCAACCTCGTGGGCGACTGGCTCCGCCGCGTCGAAGAGCGTTTCGCCGGTGTGGACGGGATCAGGACCAAGGAGTCCCTCCTCCAGTCCTTCTCGGCGCTCGACAAGCCCACGCCCACCATCGACGCGTTCTTCAAGTCGTACCCGCGCGCGCAGACGCAGCTCGTCGCAGCGGAAGACAAGGCCTTCTTCCTCGCCATCTGCCAGCGCCCGGGCCAGAAGCCCGTGCCGTTCATCCCTATCCTCGACGCCACGTTCGAGGTGTGGTTCAAGAAGGACTCGCTCTGGGCGGCGGAGGATATGGACGCGGTGTTTGACCAGGACCCGCAGAGGGTGTGTATCCTCCAGGGCCCCATGGCGGTCAAGCACTCGACGGTCGCCGATGAGCCTATCAAGGATATGCTCGGGAACATTGAAGGCCTGCTGGCCAAGAAGATCCTTGAGCAGTTCTACGGCGGGGATGAGAGTAAGGTGCCGAGGATCGACTATATCGGGGCGAAGCCCGGGCAGCCGAAGGAGGGGCTCGTGAGCGAGTCGGTGTCGGGCACGACGCGCACGCTCAAGGTTGGGAAGAGCGTGCCAGCGATTGACGACTGGCTCGAGGTGGTCGCTGGCCCGAACGTCAGCTGGCTCCGCGCGGCTCTCACGTCTGTCAACGTCGTGCAAGGCGCCGGGTACATCTCCAACCCCTTCCGCCGAGTCTTCACCCCCCGCGCGGGGCAGACCGTCGTCGTCGAGACGAGCTCCACCTCGGGGCAGGTCACCAGCGTGACCCTCTACGGCGCCGCGCGCTCTTCCGGCCCTCACCCGGCCGACTTCAAGGCCGTCGAGCTCAGCTACGACGAGTCCACCAGGAAGATCACCTTGGTGATGTACGAGGAGCGCAAGGGTGTGGCGGTGCCGCTCCACTTTGCGTTCGAGTACAAGCCCGAGATGGGCTACGCCCCTGTCCACGAGGTGGTCGACGGGCGCAACAGGAAAATCAAGGATTTCTACTGGAGGCTGTGGTTCGGGGACGACGAGAAGCTGCCGGAGCTGGCGCTGGACACGACGTTCACGTGCGGGGAGACGGAGGTGGATGCGAAGCATGTGCAGAGGTTCTGTGATGTGGTGGGGAACCAGGGCGAGGTGTTCAAGGCGGCGAGGAATGAGAAGATTCAGGCGCCGATGGATTTCGCGATTGTCCTTGGGTGGCAGGTGAGTGGCGTGTATAGTGTGGGTATGGGCAAGGCTGACAGATGAGTGTAGTCGATCATGAAGGCGATCTTCCCGTCCGACATCGACGGTGACCTGCTCAAGCTCGTGCACCTCTCCAACGGTTTCCGCATGGTGGACGGCGTCGCGCCGCTCAAGGCCGGCGACGCCTGCTCCGCCGAGGCCCGCGTCGTGTCTGTCAACAACAGCGACAGCGGCAAGACCGTCAAGGTCAAGGGCTACGTCCTCCGCGGCGGCGAGCCCGTCATCGAGGTCACCTCGTCCTTCCTCTACCGCGGGCGCTTCACCGACTACGAGAACACGTTCGAGACGATCGACGAGTCCGACTATGTCGTCGAGCTCACCAAGCCCACCTCGGTCGGGATCCTCCAGGCCAAGCAGTGGTTCGAGTGGGACGACGACTCGGTGGCGCTCGATGTCGGGACGACGTTGACGTTCAAGACCAAGTCGGAGTTGCGGTACCGTGACAAGAGCACGTTCAGCTCGGTCAAGGTCACGGGCGCGGCGTTTGTGCGCAGCAGCACCAAGGCGCTCGTGCAGGTCGCGACGATCGACTACGAGGCGCACAACCTGCACGGGAACCCCGTGGTCGAGTACCTCAAGCGCCACGGCAAGCCCGTCGGCCACCCCACCCCGCTCGAGGGCGGTTACTCGCTCATCGAGGACCCCACCACCGCGGTGTTCACCACGCCCGCGACGAACGAGCCGTACTCCAAGATCTCGGGTGACTTCAACCCGATCCACGTGAACCCGTACTTCTCGGACCTCGCGAGCTTGCCGGGTACGATCACGCACGGAATGTGGTCCAGCGCGGCGGCGCGCAAGTACCTCGAGACTGTCGTCGCGGACAACCACCCGGAGCGCGTCGTGTCGTACGAGGTCGGCTTTGTCGGGATGGTGCTCCCCGGGGACCAGATCCAGGTCAAGCTCACGCACACGGCGATGCGCGACGGCAAGAAGGTCGTCAAGGTCGAGGCGTTCAACCAGCGCGGGGAGAAGGTCATTGACGGTCAGTCCGAGGTGCTCCAGCCCCCGACGACGTACGTCTTTACCGGGCAGGGTTCGCAGGAGGTGGGGATGGGGATGGAGCTGTACGCCAACTCGGAGGTGGCGCGTGCGGTGTGGGATGCGGCGGACGCGCACTTGACGTCCACGTACGGGTTCTCGATCGTCGACATCGTCAAGAACAACCCCAAGGAGCTCACCATCCACTTTGGTGGGATCAAGGGTCAGGCGATCAGGCAGAGGTACATGGACCTCACGTACGACACGGTCGACGCCAGCGGCAAGGTCAAGACGCTGCCGCTGTTTGGCGACATCGACTTGTACACCACGTCGTACACGTTCTCCCACCCGCAGGGTCTGCTCTTCGCGACGCAGTACACCCAGATCGCGCTCGTCGTGACTGAGAAGGCCGCGTTTGACGATATGAAGGCCAAGGGCCTCATCGACCCCAACGCGGCGTTCGCGGGGCACTCGCTCGGAGAGTACTCTGCGCTCGCGGCCATCGCCGACGTCCTCCCCATCTCGTCTCTCGCCGACGTCGTCTTCTTCCGTGGTATCACCATGCAGCGCGCCGTCCAGCGCGACGCCGAGGGCAAGTCGCAGTACGCCATGATGGCTGCCAACCCTTCGCGCGTGGGCAAGACGTTCAACGAGATGGCGCTGCGCGAGATCGTGGACACGATCAGCAAGCAGAAGAGCATTCTGTTGCAGATCGTCAACCTCAACGTCGCGAACCAGCAGTACGTGTGCGCGGGAGAGCTGCGCGCGCTCGCGACTCTCACGAACGTGCTCAACATGCTCAAGGTGCAGAAGCTTGACTTGGAGAAGCTCGCGACGATGATGTCCGAGGAGGAGGTCAGAGAGAAGCTTGCGGAGATTATCGAGGGCTGCTGGGATCTCATGGTGGAGAAGGAGAAGAAGGACGGCGCGGTTATTCTTGACCGAGGGTTCGCGACGATCCCCTTGCCTGGGATTGACGTGCCCTTCCACTCGCGATACCTCTGGCCGGGAGTCGTCGCGTTCAGGAACTATCTCGTCAAGAAGATTGACCCGGCGCAGCTCAATCCGGACAGGTTGATCGGCAAGTACATCCCCAACTTGATGTGAGTTATCACTTTCTTCTCCGATTCGGGCGGTAGCTGACAGACGCTCAGTGCCGAGCCGTTCGAGGCGAGCAAATCCTACGTCCAGAAGATCTTTGACCAGACCGCGTCCCCGAGGCTCGAGACTGTTCTCCAGAACTGGGAGAAGGAGGGCTGGGAGACTGCCGCGCAGAGGCAGAGGTTGGCGTACAACATCTTGACCGAGTGTCTTGCGTACCAGTGAGTTCATTGCTGGCCATATAGCGCATGAGCGGAGCTGACGTACGTGATAGGTTCGCTTCTCCCGTGCGATGGATCGAGACCCAGGATGTGCTGTTCACGTACGCCAAGTTTGAGCGTTTGATCGAGGTCGGCCCCAGCCCTGTGCTTGCTGGTGAGTGTCGCGTGTTACACGTGTACGGCAGTCGCTGACACCCGACGTTGCAGGCATGGCCACGCGTACGCTCAAGGCCAAGTACGAGGCGCAGGACGGCGCGACTTCGCTCAGGCGCGAGATCCTCTGTGCCGCCAAGAACCAGAAGGAGGTGTACTACGCCTTCGAGGACGCCGAGGAGGAGGTTCCCGCCCCCGCCGCTGCGTCTACCTCTGCGCCCGCAGCGGCTGCTGCCCCCGCGCCTGTGGCCGCTGCCCCCGTGGCTGTCGCCGCCGGCCCCGCTGCTGCTGCCGTCGAGGATGTGCCCCCCAAGGCGGTGGACACCGTCCGCATCATCGTCGCGCAGAAGCTCAAGAAGCAGGCAAGCGAGGTGCCCCTCTCCAAGTCGCTCAAGGAGCTCTCTGGCGGCAAGTCTACTCTCCAGAACGAGATTCTCGGTGACCTCCAGGTCGAATTCGCCTCGGCGCCGGAGAAGGGCGAGGACCTCCCCCTGGACGAGCTGGGTGCGGCGCTCAGCGTCGGCTACTCGGCGCTCGGCAAGCACGCCATGGCGCTCACCAACCGCATGGTCGCTTCCAAGTTCCCCGGTGGCTTCAACATCTCTGCCGCCCGTGCCCACCTCAACAAGCAGTGGGGTCTCGGCCCCCTCCGCACCGACTCGGCGCTCTTCTTTGGTATCCTCAACGAGCCCGCCAAGCGACTCGGATCCGAGGGCGAGGCCAAGGCGTTCCTCGACACCCTCGCGCAGGGGTATGCCTCGTTCGCGGGCATCTCGCTGTCCTCGGGTGCGGCGGCTGGCGGTGGTGCCGGTGGCGGCGGCGGCGGGGCGGTCATGAACTCGGAGGAGTTTGACAAGTTTGTGCTCAAGCAGGAGGAGCAGGCGCAGAGGGAGATCGAGTTGTTGTCGAGGTACCTCGGCAAGGACCCGCGTGCTGGCGAGAAGAAGGCCGATGAGGAGAAGGTGAGTCGTGTTCAGTCTGCCGTGTGGTGTGTGCGTTTGCGTTTGCTGACTTTCTGCTAGGCTACTGCCGAGGAGCTCCAGGCCAAGCTTGACGCGATCAAGCTCGAGCACGGCGACGCCTACCTCGACGGGATCGCGCCCGTGTTCTCTGCCCTCAAGGCGAGGACCTTCGACTCGAGCTGGAACTGGGTCAGGCAGTCGTCCATTCAGCTGTTCTACGACATCATCCACGGTGATCTCGACCCCAGCAGCGTCTTCAACAACGATGCTGTGTGAGTTATCCTTCACTTGATCTCCTGAAGCTTGTCGCTGACCACTCCTCACAGGCGATACCGTCCCAGCGCGTAGGAGCCGTGTGGTGACTGTTGTGCGGATGTCATAGAGTAGAGGCTGTGTGCGGGTTTTGGTCTTCTCCCCAAGGGTTTTCTTCATTTGGCCCCGGTTTTTCCGATTATTACATGATTTTCTTTCCTCCCCTTTTCCCCCATATGTCGCATAGATACCGATTGAACGTGTACAGAACGAAATATGCAAGTCTACAGAATTGACTATGCATGAAGTGGCTTGAACAATGCACGAGGGGCAACGAACAAAGAAGACTCGGGCAGCAGCGAGCGGAGGTGGAGGTGCCACCACCATGAGGCTCGGCGCGTCGTCACCGTCCATCAACTCGCATCGTTCATCCACTTCCATCTTTCGAGTCATCACTTCACCGCTACTTACACACCATGAGCGAACAGACTCCCCTTATCGACACCCCTCCCCCTCAATCAGACGCACAGCAAGCCCCCAACGACGCCAGCATGGCAGTCGACCAGCCTTCCGCCCCTCCCCAACAACCCCAGAGCCAGGTCCCTTCCCCATCGCCTGCCCCGGTGGCCTCAGCGTCCACAGGTGCGGGTCCTACAGTGGGCAATGCGAGTGCAGGAGAGACCCAGGAGGGGGAGCGGGTGATCAAGGTGTTCAATCCTGCGGAGGAGAGGGCGACGCCGAAGGGCGAGGAAGGTAAGTTCATTCGTCGGATGGGCTGACCGTGCTGTGCTGGGCGAGTTGGTCATGAACGAAGATCATAGCTGATGTCTCCCAACTTATCAAACCATCCATCACCTCAATGCTCCTCAATACGCCTCTCTCCAAACCACCCACCCCTCTGATCCTATGACAGACCTCGACGAGACCTTCTTCGAGCCCACCGTCAACGACGTCCGCGCACACTACGCCGCCGTCTCGGCGCGTTCGAAGCGGCTGAACGAGGCGCCGCTGTTGACCAGCAAGTTTAGGGACCAGGATAAGGATGCGCGGGAGAAGGCGAAGAAGGAGAAGTGGCCGAATGTGAGTCCTGTTCTAGAGCTTTGGAGACGTGGGACGTGGGGGCTTGGAACCTGGGCCGCGGGACGAATGGGAGAGAGGGGGAACCTGAGAACTGGTAACAGCCAGCTGGGGTGGGGCACGAGGCAAAGCACGAGGCATGGCATGGTGCTGACTCGTACTGGCTTCGTACAGACGACAATACGGATAAAGTTCTCGGACGGCACCATGATTCAGAGCGTCTTCCCCAGCTCTGGCCCGTGAGTTCAGCTACCAGGTGACTGCCGTACTTTAGCTGATACATGGGAGATGGCAGGATTCAGCCCGTGTACGCATTTGTCCGATCTTCCTTGCGAGATGATGTCAAGCAGAAATCGTTCATTCTTTGTAAGCTAGATCCTTTGGCTTCTCCGAGGTGCGTACATAGCTGACCCCTCGACTACTCGCAGGGCAACCTCCCCGATTCCGCTACCCCGAGCACCCCGACCCGGCTGTCAAGAAGCCCAAGCCCAACCCCCACAAAACCAATATCATCCCGCCTGCCAACTACGGGCACGTCCGCGGGGGTGTTGCGCCCGGTCTCTCGGGCGGGACGGGTGGGAACGAGAGTCTTGGGGATTTGGGGTTGGTGCCCCAGAGTTTGTTGGTGGTGAAGTTTGACGATGAGGCCATGAACGGTGAGTCTGCCAGGCGGGGGTGGGTCCTGAGTAGAAGGTCTGGCTGATTAGGATATAGCGAGTGGATACCCCGCGCCGTTGAGGGACGAGCTGAAGCAGAAGAGTGAGCCGTTACCGCCTACTGTCATCCAGGAGAACCAGAGCCAGGCTGCGGGTCCTTCTGGGTCGGGCGGAGCATCGCCCAAGACGGAAAAGAAGATCCCTAAGTGAGTGGCTTGTATCAGTAGTGTGTTTCGAGAGCGGTAGCTGACAATTTATGGGCAGGTGGCTGCAAAAGGGATTGATGAAGAAAAAGTAGATAAGACATAGCATTGTGCTCTCGGATAGGGGGGCGTTTGTTGACATAGTATGCATGAGAGGTAGCCTGTGGTACGGCGCTGGGTGTAGGCGCCCGCGCTTGACCATTATTGATTGACATGCTCATGCCGATGTGTCTGTAAATGTCTTGTTAGCTGCTCGTTTGTATGATCTGGGTGGTAGACGATTGAGCTTACAAGAAAAGTAGTCGTCCACCAACGGCAGGTACCCCTCCAGCAACTCCCCAAACAGCCCCACGATAGGGATTCTCTCGAGGCCCTTGGCGAATCCCACCACCTTGGGCCGCGTCCACCCAATCCACATGGGCCCGGTAAGGAAGGCCCGTGTCGCGAGCTTGCGGTCTTGGTGGGCGTTGTGAGCGAGAAGGAGCGGTGAGGAGGACGTGGCGGAAGATGCTCGGAGACGGCGGGCGAGGAGCGAGAGGAGGAGGGGGATGAGGTAGGGGGTCAGGGAGCGAGAGAGAGTTGGGAGGGAGGAGGCCCGGTAAGCGGTGAGTTGTGGTTGACGCTACAAGCATGATATGGTCAGCTGGTTCTCAATGTCAAAACCGCGATCACGATAGCTGTACGCACCGACGCTCGCATAAGAAGCAGCACATGTACCAACCCCACACAACTCGCAATCACCTCTGCCACATACTCGCTCCCCTTGAGCTGCGGTAGCAGATCCAGAGGGTGTGTGAGATACTTCTCTGGCAAGTTGCCTGCCATGGGGAAGAGGTATGACCGTAAGGGGGCGTAAGCGGGGAGCTCGGGAGTGCGGGGCTTGTCGCTCGGCCCAGGGGCTGGGGTGGTGGTGTCGAGCACCTCTGGGGGTAGAGAGGCGAGGTCGACTTCGCGCTGGGGGGTAGTGGGGGAGAGAACGGGTCGGCGGGTCTTGAGCAGCAGCAGGAGCTTCAAAAAGGTCCTGGGATGGCGACGTTAGCCTGAGATCGTTTGGATGCCAGAGGTAGACGAGCAAACGCACTTGATTGACTCCATACCCAAAACCGCCTTCCACCTTACTCTGTCCCCAGCTTTTCTCTTCGCCACCATCTCCACCAACATCTCCAGAAACGATATCGTCGTCAGGGCCCGACTTGCCCGCCTGTACAGGGGAGAGCTCTCCGTCCAGTAGCGAGTGTAGCGGGCATGGTCAGATGGAGGTGGGAGAAGGAGGCCATGTCCTGATGGCTTGGGGCCTTCTGGTGAGCTGGTGGAGAGCTGAGTGGATTCTCGGGCAGTAGCGAATGGGTGGCTGGGAAGGTATAGACTAGATGAAAGGTGTTTATGGAGGATGGTGTCGTGGTAGCCAGATACCAGGTTCAAAATGGCGTACACTACAGCCAAGCGGCTACGATTAGTGACGGCTCCTCGTCGTACATGTTAGCCACCCTTGTCACTCACAGCCCTCTGATGCTACCTCTGCGTCTTCGAATCGTCCTGGAAGCAGCCATGTAACGTTGGATATGGCCGATTCGATCGTCTGGACCGTGGTAAGGTTCGAGAGGAGGAGCGAGTGGTAGGCGGCCAGCGGCGACATGGCGGTTATAGTGTCTCAGGGCGTGTGCTGCTATGTTTAATCACTGTCGAGGGTTGTAGTGGGATTCTGGGTGATATTGAGATGCCCCGAGTTGATGACAAGACGAAGGGAAAACGAAGAATACGTCGCTGGGGATAGAGGGAATAGAGAGCGAGCCACCGGCGCCGAGAGCAACTTAACCGGTGACTGCCGAAGATGCCGCACAGCGAGCTGGCCACCACTGCTGAAATTTTGGTCACAACAACAAAGCCATCCATACTCTGTCGACTCTTGCTACACAGCACTACTATCCAGCATGGCCAAAAAGACAGCCCCCGTACCTTCCGCTGCCTCGGCATCCAAATCGTCCAAGCCAAAAGCCACCCCAGCCGCCACCTCCTCCTCCATCGATGACATCTTCGCCGCCCCCAAAGCCAAAAAGTCCAAGCTCGAGGCGCCTGTTGTTGGGCCCTCCAAGTCGGAGGCGAAGCCCAGCAAGAAGGAGAAGAGCAAGCCTGCCGCGCCCGCAGAGGCCCCCGGGTCTGGGGCACAAGCAGTAGGGGAGAAGAAGAAGAAGAAGAAGAAGGTGAAGAGCGTGGCGGCTTTCATCCCGGAGGACGACGCGTCGGAGCCGGCGAGCAAGGTGGAGACGGTGGTGGATCCCTCTACGATCCCAGCGGCTATTCCGGCACCTCCAGCGGCGGCAAAGTCAAAGAAGGAGAAGGGAAAGAGCTTGAAGCGGGATAGGAATGAGGTGGACGATGATGAGATCTTCCGGGATTCTCGAGGAACGGGGCCAAGTGAGTCAGCTGGTGTTGCTATGAAGGCATGAGAGCAGGCTGACTTGGTGATGTGAACCTCAGGACGTCAGACCGAGGAGGGCTTTTTGATCTTCAAGGAGGCAGAACTGAAGATTGACCCGGAGGCTGGCGGTGAGTGTCCTCAAGAGCCTCGAGTTACCCTCCCCATGAGCCCGTTGAGCTGACTTTTGCTGACGGTAGGCACCCCTCTTTGCCCGTTCGATTGCGACTGCTGTGAGTCTTGCATACCCCACATCGTGGTGTAGACCGATGGGCTGACGTCCTCCTCATAGGCTTCTGATGCATACATGCCGCCTTGAGTTGACCGATGGCAAAGGACACATGCTCGATCAATCGTGTATCCTTGATACCCATCTACGCCTGTCACCATCACTTCTTCCTCCATCAACGCCCTCCACCGTCTTCCTCCATCATCTCCTCCAGTCTTTCCACTCCTCTCGCGCCCCGGATACTTTTGATCCGCCACACCTTCCTCCTTGGACATAGCTACGGCTGTCGTACGACGAGGATGAGCAGCATGCCACATGTGCGCTTGGTCATCGTGTTCTGGACGGGTCGCTGGTGAGGGATAGATATAAAGCGCTGTCCTGTCAGTCATCCCCGCCTTTCTTCCATCCACCTACACACCAACAACTCTTCGCCAGCCCTCTTCCATAACAAAGACGCCCACCATGTCGAGCCGCTTTTTCCGCCACTCTACCCCGGACTGCATCACCGTCAATCTCAACTTTGATCGCCCGTCCTCTCCCACTCCCTCCTTGCCTCCCCCCAACAAACCGCACTTCAACCGCTGCCACTGGTATCTACCCGGGAATCAACGCTGCTGGATGCTCATCAAGCCCACGTCCGACAACGGCGTCTCCTTCTGCCCCAAGCACGCTGCTGCCTACAAGGAGAAGTCCAAGCCCTCGTCGAACGCCGGGCAGCCGCGCTGCGAGGCGCTGACTTTCATGGGAGCCACTTGCAACAAGCTTGTCGGGAGGGGGAACACCCACTGTGGGCTGCATCAGGGGAACGACGATGCAGACGGTTTCTACTGGCAAGGGCCGAAGGGGCAGGCCAAGGTCTGGGTTGAGTACGATGGTGAATCTCTTTCCTCGTTACGAAGTACCGATCACCTCTGACCTATACGCGAACAGATTATATCCAGGGCGACCTTTCGCCTGAGGCGCAGGACAAGCTGAAGCTGCTCATGCGCGAGGATTTCGTCTTTGGCCTGGTGAGTGAACGTCTTTGCTGTGGGCATCCTCCGTAGACTGACGTATCTGCTCGGTGTAGCCTGATTCCGGGTTCCTCACTGTGTTCGAGCTCAAAGGTGAGTCAGGCTGGTGGTACTCTGCCCTTCACACCTGCTGACTTTGCTGTTGTTGCAGATCTGTCTACAGACAAGATCTCGTGCTTCAGGATCGGTTCGACCGCCAATGCCGATAAAGCTGGCAAGATCATGACCCGTACGCTCGTTCACCTTGCTTATGCACCTCGTCATCTTGGCTGACCATATTTGCTGCAGACTGCCTCTCCAAGACCCACAGCAAGCTCCATGTCGTCTCCAGCGAGCGAGCTCGTCCTTCCACCCCCATCTCCGACATGTCCATCGACAAATCCCTCCGCGCCATGGCCACCCCGCCCACCCCACCTTCCGTCGCCAAGTCCTCCTCCTCCCGCTCCGCCGCGTCCGCCGCCTCCCTCCCGGTCCCCCATATGTTCCGCTGGAAGCAGCTCGTCGCCCTCGAGCTCTCTTCCCGCGCTGCGGAGCACCCCGAGACGCAGGAGATGTATGCGGGGAAGTGCGAGAAGTGCAAGACGGTGCATGATGGGGTGTTCGCCCTTGTTAAGGATGATGGGGAAGGGGAGGGTGGTGACGGGTGTCAGGTAGTGGGCGGGGGGGCTGAAGACTGCTCGCTGGGGGGAGTGGTTGGCATCATGGAGCGCTGGGCGGGGTACTGAAGGTCATCTCTGGTGACCACTCTTAGACGCCAGAGGAGGGGAAGGGGAAGATTGAAAAGTGTGGTGTGCAGCTTGAAACGGGGCGGTGATATGCAACATGTACAGCAGACTGACGGTACACGCCTGGAGAAGTTCCGAAGACTGGGAGAGCCGACATGGCCACATGAGACCTGACAGCCTGCTGATAATGGACAGAGCACAAACGTCTGAGCGAGAACATTGCAGATGAGGCATTATTTGCATTGTTCAAGACCAAACAATTCTCATTTTTCCTCGTGCCATTACCATTTTTTGTGACATCACCATTTTTTGACCATCGTTTCCCCCCATCATGATTTCCTCCTTTCTCCATCCACGAGGATCGTCTTGTTGTTTACCCGTCATCTTCCCCATCATCTCACCAATCATTTCCTCCGATATTCTCCACCATGATGCGAGCCAGATCCCTCTCGAGCCTATCCCATTTCCTCCTTGCTCCTGGTTACCATTGTCGTACGACAGCGAGAGGGTGCTCGATGGTGCCGCATGGCACATGCGTCCCACCATTGTCCGTCATCTCATTTCCTCGCTCACTAGACGCTACCACTTGGTGGCAGGCCACGAATATAAGATGGTACCATGTCAGTCATCTCCCCACTTCCTCCTCCATCCGCCATTAGACAAACGGTCGACGCTCCCCAGCCATCATACTCAGCGCGCCCGCCATGACACGCCACACTAGTCCTCAGCACTACCATCCCTCGTCTCCTCCGCCTTACGGGAGACGCCTCTACCGCAGCCACAGACATATAGCCAACGGCCAACGCTGTCTAATGCTCGCCAAACCCACCCCCGACCACAGTTTCTCCTTTTGCCCCCAGCACGCCGCGCACAGTCCCAAGTCTACCCCTCCGCCGAAATCGAAGTCCAACCCCGGGTACCCTGATCAGCCTCGCTGCACCGCTCTAACTTGCTTGGGCGATGTTTGTGACAATATGGTGGGGAAGAAGAATCGCTTCTGTGGGCTCCACGAGAGGGCAGTGGTTGAGGGCTTCTACCGGCAGGGGATCGAAGGTGATCATGGAGACGTCATTGGTTGCAGTGGTGCGTGGCTTCTTCACGTTTCCGCGCCCAAAGCGATGCTGACGGTCTGACTTATGTGCGTGAACAGAACATGTATTGGGACATCTTTCCTCGGAGGAGGCAAAGTTGAAGATCTCCATACGGGAGGACCTGTTCTTTGGCCTGGTAAGTGAGCTTATAGCCATGGTCATCTTGCTCAAGCTTACCACCATGACCGGGCTGCAGAAGGAAGGCAACGTCTTTGAGGAGTCCCAGACTGAAATATGTGAGCAGCAACCTCGGCTGATCGGGTGCGGACTTTGCTGACACTGCGAGGCTTCGCCCAGCCCTCTGCTCAGCCACCACTCCTTCCTCCAAGTTTCCCACCACACCTGCCGCTCATATCCCGTGCCTCGCATGTCCAGCTGGAAGAAGCTCTTCTCATTCAAGATCTCTGCCGCCGCCTCGGAGCATCCAGCCACGCGTGGCATGTGTGACGCCGTCAAGGACACGTGCAAGCATTGCAAGTCGGTGAATGAGAGGGGTGCCCTCTCTGGTGTGATCCAACGCCCGGATAATGGAGGGGAGAGTGTGCGGTGGTTGGTGGAGGGGCTGGGGAAGGCGAGCTAGGGGATGTGGTGGCGGCTGTTGTGCGATGGGTGAAGGTCGTGATGAAGGTCATTGCTGGGAGTAGCTCGGGATTGCCTACATGGAAGGGGTAGAAGGGGAGGGGGAGGGGGAGAACAGCAGATGATGTGCAGCTGGATGTTGACTGGTAGCTCGGTGCCATATGTACAAAATATAATCGATCAGACGATATGTATACTACTCGCCATGACCGAAGAATGCCAGGAGCGAGGACATGACATCCGTCTCCCACACCTTCCGCTCATCAACACTATCATCGCTACTATACTCGCCCAGCAACGCTATTGTCATTACATCTGCCCTTTCCTGCGCCAACGGTTTCGCCTTCATTGGATCCCGAGTCGTCCACTCCCTTGCTGTCCGGGGACAGGCGCCCCGATTCTTTGCCAAGACTACGAAGAACGGCGTGCCCATCTACGCCAATATGTTCTTCCCCGTGGTGGCTCTCATCAGCTACGTCTCTTCTTCTGCTATACATTTGGTTGTTATCAACGCTCCCAAAGTCTTGGGCTGCTTGATCGTCTGCTGCTTGAGTGGTGCGTGCTTACGTTGCAATTGTCCGAGCGTCAAAAGCTTTCATCGGGCAAGACTGGGAGGAGATCCAACATGCCAACATGATGCATCCCTAGACAGGACAAACAACCTGAGAACCTGTATACCCGACACCTTAAGCTACAGCCCATCTCCTACTAGTATACCGCTTATTTTCACAACGTTTTCCCCTTAGAACATTCGCTCGAAGAACCTCCCAATCGCGCTGGTAGCGGGAACGAATCTGGTGAAGATTTGGTCAGCAATGAGCATCATAGCATGACGACAAGAGATCGAATGCCCACTTCTCCCTATACTCATCGTCCAACCTGTCATACGCCGGAACAAATGATGTGAAGTCCATCTCTGCCGCCTTCACAATCTTGGTCTTGTGCCAGAATTTCCAAGCAGGGTACATCACCGCCACAAAACCGATCCCAAAGTAGCAGGTGAGGAAGGTCTCGACGTTCCACCCACCCTTGACGAAGACCGGCCAGCCCTGTGTGAGGACGATGATGACAAGCCAGAAGAGGCAGATCCAGGTGTAGGTGACGGTGTAGCGGGTGGACCAAGGGAGGGAGCTGCGTGAAAGGCCTTGGGCTTTGAGACCGGTTCGGAAGCGGATGGTGGTGATGCACATAGCAACCTATGATGGGTATCAGCGGTGGATCTTACCTCTGGACTAGAAATCAGCTCACGTAGTTCAACAGCTGTGCCGAGCTTGACAAGTTGATGAAGTATCCAAATACCTCCGCTGCGTTCTTTTCCACCTGCATGTAGCAGAGGCAGTAGATAAGAGCCACGAGGGCGAAAGCGTAGATGGGCACGCCGTTCTTCGTAGTCTTGGCAAAGAATCGGGGCGCCTGTCCCCGGACAGCAAGGGAGTGGACGACTCGGGATCCAACAAAGGCGAAACCGTTGGCGCAGGAAAGGGCAGAGGTGATGACGATAGCGTTGCTAGGAATGTGTGGGTTAGACGGTGGCCCTGTCCAGCCTGGAGTATGAGAGGAGACCCACAAGATGTCTGGGAAGTACTTGATCCCAACTCGCTTCATCCCCACAACATAGGCGCTCGCATCTGCACCCACACCCGACGCAATCGCCTCCGCCAACGTAGCGTCGTCATACGGCACCAGGATGCCGCATGCCAGAATGCCAAAGAAGAAGAATAGGCCGAGGCGGAAGAGAACGCCCTTGACGGCCTTGGGGATGGTACGGCGGGGCCATACAGCTTCTGCAGAACACATTGAGCAAAACTCGGGGCCCCCGACCTGGCGGCGGCGGCGGTAGTGGTAATGTAGGAGAGAAAAGGTAAAAAGGAAGAGGAATGTAGAGAAAAAAAAAAAAAAAAAAAAAAAGGAAGAAGAGAGATGAGCGGACACAATGATTCTCCGTCAGCAGTGTGTAACCAAACTGTTTACAGAAGGTCTAAACCCAACTCACGGAGTATGCAGCGATCTTGAAGACAGTCCAGAAGCCGAGGAAGCGTCCCCAGGCTCCTTCAGCCTGATAGCTAGCCCAAGGTCCAGGCTGCGAGATAGAAAATATGAGCTTCGATTGGCAGGTGAACACGTCATTCATCACTCACGTCTTGCCAGTATCGAAACCCGATTCGGTCGTGGATTGGATTACCCCCAAGCATGACGACAAAGGTCATCAAGATCAAGGCCACAATCAAGATGACCTTGAGGCTCGCAAAGTAGAACTCGGACTCGCCATAGAACTTGACGTGGAAAACGTTGAGGAAAGCGATGATGCCAATGGACATGGATATCCAGGCTGCGGGGGAGATATCGGGCCACCAATAGCCAAAAAGACCAGCCACGCCGACGATGTCGGCACAGCCAAACATAGTGGCAGCGTAGAAGTAGTTCCAGCCGACAGCAAAGGCTGCTGCCTCGTCGACGTAGTCGTTGGCCCAGCTGATGAAGCCACCGTGAACGGGCTTGAAGCTGCCTATCTCGCCGACACCGAGACAGACACCTAGGCAAGAGTCAGCTGGAGTGTCGTATGACATTGAACAGAACTGGGACGCACCCCAGCAGATTGCGCAGTAGAACATGTACGCCAGCAGAGAGCCCAAAGGACCAGCCGCAATGAGAGAGCGGCCACAACCAAGGAAAAGGCCTGTGCCGATGGTCGATCCAATGCCTGGACAACCATGACGGATCAGCCAGGACATCAATTAAAGATGACAGCGAGCAAAGGGGACTCACCGATCAGCTGAATGTGGCGTAGCTTGAGACCGCGGGTTGTGGAGGTCGTCGAGTCGGTCGCATCGTGAGTGTCGATCTCGTCGACGGCCACGACTTCTGTCGTCGGCAGGACGTCGCCCTTCACGTCCTCGATTGAAGATGCCTTGTCCATGTTGCTGGCTCTGAAAGGATGAGCGCCGTGAGACAGCAAAACAAAGAGAGGGGAGTGAGGGGACTCTGTTCATATCTCATGACGAGAGGTCCACCTTTAGATCATCCGAAAGACGGGGCGCCAATGCGAGATAGATAGGGTAAGCGACGAACGGCGTCCAGACGGCGATTTGATCGGTCTTAGGCTGTTTTCAGCGTCGGGGGGTCCTCCTCGGGTACTCGGGCGGCGTTCCGATCCAACGAGGCTCACATGATAAGGACGATGCAACATCGTTGCCAGCAGCAAACGGCAGAGGAGTCTTTCCCGACCCTGAACAATAAAGGGTCCAGACACAGGGAGCTCGCTCGCGGCAGCTTGCGGCTCATCGAGCGATGGGTTGCATGCGCGCTCCTCCGGAACGGTGTCTTGTACGGGCTCTAAATCAACGCCGCCATGATACCGCAGTGCTATTTTGCCACACGGCGTTGTGATTGGTGTGCCCCCAGATAGTGCTGTGTACGTACTGACTACAGTCTTGCAGACAGATAGATGAGCATCTGCTGACAGCTTTTGCCGCTCCTTCACCGGCGTACAGTATTCGCTGCTGTGCTCGCCGGTTGAGCCGACAGACGCGACAACCTTTGCCCATCTCCCGTCGTATGTTATAGAGACGGACCGGCTTGTACTCATTGACATGCCCTTCTTGTGAACTCTTCGCCTTTCGCTGAACCTCAAGAAGCACGCCGCTGTCATGTCGCCAGTCGCAATCCAGCAGGGTGCCATCAATGATGAGCTCAAGACTCCGAGAGCCCCTCTCAAGCAGACTCCTGCTCCGAAGCCCCAGTTCTGCCCTACCGTAGACAGCCCCTTCTCGGAGAGGAACGCAGATGGGACTTACAAAGTTCTCAACCAGCCGCTGGGGATGAGGAGGAAGCTAAAGGTGGTGTGCGTCGGGGCTGGAGCGAGCGGTATTAACATGGCGTGAGTACCTGCCGCTCGCTGTTGCCGGTGTGTGCTGACACCGAACTGTAGATACAAAATCCAGTCGCATCTGAAGGATGTGGAGTTTGTGGTACGTCCTCATTGAATCTATAGCTCAAAGAAGGCGTGAAGAAGCTGATAGGGGACGAGTGCAGGCTTACGAGACCAACCCAGACGTGGGTGGGACTTGGCTGGTCAACAGATACAAGGGCGTGGCGTGAGTGCTCAGCCCCAACTTGTACTTGTACGGACAGTTCTGACCTTGACCTCGTCCTCTTCAGGTGTGATACCAACAGTCACGGCTATGCATTCACCTATCATTTGAAGGCCGACTGGACGCAAGTGTAAGTGGTAACAGCGTGTGCCAGCCTATGATTTGGAATGCTGACGTGACACGACGGGCGAGTAGATTCTCCCCAGGAGCTGAGATCGAAGGCTAGTAAGTATTTCTGTGATTGAATTCGTATGACTTTGTGCAATGATCTGACTCGTAGAAAAGCATGCGGGATGTTGTCAACACCCACGGCCTCATGAAGTACTTCAAGCTCAACCATACCATCACGGGTGCCACCTGGGATGCCGACAAAGCAAAGTGGCACGTCGCTGTCCAGCCAAACGAGGAAGGCAGCAGCGAGTTCATCGACACCTGCGACGTCTTCATCAACGCTTCCGGCCTTCTCAACAACTGGAAGTGGCCGTCCATCCCCGGCTTGATGGACTTCAAGGGACCAGTAGTTCACACTGCGCGGTGGCCGGACAATCTGGACTTGAAGGGCAAGCGTGTAGCCTTGATTGGCATCGGGTCAAGCGCGATACAAGTAAGTCATATTACGGCGGGTACCGGCATTAGACAGTAGAGCTGACAATGGACATTATCAGGTTCTCCCCCAGATTCAGCCTGAAGTCCAATCGTGCTCCATCTTCATCCGTTCCCCGACCTGGATTGCCCCACCCAGAGAGGGCGAGCTGTTGACGCCGGAGCAGATTGACAGATACAAGGAGCACCCCGAGGAGCATCTGGAGTAAGCCAGGCCGGCCCGGCCACTGGCGATACACAACTGACTTGTGTTCCAGGTACTGCCGTGCCCTCGAAAGTCTTGCCAACAAGCGCTTCGGTTACATCACGAGAGACAGCGAGGACCAGAGGACGCTGTACGAGGCTTGGAGCAAGAGCATGAAGGATGGGCTGAAGAGCCGACCAGAGTACTACGAGAAGCTCCATCCGTCCTTCGGCGTGGGATGCCGACGGTGAGTGACCTGCAGCTTACACAAGTCGATGTTTGAAGCTGACGTTCGTTTATGCTGAAGGCCTACACCAGGCCCCGGGTTCCTCGAAGCTCTGACTCAGCCGAATGTCGAGGCGGTGTTCTCTGGGTAAGTCTTGCATGGCGGAGTGGCTGCCTGTCCTACGGGCTCCCGCTGATACTCCCTACAGAGTGGACCATGTCGACGAGACTGGCCTCACCACCAGCGAAGGCGAGCGCAAGGAGTTCGACGTCATTATCTGTGCCACCGGCTTTGACGTCTCCTTCAAGCCCCGCTTCTCCGTCATTGGGCGGGGCGGTGTCGACCTTCGCGACAAGTGGTCCCAGACCCCTCGCGCATACCTCTCCATGTTCGCCAACAATTTCCCCAACTACATCACCGTCCTTGGCCCTGGTGCACCCTCCGCCCAGGGTTCCATCATCGTCTCCATCGAGCGTATCTCCGACTACATCATCAAGTTCTTGCATCGTTTCCAGAGGGAGACGATCAAGACTTTCGAAGTGGACGCCGAAGCGGTGAACGAGTATGCGGAGCACATGGAGGAGCAACTGAAGCTCACTGTGTGGACCGATAACTGCTCCTCGTGGTTCAAGAACGGCACCTCCGGAGGGCCTGTCATCGCTCTTCATCCCGGAGGAAGATTACACTTTTTCAGTCTTCTCATGGACCCTGTGAGTGTGTTCTTCAACAAGCGATGGGATGGGGAACTGACAATGAGTACAGCGGTACGAGGACTTCAACTATACCTACTGGAACAAGAACAGATATGCGTACTGGGGCAACGGGTATACGTTGCGAGAGGTGGAGTGAGTGGCGTCTTTGGCTGTTTCGTGGTGGCTTCTCGGTATGTGACTGACATCTGACTCCATTTTAGGGGCCGCAACGACACTTGGTACTTGCAATACGGTGACGGTCTTGATCTTCACGAGTTTTAGAGGGATAGAAACAGGCAGGTCGATAGATGAAAGTTATTCCATAGCGTCTGGGCATGCACATCTTGCGATCAACACCAGAAGAGAGGATCGGAGGTCTTGGCAGCTTCTCGGGACGGCGAGGCGCAACAGGCTATGATCATCTCACATGCATTCTCAGAGACACAAGAACCCACCATCCACCTCCCATACCGCACCATTAACATATGAAGCGCCTTCACCGGACAAGAACACGATGACATCCGCGATTTCCTCCGGTACCGCTGGTCTGCCTTGAGGGGTCTTCTCGGGCTTGGTGGACTTGCGGAGGACCTCAATGTTCTGGGGAGAAAGGGTGATCTGAGACATCAGGAGTCAGCTTGAGAGATAGCGGCATGGGCAGTCCAGCAAACTGCAAACATACAGGTGTCTCGACGTATCCCGGGGCGATACCATTGCTTCGTTTGTAACAAGAGGTCTATCAGCTTCGCTATCGTCATGTTCAGTGTAGAAGCTCACCATCTGATACCAGACTCGGCGTAGTCCAGAGCGCAAGTCTTGGTAAGACCCACAATTCCGTGCTTTGATGTAACGTAGGCGGCGTTCCTCCTGGCAGCCACGAACGAGTTGATGGAGCAGACGTTCACGATTGATCCGCGCTGGGCACGCCGAGGATCGGCCGCACTGCTGATACAGCCAGCACTGAGCACAGCTAGCTGGAGATGATCATTGAGATACACTCACCTACAGGGCAAGTACTCCTGCTTCTCCATTTGCGCCAACTGCTCACGCATACAGAAGAACACCCCCTTTTGGTTGACATTCATCACCCGATCCCACTACCAATTGCTCCATGTCAGCCCTTCTCGTTCGCTCGGAAGAACAGATCTGCAACTCACCTCTGCTGTCATGAAGTCCCCAACTTTTGACTTGTTGGTGATTCCTGCAGAGTTGACCGCATAGTCCACCCTCCCAAACCTCCCCACCGCCAAGGCCATAGTCTCCTTCACCGCCTTCTCGTCCGTCACGTCACATTGGACCGCCAGGATGTCGAGTGAATGCTCAGTAGTCTCGCTGTGCAGCTCGTCGCGGAAAGCGTCGAGGGCATCTTGACGGATGTCGATAAGCACGAGAGAGGTGACCCCCTTGGATATGAATGCTCTGGCGGTAGCGGCTCCGATCTGTAAAGTTGCAGGTCAGCTATGCGGTTGCATCACAGATGCGGCGATAAGCTCGAGGTCGACTCACGCCAGACGCGCCGCCAGTGATGAACGCGACTCCCTTCATCTTCGTCGTTTCTGATCTTGAGTGGGGGACTTCCATGAGAGCTGACTTCGATGCATTCATCTGTCTGTCCATCTGCTTGCTCTGGCGACTGGATAAGCAGGCCAAATTGTCACCAGCTTACAGTGCCATGATTGGTGCATTGCATGCCACCGTCGGCCTTTCCTTCCTTCCCAGCCGTCTGTACATAGGGCCTCGGACCGGCATCCAGAAGTGACTCGTCGGACCGCCGGCCGGCCGGAGTACACAGCAGTACCGGACCAGCCCCACCAGGTGACATCCGCACACCTGACCGCCCAGGTAACATGACGCTTGGTGGCATATCTGGGGACATGCATAATGCTGATTGAATGTGCCCAGCCTATGCATCAGAGGGAACGAACACCATCACGTGGGAGGTGGACAGGAAGCGAAAGGAGCCTTCTAGAGAGCAGAACGATGGTGCATCAAGTACGAATCGGACTCTATGAGGCGGGCGCAGCTGCAAAGTCATGATCAAAGAAGTTGAAGAGGTCACCCATGTGACAAAAGTCAAAGCTAAACTCCAAGTCCTGCGGACCGAGAGTCCCTATCCCCTGCCCACTCGCTCCTAAGGTCATCCCCAACGCCCCACCCCCGTTGGCCTTGTCTCCCGTCTCCACCACACCTGAGACGCTTGGCACTGGTGAGTCTGCCGGGCGCTCCGGTGCAGTCCCCGGTCCTGCCAGCAGACTGGCTGCCACCTTGCGACACGCGTAGAGGATCCTGCGACCAAGGACGGAGGCAATGAGGGCGAGGTTCGGGTGCACGTCAAAGTGGCACAGACGTTCGGCGAGGGCGGAGAGGATGCTGAGGTGGAAGAGGTCAACGTCCGTGTTGGGGCGTTCGTCGTCTCGCGGGGTGGTGTCCATGACGCGGAGGCAGCACAGTGAGGTGTAGCAGATGAGGTACAGCCTATATCGATTGGTTAGTGCTTGCTCCGACAGAGTGGTCTGAGTTATTAAAAACTAACCTTCCAGCCGTGGCACTCTGCAGGCTCACGATTTTCCCAGCCAAGAACGGTATCGCGTCTTTGCAGACCTCCAGCCCAGCCACCAAGCACTCGTCGCGCTCCAGTCCCCGCAAGCCCTCGCTGTTCATGCGATGCTCGTACGGGGTCATGAGGAGGAGGAAGCGGGCAGCACGGAGGTCGTGGTCGCATCGCACCAGGTCATCTATTCGCGCAACGTCAGCAAGATATGTGCCAGATGAGACAGTGGACTTACCCTTGTTCAGTCGCGGTGCCCACTCCGTTCGCCATGAGTCCAAGCTAGAGTCGACAGCTGATTGATCTGTGCATGACTGTCAGCACACTCGCCCTTTCATAGTCCCGCGGCATATGAAAACGTACGAGTCTCGTACTCAAAAGGTGAGTTGGTCGCCATCTTGCGCTGGATCGCTCGCTGGACGCCAGCCTAGAGTGATTTTGGTCAGCCATCTAGCTCATTCTGATAACAAAAGAGGCAACTCACAACAACGTTACGGAAACACAGCGCAGCACACGTGACAAGGTCGCAATCGAGCGCCGCCTGGACAATCAGCTTCATTGCCAACTTTAGAGGACGAATGACATGACCTACTGGCCCCTTGTACCATGCCCGAAGAGACGCCGTTGACGTTATCGAGCTGTCCTTCAGCATGGGCTGGCGTCCTCTGACGAAAGCCAGTCTATGGTCGCAACGAGTGTTAGCTACTTCCAGACCAGAAGCCATACTCGAGCACACACCGTTTGTCCCAATCCATCAAGCAAAGCCAGAACCTTTGGATGTTACGGCGCTGTTTCTGTGCAGAGATGTGGGCATGCAGAGGATCATTCAGTTGCCAAGGAGGTATGGCATTGGTGTCCAAGCGGAGCTCGATCGCCATGGCGATAGATCGGGAGATGAACGTCCAGGTGCTGTGATCGCGTCAGTGCTTATTAGGAGTTTGAAACTATGAGATACTCACTGGTGCTGTTTACGGGCACTCAAGTACGTGGTGTTGATAATTAACGCCTGACAGATTTCCAGAGACTATGCAAAACGAGTCAGCCGGAACTTGATACGATAGGAGACATGGCTCACCTGATACGCGTTCTTGCTGACCTCGGCAAAGAGCTTATCCAGGTGCGTGTCCAGCATCGAAACAAGAGAAGACGAATGCCTCGACACAGGCAAAGACTGGGCAGCGACTTGGAGGATGGCGGTGAAGAGGGTGAACGATGTCGAGCGGAGGTATGCGATGGTGTAGATGTTGGGGTCGAGGATGCGGATGATAGGGTGGCAACGCGTCCACCAGCTACAAGAATATGTCAGCTATGCCTGCTCATGCACATGCCACAGGTGACTTACACGTTCATCAAATCGTCCACCTCTCCCTCAGAGATCATACCCAGCTCCACCACATCGTACTCTGGCGCCAGGTCCCTCCTCGGCTGATCAATCCTCTGATAGATGATCTCTTCCCCCTTCCTGATCTCCGTATCCTTCTCCGTCCCGCCAAACAACTGATCCAGCCCATGCTCCAGGACTGCCATTCCCATGTATGGGTCTGGGTCCAGCGTCCGTGAAGCCTGGCGGTACATGTCCAAGAACCGCCGCCTGTCGAACGGGTACGCCGTGCCGTTAGGGCTCGTGGGGAGCGGGTTGGGCGGCATGTCGTTGGCAACTTTGGCAAGAACATTCAGCATGTTGCTGAACGTTGGGGGCGCCTGGGAGTTGCTGGGTGTACCCTGCCGAGACGGGGTATCACGCTCGACATAGTCGATGGTGCGCCGGATGGTAGAGCGCCAGTCTGTCTGCTGTGAAGGCGAGAGCGGGCGGGTGGATCGGCTGGAAGATGCCTCGTACGACTGTGGATGGGTAAGAGGGGGTTCATCTGATGGAAGGGAGTAGCGGTGGCTGTAGGTATGAGAAAGGGGCTGGTGGTAGGCGTAGTTGGATGGGCTGGTCCCGGGACTGCGGTCTCGGGGCGGAGGCTGATGATGCAATGGATCATGCTCCCCGTAGTGAGAGTAGTGAGATGAATACTCAGAGGAGTATGGATGGCCGTCTGACTGCCGACGAGGGGGGTAGGGGGACTGATTATGGTGGGGACGCGAGGACCGGCTGTAGCGTGGTCCAGTAGACGAGGAAAGCGCGTCCTCAATAGCGCTACTGGATGGCTTGGGACGACTGCACACCCGTCAGCTTCTTTGGACCGACCAACATGATCGCTAAAGCTCACTTTCTAGACCCAAGCTTACGTCCCAGCTAGAAGATTAGATGTTTGCTATCAGTGAGCTACCAACCAGGGCGACATAGTCTTGCGAGCGGCACGCGACGACCATGACTCACCTGCCTGGGCACCGTCGTACAGGTCGTGTTCAGCCTCTTGCACCTCTGGCACTCATCATGCACACTCTCCCGCTCGCACTTGCTCTGGGAAGGTCCGAAAGTATGAGCTCCGTGCCATGCTTGGTGCGGTTATCCCGTCGGCTCGGCCAAGGCCGAGACCGGCCACGGTGCTCACCTTGAGAGTTCGACACGGCAAACAGGCAGTTACCGCCCTTGTTCTAGGCTTGTTGAAGGGAAACTCTACCAGCTCCATTTTGGCTGTATTCCGGTCGAGCTATCCCGGTCGGTGTAGCGGCGGGTGAAGGGGATGCAGTTAAGCAAGCGGTTTCGATGGAAGACATGGGAGGCGAAGGAATCGACAGCCCAGAAGAGGCGGCGCAGCCGATTCAGGGTTGCTTCCGGTGGCTCGGCGACGGAGTCTAATGCGGAAGCCGCTCGGTGGCCGGAGTCGTGTGCCGTGCGTGGCAGCACTGGCAGATGGATGCCCTGCTGGCCGCCGCCAACACTGCTGTATACTGTTGGCCGCCACTATCTCATGGACTGCTGCCGTTTCCCTCATACGGTAACGTCTCCGAAGGGGGGAAGATAGGGGGCAATCGCAAAGAGAGCAAGAAGGTCCCCAAATGCGATTCTAGTACTCCTCCAGCTCTCTTCAGCTCCTCGCTCTCCCACCCACCGACCAAGATTCACAACCGAGATCACTAGCCACCATGGTCACATCATCCTCAACCACCACCAACCCACGACGAGTAGCTATCATCACCGGCGCTGCCCAGGGTATCGGCAAGGCTATAGCCATCCGACTTGCCAAAGAGGGCTTCGACCTCGCCCTCGCTGACCTCTCCTCTTCGACCGAGCAGCTCGAGAAGGTTGTGGAGGCTGTAAACGCTGCCGGGGTGAAGGCTGTGGCTGTACCGACTGATGTGAGCCAGGAGGA
This sequence comes from Cryptococcus sp. DSM 104549, assembly GCA_036427605.1. Taxonomy (NCBI): domain Eukaryota; kingdom Fungi; phylum Basidiomycota; class Tremellomycetes; order Tremellales; family Cryptococcaceae; genus Cryptococcus; species Cryptococcus jaspeensis. The sequence goes on from CP144046.1 coordinate 2,706,951, forward strand.
GGACGTGTATGCTCTGGTGGAGAAGACTGTTGAGTTGCTCGGTCGTTTGGATGGTGAGCGTTTCCTTTGCCTTGTTCGTCATCTGCCACTAGCTGACTGGATGTGGGCGAACGCAGTCATGGTGGCCAACGCAGGTATCGCCCCGGTAGTATCTTTCCTCGACATGAAGCCCGAGACGCTCGACAAGTTGTACAGCGTCAATGTCCGGGGGGTGTTCCTGTGCTACCAGGCGGCTGCTAAGCAGATGATCAAGCAGGGCGACGGCGGCAGGCTGATTGGTGAGTGACTTTAGAGCCCCCCGTGCTCGGATTGCACCCATGGAACTGACCGAGTGTGTCTACTACCCGCCCCTGTAGCTGCCTGCTCTACGTCTGGCCTCCGTACTGGACCCAACGTATCCGGATACTGCTCTACGTATGTGCTCAAAACTCTTCCCAACGGGACAAGACACATGCTCACAATCTCATCTTGCCACCTCGCACAGCAAATTCGCCGTCCGCGCTCTCAACCAAGGCGCCGCCCTCGAGTTTGGCCAATTCGGGATCACCGCAAACGTGTACTGCCCGACAGTGGTGGAGACGGAGATGTGGGCCAATATCGACAAGGAGATCACTGGGAAAACCGGGGCTGAAGAGGGAAGCTATACGCAGAAGGGGAGTTAGAGGGGTGACCTGGTGAGGAGATTCAGCGGCTGACAGGCTGGAGCGTAGAGAAGGGACATCAACCCTATGAGGAGGAACGCTACGCCGGAGGACATTGCTGCCATGGTTGCGTGAGTTTCAGGCCTGGTTGACCTTCAGACAGACAAGGTAGTGTTGCGACTGACGTGCGGTGAGGTGTCACAGTTTCCTTGCGGGCCCAGACGCTTCTTTCGTCAATGGCCAGGCCATGCAGGTGACAGTGAGTGCCAGTGCCAGTAGTATCGATTGGAACATCTGCTAAAGCCAAGACAGGGTGGGGATTGGCTGTCTTAATCCCCTCTAGCTTTGTTAAGCGGTAGAGCAGGTTGTAGAGCACGGGTCACTTGTATATTTTCAAGGTGCCAATCAAGTTCAAATGAAATGGGATGATGACCTTGTGTGCTCGGAGATGTACATTTGCTCGGGCATGCGGCTAAAGGTGCATCGTACAAGTAACAATCGTCATTAGATCTCGTGTATGTTGTGCAGTCATTTGTCGTTACCGTCTCATATCCCAGAAAACAATAATAGGCGCCCACCGCAAGCTTATCCCCACCGCTCATACTCATACCTTCCACCACTTCTTCTTCTCCTTCTTCCCTCCATCCATGCCCACACTCAACCCCATCCCCCTAGCCTCCACCTCATCCCGACTATCCCTCAACCCAACCACCACCCTCCCCTTCGCACTCTTCACCGTCACCTTACTCTGCTCCTTCTTCACGTGGTTCACCCACCCACCCGTCACCTGGTCCAGCATCGCGCTCTCCTCGCGGAAACTTTTCGGGACGTACTTCTCCACCGACTTGGCGGCTTGGTACTCTGCGGATTTGGAATAGCGTGGGTCGCGGGCGAGGGCGAGGGGGACCATGTAGGTGGTGTAGAGGGAGGCGTAGGGGTTGGAGGTGGGTTTGAGGTAGGTGGCGAGGATGGGGAGGAAGACTGGGGGGCGAGAGGGGGAGGTGATGTGTATTGGGCCGAGGAAGTTGTCGGGGCTGCAATGTGCTGGTTAGAGGTTGTTCCGAGGTAAAGGTAAGGGTGTGCTTACAGGAGGATCAAGACGTCGCCAGACTTTGTGTCAACGCGGAGATCGATCTGACGGTCTTTGTCCAGTTCAATCTGGTCTCACGTCAGCCCCACCCCCTACTCAGAGAGTCGGTCTCACTCACCAAATCGACCTTCACTCCACCAGACTTTGTCACGATCTCCACCCTTGCCATCTTCCTCCCCTTGTCCTTCCCCCACTCTTCATCCCCCCCACCCTGTCCCTGCGGACTCTTCCTCGCCTCGCCACTCCTTATCACCCCCAAGCTCAGCTCCACCCCCCCATGCTCACTCACAAACCTCCCATCCGCACTGATCGCCCACTCCTTCGCCATCCTCGCAACCCCGTCTATCGGCGCCCCGATCGTCGCATTATACCTTGTCTTCGGCCCGCTCGACAGCCCGCTCAGCGCGACGTTGGCGATGTTGGTCACCTGGTGCGGGACGTTGATGAGTGACGGGCGGAGGCACGGGTCGAGGTAGTGTGTGGACCAGATGGGGGTTTTGTCGGTGGAGCGGAGGAAGACTTGGGGTTCGGCTTCGGGGCGGTGGGGAGGGGGTGCCTGGGAGGTGGGGGAGGTGGGGGAGGACGCCATGGAGAGGGGCTCGTCGGTTATGGGCCGGCCTGAGGTAGAGCCGACACCGACGACCCCTTGGAGAGGGGCCGAGCCGCTGTGCCCAGCAGAGAGGCGGCTGGCGTCAACCGCAGCGAGCCCCATGGTTGGGCCTTGCTGCTGAGCGGACGGGCGCTGGTTCTTCCGAGGAGGGAGGTTGGGTGGCGGAGCAGATAGACTGGCGTATGCGTGCTCAATGGAGGGGGCGGTGAGGGAGGCCGGGATATGGGATTTGTAGTCCGGCCTGTACAGCGGGGCAGTGGTGAGGATGGCTTGTCAGCGCGAGTTTATAAGGGGGAAGGTGGATGACGTTGGCCCTCCACTCAGTTGGTGGAGAAGAGTGGGGTCCCGATGTCGACTATGCATGCACTTACTCCCATTGAGGGGGGTCCTGCGTCAGCATCTCGATGTCAGCTTTGTTCTTCATACATCGTCAGCAAGACTTACGGGTCGGGGTACATTGGTTGGCACTGGCGGCAACGCCCTCTTCTTCCCCCTCCCCCTCCCGTCACCTTCAATCCACTCCCTCTGCCCCTGCCAACTCCCATCTCCCTGCGTCCCCACATCGCTTTGCGACCGCCTCATCACCATGGGCGGCATCTGATGCTGCGGCTGCGGCTGATACCCCTCCATAGACTCGGACAACGGCCTCGTGCCGCTGGACGGGGGCCTGCCCGATACGACGCGTCTGGGAAGCGGCGGCGGCGATCCCGGGACAGGCGAGAGGAGGACCTGCTGATTCGCGGTCTGCGCTGCTCTGTGCAAGGGTGATTGCGGCGGAGTGAGGGTATGCCCTGCGCCTACGCCGGCGCGATTGCCCGGGGGAGAAGGTGGGAGGGGGAAGAAGTCCGCTGCGCCATCTGGTTTCTCGCCCGCTTTGATCTGGTGGGAAAAGGAGGAGAAACTCGTATCGTGAGTCTCGACGCTGGCTGGGCCGAAGCTCGTCTGGGAGTGGGAGGGGTTGGTGGGGGTGCTGCAGTAGGATGAGGAGGGGGCGACGAGGGAGGCCTGGTATGCGGACTCGAGGGCCTCGCGATCGAAGGACAGGGGTTGGTACTCTGAGAGAGAGAGGGAGCGGGGAGGCTGAGTGGGAGAGCGGTGGGGGAGGGAGTGGTGGAGGTTGTACGTGGATCTCAACGCCATGGTGTCAGTGGATGTAGAGATGGTGAGGGTATGAACATGGTGGGGGTGGCAAAAGACCCAACCTCTGGACGATTGGGAATGTCTTCTCCATCCCTCTAACTATACCGAGAGTTCAGCCTTGCAGCAAGAGGTTCGCACTCTTGAAGACGTCGAGAACGTCATAATGACTGCTCAGGGCGCGTCGGATGCCGATATCGGCACGAGAAAGTCAGTGGCGGACGTCTTGCCTTGCGCTGTCGCCAGCCAGAGCGAGAGTGAAGGTACCGCTACCTGTCCCTTAGCGCCCGAAGCGACAGGCCTATGGAGCTGTATTTGTGCATGCCGCTACGTGATTCTCTTGGCCGTTTCTCAAAAAAGAGAACTCACAGGTGAACGAGCCTCCGCTCGCCGTCGGTTATCATTTCGCCGACGCTGGGAGCGCGCTGGGGTCACCGTGGGAGAGCTGGAGTTGATAGCACGGACCTCCTCTTTCCAGTGATGATTGGGCGATATCATGTCCTCTTCAGCATCGACGGGTGAGGGCATTAGCAGTATAAAGTCGGTCAGCGCTGGAGGAGGCATGACGAAAGAGGTGGTGCTATGACGGAGACGTCGGAGGATGCTCTTCTAGCGGGACAGCGAGAGCGCAGAGATGCGGCGTGGTGGACGCTGTGGCAAGCAGTACCGCGGCATCTCGGACAAGCTACGCAGATGTGTAAGTGCCGGGGGTTCAAGTGTGACTGTGTTCTGGCTTGAAAGAGAGATGTTGACGACTGGAAGAGATAGATGTAGAAGAACAATGGGGATGCCACAAGGGCTCTCTCCCGGAACAAGAAGGCTCACTACTGTTGTGTGGAGTCTGTGTGCATGGCCCGAGCGTGCCGAAGAGCTCTCTTCCTGCCCTCAAGGGCATCAATCTTCAATCTCATCTTCTCTCTCTGTGCAGTGCCCCAAAGCTGACCTGCTATGCCCCAGGTGTAGGTCGCTTCTGCCCACCCAGAGCACCCTTTTCACCCCAACACGCCCACAAAACACACCGCCATGTACCCCCACTCCCAAAATCAAAACCCCTCCTACCCCTTCACCCCCACATCCCAGCCCGCCCCTCGCCCCCATCCTCTAGACCGCAACTTTCGCTTCCCGCCGCCCCCTCCTCCTCCACAGCCCCACTTTGCCTACCAGCAAGCGCCATCGCACGAGTCCCCGCCCGCTCACTGGGCGCACACCCGCACACACACCCTCCAGATTAACCCGGACGCCTACAACTCGGCGCCGCTCAGAGCGAGGCACGAGGTGCCCCCACTCAGCGCTGTAGGGGGTGCGCGGTACAACGACGATCGGGTGGCTCTGGGGAGAGGCTCTGCAGGCAGGGAGGCGCCACCTCACGCTGTGTCTATCCCGTCACAGCACCTCACCCCCGCCATGACCCCTCCCATAGGTCGAGCGTGGACGCTGGACTATACAGCACACTCCTCCCTCTCTCCTCTCGGCTACACCCACGGCGCCAACCCTCTCACTCGCTCCCCACTCCAGTCCGCTTCACCCTACCACCACCCCGGGCCAGCTTCTCCCGCGCATTCAAGCGGCGCGGGATATTTCACCCTGGGTGATCGTGAGCAGGAACGTCGGGTGGTGACCATGCCCTCCGACAAGCGGGAGCGCGACCGCGAGCAAGGCGATCTGCCTCAGCGGGGATACCGCGGTGCGCGGGCAAAGGCTGATGGGCCGCCCAAAGCTGTCTTGGGCGGACCAGGGGGCAAGACATTCGACGAGATGTTGACGGAGCGGGGCGCGCAGACCCCCCAGCCCTCTGCTGGCGGTCTGTCCCCCTCGCCCTCGGGAGCTCAACTCAGCTCTACCTCTGCAAATGTGAGCCCCACACCGAGCCGAGGGTTGAGCGCTTCTGAGGAGAGTTCGGTGAAGTGGAATGGTATGGTGGTGTCCGTGCGTATGCCGCATCCCAACTATAGCCCGCCCGACTCGCCGCTGCACGTCAAGCCTCAGGACCAGGTGGAGGGAGAAGAGGAGAAGGATGGGGCTTCAACACGCTCTAGGAAAGAGGCCTTCCCGTGGCCCGAGACCAAAATCAGGCTGTCGCCAGAGGGCACACCTCTTCCTATCTCGCCGGATGGTATCACGTACGACGACCTTGGAGAGGCACTTAGCCCAGTGCCGTCGCCAACAGAGGATGGGGACGGGGAGATGTGGAATGGGAAGAAGGTCGTAGTGTCGTTGCCAGATCCTGTGAGTTGTATGCCCCCTCTTGAGGAGTTGATGGCCGACCGCTGACGTTTATACAGGACTCTTGGGAGAGCTTGAACCTCGAGAGAGCTCGACGTGAATCCGAGCGCGAGGCCGAGTCAGAGCTGCCACCAGAGGATGAAGTCGCCGCTGTCCTGCAACCCGAGTCGCCTTCCGAGGCTTCGGACCGGGGTGAAGGCAACTCTCTCAGCCAGGTCGAAGACGCTACACCGGCGTCGGACACCCCTGTGGACGCCACGGAGAAGGCTGTGCCTTGGGACGAACCAGACACTTCTGTCGCTCTCCCCACTCCCGCCAAGACAGACGCCAGCCCCGAAAAGGGTGCTTTGTCAACCGACAGCACCCCGGAGAAGACGGTCCACCTCTTTACTCCGGACAAACCTACCGCCACCGAGCCCGTCCCCATCCCAGTCCTTGCACCCACTCCCACCTCTCAACCCCTCCCCAAACCCACGGGAAGCCTCGTCCCCCACCCAAGCCTCCCACCACGCCCGCAAACGCGTGAAGATCCCCTTCCGGCCACGCCGGTGGACAACGCGCGTACAGGCCACTCGGCATCAGGCTCGGCATCGGACTCGCCTAGTCCTACTAAGAGGGTATTCCCTGGCCCTGGTTCGGGGAACAGCGCTTTCTTGAAGCGGCAGTTGGGAGGTGTCTTGAAGCCCGCTGATCGCGGTGTGGTCGGGGTGGGGGATAAGGAGAAGGGGACGTTGAGAGAGGAAGAGCTCTTTCCAGATAGTCCTGCGTCGCCGTCTCGTACTGCTGCTCCGGCGGAGGCGAGTAAGGGGATCAGCGTCCTGGGACGGGGCCGGCCTGCCGCTCAAGCTGTCAGGTCGCCCGAGTCGGCTCGAGAGTCGGAGAAGGATGACGTGTTTGAGGAGATCCCTCTGACTGCTGGTCCCGAGAGTCGGGGTATGCGTGCATGGGAAGATGAGCCGGTGCAGAAGGTGAAGAAGGCTGGGAAGTCGAGGCTGAGGGGTTGGAGTGATGATGAGGACGAAGAGGAGGAGGAGGAAGAGTGGGTGCCCAGAGGTGCGAGAGTTGAGAAGCGTGGGAGGACTGAAGATGCGGAGGACGATGGGGAGAAGGTTGTGGGTAGACAGGAAGAGAAGACGCCACAAAACGTGAGCTTGATGGTCTTGATAGTAGGAGATCATAGAGCTGACGGATCGTGTTTGACCCAGATACCCTCCGCTTTGGAAGAACTTCGTCGCAAGGCGCTGGAATCGCGAGAGAAGAATGTGAATCAGGTTGACAATGTGGAGGCCACTATCCCTCGAGTTTTGCCACAAGTGGGTTCATAGACCATTCGCACGCCTCCGATAATATCACCCGCTGACAAGGAGTGCTGTAGCTTCCACCCCATCTGGGTGAAGTTAGACGAAAAGTGGTGGAGTCGCAAAAGGCCAAAAGGCAGCAGAAGCTTGACGCGGACATCAGTCAGGCCGAGGGAGGCGAGAAGGTCGAAGTTGGAAAGGAATCGGACAATGGGCATGCGGCGGCTCCTTTGGAGGAGAATCCTACTTTGGCATCTACGGCACCCACCTCCCCCCTCGTCACCCAAGTTGCCCCGGACCCACCGTCATCCACTCCCGCCGCAACGGCAGATGTCGACCCTCCCACCAAACGCCTCCGCCCTACCGCCCAGACGTGGCGCCCCTCCCGCGCGCTCGAGTCCAACGGGCTCATAACATCCAGCATGCTCGGTCTCACCACTTTACAGCAGCCTAAGCTCCGCCCGGGCGCTGCGTCTTTCGCGCCCCGCTTGCCGGGGCCGTTGTCGCCTGTCAAGGCGGAGACGAGAGAGAGGGGCGAGTCGGTGGGTTCAGCGTCGGTGGCGGGCTCGGAGAGCAAAGATAAGGGCTTGAGGCCTACCGCGACGGCGTTCGTCCCGCCCAAGCTCAACCCCGCTGCGTCGTCATTCTCTTTCAACCCCACCGCATCATCATTCACATTCGCGTACCCCCACGCGTCATCTCCCACCGCCCCCTCGCGCGATCGCGCCACCTCTGTCGCTTCATCCGCTGGAACAGGGGTGAGCAAAGCAGAGCTCAAACCTACCGCTGTGCCCTTCGTCCCCGCTTTTATCTTTGGCGGAGCGGCCGCAGGCCATGCAACCCGGCTGTCGGGCACCAAGACCGCCCTAATCCCAAGACGCGACTCTGTCGCCTCCATTACTGGTGCTGGTACAGGGGAGACGCGGATCCGCCCCACTGCGCCGGTATTCGTGCCCAGCGGGTCGGGCCCAATCGGTCTCGTGTCAGGGAGGTCGAGCGAGACGGCGTCGCCTGTGAGGGTTGCGAAGAAGATCAGGCCGACGGCGGCTGTGTTCATCCCTGCGAGCATGGTGTCGAGTGGGGGGAGCTCGCCTGTCAAATCGGCCAGGGCTTCTGAGGTATTTGCGCCGGCTCAACAAGCGGTTGGTGGAGGGAACAAGGCGGAGGAGGTGGTTGTGCCGGTCTTGAAGCCTACAGCGGCACCGTTCGTGCCGGTTTTCGCAAAGAAGGTCGCACCCAGCGAGGACATTGTATCCACACCTGCACGAGAGGAGGGCAGGCAAGGCGTGGAGGTGGTCATGCCGTTCCCTTCGGAGGAGCCCGCTGCAGCGACACAGAGCCCGTCTTCGGAGTGGCCTACGTCCTTTGCGTCGACTGCTGAAGCTTCTACTGCTGCAGAGAGTGAACCGAAACAGGAGGAGGTGCAGGTGGAGAAGGCCGAGGAGGACGGTGGTGTCGCCAAGGATACCGAGCTGTTAGATGGAGGGGACGGTGGGCTACTCGGGTTCAGAGACAAGGCATCTCCTCGTCCTTCTGTCGATGGGAACATCTCAAGCTCGACATCTGTGTCGGCACGAGAAGTGAGTGGTGCGAGTCCGCTTTCGAATATGTGTACAGCTGCTAACCACAACAGCGTAGAGTGAAACCGATTTACTCCACCAGACCCAGTCTCCTCCCCCCCACCTCCCCCGTTCGGCCCGTCCCTCTGCCATCCGTCACGAAGCCAACTCGTACCTTCCGCGCGACACGCCAAAACTCCCACCTTCAGACCCCGCTATCCCCATCGAGGACATCGTCATCCACCCGTCCCAGCCGGTGCAGTCGCACCATACTCTTCCGAGCCATGTTTCCGGCCGATCAGGACTGGGGTCGGGGTCAGAGAAGGAGAGCTTGGGGATGCCAGATGCGCCGTTATCTGCAAGCACGCAGGTGCCGTCGACGTTTGCTGGCGGCAGTGTGACGGGACTGTCAGAAGGGATGAGATCTCCCGAGAAGACGCACACCGCCAGATCGTCCATCTCACGGCCGCTGCCCAAGATCCCTACGCGCAGCGTCGACCTCCCTCTGGGTCCTCCGCCTGGGCTCACCTCTCCGCCCCAGCACCAGGTAGCAAGCAAGGCCATGAACCCTTCGGCCAAGCCATTCACCTTTGGTGCGCGGCCAGCACCCAAAGACGTCGATGTGTTCACCACGCCACCTCCTGGGTCTGTTGATCCTTCCACAGCAGGGGACACGCACGCGACGTTTGGATCTGCTGCGTACCTCACTGCAGATGGTTCGCCGCTTGTGCCATGCAGGGTGTTGGATGGTGAACCGGCACTGGTCCCCACACCCAAGTTGGTGCGCCGCTTGCCGGATATCCCGACGTACCAACCTTCGCCGGCCAGGAGTATGGGTGACGAAGAGAGCGTCTTCTCTGTTCTGGAAAGGCAGCTAGAGGGCTACGATGATGGTGAGAGCGGAGTGCGGCCGAACAGGAGGGAGAGGTCAGCGGCGCCCAGCCCCGAGCTTCCCGAGAGGCCTTTGGAGGGTGTCAGCAGGGATGGAGACGAGACGCCGGAACCGGGAGATAGCGGCGAGGGGTCCGAAGGTGACTACAGGCGGTTTACAGAGTGGATATTCCCTCTGTCTCAGCCAGGCACCCGAGACCCGTCGCCTACCAAGACTGTCGTCGCACAGCGGGAAGAGGTCGTCGCTTCCAGCCCTTCCATCGACGGCCCTGCTGGGAGGGAGGATGTCGAAGATCCCTTCGAGCGGGACGACGACTCTGATACAGGGCATGGTCCTGGCGTAGCGTCCACCCGCCAGGCGAGTCTTGCAGACCTTCACGAGTTCACCCAGTCCATCTCTCCCGCCACAGCCAATCACTCGCCATCATCATCCTCTTCATCCCACCACGTGCTCACAACATCCCCTGCATCCCGCCCCCGCATCCCGTCAGACGCTACCTCGGTCGAGTTCCCGCTCCGTGAAGAACGCAAGAAGTTGCGCGTGGCAAATGCAGGGTCAAACTCTGGAGCGGGGCTACTCAGTCCAGTGCCCGCGGCATTGGTGCGCGATAGGGAAAGAGAGATGAGGGTGGACTCTGACTCGGAGCTGGCGACGCCGACTTTGATGGATGGCAGCGGAGTGCTGAGGATCTTGGAGGTGCTGAGAAAGCAGGGTGAGAGGGGAGAGAAGGTGGAAAAGGGTCTTTTCGGTTTGAAGGAGGGAATTGTCCAGGCGGTGGAAGGTGAGTCTCGTCGGCTTTTCATGGCGGCAGCTAGTGCAAGAGCTAATCGGATGTTCTATAGGAACTGTGGTCAGACAGCATCAAGCGACCTCTGATTCCATGATCAACACCGTCACGTCGATCCTGGAGGAGCACACGAGGCTGTTAGACGCGGTTCAAGAGACCATATCCGCCTTGCCAAACACCTCTATCCCATCCCACACCGGCTCGGATAACGACGAATCCCACACCTCCGAACTCTTCACCGCCATACTCTCCAGCCAGCACGCCATCCTCACCAAGTTTGACGAGGTCGCTTCGACCCGTCTCAGCGGTATCGACGACCTGCAACACGCCATCAACGCCCTGCAGGCTGCCGAGGACAATGCACACGCGCGCTCGCTCCTTGCGGACGAGCAGCAGCGTACCATTGGCGCGCTTCACGCTCAGATTGAAGAGGCGCAGAGTAGCGCGGTGGAGATCAAGGCGGAAGTGGAGGTGCTCAAGCAGAGGTTGAAGGACTCCAGACACGAGCGCGATGAGCTGCGGAGTGGGATGGAGGAGAGGGAGAGGCGTTTGCAGGTCGCTTTGGGGAAGGAGCGAAGGGTAGGGGATGAGATGGACAGGCTTGTGGCCCGGACACTGGCAGCGGAACTTGAAAGGGATGCGCTTGCTAAGGCGGTTGCTGAGGGGAGAGATCAGGAAGAAAGATTGGAGAAGGAGATGGAGACGATGCAGGCTGGGGTGAGTCATCGCCTTCACCTCTCGCCCAGCTCAGGACGTCAAAGCTAACAAGCCTTGAAAAGTTTACGAATGAACGAGAGCAAGCACGTCGTTTCATCGCCGAGAAGGATGCTGCCATCCGTGCCGCCGAAGCTGCAGCTCTCGCAGCCGAGCAAAGTGCCGAAGACGCCCGAGCTGCCGCTACCAGACCTCTGCCTCCTCCCCCACCAGCCCCAGCCACCGCTGCTGCTCTAGCCGAGCTTGGACAGACAACATACTCGTTCCAGGATGAAGTTCTGAGCCGCATGAGTCGCCTGGATGACGAGATGCACGAGTCGATGGGCTCAAGGGTGAAGGAGTACGAGAATGTGCTGGAGCAGAACAGGGGTCTTCTGAGTGATGTGGAAGGGCTGAGAGTGAAGGTGAGCTCTCGTGCCGGTTCCACTGTCTGGTCGGAAGCTGACGTTTGATCTACTGTCTTAGCTTGACACCTCCACTGAGCGCTACAACAAGCTCGAGCTCTCTACAGCTACGACCATTCAACGCCAAGAGCTGCAGCAGGGCATCTTGAAGGAGAAGCTTGCCGTGGAGGTCAAACGACGAGAGGAGACCGAGAAGAAGACTGAGGAGATGCGAGAAGAATTGGAGGCGGCGCGCGAGCAGAGTACGAGATGGCAGATCGAAGTGGCAGGGAGGCAGTCACAGGCTACACTGAACGAGGTGAGCAACGGGATACATCGAAGCACTAGACGTTACCAGGGATCGACGCTGATGAGAATCTGGGACCCTTCATGCAGATTCGGCTGCAGTCCCTCACTCGCGAAAACGCCTACTGGCGGGAGTTTGCCCTGGGACGCGACCGCCGCCAGTTCAAAACGTTTGTCGCATCCAAGCCCTTCGACTTCCCTACTTCGTCTACTGGGGGACAGTCCCACTTTCAGCGGCCAGCACTCTCAGGCGACCACATGTCACCCACTGACGATGGTATGGGGCGGCCGCCGTAGTGAAACATCCCCTCACATGCTGATCGATGTCCAATGTTCTGTCCTATTTTTGTGCACGCTCTCATGCATCTTGGTGATATCTGGGAGTTCCTTTCCCTTTACTCACCTGATCCTCCCTCACTTGACCTCGACTCCCGCCTCAGCACCGCACTGCCACCACCGCAATCATGCAAAACGCCTCCCTTCCTTCTGCGCTTTTCGGGAGAGTGTCTTGCTCTTAACAGCTCACTAAATGGTCCCCATGGCGAACTCCATCAACCATCGCGGCCGTGATGACCTATCCAAGATGAGTGCCGTGCCCATGTTCATCCGGGCCTCCACAAGCTACAGCAGCCTGTCCGGCGCCGGTAGGTACAGTCGATGACGGACTCGCCTGCAGCTCTCCCTATGTGCCAACAATATCGATAGCGGCGACGACCTCGCCCAGCTTCCACTTGCCAGAACCAAAGCGTGACGTCAACGCTAAACGGCAGTATAGTGGCGTTCTGTCAAAAGGGTCGGACTCGTAAACAGTCCCAGATAGAAGTAATTGCTTGTCAGGCTCAGGTATGTGTATATGAATCGCTGTTAAACTGGTGTTGATCATCTCACGTCAGCTGCATTAGCTCGTGGGGCCTGGACACCGCTGATCTCGCGCACACACACCCTCCTTTGGCCATATGCCGAACCCCAACGAATGAACAAACGCCAAGCGCGCTGCTTTTCTGTTGGGGCAAACATGCTCTGCACTTCAACCGTGATACTCATCGCTTTAGCAACTCTTAACCTCCATCTGGCAGTCTCACACTCACACTCGACGACCCCCCATTACGCCTCTTCCTCGGGCACCCCTTCACCCCAAGGTGGCGTGCATCGTTTTGTCCCAAAAGACAGCAAGGTCAGTTTCATTCGGACTTGTGATGTTTTTCTTTTCAGAGACGAGTCGCTGACTGTTTGCGTGGCGAAGGCTTGAACCAGAGCTACGTCTACGATACAATAGCTACGACAGGCCAACCAGTTACAATCCGCTTGCCCAAGTTGTCGGTTGCATGTTGATCCCGGGGCCTACGGCTGTTCATCGATTGCTGCAGGCTGTTTCAGAGCCAGGAGCTGACAGCTTATACTCCCCTTTCCGTGCAGTTTGACATCCAGCTTGTCAAGTCAGCACAGTCAGCCACACAGTCAGCCAACAACCAGCCCACGCTTCGCGCAGGTCGAAGAAGATTGTGCTCTGGAAAGATTACCAGCTTTGGAGTGTATCAAGGTGAGTTCGTCGAATCTCCTGTCCAATCCATTCGAGAAACGATCAATTTTGACTTACACCTGTTTCGCCTTCCCCCCCTCCCCCTCTCCTACATAAAGCAATCGTCCCCTCAGCACAACCGTCCCCTCCTCCAGCTCCTCGTACGACTCATCCGGTCTGCCCTCGTCCCCTCACCATTCAAGCACCTCCGTCGACCCTTCGGCCCTCCTCTCGCCCCAAAATCGCCCCGCGAAGCAGACATGGCACCGCCAAAAGCAGACCCATTCGCCGACGCGTTCGCCAGTGCTTCACCACCATCTGGCGACACGGCTATCCCGCCCTCTAGCGACGAGGCTACTCTCGGGGCACCACGTCATGACGAAGAGCCTCATCCAGGCTGTCGCGTTCTACGTGTGCGGGAAAACTCGTCATTCCTACGTGTGTGCCAGCACATTCGAGGAGAGGAGCCTGATAAGACGGCGATCTATGGGGCGATCATGGTGGAGAGCCTGAAGGGGATGAAGATGCTGCATAAGGTCCTCGCCGCCAAGTATGGAGACCTGCAAGCCGCCAAGGGCCAACACTTCTCCCAGGTCCGGCTTCTATGCCTCGACCTCACCAACGCCCAGGAATGGATGCATCCGCATCTTCCTGAGGAAGTCGCGAACCTCTGCCTGCTCTTTACCACCCTCTTTGAGGTGTGCATAATCTGGTCAGTTGCTCTGCAACTGGAGTCTCGAAAGGCCTACGGCCCCGTCACATCACTCAACGAAGTCATCTCCACCATCATCACAACACAACAGCAGCTCAACCGGTGTCTATTCATGTGGAGGCCACCGCCGACGGTCTCGTTCTGCCACCGGTCTACGGTTCCAGTATCGCCACTCGCTTGAAGGACACTCAGTTCGTCGTGAGTCTCTTCGAGACACTCGAGGAAGGTCACGTCATCGTGGGGCTACGGCACGCGGGGGAGGTCCGCGATGCAGTGTACCAACACTGGCTACTCCATCGCCACCTCTTCCAAGGATTCACAGACACTCTGCTCCATCGTGTCGAGAAGGCTTTCAACCCTTCACGCAGTACTCCATCGTCTGCGTTTGATTACCACATTCCTCGCACTCCCGGCCTCATCGAGAAGGTCCTCCGTCGCTCTGCCGAGGAAGCCAAGGAGAATACCGACATCTTCGACAACGAGATCAAGAGCCGACTTTGGTGTACGCATTCTTTGGCCAGACCCAGCTGCTGGTGTTAGAGGATCTATCAGTAATGATGATGCCAGTAACGGATGTGTTCTGTACTATGAAGCAGATTGTGAGTTTTTGCTTCTTCTGCTCATTGCCCATTGGCCCATGACACATCGCAAAGTAGCAAAGGCTGATCTGCTGTACGACAAGTCAACAGTGCAATGATAATGTAACGGAACTACAAAATTATATCATCATGCCACTCACCCCCGCGCCCACCATACACTCGCCCACCCACCTACCCCCGAATCCACACAACCACACTCTCACTCACCGACTTACCTGCACATACATATCACCCCCACTCATCACACACAGCCATAACCCACACATTTCACTCACCTACACCACTCTTTCATATACTCTGTTCCCTGGTACCATGGCCTGTTGAGGCCCCCTTTTGTTCCTACTGTTGTGATATGATGACTGTCTTCCGTCGCTTCGTAGCTAGCCGCGCTCCGCGTGTTCTCTTCTGCTCCCGCAGACCTCCTTTTCCGCCGTCGCGCGCTTCGTCTCTCTTCTACTCTTCTTCCTTACAGATGAATCCAGTGAACTAAACACCTCTGAGTTTGTTGAAGTTACCTGGCGACACTTTCTCAAAGCAAGACTGGAGTATCCCAACTGCAACGTAAGATATTTGTTGCCGGACAAAGAGCACGACATCATTCTGGAACTCGACCGGAAGCAGGAAAAAGACGGGCTCGGAGCGTCAGCAGAGTTCAGCGAGTTTTGGGATCGATGTGCTGATAGGGAGACCTGCGATTGTGAAGAGCCCAGTAGTGACAGCGGTGAGTACTCCAGCACATGACTGTCAGCTTTTTTCCCTCAAGGATCAGGCTGACTACCTGTTGACAAACAAGCTCTTCACCAGACACCCAATAAGAAGGTCAAAGAGGCACAATCGCCAGTAATAGACTAGAAGAGCTTGGGACGCACTTGCCGGTGGCAACAGCATTTTATGCAAAAGGGTAGCATCGTATAGTCATAGCGAACCCAACAGTCGATTATGCAAGTGCATCAAATCGGCTTTCAGCGTGGTACAGCGGCGCACTCCGGTGTAGAGCAACGAGGCACTTATGTGAGCGCAGAGTGTGGAAAGTGATGAAACCGACAGAGTAGTGTATCCGCAAAAAAGACCCCTGGTGGCGAAAACAAAATGAGCGTGCGGAAACATTTTCTGATTCATACATCTGTTGGGCCGTTATAGAAGCTCATTCTTCTATGTTTCCTTACATACTACTGTTTCCCAAGGGAGCTGAATCACTTTCCACAGTGCTCTACACCTAGAGTATACCATCGGACCACATTTCCACATGTCAGGGCTACTATCGTCGTGGTTCCCCAGTACCGATCGCTCATATGATGGTTGGTAGAAGATAAAGCGCCAGCTCCAGTACCAGGACAAACGCGGAAGTGGAGACGAGCAGTCCCGCCGCCCTCTCTCTCGACCTTACGCCTCTCCTTGTTGGACAGCCGAGTCGATGCTCACTCTGGAGCCCGTGCATGACCAGATAATCGATGCCCTGGCAGTGCAGGCTCCGACTAAGCACATGCTGCTCTCCCGCAAACTACATCATGCGGGTGTAGAATCTCTGTATCATCAATTTACCCTGACAGGCGAAACATACAACTCCAGAATTTCTGGACTGTTTGTGCTTGGTGGCCAATTGGAACATACGCTACAGTCTTACGAAAAAGAGAGGAAGCAATGGTGGACAAGGAAGGCATTTAGCGCCCTCAATAAATCGCCGAGATACGATGTTCACTCATGGGCGATCACTGATTTGGAGAAGAGCGGACTCAGCTACGAGGTCTACATGATGTGGCTGCAGAGGCAAGAAGGGAATTTGTCGCCTTCAAAAGCCTATGCGTTACAGCATGTCCACGTTCTATGTCTCATGGATGTCGCGTCTGCCCGTTTCCTCGAGTACGACCTCTCTTGCTTGCACGGCAAAAGGCGGAACACATCTCTTCCCATCGACGGCATATTCAAGAATGTCCACCACATACACGTGGGCTGGTGGGGTGATATGGCATATTTCTGGTCAGGCGTTCATCGACAGCAGGTAAAGGAAAAGATACGCGAGCATGGTCTATTCAGACCAGATATAGCTCGAGCTCTCACTGCCTCAGATGGAAACGGATCAGCTCTGCGGTCGATGTGTTTTCAAATGGTCACCGGTCAAGATTGTTGGCTTTGTATCCTTGACGTCTCCAACCAATTCTACGAGTGGCTATGGGGCCCAGACACGGTCAGATATCTCAGAAGTTTCTTAACACAACAGCTTCAAAGAATCATCATCCATGTTCGGATACAATAGGGATTTGGCCAAAAAGAGGCTCAAGATATTGTCCGGTTGGAATAACTCCACGGATACCTACTTAAGATTCGGCCCAGACATCAATCTTGGGATCTTAGCGACACCCAAAACATGCTGTTACCTACCTGTCTCGGACAAGAGATAGAAGTAGTGTTTGACATTGATATCCATCGCTACCGTATAGTACCCACCTCTGAGCTTGTTGACGTTACCTGGAGGCACTTCCTTGAAGCCAGGCGGGAGTATCCCAACTGCAACGTGATATATCAGGTGCCGGACGAAAAGCACGACCTCATTCTTGAACTTGATCGAAAGCAGACGAAAGACGGGCTGGGAGCTTCAGCAGAGTTCAGCGAGTTTCGGGATCGATGTTCTGGTAGGGAGATCGATATATGCGATTGTGACGAGCCCAGTGGGGGCAGTGGTGAGTACTCTGTCAGCTGTTCCCCTCAAGGCTCAGGCTGACCGCTTGTGGGGCAAACCTCTTCTCCAGACACCCAATAAGAAGGTCAAAGAGGCACAATCGTCAGTAGTATGTAGAGCATGTGAAGCTTCCGGCAGGAGCATGATGTGTAAAAGGGTAGCACCGTTTAGCGAAATAGATAGTCGGTGCGCACCTTGCATCAGGGACAAGGAGACAGCTGTGATGAGTCGGAGGGTCGATGCCGCACTTGAGTAACGTTGATAGTCCATACCTGTGACACGAGCGGGTACATGCAGTCCGTGTCTCCACGCTTTCTGGATGCAGTTCATGTCTCCACGCTTTCTGGAAACCAGCCGCATATCCGCAGATTCACCTTCTCCCCAGCACCCCCCGCCAGCGTCTCCACCTCCACACCCTCCTGTTCTAGCCGGTCCTTCTGACGAGCGACGCCGAGTCCGAGATCGCCGCGTGGGGAGATGATGCCTTTTGCATTGACCACGCGCTGTTGATTGATGGGATATGCGAGAGCATGAATCAGCCTTTAGCATGCTGTAGCGATGCACTCCAGATCTGCTCCAGAGCGACGATGCACTCACTTGCCACGGGATGTCCGTCTCAGCTGGTAAGGCTTTGAGAGCGTTCCCTACATGTCTAAGACGCGCGAAGGGGAGCTGTAAGCATACCAGATGCGAAGATGAGATCCTGGGGCATAATGACCACCTACCTTGAGTAGTTTGGGTACCCAGCGAGCTTTGCAATGTGGCCTGCAGGACCGCATCGGCGCGTCAGTCCAGACTGGGATATCTGATGGAGATACGCGTACCATAGCTCGTCACCCGTCCGAACGGAATCTGCCTCGCAACGTCGTACGCCTTAGCTGTCATGTCTGCGATGTCGCCCATGGTGTTGAGTGTGTTCTTGACCTGTTCTGGTACTTACGCTGCTCGACACGACGTTCACCAGGAAGATAATAGCATCGTCAACCGCGTCGGTGGATGGTGGCCGGTGGCCGTCGGCCATCTCCCATTTTAGTCACGTGCCGGAAATGAGTCCCAGAATCTTCGCTGTGCCGAGGATCGTCACCGTCCAACCACCTCTTGCTTGACTCACTCTCTAAGGCTGACTAAATCGCTTTTCTCTATCAAAAGTTCTTTTCTAAAACCCCACTCCACCCCGTCCCATCCTCTCCGACATGTTCCCTCGCGCCGTCGCCACCACCGCCCGGTCTCTCCGCCCCCTCGCTAGACGGACCCTTCACACTCGCCCCACCCCTCCCTCTTCCTCCGTCTGGTCAACACGCAACGCCGTCGTTGCCGGTACCACCCTCGTCGTTTCCGCGCTCGCCCTCACCTCAGACAGGCAGCGCGTACTGAACGACTCGCGCGTGCGGGAGAGCGTACTGGACCAGCCCAGCTTGAAGGAGCCTATACACCGGAGGGAGGAAGGTGAGTCTTTTCATTTGTCATCATCGCGGGGCCGGTGGAGGTGGAGGTTGGTTATCAGGTGCTGATGTTGGGATACGTACGCAGGCGAGGAGGTTCTGAAGGACTCGGCGGTGGAGACAAAAACGGAGGTGCAGTCAGAGGCTCCTGCAGATGAGGCGACCAAGCTGCTGGAGGACAAGGAGGCGCAGGCTGCCGAGCCGGCACAGGGGGCGTTCAACCCCGAGACCGGAGAGATCAACTGGGATTGCCCTGTACGTCTATGTTCTCCATTACAGTACTTGATAGACGTGCTTACAGACTATCTTATTGCAGTGTCTTGGTGGGATGGCTACCGGACCTTGTGGCGAGCAGTTCAAGGCTGCCTTCTCGTGCTTTGTCTACTCGGAGGCTGAGCCCAAGGGCGTCGACTGTGTGGAGAAGTTCAAGTTGATGCAGGACTGCTTCAGGGAGCATCCTGACGTGTACGGGGAGGGTGAGTCTTCCATCCGTTCCTCAGCCCTCAGGCTGTGTTGCTGACCACCTGTGACTTGAGCAGAGATTGACGATGACGAGGCTCCCCTGGATCCCGTGGAGGGCGATGCCCCGCCAGCCCAAAAAGAGGAGGAGGTCGCGCTCGCGCCTGCAGCCTAGATCACTTCTCTCTTGGATAGAGGAAGTAGATGGGAGAGTATACAATATCCGGCATAATGCATCAAACCACTCATGCTCACATCAACAGATCCTGGCGCCCCTCTCATGCTATGCTACACTCACTATACACACGCTCGTCAAGATATACAGTTGATCACTTCAAGAGCCGCCCCCGTTCTCCCTCCTCGACAGCAAACGTCGAGAGTCACACACACCATGAAAATGCTGCTCCATCAGAAACTCCACCTCCAATCATCGAGATCCTCAAGATCCACCGCCCCCCCGAATCTGTACCCCTTCTTGCCCGGCTCGTGGGTGCAGATACGCCTTTCGGGGGACGACGAGAGGCATCGCCCGTTGAGCAGGCAGAGCGAAATCTTGTATGCCCGGACAGCACTGCGCACGCCTTTGCAGCCGGGCATCTTCACCTGTGGACGTGATGCGCCGTCAGTTGCCTGCCTTACTCTGAATCATTCGATTACCATGCATTAGGCTGTAAGCCGGACTCACAACATGCTTCTCAGCCCCACAGAACAGTGTCAAGCCCTTCGCGCTCCAAATCTCCAAATTCTCCTCGTCATCAAGGTCATAACCATCATCATCGTCGTCGCCATTGTTGATCGGCCTCGTACACGTCTGCTCGACTTGGACCATCGTGATGCTGTGCTCCTCTGCCCACCTGATCGCTGGTGTGGAGAGGAAGAAGTTGTAGGAGGAGTAGTCATCAGAGAGGGGAGCGATGATGCACTGGGGTGGATATGACTTGAGCGTGCGGTCTCACGATAAAACTCAAAGGCAGATGTGGACTCACGTCAGGTGGACCAGCAAAGTTTCGGTTTGGCCCCGGAGGGGCATCGACAATCTATAGCAACCACGGGTTATCAGCACCGACGTAACGAAGATTTTGATAACCCAAGCAACATACCTGGCAGATCCCAACAGCCCGATGCCACCAACAATCATGCTCCCCCTTATTCCCCCAAAGCCCCCTATAATTCCGCCAGCTCTGGTCCCCGTCGTGCCGCGTGCGCTGCCTCTTCTCGGGGTCAGACCAGTAGCGCGTAGGTACGACACGGTCTTTGGTGTCCCAGATGGGGCCGTAGTCGTCGGTGGAGTCGATCAGTTTGAAGACGCTGCCGAGCTGGTAGTAGGTCAGTATGCACTCTCGTAAGTCTGATCACTACAAGAACGAATTAGAGGTACATACCTCTGCGTATACGTGATCTCCCGGATCAGGCCAGATGCCGTGGCTCCCTGCGGCAGCATACGCCACGGGTCTCCCTCCGATCGTCTCAATGTCTTCCCACTTATATGTTCCCGCGCTGAATCTTCCGCCGTTATGAGTGGCTGCAAGTGGAGCAGAGCGAAACCGTTAGGGCCAGATCAAGAAGAGTCGGCGACATCATGCACGTACTGAAGTCGGCAGAGACGGCGGTGCCGTTGATGGTTCGCATTCGGAGGTGCTAAACGAGAAATATCAGTACCCTCCTTAAGGAAAGATGTTGCTTACCTCCCAATCAGCAACATCTGGAACAGATTGCCCAGAGCAGGTGTCAGCGACGTTCAAGCTTCAGCGCCTGCAAACCTGAAATGCAACTCACGGTTCCCGAGTATTCCAACGCGTCCGACTGGTTTGCCAAAATTAAATGGGTAGAACCTGCAAGGAGAGTAAGCTACACGGTTTTCTGGGTGGCCCGCAAGTGGGTAGCTTACGTCCAATACCACAAGTCCTGCGATATCGATTCGATATGTTATCTCGTCAGAGAGAAACGACCTGGCTCAATTCCGACCAACACACACTCACCACGATTCCTCTCCCCTGGTCTACCCAAAACCCATACACTGGTTCCTCAATCTTCCCTCTCCCATCTTCTCCATACTGCATCCCACCTTCCTGCCCCGCTGGCCCGAAGAGGTACTGCGACTCGCCAGATAGCAGGGGCTGCGGGTTGTGGTGCTCCGATATTGAGATGAAGACGCCCGAGCCGGCGAGAGGGAGGCTATCGAGGTGGGAAGGGGATATGAGGGTGTGGTTCTGTGTGGGTGGGGGACATGAGTTAGCGAGTCTTGAAGAGGGAGAGCGTACAGAGAGGTACCTACGGCAGGGAAGATGTCGCCGGATGGGGTCTCGATCTGCGCAGCAGGGTGTCAGCTACGATGAGCGACGGCCTTCTACTATCTAGCTTACATAGCTGTAGTGGGGCAGCATGTACTCGACAGTACTAGGGAAGTACTCCTCGTGCGCTCTACACGACAGCTAGACTCATCAGCCACATCTCCCGCTCTGATACCACTTGTCGGGAGGACGCACGATAGCTTGATGATGGGTGCAAACCGGTTAAGCAGCTCCGCCATCCGCCTATCCTCTTCAGCCTCTGCTCCCAGAGGTCCCTCCTCCCCATCGAGGATATGCGATCCAGCCGCCCATGGAGTTTGTGGGGTCCGCAAGGGAGTGGCGACACCCGATGTTATGATACTCGTCAAGAGTGTGATGCACCACAGCACAGCTGTCGAGCTCTGTTGCTCGGACCGTCAGCGCCACCCGGGTCATACCAACGGGAAGCTCACCATGATGCACAGCTGTAGACACGATAAAAACAGATATTGAACGACCACGATGAGCAAGAAGGGCGTGGCAATGTGGACGATGGACACAAGAGACAACTGGATGGACGCGGCGATAACAGACACGCACGCCATGACGGAGCTCCGTGCCTGATCAACACGCCATCAACGCTTCCCGCCGGCCAACGCAGCTCCGCGGCCGCACTCTCCGGCGGGAGCTCATGAAACGGCGGGCTGCTGGTTGGCTCTACAGGCATCGGGCAGTTGTTAGTGATACATGCATTGTACAGCACATGCTCTATGTAAACGGTAGCGTCAAGCTCTCCCTCACAGGGTCCGGCACCCCATTCCACCAATCCTTCACCCCCATCGCCTTCTTCCCCGCCGACTGCAGTTCCAGCACCTCCAACCAGCCGTTATGCGCTGCCTCACCCGGGTTCTTCTTACAAGCCACTACCATGATCCGTTCCTTACCCTTCTTGATGCAGAAGACAGTCCCGGGAGCGTGCGCTTGCTGTTGAAGGGCCGCGAAAGTCCGGTCGTTTTGGTACAAGGGGTAGGCGATGGTCCCGAGTTCACGGATGGCAAGAAGCTGGACCGGGGTGTTGCCGCTGCCAAAGGTTGTCCAGAGTGGGAGCTGGATTTGAAGACGGCCGTTAGCTTGGCATGAGGATTAAATGTCAGCCAAAGCTCACTTGATTGCCAATGGCCCTGTACATAGCTTCGATGTCGAGGCTAGACTGCTCCGTCCACCGTACCCTCGCAGTGTCACGGGTGATCATGGGGGCATCCACCGCCTTTGAATGATCTTGCGGAGTGTATGTAGCCTGGTCCAGCCATGAGTACGTCAGTCAGAGCCTAGCTCGAATCGACACTTCTGAAAGATGTCCACTCACGGTGCCATCACGTATACTCCGCAAGACATCAACAAGAAGCTCGCTTCCTCGCTGTGCTGTAGCTTGCAGTAAGCTGGAGTGATTCCACTGCCGTATATCTCCAAGATCCTATGTCCCTAGGAACGTCAGTTCTGGTATATTGTTTTGGGCATGGCGATCCTCTCAGACGAAGAACAGCGAGACCCACAATATCCACCTGCCCCACGATATCCCCTGAATCAATCCCACGGCTATACGGCGCAAGTGTTTGAACCGTTATCCCCGTCTTGTCCAGCTGCTTTGCGATCGTCCATTGTAGTGGGGCTGGTCCACGGAATGTTGGGAGGAGAGATGGATGGAGGTTCAAGCGGTGAGTGGGGCGGAACAGGTTAAGGAGGCGATTGGGGATAATGTGACCGAAAGATGCGGTAAGGAGGAGGTGTGTGGAGTTTGGTGGAGATCGAGTGGTATCGGCTGAAGAGGTGGGAGGTGATGGAGGAAGGAAGTGGGAGGGAGGTTCCCAAGCTTTGATGCCAGAGAGGGGCACGGTGGATAAGGGTAATGATTGGTCGACCGCGTATCGCTGCAGTTTTGCTAATGAGGATGAATTAGCAGAGCATACGAGTGGAAAAGGGGCAATCTTGGCTCACGTATGTAGACCTGCGTTTTGTGTTTTGGATGAAACTTCTTTGACGCTGGCACGAGGACGTCTATGCTGGACCATAGATCTATCGAGGAAGCCGCAAAGTCAGAGCCTGTGCCAAGAGTTCGAAAAGTGGCACTCACCGGTAGCCTTATGCACCGCATCTAACGAGGCCATAGAAAAGTCGTCTGATCCACAGAACAGAATCTTGAAAGGCTTGCCTGCCGAGCATCTCCTCGTGGTGGTCGAGAAGAATCTGGCAGGGGCGGCTGCCGCCAGTCGCCGGCCGGAGGGCCCGGTTGGTCTGACGGTTGACCACATATCCACGCTTCGCAGTGTTGTATGCCCGGGAAAGAGCTGCCAGACAGTTGAACGAGGCTGGCAATGGGCTCAAGCCAAGGCTGGCAGCAGAGTCTTAAGACGAGGAAGCACGAGCGAGACGATGGGATCTCAGGGCTGTCGTTATCCGGCCACTCAGGCACCGAGCATCGTGATTTCGTCCCGAGAGCTGGAATTCGACAACAACGGCACCTCTCTGTTCTATTTCCACATCCCGCTCATTATACCCGCCCACCACGCCCCTTCTTTCTACGTTGGCATACTCGCTGCCATCGAGGACACTTGGAAGGCATCGGCATACCTCGAGTGTCGACAGCCAGCTGGAAAAAGCTATATAAAGCCGCCTCGCTGGCTCGGCCTCTCTTCCGCTCATCCTCTCCTTTGTGTGCTCCTGCCCTCGGTCATCGCATGCCCACACAGAACAACGACGCCTTTTCCACCCCCTTCACGGCCTAGACCATCCTACTCTATCGCTCCATCCAACTGCTCCACGACTCTCCCCAACCTCACTCTTGACAGGCCACCTCCTCGTCCGCTGCACCGAAAACGCTTGGCGGAAGGGCTGCGCAGCCTGCGTCCTCCACGCCTCCACCGCCTCCCGCCGGGCCTTCGGCCTCCCCCCAACGTCTTGCTTGGCGATGTTCTCTCGACATATCTCCGCCCGCTGTCTCCTCCTGGGGCTCTTCGCTGAACTTTTTGGGGCGCTGCAATGTGCAGCATACATTCCCGCGTTGCCGGTGAATGACACCACGGGGCTCAACTTTACGGACTCGTCGACGATTTCAATCTCGTGGACGAGTCCTGCAGGCGTGTACAGCGGCGGCGTGTGAGTTCCTCCCCCTATCATCTAATTGAACCGTGCTCTACAAGTGCGAGTGCTCATCTGAATTTGTCCTCACCCAGGTCGTATCAGCTCATGGCAGATGTTGCCACAGGCGGAACCACAGCAGGCGCGCTGGTGCATTTCGCAGAGTCCACGATGGGGGAGAATGCCACGACGACGACTCCGTGGATTGCGTTCATCAGCTGTGATGTGAATGAGACGACAGCAAGCGACGAATGGGGTGAGTCGAAGTCGCGGAGCCTCGGTGCGGAAGGTGTACAGTGCTGATCAAATGGTGACAGATATCTTTACGCTGGCGAGAGATCGCGGAGCTGTATCAGCCGTGAGTGCCTCTCATCTGTGTATCTGTATCCACTTTTTCGGAAGATCTGACGTTTCGAATCGAAATTTAGCTGCTGTATACGACCAAATCGCAATCGTGTCTGCTCAATTCCGAGTACATCTCTGATTTTGAGAAGCCGCTGGATGTATTTGCAACAAAGACGGTGCAAGTCGCTCGGTGAGTCGTTCTGCAAAAGGCTTAAGATACTCAGCTGATGAACCACGAATCACGATGTAGAGTGATCAACAACCAGTATGTTCATACCAACGAGACATTTGAAAACTACAACGGGACTCTCCTCAACGAATCGTGAGATTGCACCCTTTGCTTCCACCAAACACCAATCGTGTCGCTGATAGCAAAACTCCAGTGCCATCGACGTGAATAACTCTCTCGCCGGCAACGCTCCCTCCGACAAAACCTATCTCATCGGTACCCTCACCGCTCGGAACTCCACGGGCCAAGCCACCGGCACCGAAATCCCCAACGCTTCCCCCAGCACCCCCAACTCCGGCGGCTCCTCCTCGTCCTCCAACAAAAAGACCTCAGCGCCCATGATTGTGCTATACACCGTCACCGGCGTAGTGTCCTTCATGTTCCTCCTCATGCTGGCGATGGGCGCGCGACGCGCGATGCGTAACCCGGAGCAGTAGGCAGGAGGGAGAACGAGGACGCGCGGGGACCGCAAAGTGCGGCGGGAGGGCTGGCACAGGCGATGCTGGATACTTTCCCGGTCATCAAGTTCCGGAGGTCGGATGGAAGGGGCGGAGCAACCCCGGAGGAACAAGAGGAAGAGGAGGCGTTTGGAAGGAGCGGGAAGAGGCTTGAGGATGTGGAGGCGATGGGGATGGTCGAGCTGGATAGAGGAGATGGGGCGGGCACAGGCGGGCTGGGCGCTAGAGCGAACAGCCTGAGGTCCAGGCCAGGGTCGCGGGCCGATACAGACGCTGCGTCGTGGCATACGGCTCCGTCTGGAGAGTATGCCGACCGCCAGCCTGTGGCGTCGGGGTCGGGGACGCACTCGCGCTCCATGTCGCACCGCAGTGACATCGAGGACCCCTCGCACGGGCTGCTGTTCGTGCCGAACAGTATCGGGGACGAGTTGGCGATAGACGAGGACTCGCAGCAGTGCTCGATCTGCTTGGTGGAGTTTGAGGATGGAGATGATGTCCGAGTGCTGCCGTGTGAGAAGAGTCACTCGTATCACCAGGCGTGTATCGATCCCTGGTAAGTTGACCCAAACTTGCTATAGTTGAGGAAGAGAACTGACGCAATGCGATTCACCCACAGGTTACTGGAGATCGCTGCGAGCTGTCCGTTATGCCGCAAGGGTGAGCTGACCCAGTTCCCTCTCGTCACTGTCCATCGCTGACATCCCACTGCAGACTTCAACAACCCCGATCCAACACCCACCACCCCCACCTCCCCAGGCTTCTCCTCCCAAACCCCTCCCGTCTCCCCCTCCCCCCAAGGCTTTGCCCGATATCTCAGGTGGAAGCGGCGCGACCGGCACCCAAGCGGGGACGGCAGCGACGCTGCGAGCGGAAGCGGAGGACGGAGAGGGCGGGCACGCTCGGGAACGAGCTGGGATGAGGGGGTGGGTCCGGGGAGGAGTCGGGAGGCGGATCAGACGGGGCCTGGCGGGTACTGAGGCGTGGCGAGCGTACTTTACGCTGCCCGTCTTTCGTTCGCCAAAGAGGGCTTCTCAAGGGGGCGGACTGGTCTGTGCAGATCAGCTGCGGGTTGGGAATGATAACGGACATTTCATGAGGAGGGGGGGCGAGGGCGAGTGTTAACGGCCCGTATGAGATCCACCGCGCAAGGTGTCACTGGGTGTTGTATAGTATAGGATTGTTCTCGATTTCGATGTTTGTCTACATAGACACCTGCATGGGGCATCTGTTTCATCCCTTCTCGTCCCCCACTGCCCCCTCCACCCTTTCCTTCCTCCCTCCCCCCATTGCACACACAAAGCGCATATACTCTTTGCCCGCGATATAATAGAGAGTTGCCGTATAGACTGTGCGATGATATCACGAAATATACACACCGCATTGCAACGCGCAGCGGGCGAGTCAAACTGGTGGGATGATTTGATGCGGAACCGCGTGTCAACAAGATGTGTTCTCCTATGTGAACATATGCATATGACGTTGACCCTCATGGGTGGTTATGTACGTGTTGTCTACGTAGTATCGTATATACAATAATGGAAAGGCGAATATGTGGACCCAAGGCGCGAATGAAGCATCTACTATGATATCGAAGAAGAAGTAGACGATCGTGCCCTCATGCCAGTCATTCCCCTCTCTCAGTTGTTCCCATCTGTCATCGATGCCACTCAACTGGCCCCTCATTCACAATAATCTCTAGCACCGGATCTATGTGCAGCACCACTTCAAGCCATTTTCAACATCCTCTTGACAGCCCTCATTTCCGCCTCAATCACCGCAGCCCGATAGTTCTCCGTCAACTCCCCAGCTCCCGAACACCCGTCTAGATCCATCTCACTCCCTGCAACCAGCGCGTCCCAGCACCTGCTCGTACCCGCATAGACTGAATCGCCCCGACGCAAATCTTGAATGACCAAGGCAGAGTCAAAGTCAATGATGCGAATCCCACCAGACGGATGTCGTAGCCAGTGCCGATGCACAACATCATTGTGCAAGATGCCCGCGTTGTGGATGGCGCGATAGTGTGAGACAATGGTGGATCTGCAGCAGAACGATATCGTCAGCTCGTCCGATCAGAATGCCTGAACACGCAGGCCAGCTCACTTATCCAGCTCTGAGAGAGTCTCTAAGTCGACAGCCTCCCCGCAGTCTTCAACAACAGCCATCCATATTTCCCTAAACACCTGCCGCCCAACATCCTCCCCCGCCAGCACCAGGCCTCCCCACAGTCCGCCGTGCATCGGGATCGCGCTTCCCTGGAGGGAAGATAGCTTGCCCATCACTTCAAGCTCGTGTACGATGGCATCACGCGCCTGGGCCTCCGTGTAGCTAGAATCTAGTTGGCCGAAGGGAAAGAGGGGTGGAGATGCCAATTTGGCGAGTGCGCGTGTCTGGATGAAAGGCGCGAGAGGGTGATCAGGCGGGACGACCTGGAGGGGACCGGGGGCGGCAATGGCGTTGTACACATCCCAAAGCCGCCCTTGGCCCCTCTGATCTCCCAGGATGAAGGGGGGACATCGGCGGGCCTGAGCGAGGGTCAAGGGGTTGAGCGTCTCGGCCGTGGGGACCAGAGACGGAAGGGACTTGTCGGCTTCGAGGGTCCAAGGCCCTTCCAAAGTGCCCAATGAGATGGGGAGGCAAAAGACGCGCGATGTTGTGCGGCTGGCACTCTTGTTGGGTATGTTGCTGATGAGACAGAGGTTATCCAACTAAGGAGGATGTCAGGTGCCCGTCGCAGCAAAAGATTGGCGCATTATCCCACCTGAACCTGATCACTCTCTGTCTTGCCAGCACTGCACGTCTCATGATAACCCGCCTGTGGACTGCCATCCCCGCCCTCAGCCTTGGGTAGGCTGCTGTGTTCGATCTCTCCGTCTGACGGATAAATAGCCAGCCCCAGCCTGCTTCCCGTCACTCCAGCCCCTGACGTACCGCCGCTTCTCTGTGGCTGCCCCGCCGATCGCGCCTGCGATCGTGTGCGCAATGTCCGCGCGGGGGGTGGCGCAGAGGGGAGGTTCGTAGGAGAATCCCGCCGCCTCTTTCGCGGGGGAGGGCTATACACCTTCGGTGGAGGTGGTGAGGCCGGAGCGTTGTTGACGACGTAGATAGACAGCATAGTCCAAACCCCTAGGGGTAGATCCGTCAAGCGCCTGGGTGAACATCGCAGTTTGCGGGAGTCGGGCGGACCGTCGAGTTTGAGAGGTCCGGCATTCCCTAGCAGATCGGAGAATGTAAAATTCCAGATGGGAGGGCGCGAACGGTTGGGGTTTTCCGTGTCCGCTACGTGCGAGACCATTGTCCACAGGAGAGAGTCGGTAAGCAGCACGCGGGATCCCGTCCGTGAGGTTGCCTCTTGTACAACCTGTGATCGCCCGTGGCCCGTAAGCATTAGCCTCTGGCGGTGCCAATTTCAACCACGTGGGCAATTCACCTGTGTTAGCAGGCGCGTTAGGGCAGTCTGGTCCGCGTCCGACGCAAAGTCCTGGATATTCTGCGAGAATTCCACCGAGGTGACACCACCTCGCCTTCGAAGGGTCACGGCAATACCATCCTTCAACGCTCGCAAGAAGGGTTTGAGGTACTTCTGCAGGTGGTAAGGGCGCTTCATCTCCACGAAGTGTCCCCGATAGGACCTGACACCGTTGCGCTTGGTAGCTACTTGCAGATCTGCCCTCCCCGCTCGCCCGTCGGTGACCTCCAGCCATTTCGCATTCTCCACTGGCGGGGTCCCGCGGCGGTTCACGATCGTTTCGACCGTCCCCCTCATTTGTTCCAGATAGCGCTTTACCCCCATCTCATCCTCCAGCGCGTCGTCATCAGGCTCCGGGTCGTTGAGCTGGGGAGGAACGGGGGAGTCCAGTTGTATATTGGACAACCTATCCCCCAGCCTCGCCGCTGCTTCCTCGTCGTAGAAGAAGCGGACCTCTTCGCTTCTCCATTTCCGTACAGCAGAGTCCGGGATGCGGGTAAGCGTAGCCTCATGCGAGTCGTCGGTGGCATCAGGCAGCCTGTAGTACGTCATAAAGTGGCGGGTAGACGGCGAGTCGCGCAAGGTCGCGAGAGCGGGAGCAGGGGGATACAGCGCGTCGGCACCGACGGCCATCTGGTTCTGGGGCAGCTGGGCCATCGCAAGAACGGAGGGGTGGAGTGTGTGGTTGATAGGGGTGTTGATGTAGTATGCAAGGTTGCGGTGGCTAGGGTCAAGCACGTCGAAGAGAGTCTCAATGACACAGACATGCTTGTCTTCGAGGTTCGTTGTTGTTGCTTGTTGGGCCCCCCGGCGGGGGCCGGCGGTATTTAATTTGCAGCGCAGAGATTAAGTCGTGACGTGTACGGTGGTCCGGAACTCCGCTAGGTTTTTTGGATTTCGATTTTGGATTTTGGATTTTGGATTTCTATAAGTGGTGAGGTCATCACATTCAACAAGCCACAGGCCCTTCACAAGTCCACTCACCATTCACCAGGAGTACGCTCGCTCCTGTATGTAGTCTGTACATATGTAGTATGTAGTATACACTTTGCACTTTCGCGTTCACCACCACCCAGCCCGACCCTCCTACTCCTCACTCATCGATACCCGCTCATAGAGATGGCGTGTGCATCCCGTCACTCTCTCTAGGCTGTCACAACGGCGGCCGTGGTCGGTCGTCTCCTGCGGTCGGCGTCTTCGCTTTGGGGCATGGTCGCCCGACCATGCACTACTGTTATTCATGGAGCCACGCTTGCATTTTATCACAGCTCTTCCCCTTACATTGACCACCGCTACCCTTCGCATCACCCCTCAAAGCCGCATCCAAATTGCCAGCGACACATAGAACTCGGCTCGGACCGACCTGTTGCCTCCGCACTTCCCCGGACTCCATCACATTTCGATATGTAGCCCTCCCGTCAACTTCCCTCATTCGCTCAGCCGGTGGGAGCGACAATCAAGCTGCTTAAGCAATTTCTGCCTGTGTGAGTCGTTCGGGAAGAGGTCTCTGCCTTTATCAAAGCTGACACCTCTGACACCTCGCAGATCGAGGAGCGCGTAAGGAGCCAGGCGCGACTCAGATATGACCATCAGCTCATGACCAAGATGAACCGCTGCGACAGCGTGGACGCGATGGGGGCACGCCCTCCTCCAGTTGTGAGCGCCATGTCAAACATATCATTGACTGAATATGATGGCAGACTGGCGCGAGCTGGACCATAATCGCTTGCTGACAGGCTTCACCGTGCCCCTGGTCCTTAGCCCCCGCCTTCCAATCCTTCTTTTGCTGCTACCATTACCTCGCTCGCCGTGCCGGGTAACCTCTCGGTCGTATCCTTGTTGCCCTCAAGCTGCTCTATTACTTGTCTTATCGATGGCAGGCAACATCACATAGGCACACCCCGCGGCCAATCCTCGTTGTGGGCCTTCCATGACTGGATCGGCACTCTGGCCAGAAGTCTCTTAAATGCATGCAGCAGTAGTAATCAAATGCAGCTATAAGATGCGGATCAGGCGAAGCTGCAGCATCATGAGAGAGTGGGCGCATCGTGACGGATCACTGTCGCTCCCGCAAGGACAGATGAGAGCGTCGAGAGGGTGACGCGCGGACGGGAGGGAAGCGCGCGTCGGCCAGATGAGCGGGTATGAGCGGGGACGGCCGGACGGGGAGTGAGGGGGTAGGGCTGGATGATGTTGAACATGAAAGTGCATCTGTATTGGATCACCTTGGGTGTAGTCATGCATTCGTCGAGCAGTTGAGCGCATGTATGCATGCTGGATTGGTGGATGTGACCTCACCACTTCTGGAAATCCAAAATCCAAAATCCGAAATCGAAATCCAAAAAATCTAGCGGAGTTCCGGACCACCGTAGACGTGTACGAGTACATACTCAACTCGTCTACGATTTGAGACGCGTCGTGGGCCGTAGCAGCGGACGCGTTCTTCAAGCTGTCGAGTGGTGATGTGAGTGTTCTCTGTTGACCCACTATCATGTTTATCAGCTCTCCGCATTAGAGTGGTGATGTTAGTGTTCTCTGTTCACCCACTATCATGTTTATCAGCTCTCCGCATTATTTTAATGCCCCACATCATGCTCTTCCGCTTTCCCCACCCCTCTACCCAAGTCATCACCCATCGCCCCCCTTCCTGCCTCCCCGATCACATCCGTCTTCTACCCCCCACCATCACCATCCCCTCAATAATGTCGCCCTCCGCCCGCCCGGTCCGGTGGGCCCTCACCAGCCCCCTCTCGCTGTCGCCATACCCTACATGCCTGGGTATGTAGACCCTCGCTATGTACAGCACGAGTGCAGAGTGTGCAGGAGGATCGCGTATATGGACCCTCCGTTCACGCTCTGCTATTAGTGCTTGGCCCAGTCGCATCAGAAGGCTCACCAACGATGGGTATCTGAGGGCCAGAGAATAAAGGTCATTGACGAGGGGTCTGATGAGAAGGCTGGCGAGGGATCTGGGAAGCGAGCTGCTGAGGGGCAGGCGCTGTGGCCATCAAAGAGAGTCAAGATGCTCGAATATGAAGCTGGGGTAAGTCGCAATCCCAGTCAGTCATCTACGCTTTACGTACAACTAACTTCTACCAAAGACCCCATATGATACGTGGGAGGACCTATGTAAAGGCTTCGTCGAGGCTTCTCGTCAACACCTGTTGTCGGGAACCAACCAGAGCGACCGCTCCCTTTCATTTATGGCCAACTGCTGTCTCCCCGAGCCAACGCCAGGCATCATCCGATGAAGGAGCTGGCGAGGACTCTTACTGGTCCGAAGTCGGGTCTCTGTTACCGATTTGGGTGAGTGACCTGCTCTTTCATATGTGGGGCATGACTTGCGAGATCTGACGACCAGCTTGGATGCGGTAGAGATCGGACCATCCATACATCCCTATCCATCATCTCCATCTACCTCACCTGCTGTCAGGACATCGACGCCAAGGATCGTCAAATCGACTACGATCGCTTTCACGCCAAGGGTGATGTACGGCAATCTATCAAAGAGGAGATCGCACGCTCCAGGCGGGCAAGGATGGTTCGTCACGCCTGCGAGAGCTCCTTGTGTATCACGTACTACACTGTCTCTCGGCACATCCTGGTCAAGGCTTCCCATGCTCTCCCGCATGAGCCTTTTGCCAGCGCCATTGTCCCTGCTGCTGCGAAGGCGGAGCTGAACGAGCAGCATACGACAGGTACCCGCCCAGCCAGCACATCCTCCCACCCATCCCCACCTCCTTCCCGACAGCCTGCGCTGCAGGGTGACTCCCTACGGCCTCCTCAGGGAACCGGCCGGGATCCACATCACCATAACCCCTCGGCTTCGCTATCCACTTCACATTCGTCTCTCGCTCTGGCAAAGAAGACCGAGGGTGCCTACCCTCCCCATATTCCAGCAGGGGACGGCCAGGAGCGCTACGGCCCGGAGTGGCGGAAGTTGAAGAAAGTGTGGGAGGCTTTCAAGTCTGTCTTTGATGGCCACATTAGATATGGCTCGGAGAAGTATGCCGCAGAGATCTTGAAGGAGTTTGACTTGGAGGTGTTCATCTTGGCATGTGAGAAGGAAGAGGAAGAGCGGAGGAAGCGTGATGTGACTGGTCCCAGTTGACCACACAGAACATGCACGATTGTTGGCCGGGCGTGATGACGACCTTGACTACTAGATAATAGAATGGAACTAGATAATAGAGTGTAGTGAGATGTACTCGAGTGTATATGTGAAGCATCCCGGGCCGCGATGCGATGTTGGCTTGGATGGTTTGCCTTTATCTCCCTGCTCCGGCATCTCCACTTTCGCTCCCCAACCCCCCACATAGTGTTAGGCTGATCATGGCCGCCTTCATGTGCTTGTTATGAGGTATGGGAGAGAGCCGCTCGCCTACTTAGAGAGAGACGCTGGCGACGCGTTTTGATACGACCGTGAGTGGCGGAGGGGTGATGCCGAACCGGCCCGAGGAGCCAGACACATTGTGGGCGTGCCGGCGGAATCGGGCGTGCGCGGGAATCACGAGTCTGATGGGGGCCTGATGCCGTCGATCCTTTGCTGATGCGTGATGGTGCCTCTTGGAGGCAGACTGTGCTCACCCGTTCCAGGAACTCAAGCAGCGTTGCTGGTTCGGGTGAGGTTAGATCTGACGAGACGGTGAAGCCATATGGCCAGAATCCAGAGAAGAGATGATGTTCATCGATGATGTGGTGCCGTACGCAGTGCTTACGTGCGTATGCAACAACCTTTTCGGTGCTCCGAAGACGGAAGGAGGTGATGCTGAGTCTGTAATGCAGACGTCCCTCCTTGGTTGTGCCATCGTTTTGGGTTGTGTGTGTGGACAATCAAGGTTGTATGGACAGACGCGTCTCACCGGGTCGCCGGACGCGTCGCCGCTGCTCTCACCACCGTCGTGGGACGGGCAATCTGTGGTGTCCATAGGACGAGGCACGTTCCGGGATGCAAGACAGGTTTTCGATCGCAGTGGCTTACATACACAGAAGCGGAGAGGAGGAGAGCGCCACTGCTGGGATATCCTGAAACAGCCGCCATTCACGGCCCATCGCTCCTCGATCATGACGGACACCTCCGGATCATCCTCCGCCTGCCTGCGTGTAGGGACATCGCCTTCTTCACACTTCACACACCTCCACACCTCCTTCCCCGTGTATCATCCATCCCCTCTCACCATGTCTCCACTACTACGGTAGAAGCGCCGTCGCTCCCTATAGGCTCAACTCCCAACAAACAGCCGCTCGTCCACCCCGAAGCCCAAGCACCCTTCGGATCGCCCACCAAGCCACCTTCCGTGCCCGACACTCGACCTGGCATTCTCGGCGATGTCACTCCCTTCCACTCAAAGGCGATACACCCCCACACAGCTGTCCACCCACCCAAGCTCTCCTCCTTCCCCCTCCTCTCCCACCCACCGCAGTTCATCCCAGCCTAGCCTGTCGCGTGTATCGCTTTCGGACTGCCTTTTGATGGCACTGGGGAGCCGTCTGCCGCGAGGATGGCGCCACCGGAAGGTGTTTATGCTGCCGAGCCGAGTAGCTGGATGTGTGATGGCCCTTGGGTGGGGGAAGGGGGTAACAGACAGTGGGCAGAAGTGGAAGGGAC
Organism: Cryptococcus sp. DSM 104549; assembly: GCA_036427605.1. NCBI lineage: Eukaryota > Fungi > Basidiomycota > Tremellomycetes > Tremellales > Cryptococcaceae > Cryptococcus > Cryptococcus jaspeensis. Next base: position 2,741,513 of record CP144046.1, read on the forward strand.
GATCCTTTGTCCCGCAGTGACATTCCCCCGCTGTTGGGGAATGGGATGGCGTAAGGGCAGCACATGGTGTCAATCCAGGCCATCCACGATACAGCCGACGGGTGCTCCCAGCTATAAAAGAGAGAGGTGAGGGTCTCGCTCCTTTCATGGCCCCCCACATCTTCAGCATCGCATACCCAGATCGTCGAGTCTCTAAACTGCCCCTCCCCTCTCTAATCTCTCTCCCGTCCTCGCCTCTCCTCCGTCTACATACGTTGTCAGCACCAATCACACTTCAGCAAGATGACAACGTGCGTATCCTCCGCCAGATCTATCTCTCAGCTCGTCGTCCATCACGGACCGACTGTGCGGCGTTGATGCGCGTGATCGCTGACCAAACTCAAACGCGTGCAGACCAGCAGCGATGGCGTTCTCCGCCCTCGTCGCGACGACGGGTCTCCTCTTCATGATCTGGCACACCTGGCACTATGACCGCTGGAGGTGAGCTGCATGCTCTCTATCCGCAATTTGGGATCACCAGCTGACAGCCTACGGTAGATGTATGCTGTACTCGAAGAATGACTGGTTCCGAGCGATGATGTGCCACATCCTCATGGGTTCTATCGGGTGCTTATTAGGTGAGCCTCTTCCTCCATGCCAGTTTGCGAAGTGCATCGGGCTAACATGCACCCACCCCAGTATATACATGGATAGACGTTCACGTCCTCTACGCCGAGTACTGGATCTACCTCCCTGAGCTCGACAGGACCATGGTCACGCCCTTCCAGCTTTGGACAAAGAAGCACTACGACTTGTGGAAGGTCAGCTTGTGGTTCATCACCGCTGGCTGGGGCTTTTTGCAGGGTGTGCATCTCGAGGAGGTACGTCTCTCTCATCCTCACAACCATTTACACCTGCAGAGCACCGGCTGACTCAGCAACAGTTCCTCTACTGGGGCTACCTCATCAAATCCATCAACACCCCCGGCGGCCCCCAGTCGTCCTGGCTCCGCTCTGGCTTCTTCAAAGTCTGGATCGGCCTCTTTGTCGCGTGCTTCGCCCTCCTCGTCGGGTCGCTCAACATCGAGCGCGAGAACCTCGACATGATGCGAGCGTACCTTTTCTGCGTCGGGTCGACTCTCAGTATCGCGTGAGTCTATCGCTGTGTCGTGGGCTCGTGTAGGTCAGCGCAGCGAGCTGACGGCGGTGTGGGATGTAGACTTGCGAGCGCGTCGATCGGGCTGTGCATCATCTTCCCCAAGTTCCTCAAGAACGTCCGCCGCCAAGGCGCGAGCTTCGAGGTGCTGGAGCGTCTCCACTTCTTTGCCGAGATGAACGAGCTCAGGACGGTGTGCCGTGTGCTCTACAGCATTGCCTTTGTGAGTTGGCTTGCTTGTTGGAAGAGTGGCAACTGACTTTGAGGGTGCAGTTGATCCTCGCGGCAGATGGTCTTTCCAAAGAGCAGAAGATCAACAAGAACCAGTTCTGGGAGGACACGCTTTACCTCATCGGCCAGCTCGGTCTCTTCGCCTCGACCTGCCTCTCTGTCGTCGTGAGTCGCCTCTACTCCCGCCTTACCCCGTCCACCTATTGACCCAGCAACCCCACCGCGCAGATCCTCCTCCCCCGAAACATGAGCTCCGAGTCCCTCCCCCCCTCCAACGTCGAGACCTTCCACCCCATGGTCCCCTACGCCCGCCCCACCCCGGACGGCTACTCCGCCAAACACTTCTTTGAGCTCGGCGAGCGCCTCAACGTCGGCGCCGAAGCCATGGCCTCCGGCCTCGGTCTCCAGCACGCCGCCGGCCCGCAAGCCGGCTTCGAGATGGCTGTGACCCCGCCCTCGCACGAGGGGGCCTACCCCGCTTCGTCCTCCGGCTCGGATAAGGGGTCGGACAACTCGAGCAAGACGCATGTGGAGGCGCCGTTTGCGGAGGCGGCGGATAAGAGCAAGAAGGCGAGGCTGAGCGAGTTCCCGTCGTTGCCGAGCGTGGTGCAGAGGTTCAAGAGCCCGTTCGAGACTGCGGAGGAGAGGCCGAAGGGGCCGACGCAGATCTTTGTGACGACGCACCAGGAGATCAGGGAGGAGTAGCCCCATAGCTCGGTGGTGGGAGGGGGGGTCTCGTTGGGAGGGGTCTTGGGTTATAGTTGGCGCCTGTCGCCGGTCCAGTCTTTTCAGTATAATCGTTAGCTAGCACAGGATTTCGAAGAAGACATGTATCGTGTATACATAGTGCCATGGTACCCAGGATACACTCCAGATGTACACACCTATCGCCCGATGCGACGAGCCCTCTCGACTCTACTGTCCGCGTCCCCCTCCTTCCCCCCTTCGAGACGTGCAGCCCCCCGCTCTTCCTCATATTCAGCCCCAGCACACCCATACCCTAGCCCGACACCATCTACTGCTTCTTGAAGTATTGGCTGGTCACCGCCTGCCCTGCTACGATATCAAACACCGTCTGGCCCGCGCCGAGATAGGTGTCGGTGAGGGATTTGATGGAGGAGTCCGGGATGAGGTCGGTGGAGGGGCTGTGAGGAGGTTGGATCAAAAGATTCGGGTGGGTTTTGGTGAAGCAGAGTGGTGGTGAGTGTTGGCGAAGGGGTGTTGGTAATGGGAGATGAAGGATGAGATAGGTTGTGGGGAGTGCAAGGTCGTTAGCGACACCACCATCATCATCGTGTGACCGTACATCTAGCCCTCATCACATCCCCCTGCACCCCACCCCATCCGCCCCTACCCATCTCCGCGATCTGGTTCCCCGCTTTATCCCTTCCTCACATAGAAGAGCAACCCGAACTCACGCAAAACCAGTGGTCTTCTTCACACCAGCCAAGACCGTAGAGATCGCAAGCGCATCAACGGCGTAGTGGATGAGACGACCGAGCACCATGATGTAGAAATGTGGATTGGTGGAGGGTCTGAGGGGTGAAGGGTGGCGCGGGTGATTCGAGGAGTCGGGGCGAAGGTTATAAAGAGGTGTAAAGGGGTGATATGTGGAATGAACGGACGATGGGTGGTCGATAGACGAGAGCGAGGAGGGCGAAGACGAGTTGCCGCCGCGCCGGCTGGCTTCGCCGCCTGCCGAAAGAACGCGTCCGTTTTGGCAGGTGGCTGGGAGGTGCAAGTTGGAAAGGAGTCCTCATTTGCGTCTGAACTATGCATACAACATGCATAGGTACACGTGCTCTACGCATACCAGCTACCAAAATTTATGCATCGCCTTCTTTCTTCCTCTCCTCCACCCACCGCCGTACCGCCTTTCTCCCTTGCGCCAACACCCACGCCCTCCGCCACCTCGTCTCCTTTCCTTTCCTCTCCTCCTCCTTGTCTTCCTCGCTCACCCCACTTTCCTCCCGCTTCACAGCCCCCCGCGGGTAGTCCATTCCCCAGTCATTCCATAAAGTCATCACAGCCCCACACGCGGGCCAGATATCGTCGTAAGTCACGTCGAAGAGGAGATACCACTGTGGAGGGAGGGGGACGTGCCGGAGGCGGGAGGTGATGAGGATGGAGGCGCATGCGAGTGTGTGGGGTGGGTGGACTGCGTATAGGGGTGTGAGGAGCCTAGAGTTACGGTGTCTTGGTCAGTCGGAGAAATGGAAGAACGGAAGAAAGACATACATATCGTTGAGGATTGACCAACACATCTGCGCGATCTCGTCCACAAACACCAGATCTAAGATCTTGAGATAGTTGATCATATGGTTGTACGGCAGGTCAACCTGCGACGAAGACACTTTAGCTCGAGCTTGACTATCCTTCATACTATCTTCAGCTCTCACCTGCATGTTGAACCCGAGCCTCTTCAGGAGCTGCATCTCCATCGTCACGATCGTGTCTTTCCAATCCCAAAACACCTGATCCTCATGACTCGGTACGTCAAACACGAAGCCCGCCCATACGGGGTCCTCCTCCTTCTCTTTCCTCTCCAGGTTAGAGGTGCCATCGCCGTTGGAAGGGCGGAGAGGTGATGCGCGGAGAGGTACGCTGGGGGGGAGGGAGAGGAGGTGCTGTATCCGCGCGGTGAGGAAGAGGTAGGTGTTGATGAGGTCTCGGAGACGGATGGGGGTCTCGCACAGCTTGGAAGCGAGGAAAAGGCAGGCGACGGAGATGTCCTATGGCAATGAGGTATGTCAAAAGCTGATACCGGCTTCAGAGTATTGTTCAGCTGCGGTAACTCACGTTCACACCGTACGAGTACATCGACGACACATAGAAGAATCGATGAAATACGACCTGCGCCGTCGCCATGGTGGTCTGCGGCCTGATTGCACCCAGTCAGCACGTCCTTGTGGAAACACGGCGGTGTTATCGGTAGGACTCACAGCTTGAGCATGATCCCAGCCTCTTGGATGAGCATGCACCCCGCGACGCGCAGGTCGGCTTCCACCTGGGAGGGGATACCATCCGCCGTGGACGGGGGCGAGACGATCTGCTCAAGGGTAGCGAGCGGGGGAGGGGCGTGTGCCATTTGTCAATTCTTGGGAGCTTGGGTGAGTGGTTAGTACGCCAAGCTGAACAGGTTTGGCGTTCTCTCTGAGCTCTGTCAAACACCACCAGCAACAACAACAATCAGACGATGCATCAGAGATCCCCCGGACGCGACGGGCCGGACCCGAAGACGCGGGATAAAATCCACAAAATTCAAAATGTAAATAAACGGAACCACATCAAACAATGGACGCTGGTGGCGTGCAAGCCTCGTCCTTGTCCTCGTCCCGGCCGACTTTTTTGTCCGCATCTCCGAAGTCACCACAGCGCCAGGTATCTCACCGTCAAGCACACTCTCGAGACCCCCTATAACCCCTACACCGCACCGTCAACAGCGAGAGAAAGAAACGGCAAACATGTCTGACGACTGGGGTGAGTTAGCTAAGAAGCCTCGCACAAATGACATGGCTGACGCGCCAGCTTGTTCACAGACATCGACGACGAGCCCGTCAACTCTGGCTCTTCCACCCCCGCCCCCGTTCTTCCCCCTAAAGCGCCCGCCAAGAAGTGGGCAGACGAGGACAAGGACGAGGAGGAGGTGCGTCGCTCTTTTGTCTTGGACGTGCTGCTAAAGCGCGCACGTATCGCACTACCTTTCAGTGTCACATGTACTGACGAGATGGACGGGTACAGGATGACTGGGATGTGTCTGACGAGGAGAAGCCTAAGCCCAAGGCGGCGGCGGTTGCCCCTCCCAAGAAGAAGATGTCGCTCAAGCAGAAGCTCGCCGAGAAGGAGAAGCTCGCGGCTGAGAAGGTGCGTCCAGCGCGGCCGGAGCGTTCGCTCGAAGGTTATCCCACATGGCGGGGGCAGAGCTGACAAGGTGCGGATCGAGTAGAAGGCAAACGGGGGTTCCGACGATGAGATCATGGACACGATGACGGAGCAGGAGAGGCGGCGGCTGGCGAGAGAGATGGAGCAGGAGGCGGACTTGAACGTGGCGGCGGACCTTATGGGCGGTGCGAGCCTCGACGACAGCGAGTCTCGGTTTTTGGGCCGGGATTATCCTCTCTTATGCTAACAACCGTGGGTACAGACGTCCCCAAACCCCTCGAGTCGATCCTCTCCGCCAAGCCCTCCACCAAGGGCGACTTTGCCGCTCTCTCGAAAGACATCTACACCTCCATCCTCCAGCGCCATGAGGGCAACCCCCTCTACGCGGCGTTCGTCGAGCAGCTCGCAAAGGACATGAGCGAGGCGCTCACGGCGGTGCAGACGCGAAAGGTGTCGTCCGCGCTGAGCGTGCTGGGGAACACGAAGCAGCAGGAGGAGAGGGACAAGGCCAGCGGGAAGAAGAAGGTGAGTCGCCGCTGGCATCAGCAGGGTGTGCAGGCAGCAGCTGATGGTACTCGATCACAGGCGTCCACGAAGCCCAAGCTCGGCGGGGCCAAGGTCATCGCCAAGGTCGACACGGCGGCGTACGACGACGTGCTCGAGGACGACGACTTCATGTGATTTGTCGCGGAAGCTAGAGTAGCTCGCCGTTGTTGCGTAGTGTAGACACCATCATTCATAGAGTGACTGTACATCATGGTGAGGATGGATATGTGTGTAGTCGCGTCAACTGGCTGTTGATCAAGGTCAAGGACAGTCTCGTGGGTTGGGCGTGTTGGGTGGAGGCTCCCCTGAAGGAGAAGATTGGATTGATGAGGGTCGTTCGAGGCTCGGCGTATCATCGCTGCTTCATCTTTGCCCCTGTCACTCCAAGCAAATAACAGACAATAAGCAGCTGAGCTTGATGAGCTTGATGGCTCGATCACATCAGCGGCGTCGAGCTCGTCAGATCTGTTGTCCCCACCACCATACTGCGCCCCTCGGAGATGCGGTGATGGTCAAGACGTCAGTGGATGCAGCGGATGGAGCATTGGTGATGATGTGATCCACCATCCATCCATCACCGCCAGGCGTTTTGTCGTCTGGAAGGCGCCACTTTTGCCGCGCCACAAATGTGCTCGCAGGTCGCAGCGTTGCACACTGCGTTCGGCAAGAGCAGAGCTGGCAGTCACCCGGTCACTTGCTCTGCAGTGGAGCAGCTGGAGCATCAGCATGCATGATGGGGTGTCTGCGCTCCTTTTTAGCGCTGCGGACTTGGTGGTGTCGACTGAAGGTGGAGGGCCGCGAGAGAAGCTTCTTCTTTGGTGCTGGCTGCTGGATCGGCTACGTCACAGGCACCGTCGCCTGGCGAGATCGTTCACCGGCAAACAACTGCTTTCCGCAATCCTTCGTCACTTGGCCCAGACTGCATGCATGGGGTTATGGCATGGCAGTAAGTAACTGGGCACATCCCGCCACACCCCCGGCTGCAACACGCAAAACGTTAAACTCAGGGCAATCGTCCAATCAACCCAGCTGCCGGATTGGTACCAGAATCGTCATAGCCAGCCATAGTCGCACCATGATGTCATATCTTCTTCCACCTCGCCCCCCAGCCACCACACCACCGTCCTATATAGCCCCCCTCCCCGCCACTTTCACACCCTCCTTCTTCTTCATACCGCTCAATATATCCACAGAGCACCAATAAGTTCCGCTTCGATAACCAACAACTGTAGCAGTGAGTCCGATCTCGCCCTTCCCTTGTCCTCGACTCGCAAGACTTGAACATCGACTGACTCCTCCCGCCCCCCATTCTACAGATTACCATCCACAATGAGTGTAGCACCAACCCAATCACAAGTCGCCCAGAACCCGGGCAAGATGAGCGTCACCCAGGCCATCTCTGGCAAGCAGGTCGAGAACGACGTCCAGTCCAAGATGAAGCTGTGGGGTGTCATCGAGGCGTTTAGGGACGGGTGAGTCTTTGTTTACATCTTTGCCCTCCCTATACACGTTCCGCTTGCTGACATTACGGCAACCCCTCCCTCCTACAGTCGCCTGCCAGACAACCAACAGATCGACGACGTCCTCGACTATGCCGTCAAGACCTCCCCCGTCGACATCGCCAAGCTCTCCCCCGATGGCCGCGTCCTCATCGACGACTTTAGGGACATCATCGAGACTTTGCGGTCACTGGTCGCGGAGAAGAACCGGGATGAGCTCTTCCAGGAGGCGGTGTGGGCGTCGTACAGTGGAGACATCTCGCGGGGGAAGCAGGAGGGTGTGATCCCTGTCAGCAAAGAGAACGCGAAGGAAGATGCCAACCAGGGTGAGTCGAGCTCAGCGCCCCTTTGTTGTTGAGACTGGAAACTGACAGCCCGCCCCCCATTCCAGCCGCTGCCCACCTCCGTGTCCTCGTCACCCTCTTCCTCACCAACTCGGAGGCCCGCAAGCTTCTGAACGACTTTGGTATCATCGGCCGCGACATCTTTGCCACCGCCGCTACCAAGGCCGCCGACCAGGCGCGCCCCACCCAGGAGCAGCTCGACACCATCGACCAGGAGGCACCCTCCCACGAGTGGATCGGTGCCGACGGCCAGAGGCACGGCCCCAATGAAACCCCCCATGTGCAAGTGAAGGGGCCCAACGGCACTCAGGTGTCGTACAACCCCAAGGATGCTCCCAACCAGGCTACGTGAGTCACCCCTCCACTTCCTTATCTCCGGCTGTCAACATGGTGCCTGTGTGACATACGCTGACGACATGTATCCACCCCGACCCACAGCGTCGTCGACCACCACGGCGAGACCCGCACTGCCGGCGAGGCCTACTCTGCGGCCCAGCAGGCCAAGGCCGACGCTTCCGCCAAGGCGCAGGACCTCAAGGCCCAGGGCAAGGAGCAGGCCCGCGCCCACGGCTCTGACGTTGCCGGCGCGCGCGACCCCAACGCCTCTATTTCCACCCAGAAGGAGCAGGTGCGCTCCGCCGCCAACGCCAAGGCCAACGAGGCTGGCGACCGGGCTCCCATCGACAGCCAGGAGGAGGGCGAGGCCAAGGCGAGGAGCAAGTTTGCTCAGCTGAGGGACCGCGTGCCCGATGAGCACAGGGAGAGGGCGGCCGATTATATCCAGAAGGGCAAGAACTTCTTCAACGAGCAGTTGCCCGAGGAGAGGAGGGACCAGTTCATCTACCGTCTCAAGAAGGTGAGTCTCTGTGCCCTTCTAATCGTTGCATGACTCGCGCTGACTCGCCATCTTTATAGGTCGTCGTCGAGTGCCAGGGCCACAAGGACTATCAGGAGGCCATCACCTGGCTCCTCGACACCCTCGAGAACTACCACGGCCACGCCAAGACGGTCGGTGCCAAGGGTGTCGACTCTGCCGGCGCGGTCGCCAACGACCCCGCCATCGGCGACTCCACCCTCAAGTTCCGCGTCCTCCTCGAGCGCTTCGCCAACGGCCAGTCCCTCGACGGCGTCATCAACGCGCTCGACCAGATCTACACGGACGTGCAGAACGACGGCGAGCTGCGTTCGTGGTTCACCGCTTTCAACGAGTATGCGCACCGTGTGCTCCTCGAGCCTGGGTACATTCTCGACGAGGAGTCGGACCGCGAGGCGATCCAGCTGCGCGACTCGGGCAAGCAGTTCTTCACCCAGAAGTACAAGGGCCACCAGGAGACGCTGTTTGACCAGCTGCAGCTGTGGTTCACTGCCTTTGGCAAGGACCCGCTCAACGCCAGGTTGGGCGACGACATCAAGCGCTTCTGCAAGGACTTGCTCTTCAACTCGGAGGGCAACCTCACGTTCAAGCCCAAGCTCTGGAACGATGTGAGGCAGGTGCTTCTGCCCACTTTCTTGAAGCAGGTCGGCTACGTGCCCATCCCCCGCGCCGAGTACTCGGACCCCAACATCGATCTCGTCATCGAAGGTCTCGTGCTCTCGGGCCCCAACCTCTTCCCCAACATCGTCCACATTGAGTCTTTCAACTCGTTCACGTTCAGCCCTTACCAGCAGATCAACAAGACTATGGACAATCAGCACCACAAGTTCAGGTTGTCGCTCTCGCAGATCCAAGGTGAGCAAAGCTTCTTTCTATCTCGTTGAGCATGCGCGGCAGAAGCTGACTGGACGATATCACAGCCGACATCCGCGACGTCGCCTTCGCCTTCAGGAGGAAGTCGGGCTGGCCCAAGCTCTCTGACCACGGTATCGCCGATGTCGTGCTCGCCGGCAAGGGTATCTCGATCGACGTGGAGCTCGAGTCTATTGAGAACAGGAGGGACACTGTGTTCAAGGTGATCTTAGTTACGTGAACGGTGATACCTGGGCACAGGGCTGACGTGATCCCATCACATAGACCAACTTCGTGAACGTCGACATCGACACCTTGAAGTTCAGCATTAGGTCCTCCAAGCACGACTTGCTCTACAAGGTAAGCCGGGTCGTTCCACTACGTTTCTGGTGGCCGGAAGCGGCGCTGACGACCTCGAGCGTACACAGTTTATCAAGTCTACCGCTACTGGTCTTATCAAGAAGGCCATCACCGCCGCTGTGCAGAACGCCATGCACACCGCGCTTGGTCACCTTGACGAGCAGCTCGTGGAGGTCCGCAACAGGGTACGTACTTATGGCTCTTCTAATATGTCTTTCGAACCGACAGCTGACTATCCACGTACCACAGGTCGACGAGGCCAAGAAGTCGGACGACACCACCCGCTCCCAGGCCCTCAAGGACCTCTACGCGCGCAAGAAGTCTGTCGCGCAGGACAAGAAGTCCGAGGCCGACGCCAAGTCTGGCACCTTCAAGATCGTCACCAACCGCGAGAGCCAGCTCAACCCTGACCTCACGCACGACGCCGAGAAGTCTTGGTCGAAGCGCGTGTTCAAGGTGGAGGACCTGGCCTCGTCCGGCAAGGAGTGGAGGTCGCCCGCGTTCAACCTCATTGACCCGCACCACCCTGCGGTCACGGGGAAGGCCCACCCGCACGCGACGGAGGGGGCGGGCGCCAAGGCGCTCAAGACGGCGGAGCAGAAGGTGACGGGGGCGACTGGCACCACGGGGACCACGGGGACAACGGGGGCCCCCACTACTGGTGCGCCCACAGGTACCACCGGGACTACTGGGACCACCGGGGCGTCGGGGGTGAAGTCGGAGGTTCCTGCCGCCGCTACCCAGGCGGCGCAGACGGCGAGCTCGCGAGTCTAGATACATAAAGAGAGGGGTGCGGGGGTGATGGGTCGATAAGCAGTTTGTATATAGTAATTTTGAAATAATGCAATCGATGTATCCCGTACAGACAATCAGCTTTTTGGGTGTGGCAGAAGTGGAAGAAGGGGCGGTGCAACGGTTCGCAAACTCTATCAGCGTGTCCTCCCGCATCTGTCCCTCCCGCTTTCTTCTTTCGTCCATCATCATTGTCTCCTATTCTCCTTCTCGCCACTCCCTTCTGCAAATAACCTCCCATCATATTGAAAGCAAGCGTACATACGACAGCCCATGAAACTCGCAGACTTTTGGATACACAACGGCTGGGGTCGACGCCGCGGTGGTGTGCAGTTGCCCGAGGACACCGTCGATTGTCTAGGCCTCATTGACTCTTGTATCCAGGCGCAGACGGAAGCCACTGATACGCTACGACACAGTATGGCGGGAATGATGACCACACTGGTGAGTGATGAACAGTCGACAAGGCTGCTCAGAAGTGGTGCACGTGGACGCTAAGCGGCCGACTTGTGCAGGCAAGCGACGGGCAGCGCTTCATTCAGGATATCAAAGGGGCAGAGCAGGATGAGAAGAGCTCGAAATCGGAGACGTCCAAGATGATTAAGATGATGAAGAAGGTGCTAGAATCTGTGAGCCTCAGGAGAAAGCAGAAGAACATGTGCAAAGCCATCGCTGATCCCACAAGCGACTCGTAGAACGGCACCATCATGAAGAAGCTGGACAACCTCGAAACCGGCCAGAAGCAGCTCGTAACCCACCTTAAGGCTCTCACGCCGAGTGCTCCGGCGTACACTGCTTCCGCCGATAGCGCTGGGGCTCCGGCGTATACTGCACCCGCCGACAGCGCTGGGACCGACGTCCGTCCGCTGCCTGCGGAGCCGGAGAGCAAACCATCCGGGGCTGCATCTGTCACTTCCGCTCCGCACAGTAGTGTCACCCCTCCGGCCCCGGCCTATCACTACTCCCCACCCACCTCTATTGCCAGGTTGGCCACTTCATTCGCTGCTAAGATGCAGACTTATTTCTCATCCTCCTCCGCTTCCTCCTCGTCCTCGTCCTCGTCATCATCATCGTCCTCCTCCTGCTCCTCTTCCTCATCCTCCTCCTCCTCCCCAGCCAGCAACAAGCCGGTGTACCAGGCACTTCCCTCCCCTGGATCATACAATCAGTGGCTTGATGCCCTGCAGGTCTGCATACAGACTGCCACCAAAAACCGTGAAAGGGGAAAATCGAAGTCTATGAGCGATGATGCGCACAGCCGGGCGGAGCGCTTCCTCCGCTGGTATCTTCCACGCCACGGATGTAAGCGCCCCTCTTTTCAGAAGAACAAGGTCGTCATCAGTGGGGAGGGGACGCTGGATGAGGAATCGACCTGGGACTTGCAGATGCTGCTGGGCGGTAGGGTGGTCTGGAAGGAGAGGACGTCCTATCGATACACAGCAGAGTCGAACGCGACAGAGGATCTGGCGCGGGCTGTGATAGCGCTGGACCCGGAAGCGTGGACGGCTTTCGCTTCTACAAACCTCTACTAGTTGACATGGAAGAGAGGCAGTTGAAGCAAGAAGAAGCGAAGAAGTAAGAACGTCAGTCCTATTGATCAGATGTGTGTGAGCAAGTACGAGTATGTTACCATGCAAAAATGTATCATTATAAGTCCTGAAATAGCAGTACCGCTGCCCACGAACCAAGAAGGAAGAAGGCGCCCCCCCTGAAGAAGAGAACGAAGTTACAGAGGACCGACCAAAAAGGACGGATCCGCAAAGCCACGTCCACGTGTGGCGACGCGTGTCTTACTTTCCTCCCGCGACCCTCACCACTACTGCGTTTGTCCTTCCCGCTTTCTCCTCTCGTCGTCGACCTGCTTTGGTACTTGTTCCCACTTTTTCACCTACTTATTACGCTCAATATCAACGACTAAGCGTAGCGACGATACCAAACACCGCTGAACGACAGCCTATGAGATCTGTCGAGTCCACTTCTGGATACACAATCGCATCGCTTCGGTCGACAACGCATACAGATGCCCGAGAACACCACTATTGCCAACCGCCCGGGCCATATTAACTCCTGCCTTCAGACTCAAACAGAAGCCACTGATACTCTCCGACACAGTATGGCGGGATTGAGGAACACGCTGGTGAGTGATAGATAGGCGGCTACGAGACCGCTCAAAAGCGGACGCTAAGTGGTCAAATTGTGCAGGCTAGCGACGGGCAGCGCTTCGTCCAGGATATCAATGCGGCAGAGCGGGACGATAAGGGCTCAAAATCAGAGACGTTCAAGATGATTGAAGTGATGAAGGAGGTGATAGAATCTGTGAGCCTAACAGATGGGCTGAATATCATGTACAAGTCCATCGCTGATCCCGCAAGCGACTCAGAATAACACTGTTATCAAGAAGCTGGACACCATTGAGGCCAGCCAGAAGCAGCTCGAGACCCACCTTAAGGCTCTCCATCCGAGAGCTCCGGCTTACACTGTTTCCGCGAGCAGCACTGCGAACAACGTCCATCCATTGCCTGCAGCCCCGAAGGGGCACAGTGTTGACCCCCCGGCCCCAGCCTACCCTTCCTACTCGCCCTCCTCTTCAACTACGGCAGCCACTTCTCCCGCCACCATAACGCACACCTCCTCCTCCTCCCCCGACCCCCAGGTCAAGAAGCCCGCGCGTGAGGCGACTCCACCAGCCCCCCGCGCGTCCAAGAAGGCGCGTCTCGCTTTTGATAAGGCGCAGTGGCTGGATGCTCTCGAGATTCGCATCCAAAGTGCCACCGAGACGCGTAAAAGAAACAACACGGTTTCCAGCTATGGAGTTTACTCACGCGCGAAGCGCTTCGTTGATTGGTACTTCCCGCGCCACGGGTGCGTTCGTCCGAGATTCAAGGAGAACAACGCTATCGCCACTGGGGTGGGGACGCTGGATGAAGAATGGACCTGGGACGTGCAGATGCGGCTGGGTGGTAGAGTGGTCTGGGAGGAGAGGGGGGTGCGGGGGCGAGATCGTGTCGAGGATGAACAGTTGGATGGGACAGAGGATTTGGCACGGGGCTTGATGGCGCTGGACCCGCAGGGGTGGAAAGACTTCGTCGCACAGGACCGGGTGGACTGACTGCAGAAATGATCGTTTGTAGCCAGATGCACATAGCTACTTAGTTCTTCACCGCTGCCGAGAAATATACGTGAGAGTAACGGCACGCTTCACACGTTCGAAGTCTACGACCGCGCGAGGCGCTTCGTCCGTTGGTATTTCCCGCGGTACGGGTGCAGTGGTCCCACGTTCAAACAGTACAAGGCCACCGCCAGTGGGGAGGGTACACTGGATGAGAGAAGGACCTGGAACATGCAGATGCTGTGGGGCGGTAGGGTGGTTTGGGAGGCAAGGGAGAGGGAGAGAGATGGTACTATCGAACGGCTTCAGGCGCAAGAGGATCTGGCGCGGGCTGTGATGGCGCTGGACCCGCAGGGGTGGAGGGATTTCGTCTTACAGGATCAGGATTGAAAAGACAAATGGAGCAAGGAAGAAGACATTGTCCGTAGTCAGATGTATGCGTACATACTGCAGAAGCGCCGAGGAATCGAGAAGACGAATGAAGGTGGTCCGCTGAACATGATGATGACACGCAGCAGCGGTCCGATGATCATGCGAGAAGAAGAATCCGCAGGCCACGTGGCGGGAGAAGTTAGTTGGTTGCCCTTCCCGCTTTCCCTCATCATCGTCTTGCTTTTGTACTTATTCCCACTTTATCACCTACTTGGCGACAACTAACAGTAGCGACAATGCCAAGCCCCGGTGGTGTCCGACAGCCCATGAGATCCGTGAACTTCTGGATACACAATCGCTTCGGTCGACAGCGCGTACAGATGCCCGAGAGCACTGTCGACCGCCTCGGCCTTGTTGACTTTTGCATTCAGGCGCAGGCAGAAGCCACTAATACTCTAAGATACAGTATGATGGGTTTGAGGGCTTCAATTGTGAGTGATAGACCACAGACCGCAAGGCTTTTAGAATGAGTAATAGGTGCTAAGTTATCTAATCCTACAAGCCAGCGACGACCAACGCTCTGTACAGGATATTGAACCGAGAAAGACGGAGGTGAAGGCCTCGGTGCCGGAAGAGCCGTTCAAGATGTTGACTATGATGAAGCAGGTGCTGAAATCTGTGAGGCTCAAGACAGTGATGACCAAAGAGCTCATGCCAGATTCAAGACTGACGACGAATGATACCTATAGAACAACACCATCATCAAGAAGCTGGACACCATCGAGGCCACCCAGACGCGGCTCGAGGCCGATATCAAGGCGCTCAAGCCGAGTGCCCCAGCCTACGCTGCTTCCTCGAACAGCGCTGAGTTTACCAATACTCGTCCGCTGTCTGCGGCCCCTAAGGACAAGCACCCGGGAGCGGCATCATGTGCCTCTCCCGTCCCGCACAGTGCTACCTCGCCCACTCCGGTCCATCGCCATTCACCTTCCTCTTCCTCTCGTTCAGATACTTCTCCGCCCACCAAGACGCCCGTCACCAAGATACACAAGGCTTCGCCCTCTTCCTGGGTCCCCAAACCCGCGAACGAGGCGACTCCTTCCCCTGAGGCGGATAAGAAGGCGCGTCTCACGCCTGAAGAACAGACGCAGTGGCTCGACGCCCTCGAGGTCTGCATACAAAGCGCCACCCATAAACGTGAAGCAAAATACAAGTTTACAACCTCCTCTGAGATATCCACGCGCGCGGAGCGCTTCCTTCGTTGGTATTTCCCGCGCCACGGCGTTGATCGTTACACAATCGAGGAGAAGAAGGTGGTTGTCAGTGACCAGGGGACGTTGGACGAGGAATGGGCCTGGGACTTGCAGATGAAACTGGGCGGCAAGGTGGTTTGGAAAAAGACGACCACATACCGTTACGTTGACCAGACGAACGCGATAGCGGATTTGGCCCGGGGTGTGATCGCGCTGGACCCGCAGGGGTGGAAAGATTGGGCTGCTAAAGAGAACCAGCAAATCTGAAAGGGCAGAAGGAAGAAGCAAGGCGTGGTTCATGATCAGTTATACTTGTACACACTTCTCATATATATGCACTACTCCTTGAGATTGAAGATGGTGTCCGGCCGGACGGCTGCAGAAGCCGACGCGAAGAGCCACGCGACCTGCCCTCCCTCCTTTGTTCAATTCCCGCTGTAGTTCAAGACAGATGATGGGACAAACTGGACATGAATCGTGGTGAGATGTTCTTTAAGTATGAGCCAGTATCGTATGAGATGGTTGAAAAACGGCCAAGCATACAAGAAGAAGAGAAGAGTCAGACGGAACCCAACAAAAGAACAAAGAAGGCAAGCAGACCAGGCCAGTGTTAAGAGGGAGGTCAAATAAGCACAGCATCTTTTTTCCAAGCTTCTTTTTGCTGCTTTTGTGTCTGTGGCAAGCACGACCGCACTGAATGAGAGATGAGATCGATGACAACCTCACCCTCTCACTTCCGCCCCATATACAAATACCAGTCATGTCAGCCACGCCTCCCGCCCACGCAGCATCTGCCAATGGCAGGGGCCGAACTCCCGAGTTTTCTGTGTAAGCTGCCCTCCTTCCTTCGGCGCTTTCCCCCCTTCCGCTTCCGCTGACAGACCCCCGACCGACAGTAAACGCGAGAAGCGCCACCGTGAAGACGACGAAGATAACTCTGGCAAAGGTTATCGCCACCGGCGTGAGGGTGACTATGCCGATGAGCCGGAGCGTGAGCGTGAGCGATCGCGCGACAGGGAGAGGCGCCGCCACCGCCCGCGGGACGAGACCTCCCAGGAGCGCCGGGAGCGTCACCGCCGGCGTGATGAGGAGACGGACGAGGAGAGGGAGGAGAGGAGGCGGAGGAGGCGGGAAAGAGATGCGCGCGACCGGGATAGGGAGAGGGATGTGCGAGATGTGAGGCGGGGGTCGCGGGATGTGAGTCCCTCTGTTGGCCGGGGGTACAGGGATAGGTCGAGGGACAGTCACAGGAGCCACAGGAGCCAGCGGGAGAGGTCGGCCATTCCGTCGATCAGGGAGATGACCCGGGAGGAGAAGGAGGCGGAGAGGGAGAAGAGGGACCGGGAGATGAACGAGGAGAAGAGGGAAGCCGCGAGGCGTTACGACGTGAGTGGTCGTGTTTCTGTGTGATGGGGGCCGCTGCTGAACAATTTGCCGATGTGCAGGACGAACGTGCCAACCGCATGCGCTCCCCTCCTCGTCGCCGTCGCCCCTCTCCCGAATATTTCGCGCCTCCTCGTCGCGATCGCGAGTCTGGCAAGTCCTTTGTTGAGGAGGTCGACTCCGAGTCTCGCTCCGTGTTCGTGTCCCAGCTGTCTGCCAAGATGACCTCTAGTGACTTGGGACTGTTCTTCGAGGACAAGTTGGGCAGGGGAGCCGTGCGGGATGCGCGAATTGTGACGGACAAGGTGTCTAGGAGGTCCAAGGGGTGAGCCGCCACTCTTGGTTTCTTTGTTGACAAAATGCTGATCATTGGTGCAGTATCGGGTACGTCGAGTTGGACGCTGTGGAACTTGTCAACAGGGCCCTCGCAGTAAGTCAACTCCAAGTATGCTAGACTTTTGACTAAGCTGACCGCTACCGTAGCTTTCTGGTACCATCGTCATGGGTATCCCCATCAACATCGTGCTTACCGAAGCCGAGCGTAACCGACAGGGTCAGGCTGCTGCCGCTGCCGCTGCTGGAGGGTGAGACGCTTCATCAATTCCAAAAGTATCCAGTGCTAACGATTTGGCTATAGCGGGTTCATGCGCCCTCCTATCACATTTGGCTTCACCTTCCCGCCCCTTACTACTGGTCTCTCTCTCCCGCAGGGCTTTGACCCCGATGTCCACCGCGACGCTGTCATCCCTTACCACAGGCTCTTCATCGCCAACCTTGCGTTCTCTCTCTCAGCCGACGACCTGCGACAGGTGTTTGAACCGTTCGGCGAAGTCGAATTCGTGGACCTCCACATGGACTTTGTGAGTTACACTTGTGAAGGGGCACAGCTGACGAGTTTCACAGTCTGGGCTTCGTAAGGGTACAGCATACGTGCAGTTCAAAGAGCTTAGTGCCGCACAGATGGCTCTTGACGCTATGAACGGCTTTGACCTCGCTGGCCGGCCTAGTGAGTATCACGACAGCTGCCCCTTCGCCACCGTCGATGAAAGCTGACAGTTGTGCCCTACCCAGTCCGAGTGCAGACCGTGCAGGAGCGTGCCTACCCCGTTGTCGAGCAGATTGAGGAGGCAGGCGGCTACGGTACCAGGCTCGACGCGACTCAGCGCCAACAGCTCATGTTCAAGCTCGCTAGGACCGAGGGCAACGTCAACTTGGCGTTGTCCGCCCCGAAGCCCGCGCCGACCGTTCAGTGAGTTTTCGTTGTACTTCCAAGGTCTAATTCAAGAAGCTGACAAGATCATGTAGGTCCAAGGCGCCCGTGATGAACCCTACGCCGTTCATCGTTGTCAGCAACATGTTCAACCCTGAAGAGTGAGTTATCAGCCAATCTGCCGTATAAGCTTTTTAACTTACGCCTGTAAACAGGGAAACGGAGCGCAACTGGGATCTCGATCTTGCAGAGGATGTCAAGGGCGAAGTCGAGGGCAAGTACGGGACCGTTAAGCGTATTAAGGTGGAGAAGATGTCTGCGGTGAGTGCCATCGGTGTCAAGAGAAGATTGAGCCACCGCTGATGAGATTTCAACAGGGCGAGGTGTACATCGAGTTCGCCGAGATCGACGGCGCCACTGCTGCCATCAAGGGCCTCAACGGCCGCTTCTTTGGTGGCAGGGGGCTTCAAGCCACTTACATCTCCGAGACGCTCTTCAAAGCTCACATGTAAAGCGCTCTCACCCATCCCCACCCCTTATCCTTCTCCCATCTCTATCGTCTCGCTTTGTTATACCCCGTAAAATCGTCTACTACTTTGCCCGTCGAGTCACAGGTCCTTCTGCATCCTCGAAACCCGAGACCACTCTCTTGCCCGTGGTGGCAACTCGTGTGGAGGATCGACAGGCAGGCGAGTCCTCTTCTTCCCTTCCCTTTTTCGGCTCGCGGCCACACCGTTGCTGCGCCCCCGTGTGGGGGCGGTGCTGCATGTTGATAAGTACAGGTTGGAATGCAAGTTCATGGTGTGGTATTCATCACTGGGGTGTTTGACGCAGGTTTTGGACACGATACACGCAAGCTCGAGCAACGATCAGGAGTGCGATGAGGCCAACGCCGAGGTGAGCTTTCCGACACGGCATGAGGGGTGGCATGAGTGTGATCTGGGATGGCAACAACGGGTGGATGAATGACGAGTCACACGTTGTGACGGGCAGGCATGGCACACAACGAACATGATACAGCTCCAACGACATCAAGGTGACATGAGAGGGTGACGCCTCGGAGAGCTCTCCAGGTATACTCATATGCCGCTGCTTCTCCATACTTTACAACATTGCATTTTGCTATGCGACACAGATCCACATTTAGATACGGGCCAGGGTGATTATAAGTGGAGAGGGGGTGCCCCGGAGTACGAGATGCCAGCTGGAGTACAGCGGGAGATAAGCTAGCGGGCGGGCTAGTGAGCTCGCTGTGTGAGCCACGCGAGCACAATGTCCAGATTGTGCTTGGTCTTGTTGCTTGTGGAGTAGCACTACCAATCCAGCACTCTAGTCAGCATCGTCCATCTTTGCGCCCATCAAGCCAGCCCCAATGAGCCGTAACGTACCGACACCACTCTCCCCCCAATCTCTCCCAACCGCATCTGCTTGATAAGCTCATCCACCCCCAGCACGCCGTCCAGGTCGTTCTTGTTGGCGAGCACGAGTAAGGGAACAGAAGCGAGGGCGGGGAGGGAGATGAGGGCGTGCAGCTCGGAGGTGGCTATTGGTATCGAGTTGCGCTGGAAGGAGGAGGGTCAGCTGGGCGATCTGATCCAGGTGTGGGGGTTGATGGGATACTCACGTCCGCGGCATCTACTACGTATCTGGAGAGCGTGAGGAAGTCGTCAGCCCATTTCATTATCGCCTCGCCGAGCTTCAAGCCCACGGCCATAACTGCCCAGCTCACATGATAGCATCCGCCCCGCGGCAGTACCGATCCCACATCCCTCTGAATTTTGGTTGCCCCTGTAACCACGCTCTCGTCAGCGTCCACCTCAGTGCAGTAATTGAAACAAGTAGAGTTCTTCCTGTAGATTGTGTGGAAAGGTGAACTCACAGCTACGTCCCAGACTTTCATCGTGACGTTGCCCTTCCGCACTTGGCGCAGATTGAATGCGACGGTGGGAACGACGTCTTCTGACCATTGATTCGAGCCGAGGACGTTCACCAGTCTGCGGGTAGGCAGAAATATCAGCGGCTATCTCAAATGATCCCAAGAATTTCAAGCGAGATGGATACTGACGACGTCTTGCCGCTAGCCTATCGGGTATGAAAGCATCGTCAGCACTGACCGCCCTCCGCACCACGGCTCTGTAAACCACAAGCAACTCACCTGAAGCCCGACGATGGTCACCTCAAGATGCTTCGCAAAGAACAGTGACCGCAGCCAGTTGAATAGACTCGAGAATATGGCGGCCATGGTGAGCTGACGTGGTGGGGGGGAGGGGGTGCAATGTGGAGGCGGATGCTGTGCGGCGAGACGGGGAGATAGTGAGGGGCGTGTGGCGAGATGAAGGTCGATACGGAACAGGAGATGCGCTCAAAGAGGGCTTTGTATACGCAAGTCGGTGTACGGGCGGAGTCGAGCGCTGCAGGTGACAACGGATACAGGATCGATGAGACGCCAGAGAAGTCAGATTCGTGAAGGGAAAGACAATCGTCGCGGACTCGTTCAAGCGGACGATGACGATCGCGGGCTCGGCTGGCTGCGCTCGGGCATCGCGTCATCTCCGCGAGCTCACAAGAGCAGCGGAGGAAAAAGCGCACCAAATCGCCATCTTGCGGCAGCGGTTTTGGTCAGTTCCTGTTCGTATAACGGTTAGTATGCTCGCTTGTCACGCGGGAGATCGGAGTTCGATTCTCCGACAGGAAGTAACCTTTTTGCCTCTTGAAGTGTGCGTACTATCAGGCCCTTGAAAGCTCTGCAGTCTCCACCATTGGCCTGGTCGGCGTGGTAAGTATGTATCGCTGCTGAGGAGCATGTTGTCTTTCCTTTTGACTGCTTTCCCATCGCCGCATAGATCAGAAAGAGTTCAGACGTAGGCATGACGGCCTGAGGGGCACACACGGCCCACGGGAGGAGGCCAACGAGGAGGACTGTGTGGAGGAGCGTATGGAGCCACCGATCTTCCAATGTCATGTATATGCATAAAGCCGGCAGTATGTACTGGCAGCATGTCTGGTAACCTAAGAGCTAATCAAGTAGTAATCCGTCAATATCCCACTCAGCCCGATTATCCACCCATCAACGCATCTAGTCCCTCGGCACTTGTGTGTACAGCGGCGGCAGGTCCACCGGCGGCGGCGCCCTATCTAACGGCGCACCCTCCAACCTCCCCGCATCCTCATGCCTCACAAACTCCTGCTCCGGCGTAGCCTCCAGCGCCCCCATCTCCCCTGCACCCAGCCTCGCGCCATGACTCCCGCCTGTACCCCCAGCCCCGCCTGCACTGGTGTCCCCCCAGCTCGACACCGAGTCTTGGTTCACCACTCTCATCTCCGGGCTGCGGCCCACGGGCCACCCGACCCCACTGAGTGGTCTGCCGGGGGCATCGTACGGGTTGGAGAGGCTTCGCCCGTCGTTTAATGATACCCTCCCCGCACCACTTGCGCTAGGGAGCGTGCTGCTCCGGCGGTCTTTCCCATCCACAGAGTACTGCGAGGTGCGCATCCCGCCTTGGCCTGGTGCGGCTGTGTACGCCGCCTGCCTCGGGGACTTGGCCGGGAGGGGTCCAGCAATGCCAGGTCCGCTCGGGCGGGTGTCTTCACCAGTGAGGGAGTCGGCTTGGTAGCTCATCCGATGGTGGGCGCCGAGACCAGCAAAGCCCGCTGTGGAAGCGGACGGTGCAGGAGAGCGGTACGAAGCAGAGTCGTCGCCAGTGATAGTACCGTCGATGGTGGAGAGGCGGTTGTAGGCGTTCTGGTCTGGGGCGAGGCCTTGTGGGCTGTGGGGTGGGGGGGCGGCAGACCCGACGGGCTGGTAGGGGACGATGCCAGAGGCGGAGTGGAGTCGCGGGGATGCGGGCGGGGTCATGAGGTCCACATCGTCGCGCTCGCGAGATGCGCGCTTACGCCGACGGAGGAGGAAGAAGATGATGGTGCCGAGTATGGCGAGGGCGGCGACGCCGCCCACTACGCCGCCGACGATGGGGCCGCTGTTGGAGGAGGAGGAAGAGGGCGAGGCGCTGGAGGTGGAGCTCTGCGAAGCGGTGGAGGCGGAGGTGGTGATGGGGAGGGTGGCAGTGTGGAGGGACTGAGTGGTGATGGCTGTGGGCACCGCACCGGCGTTCTCCATGGGCTGTATCTTGCATGAGGAGCCGGTACCGTTGGCGACACTGTAGACGTCGCCGCTGCCTCCACGGCCGTAGCCTGTCGCCGAGCTGTGCGTCTGTCAGCTTTTTCAGGAATTCAGGAGACTTCGAAGCTGTACTCACTTCATCATGACTGTAAACATCGACCCCGCCGCCAGATCCATCACCCAGTCACTCTGCGACGTCACATTCGGTTCCAGCGTTACATCGTACGCCTTGAAGCTCTGGTCCAGCGGGATGATCGTCATGTTGTACGGCCCGTCGGCCTGGTCGCCAGACCAGGAGGTCTCGAAACCGCGCTCGCACTCGACGGCTTGGCCAGAGACGGTGAAGAAGAAGGAGGTGGCGGTCTGATTGTGGGAGGCTGTGGCGAGGCAGGCTTCGGAGTTGGAGCTCGGGACGACTTGAACGACCGAGGAGCCACCTGAACGGGTTGAGGAGAAGGGTCAGTCGGCGTTGGCTTTCATCGAAAGGCTAAGTACGCACCAGTGCCCAGGCCAGTACCATCAGACATCACCTCAACGTATTTCTGGCCAGCCTCCATCTGAAGGGTGATCTGGAGAGAGGGTAGGTACAAGTAAGCGACCAGTCGTGCGGGCGCTCTTAAGACAGTACCTACAGGATATGATCCCTGCCCTTTGACATACGCCGAGTCGGGGATATTATAGATGAACGGCGATGACAGTAGAGGTCTGCGACGATGTCCATCAGCTCCGTGTCGCTCAAGTCTATGCACTTATCCGAACGGGGGGCGGTCCCTAAACACGAACAACTCACAAGATCCAAAGAGTATAAGGCGGTCGAGCATCCTCCCACTTCAGTTCAACGACGTCGCACTGCTTGCTGCTCGGTTCGAACTCAAAGAAGAAGGCAGATGCGCCGGGGAGTAGCCCGATTATGGCAGCGAGCACCCGCGTACTGACCGAGAGCCGCATGGTTGGGCGCAAGGCTCACTATGGATCGATTAGGATGGGGTTGATAAGGTGCAGGTTTTAGCCGTAAGGATGGCGGTGCAGGGCTGGAAGCTGGGTGGGTGGTATGTTGACGACTCCGAGGGCAAGTGATGGGTATAAAGCAATGACAAGACAGGAGAGGATGGGGCCCTGCCGTCTTGGAGGAGGCGACGGTGGTGGGAGGAGAGGGGGTGAGGATGAGGAGAGAAGGAGTTGATGATGTGGACTGAGATGGTTGACATTCATGACGGCGATGAGAGCGGACGGAGGTGGGGACGACGTGACGAGGGGTGCGGCGCGCAGCAGATGGCCCGCTGTCGATACACACGCCCTGACGACAGGCAGCACAGGTCCATCAGTAATGCAAAGGCAGTGAGAAAGGGATGACACTCGGCGCCGGGGCGAGGCAAGGAAAGAAGCAGCACAGCGCACGCAAAGGACGGCGATCATCATCCAGCGGTCGTCGGTCGTCGTCGCACTGGCCCGGCGTACAGCAGCGAGCACCGTACGCATTGTATGCACCGCGCTCTTGCTGGAAGAACTCACATATGCCAGAGGATACATACAACAAGGCGAATACAGAACGGCAAGCTC
This sequence comes from Cryptococcus sp. DSM 104549, assembly GCA_036427605.1. Classification (NCBI taxonomy): domain Eukaryota; kingdom Fungi; phylum Basidiomycota; class Tremellomycetes; order Tremellales; family Cryptococcaceae; genus Cryptococcus; species Cryptococcus jaspeensis. The sequence continues at coordinate 2,765,034 of CP144046.1, forward strand.
ACAGGAGATGTCTGCTCCATGTGATAGCATCGCCCTGGCCCAAAGATCAGGGTGAAACACCGACAAGTCACCGTCACCGCCAGCCCGAAAGATCCGACGGCCACCGCCATCATCATCATGACCCATGGATCCGGAACTCCGTCCTCGCTCGATGAACGATCAGGCGAGAGTACATGCTCTATATGTATGAGTGGGCGGGCTCACACGGCACAGTAGTACACGACGCGATTGATCACCTGTGCATATCTATCAAAACGAAGAAGAAACGAAACGAAACAGTGGCCTATCAAAACTATCATATGGAGCAAAGGCAAAGTATCCTACAAAAGAAGAGAACATAAAGAAGAATGTCCAAATCGCCTAACAGAAGCACCAGCTCCCCTCCGACGTCACCGGTGAGGCACAGCGCGATCCGCCCCATCCGACCATCTCATCCTCGCTCGACTCCTCTTCGGGGGACACATTGTCGTTAGAGCCCGAGGACACCAGGCTAGGACTGCTCTTTGGGCTGTCCGGGCTGCTCCACCCAAACTTCGTCGCCCTGTCTTCCCACTTGCCATATCCCCAGATATCCGCGCCAAAAGACGCCGCAGGTTGGCGCTGGGTGGTCGGCTCTTGAAGGCGGTAGACGAGGGAGACGTGCTCGCTCTCAGGCTCGAGAATCACCTTGGTCGGCGAGCAGCCCAGCTTGGTTGAGTGGGCATCGACTTCGGAGCTCTCAAGCGCGGTAAGCTTGAGTACAGACCCCCAGAGCTTCACAGCACGGGCCAATCGCTCCTCCAGCTCAGCCTGCATCTTGGGGCAGCCGTGGTGCTTGGCAAACTCGATGCCGTCGCGGAGAACGTCGAGATCTTGCATGAGCGAGTCGTGCGGGATGATGCTGTCGAGGGTAGAGTTGAGGGAGGCGAGGAACAGCGCCACAGAGGTGGCTCGGTCGCGGTATCCTCCAAAGAGGGCGAGCCTGTTGGAGCCGTAGAGGGGGCGGGAGCCGGCGGCAGGCGAGGGGCGAAGGTTCTGCGCGAACCAGGTGCTGGCGAAGGGTGGTCAGCGCGTTTAACGCTATTACTCTCTCTCGACGCGAGCTTACCTGTTGGAGATCACCTGGGACCTGGATGCGTGAAACACGAGGCGGTCACTACTGACAATCATGACCTCGCAGTCGGCCTCCTTGGGTGGCACTCGCGGCGCGATGGCATCGTACCAGGAGTCATCAGAGGTGATTGACGAAGCCGAGAGGGTGGGGGAGGGCGGCGCCTGGTATTGAGGGGGCGCCTGATATCGAGGGGGCGCCACAGGAAAGTAGCGAGGAGGAGATTGAAAGCGAGGAGGAGGGACGTAAGGGGCGCGGGGTTGCGACTGGAAGCGGGGAGGGGTGAAGACCATCTTGTTGACTTGGGTCGGTCTGGTGTTGCTTCGTTGAGGGGGTTGTGACTGCTGGTGAATGAAGTCTCGAAAGCATGATGCTGGCGGTAATTATATACCTGCATCCTTGCTGTTGATGTGACCCCTTTCCGAGGCGGATGAGAGCACATGGAGTGGAGCTCATGGACGGAACAGCGGAAAATAGAGCAAAGAGAGGATGAAGACGATCCGCCGTTGCGCCGATGATCGACTTTCCGCGGCCAAGTCCAGGCCGGTGAAAAATGGTGACGTGAACACTTCCTGTCCTTGGTGGTCGGAGCCGGAGTCCCCCTCCTATAACCGCCTTCCCCACTCACCTCCTCACCTCCTCTCCACTCACATCCAGCATTGATCTCACACCGTCCTCGCACGCTTCATCTATCTACTTGACTACATCGCATCGCCCCTCACGAACATCGAGGCGCAATGCCACCACAACCTCCACCACCAGTCGCATCCGACTGCCACCCATTCAGCTTCGCATGTCGGTGTCTCAACGTCAAGATCGACGGGCGCGTAGCCGCCGATTGCGAGGACAAGGTTACAGGCAAAAGCTCGAGCAAGGAAGGCAAGGAGAAGAGTAAAGAGGATGAAGGCGGAGAGGTAGACGTATTTCTCACAAGCGGGTCGGAAGGCGTAGTAAGTCAAGTCTCAAAGCCTTCAAATGTGGAGCGCCTGACACGCTGGACGGGAGTGAGCTGACACGCGGTTTCGGTGGCGCAGAAATTCACAGAGTACGTGATCTACGATTCCGAGGCCCCCGCAGCATCTAGAGAAGATGGAGAGAGCGCAGTGGTGGATGAGGAGAAGGCCGACAATGTTTGGAGAAAGTGCTGCATCTGCGATACGAAGCTTTACAAGGTGAAGGGCAAGGCGCCGGAGGAGCAGCAGGCGGTGGAGGAGGCGTGGGTGGCGGTCGACCTCGGGAGTGGTATCGTTGTGAGTAACGCCATCATAGTCTTGTCTGCGCATCATACTCATTGCTCGTGCAGTACGGCGAGAAGCTAGACACATCTCTCGGACAGGAGGGACTCCCCTTCTCGGGTTTGCTCTTCGAGCCCCCCGCCACCCAATCCCACTTTGGCCGACCACCAACCGTGCCCACACCATCCACTGACCCGGACTCCTACATCCCCTCATCCCGATCCACCACCCCCCTCATCCCCCCACCACACGACCCCTTCTTCCTCCCGCCGCCGTTCATCCCGTCCCACCCGCACCTGCGTGACCTGTGCGAAAGCGCCGCGCAGCACTTGCGCGAGGCGCACGCCAAGCTAGAGGATGATGTGCGGCACTTCTTGGGGGTGAAGACGATGGAGCTGCGGGATTTGGAGGAGCGGGTGAGGGGGGAGGTGGAGGTGCTTTGGGAGAAGTATCAGGCTGGACCCGGGAAGGGGGAGGAGACCAAGCAGCGGAGTGCGAGCCATAGTCGGACGAGGGAGAGTGTCTCGAAGGGGTCGGGAGTGGGTGCGGGCGGGGGAACAGGCGCGGACCAGAGCAAGTTCCCGCCGCTCAAGGAGCCCAAGGTCGAGCCAAAGAGATCGTTCGCCGATCCGACTTCTCGCCAGACGGCGAAGGACAACCCCATCCTCCACGCCGCCCTCTCCCCATCTACCAGCGCCGTCCCAGCCGGTACATCCCTCCTCGCCCAATCCCTCTCTGCCAACTCGTTCTACCCGCCGCCCTCGGCGACACCCACATCGAACGCGCATGTTCCTACGGCGTTGCGAGACGAGGTTGACGATACGATACAAGAGGTATCGAGGACATACGGGACCAAAGGGGACAGTCGCGCCGTGGCGATGAGCTATGTGTTTAGCAACCTCTCAGAGAACATGGGCGGGGAGAGCGCGTCGCTAGCGCGCCAGCAGGCCGCGCAGCACGAGCAGGAAGAGGAGGAAGCGGAGGAGGAGGCGATACCTCAGAATAAGGACAAGGATAGCTGGATAGACGAGGAGACTCAGATGGCGAGGAGGCCGATGCCGAAGGATATGCTGGACTCGGTGGTGGAGGAGGATGCGGTGGAGGGGAGGACGCCGAGGGCTGGGGAGAAGAAGCTGGATGGGGAGGAGCAGGGGAGTAAGGAGGGCGGGAAGGGGAAGGGGAAGGCGGTCAAGTTTGATGAGCCGGAGAAGCCGGAGAGGGCGGTGAAGGAGGCAAGTGTGGATGAGTCGGACCAAGAAGGTCAGTTAGCAGGCTGTGTAATACTGTCCGTGTCGTTTAACTAACTGGCGCTGTTAGACTACGTGTTTGACTTTGAGCTGGACGAGCCCACTCAGCCGCCAAACAACTCCCTCCCGTCCCAGAGTCTCTTTGCCGGCCTCTCCCCCTCTTCCCGCACGCGAAACATGGTGGAAGCCAATCTGTCGTACACCTTTGCCGCCGATCTCCCCTCCCACCGCGCTGCATGGCGCCGTATCGAAAAGAACGGCTCCATGTACGAAGCCCTTCGCCGCGGCCCGCACTCCCCAGAGGACGATGACCCCGACGTCGATGAAGGGTCTATCAGCAAGCTAGCCACCTCCGTACCCATCGCCATTCATCCCATCCGCGCTGGCAAGTCCAACGGCGTGATACCTCCCCTCCAGCGCAAGACCTCCCTGTCGGACAGGCAGGGTATGCTTGTACCCCCTCTCCTCGCGGCGATGCGCGAAAAGGGCGTAGCGCGCCGCGATTCCCTCGGTGTGGGGATCCCGCCCCCACGCGGCAGGCCAGATGCGAAGCGCAAGTCGTCTCGCTCGGCGAGCGTGTCGCGCGAGCGCGACGCGGTGCAGTCGTATGCTGCCGACCCGGGGGCGGCGTTTGAGTCGCTGGCGGATGGGGATGATGATGATGAAGATGAGCAGGAGGGGACGGTGAGAGATAAGGGGTTTATCCCGCCGCATGTTTTGGCGAGGAAGGAGGATAGTAAGGAGTTGCCGGATGTAGGGTGGAGGAGCATGGCCACGTAGGCCAGTGTAGGCGACCGGGCGCGGATTGGGAAAGGGGGTCGGGGCTGGGGCAATCGTTGTATATAGGTGAGAAGAGCGGGTGTTGGGCTGTTCATGGACTGTGGCTTGGTGACAGGATCATATGGGTGTGCGTAATGTGATGCAGCACATGATGGCTGTGACTGATCCTGTTCTCATTGCGGCGACTACAATATCTTTTGACTATCTTTTGACTATCTACAGTATTGTCCACTGACCGTCTATTCTACGCATTGTGTTTCTTCACAAGGCCCACGCTTTACACTCGTCTGCGCGCCCAGCAGTTGGGTATCAGGTTCATCCCAGGCGCTGCTTGGACGTGCCCTCGGGGACTGTCATCAAGCGAGATAGCACTGGCCTGCCTGTCGACCTTCTCGGACGACGACCCCTCCCCATGGGCAGCGTCGTTGGTACCAGCCAGGTTGACCTGGGGCACCGTGGAGGAAGAGGAGAGGTGGTGGTGAGTGTGGAGATAGTGAGGGTCGGCGCCGGCTGAGGGTTGACGATCATCAGCTAACGGTCCAGAAAATGGAAAGCCAGTTTACTCACCGTAGTCATACGCGAACTCTCCGAGGAAGGTGTAGTCCATCCCCGCTGTCTCCGTCTCCCCGTCCACCCCCAACCTCAGGAACCCCCCCGGGAAGAAGTGCATCCCCAGCACAGCGCAGTCGTCACCCCAAACGACCACGCGAACCCCGCCACCATGTCCCCGATCTGGTACCCAACCTGCACCCAGTTGTGGTCCAACCAACCACCAGGGATCTCGGTGAACCCGTCGAAGCCCGCGACGGAGGCTTGGGCGAAGATGCCGGTGAAGATGCAGCCGACCATGCCGCCGATGCCGTGGGTGGCGAAGACGTCTAGGGTCTCGTCGACGCGAAGGAGGAGCTTGAGCTTGGTGGAGAAGTTGCAGGCGACGCCAGCGACGACGCCGATGCAGACCGCAGCGGCTGAAAAGCAAGGTGAGGTCAGCAAGTAGTCCGGGGAGGGGAGTAGAGGAGGAAGAGACTCACGAGCACCGACGAAGCCAGCTGCAGGAGTAATCCCCACCAGGCCAGAGATCGCCCCCGAGCAGAACCCAACTGCCGACCATTTCCCCTCATACAGATAATTACAGATAGTCCACCAACATCCACGCCACACCACCCACCGCAGCCGCCAAGTTGGTCACCACGCACGCCTGCACTGCCCTCAAGTTCGCGCTCAGCGCCGACCCGCCGTTGAACCCGAACCACCCAAACCACAGGAACACCGTCCCGAGCGCAACAAAGCTCGCGTTGTGCGGGCGGTAAGCCACCTCAGCGGTGCCATAGCCCTTGCGCTTCCCGAGGTAAAGCGAGATCGCGAGGGCGGCGGTGCCGGAGGAGATGTGAACAGGGGTGCCACCGGCAAAGTCCAAGCCTCCGAGGACGAAGGACCAGCCGTTGGCGTTCCAGGTCCAGTAGACGATGGGGCAGTAGACGATGGTAAGCCAGCAGAAGAGGAAGACCATGATGGGGCCGACGCGGGCTCGCTCGGCGAAGCCACCGATGGCGAGGACACCAGTGATGATCTGGACAGATATATAGGTCAGCGAAAAAGCTGATCATAGAACTGAGGGAACGTGACTCACGCAGAACATGCACTGGTAAATGCAGAACAAGAGCGCTGGGAGGCGACTAGACCCCGCAGACTCCTCCGCCAGCACCCCCTTGAGTCCGAAGGACTTCAAGTTGCCAAAGAAGCTACACCCTCTTCCCGTAAGCCCAGATTGCTCACTTCGCTAGCTTCGAGTGGACTCACGCATTCCCAGTCTCTGAGAATGTCAACGAGTAGCCCCAGAAGAACCATTGGAACGACGCGACCCCAACTCCGGCGATGGAGAGGAAGATCATGGACAAGGCATTCTTGCGACGGAGCGGACCCGAGTAGAAGAGGCCGACACCGGGGACCATGATCCACACGAGGGCCATGCAGGTCATGACTATTGAGTTGGTGGTCAGCAGCCGGCAGATAAAGAAAGCGGGAACGAGAGGAAGGGCTTACTCCACGCGATGTCACCATTGTTGTACAAGGCAGGGGTTCCGTCGTCGGTGTAGTAAACGGTGTCAGAGGAGGTCAATGTGTAGGAAACGTTGACCATTGTAGTGCAGCTCGGTTTTATAGTCTACGGACGGCGGAAGCTGGAAGGTGGCTGTTTAACGGAACATGCTGTGGGAGGCCTTGACAGCTCCTATACCCGCCCAGGCCAAAAAGTAGAAGGGATAAGAGATCAGCCACGAAACCTTTGAGTCAACATCTCAAGACCGGGCATGCCAGCCCATTGGTCGACGAACATCCTTATCTCGAAGAAAGCTATGTCAATAGCGTCCAAAAGTAGCTAACAGTCAGTGTGAGACATCTGGTGGGGGGCAGGAGACGATAGTGGGATTGTTCATTGGCTGTGTGTCGTATCTCGTATCAGAGTTGGCTTAGCAGTTTTCGGATGCTGCGAATACTGTTTGTAGTGGAACTGGAAGCACGAAACGTTCCTAACAGAGAGCTCGAAGAGTTCAAGGAACGAAGGCCTTTGCGATACTCAAGAACGCTATGGGGAGGCTCCGGCAGCTGCCTTCATGAGTAACGGCATATTGGAAGACGCAAGTATAAGCTCCCGTTAGCTCGACATGTGAGACAGCCTGAGAACGGGAAGACCGAACGGAGTGTGGAAGGAAAATCAGCGCACGGTAAAGCTTAAAGTAAAGTTAGTGTGTGTGTCTAGGCGACCGCGGTGGCGCGATGGATACAAGCTGACGGAGGCCGTCGGCAGAAGGACGGGGAAATCTGGGTACCTAGCTTACAGAATGGTGGCTTGGATATGCTTGACAAGCTTGACAAGCTCTACAAGCTAGACCAGAGAAGCTTGACAAGCATAACTTTGGAAATATGATACGCACAATCCTGGATTTTGAGGGTGCTCGGTGTCGCCCGTATCGCCAATCGTGATTGGGCGAGTCAAAGTGTGGTATGGGAGCTTACATAGGCTGGTAAGTGTAGAAGGGGAAGTTGGAGAGGTGAGTCGACGCGACTGGCCTTGACGCCGCATCTTCAGCTAGCCCGGTTGTGAGTAATCCCGACAACGCATGATCATGCATGTATATGCACCCCTACGCCCCTACCTCTGTCTTCACCACATTCTCCGCCGCCCTCTCCACCTCTCCTTCACTGCTGACACCCCCCAGCGGCTTCCCGTCTGCGCCCTTTATTCTTCCGAGCAGCACAGCCGTCGCTCGCCGCAGGTTGACCGCCTCTTCTTCTGTCGCGTCGCCCGTGCCGGCCCAGCGGATTTTGCAGTTTTCGTCGATGAGGAAGACGTAGCCGAGGAGGGAGTTGGACATGGATAGGGGTCGGCGGATCTGTAGAGGGGTAAGACAGGCGGGTGGTCAGCTTCTGACTGACTGGTATGGGTCGGGTGCGGAGAAGGTGAGAGACGTACGTCGATCTGAGACCACTCGCCGCTGGAGAGCATGTAAGATCCCCACCGCTCTTCCGGTATAGAGCGTTTGATGGAGTTGATAGAAAACTTGAGGAGCATGGACTTGAGGAGGTTAGGCTGGTAGTTGATCTAAACGATTCATAGTCAGCAATGCTAAGTCCTCAACAAGGCTTGAGGGGCTCAGCAGTATGGGAGAACCATAGACGCACCTGAATGTAATTGAAGTGCGGGTGGCCTTCCACTGACTCCAGAGTCGGTCTCACAAACGACTGGATGTGCTCGTCCGCTATCCGCGTGCTGGTAACGCCAACAATGGAGACTTTGCCCTTGCAAAGGTCGGTGGTGTGGACGGTTTCATGCAGAAGAGAGCTTCCTGAGATATCAGGGAGATACAAGGCTTTCTGTGGATTTGGGCAGCATGTCAGTGGAAGCACTAGCTGGTAGCATGTAGCAATGTCGCAAGGGGAACACTCACGTCTTCACGAATGAGGACATTCGGCGCTTGCCAGAGTTTGTAGCCCCCCTCTTTCCGCACGGCGTGATAGTCATGAAAGTACCCCTGCTTAGCTTCATTCCATCTACCAGAATTCCAGACGGTAAGCCAACGCCCAAGAAGTCACGGGCAAGATAAGGAGCAGACACGACGTACAGATCATCCTTGATCGTTTTTGCTCGCTTCTCGTCTTTTGCCTCGGCCTTCTGCTGCTCTGGGGTCTTCGGCGCGGAGCTGGGTGGCTTTGGTACACCCAGTGGCCGTGATAAGGGGGGCGGCTTATACCCCCCGTTGGGGTCAAGTGGACTGGACTCCCTGAAGCGATTACGACCGGTCTTGGGGCCGCTGCTTGAGCCAGCTGGGGGGAAAGGGGTGGTGGAGGCAAGTCGGGCGGAGTGGAAAATGGCAGAGAAGGATTGCCGAGGGAGCGGGGAGGCAATCGAGCGGAGGGGAAGCCTGGGCGGCATTTTGAATGGGGTATGTATAGCTTTTGTTGTAGCTGAGGTAGTCCATAGATGGTGCTTGAAGACCACGATGGATGCAAGAGAAGATGGCCGAAGTTTAGTCCACGTCATCAGATATTGATTGCCGAGAGGTGGCGAGCCGAAGAACGAACGAAGTCAAGCATCCAGCGACGACGTCCATGTATTACTCTGTTCTCAAAAGCTATATCCTCATTGACCTAGCCGTCTCGCAATGCTCCGGATACCCAAGGCCTCTGCGCTCGTCCCCCGAGTCAACTCCCTCGCACCTTCGTCGAAGGTACTGGTCCCCAGCCGGCATGCGACCTCTTCTGCTCACGTAGGTCTTTCCTTTGAGCTACTTAGAGACGGGCGTCAAAGCTGACATGCGGCCCGGCACAGACACTGAGGCCCGCAGGAACTATCACGACTCTGCCCAACAAGGTTCGGGTAGCGACAGAGAACCTTCCAGGTCACTTCCATGCTGTGGGGGTGTATATCGACGCGGGGAGTCGATTCGAGAGCCCGAGGACGAGCGGGGTGTCGCATCTCATTGACAGACTAGCCTTCAAGGTCAGCTGCAAATGTGGTGAGACAGGAGGCCATCGCTGATATCTAAGCTGAATTCAGAGCACCGACAAACACACCGACGCCGAGATGACCACCCTCATCGACGGCCTGGGCTCTCAAATCACTTGCGCGTCCTCTCGTGAAACGATCTTCTACCAATCCACCGTCTTCCCCAAATCCCTCCCCCTCGCCCTCGAACTTATTTCTTCCACTATCCGCCATCCTCTTCTCCTTCCCGAAGAGCTCGCCGCCCAGAAAGACGCTGCGAGCTACGAGATCCGCGAGATCTGGGCCAAGCCCGAGCTCATCCTCCCCGAGATCTTCCACACCGTCGCCTTCCAGGACAACACCCTCGGCATGCCGCTGCTGTGTCCGGAGAGTCAAGTGGACGTGCTCGGCGAGGCGGAGATCCGTGGGTTCATGCGCGACTGGTACAGGCCGGAGAGGATGGTCGTAGCCGGCGTGGGGATGCCGCACGAGGAGCTCGTCGCGTTGACAGAGAAGTTCTTTGGGGATATCCCAGCTTCGGACAGTCTGCCGGCAGGAGCGGGCGTAGGTGCGGGGCTGCTGCACCCGGGGGCACAGGCGCAGCCGGCGGGGAGCAAGTCGTTTGCGACAACGTCGGCACTGCCAGTGTCGGACGATTATGCGCAGCTTGCGAACGCGCGAGCGGTGTACACGGGGGGAGAGCAGTATATCCAGAGCCCGGATGACGAGTTTGTGCATCTCCACATCGGCTTTGAGGGCCTGGGAATTCACGATCCCGATATTGTGAGTTGAACAATCCTTTCAACAACGAGTTGTGAGGTCTTCGGCTGACGACTTCGTAGTATGCTCTCGCGACTCTGCAGACGCTTCTCGGTGGGGGCGGCAGCTTCTCTGCCGGTGGTCCTGGAAAGGGCATGTACACCCGCCTCTACACCAAGGTCCTCAACCAATTCCACGCTGTCGACTACTGCGCCGGCTTCCACCACTGCTACGCCGACTCTGGCTTGTTCGGGATCGCCGCGAGCGTGTACCCCCAGTTCGCGGGGCGGATCGTTGATATTGTAGCTGGCCAACTGCATGCGCTCACGGGGCCTATGTATGGCGGAATTGACGAGAAGGAGGTGAAGAGGGCGAAGAACATGTTGAAGAGCACGTTGGTGATGGCGTTGGAGAGCCGGCTGACCGCTGTTGAGGGTGAGTTTTTTGAGCGGTACCTCGTTGGCCCAGTCTTTCTTGACTGACAATACCGCGCTACTTGTAGACCTCGGCCGCCAAGTCCAGGTCCACGGCCACAAGGTCCCCGTCGAGGAGATGTGCGCCAAGATCGACGCACTCACCATGCAGGACCTCTACCGCACTGCCAACCGCGTCCTCCGGCCGAGCGCGGCGTCGGGGCGCCTCAACTATGGGCTGGGGTCGGGCAAGGCGACGATCGTTGCGCAGGGGAAGGACCTGAGCGCGCTGGGAGATGTTGGCCGGACACTGAAGGAGAAGTGGGGGCTGGGCGTCTAGACGAGGGGACGGATGGCAGGTCGGAGACATTTGTATTGCTAGATCTTACACCACGAGCATGAACACTCTCTTCCTTGCACCGTACTTGACGCGAAATAGAGTACATCGCCCTACTTCGCCCCTGTCCTAGTAGTACAACAAGACCCCGCTCGACTGGCCATCAACACCGCTCAAAGATCCTAAACAGATCCGGCAAGTTTGCCACCTGACTCACATCCACCATCTTCTCTTTCGGCCAGCTCGTATACTGTCGAAAACTTGGGAAGAGGGCATGCTCCAGCTGCCAGAGCTGATGCGCGACTTCTTCCGAGGTGGGTGCGGTGTCGACGGGCCCGTCTGGTGAGATGGAGGTGGATGGGGGAATAGGGGCATCGCTGAATGGGCGGGGGGAGTAGAAGAATGCGAGCTCGCGAAGAAAGGTCATGAAACACTCCTTTTCGCCGTCCCAATCGACCTGTTGTTGAGGCCCTGAATCAGCAGGATCATACCGTGAGGGTGAAATTTGCAACTCACGCGTGTACCGAGGCATAGGAGGAAGTGCGGTAACCGGTCGAGATTCGGAGTGAACCCTTTGAGCACCATCGGGAGTGTCTCGACCATGCCGTCTTCTGAGATGGAGAGCGAAAAGTACTCGTCCAGCATCTCTCGCCTGTCAATCAGAAGTGTAGCAATACTCTGAGAAGAGACAAAGTCAGCTATCAAACGCGTGCAGATACGGAATAGCAGTAGCTCACCTCGACGACGTTCTCGACATCCAACCCCGCCTCCTTCAAGCCAGCCTCGTCCTCAGCTGCCAGCCTCAGCAAGGCTCTAAGGCTCGGTGCAGGTTCTAGTCGTAATCGGTTAAACGCCCCGAATTGTCGTAACCCGAGCTGGTAGAAGTGCTCATCACTGTTGATGTGGTTAGCAAATCGGTCAAGAGAACGGGAGAGAGCGCGTACCCTAATGATGCGTGGTTGACAAGGAAGAGTTTTGTGTTGTGCTGCACTAGCGACAAACACAGATCTCGGTCTACGACACCGACAAAGGCGTGACGCTGCAAGATCTCGTTAAGCTCTGACGAGTTGTCGTATCAGCTCTCTGGGTCTCGTTCAGATACAAACCAATGACCCACCTGAGCTACCGCCCTTCTTTGCAGCCTTTCTCAGCTCCTGGATACTCGTGAAGTCGCAAACGCTCTCCGGAATCTCCTTCCCTTTCCCTTTATCCCGTCCTTCGCCGTCTCCCGCGTTCCACATCACCGTCGCCTCCCTATCCCCCTCCTCATCCTCCTCTTCCAGCTCATCCTCTTCGTCCCCTTCCACTACCCCGCGCCGCTTGGCTGGGCGCTCCTCGCCTCCCTGCTCGGCGAACCCAGAGAGTTGTGAGGGGTCCAGCACGGTGAGCATTGAGTCGAGCGTGCGGTTCGTTGGGTCCATGCGGACTTTGTAGTTTGGGGCAGGCTTGGCGCGCGGGAGGGAGGAGGATAATGAGCTGGTCCCGAGGTCGGGTTTGGAGGAGGAGGCGCCTGGGAGGAGGGTCTTGAAGGTGGTCAGTTCGCCTCGTGGCTTGCTAGACGGATGAGCCAGAGAGTGTAGGAGACATGCCTGAACGGTAAAGGAGCGAGATACGTTTGCGCCGGCAAGAGCTGATTGAACAGCAGCAACAACGGCTTCGATCATTCCGTCCTCGTTGAGAAAGTGAACTTCGGATTTGGTAGGATGGACGTTGACATCGATCTTGGTCGGGTCGATCTCAAGGCTGAGGAGAGAAGATGTGGTCAGAACGTTCACCAGCGTTTGCCAGCACGCGCGGTACCCACCTGAGATATGCCCATGGGGACGAGCCCTTGGGGAGATACGCCGTGTACAGCGAGTCGATAGCCTTCTTGATCTTGTTGGACTCGACCAGGCGGTCTAGATGAATTAATCAGCTAGCAGTCGCAGAAACAACTCGAAACACACAAGCACAAGCTCACTGTTGATGAACAGAAGCCAGCCTCCCTTCCTAGTCCAGTTGCTATTCGCATTGCTCACCCAACCCCTGCATTTTGCCCCAAGCTTCTCAGCAGGCTGCAGCACCGTCTCTGGCACCTCGAGAAGCTCTGACGCCAGTGAAGGCGTGTACAGCACCGCAATGTTGGCCTTTGCGGTGGACCCAACCTGAGTGGAGATGTCGGGCAGGGCGGTGCCGGCCTTCTTGCAGACCCAGGCGACATGCGGGTTGTGGATGGCGTACTTGGTGATTACGTCCAGGATGCGATTGTACTCGTCCGAGAGGGATTTGAATGCTCGCTTTCGAAGGGGCATGTTGTAGAACAAGTCAGAGGCCTGCAAGGGGAGTAAGCTTCGGTCTTTGTGGTGCGTGAGGCAGCGTCACTCACGGTGATGACGGTGCCCTGGTTTGCTGCTGTCGGCTTGGGATCGGCAGATGCACTGCCCTTCGCCGGTACAAGGCTTCCGTCTTGGTATAGTGCCCTGCCGTTTGGTCAGCAAAGTCACCCTCTCTGAACGTATCCGGTACACTCACTTGTAGCCGGCCCCCCCTTCTTTCGTCTTAGTCACCACCTCCACATGGCTGCAATAGCTGATACTCGCCAACGCCTCCCCTCTAAACCCGTACGTCCCAAGCTGCTGCAGGTCCTCGAACTTCTGCAGCTTAGACGTGGCGTACCGCTCGCACAGTAGAGGTAGGTCATCCTTGTTGATGCCATGACCGTTGTCTGTGATCTGGAGCAGCTTGAGCCCGCCGTCTTTGACGGATACGCGGATGGAGGTGGACCCGGCGTCAAGCGAATTCTCAAGAAGCTCCTTGATAGCGTTGGACGGGCGGTGGATGATCTGAGAAGTGGGCCACAGGCGTCAGGCGTGTACGGAGTGGGTGACGCGACTGGACATACCTCGGCGGCAGCGATCTGGTTGATCACGTCCTTGGAGAGCTTTTTGATCGGCTTGGGGCCCGATGGCTCATACGACTGAGCATCCACCTCCATGTCTTGCGCAGCCATGACTCGGAGATGACTATTGCTGGACGCAGCGGCAGACTCAGAGATTGTATGACAATTTATAGAAAGCAGAAGACGATGGAGGCGGCGCGACCGTAGTGATTGCGACGCGACTGCAAATCAAGTCCCCTTGGTCTTCTGTCACGCGGCACGTCCATTCTCGCTCGCCGGTCCACTACTTTACAAGCTGTCTCATCACTCTCCATCTACCCTCTTAAAATATCTCCCTTTATCGTCGGCAATGCGGTTTTGCCGACTCCACATGTAAAGCATCAACACCGCTCAACCTATTGATAACGGATACACCACGCCATGTCCGCATCTGCCGACGTCGCCGGCGGCTCTCCCGCTCCCCATCCTCAACTGCCCCGCAACTCTCCGCCACCGCGTGCTTTCCCGGCTTCTTCGCCAGGCTCCTCAACCCTACCCCCACATGACACAGCATCACTATCACCCAAAGCTCCAGCGCACAGGGTGCCAACTGCAACGGATACTGAAACACATTCGATCCCGGAGACGCCGGCGGATACGAGGTTTGACATGCAGGAGGGCGTTATCGATCTTCGCACAGGTACAGACTACAGCAAGTGAGCAACCTCGACCCTCTCTTTGGTGACTGTGTTCGCACGCTTGCTGACGGCCACTACAGGTTCCCTGACGTATACGAGTATCTGCAACTGGTCGGAAAGAATCTTGGAAATCACGGTAGCGCGCTGGAACTTGCTGAGAGAGGCAGGTGCCATCTGAAACTATGTATGGCCAAAGGAGAAGGGTAAGTCTTTGCCGCCTTTCTGTGGTCGTATCAGGTATAGCTGACTGACTCGTGTTCCGCAGTCTCTTTGTCCCACCCGAGCAGTACATCACCACCCCCGATCCCGCCCCTGGCCCCATCCGCTACAACGAGGCTGTCGCTCTTGAGCAACCTCCTTTCACCGCCAACACCTGGGCCAAGCTTCTCGAGACACATCTCTACGATATCGGTGAAGTGGCGAGGGTGCGGCTGGAGGATGATTATCCCGACTTGTGCGATTGGCTCCGCAGGAGCCAATGCATCAGAGTTGTGAAGGGGCTGGGTTGGGCGATCGGAATCACGCCTCTGAACAGAGCTTCGATAGATACCCGAGTCCTTTTGGTTGGTCACATCTCTTACAGGCTGAGTCCCATCGTATGGCAGTGCTGATGGCATCACCCAGACCAACATCCGAGCACCTATTCCTCGATTCCAGGGAGACCCCCCGGTACCCCATTCGCCAGAGTACACAGAACTTCTCACCGACCTCTACCACACTCAGCTCCACCCGGTCGGGTGGGCCCTTCAAGAGCCAGCGTACAACCAGGCAGGGATCTTGGCGAAGATCAGCTGTTTTCTAGCCGAACGACGAGGCATGTCTGTGGTTAAAGTCCCTCTATCCTCCGGACGTTACGACGCACCTTGGTCCAACTGGAATGAGGAAGCTGAGCTCCGGGACGTGGCGACGCGCGACCCAGAACTCTTCGATATCTATGAAGAAGAGAGGCGTCGGGAGAAGGCAAACCCTGTCCTGGACTACACTGGGATGGATGTCTGGGAGCTGTGTGCAAGGGCGAAGGCAGGGTGGTGTATCCACGATGAGCCGAGGGGGTGCTGTTGGGAGTGTGTGGACACGTTTGAATCAGAGAAGCCGCCCAGGTCTGGTCGTGAAGAGCGCTTGGATTCTTAGCTGGTAACCGCGGTACACTTGGCGATCGTAGGCAAGTGGCTGTACCTAAAGACAGAGGGAGGGCAGGGGGGGGGCGACTTGTAGCATAGCACTTAAGAGAGGAGTAAATGAGACGAGCGATCTGTACAGTTCATCATACAGTCATGTGACATCCTCCAGTTATGCAGTACTACATATGTGGCAGTCTGCCACCGAAGCTTCGAGACGTCTTCTTGAGCGTCGTGACACGATGGTCGGACCACGGGCGAGCGAGCCTTCGGATGATGGACGATTCCTTGCTCGGCTGACGAACAGCTTTTCCTTGAGAACCTGGACAGATATGATAGACATTTGTCCTGCATAGCACGTTAATCTATGAGGTGTAGCAGAGGAAGATGCGGAAAGATGATTCATGGAGGATAGACGGGCGTACGGGCGGGACCCAGCCACCATGGACGCCTGCGGATTGCGGTGGAGGCGGAGGAGCTGCTGCCTGGGCTGATCTTGGGCGCTCTTCGGCTCACGTCTCCTCGTTAATAGATGCCCTCACCCCTCGCCATGCATGCCATACGAACAGGATAGGCACTACAGACAGATGTTTATCTCAACAGTATACATAGTTGGGTTGGGGGGGGACGCCACCACCTTTAAGTAAGTAGTTGGGGGCGGAGATGAGTGGATGTGCGGTCCGACGCGGGGAGATCGCGATTCGATGATCTCATCTTCTCGACTGGTCTTTGTTGCCATGAACTTGCCATCTCTCCATCCACTTCATCTTCAAGCATCCCCCACCAGCTCCTGACCATATATACAGTTAATCTGTTCCCTCCCATCGGCATACACATCATTTCAGACTCGGCCACTCAGTGCTCGGGACCCAGCAGCCCGCCTTCACCATGCCGGTCACTGTGAGCGAGCCCCACCGCCACAAGCGTCACTACACCGTCCGCAAGTCGCCATACCTTGTCTCCCTCATCTTCCTTTTGGCGGCCACCTCTCTCACTCTCTTAAACATCTATGTAAGCCCAGTTCTGTGTGGAAACCGGAGTGGATGTATGATACGCGTACACGGGCCCAGCTGATGTTGTTTGTCTGCGAAACAGGTCCCCAAACTCATCCATGTGATGGGTCGCAGCCCCGGGCCTACCCAGTTTGAAACCAGGTGAGCTATTCAAACATTAGAGCCCCTACAATGTACCTAACTGACATATGGCGGTTCAACAGATACGGTCTCTACAGGCGGTAAGTCCCCCCTCGCCACTCTTCCAGCTTGCCAGCCCCGCCCACCATGCTCCTTTCTTCGGCCGAGCTGACTATCCTTCTCTCTACTTCCCGTAGCTGCACTCGCTCCCTCGCCACACCTAACGCGACCTTCCTCGCCTCTGCTCACCCTCTCCCCGAGCCTGGCGCGCCTTTCGTGACGGGCTTATACGGTGTCGAGGGTATAGAGGGGCCAATTGGCGGGCCTATCGAAGGTGACGGGCACGAGTGGGTATGCCAGGGGTTCCCCACTAGGTGAGTTTGTCGCAAGTGTTCATTGCTGCTAGAATGAAGGGGATCGCTGGTCAATGCTGATGTCAAAACAGGTCTGAATGCCAGCAGTTCGGCGAGAAGTTCTGTGTCCTCTGGTCCACTGCGGGGTACTCGGCGCAGCTCTCGCTCGTCCCGTGCTTGGCTAGTTTGATCAGCCTGCTTTTCATCTTCCTGCACCGAGGTACGACCATCCTCCAGACCCCTCGGTGTGACCCATCACAGTGAAGGTTGAGGCTGACATGAATCGCGTGTAGGCGAGCGAACGGCCCGCGCCAAGGCCAGACGGCAGCAGTGGAAGCTCGTCTCTGGGACGATGCTCATACACTGTGTGCTCCAGATACTCTCGATCGCTTTGATCTTGCATGTCTTCAGGACCGACGAGCGATTCGAGACAAAGGGGAGCCATTTGGGTATGTCTTACCTCGTCTGATTGGCAAGACAAGGCTGACTGGATGGTGTTATAGACGCGTCGTTCTCGTACGGTGTGGCCTCGGCTGTCGTATCTGGCGCCGCCGCTCTCTTTTTGACCTTCACTGGTATTGCCGCTCGTAAGTTCACTCTATCGAGTCGCCGCCCTTCCCGCTTGATGCTGAGCGTCCTCCGATCACGCAGGTGCCGGCAAACAATGGGCCGCCGGCAAGTCCGCTCGCAAATCCCGCCGCCACCGCCGCACCCGCTCCGGGCGCGTCGTCCCCGTTCCCGAGGGCACGCACGTTCCCCCCGAGGAGGCCGTCACCGTCGGCGAGGTCAGGCTTGTGCAGGAGGGCGCAACGGAGAGGACGGGTCTCTTGGAGGGGCAGGAGGGGAGTGTGGCGGGCGGGAGCGGACAGAGGGCGACTGACTCTGCTGTTTGAGGTCGGGGAGTGAGACTCGAGGAGGAGGCGAGGTGAAGATGTAGAAGAGGGTGAACGACGCAATCTTTACGCGGTGAGGTGAACTAGAAAGGGGCAAAGTGCGAGAAGAGAGAGACCAGCACCTGCTAGTGTGCATATCAAGCGTGTGAACGAGCCAGAAATGTAGCCAGACCATACTTAATCAGATTACCCTATCTCCTAGACAATGTATATGATGTGTTCTCGCTGCGCCAAGAACAACTGGCAGTGTCCACTTTACTACCTGTGCATGTGATGCGTGTGTGCGATATGCCTATGCTATGCGAGATACCGAGACTATACTATACTTAGATCGATTCGTACACCCCTTCTCTCTCTCCCGCTTCTCCCTCCTCTTCTCTCCCAAGTTTCTCTACACCTTGCTGAGGAAGTTGGAGATCGACAGCTCTGCATACTCATCCTCTGGCGGCAGATCCTCCAATCTACATGATCATCTTATCAGCTCTGTTTCCAAATGAATGCTCGAGAACAAGACAGCTGAACGAAGACTCACCCCTCGAGCATCTTGCTCATCGACGTGGGGCCCGACGACTCGGCCTTGGCCTTGGCCGGTTCACCCTCGGCGCTGACCTTGAACAGGTCGAGCACCTCTCCAGTGTTCATGGATCCCAGACCGGCGTTCTGCTGGGTGACCACCGACGAAGCGATGTTGATCTTGAATCGTTGCAGGCTGGAAGAGGCGTTAGCTATGCGCGCACGCAGAAAAAAGATAGCTCACCCCATGATCTTCTCCTCAAGCGTCCCCCGTGTTATCAGCCGATACACATTCACCACCTTCCTCTGCCCCAGCCTATGGGCCCTATCCATCGCCTGCAGGTCCTTCATCGGGTTCCAATCGTGATCCACAAAGATCACCGTATCCGCACCCGTCAAGTTCAGCCCCAGCCCACCGACACTCGTCGTAAGCAGCAGCACGTCAATCCGCGGGTCCGCGTTGAACGTCTGCACGATAGCGTGCCGCTTTCGCGGGTCGGTGGACCCGTCCAGGCGCATGTATGAGACGGTGGGCATGTGCGTGCCGAAGAGGTCGCGCTCGATGAGGTCGAGCATGGGGCGCAGCTGGCAGAAGATGAGGACACGGTGGGTGGTGACGTCGTCGGCGAGCTTGTCGGGCGGCAGGCCAATACCGCAGTCGGTGAGCAGTTGCCTATTCATCCCCGTCAGCTCGGTAATTGATGGCACCCAAAACGCGCGAGCAAACATACCTGAGCGCCTCCATCTTGGGCGCATGCGACAGATCGTGCAACCCAGGCCCACCCCCAATCTTCGCCTGAATCTCCTTGAACCTCTCTGGCGCCTTGTCCAACACCAGTGCCGGGTGGTTACACAGCTTCCTCAAATACTGCAAGCTCTGGAACACATGCAGCGGCCCGCCATGCGCGCCTGCAGTCGTCTCGATCTCCTGGCCGGCCTCTTCTGCTGCTTGGGAGCGCGAGTACTCGTCGTACAGGGTCTGCTGGACGGCAGAGAGCTCGCAGTAGTAGTCCTGGATGATCTTGGGCGGGAGGTCGCTGAGGACATCCTCCTTGAGGCGTCGGAGGAGGAAGGGGAGGACTTGTTTGTGGAGGGCTTCAAGGGCGTTGGCAGCTGTGCGAGGGGAGCGAGTTGTCAGCGAGAGTCGAGAACACGATTGAAGAGGAACCCACCAGCTTCGCGCTCTTTCGGCGTCGCCTTGCCCTCCCGATCCGCCAAGATCGGCTTCGAGAACCTCTCGTTGAACATCCTCTCATTCCCCAGGAACCCGGGCATCAAGAAATCAAACAGACTCCACAGCTCCAGCACGTTATTCTGGATCGGCGTACCGCTCAGCAACAACCTATGCTGCGCCTTGATCTGCTTGACAGCCACCGCGAGCTTCGTCTTGGTGTTCTTGATGATGTGCCCCTCGTCCAGCACGCAGTACAAAAAGCTGACTTTGGCAAGCTCCGCGACGTCCGACCGGACTGATTCGTACGACGAGATTATCACGTCATACTTGCCCAGCAAGCGGCGTAGCCCCGCGCGCTCGGACGCCGTGCCGACGTACTGCAGCGGGCGGAGGTGCGGGGTGAATTTGAGGATCTCGTGGTACCAATGGCCTGTGAGGGTGGGTGGGCACACGATGAGAGAGGGGAGGTGGGCGGAGTCGACGGAGCGGGTGGCAGCGTGGCGGACGGCGCGCTCGTGGTGCTTGCTCGCGACGATACAGATGCTCTGCAAACTCTTCCCCAGGCCCATGTCTGTAGTAATGTTCCCGTTAGTTGCCATAAGAATCTGAAGGGGCAAGCAACTCACCGTCGCAAAGAATTCCGTGAAGCTGGTACTTTGCCAAGAACGCCAGCCAGCTCACACCATCCTTCTGGTACTGCCTCAAATCCGCCTTCACCTCCACCGGGATCACATACTGCTCCGCCTTGCTTCCATCTAACAGCTGCATGAGGAACTTGCGTTCCTCATCGCGCTTCGCCAGGAGCTCTGCCGAGAAGCCAGGTGGGTCGGGCAAGCCGGCTTCGAGGGGCACCATCTTGACGAGGGAGGCGAAGGTGCTGGTGGAGAGGAGACGGACGTGCTCGTCCGGGTCGGACATGCGTCCGAGGATGGGGACGATGAGGAACAGGACGTAAGGGAGTGCTTTGATGTCGAGCAGCTTGATGATGCCTGGAGAGTACGTGTCAAGTCAGTTGCGGCCTACATCTCTGGCAATGGATTGTGTAACTCACGGAATATGGCTTCCACCGCGCCCTGCCTCGAGTACACCCTCCCAGCATCCCCAACAAGCGGCACCACATCATCTACTACCCTCCGCATCCCCTCGTCCGTCATCACATC
This sequence comes from Cryptococcus sp. DSM 104549, assembly GCA_036427605.1. Taxonomy (NCBI): domain Eukaryota; kingdom Fungi; phylum Basidiomycota; class Tremellomycetes; order Tremellales; family Cryptococcaceae; genus Cryptococcus; species Cryptococcus jaspeensis. The sequence continues at coordinate 2,785,778 of CP144046.1, forward strand.
GCACATCGCTGCGAGGCACTGAGCCGCCGTGTGCCGTACGACAGAGAAAGAGCTCTGGAGCGCAGTGATCACGGGGGTGAAGAGCGGGTGGAGGTGCGGATGGAGTATAGGATCAAGTTCGGGGGCGATGAGCCGGAGGGAAGTGAGCGCGTCGATGAGGTCTTGCCCGTCTTGTAGGTTGGCGGAGAGGTCCCTGTCGACTTTCTCGATGTCTGCACCTGGGTTGAGGAGCCGCACGGGTGCCCCGCTGATCCCCTCCCAGAACTTTGGCACCTTCTCAAACAGCTCCGCGCCAAACACCCTCGCAAGCGCTTTGAACGCCTCCAGCGCCCCGCGCCTCGTCACCCGACTCGCCACCTGCTCATCACTCTCCTCCACCACATCTTTCTTCTTCCCCGCACCTCCCTGCGCGGCCTGAGCCGCAGCAGCGCGGTCCTCCACGAGGGAGATTATGCCCTCAGTGGCGCCGGGGCCGGTGGGGGTGAAGACGGGGGTGACGGAGGTGTCGAGGCAGAGGAAGGTGAAGAGGTTTCGGACGACCTTGTCGGAGGGGTTGATGCGGAAGGTGAAGAGGGGGGTGGTGGTGTAGGCGATGAAGGCGGCGACGGAGGAGGCGGCGCGAGCTTGGATGATCTCGTTTTCTTCCTTCTGCTCGGGATGCGTTTGTCAGCCACAGCTCATGCCACCGTCCTTGATTATGAAAGCTGTACAAAGCCAAGCCGACTCACCTTGACGCCATCCATGAGATTCTTGATCACACCCCCAAACTTCCCCGGCATCACCTTCAACGCCACCAGCGCTCCCGCCATCCCTGCCATCACCTGCAAATCATACCTCTCCTTCATCACCGCGAAATACCCAATAGACCCCATCACCTTCCTCTGCCTCTCCCTTATCCCCGGCAACGCATTCTTCGTAGCCGCTTTGCTGAGCTGCTTGGCCAGCGCGTCAAACCGCGTGCTCACGGCGGCATGCGCCGTCGCGAGCGAGAAGACGTCTGCGTCCGCGTCAGCGGATAAGGGGTCGATGCGTTTCGGCAAGGTGGGGATCTTGTCTCGGCCGAGTTTGCCTTCGACGTTGAAGGAAGTGAGGAGGGCCGTGCACTCGGTGTAGATCCGCTGGAGGATGATGGTCATCTCGTGATAAGTGGATGGCGGAGGGGCCTCGATGCGCTCGACAAGCAGAGCAGCGAGTGCCTGCGCAGCAGGGTCGGTCTGGCCGAGAGAGAAGTCTGAGGGGGATGGGTGGCGGGATGTGCTGTCGAGGGACCATTCTTGGATGATAATGCTGGCGAGGAGTGTCTCGTGCGCGCTCGCTGAAGAGAGGTACTGCCGGAGCAGCTCCGTGTCGGACACCTCTGACAAGGCGTACCGCCGAAGCAGCGCCAGGGCCCTCGCCCCCTCGATCCTCGTCTGCAACACCGTATCAACGCTCACCAACGCCATATCCCCCGCCATCATCGCTTTATCCACATTATGCCCCTGGCCCTGACCCGTCTGGCCCGCTGGCCGGCGGAACAGCCCCTCATCCAGCGCAACCCCCACGGGGGTCATCACCATCGCGTACCAGTCTTCCACTTCCGACCCGAGGGTCCCATCCACCCCTTCAGGCGTACCCGCCGTTTCAACTAGAGCAAGAGCAAAAGCCCGAGCCGAGGTGGAACGGATATCGGCGCGTTCCTCGAGGATGAGGTTCTGGAAGAGGAATGAGAAGAAGCCGTCGGAAGCCCAGCGGCGGGGGATGGTGGGGATGGAGGAGACGCGCAGGAGGATGCTGGCGACGGCGAGGCGGACGGAGGCGATGGGGTGACGGGAGAAGGTGTATATGCGGGAGATGAGGTTGGTGGTGTCGCGGGACATGAAGGCGATGACGGGCGGGTGGGTTATGAGTGCGCCTAGAGGGTGGGTGGGTGAGTCTGTAAGCCTAGCTCTACGTTAGAGCAAGAGGACTCACCGAGGAGGTCCATGACAGCACCGGTACTACTACCGAGCTCATCGCCGCCTTCGGCGAGACAGTCCCAAAGGGTTTGCACCAGCCGCGAGAGCTCGTCTGTGGGGAGCCGCGTAGCGAGCGTCTCGGCTATGGGCGAGAGCGCCGACGCCGCGACAGTGCGGACGTCGTCGTCCGAGTCACCCAGTCTGTAGAGATATTAGTCATGGGATGTGATGAGAAGATAGCGATGACTCACGCGAGGATCGCCGCATTCACAACATCCCCCAGAAGATCCAGCCCGCCCTGCTCCCCATCCACCTCCATCCCCCCCTCATCCTCAGCCTTCACCCTTAACAAATCCCCCCTCACCGCCACCTCATACTTCAACCCCAACAACCCCGCATGCCTCACCTCCCACGCATACTTCTCCCCCCTCCCCTTCCCTTCCGCCTCTTTCCCGCGCGCCGCCCATTCCTGTCGCACCATCCCCATCAGTGTATGGTGGATCTCACCCACGCCGAGGGAGTTGATATGCATGAGAACCACGCCGAGTGCTTGGGCGGCGGTTTCGCGCACGGGGGCGACGACGGTGTCGCCTACGAAATCGCCGAACCGGTCCATGAGGAGGAGCGCGAGGAGCTCGCGGGAGAGCCCGCGGAGGACACCCGGGTGGGCCGAGGCGAACTCGCGCCCGAGGGCACGGAGAAGCTCCATCACGCCCAGCGCGGCGCCGTGCCGCACATGCCATGTCGGGTCGTGCAGCGCCGGCGTGACCTCGAGGAGGACGGTGCACCAAGGTGAGAGGCCAGGGGTGAAAGTGAGGGTTTTGAGGGACGCGGCGAGGGTGGGGTTACCATCGGCGTCGAGAGTGGGCTCGACTTGGCCGCCTGAGGCGGCCGCAGCGCGGGCTTTGGCGCCGGGGTCGATGGTGATGACCTCGGATTTGGGCTCGGTCTTGACGGTGGCGGAGCCCCCGGTGGGGGCGGGGGTGGAGGAGGAGCCGGGGGTGTGGTTGGTGGTTCCAGGGGGTGTCGAGTCTGGAGGGGTGGAAGCGCGCGAGGGGGCAGCGGAGGAGGCGCCGTTCAAGCCGAGTTTCTCGTTTAGGCGGCGCATCCTGCGAACCGGGACGAGGGGGCGTCAGCTTGACTCGCGTCGCAAATGGAGTGAAGAAGCGAGCTGACTTGTTGGCCTCCTCGACGAGATTCCCCTTCTTGCGCTTCAGCATCGTGATCTGCCTCGCGCTCAGCCCCTCAAATATATCCGCCGGCGGCTGCGCCGGCTGAGGCGGTTCTGACGGCGCTCGACTCTGCGCCCCCGACCCCTGCCCCGCCTTCTTCCCCCCATCCTCCATCTCCTCATCGTCATCCCCAATGACCTTATCCACATCATCCCCCCACCCTACCGCCTCCCCGAGCCCCAAACTCCCCAGCATGGCTTTCCGCCGCTTAGCGCGGTCGCCTGCTAAGGGCTTGGCGGCGTATTCGCGCCCTGCGGAGGCGAGGAGGAGGTCGCCGTTTTTGAGCATGGCTTGCATGTCTATTGGTTCGCCGGCGTCGGGACCGCCAGAGGCGGAGTCGTTGTCTTTGGCATCGGGAGTGTACGCGGGGAGCTCGCGCGCGAGCAGCCCGAGAGCATGCGCGGCGGCATGCCGCGTATCAGACACCTTGGACTTCAAGAGCGGCAAGATCTTGCCGATAGTCTCGAGCGCATCGTTCCAGGCATCTTGCTCGCCACCACCAGTGTCTAGTGTGATCTGGCCATCGGCGGTGAGAGTGGGTTTTGTGTCATTGTCGGTCTCGATGACATCGGGGTCGACAGCGGTAGAGGAGGAGGGGAGGGCGGAGGCGAGGAAGGCTTTACGTGCGATCTGTGCGATCTGGCGGGCGGCGGTCCGGCGGATTTGGGTGGATGTGCCGTTGTCCAGCAAAAGGATGAGCTTGTCTTGTCTGTCGGCGGGTCAGCTCTGCCCTCCACCCATACCAGCATCGCCGCACACACCTGAAGGACATGCCCGGCGACGATTCAACACGGACGACCTCCACCGGGTTGCCACGTGGTGAGTGTTACGTAAGATAGACTGGAAGGTGGAGGCTGTTCCTGATCGATTTCTGGCGGGCGTGGGCGATTCTCTGTGTGGCCGATTCGTCGCGCGCTTTATCAGGCCTCCTTAAATCCTCGCGCAAAAAATAGGGGCCGGCGTTACCCGGGGTTAAAAGGCGTGGCGGTGGAGACGCGTCCAGGACGCGTGTGCCCACAGGACACGTTTGTGAGGAGGGGAGGAGGAATGCTCGACATTTGTTGCACGACCATGCATGCATTCATGGTGGCCGGTAGTGATGCGCAAGCTGGAGTTGACGTCTGAATGAGCGAATGCAAGCTGAATTGCTGGTTCAGGGGTGATCAAGTGACGAATCGAAGAAGAACGGGCGCTCGCATGTCATTCGCCGGCGCCTCCGTCCAAGATCCATCTGACCATCTCCTCTTCCTCCGGCGCCGACCCGGCCCTCCTCGCCCAGGTTCCCGGCTGTTGCAGCTCTTGCACACACTTTTGGCTAGCAGCACAATAAGCAGCAAGGGCCTGCTGCACCTTGAGGGCTTGAGCCTGAGTGAGTGATCGCCGCTCGCACCCACCCTTCCGCCGGTCCTCGATCCCCCGCCGTTCCACAAGAAGACACCGGTGATGCTCGAGGGCTTTCTCGCCAACAAACAACCCCGCCCCTGCCTCCCCCCTCTGTGCCCTCATATGCCAAGGGGCCATGCAAGGTTATTGCAGCGGGTGTACGTTGTGATGAGGCATCTGGATGTTTGTGCGAACCTTTTTCCTGGTGCAGCGAGGGTAATTACGCGGTGACCCCCTGGCCTGCCTGGCGCGCTGTGGGCTTGTGCCTCTGCTCCGGCGCGGTGGTGCCCCTCACGCAGGGCCGTGCCTTCCGCCACCAGGCACCTGACCCTCTGGGATGTTTGGTCCCCTCAGGTCTTCCTCTTCGGCTGCCCGCTTGAGGTCTCAGCCACCCGCTCCCGATGCCGCCCCCGCGTATAAAGCCCCGGTCCCCTCCCCCCCTCTCTCTTCCTTCTCTTTCCCATCCAGCAAGCACTCTTTTAACGACCACCCGCCAACTATCTCCACGCTCTTTTCACACCGTCACGTTCAAAGTCACAATGTCCAAGACCCTCTTCGTCCTCGCTGCCGCCGCCGTCGGCGCCGCCGTTGTCAACGCCCAGGCCGCTCCCAACTGGGAATACGTGAGTTCACGCGTCGACCAGTGTGAGCAAACACCAAGATATGAACTGACACCTGGCTTCTTCCCATGCAGATCCCCTCCGCGTGCGCCGACTCGTGCTCCGTCACTGTCCAGGCTGCCTACCTCTGTGAGGTGAGTCCACTTCCAGTTCCCGCTATGACCCAGACGCGACTCGTGAACTCGTGACCACCCCCCTCCCCCTCCCTTCCCCCCACACGCGTCCACCCATTCCCCCCACCCCCCACCCCCCCCTCCCCCCCAATTGACACCCCGCTGACCTCACCCGCACAGACCACCTACTCTTCCAGCGGTACCGAGGCCTACGCGTGCTTCTGCAACAACTACCCCTCGGACGCGTCCGACTGTGCCACCTGCTTGAACAGCAACGACGCCGCCGCCCTCGCCTCCCTCCTCACCTCCACCGAGACCGCGTGCCCCGCTGCCATCTCGGCGTGCTCTTTCGAGTGCGCCATCACTCCTTGCGCGTCTTCTGACATCGACTGCCAGTGTGAGTCACCGCCGCGTGCAGTGAAGACACCGAGAGGAACGGTGGCTGACACGAAGACGCGACGCAGGCTCGGCCGACTACCTCGCCGACATCTACAACTGCGCGTCGTGCAACACCGCCAACGGCAACACCGACGCCACCACCATCGACAACTTTAACGCCCTCCAGGAGTCGTGCGCCAACCAGAACTACACTGGCGCGTCGCAGAACTTTGCTACCCAGGCTCTCCCCACCATCGCCACCGGTCAGTCCCCTTCGTCCTCTCTCCCACCCACACACCATGCTAACCTCTCGAGTAGACGGCTACACTGCCCCCACCCTCACTGCCTCCGGTGGTGGCGCCGCCGCCTCCGACACCGCCGCCGTCGGCATAGCCACCACCTCTGGCGACTCCTCCGCCTCCTCCACCGCCGCCTCTGACTCTGACTCCTCCTCCGCCGACTCCACCACCGACGCCGACGCCTCCTCCACCTCTGTCGCCGCCGTCACCGCCTCCTCCGGCACCGTCAAGACTGCGTCCACCACCAAGGCCGCTGCTACTGCTACCACCAAGGCTGCTTCCACTTCTGCCTCCGCCTCTGCTAGCAGCTCGTCCGGTGCTAGCTCCGGGGCGGGCGCGGTGGTGGTGCCTGCTTTCGCAGGTGTGGTTGCCCTTGCGGGTGGTGTGCTTGCGCTCTTCTAGAGTGCTGGCGGATGGCCATGACGCTTTGACATTCATGAGGGGTCACGCGGGTGGGGTTGAGGCGGGGTGGGGTGGGGGATGGGGCTTTGTACTTTGTAGTAACACGGCCGCTGTACGAGTACTTCTATACTGACTAGTAGGGCTCGTCCTCTCCCTTCTTTCTCTCCCTCTCCTAATCTCTTCGTAACGTCTCTCACGCATATAAACGCTTCATACACTTTCCATAATCACGACCCCCGATTCCCCATACGAACATTGATTTTTTCTACCTCTTCTCTCTTTTGGCGAACAGCCCTCTTTTGATTTGTTTTTTCGTCTTTACTTCTTGATCGGGTCGGGTATCAACCGTATCATGTCGTGATATGAATACTTGGGGAATATACTATGCGCTACGAATGCGGTGTCTGTGTGGTCATTCAAGAGTGGCATTGTCTCAACTTCAGACACAGGTCGCGTTGTATGTCGATACTGCCTTGCTCTGCAGGTCGGAGCAGCAGTCCGAACCACGGACAAAAGCAGCAGAAGGGCATGCGCCGCAGATCATACACATGGCATTCTCTCGCAGCTCGCCCATGCTGCAACGCTTCCCAACACTCTTGAAGACCAACAGTCCATACATACACCCGAAGAGACCCCAACAAACGTAACCCAACACCTAACACTCCCCACCTAATACCTCGCCCCACTCCCCGCCGCCCTCGTCTTCGCCCTCCTCATATGCTTCGCATCCACCCACTCCCTCGCCGTGATCGGCCCATACAACTTTGGCCTGTCCGTCTCATTCCACGTACCAGGCAGGCACTCGATGATCTTGTCCGGGTCGGCTTTGAAGAAATATGGGATGGAGTAGCGTGTCGGGGTGGTGGGGCCTGTGAAGGAGGGGGGGCAGCGGACGCGGTGTAGGGTGGATTTGAGGACGCCGTTGGACCAGCGTTGCATGAAGTCGCCTGTGGGTCGAGTCGGGTGGTCAGCTTTGGCATTCTGCGATCCTACATACCCGCTACTCACCGATGTTGAAGACGGCAGTGCCCGGGACGGGCTTCGCCTGCACAAACACCCCCGGCCTGTTGGGATCCTCCACCTCCAGCCCGCCGGTATCGTCCTGGAAGAGGATTGTGCCAGAGCCAAAGTCGGTGTGCTCGCTGCGATAGCGCCTGTCAGCTGATGTGCGATGCGCTGGAAGCACGAGTACCGTAACACGGTGTCCCGACCACTACACATGACTCACCCGATCCTTCCCACCTCCCCACTCTTCAGCCTCTCCGTATCCTGCGGCGGGTAAAACAACAGCCTAATCTGATTATCCCCCCACGCATGGTACTCCTCAAAAAAGTTGGGAGGGACGTCCGGCATCCCGATAGCGAGTGCTTTGAGGAGTGTGATGGAGGCGCGGCGGCCGTGCTCAAAGTAGCGGTCGAGGGCGGCTTGGAAGCCGGGGAGGTGGGAGTCGGGCTGGATGATGTTGGGGAGGCGGGGGTGGTCGAGGCGGCCGTAGTCGAAGGACCTGCGAAGAGAGGGTGTTAGAGTGAGTGAAGGGGTGGGGGGAGAGGAGGAGGGGCTCACTCGTGGTGGCTGGGGAACTTGCCCTTGGACTCGGGGGGCAGGTCACCGTTCTTCTCGTCCTACGCGCCCAGCGCCGTCAGCTACGGCTTCGCCCCTAGTCCCCGCTACCAGAGACCCACAGGAATCATAGGCGGCCCCGTAGGCCCATAATCACTATACCCCCGATGATGCCACTCCCTCTCCCCCTTCGGGTGCTCCGCCAACATCTTGACATCCTTGGGCAGCTCAAAGTACCGGCGCGACCAGTCGAAGATCTCGTCCACCGCGGATTGGGGGATACCAAAGTTGGAGATGTAGACGAAGCCGACGTCGCGGCAGGCGGCGTAGAAGGCGTCGCCGACCTGCACGGGGGGGAGTCAGCTGGGGAGCTTGGAGAGCTGGAGAGACAAAGGCTCGGGGTTCCGAGGCTTGATGACGCACCTCCTTGGCTCGAGGCCCCTTGCCCTCGTCGAAGTCGGTGAAGTCAACGAGGGGGATAACAGCTGCTGCTTCGCTGGCGTCGACCATGTTGCTCGTTCTTGGTGTGCTGGTGGGCAAGTGTCGTCGAGGCTGATGTCCACACACTTCTTCGAGTTCCTAAATCTCCCTATCCGTCGCCTGGGCATGTTTATAAACAGCTCTTCTTGTGGTCTGTTTCGCCGAGCCTTGACGCCGACGGCGCCTCTCTCGACCTGATGGGCCGATTCGGATCTCTGCATCGCTGGGCACGCTGGCCGGTGCGCAGACTCTCGATGGGTTTGCCGGCAGATTGATAGCGAACAGCGATATCCGCTTCGCCACCGGCGAGCACTTGCAAGCGCCAATCGCATCCCGAGATCTTGTCAACAAACAGCTAAATTTGATCCCGCTCATTCTGCGGGGCGTTTGCCGGCGGCGAACGCTGATAAGCCAAACCCGATCTCTTTCTTCCTCCATGCGATCCGTCAAGGACTCGAGTCCCTGGGTCGTACCAGCACAATGGTCCACGGTCCACGGCCCAGCAGGATGATTCTATCCATTGGTATTGCTGGGCCGGGGAATTTGACACCTGACTCCTCGACTCTCACCACCTCGAGCTCCTCCCTCCTCCTCTTATCTTGCCCGCCGGCCGACAATCCAAGAGACTGCCCTGGGCTGCTGCGATCGACCAAATCTCCAACAGTTCATAAAGACCGCGTCGCAATGTTCAGTAGGCTGTCTTGCCATCTCGCATAGCCCCCGCCCTCTCCTTCACCCTCACCCAGCCCACCCCACGCGCCAGAGCACCCGCCATGGCCGACATCAGCACCACCCCGCACCGCCCGGCATCGCTCGACTCGGGCAAAGACCTCAAGAACCTCGATCCGAATGCGACGCTTCAGGTGCTCCGCGTGGAGGAGGGCGCGGAGCCTACGGTGTCGCCTGAGGTGGAGCATGCAAGGAGGCAGTTCACGTACAAGGAGGGAGAGAGGATCAAGCGTAGGGTACGTGGGTGGTGCTGGGCTGGGCTATGTGAAGGGGAGTTGTGCTGACGTTTGGGGGGTGGTTATAGATCGACCTCATTGTCATGCCGCTAATAATGGTCGTCTACCTCTGCAAGGTCAGCCGTGCGGTAATGACACTCCTGCTCCTTCCTAATGCTGACGTGACACACGCCGCAGAGCATCGACGTCAACAACGTCTCCTACATTAAGACCATGAACTCCGGAACGTCGTCCAATATCCTCAAAGAGCTGAAAATGACCAGCGACTACTACGCTTACCTCTCTACCGTCCACACCGTCGCTGTAAGCTTCCACTTCATACCCCGTTTGAGATCACAGCTGACCCCCTACCCGCCGCGCGCAGATCACCCTCACCGAGCTCCCGTCCAACCTCATCATGAAGTGGTCCACGCCCCGGGTCCACTTCCTCCGCATCATGATCGCCTGGAGCATCGTCGCGTGCTGCCACGCCGCGGCCAAGTCTGGACCTGGCCTTCTCGGTGCGCGATTCATCCTCGTGAGTTCCTCGCATCTTACTTGTCTCTTGGAGGAATCCTTCGCTGATAAAGACGCATCTTAGGGTCTCGTCGAAGGCGGTCTCTACCCCGGTATCCTCCTCTACCTCTCCTCATGGTACCGCCCCGACGAGCTTGGTGTCCGCTTTGCGAGCGTCACCGTCCTCTCCCAGTTCGCGAGTGTCTTCCAAGCACTCATCACGTACGGTGTGTCGTACATGGACGGCCGGGGCGGGCTCAGTGGCTGGCGATGGGTGTTTTTGTTGGAGGGGCTGCTGGGTTTGGTATTAGCTGTGGCTGTGTACTTCTGGTTCCCCAATGGTGGGTCTATCATCTCTATCCCAGCTTGCAGCAGGAAACCGACATCTCGAGCTGAGCTGACGCCCCACGCCCCACACAGACCCCGAAACGGCATGGTTCCTCAAGCCAGCCGAGCGCGAGTTCATCTGCGCCCGACTCCCTCCCACCTCCCCCCGCCGCTCCGACAAGATCTTTGACATGGCCGAGCTCAAGGCCGCCGCCAAGGAGCCCCTCACTTGGGTGTTCTCGTTCATTGCGCTGTTCCATGACACTGCGTCTTACGGGTACAACTTTTGGTTGCCGACTATCATTGCCAGCTTTGGGTTTACCTCGGGACCTCGTGTCCAGCTTTGTGAGTAGCCATTTCCGGCGTATTTGCGGCCACAGCTACTCGAAAACCGTATGATTGACCTTGGCACCCAGTAAACATCCCTCCGGCTGTCATCTACCTCTGCGCAGGTATCGGCGGCAACTGGCTCATCGACCGCGCGCACAAAGTCCCTCGCCCGGCCGTCATCATGGTCGGGTTTGCCTGGGCTTGCGCCATGTTCATCTGCATGGCGTTCGTCAAGAGCAAGGCGTCTCTGTACGCTTGTGTGTGTCTCGCGACTATCCCGGGTGCTTTGTGAGTCATCTCCCACTTCCCCGATGTGTGTCTGGGCATGTCTGAGATGATACTGACGGTCCGCTTTCTCGCAGCACATATCAGAGCTTGATGCCTTGGCGATCTCAAACCCTCAAGGGCTCGACGCACGCGGCGTTCACCATTGGGATGTACAACGCCGTCGCCCAGCTGCAGGGCTTCTACTGTGAGCAGTTCCTGTACCCTCGGTCCTCTCTTCTTGGTGCGTAATTGTGAGCTGACGATGGTGTCTCCGATGAATAGCCGCCCAAATCTTCCGATCCCAGTACGCTCCTGAGTGTGAGTACCCTCTCTCCCCACTCTCCCCCACGAGCACCCCACTGACAAGCTATTCTGCCCCTTATCAGACACCATCCCCTTCATGGTCTGCGTCGCCTTTGACGGTGCTGCCATCTTCCTTGTCGCGTACGGGTGGTACCTCACTCGCCACTCTGAGGCCGAGACGAGGCGTGTGGCGGGTATCAGGCGGAAGGAAGGTAGGGAGCACAACACGGTAGCGCAGGTTGAGGTCGTTGGGATTAGGGACCGGGTGGATTAGAGTGGCCGTGTGTAGAAGTGGGATGGGACAATGGAGGAGTAGGCGGCGGTTGTGCGTGTTACATACATAGCCCTATATAGTTTGTTCTCGTAGAGGTGGCGGTTTTACTTGGGGTCAGGCTCGTCTGTCGTTGTAAATGCATCGATTCAATACGGTGACTCAGATTGAGGTTGTTGAAATCAGAGGTTGAGTGGGAGGGACTGACTGATGAGGGTTATGGGTGGGGAAGAAGAGAGTCTGATCCGTGTGGTGCGCTGCCAGAACGCCATCAGATCATCACAGATACCTCTTCCTTCCTCTTCTTCTCTTGTGACCGTTGTCTTATTGAGGTGATGAGGCTGCTATTCATTGATATGATCAATTTACAAAAAGAAACGCAACTGTCGTCTTTCCAAAAAAGATTCGCCCCCCGGTAGAAAACTGAACTCTTTACTACACCACCGCAAATCCCCACACGCTGCTTACGTATGAGAATCCTTACGGGACTGAGGTGGTCACCACTCAGCCATGCGGGTTGTAGATATTGACACACACCTATGATCCTATGTATGGTGCCGCGGGGTTATGATATAAGCGGAAAGCCATTTGCTGCAGGATCAATTTGAGAAAGGGCGTGATCTTCGCCACTCATCGATCGCCTCCTCCTCTCATGATGTGGAGGAAGAAGTATGCCGCAGCCGCTGAAAGAGGGATCTAGTCACCATCGTGCATAAACGCCAGTGAAACATATGTAGACAAATGCAATGGAGCAAACGGTAGTACGAATCTACGTATCTTTTCGAAGAGGTGGAAGAAGAGAGGGGATGTGTGTGGGAGTGGTGGTCGTACACTACTGCATGAAAGTAGGCTATGGAGATCAGACGGCTAGATGAAGATCGTGAGGGTGAGGGTGAGAGTGGAAAGTTCGTAAAAAGTGTGGGGAATGTCCATAGTCCGGGCTCAACACGGGTGAGTAAGAATGATTATAAGCTACAGGTCGGAAGAGATGATGTGAGGAATGGGATGGGAGATGTCTACTGGTGATGATGAATGGGAGAAATGAAAATGAGAAACACGTCCTTCGCTCTTGGTCCCTGCTCTACCCCGCCCCCCTCTCCATGCAAAGACTCCTCGCCCTCAAGCTATCCTCGACCCCCGCTTCTCTCCTGCCCCCGCTCCCGCCCCCGTCCCATACCCATACCCGCCCACCGCCTGCCCCAGTCCCAACCCAAACATCATCGACCCCCTATGCCCCATCTGCTGCTGCTGGGCCGCCGCTGCCGCCGCCATCTGCTGGAGGTGGTACGCCTGCTGCATCTGCACCTGCTGCGCGTGAGGGTGGGGGTGCACCATGTACCCCTGTGGAGCTATGTAGTGGTGGCCCTGCGGTACGAGGTGCGGTGGCGCAAAGTGTTGATGGTGCGGAGGCTGCGGGTGCTGGTGCTGGTGTCGGGACCCAGCCGACCCCTGGAGGCTCGGCGTGCTCGCGCCCCTCTGCTCGTAGAACGAGCTGTACCGCCCACGGCTCTTCTCCAGCCCGCCCGTCTTGCTGCGCGTGACCTCCGGACGTGGCTGGTGCTGGTGCTTTGGCGTGGTGGCTGTGCTGCGAGGAGGGGACGAGGATGAGGGGGCGCGGGAGGTGGTGCGGTCAGGAGGGATCTGGCTGACGGGGTACATGACGCTCCGTCTTTGCCCGTCGTGAGCCCGGGCTGCCGGGCTGGCGTCTCGAGACCTCTGCTGGTGCTGGTGGTGAGGGATCGGTGGCTGGAGCATCACGCTCGCCCTCTGCCCGCTCGCACCGCCCGAAGACGCCCGCTTGTGCGCCCTCAGATCCGGCGCAGACCTCAAATCCATCATCGACAGCTTCCTGCTCTCCCTCTTCCCCTTCTCCTGCCCCTGCCCTTGCCCGTAGGCCGTACCCAGCGCATACCCCTGCCCAACACTCTCCCTCTTCTCTCGCTGCTTCTCCCCCATCGCCCGCCTCTCCATCTCCCCCCTCGTATTCATCTCTCTCCTCTCCCTCGCTCGCTGTACCTCCTCCATCGCCGCCATTTCAACCTGCTGCTTCCTCGCGCCCGAGTCAAAGCTGCGCGATGCGCCGGCATTGAGAGGGGGTAGGGGCGGGGCCGCGGCGAGTGTTGTAAGGGTGGATAGCCGGTTGGGGGTGGAGATGGAGCGGGTGCGGGCATCGGCGGGGGGTGCAAGGGCCTGAGAAGAAGGTTTGAAGAGCTGGGAACGGCGGTGTACGAGCGAGAGGGGCTCGTCATCGCTGTCGTCCTCCGAGTCTGAGATGTCGGGGGTGCGGCTGCTTGTGGGCTGCCTCGGGCGGAATGACGAGAGCGCAGGCGCCTCGAGGGAGGGTGGAGGAACGCTAGGTATGAGGGAAGAGGTGCGAGGAGGTTTTTCGTTGGCCGTGAGGGCACGAAGCGCCGCCTGCGCATCCTGCACTTCCTCACCGTCCTCTCGCTCCTGCTCAGTGGCACGCTCGGGTACTAAGACGCTCTCGCCAGGCCTGGCGGTCGCCTCCACAGCTGCCACCGCCTCCCCAAGCCTCTCCTCCACCTTCCCCTCCGCAATCACCATCATCACCTGATCCAGCCCCTCCTGCCCCTCCTCCAAACTACTCCTCACTCCCCACCCCTTCTTCCCACCTTGCTCCTGCCCCTGCTCCGGGCCCTGCGCCTGCAGCCTTGGCGGGGTCATCCCACCAGGCGCCGCCGCCCCCTCATCCACCGCCCCCAGCGCCATGATATACCCCGAGAAATCCAGATCCCAAACCCCATACCCGGGCCTCGCCATGCTGATCGGCGAGTACGCGCCCCCAGGGAAGAACACGATATTCCTCTCCTCAAACGGGGGTCGGACGATAAAGTCCAACACCCCCCTGGGGCGGGGTACGATACTCCGCTTGGACCCTCGACGGGCCATCATCCCTCCCTGGGGCTGCTCGCCCCTGTCTAGGGCGAGCATCACGCCCTTAACTGCTAGGCCCAAGCGGAGCCCGCCTTGGGCGGGGGAGAGGTCGCCGAGGCCTTGCCATGTGTTGACGCTTTTGGGGAAGACACGCCGGCCGGATTGGATAGAGAGGGCGACTTCGTCCGGGAGACGGCTGTTCTGGCGGACGAGGGCGAGGGCCAGGGGGTGTGGGGAAGGGGCTTTGAGTTGGGTGAGTTTGCGGGCGGAGGCGTGCCGGAGTTGCTCGGTGAGCCAGGTGTGCTCGAGGGCGAGCTGCGAGGGGAGAGCGACGGTGGGTGTGGTTTCGGTGGAAGGGGGCGAGGGCGAGCGGATGGATGGTGATGCGCCCAGCGTGGGCACTGCCAGCAAATCCGGCGTGCTCGAATTTGGCGTACTACTCGCCGAACTCTCCGCGCTCCCCCCTCTACTTCCCCCCAACTCCCCCTTCTTCCTCACCCCACCTCCTAACCACCCCCACATCTTACCCCTCTTCCTCTCCCCAGCCTCCTGCAGCGCACTCGCCAGCTTCGTTCCTGTGATCACCACCTCGAGCGGCGCACCTTCTGCGGGGGTCTTCACCCCCTCCGAGCTGGAGGTAGAAGACGCGGAGGAGAGGGTGGAGAGGTTTGAGTTGGAGCGGGTGGACATGGGGGTACTGGGGTGGGAAGGGTGCGGGCCGGCTAGAGGCGCGTCCGACTCCACCTCGTCCACGTCGTTTGGTAATGAGAGCGTAGGGATGGCAGGTACGCTCGGCACCACCGCCACTGCGGGCGACACCGCTGGCGACGGCGATGGCGCAGGATCTGCCTTGGAAAGACTCTTCCTCCCAAACGTAAACGCCTTGCGCAACCCCTTCTTCCCCTTGGGCGTCTTTGGTGTCCCAGCAGCCTTCTCCACCGGGACCACCGGCTCTTTCTCCAAGAACGGGTCTACCACCTCGCTCTCTACCCATACCGGCGCATGTGCCTCGATCGGGGTAGCCGTCTCGCGGGGGCTCGGCGCAGAGCCTAGAGAGGAGCTTCGCTTCCGAACCCTCACTTCCCTCTCGTTGGTGCGTCCCCGCGTGGGCGAGTCCCCGCCCGCGTCGGCGGGGGGCTCGACAGATACGGACTGGCTGAGTGGTGACGGCCGGCGGAGCACGCTCAAGCTGCGCTGCTTGCGCAAGCTCGAGTTCCGCTTGTTACCCGCTTGTACCGGTTGGCGCGGCCCCACCCGCCTCACCCCCTCCCCCTCCCCCTCCGACTCACTCGCACTCGCGCTCCCACTCGGGGTCGTATCCGGCCTCGGATCCACATACTCCCAAAGCGCATCCCCGGGATGCAGCAGATACGCATTGAGCCCATACGGGTCTTGGGTGCGGGTCTGGCCTGGGAGGGGCGGGAAGGGGGAGTAGGAGGAGGTGTCGAGGAGGGAGGTGGTGCGGGGGACGTCGGGGACGAAGAGGGATGTGGGGCGGGCGAAGGCTGGGAGGGCGGGGAGGAGAGTGGGGGGTTCGACGTCGGCGGACATGGTGCGTGGTTGTGGGTGTGTGAGGGCGGGGTCTGCAGTCGAGGGAAGAGGGGAGACGTGTCAGCTGGTACATCTATCATATTGGAACCGGGCAAGCTCACATAGTACGATCACGCCTCGTCACCAGGTTGTGAAAAGCTCAAACAGGTGGATGGGCAGGCAGATGGAAAGCAGATACCAAAAAACCGATAGAACGGGCCTCGCGAAGACCTCCCGTCTCCTCACCCCTCTCTCCGTTTTTGTGCTCTTCCTCCCGTCTATCCCTCTCTCGTCTCTTAGCCACCCTTGCTCAAAGGATCGCGGGCCCTCACGTCGCTCGAGACGGGCAAGACCGCCGGGCTGGGGGAAGGCACGCCTTTGGCTGCGCGGGACGAGCGGGGCAGTTGTAGGACTATGAAAGTTTGTGAAGTCGCGAGGGGTGGGGCGGGGATGCGGTACTGCTTAGACAGGGTTAGCGTGTCCCCCGGATGGTGAATAGGGTGGTATGAGGGGAAAACCAGCGGTGGGGGACAATGGAAGAGTGCGAGCTGGGGGTGCTCGGGCGCCGGGGGGGCATGTGATGGTGGAAAGGGGTGTGGGGGAGATGGAGAGGCGCGGCGGGGAGGATAAAGGAGTAGAAGGAGAGGGGGTGGGTGAGGGAAGAGATCTGAGTGATGTGCGCCACGGATGCGATCTTCACAGATTTCCGGGGAGACGGGGAGGGGGCACCCCCGGAAGAGTATGTATCGTAGCGTGGGGGGACCAAGTCGATGAATGAGGTGAAAGGAGAAGGACACCCCAGAGCGACCAGATGAATGGGAGAGACACTCACCACCAGATCTCTCGGCGGCAACCTCTAAAGTCAAGTCAACTCCCCGAGACCGGTACTCCCGTACTTTCTCCAGATATCTTCCTCCTACAGCGTTTCTTGTCTGGGTCAATGGCCGATGTCGGGTCCTTCCGGCGAGAGCCAAAGGGCAGGGAGGGGGCGAAAGGTGGCTCGGCGTCGGCGTCGGTGGATGTGTTGATGGTTGGTGGCCACCCGGAAGGTGTGTCCCGCTGCCCAAGTACAGGGTGTGCGTGCTGAGCGAGTTCAGCCAAAGAGGGTGCGGCGTACGGCGTAGGTGTAGGCGTAGACGGTGGTGGGCTGTATGCGAGCGGCTTGACGATCACTCCAAAAGCAAGAGAGATCCTCCTTCTCCGTCTCGTCTCCCGCTGCTTTGTCGATCTACTCTCCGTACTAGAGTACTAGAGGTACGCCGATCTGAACAACGTGCAGGTCTGCAGGCGGGAAGACGGTCAGCAGAAGCTCTGTGCAGTGCCTCGACGCTGTGTCCTGGAGGGACGAGGGACGTGAGGGCGCAAGGGGTGAAGGGGAGGCAGTACGTAGGCCCGCGTTGGCGGTGGTTGGGACACCACGGCGCCACGGTGGAAGAGTGACGGCACGTCCACGAGTGGCCAGCAGCGGCGAGAGCTGGAGAAGAGAGCGGAGAGGGGGAGGGAGGGAGAGGGACGGTGCGGGGTGACGTACGGGGCGGTAGGGGTGGTGCGAGTGCGCCTTTTGGGTGCGTGCGGTGAGTGCGGTGAGTGCGGTGTGGGTGCGGCGGTGTGGTGGAGCACGTTCTATGCGGGCGTGCTGTGCTGTGGCAGTGGCGAGGATATATAGTAGATGTCAAAAGTAAATGCTATAGAGTGGTATGGGGATTATACAGTGTGATGATGCTGGCTGATGAGCTTGTGGGTGATTGAACGAATGTGAAACAGCTTGGCGGGGACTGTGGTGGTGTGGCGTGGGGGTATGTATGGGAGGAACGGGGAGAGGGAAGACGGTGGATGGTGTGACGGGGCGGTCGGGGACGTGCAGGAGGGAGGGGTGAAGGTGCCTCCGATACGATATGTATGAGAGAGATGAGAAAGACGAAGGACGATGGCGTGTTGACGAGCGTCCTCCTCGACTGTGCTCCGACTTCTGAGACCAGAGGGCCTGTCAATACGATCCCTGCGCTCGGATTGCGTTAGCCCATGCATCCCTTCCCCATCCCCTGGGCCCTCAACCGCCCTCACGGGCCTCACCCCCGCCCTGTCATGCATCCCCCATCTCCGGGTCCACAGCACGGCCAGAACATGGACTCGCTGGCTGCGCGGGGACCCTCGACAGCCCTCGATTCCAGCAAACTCACAGCTCGCTTCTTTGCACAGGTCTCTTGAA
This sequence comes from Cryptococcus sp. DSM 104549, assembly GCA_036427605.1. Classification (NCBI taxonomy): domain Eukaryota; kingdom Fungi; phylum Basidiomycota; class Tremellomycetes; order Tremellales; family Cryptococcaceae; genus Cryptococcus; species Cryptococcus jaspeensis. The sequence goes on from CP144046.1 coordinate 2,803,774, forward strand.
GGCGTCAACAGGGCTTGCGACTCTCGCGACAACAGTCCGCAAACAGGCTGTCAACAAGGCTGAAAGTCTGAAGTGGACAAGCAACAAGCAACAATCATCGAAGGATGCATCATCCATTCCCACCTTCATACATATCAAGTACAACAGTAGGACCCACCCCGCACGCCACTCGACAACAGACGTACGACGACAGCGGGCCAGCGGCAGAACCAGAGCCAAACGCTCCCCGGCCGGGCTTCTCTGCCGAATCAACAACTTGCCCTTGCCCGCTTGCTCCCCGCCCGTTCCTCTGGAATGATGAACGGGGCCAAGTTCGGCCGGTGGGGCAGCTCATTATCATGCCTACATAGCTACCCGCATGCATGCCCATTCACCTGCAAGGAGTGCATGCAGCTCGCAAGAAGAAGAGCCATCCCCAACTGCCACACCTCCAAAAAGGACAACACGGCAGCGGCACGGCCCAAGCGAAACAGCCTCGTGCCTGATCGCTCAAACGTGCTCCCCCCGTGCCCGCCGGCCGATGACGTCGTCGCGTCGAGGGGAAGGAGGGAGGAAGAAGGAGGAAGGAAGCCAGCCCGTGGTGAAGAGATGCATGGTATGAGTGTGAAGGTATGGTAAACGATAGAAACGATGCAGTTGATGCAACAGATGGAGACAGAATACAAAACAGATGATAATGACGGTGGAAGAGAATGAAGAGAGAGCCAGTATAAAGCAGCAGCAGCAAGAGGAAGAAGAGAAGCAGCGTCCCACCAAAGCGAGAATGGGGGCCGCCTTAACGAGATACCCCGCCTTAGCGCGCCGTCCATGCGTCTAGTGCGAGTAGTCGTACTTTTCGTAAAAAGTGACTCTGTCCTTGGTCTGCGGTGTATTGACGTCAGATATGCGCTATATCTAATCGAGCACCGCTCTGGGGGACGGGGGAGGCGCTTATCGGGCGTTTGTGGATGTGGCAGACATGAGAACCGCCACACCCTAGCCAGCACATGCACACGGAGCCCAAGCCAGACGGACAAGCACGAGAGAGCCCACTCACATCAGTCTTTGGCCCCCTCACCCTCCCCTTTGCCTCCTCCTTCTTCTTCCTCAACACCTTATCCTCCCTCAACCACCCCAGCGCGAGCGTAAACAGGTCCCCCTCGTGGACGTCGCCCTCGGCAGAGCCCGAGAGGGGCCACGGGATGAGCCCGCGCGGGGTGCTCCCGAGTTGCATGTGCGCGATTTTGGTGGGGAAGGACTTGAGCCCGTCAAAGATGTGTGTGGCGTCTACGGGGGGGTGTCAGCGCGGGTCTCTACTCGCTCTGTTCATGACGGCACCGATACCCAGCATCACCGCCCCTGTCTGCACAAAGGAAGACAGACTCACAGACGATAGTCGCCCCCCTGGTCTCCGACTCTTGCACCAAGAAATCAATCAGATCCGCGCGCACCAGCACGTCGAGGTCGACCGTCACCTCGTCGAGGAGGAGGACGTCCCACTCGGCCATGAGGCCCATGCAGAGCTGGACGCGGCGTCGCTCGCCGTCCGAGATTTGGTGCATGCGCCTGCGCGGAGGGGGGGAGGGGGCGTGAGCCGTGAGCTCATTGCGGAGAATACGATGAGAAAGGTATGGAGAGTCAGCTCACCAGTCAAGATCCACATCGAGGATCCCAAGCAGCCTATCCCGCCGGACTTTGTGGCGGTACCCGCCAACAGAGTCGAGGAAGTGCGATACGACAATGTCGGAGCGGACGACGGGGTTGGTGGACCATTCTGTGCCGAGGTAGCAGACGCCCTGTGTGGTCGGAGCGGAGGTCAGTGACGGGAGTGAGCTTCTATGCAAATAAGTAGTGGGGATGGAAGCTTACGCCGGGAGGGTTCATGAACACGTCCTGCCCCAAGATCCGGCAGTGCTTCGTCTTGGTCAGTCTCTTTCCCGCCAAGATCCGCAGGAGTGTCGATTTTCCCGCTGCACACAGACGACACGCATCAGCCACGTAGCCCCGTCAGCATGGCCGCCTTGCGGACAAGAGATAGGCAAAGATCAAAAGGAGAGACAAGCGTACCCCCGTTTGCTCCGAGGAGGAGACACCTATCGCCGCGCTCGAGCTGGAGAGTGACGTCCTCGAGGACGGGGTCGTCGCCCTCTTTCCAGGAGTAGGTGAGGGACTGGCAGTCGAGGGCGAGGGTGTCGGGGGCCGAGGGCATGCTGGGTGTGTGTGGGTTCGGTAAGTGGAGAAGAGAGCGGTGAGCGGTCTTGAAGCGTCTTGACTCGCAAGACGGACGAGGGCTGATCCGGATCTTCGCGATGGCGCGATCCCGAAAGAAGCATCGGACGACTACTGCCTCCACTTTTCGCGTGAGAGTCGCGTGTCAGTCGCGTGGCTGTCGCGTGCTTTCCACGTGCCCAGGGCCCCTCGGTTGCCGGTAATTGCGGCAATCGGGAGAAAGTGAGTAAAATACGCGTGCAGTGATTATATTTTTCAGAGCGAGGTGACATCCTGGTGTGCGCTGGGCGGGGGCTCACTCACTTGTTCTTTCCTCTCTTCCATCATCCCCCTCCCCCCTCCTCCTTCTCCTCCTTCTCTTCTCCAGATGCTATAAAAGCTGCACACAGCCACACAGTGCCAGCACACCTCCCCCTCTAAAACGGAGGCGCAGCACAGAACAGTCCATTTCTCGTATCCTATCCCGCCCGTCTTCACCATCCACCCCACCCCCTACCCGCTCCACAGAAAAATTTAAAAAAGAGTCAAGGCCATGTCGCCCACTCAGCCCGCCTTTGAGGGCGCCGTCCCCTCCAGCGACATCCCGCCCCAGCAGCAGGCCGCGTCCCTCGCGCCTGCCGGCCACAGCGCCGTCGCAGGCGAGCTCACCCCCCCTGCCTCCCCCTCGGCCGGCCGCCCCAACATCGCCCGCGCTGCCAGCTACGTCGCTCCCGCCCCGCTCCCTGCCGGGAGCCTCTACCCTCCTGCGACCCTCAAGGGGATCGACTACGAGGGTATGCCGGCTGAGCCGGTCTGGGAGGACAGCATGGGCGAGCCTGATGCTGTGCTCGAGCTTGCCGATGGGCTGGCCCTCGCTGGGCACTCGTTCGGAGCCAAGAAGAGCGTCGCGGGAGAGTGTGTCTTCCAGACTGGTACGCTTTGTCTCTGCGCTGATCCACCCGGGACGGGCAAGCGGGACTGACCTTCTCCACAGGCATGGTCGGCTACCCCGAGTCGCTCACCGACCCGTCGTACTCGTCCCAGATCTTGATCCTCACCTACCCCCTCGTGGGCAACTACGGTGTCCCCGCCCGCCCCGAGGTCGAGGCGTCCCTCATCCCCGCCTCGGAGGACGCACACAACGTGCCCCCTCCTTCCAACCTCCTCGACTCGCTCCCCCTCGAGTTCGAGTCGTCCCACATCCACGTCGCCGCGCTCGTCGTGGCCAACTACCACCCCTCGTTCTCGCACCACCTCGCGACCTCGAGCTTGGGCAAGTGGCTTCAGGAGCAGGGCATCCCCGCCATCTGGGGTGTGGACACCCGTATGCTCACCAAGCGCCTCCGAGAGGGCGGTGTCCTCCTCGGCCGAGTGCTCAACAAGCAGGCCGGCGTGGCCGTCGACGGCGAGCGCGGGCGTGACGCCCAGCCGGGCGTCCTCGGCGGCGTCCAGCGCCTCATCAACGGCCTCTCGGCCTCCTCCATGGCCCGCTCCGCGTCTACCGACGCGTTCTCCGTCAACTGGCGAGAGGACTACGATACCGTGCCGTACTATGACCCGAACGGGGAGAACCTCGTGGCCAAGGTGTCGACCAAGGAAGCGGTGGTGTACACGGCCACTACGGGGAGCGAGAAGAAGGTGCACCCCAAGACGGGGAGGCAGATGAGGGTGCTGGCGGTGGATGTGGGGATGAAGTGGAACCAGATCAGGTGCTTTAGGGAGCGTGGTGTCGAGGTCAAGGTTGTGCCTTGGGTGAGTTCTGGCGCTGTCTCTCATGTTGAAGCATGAACTGACTCTTTGCTTCTAGAACTACGACTTCAACTCCGAGTCGGAGCCGTACGACGGTCTCTTCGTCTCCAACGGTCCCGGCGACCCATCGGTCGTGAAAGAGACCATCGCCAACCTCTCGCGCGCGCTCGAGACCTCCAAGGTGCCCATCTTTGGTATCTGTCTCGGGCACCAGCTCCTCGCGCTCGCGTCCGGCGCGTCCACCAAGAAGATGAAGTACGGCAACCGCGGGATGAACCTCCCCTGCACGTGCTCCACTTCCGGGCGATGCTACATCACCTCGCAGAACCACGGTTACGAGGTCGACGTGTCGACGCTCAAGAACGGCTGGGAGCCCCTGTTCACCAACGCCAACGACGCGTCGAACGAGGGTATCTGGTGCGGCAAGAACGGCAAGCCCTTCTTCTCGGTGCAGTTTCACCCCGAGTCCGCCCCCGGCCCTCGGGACACCGAGTTCCTGTTTGACGTGTTCATCCAGAGCATGGTCAACACGGCCCGCGAGGGCCGCCTCGTGTCTATCGACATGCCCGGCGGGGAGCTCGCCGACAACATTGCCGCGCGCCCGCGCGAGCAAGTCAAGAAGGTACTCGTGCTCGGCTCGGGCGGTCTGTCCATCGGCCAGGCGGGCGAGTTTGACTACTCGGGCTCGCAGGCGATCAAGGCGTTGAAGGAGGAGGGCATCTACACCATCCTCGTCAACCCCAACATCGCTACCATCCAGACCTCCAAGGGGCTCGCGGACAAGGTCTACTTCCTGCCCGTCACCCCCGAGTTCGTGCTCAAGATCATCAAGCACGAGAAGCCTGATGGGATCTACTGCACGTTCGGTGGCCAGACGGCGCTCAACGTCGGGATCAAGCTCAAGGACGAGTTCCCCAAGCTCGGGGTCAAGGTGCTCGGTACGCCGATCGAGACCATCATCACCACGGAGGACCGTGAGATGTTTGCGCGTGCGATGGAGGAGATCGGGGAGAAGTGCGCAGAGAGCGCGACGGCGGTGACGTTTGCCGAGGCGGCCGAGGCGGCCAAGAAGATTGGGTACCCCGTGATTGTGCGAGCGGCGTACGCGCTCGGCGGGTTGGGGTCTGGGTTCGCGAAGGACGAGGACCAGCTGGCGGAGCTGTGTGGGAAGGCGTTCGCGACGAGTCCGCAGGTGCTGGTGGAGAAGAGTATGAAGGGGTGGAAGGAGATTGAGTATGAGGTGGTGAGGGATTGCAGGAACAACTGTATCACCGTGTGTAACATGGAGGTGAGTCGAGTCGTGATTCTTAGAGGCAAGGCATGTGGCTGACGTGAGACTGCAGAACTTTGACCCCCTGGGTATCCACACCGGTGACTCGATCGTCGTTGCCCCGTCGCAGACGCTCTCGGATGCCGACTACAACATGCTGCGTACCACCGCCGTCAACGTGATCCGCCACCTCGGCGTGATCGGCGAGTGCAACATCCAGTACGCGCTCAACCCTTACTCCAAGGAGTACTGCATCATCGAGGTCAACGCGCGTCTCTCGCGATCCTCTGCGCTCGCGTCCAAGGCGACCGGCTACCCGCTCGCGTTCATCGCCGCCAAGCTCGGTCTCAACATCCCGTTGAACGAGATCAAGAACTCGGTGACCAAGCAGACCACCGCGTGCTTCGAGCCGTCGCTCGACTACTGCGTGGTCAAGATCCCGCGATGGGACTTGAAAAAGTTCCAGCGCGTGAGCACCGCGCTCAGCTCGAGCATGAAGTCGGTCGGAGAGGTCATGGCGATCGGGCGCACGTTCGAGGAGACCATCCAGAAGGCCATCAGGTGTATCGATGACCAGCTCCCGGGCTTTGGCGAGTACGCCGAGATTGACGATATCGATTACGAGATCGCCAACCCGACGGACAAGAGGATGTTTGCGCTGGCGACAGCGTTCAAGAGGGGTTATTCGGTGGAGAAGTTGAACGAGATGAGCAACATTGACCCGTGGTTCCTCACGAGGTTGGAGAGGTTGTCGAAGACCGAGCAGGTCATTTCGTGAGTGGTATCTAAGACGTCGTGTGGGGGCCCCGCTGACATCCCACCCCTCTCACAGCCAGTACAACGCGTCCACGGTGCCCAGCGCGCTTATACGCAACGCCAAGCAGCTCGGGTTCGCCGACCGCCAGATCGCCAAGATGCTCAACTCCAACGAGCTTGCGGTGCGTCGTCTGCGTGTCGAGGCCGGCATCACGCCCTTCGTCAAGCAGATCGACACGGTCGCGGCCGAGTTCCCCGCCTTCACCAACTACCTCTACACCACCTACAACGCCATCGAGCACGATGTGACGTTCGAGGACAACGGTGTGATGGTGCTCGGCTCGGGCGTGTACAGGATCGGCTCCTCGGTCGAGTTTGACTGGTGCGCGGTGCGCGCGATCAGGACGCTGAGGGAGAACGGGATGAAGACGGTCATGATCAACTACAACCCCGAGACCGTGTCGACGGACTACGACGAGGCGGACAAGTTGTACTTTGAGAACATCTCTCTCGAGATGGTCTTGGACATCTACGACATTGAGCGCTCGAGCGGTGTTGTGCTCTCCATGGGCGGGCAGACGCCCAACAACATTGCGCTCGCGCTCCACCGCCAGAACGTCAAGATCTACGGGACCTCGCCCGAGATGATCGACACGGCCGAGAACCGATACAAGTTCTCCCGTATGCTCGACAAGATCGGCGTCGACCAGCCTCTCTGGCGAGAGCTCACCTCGTTCCCCGAGGCCAAGGCGTTCTGCGACAAGGTCGGCTACCCCGTGCTCGTCCGCCCGTCGTACGTGCTCTCCGGTGCGGCGATGAACGTCGTGTTCTCGCAGGACGACCTGTCCACGTACCTCACCCAGGCCACCGACGTCTCCCGCGACCACCCCGTGGTCATCTCCAAGTACATCGAGGAGGCCAAGGAGATCGAGATGGACGCGGTGGCGCGCGACGGCAAGATGGTCATGCACTACATCTCGGAGCACGTCGAGAACGCTGGTGTGCACTCTGGTGACGCTACGCTTGTCCTGCCCCCGCAGGACCTCGACCCCGAGACGATCCGCAAGATCGAGATCGCCACCCAGAAGATCGGGCACGCGCTCAACGTCACGGGCCCGTACAACATCCAGTTCATCGCCAAGAACAACGAGATCAAGGTGATCGAGTGCAACCTCCGTGCTGCTCGCTCCTTCCCCTTCGTGTCCAAGGTGACTGGTGTGGACGCGATCGAGATCGCGACCAAGGTCATGCTCGGCTTGCCGTGCACGCCCTACCCGGACGTCAAGATGCCGCCCAACTATGTCGGTGTCAAGGTGCCCCAGTTCTCGTTCAGCAGGCTGAGCGGCGCGGACCCCGTGCTCGGTGTGGAGATGGCGTCGACAGGAGAGGTCGCGTGCTTTGGCAAGGACAGGTACGACGCGTACCTCAAGGCGCTCATCTCGACGGGTATCACCCCGCCCAAGAAGAACATCTTGCTCTCTATCGGGTCGTTCAAGGAGAAGCTCGAGATGCTCCCGTCTGTGCACAAGCTGCACCGCATGGGGTACAACCTCTTCGCGACGGCTGGTACCGCCGACTTCATCCAGGAGCACGGCATCCCGGTCAAGTACCTCGAGGCGCTCGACAACGAGAACGACAGCCCTCAGAAGAAGGAGTACTCTCTCACCCAGCATCTCGCCAACAACCTCATCGACCTGTACATCAACTTGCCCTCCAAGAACAGGTTCCGCCGACCGGCGAGCTACGTGTCGCAGGGGTACAGGTCTAGGCGAATGGCGGTGGACTTCGCGGTGCCGCTCATCACCAACGTGAAGAACGCCAAGCTCTTCATTGAGGCGATTATCCGCAAGCCGACGTTTGACATCTCGAGCGTCGACTACCAGACGTCTCACCAGACCTTCACCTTCCCTGGGTTGGCCTCGGTGCAGGCGTTCGTGCCCGGTGCGGCGGAGGAGAACTCGGCGGACTTTGGGGAGGCGACGCAGGCGGCGATCAGGGGTGGGTTCACGGTGTTGCAGATGGTGCCCCAGGGGCTCGAGTCGGCGGTTGAGGATGAGATCTCGCTCCAGCGAGCGCAGGGGAACGCGAGCGGTGCGGCGCACTGCGACTACTTCTTCTCTGTCGCTGCTACCGCCGACAACGCCTCGCGTCTCCAGGACGCCGTGGCTGCCGGCGCCAAGGCGCTCTTCATCCCGTTCAACAACTTCTACGGGTCCGTCAACAAGGTCAGCAGCGTCGCGCAGCATTTTGCCGCGTGGCCCGCCGACAAGCCTATCGTCACCGACGCGCGCGCGACCGACCTCGCGTCGATCTTGCTGCTCGCGAGCTTGAACAACAGGAGCATCCACGTCGCTGGCGTGTCTGCGCGTGACGACTTGCTGCTCATTGCGCTCGCCAAGGAGAAGGGGCTCGCCGTCACTTGCGACGTGTCGATCTACGCACTCTTCTACTCCAAGGTCGACTTCCCCGAGGCGGAGAAGCTCCTCCCTTCCAAGGAGGACCAGGCTGCGCTCTGGGAGAACCTCGCGAGCATCGACGTGTTCGCGGTCGGCTCCCTCCCTTACGAGCTCGGCAAGGCTCTCGGCAAGCCCGTCTCGGCGAGCTCTGGTGTCGCCGAGTCCCTCCCGCTCCTTCTTACCGCGGTGGGCGAGGGCAAGCTCACGCTCGAGGACATCTCGCTCCGCTTGGGCGAGAACCCGCGCTCGATCTTTGGCTTGACCGAGCAGGCGCAGACGTACGTGGAGGTGGAGGTCAACAGGAAGTCGGTGTTCACTTCGGAGGATGAGGAGCATGTGTGGTCGCCGCTTGAGGGTCAGACGATCTCTGGCAACGTGCACCGTGTCGTGGTGAACGGTCACTCCGTGAGTATTCTCTTAATTATTGTGCATGTTCAGCGCTGACATCAAATAACAGGTCTTGCTTGACGGTGTCGCCTTCTCCATGCCCTTCGGGCGCGACATCTCGGCCTCTGGCCCCCGCCCCACCAAGCAGAGCCGCGGGTCCTTCGCCCTCCAGAAGCGCCCCTCGGTCACTGCGCTCATGTCCCCCACCACCGAGAAGGCTGCCCCTCGGGACTCGCAGCTCATGTCCCTCGCTTCCATCGCGCCCATACGCGAGCGCGACCCCTCCCCTGTCCGCGCCCTCATCTCCCTCCAGACCCACCCCTCCTTCTCCCGCCGACACATCCTCTCCGTCAAGCAGTTCGACCGCGAGGACCTCCACGCGCTGTTCAACCTCGCTTCGGAGATGCGAACCCAGGTGGAGCGCTCGGGCTCGGTCGACACCCTCCGCGGGCGCGTGCTCTGCACGCTCTTCTACGAGCCCTCGACGCGCACGTCGACCTCGTTCGAGGCGGCCATGAAGAGGTGTGGCGGTGAGGTCGTGCAGGTGACTGCGTCGACGTCGTCGGTGGTCAAGGGCGAGAGCTTGGCGGACACGATCCGGACTGTGGGCTGCTACGCCGACGCGATCGCGTTGAGGCACCCGGCGGTTGGGAGCGCGAAGAGCGCGGCCAAGTCGAGCCCTGTGCCGATCTTGAACGCTGGTGACGGGATCGGAGAGCACCCCACGCAGAGTCTGTTGGATGTGTTCTGTATCCGTGAGGAGTTGGGTTCGGTCAACGGTATCACCGTTACTTTGAGTGAGTGACCTTCTTTCCAGAAAGGCGTGAGCTATGCTGACCATGACCCCACAGTCGGTGACTTGAAGAACGGGCGCACTGTCCACTCCCTCGTCAAGCTCCTCTCCCTCTACGACGTCACTCTCAACTTCGTCTCCCCTCCCTCGCTCGCCATGCCCGAGTACGTCAAGGTCGAGGCGTCGCGTGCGGGCGTCAAATGGACCGAGTCCCACGCCCTCACCGACGACATCGTCGCGCGCTCCGACGTGCTGTACGCTACCCGCGTCCAGCGCGAGAGGTTCGAGAACCCCGCCGAGTACGAGGCGGTCAAGGACATCTACATCATCAACAACGATGTCCTCGCCAAGGCCAAGGAGTCGGCGATCGTCATGCACCCGCTCCCCAGGTTGAACGAGATCGACCCCGAGGTCGACTTTGACTCGAAGAGGGCGGCGTACTTCCGTCAAATGCGATACGGGCTCTTCGTGAGTGTTTCTCTGCTTCTCATTCACACGCCCGGTGCTAACCATAGACAATACAGGTTCGCATGGCTCTTCTCACTCTTGTTTTGGGCGCATAGGACGTTTATCACGTATATACTGTCTCTTGGTGTCTATCATTGTTTCACTGCATCCTCCCCTCATCTTTTTCTCCTGTATATACAACAATCAAGCTCAAAAAAAGAGATCATTAGAAATTTAGTTATGCATTGGTTTTGGACTGCTTTGTGCGGGCTCGAGAGCAAAGTGACAAGTGTGTGCGAAGACGATTCATGAGTGCACCTGTACGCCTACGAATTGAAGATCCTCGAATGCTGCAGGTCATGCCGCCCCATCAGCACCTCTCCCAACGGCCATGTCGTCTCTGGCCCCCTCTCCGCCTCTTCTGTCCAGTCCCAAAAGTCCCCTCCAGGCCCCACCGGTGGCAGCTGCCCCCCGTCTTCTCCGCCCTCTTGTCTCTCTGTCTTCCTCCCCTCAGATCGCAGCAACCCTGTCGTACCCCCCGCACCTTCCAGCCTCTCCACCTCCTTCTCGATGATATCCCGGAACGGGTGCAGCAAGAGCTGGCTGGAGGCATATGGTCCAATGAGGTTGAGACGGACGGCAGAGGAGAGGAGGGAGCGGGCGTGGAGGAAGAGGTGAAGGTGAATGGTTCGGTCTGTAGAGCAGGCGCAGATGTCAGTCAGAGTGAAGTCTCGGGAAGTCGTCGGAATAAGTGGGGAGCGGTGGGAAATGGTGTGGGTGAGAGCGATGAGACGTACCGAAGGACATCCCCAGAGCACTGGTCATGAGACCCCAGCAAATAGCCAGGTGGCCTGGCGCTTCCCCTCGTCTGATGAGCCGCTTATACGCCTCGACAATCTTCTCCCCTATATCCTCCTCCGGTATGTCTCTCCCATCGCCCCCGTCTGCCTCCTCCTCGCCGACATAGTCGTACTCTGCTGCCCCCAGCCCCACCGGCCGGCTCAGTCCTCGCGTGAAGAGCGTGAGCATTGCGACCCCCTGCGCCTTTGATGACCTCCTCCCAACATGCGAGAGCAGCGACGCCTCATGGTACCGATCCAGCATCTGGATCTGATCCACAGCCCGCTGCACTCTGCTCGCCATATCCACATCCTCCTCTCCCTCTTCATCTAGAGCTTTTCCCTTGCCTTTCTCCAGCCCGCTCTGCCTCGTTTGGCGGGAGCGCGCCGCAGCGACAGACTCCCACGCATCCCGCACGAACCCGCCCGTAGTGTTGGCGTAGTTCCGCACCTCTGCACGTGCGAACTCCACTACCCCGCCTAGCACGCTCTTCTTAGTCGCGGGGGCTGGACGACTGCCTGCCCCCTGCCCAGATCCTTGGCTGGTCGCGCCGTTGCCGCGGCTGTTGGCAGAAGGGACCGAGTGAGAGTGCGATGATGATGAGGATGAGTCCGAGTAGGCATAGGAGGAGGACAGGAAGCCGTGCTTGGCGAATGATTCGAGCCCAGAGGATGAGACGAAGCCGCCGGTGGGAAGGTTGGAGTCGAGGAGGACGCAGAGGAGGTGGTGCTCGGCGGGAGAAGGTGGAGTTGCGGGGCTGAGCATGGTGGCCAGGGAGTATGCCAGCGAGACGAGCAGGGGGGACCGGGGTTGTAGGGGTTGCTGGAAGAGCGAGCAGCAATGTCGAGACTATCGGAAATGCGAAAGGAAGAGTCGGAAGAGAAGATAAGCGGACGGGAGGGTCATTGAAAGCGCGCGTGCCCGCGAAGAAAGAAGTCCCCTCGGGTAGTATCATACCCTTCTCGTTTCTTGAGGTGGAGGGTGTGGCACCCGACCTTCACTATGTACTTCCCAGAACGATTGGTCACGGGCCAAGAGACTCCATGAGCGATGCAATCTATGGAATGTATGGACGTCACTGTATGGAATGTATGGAATGTAACCAGTCTGAAAAGCATAACCAAGCCCTAAAAGAAGAGGCAGATAATGATATGGAGTAGTAGAACAAAACAGGAGACAGAAGAGGAGTGCCAACGTCAGAGATGGAGATGTATGGGACTGCTGCCGACAAACAGCCACAGTAGGCGGATGGGTTGAAGCTGGGAGCCTGGGACCGCACGTCAGTTAGTCTTAGCCGTACTGCTGGGCGAAGGTGCTAGGGTGTGCGGCGTACCATGAAATGCTCAATCAACGCAGCTCTCCTCGCCTGAAACCTTCTTCTTCGCATTCCCCATCAATGCCGACATCATTGAGGAGCATTGATGATCTTCACACTGTGCGGCACCGCGATCCTCGCAGCACGAGTCACCACTTGAGGGAGCGGGCCAAACCTGGTCTCGTATTCGGTATGGACGAAGTGACGGTTGGGGCACTGAAGCAGTGTGAGCTGTCAGCATGTAGCACAAGTCTTCGCGACGAGCAACCAAGCAGGAGGACTCACGATATCGATGGTGATAGCCTGCGGACTGTACTCCAATTCGACGTCGAACCCGAGACCACGGGCCATGATCAGGAAGCGCTTCACCTCCTCCTGGACGCGGTCCGTCATGAAGTCAGGCGCGGTCTGTAATACCCAAGGAAGGAGTCAGCGGTGAGCTACAGCCATGTCCCGCCCCTAGAATGAATGCACACTCACAGCATCCAGCACCCTTGGGGTTGTCTCGTCATGGTGCCATTTGCCAATGATCTTGCCCAAGTTGTCTGCGGCCCTCTGGAGGACTTGCAAGTGACGTCCGGGGTGTTTGGGCTTGATGTCAAACGTGTCCTCTCTGGGGTAGTACATGGTCCCTCGGTTCTCGTTGTAGAAGAGAGGGTGCCCCCACTGGGCCTCAAACCTGCGTTCGCCCATGCACATCCTGGTGTGGGTCTGCAATGCCCTGTGGTCCTCCTCCTCGGTCGGCCTCGGCTTGATCTCAGCCGCACGCCAGTCAAGCATGTCGTTCGGCTGGAGACCCTCCCTTGCGACCTCGAGCCCCAAGCGCCAGTGAAGGATGCGGATGTGTGTGAATGCTTTCGAGCGCTGGCGCTCAGCCTGCCAAAATGCGTTGAGGCGTTCCGTCAAGGTCGGGTCGAAGTCGAGCGCTGGTGGCCCAAGTTCCTCATCGCAGGGAAACGATCTTCCGTCGAGGCAGAAAGAAGCCATAGAGTCGTCGTCGTGGCACGAGCCAGAGTACTCCTCCTCCGGCGCATCCATATTTGCCCTGATCTCCTCCTCTCGCTCCTCCATCTGCCAGGCGTAAGCCTTATAGACGTCGGGGACATCGCCGTACTCTTCGGTGACGGCGGACGGAGCGGCCAGCTCAGCGTGGGAGGGACCTTCCTCTGGACGGTTCCAGGTGGAGAAGAAGCGAGAGCGGCGGGGGACGTCGTGGCTGGGCCCGGGTGCGTTCGCCTCGGCTGCGGGTTGAGTGAAGGGTACAGAGCAGTGAGGCGACGAGACTTGTGGCTGGTCGGTGGGAGTGGGGGGAATGTGGCTCTGTTGATAAGACGTCAGCTCCTATGTGTGAACATATCCCACACTGCTGCTTAGGTCTAGGCTTACCCATCGAGAGACAGCTGGCTTATCATCCTTGGGAGAGGCAGCTGGCTTATCATCCTCGGCATCTTCCATGACTACGTCTTCCTCGCAAGGAAGTACGACGGGGGGCTTGGAAGGAGAGCGGGCCGGGGTAGCCTGCTGGGACTCGTGGGATTCGGGGGGGATGCCGTACCTCTGTCAACACAACATTAGCTCCTCTGCACGTTGCAGAATGGCATATCACTGGCAGACTCACACCCCGGGAGGGGAGGGACTTGACGACCTTCGCATCTGTCGTGTTCGCAGCCTTGCCAGCCGAAACTGGGCTTGGGACTGGGGCCGGCGTAGCCGTAGGGGCCTTGGAGAGGTGGAGGGGTGCGCTGGCAGCCTTGTTGGAGAGAGATGAACCAGCAGCCTTGTTGGAGTCGGGGAGGGGGGATGGGCCGGCGACCTTCTTGGTGGAGAGGAGGGCCGGGGCTTCGGCCAGAGGTGTCATCACGGTGTGAGGGGTGACTGCCTTCGGAGGGGTGACTGCCTTGGAAGGGGTGACTGCCACCGCAGTGCTAGATGCACTGAAAGTGGTGGTCGCCTTGGCGAGCTGAGCCTCGTCCGGTTTGACCTTTTGAGTGCGGGATGGCTTGTTACGACGCTGTGGTGGCAGCGAGTCACGTCAGCCGTCTGATGGGAGACAGATACGCAGTCCCTACAGTAGATACACTTACCATCTGCTCGGTCGCAGACCTTTGGGCGGCAGCCAATCTCTTCTGCAGCACCTTCACGAGGTCCAGAGCCGGGGCGTCCTACAAGTGGGCAGGCAGACGGTCAGCAAGAGCTCTGCGGTGAACCTCAGAGTGGATTTACCATGCCTAAATCCTCAGGATTGACGTCCGCATCTTCTGGATCTTCCTCCAGGAGCTCAGCGGTTCTCCTGTTCTTGGCGGGTCGACGGCGGCGGCGAAGACGCTGCTGCTGAGAGTCTTGGGAGACGCCGCGCAGTATACCGGCCACCAGGGTCAAGATGTAGCAACACATGCCGTAGATGTAGAGGATGAAGGCCCTATTGCAAGCGTCAGCTAGTTCGCTCGTATGAAGACCAGTGATATGAAGACGTACTCTTCAATCATGTACACCGAGTAGGGAGTAGTGTGCTTTTTCGCCTCCTCAAGAAGCGAAGACAGGGTGGAAGCGAGAGTGAGGTGCGCGACGCTCCACCACTCACGGAGGTAGTCGATGACCAGGGAGGGGGAGATAGCACCCAGGTAGAAGCTGTCGACTTGAGTGACGATGGGATCATCGTGGGTGTGGGTGGAGATGGTGTAGAGAAGAGACGCGACCCCGAGAGGCCCGTCGGGAGCGCTGCCAGCAGCAAGAACTCGGTCCAGCGAGTCCTGGGCTTTGTAGGTGGTGTGGGCACGTGAAATGTGCTGGGAGGTGGTGGACAAGGAATGGTGAGCCTGGTAAAAGAGGGCGGAGCCGAAGACGGCCCCGGCCCCCACCACTAGGGTGCGAAGGATGCCGACCATCGTGGGGGACGGACGCGGGAGGGTGGAATGGAGGATGCCGCTGTAGGCAGTGAGGGACGGTGGGAAGTGGGGGAGAGGGGGTGGGGGGAAGGAGGGATGTGTGGAGGCGGGGTGGGCGAGGTACGCCAGCTCTTTGATCCGATCAGAAGGATTGTAACCTCTGATGGTGACGATGCTGTTTATGCTGAAGGAGGAGGGGGGGATTGGTGAGAGTTGGGGGAACCTGGGGGGTTGATCGCATCATTCTGGCAGCCTTATATCCCTTTCCAGTGGATCGCGAGACAATAGAGACCATAAGGTGGCCAGTGCATACGTACAATAGAGACTCTCTCTGCAATATCTGGCAAGCCACCCCCCTTTTGAGCAGCGAACAGAAGACGCTGCCAGGGAGCCGTGGAGGCCCGGGAGGTCCTCTGCTCTCCTGCCGTCTTACCGGCTGGAGGGGCCACGCCAGCGTCCTGTTGACTAGACATACAGGCGGGTTAAGGGAGGTGTGACGATAGGGCAAGTGCAGCTTCAGAATGAGGAGTCTTTGTCTTTGGCATGGAGAACAACGAACCCGGTGGGCCATTACGTACTTCCTGAACGCCGGAGATGAGGAAGCGGGGGGCGAGAGGGCGGCCTGGGGCATGGGCAGAGGGGTCTGGTGCTGGCTGGCTGACGGAAGAAGGGATGCACAGTAGGAGCCAGGGATCCAAGAAGAAGCTTTCTAGCCATGGGGGGTTGTTCTGCGGTTTCATGTTCTGTACCTGCGGTCTGAGCGTCTCATGTTCACGCGGTACCTTTCCGCCCAGACCTCTTCTTGTTTCGACTTAGATGGGAGCCAACTGCGTACAGGGCCGGTTATGGGTGGGTTCTTCCCAGAGATCTCATGAGGAAAGGCGGCTTCGGGGGCGTACTGTGGCGTTGGAGGGCCGAGCACAGAGGGCTGACGAAAGCACCGTCAATCCTCCGCGAGCAGCGCTCATCAACAGTGCCCCTCCCGGCCACAAGACCGCTGTCACCGCCGAAGCTCCTCTCCTCCGCGCCCTGGCTTTAATACATATTCTCGCAGATTTCGGCGACAGGTGACCAAGCAGAGGTTTGGAAGCCGCCGAGTACGCCACGCAAGCGATGGAGGGAGAGCACAACAACAAGTACTGTAAGACTGACAACGGACGCGACGATGGCGCCTGCGACGAGTCTTTACCTCCTCTCTCTCTTGTCCTGCTGATGAAAGATGATGAACACGAAGTCTCTGCGTCCATTTGACATACAGTACAGACTCGCAGACATGAAGTTGTTGTGAATTGTTAGGAGCGCTTTTGGTCATCAGACACACTAGACAGCTGCTCAGCCAGAGGAAAGAGGAGGAAGGCCGGGCCGATAGCCGGCGGCAAATTCCCGGAGGTATGACGGAGTGGTCTTTCGGCCTCCTCTCAGATGATGTTGGACGCCCACACAGAAGCCAGCCATATAAACCAAGGCCACTTCCGCCATGTTGTTGTTGCCCCCCATCCCCTCCTACATCGCTCTCCTATCTCATCTCCCAGAAGCCCACGGTTTGGCCAGCTCGATACTTGACGCGACGCGACTGAACGTACTGCTGTAACCTCAAGCTCATCACGCGCTGATCTTCCACCATGTCCTCCAAACCCTTTGTCGCCCAGTGGGGGATACTCGGCTGTGGATGTAAGCTTTCTCCCTGTCCCTTCTTCTCCTCTCGGGTACTCAAGCTGACCAATCTCACAGGGATCTCTTCAGAATTCTGTAAAGACATCTCCCGGGCCATGTCCTCCCGCGGCGTGACGGACGTCTCGCATGCTATCGCGGCTGTGGGCTCGCGCTCGCTCGCCAAGGCCGAGGAGTTCATCAAGACGAACTGCCCCGAGGGAGCGGCTGGTCAGCAGACTGGGTTGGTGGACTTCAAGCCTAAGGCGTATGGGTCGTACAAGGAGGTTGTGGATGCCCCGGTGAGCTACTGCCTAGATCACCAGTCCACCTGCCAAGATAGCCAGCTGATAGCTTTGTGCCAGAATGTCAACATCGTGTATGTCGGTACGATGAACATCTGTCACTATGAGGATGCCAAGCTGGCTTTGGAGGGGGGCAAGCACTGTCTCTTGGAGAAGGTATGTATGGTCGTGCTGCGCACTCGATGTAAACCTGCTGACCATTCAAGCTGTAGCCCGCTGCTCTCAACGCTGCCGAGTGGAAGCATCTGGTGTCCATCGCCAGGGAGAAGAACGTCTTCTTCATGGAAGGTGAGCTAGATGAATATCCCAGCAGAAAAGGCATCATGGCTGACTCTCCGACCTCAGCCGTCTGGACTCGATTCAATCCCGTCATGCAGGCCATCCAAAAGGCTGTGCACGAGGACGACGTTATAGGCGAGATCAGGTGCATCTACTCGGACCACGCAATGGATGCGTTCAAGAAGCGTCCTGATACCGACCGGGTGTTGTCTGCTGAGCTTGCGGGAGGGTCCCTCTTGGACATCGGGCCTTACCCTATGGTTTGGGTGAGTGAGCATCGTTTGGAACGTATGGGATCTTGCAGCTGATACGGGTGCTAGACTATGATGATCCTTTACCGTCACCCTCTCAACAACATGACTCCTCCGGAGAAGGTCGGGAGCACGATGATGAAGTACCACACAGGAGTGGATCTGGCGACCAGCTTCACCATGACCTTCCCCAAGATCAATGCTATTGCTTATTGTGAGTAGCGCGAGGAGTGCTCTCGGTTGGTGTATCCTGGAGCTGATTATGGATGCTGCTTAGGCACTACCAACCTCCTGTCTGCTACTCAGAAAACCCAGAACACCCGGATCGTTGGGTCCAAGGGGTACGTCTATCAGGTGCCCACTGGTTAGGGAGATGCCTGGCTGACCTGTCAGATCAATCACAGAGAGATCCACGTCCACGGCCACACCTCCCGACCACAGAAATACACCATCAAGAGGCTCGCCAACCCCGAAGAGGAGGGCGGCAAGTTCCTCCCGGATGAGGTTGTGGACATGAGCTTTGGCGGGTTTGGGCTGTACTGGGAGGCAGACGAGGTGGCGCGATGTCTGAGGGATGGGCTGTTGGAGTGCCCAAGGATGACGCAGGCGGAGACGACGATGAATCTGGGGGTGAGTCGTCCCTGTGATCTGTGTACGATTGCGAAGCTGACTGGGCATGACTCTTCGCTAGTACTTCGACCAGATCAGGAAAGAAGGAGGCTACGAGTTCCTTCCTGGACTGGAGAAGGTCAAGCTCGAGGCTTGAGCAGGTACATCGTACAAGTATACATATGTGAACCTCTATACAACTGATACCAGGATACATCCGGCCTTACCAACTCAGTCGTCTTTGAGCTCCCACTTCGGCTCATCCTTATAGTACATCTCCTTGTGCACCCCATACCACCCAATCTTATTCCCCCACTCATCTTGATCCTTCTCCTGGAACCCAGCTGGACTGCAATCAGGTATCTCACCCTCCGCCACGTCACTCACCTTGAGCTTCTTCACCCACTTGGGTACCCACGCGTTCCGCAAGTCATCCCACGAGACCTCTCCGGCGTATTGCCCCGAGCTATCCGCCTGCGCTAGCGCTTCTTGTCGAAGGACAAGGCCGAGGGCAGAGCGCGTGAGCATCTGGCCGCGGTACTCCCAGATCTCCTGGGACGAGTCAGAGCCAGATGCTGAGGCTGGTGAGGAGGGTGCGGGAGTGCGTGAAGCTGGGGTTGCTGAAGCGGCATCCGATGGAGTTGGGGTGAAGGATGATAGCCCAGGAAGGGGTGTGCTGGGGGTAGTCACACCGGTGCCGTAGTTGGCTTGGAGGTCTTTGACCGTCATGGCCTTGAAATCGGGATCCGAGGGAGTGGAGCCTCCCGATGAGACAGATAGAGCGGGGGATGGGGGCTGAGTGAAGATTGGTGATACGGCTGGGCTTGCCAAGGGGCTGTCAGTAGGGGTCCCGGGAAGGCTGAGTGGGATATCGGGGGTGCCGGGGGCTGTGGGGATACCAGATGCGACGGGTGTTGGACGCAGACTGCTGGAGTCTACTCGAAGCTGAAGCAAATGGGGCAAGATTGTCAGACCTGGCTCGGATTGGGGGTAATGGCAGCTGAGCCCGCTCACCTGCTTCAGTAGAGCTCCGATGGCCTTGTACGCCTCCTCCGCTTCCACGTCATCCAGCAAATCACGAGGTATCGCCGTGCTAATGGCGATAATTGACTCCCCTGCCTTTCGGAAGTTAACGAGGTCGCTCTGGTCCTCAATCGCCTTATCAAGAATCTGTCGGATCTCGGCAGCGAACGAAGAGTCGATGATCTCGGCTTGCCAGATGATGCCCGAGATGAGAGTCACGTCGATAAGGTAGTCGGGGCCTGTACACCTGTCAGCTCTCCACACATCTCGCAGCACTCGATGTCGAACGCACCTTCCTGGAGTATCTGGGTGAGCGTCACCAAAGACTCCCGCGCAGAAACTTCTGGCATCCCGGTGACATCCTTCAGCCCCGTTTCGATCTCGGCGTAGATCTGCTGAAGTGTGACTATGTACTGCTGAGTCAGCTCGATATGCCTTATCCTGTTCGATACTGTCGAGCTCACCCAGAGTAGAGAACTTCTTCCCCTCGATGTACGCCCACATATCATACAGCTCGTCCCTTTGGGCTTCCAGGATAGTGATGATCCTCCCTACAAGGTGCTCGTTGGACCCCCGTCCCTCTGAGTTTTGAAGGATACTTTCAGCAGCAGCTGGAGGGTGAGTGTCGTTGTCAGCAGTAGTTATAAGATGAGAGTCATGCGCGAGCTTACCAACAGCAGCCCCACAAGCTTCCAGAGCCGCATTCAAAGCCCCACCATCACCGCTGCGTGAGCTCTTACTTCCCGTGCCCCGTGACTTCGTCCTACTGCGACTGCTCCCTCCTCCGTCAAACGGGGTTACAGAATCCTTGGATCTCTCTATCTCCTCCAGCACCTCTAGCAAACGCTTCATCGTCCCGGTCTCGCCACCATTGCTCCTGATCTCTCGCTGCAAGGCTTCGCTCAAGGAGTAAAGGTCCTCGGGTTGGCGGAGGTGGCTGAGGTCGGTGTTGCTTGGGGAAGCGGATCGGCCTCGTCGGGAGGACGAGGATTTGAACAGGGACTTGAGGATGTTCACCATTATGTTTGGGTGATATTCAGCTCTGCAGATGACTGATGGGCTGTGCCAACGAGATTCCCAGGGGAGAGCTAGTGCGACCCAAGTCGTCCCTGTCATAAGCGTTGCTGTCAGTGTCGAGAAGACGGTCAAAGGAGGTTTCTTGCCTGAAAGGATTCATGGTCATTGTTGACACTATGCTTTTTGCCGTCTTCACAAGTAGGCCATGCTATACAACCTCTTACCGCCAGACTACGCCCAGCTCCACATCTGACCCTCAATCATCTTCCCCTCCTCTTCCTCCGCGCCGTACCATGCAACACCGAGCAGGTGCCCGTCGATCTCCTGCCTCCTTCCGCTCTGCACCTCCCTGCCGGGCAGTGCCTTCCACGCCTGCACCAGCTCACTCTCCAAGCCCAGGTCCCACACCCATCCAAGGCCGTGACCCGCCTCAGTGGCGAGCTTGTCAATAGCACTCAGCACGACGGGGAGCTGCGCCGGCGCGAGGTTGGACACGTAGGTCACCAGGAAGCGCGATCCTTCAATGGCGATGTTGGAGGTGGCGAAAAGGACGATGGTGTCATCCTTCGCATCGCCTGACGGGGAGCGGATCCGCAAGCCCACAGGGAGAGGGTCGTGGGTGGGAGCTTTGGGCCAGGTGCCTCTCACTGGGACGAAGGACAGAGTCCCGGTAGAGGCGGGGTCCTGGATGAAGAGGGAGCGCTTGGAGGTGTCTGCACCCTCCAGTTTGGCTTTGGCCTCCGCCGATAGTGTCTCGCTGATTGAGAGCAGATCGTCCTGGTACAGCAACTCTACAGAGTCGTCAGGAGGACCCTCGGGTGGGAGGATCTTCCACACGATTTCGGAGCACATCGAGTCCTCGACGACCCACCCGGGTCGCGTCCCGCCGATAGAGCAACGCGAGTAGAACGTGGACCCTACGTCCGACCAGAGGATTGAGCCCAGAGCTCGGGGGATGTTGGACGAGAGCTGGGGAGGGATAGCGATTGAGGATGTGCCCCATGACTCCGGGACAGGAGGGAGAGACTCGGCAGGACCGAGGACGTGGTGGAGGAGGCTCAGAAGGCGAGTGGCGTAGCCATTGCCTGCGAGAAGTCAGCTCAGACTTTAATGATTTGGAAAGGCGTTGCCTGTGAAGTGCTTACGTAGATGCTCTGAGGGAGTCACCACAGATGCGATGACATAGACTGCCCCCTCCTCGATCTCATCAGACCCCTTGCGCTTCACAAAGCCCCTCCGACGGTATCTAAACAAGATGTCAGCTACAGTCCCTCCGCCGTCTACAGAAACGAAGCTGACGATGACCAACGCACGTTTCACACCCCGCATACAGCTGTCCCTCGGGATCGTCAGTCTTCACAAGAGCCCTACAAGAACACGATCGTCAGAGTTCGCTGCCTTCGTCTGCTCCTGTCTATCTGACATACCAAGTGATCAAGGCATGGTCTTTGGCCCAGATTGCTTCCTTCCTCTCACGATTGTACACGCCTAGATACTCCTGCATGAAAATAAGTGAAAGCTCACCAAGTCGACAGTCACAGGTCACGTACTTCATAGGTCGCACCCTTGTTCCAGTGCTTGAAGCCAGCTCGGACGTGCTGCTCCTGTTGCTCCGGGTTGGCTGGGCGGATCGTGTACGCGGCGAGGTTGGCTCTGGTTTGCGACATTGCGGGCTGGATGGTATGTTTCTGCTGCTGCACCAGACGAGGCGAGGATGATATGGATACGTTGTTCTCTACATGCCCCCCCCACCCATCACCGTCATCAGCCCATGCCCATCACACGCATCCCGCGGGGAGTCGTGCGATCTCCGTTGCTGCCAAGCCAAAGCGCGCTTCCCATGGGCGACAAGCCGACAAGCGACACCAGGCTGACAAGAATGATGATGGTGTTCTTCTGCTGGTGACAGAATGAGAGAGGCTCCATCTACCTTCTTCCTTCGCATCTGGCCCATTCCTGGCAGGCACCTCCTCTTCTCTTCTTACCGTCTACCAAACCGCTGGGGGCTGACGACGTCGCGCGCAAGTGGAGTCAATTATCCCTCAGCCTCTTCTTATCTTTCACGCGCGCCGTCCAATGAGGAGGTTGCGGGCTCCACCCATAGATCTGCTGCTGTGAATACATAAGGCGTCTTACAGTGGCTTCGGAGTTTATCTCGCAAAGAGATCCAAAGCCTGATGGAAGGGCAGTGCTTACAGCATACATACCTAGAAGCCCGGAGAGGATCTACTACGGACTGCGGGGGTCCTCTATCCACTTCGTTCGTTCCATAGACCGGGGTCGTTGTTCGGGGCTAGTGGCGAGTGTACGTACGACAGGTAAGGATTGCCCTTCGGGCCCCTCCCTCGGCTTTCCGCTACATCCTCTCTTTGAGGCTCAGCCCCACCGCCTCTCCTAGAGCCCAAGTGCCAAGGGCGAATGCCAATTCACCTCTCCCCGGAAGGTCGTTCCGAGAGCACTCGTGCGCCCCGCCAACTCTCGGAACGCCCTTCCGAGCCCGCAGGTGAGTCCAGGAAAGATAGCCCGAGGTCTGGCACTCCAGCGCTCATAGCGGCAATTCTCAGGTCGGCGACCAGACTCTTATCTCCGGAATGCATGGAATGCATGCTCCGTGCCATATCGTCTGGATCGTCTCGAGTCGACCTCGCAGAATGGTATATAACTCCACAGAGGGATCGACGAGAGGCAGGTCGATCATCATCCTCAAGCGCAGCAATTTCCATCACATCTCGAGGTCACAATGGTCAAGATTACGCGTATCCCGGTTGTAGGGAGATTGTTTGCCCCTCCCAAGGAGGCGGAGGAGGGGGGGTTTGAAGACTTCAGGCCTGTGTCTGGGTGGCGTGAGTCATCATCCACACCCTCTTTCTACTGCAAAGCTGACTGACGCCACGTCTACAGGCCCGCTTATCTACATGGAGCCCGGAGAGAGGTCGCAGTGGATCAACGAGGACCTTGCCCCCACTCCCAAAGCCATGCGCGTCTGGGACTGGTTCTCCTTCGTCTCTCTCTGGTGGGGGCAGAACTTCAGCGCTGGAGGCTGGAGCACTGGTGCCAGTCTGATCAACGCCGGGTTGACGCTGAGCCAGACCATGGGGATGTGAGCCGCCTTACGTTGGCAGCTAAGATAAGAGTCACGCGGGATGCTGATAAGGCTATAGCTGTGTCCTCGGCTGTTTCTTGACGAGTTTACTGGGTGTCATGCTGGCGGTGAGTCTTCAGCGGCCTAGGAAGGGCAAAGAGAGTCGACCAGATGCTGACAATCGGCTTCACAGCGACCTGGAGCACGATACCACATCGGTTTCCCGACCCTCGCTAGGAGTTCCTTCGGTGTCAAGGGCTCCAAGATCATGGTCGGTATCCGAGGTGCTGTTGCTGTCATCTGGTACGCCGTGCAGACGTTCTACGGTGCCAACTTGCTCGACCAGTGAGTAGTAGAGCTCAGTCTTCTAGTTCTGCGGGAGGAACAAGCTGACAATCAAGCAGGGGCTTCCGCGCCGTGTTTGGCAACGGCTACTACACCATCCCCAACCACCTCCCCGCCAGCGCACACACCACCACCCGCTTCATGCTCGTCTACTTCATCTTCTGGTTCGTCCAGATGCCCTTCGTCCTCGTTCACCCCTCCGCCGCGCGCCACATCTTTACCGTCAAGTCGTTCATCCTCCCCCTCTCGGCCTTCGCATTCATCGGCGGCGTCGTCCACCTCGCCGGAGGCTCTATCGACTTTTCCCTTATCCAGAAGACCACCAAGTCGGGCTCGTCCCTTTCCTGGGCGTTGCTCCAGGGGCTCAACGCCGTGTTTGGCACCATCTCCCCGATGTTGATCAACCAGCCCGACATCGGGAGGTACGCCAACCGACCCAGCGCTGCCCTCATCCCCCAGTTCACCAGCATGTTCCTGTGCAAGGTCCTGGTGTTTTTCTTGGGTGTTGTCACGGCGGCGGCCAGCGCGTCAATCTTTGGCAAGACGGTGTGGAACGTCTGGACTTTGTGCGAGTACATCTTGGACACGCATTGGACTACCAACTGGAGGGTGGGGATTGCGTTCTTCGCGATCGCCCAGTGCCTCGGTACTATTGCGACCAACGTCTTCGCCGTGAGTAGCCCTTGCCCAGGACCCTACCCATGCATATGCTGACGGCCTTTCACAGAACTCCATCCCCTTCGGTGTCGACCTCTCCGGTGTCTTCCCCAAGCACATCAACATCGTCCGTGGCCAGACCATCTGCGCCGTCCTCTCTTGGGCCGTCTGCCCGTGGCTCATCCTCACCACCGGCGCGCGCTTCGTGTCTTTCCTTGGCTCCTACACTTTCTGTGAGTTTCTGCCCTGGCTGACTCCAACTAGAATCCAGGCTGACGATCCTCAACAGTCATGGCCGCCGTCCTCGGTGTCATGGTGGCCGACTACTACGTCCTCCGCAAGGGCAACCTCCACGTGCCCTCGCTGTTTGACACCACCCCCGGGTCGCTTTACATGATCAGCCCGAAGGGCTACAACGTCAAGGCCCTCGCGGCGTGGGTGGCTGGGTCGTTGATCTGTATCCCGGGTCTGGCTGCGGCCTTCGGGCCTTACGTCGGTGGTACCACTGGAGGTGGGTCCTTTGCCATCACGCAGCTTCCGAGCAACTGTGTGCGACAAGCGCTGACACGAGAGCCATCCAGTTGCCTACAAGATCTACAACACCGGCTTCCTCCTCTCCTTCTTCGGGGCTTTCTTCGTCTACCTTGCCGTCAGTTTCATCAAGCCGGAGAAGATCATGCCCGACGAGTACGCCGACGAGCCCGTCAGGTGGGAGGGTCTCGCCGATAACGACGGGTGAGTTCTCTCGCGATTGGTGTGATCGTAAAGTCAGAGTCAGATGCTAACATCGACCCATAGGTACTTCCCCGGCGAGCCCGAGATCACCTTCGGTCGCGGTTTGCTGCACGAGACAGCCGGCGATGTGGTGCTCCACCGAACCGCATCTGCGCTCACGCACCACACAAGCAAAGACACAGAGAAGGACATGGTCGTTGACAGGACGGTGCCGGTTGCGTTGCCCCAGGGTGTTTAGATGACCTACAAGTAGATATAGATTCGTTGTTTGGGCTGTTGGTTGTTCAGTTTCTTCCACTTAGATTACATTATTGTCAGAGAAGTCTTATTAGAGGGTTTTGGTTATTAGTTGTCATTGGGTTTCCCGGAAATAGGAAATATGCAGTAATGGACCGCTTGCTATAGTCCTAGGGGCATTAAGATAGACGATGTCTACGGGTTCCACATAGCAGACCACGCACATAGTCATAACATCCTCATGGCATAATCGTAAAAAGTCCACCACCTTGAAAGGTCTATACCGCCAGATCCTGATTCCCAAGCCCCCACTCCCGGTCCATCGCACTCATCAACTTCGCCAGCTTCGCCGTTTTGGCCGCCTTGCTCTCATTCTTCTCCCCGCGCGCGCGCTTCTTCCTCACCGCCTTGCCTCCGTTCACCCCGCCGTTCACCGCCGCCGTCTTTTCTGGCGAGCTTTGAGGTGACCCCTCTGCCCACGGAGCTTTGACTTTCGGAGTAGGCGGCGGGGACGCAGCGACAGCAGCGATGACCGACACGCGCTCTTCCACCAACTCGCTGTATCGCGACTGCACGCCTTCGACGAAGTGGGATACCCACTCGTGCGTACCGGTCTGGTATGGCACATATGCGCGGGTGACGAGTTGCAGGGTCTGTAGCTCGGCGAGGACGAGAGCGGCGAGAGTGTTGAGGAGGAAGATGATAGGCAGGGCTACGAGGATTAGAAGGGTAGCGTCAGCGATGGGCGGCAGGTATCCCAAACGCGGTACACTGTCCACATACGTCTTCCAGCGGCGGCTGCGCCAGAGAGACTCGCAAGGCCGAGGGCCAAACTCCCGTCTCTCAGCTCGTCGTTGTCGAACCACTCAGCCACAACGTCCACCACGTCTTGTGCCCTATGATCAAGTTCTATCAGCTCACGACATACCTACAAGCGCTATAGAAAGACTCACGACGAAGGTTTCCCGACAGGCAGCCCTGGCAACACAAGCGGCTGGAACGACGTCCCGTCTCCCAGCCCATTCGGGCCGATCGCCTCGCGCACAAGAACGGGGACGGCGTTGATAACCTGGATACCGTTCTGGAAGATATTCCAGATGAACGGGATATCTAGGCAATGGTGATGTCAGCTGGGCTACATTTGTTGTGCCGCGTTGGCTCGAGTCACTCACCCTCAGGTCGTTTTGCCAGTAGCAGAGCAGCCACGTCCATGTAGCGCTGCAGATACGCCTCCACGCGCTGCACGACGACTATGGCCCAACTTGTTAGCGTATGCCTCAGCTATACATGCTCAAGGAAGATAGAGGCTCACGCTGCAGATGCACGACCACGGAATCTTTGACAGCCTCTGAAGTCACGACGTTCTCGACAGCCCGTATGAGCTCGGCATCATGCTGCCCCCCGGCGAGGTACACCAGGTCCCTGTTCTCGAACGCGTCGACCTCTTCGCTGATGTCGAGCTACACGTGAGTGGTATCAGCGTCCGTCAGGCTTTGATACCCCCCGAAGTGTGGATGAGCAGCAAGGACTCACTCGTTCTGCAAGCGACTCCAGAGTCTCGTCTTCCCACGTGAGAACGAGGAGCGACGGGACGTATCGATTGCTCGTGTCGTCCAAGAGCTTGACCAGAGCACCCATCCTATCCTGTGCGTTCGCGACGTTCCTATGAAACATTGGATCAGCTGGCTGCTTGCCGCACTTCGACGCAGCAAGACTTACTCTGCCGCTCTTGTCGGGTCATCGGTCTTCATAGGCGCCTCGAACACCACCAGCCCCGTCCACACATCACCTTCCCGCGCTGCCCCGCCGTCGCTCACCACCCTCGTGTCGAACGTGATCCCATTCACCATATACCCCTCATCCCCTTCGCCATCCCCCTCTCCCTCCCCATCCAATCCCGGCGTTTGCGCGGGCGTCGTGTCCCCACGCGGGGGCATGAACTTTGACACAAGCCATTGCTGTACCTGAGGGTCCGGCGGGGCGCCAAAGTCCTCTGGCGGGACGGAGAGGACGGTGGTCCAGTAGGGGGAGTTTGTGATGGGTGCTATGAGGTTGGAGGTGTGGCGCGCAATGGCGGTGAGGAATGTTGATGGAGCGTCCAGATGCTCTCTCTCGCGTGCTTGCTGTTATGCGTGCAAGGCAAGTTAGCAGTGCCAGGCGGACTGGCCGAGTAACTTGGGACAGCGGACGCACCTGATGCAAGTCGATGTCCATGTGCAGAGGCTCAGGCCTGACCGTCTCCTCCACCCACCCCATGTCTGTCTCACTCCCATCCACACTCCCCGCTGTGGTACTGCCCCACCACCCCGCACTACTGTTCCCTCTGCGCGGGCCCATCACCGACCTGCTAAGACTCATCCTCCCCAGCTCCCCCACCCACGCGTCCCACTTCTTCACATCCTTCCCCTTCCCCTTTCCCTCACCTCTCCTCTCCTTCGCCTCTTGAACCACCTCCCTCCAGCGCGGAAGTAACCTCCTCACCGCCGCCCGCTCCCTGATCACCTCCAAAAACGGCTCCGCCGCCACCTCCCTCAAGATCTCCCTCACCATCTCCTCCACCGCACCCTTCGCACAAGCCACTATTGCCTCCTTCCTAAACGCCACTTCCTCCTTATACCTTCTCTCGGCACGCTGTTGCTCCACGGCTTTTCGCGCGTCCTGCTCGAGGTTATCCTGTATAAGCTGGAGGAAGGTTTCTTCCAGCATGGTACGGGTGAGCGCGGGGAGAGCGGCTTTGCGTTTTTGGCGGGAGGTGTGAATGTCGGCGAGCGAGCGGCGGGGGGGTAGTTTAGTGGGAGTGGAGGTGGATGAAAGGAGCGAGGAGGGATCGCGATGTGAACGGGTGAGCGGGGAGGGTGGAGCGGACGAAGCGGGCTGAGCTGGCGTGGGCGTGGTGGCGCCGGTGGCCGGGGTAGTGCTGGGGAAGAACGAGGGGATGGAGATCGGTGCAGGGACAGTTGCAAGCGAAGGCGCCTTCGCCGCCGGCGTGGACGGCGCACCCAGACCGGCAAAGAGCGACGGCCCCCCAGTCGCCACCTTGGCAGGCCGCTCGTCCTCCTCTGACCCTCTCCTCTTCTTTGATGGCCCTGCAGTCGCTGCCGCTGGAGCACCAAAGGTGAAAGCCGGCTTGGGCTTGGTAGCCTCAGCCGCGGGTGTAGGGGTGGTCGTGCCGGTACCATTGACGGAGGGGAAGAAGGAGGGGATCACCTTGGCCTTGTCGCCGCCCGTACTGGCACTCGTGCTCGCGGGAGTCTCAGCAGCCGTGACAGGAGCAGCAGAGGGCTTGCCAAAGCTGAAAGCCGGCTTTGGCGCTGCTGCCGGTACCGGTGCCGGCGACGCCGACGCCGACGGTTTCGGCGTAAAAGAAAACGCGCTCGTAGCCGCTGGTACAGCCCCCGACCCAGCTGTAGGCGCAGGCTTCCCAAACCCGCCAAAACCTCCAAACGCCGAGGTCGACGGCTGGCTCGGCAGCGTCGGCTTCAAGCTCGCCGTCGGGATGCTCGACGGAATCTGCGTGAGGCGCTTGCCGAACGCCATACCGGCATCGCCGTTGACCTGTGCGGTCTTGCCAGCGGGGGCGCCGGCCCCGCCAAGATGGACGCCGATTCTGCCGTTCACGATATCCACATAACTCGCCCCCTGCCTCCGCTCGCTGATCATCTTCCACCTGCGCGGGAACGGCGCATCCTTATTGTCATCGTACCTCGCCGACTTGTTGATCAGCACCCCCCTCACCCCCACCCCATCATCGTACACCTCATACCCGAACCGCGTGGCGATCGCCACCGCCTCATCCTGCGGCGCGTTCGAGACGGGAATGATATCGTCCCACGCCGGGAGGTCCTGCTCTTGCTCCTCGCATCCGAGGAGCTTGACCAGTACGTCGAGGAGGACCATCCTGCGCTCGACGATCTCGCCTGCGGCGTTGGTGCGTACCGGGCCCGAGACGGGCATGCGCGGCCATGCGCGGTGCAGTGCGCGCATCGCCGAACGCCGGATCTCGCGGAGGCGCACCTCAACCAGACAGCTCAGCAAGTAAGGCACTTGCCCCTGCTTGACGAGCTTGATATACTGGTTGATCAGGTTCGCCCCCAGCTCGGCGTTGAACTTTGATCCTTCCTTCTGGGAGTCAAAGTTGCGCTGCGCGGTGCGGCGGATGTCCCATGCGAGCTTGACGATCGGGTGGTCGAGGATGGCGGAAGGGAGCTCGGATGTGGGGATGGAGATGGATTTGTTGGAGAGCTCGTATATGAGCATGTAGGCGCGGAACTCGGGCTCGTTGGGGCACGGCATGTCGACGTTGAGCTCTTCCCGGCGGTCATTGTAGTGCTGCCGGAGACTCGTGAAGCCTGCGAAGTCGCCCATTAGCCCCATCCTACACACATATACCCACCCAGACCACTCACATCGCCCCAGCTCCGCCGCGTCTATATGCATATCCGTATTACTCCCCGTCTCCTCCTGCAGCTCCCGCAAACACAAGATATGCCACCTCGCTATCCTCTCAAAGCTCGCAATCGCCTCCTCATGGCCCCAGCTACTCTGCATCGCGAATTCCTTTCGGATTGCGCGGGTACGGTCGCGGATGAAGCCTGCAGAGTAGCCGAGGGCGCGGCGGGGGGAACGGTCGGATGAAGAAGCGGGGAGGGCGGGCATGATGGTGGAGAAGAGGTAATCGAGGGAGCGCTGTGGGGAAGGGGTCAGCGTCGCGCCGATACCGATGAACAGAACTTGGGACGCACGACTAGAGCTTCAGGTGTTCGCAAGTCTGACGGCAGGATGGCTGCTGCCCCATGACCTGCACCGGCGTCCGACCTCGTATAGGCTGCAACCGCCTTACTATGATCTATCCGTCTCGTGTTCTCTTTCTACATTGCGCCGTCAGCTTGCTACAACTTCCAGTAGGACAGCCGGGCAGCTCAACTCACCGCCTCAAACGGATGGACATCCTGCGTACTCTCCCTAAACTCCATCTCATACTCGCAGCACATCCCCTCACAAGTCCCCCTCAGATCCACCGCATCCTCCAGCTGCGTCTTCCCCAGGCGTATCGAGCCATTCTGCTCGGCCGCTTTGAGTTCCTTCTGGCGAGCGGCCTCAAGCTCTTTGTACCGGTTGCCCGGGAGATGGGTGTTGAAGCGGGCGGCGCGGGCGGCACGTTTGGCTTCTTTGGCGGAGGCGTCTTCTTCCATACCGGGGGTGTTGCGTGGGTGGGGAGAGTCGAGCCTGTCCAGAGGCCTATGAATGCACTTGTAGACGACGCACCCATGGACACTCGGGACAGTAGTGCTGAGTAGTTGGTGGCCCTGTTGGTGCTTGCCCGTCTTGGTGAGGCTATGGTGACTTGTTAAAATGGGGGGCCAGATAACATGAGACGCGAACGCGCTGCGTGAAGTTGTTGACATTGACGGGCCACGGCGACTTCTTGACGATGTTAGAGTCGTACGTATCCTCCCCACAACTCACTCTCATCGCTCAAACATCATGGCTGCGGTTGCTCAGCCCGCACCACAACAGATTCCTCTGCCTCCGCCTCCGCCGTCTGGGTTCGCTGTGATACCACCCATCATCGCCACCGACCCGATCTTCACGGCCGACCCGGCCTTCCAGCCTATAGTCGCTGCCGGGCAAGTGAACCTCCTCCTCTTGAACAATGTCGTCCTCGAGAACTTGTACATCTATAAAGATATCAGGGAAAAGTCTCCATTGTCTCTCCTGCTAACTGGATGGACTGGGGAAATTTCTGGAGGGCGATAGACGGCCTTGCGAGTGAGTCACGTCACTCCCAGATCTCTTACTTGATTCACAACAAACACTCTTGACATTCGACAGTCGCTGATTCTTCTCGCCCCCTCTAGCTCAGTACTCGTACCCCGGAGTTTACCTGTCGAATGGGCCGGGTATCGGCGTGGCCCTAGCGCAAATACATACCACTCTGCAGCAGCTGGTGGCGGCGAACGCCCAGACGAACGCATCACTCGCTCGTATAGAGAGTGGTCTCTATGTGCTACAACGAGATGGCGCACGGGTGAGTTGCTCTTTAAGCTCAAGATGAATGCGCGTCACGCTGATACCCTCTCACTGTCTGCTGCGTCACTAGTCTCGAAATCATGCCATGGGATCGGAGCACTGCCGTATGCTACCCATCGAGCCCGTCCCGTCTCATACGAGCGGGAGCACCACACCCGCAGGTTTGATCAACGTGAGCCCAACTATCGAGCAGCAATGCCCCTATTCCATTTGGGCGACAGCTGACTCTCTTATGATATCCTTCTAGGCCGTCCCTCTGACCTCTTTCTAGGCACTTAGGGGTATCAACCAACTCGGAGTGCTCGCGCAGTGGGCGCACCACTACCAGATTAATGTGCCACAACAAGGGACTGCGGCAGAGCGGAGGAGGGAGATCCAGCGGAGGATCTGGCAGTACCTCACAGGCTATACAGATGGCTGACATTGAGTAGAGTTTGATCATGTAGAGTAGAGGTGCGGAGCGAGAAGGAAGGGGGGGAGGGGGCTGAGACTTATGATGACTGATGACGACCGACACGAACCCGTGCGATGTACATACGCTTCATGGACAAAGCGACGAGCAATTATGAACATATAACTGTCTCCTGGCTCTGCAGCATTCGCCTCCTCAACTTCACACACGAGGATGAGGGAACCAGTAGCCACGCCCATAACGGGCGTTGATCACAGCGCGCGCGCGCGCGTCTCCGTAGAACCTCGCTGAGCCTCTTCTTGAAGAGGTACCAAGAATGAGAGAGCCGCGACGACAGATGCGAGAATGGGTCTGCATTTCTAGCACTGGCCTGTCTCTTGTACAAGAAGGTCCTTGGAGGCGAACAGAGATAGAGAAGGTATCTTGTTGCCAATAATCATAGCCCGCTACAGAGGGGGGGATGAACGGTTGCTTGAACCGTTGAGGCCGCCCATTGAACAACAAACCATGACGTGTACTTTTTCTCCCGCTCCCCCTCCGAGAAATCCACTCCCTCGCTCTCGCTCACTCTTCTCCATAAAGTCGCCTCTCCCATCCATACGCCCACACCGCAAGCACCATGGCCCGTCCTCTCCGGTCTCTCATCACCTGTACGTCCCCTAGGAAGCTTTGTGGCTTGGGAGGGGAACTAACGCCCCGCACAGTGTCTCAGTCTACATTACCAGGGCCCTCGTCTGCGAGGTGTCTCCAGGCTATCCCTCGCGCGGGGGTGCGCGCTGTGCACACTTCACCTTCGCCCCAGTAAGCTCCTTCCTCCTCACACTCTGAGGCAGGATCCCGCCAGAGCTCGTATCTGTGGTGAGACAACTGACCTCTTATCCCACCTCGCAGGGCCGCATGGGAGCGCTACATCCGTCTCCCCAAATGGATCAAGCCCACCCCTTCCGAGTCCACCGACGGGACGCCCCCCCAGACTGAGGCCACTGGTACATCGGCGCAGGATGCTGAGAAGTACGAGGACGTGGTGGTGGAGGATGGTAAGGAGGCAGAGAAGGGGAGTGAGGAGCTGTTCAAGGAGACTTCGAAGGAGAAGACGGAGATGAGCAGGAAGACGAGGAGGAGGGGGACGGACGTTTGGACAGAGGTGCGTTGGTGTCGTGTTTAGGAGGGAGAGTACTGGTGGCCTGTCGTCTCGATCCTATGACCCAGGCCACACAGTATACCCTCACCCCAACGCAGTCCACAACTAACCCTCACCCCCACCCACAGCACCGCTACTCCTCCGCCCTGCACAAAATCTCATACCGCAAGCTCAACATGATCTCGCGGCAGATCGCCCAGCTGCCCGTGGACGAGGCGATCGTGCAGATGCAGTTCTCGGAGAAGCGCGCGAGTTCGTGGATCAAGAGCACGCTGGCGCTCGCGAGGGATCATGCGATTGATAAGAAGCTGGACCGGGGGAAGCTTGTCGTTGGTGAGTCGCCGTCGCCGTCGAGCGAGCCTAAACTGCGCGGTGGGATAGGCTTGTGCTGACACGATGCACGCATCACAGCCGAGACGTGGGTATCCAAGGGCCCCAAGATCGCCCGCCTGGACATCCGCGGCCGAGGGAAATACGGTATCAAGCACCACCCCTCCTCGCGGATCCACGTCGTGCTGCGCGAGGGCATGACGCACGCCCAGAAGGAGGAGAAGCGGTTCAAGAAGGATGTGGGGAAGGTGAGGAGCGCGGGGTTGGTTAGGGAGTACACGCCGTTGAGGAGGAAGGTGGTCAGTGGGTGGACTTGGTAGGAGATGCATTGCATTTGTAGTGGGAGTTGAGTCGGGTACCGTGGTCGGGTCGGGCCGGCAATTATTCTCAGACGATGGCACGAGAAGACAAATCGATGAACAGGTGCCAACATCATATCCATAAAACCCGCCTCATCCATCCTCCGTTAACTCAACACCTTCTGACAGATTGCATGCTTTTTGACTCTACTTTATCCACCCTCCTCTACAAGATGCAGTTACGCAACGCCCGCTCTAGGCCTTGCCAGTCTTGGCAATGTCGATGAACTCGGGCTTGAGGGACGCTCCGCCGACGAGGAACCCGTCAATGTCCTTGGCGGTGGCTACTCCCATTCACTCCGTCAGCCCTCTTCCCTTACCAACGGCGCCAGCGTGCATGAGTAGGAAAGAGGATCAACGCACCAAGCTCGCCGCAGTTCTTCCCGTTGACGCTCCCGCCGTAGATGATCCTGGTCGCCTCAGCGACAGACGAGCTCACGCGCGACGAGAGCCACTTGCGGATGTCGTCGTGCACGTCCTGGGCCTGCTGGGCGGTGGCGACCTTGCCGGTGCCGATGGCCCACACGGGCTCGTCTGTAGGGGGTTAGCATGCTTGCGTTGGAAAGGGGCGGGAGGTACACAGGGGAAGTAGCAGCTTACAGGCAATGACAATGTTCCTACACGCGCATTGACGTCAGCTCGCTAAACCCAGGGTTCCCCACACCCCACATCCTCCAGCCACGCAACCCAAGCACAAGAAGACTCACTTCCAAGCAGCCTCGTCGATCGACGCGGCGATCGCCTCGAGCTGGCGCTCCACGACCTCCTTGGTCTTGTCCGACTCGCGCTCCTCGAGGGACTCGCCGACGCAGGCGATGACAGAGAGGCCCGCCGCGATGGCCGCCTTGACCTGTTGTGCAGTGCCGTCCCGCCCCGTCAGCTGTTGTCTGTTGCGAGCCATATGCAAATACCCGGCAGAGGACTGCGACCACGACGCACCTTGTCAGCCACAAGCTTGTCGGTGTCCCCAAACAGGCTCCTCCTCTCCGAGTGACCGAGGATGACCCAGTGCACGCCGGCGTCCTTGAGCTGCTGGGGCGCGATCTCGCCGGTGAACGCGCCCGAAGACTCGGTGTAGGCGTTCTGGGCAGCGACCTCGGTAGGGGGGGAGAGGTGGTCCTTGACCTTGAGGAGGTAGAGGGCGGGGGG
Source organism: Cryptococcus sp. DSM 104549 (assembly GCA_036427605.1). NCBI lineage: Eukaryota > Fungi > Basidiomycota > Tremellomycetes > Tremellales > Cryptococcaceae > Cryptococcus > Cryptococcus jaspeensis. Next base: position 2,838,470 of record CP144046.1, read on the forward strand.
AGCGATGACGACCTCTGTGGGGGGGGTGTCAGTGGGGTTCGGATGGGGAGAAAGGAATGGGCCGAGGGCGAAGGGGGCGGGAGGGATGGGGGAGAACGAAGAGTTACTAACCGGTGGTCCCGTCAAGCTTGGCCTCGTTGATAGTCTTGACGATCTGGACGATGGACTCGGACGTGCCGTTCATCTTGAAGTTGCCCCTGTGTGTCGTAGCCCATGTCAGCCCCCCCTCCCCATCTTCAGTTTCCCCCGCCCGCTCGCCAAGAAAGAGAGACAAGATAAAAGAGAGACGACGCACCCGACGAAGAATTTCCTGCCGACCATTGTGTGTAATGTACGAGTATGCTTTAGTGTGTGAGGGAGTAACCTGAGTATAGCGAATGCTGTTGGGGATGGAACAAGAAGGAGCAAGAGAAGACGAGAGAGGGATCCCAGTGCATGCTGGCCCGGCGGTGGGAGAATGCGGGGGCCCACACCGCCAACGACAACCGAAAGCCCGAGAATCCCGAAAGAGGCACTTCAGCGATTGTTGATCTCCTCGAGCTGTCGACTTTGAGGACCAGGATTTCAGCTTGTTACTGCATTCACTGCAAGCATACAGCAATTACTCGGACAGACAGCACAGCACAATGCCTCCCGTCAAGTCAAACAAATTCAAGACAAGCCGCGTGAGTCATCCACTCCTGCGCAGCGCGTAAACAGCGAGCCCTACGCTGCTGGCTCGCCGCTGACTCTGACTCTACACCTATCGCCGTGCACTGCTGATGCTCCTTCAGTTCCCCGCCGTAAGCCGCTTCAACAACTGATGTTAGATGAGCATATGACGGAGTACTAACGCATCAGATATTGTGATTTGATTGGTGGTAGGCGCGGATCAAGCGGATAATGCAGCTCGACGAGGAAGTCGGCAAGCTCGCAAGCGCCACGCCCGTCATGATCTGTACGTCCCCCCTTCTCTGCCCCAGCTTGATTGAATGCGTTTGTGTACCTGGCATTTAGCTGACATGGGCGGTCAGCCAAATCGCTGGAGTGTTTTATCCAGGTGTTGTTGGATGAGGCTTGTAAGCAGGTGCGAGCCGGGGGTTCGCATAAGCTCACGGCGAACCATCTGTATGTCTTTCCTCCCCATCCTCTCTCCTCTCTTCTTCTATCCCTACAGCTTCTGGTTCTAACATGGACTACGCGTGGGCCCCGCTGATATCTTCCTCGTTGCAGAAAACAAATGATCAACACCAACGAAAACTTTGACTTTCTCCGCGAGCTCGTCGACTCTGTACCAGACGTAGCCGCCCCCGAACCCAAAGCCCCTTCCAAACCCCGAAAACCCTCTACCGCCTCTGCGGACGGGACTGGCGCGAAGAAGCGGGGGAAGAAGCCTGCGGCGGCGGCTGTAGAACCGGCAGGTGATGACGAGATGGAAGAAGGGGATGAAGAGGAGGATGAGTATGACGCGGAGAGCAAGCCTGATGTCAAGCCTAGCTCTGGCGGGGGGCACGCCTACCCCCCTGCCGCAACGGCGAGCGGGAGTGGGAGCGGCAGTGTGGGCGGATGGGGAGAAGGCGGCGCGCGGGGCCCTGTGATTGGGAGTTGGAAGAAAGATATGACGGGGGGAGGGGGGACGGGTGAGGGGGGGAAGGGGATGTTTGATGATTACGAGGAGGATGAGGATGATTATTAGGGTGGCGGGGGTTGGGGGGTGGTAGTGTACTTCATATCGATTATGTATTATGTACAAATACGAGACGTGCGGCTATTCCGGTATTGTGCAAGCACCAGATGCTGCTTCGTCCCGCCACCGTCTTCTTTGAGCCGGCGGACAGCTACAGCCAGCCTACAGTTGAGCCCCTTCTCGTTCTTGCTTTTGATATAAGACGACTGCCCGTGTCGAGAGCAGCAATGACCACCAGGGTATGGTGCACCTCAGTCTATCAAGTTTCACGAGAGCTCCGGTTAACTGGTTATGAGTTCCTTGTCCAGTGATGTCAGACTACCCCCATCCCCATTCTAATGGAGTGTGAATATCTCGTGATCCATGCAAATGCAAAACTTCATACCCCTCGCCCTCTCTCCCCTAACCCCTCAATCGCTCCCCACTCACAGCCGTACCTTCTCCTTCTCCCCCTGCCCCTCAGCTCCTGACTCTGCCGCCGCCTCCCCCTCGCCCTCCTCGATCTGCAACAGCGGCGCCTCAATCCCCTCTGGTCTCTCCTCGCCCGCGACGGAGATGAGCTGCGCAAAGATGCGCTTGCCGTTCAAGTGTGCTAGGGGGAGGGTTTGTACCGGGCCGTTTCCTGCGCGGGGAGGTCAGTATTGCGTGTCAAAGAATGGGTAGGACACCAGCACGCCTCGTCTCGTCCCTCCCGTCCAGTGAAAACCTCGACCCACTAAAAGCAATCTCCATAGTCGGCTGCGGCTGCCCCTTCTCCCACTCCTTCTTGGCCTTCTCCAGCGCCTCCTCCTTCTTCTCGAGCGGGATATGCTCCCCCAAGCCGAGGATGTTGAGCCCCGAGCGCGGGTCGGGTATTCTGTGAATGTGGATCGGGAGGTTGGGGTTGGCGTAGGCTATGCGGGGGGCGTAATTCCGGAGGAATTGTCTGCGGCGTGGGTCAGTATATGTGAGAGGAGTAAGAGGCGAGTCAGCGGAAGGGCAGCGTACGCGGGACCAGGCGCCGAGTTCTTTGCGACATATCGAATGGCGATGCTCGACACATCGGAGTTGATGATTGTCGCCCCCGGCCCTTCCTTCAGCTTCTGCACGATCTGGCGGGTAGTGAGGGAGCGCAGCGGCTCGCCAAAGAGGAGGACACGGGGACCCATGGTGCGTGTTGTGCGTGGTGTGGTGTGTCGGGTGGGTGTATGAAATTTCAGAGAGCGTGAAGGCGAAGACGGAGGTGTGTGGGAGGGGTGTTTAAGTGGGGGCGGAGATAAGGCCGTGCAGGGAATGCCACGTGTAGAGCGTGACATCCCTGTGCCCTGACCCTGAAGCAGAGAAGCTCTTTCGGTTCGCGTCCTCCCTCCAAGCCACGCTCCCACGAATCTTATCCACCCTTGCTTCTCTCTTCTCTCTCTCTTTCTCCACCCTCTCTCCTTCACTCCACCACCCACCCCCACCCGCCTAAAATACCACACAATGGCACAGAACTCGCAAGACGTCGAGGCTTCCATCCCTCTCAACGTGCGTCCCCCCCGCTGCCTCGACCCAGCCTGGCCCAACGACTCCCCCAACGCCAGCCCCAACGGACGCGAGCTGACCCACGTTTTGCAGTCGATGCCCCGCGCGTCCGATGTCGATGAGGACCTCTCCCACGGCGAGAGGCTCGAGGTCAAGTACGTCCCCCCCCCTCCCCCCCTCCCCGCACCGCCCCCCGCCGCCCGCCCGTACTTCGCCGCACCCCCCAAGGCAACACGTTCCCCCTCCCCGCCCTCCCTCTCCCCGCGCCTTCCCACGCCCCCAGGGCCCACGCTGACACCCCCACCCTCCTGCTCACAGAATCTCTGACCCCCGCCCCCCCGCTACCCAGCCCAAAAAGATCACCATCCCCGCTATCGTCAGTACGTATACCATCCCTCTCTCTCTTGAATTTTCGTTCTCTCGTTATTTTTAGCTGGACGCGTCTGCCGTACGCAGCGCGTGGGCGCGTGGAAGGGGGGGACAGTGGAGAGTAAACACAGTCCAACACGGACGATGGGCTGACGCGGTGTGTGGGATAGTCATCCCGATCTGGATGGCCTGCTCGATCAGCGTGATCTTGTACAACAGTGAGTAGTCTTGCCTTCTTGCGTGGGTGCTGCGGTGCGCGCGCAGCGGTAGGGGATAGCGCTAACGTGCTTTTGGCTTAGAATATGTGTTCTCCAACCTCAAATTCCCTTACCCCGTCTTCCTCACCACCTGGCACTTGTGCTTCTCTGTACGTCCCCCACCTCTGCACGCGGAGATCCGTAGAGGAGTAGGTTGGGTGAGCTGACGAGAGCGCGCTGCTTCCGCAGGCTGTCGCGACGCGTGTGCTCCAGCGCACTACCACGCTCGTGGACGGTGCCAAGGACATTGAGATGACTGTGAGTGCGGTGCACCGCCCAGGCGGGCGCCATGGTGAATGCATAAACAAGGGGTGCTGACGGCGGCAACAGCGCGAGCGATGGGTCCGCTCTATCCTCCCTATCGGCGCGCTCTTCTCCGGGTCGTTGATCTTGTCCAACTACGCGTACCTCTCGCTGTCTGTCAGCTTTATCCAGATGCTCAAGGTGCGTTTCAGCGGTCACGGCTTGGCAGTGTGTGAAAAGGGATGTGGCTGATGCAATGCGACGGTGGTGTAGGCGTTCAACCCCGTCGCTATCCTGCTCATCTCGTTTGCTTTCAAGATCCAGGAGCCCAACAGCCGGTTGATCATCATCGTTCTTGTGAGTGATGTCTATGGTTGCGTACGCAGGAAACAAGCTGATGGAGATGCATAAAGTTGATCTCCACCGGCTGTGCTCTCGGTAAGCCGCCTCGTCACACGTCCTGCCCCGTCCGTGCGCGCTGATTGACCCTGATCCCCCTCCCCTCCCCAACAGCCGCTTACGGCGAAGTCCACTTTGAGCTCTTCGGCTTTATCTGCCAATGCGCCGCCCTCGCCTTTGAGGCCTCCCGCCTCGTCATGATCCAGATCCTCCTCCACGGCCTCAAGATGGACCCCATCGTGTCGCTGCACTACTACGCGCCCGTCTGCGCGCTCATCAACGCTTGCATCATCCCCTTCACTGAGGGGCTTGAGCCGTTCTATGCGCTGCACAGGGTGGGGATCTTGGTGCTCTTCTCCAACGCCGGGATTGCTTTCGCTCTTAACGTGAGTCTGTCAGGTTGTCTGCGGGGGTTAAGGGCGGTGGCTGACGTGAATGTCTGGGATGGATATACAGGTCGCGGCGGTGTTCCTCATCAGCGTGGGCTCTGGTCTCATCCTCACCCTCGCCGGTGTCCTCAAGGACATTGTAAGTGTCAAGTCTCGCAGCTCATATCCTCTTATGATCACGCGCTGACTCGTCCCGGCTACTCTCCAGCTCCTCATCTCGGGCTCGGTGCTTGCGTTCGGGTCCAAGATCACCGCTCTCCAGGTGTTTGGCTACTCGTGAGTCGTCGCTGTGACTGGGAATTGTGCCGGGGGTATTGCAGAGGCTGACGCGCGGCGGCACCCAGAATCTCGCTCGGCGGGTTGATCATGTTCAAGACCACCGGCGGCAAGTAATCGCGCTTTCCTGCGAGAACACTTGGCTGCGTGCGGCGATGGCGGGGCGTGTGTGTGGAGCGGGCGTGTGTGCGTAGGCGAACGGACATGGGCGTGAGCATGGGGTGGCGTCTTTGGCGCATGGGCGTGAAGGCGTGACCCCCGGGGGTGGCTGTACGATGAGATGGTTGGGTAGGGGTGAATATACCCACATACCACGTATATGATAGAGTTTCCTTTCTTCTTTCCTTCATTCCGTCTTCTCTTACACCTTTACCCCTCTCCTTCTCTCTGAGTCTGGACACGTACACACTCGGGTGGGTACGATTATATCATTAACCTTTTTCTTCTCTCGCTGGTATAGAGGCAGTAACATGCATGATGGGAGATTGAACCAAGTGATATGGGCGGATGGGTGGGGTGGGGGGCTGGGCTGGGCTGGGGTCAGGCTGGGTCACCGATGGATGGGCTAGGACGGGGGGTGTCTCGTCTTATCCTCGCGCTCTTCATCTACTCGTCCCACCTCTCTACATAGAGTAGTCGAACACCCTCAAGCACCACCCAGTCTCGTCTACGTACACTCCCCACCACTCTTCTCGTGGTGTCCCGCAAGGTAACTCGGCCATCCCCACGCTCTCATCGCTGCGTGCTGCGCTGCGCGCTCTCAAGGCTCCGCACAGAGACCTCACCTCCCATTCTCGCGATAACGTACTTTGGACCGGGTGGTATGGCGTATGGCGCACCCATCCCAACAAGAAGACCCCGACCAGCCGGCCAGGGCCCAGGCTGTGGGGGCACAGGCCAGTCGTTTGAGGAGGGTACGCGACACGTTCGACAAGGTCCAAAGTACGGCGAGAATGGGAGGTGATGTTCTTGTGCGGAGATGTGAGAGCACGCAGTGACGATGTGACGGAAGCAAGGGAAAGGGGGAGGCGCGCGGTGGGGGGGTGGGGGACTGTGTAGACGACCATGGAGGCTGCTGGCGGTGATTGAAGATTGAGCAGACCCGTGGGCCTACCTCGTAGACCCGTGAGCCTGCCGGCCGTGGATCCCCGTGGTCACGGATGCCTAGACACGTACGGATGGGGCAGGCTGACAGACCCGAGGAAGAGAAGAGAAAGGAAGAAGAACGTACGGAAGATATCGTACAGTCGTGCCATTGTCTCATCAGTGGGGTACCGGTTCCGTTGTGTACACGCACGGACGAGGGCGGGCGCGGGGTGAGTTACAAGTAAAGTCTGGATCCCATGCGGGCCATCCCCGGAAGGAGGCCAGGCCAAAAGCCAAGAAAGAGCCCGAGGCGGGGGGAGGCGGGGGACCCGAGGGGAAGAAGAGGAGAAGAAAGGGTGAATGCGGGGAGATGCCTGCTTGGTAGCGGGGGATAGCGGGGCTGGTGGGAGTACGTATGAACTGTTGAAGTGGGGCCGGGAGGGAACGTTCTTGTCGTGAACTGTAGATTTGTGTGAGATGCAATGGGATGCGATGGGAGATGAGATCGTGCAAGATGCTCCGCGTGGGTGGAGGGTGGACGCGTCGGAAGGGCCGGGAAGGAGAGTCGTCTTCGGAACAACACGGCGCTCCGCCCGCCGCCGTTTCGTCTTTCCCCTCTCTCGTTGCTCTCGTCGGTGGAATAAGCTCCCGGGCTGTCTTGTCAGCAGCAGCCCGAGCCAGCAACGGCAGCAAGGGCCCTCTCCCTCTGGGCTCTGGGAGATACCAACGCAACAGCCAGGAGCAGAGCCAGGCAAAGCCATGCAAAGCCTGACAATGCCGGGATGCCCAACGGGCCGATCCCTGAGCAAATCCGAGGCATCTGGTTGGACCGGCGCGGGGTAGATCGGGCCGGGGGGGATCGCGAGAGGCTCTTTTTGCTTTGTTGGTCGTTGATGCATGGGGACTGGGGAGGGGGAGAGAGGGGTGAGATGGGCGTGGGGCGGGGGATAGCGGGGGAGGGGAGGGGGAGAAAGGGGATGCGGGGTGAAGGATGCATGGGACGAACGGAGACAGAGATGATGCACGATCTGACCCGATTGGTGTAAACATGACCCGCCCTGGCCTGGGCTCTCGTCTCTCACTGCACGGCACGCCCGCCGGAGACCCGCAATTGACAACGTCCGGGATGATGCTGCGGTTGGTATATAACAGCGAGGGGGCATGCATGGATGGCACAGAAATCTTCTTACCCCCCCTTGCCTCCCAACAACACTGTACCACACCTGTACCAGCTGTACCACCACCACCGCCAGCGCACACGACAGACAGGTGAGTCAAGCTCAGAGCTCATCGACACAAGCTTCCGGATGTCCTCCGGCCAGCATGCTTCGGGCCATCAGAACCAGAAGCCCCCCTCGTCTTCCCCTCCCACACCGGGCTTCTTCTTCTGCTTCTCTCGCTTCACTCCCCCACGACTCATCGCATCTCTCTTCTCGAGCGATCACCCGGCCACGCACCCTGCAGTCCATTCAGCGACCGTCGACGGCTGACACCCCTCTCCTTTCATACAGCGCTGCACCACCCCCGCATACATAACATCCGGCCGAGCACACCATACGCCGTAGCACTCTACGGTCGCCAGCCTCGCCACTGTGCATCAAACATCAAAGGAGGAGACAGTTCAGTCCTCCTTCCCCCACCTCCCCCCGCCTCCACTGGTCGTGTGACGTGCGACGCCGCGGCCATACTTCAGCACCGGTTATAGCACCCCCGCCGTATCCACCTCCTTGGTGATACCGCTATCGTCTCTTTCATCCATTCCCATTGCGCGCATATCACCACCCGCCTTCCCCCTCACCACTACATACCACCGCCACCCACCCACCAACGCCACCCCGCGCAATGATCATGACCTCCTCCCCCATCCTCACCCCCCACACCCGCTCCATCGCCCACACCCCTTCCCCTTCTTCCTCCCCTAAACTCGTCCCTGTGCCCAGCACCATCGTCCCCAGCACCTCCCTCCCTCTCTCTGCGCACGGCTCCACCCCTGCCCCCGCCGCCCACCCCACCACTGGCACCGCCAGCACCACCTCTGCCCCCGCCCCCTCAGCCTCGGGCTTATCGGCCTCAATGCCGACGCGCTCCTTCGCGCGCCAGCCCCAAGCAAGGCCCTACCAGTCCCCCTTGCTGGCGCGCCAGATGGCAGGCAAAGCCCGCCAGATGGACCCGGACACGAAGCGCTTCGCGGAGCTCGTCGTGGGGATGATGGGCGACCGGCTGGCGCGCGCCGGCGCCGGCGCGGGGCACAACGAGAAGGGGCTTGTGGAGATGATTGAGAATGTCAAGCTGGAGGGGGCGGTGGATGTGAAGCAGACGAGGCCGGCGGTGCCGCGTAAAGCGAGTCTGGCTGGGAGCTGGGAGGCGGAGAAGGCAGAGTTGATTGTGGATATCCCTGTTTGGTCTCCTGGGTGTTTCCAAGGTGAGCCCGGTTCTCCTCTCTCTCGAACCCTCCCGAGCGGCCGAGCTAACCTAACCCCACCCCCGGCAGACCTCTCGACGCTGCACACCCTGCGCGACAAAACCCTCTCCCACACGCACGCCCTCCTCGCCCACCTCCTCAACACCCACTCTACCCCAGCCACCTACCGCCTCCTCGCGCGCTCCGCCGTCGCCCCAGGCCCCACCTCCTCACCCTTCCACCACGGCTGGGGGTGCATCCGCCTCGCCCCGTCCTCCATCTCCGGGGACGAGGGCAAACCCCGCGAGCTCAAAGCCAAAGTCCGGCGAGCAAGCCTCGTGCGAGCCCACTCGCACCAGCCGCACGTCCCCCGCCCAGAGGATCTCTCGCACGAGAGCGTCCTCCTCGACTCTGACGAGGAAGACGCGCACGACCGCGCGGCGGCGGGGGAGCCGGTGCGGCTCCGCCAGGGGTTCTGGAGCGGGAGCGGGGGGAGCGTGAGTGGGAGTGAGGATGAGGATGAGGAGGAGTGTGCGGATGTTGTTGTTGGGAGGGAGGTTGAGAAGCGTGGGGGCAAGGAGGGGTGAGTCGTCGCAAGTTCCCTGTCTGATGGGGTGAAGGCTGACGAGATCGCGCAGAACCGTCTTCTTGATGACCCTCTTCGGCCAGCCCGCTCTCATCCTCACCTAAACCCCATCGCTGCACCTCCAAGCCGCCCCGCGGCTCACTGTATCTACCCACCCCACCCACCGTTGTCCATACGCCACCGCACAACCGTTGTCTATATCACTCTATAACCCAGACCCAGAACGCACCAGACCCCTCACCAGATCCCCCCTTTCCCCATTCTTCTTTTCTTCTTGGCAAAGCCTTAACCAAACCCATCAATCAAGCACAACCAACATCGGGACGGGTTCTCTTTCTGTTGTAACTACTCTTCCCCATACTTTGCATTCACATCAACTGTGGCAGATCCTTGGGTTTTTCTTTCTCTCTCTCTCATTTCTCTCTACTCTACCTTCTATCTTTGGCTGTTTATCTAGGTGTCTTTTCTCGAATCCGGCAATTGGGGAGCATGGATGGAAAGAAGGAAGGAAGGAATAAAAAGCGAAGAAGTGGGTGAACGGGGATGAGGAGGGGGGGGAGGTGTACGATGACGATGAAGTCTGTCTGTTATGAATTATCCTGCCTTCCCACACATGTACACTGCACGGCATCTCGAGCGACTCTGTCCCTCCCACACCAACAACAGTATGAAAGACGTGAAGGGGGTCGAATAAGACCTCAAGGGGCAGGTGTAGATCCAAGGGTATGACTGTGCCAGGGGTGGAAGGGTTATTGGCATCAAGTTCCCCAGAGCACGGAGGGAGAAAGGAGGCGAAGGTATCGACAAAGGAGATCCAGAAAGGACGATCACACACGGCTGATCATCTCGCTTACCCACTGAACAAGAGCTCGATCTCACATCACAGAATACCATGCATGTGCTTCTTCTTTGACCTATAGGCCTGGCGCCAACCTACACACCACTCAGATCACGCAAAAAACGGACAGCCCAAGCGCAAGATGCGACTCCCCTACCCTCGCCCGCACAGAGTGTACGCCCCGCGAAAATATCGAATGCCGGGCAACGCACATACGCATTCGGAGCTCGCAGAGAGACAGGTCGGAGGCAAGGGTCAAGCCGAGGACGAAGCCGACGCCCGGGTCACCACTACCGCAGTGGAGGCAGGTGAGGCGGGAACGACGCACGAGGGCGGCGCTCAGGAGGTCGTGACAGCTACCCGGGCGGGGGCGGGGGAGGCGGAGGCGTCTTCTGCTGGTCGGGAGACGTCCACCACTGCCCATGAGGAGGGGGCTACTACAACCACAAGAGCTGGTGCTAGTACGACCACGAGCGCGCACACGGAGAGTAGTGCGAGTGGGTCGCGAGATCGTACAGACACGATGGTGATAGCGAGTGCAACAGGGGAGAGCTCGTCGGGAGCTACTCACTCCGGGGATAGCAGTGTGACTCCCACACAGACGGAAGAGAGCGTCACAGACGCGGCGACGGTCACCGTTGCTCGAAGTAGCGTACTCCATCCTATCTGTGAGTACTATTGAAAGGCGATCTCAAAAGGGTAAGTGGGCTAGGGCTGACCGAGATGGCAGATGTGAACTCGTTCCCGAGTGACTTCCCGATCGAGACGCAGACGAAGGGGGTGGCGGGCACGCTTGGGAGGGGGTATGTCTTCTTACCGCACAACATGGTCGCCGACAGCAGTGAGTCCCCCCACCCACCTTCTCTCCAAAAGCACATCCAACCCTAACCTCGCCCCACCATAGTGCTCCTCTTCGTAACATTCTTCTTCTCCCTCCTCATCCTCACCATCTCCTGCATCAAAATCTCCACATGCCTCAACAAGCGCCGCGGCGGCGGGAAAGAAGACACGGTGATTGGGGAGGAGATGCGCTGGGCTGAGGGGCGGACGGTGCTAGAGAGGAGGATTGTGTGGGATACGGGGAGTGTTTATGGGGGTGGTGGCCAGGGTCAAGGGCAGGGGCAGGGGTATGGGCAGGGTTATGGGTCGGGTGGGGGGAGGTCGGTTGCGAGGGGGCGGACGCCTGTGGGGGAGAGTAAGTTAAGGCTGTGAGTGGGTAGATAGACGGTGATGAGCGGATTGTTAGATGAGCGTCATAGACCAATGCATGTTGTCATTTACGATTACCATGATTGTCAGGATACATAACGTGGTTCGACGATAGAGAGTGTCAGTGCGACGACATGAGATCCAACCGAACGAAGAGGCACACAAACATCATTCCCAATAATCGCACATCCTATCCTGCTCAAACACCCGCTGATCCTTTGGCAGCGCACCCCCACCCAGCTCACATCATCCTTTGATCGTCAGTGTGACACAGTGTACGCGGCACGGGCATGCTGGACCTTGCATGATGCAATGGAAAGAGGCGATGGGGGAGCACCATCTGTCTTTCTACTTGACCTGGTTGAACCTCGCCGCATCAGTCGGATCGATATTAGCTGGCCTACACCGCCGATGAGCGCCCCCGGACGACACACCCACATCACTCACTTTACTTGAACGTAACCATCAACCTCAACCTCAACATAATACAATAGAAAGACACCCGGACCGAACGAACTCACCCTCTCGCCTCCCGACACCCGCCCTCCGGGTCGTCCCCCTCACCCTCACCCCCGCCGGCGATGTCCACCGAGAAACGCACCCGTACGCAGTCCGATGCCGAGAAAGGCCAAGCCGGCTCCACCACCTCGCGCTCCCCCAACCGGCAAGACGATTTCTTCAACTACCACCCGCCCTTCGGGGTCGTCGTTATCGAGTTCTTGGTGTGGCTGTTCTTGTTCTTTGTGTGTTTCTTGTCGCCGAATGGGGGGTTGTCGACGGTGGTGAAGGGGGATAAGGAGTATGTTGGGTTGTTAAGTGAGTACTGGGGAAGAGAAGATGGAGTGTGGGAGGGAGGTCAGTGCTGATGGAAAAGCAGGGAAATGCACAGAGACCAGCTGCGACGGGTGGATGGCCTCATCCTCCTCCGGCACCTCCTCATCCGACACCCCCGCCGCCGCCGCCTCCCGACGCTCCCTCACCCCCCGCGCCATCGACTCTTCCCTCAACCTCTCCGACTTCTACCTCACCACCGGCCTCGCCGCTCTCTCCTGCTTCTGGCTCATGACCTACGCCTTCCTCTTCACCCTCCACCGATTCTTCACATCCCCACCTCCCCCCTACGCCAGCGACGACGACGATGAGAGTAAGAGTCTTGGGCGGTGGGCGAGGATGCGTAGAGGGTATAAGCGGTTTGTGTATCGGGTGGGGAGGATATATGTTTTTATGCTGGGGTGGATCGTGCTGGGGGTGGCGTGCGCGGCGAGTTGGCAGATCAAGTTGGCGAGCGGTGATGGCGGAGGGATCGGGATGGGTGTGCTTTGTGAGTCCTTATCCCTCTTGATATGTGGCTGTCGAGGGTTAAGCTGATTGTAGCACCGCTCGTCAGTGCTCCATGCCTCGTGGATCCTCCTTTTCATCTGCACATACCTCGAGATCTCCCGCGGTGCTCTCCGCAAGCGCGCCGATCTAGGCTGGGCAAGCTGTACCTGCCTCCCCTTCTTTGACCGGTGTAAAGTTCGCGCTACGAAGAAGTGGGATGGGCGGGACGAGGATGGAGACGAAGATGAAGAAGGAGATAGTCGGAGGAGGGGAAAGAGTCGGGATAGGGGGAGGAAGGGGAGAAGGGATTGGGAGAAGGAGGAGGCAGGACGGTCGAGGAGTCGGAGGAGGGCATAATTATAGAGGGTTTGATGTGTTTGAAGATTGATCAGATAGATAGACAGCGTGTGGTTTGGGCAGAGCGGCTGTTCTTTTAGCATCTGGAAAGAAGCACACTGATGTATACGAGACAAATGAGGACAAGAATCAGATCAAATGAGTGAACGAAGAAGTGCGTGGAGGACCGCCTCCACCGTGCGCTTCCCAATAATCCCAACAGCGGCTAGCTCGGGTCCGCCGCCTGTCAAGTCTTGTTCTTTTCGCATCTTCTTCTGCTGTTTGACTCGATTTACTTCTTGCGGGTAATATAACAATAGAGCTTGAACCTACAGTCTAGTACATGAAGCATTCCCGGCCCACCAACTTCCTGCATCCCGCTTCAACTTCTGTTCCCTTGCCACTTCTCTTGCCACTATACTCTCCGTCCCGCATCGCTCTCTTTGACCCTCTAGCCTCACGCCAATATCCCAACTCCTCGACACAATGAACACTGAAGATATAGCGATAGAGTCCATGCAGAAGCTGAGTGTCGGAGCTTCTCAAGATCTCAGCCGGAACGCAGACTCTCCTAGAGCACGATTCGCAGACCTACCTGCGGAGGTGATTGAGGTGATTCTGAACTATGCCGACAAGTGCTATCCGCTACTCTTGCTCTGCAAGGTGAGTTTCATCAGTTCCCGCTCACATCAACCACGTAGGATTGATCAGTCTAACGCCAACCTCATCTCATATAGCAAACATGTATCCCCGCTGGCGTGAAACTCTACTCGAAGGGCCCAGCCATCACCACCGAATTCCCTTCCCGCATGCGACCGGTGGGCTTCGAGCCTCTCGACCCCTTCCTCCCCACTCAGGCTACTCTGCTACAGCTTTTCTGCGGGATGGATATCAAAGAGCCCTCGCCAACAGCTCCATTCGGGAGGAGCCTCAAGATGCGCTTCATGCGAGGGCTTCCTGGGATACATCACCATCTGTTGAGCGAGAAAGAGTATGACTATCTATCGTAAGTGATCTATCTTCCGCCTGTCTGACATTGATATTCACCACTGACGCTTGCATTGTAGGGGTGCATTGGGTATCCAGAGGCGAGTCTCATGGGACGCCAAGTGTGTCGCCGACCTTCTCAAGTCCCTCCTCGTCGAGGGTCTCAAGCCCTTCCCCGCCCTGCTCGACCTCCGTCTCGTGTTCCATCCCAACCGCCTCCTAGACCTCCACCCGTACAACTGCGCCCCCGCCAACCCCTTCATGGTCCGACGCCAGTGCGTCGTCGAGAACCTCACGGCGCTGTGTAAACCAGAGCGGTTCGAGTGGTGCTTGTTCGCCCTGGGCAGCCGGTGGGGCAACCCGCTGGATACCCCCCTCGATACCAGGCTCCTCAAGTTCCCAGACGGACATATCCCGCGCGAGGTGCACCACTATGTCTCCGACGAAGAGGATGAGTGGTGGCTTAATCGGATGGACAGCAAACGCTCGCTCCCTCCAATTGTTCACGGCGCCAGAAACGTGGTTCACGTCAGGATACGTAGCAGTAGCACAGTAAGCGAGTATGGTCTGGGTCTCGCGTGCTCGCATTACCTCTCGCGCTTGTTGAAGGTTGTAGAGCAGGAAGAGAGAGAAGGGGATCGTACGAGTGGGAGTTTGACTCCGGCGGAGCAAGAGTCGAGGGCCAAGACTCGTTGGCACGTCCAGTGCTCTTTCAGGATGGTAGGGACCAAGGCAGACGCGGACGTCACTACAGCGGAGGTCAACGCTTGGTTGGGGACGCTCATAGATCACCTAATGCCGAGGAAGAGCACCAGGGAAAGGATTTCTGAGGACTGTGTATGTGTCTTGCGGAGCCGCTGAGGGGACGAAGACTGTTGCCGCGAGAGCGGTGCGACAAAGGAAGAGATAAGATTGCATCGTGTGAGTTGTTATACGGTAATAGCTTGCCATCTCAAGCGATCGTATGATAGTGAATGATGCAGGGATTGAATGAGATCAAACACCTAGGGACGTTCAGGATGATCAGCGGCCTGGGGCGAGGGAGGAGGAGGTGATCAGTCGCGGTCGAAGGAAGTAGAGGAGCAACAATTGATAGAGTGACCGGTCATAATCATAGAGGGCTTGATGTATCTGAATATGGATACAGTAAGCATACAAAGTGAGTGATTAGATGTAGCAGCTTATGTTCAAAGGTTCCAGAAGGAGCACATCGGACTAGTAGTAGTAGGAGAATTGCAGGCAATAATGGCGACGACACCGATGATGGCCGCCGCCACACACCTCCACCATGGCGTGGTTCCCGCACCTGCCGCCCGACTCGACTTTTTGCACGCATCATATCATCGAGTCCGAACTTCTATCAAGCATTCTCAACGCATCAATACATGCACGATAACTTAGCCTTCGGCATTTCTGACACCGTAGCCTCACCACCGACCACAACCCTCCGACTTGGCACCACGATGATGAGCACTGAAGATATCACGACGGAGTCCATGCGGAAGCTGCAGATCAGACCTCCTCCGTCTTTCCCCTCGGGAAAGGCTGCAAGAGCGGGATTCACAGACCTTCCTACCGAGGTGATTGATAAGATCCTGGACCATGTGGAGAAGTGCCATCCGCTGATCTTGGTCTGCAAGGTGAGTTATGTCGCTTCCCCCCACGTCTACACGTATGCTTGCCTGGGCTGACTCCCGCTCCGCCGCATAGCAATCGTACATCCCAGCTGGCGAGAAGCTCTACTCAAAGGGCCCAGCTATCACCACCGAATTCCCTTCCCGCATGCGACCGGTGGGCTTCAAGCCTCTCGACCCGTTCATCCCTGCTCGGGCTACTCTGTCACAGCTTTTCTGCGGGATGGATATCAAGGAGCCCTCGCCAGACTCGCCGTTCGGGAGGGACCTCAAGATGCGCTTCATGAGACACCTTCCTGGGATACATCACCATTTTCTGAGCGAGAGGGAGTTTGACCATCTCTCGTCAGTGATTTTGTAGCCTCTGCTAGCCACGGCCACTGACACTTGGATCATCATAGCGATACTGTTGGCCTGCAGAGACGAATCTCATGGAACGCCAAAGGAGTCGCTCACCTCCTCGAGTCTCTCCTTGCCGAGGGCCTCGAGCCCTTTCCCGCCCTGCTCGACCTCCGCCTCACGTTCCGCCCCAGCCAACTAGGCGGCCTCCACCCCTACAGCCACACACCCACGCACCCCTTCATTGACCGGCGCCAGAGTGTCGTCATGAGCCTCGCGGCGCTCTGTAGGCCCGAGTGGTTTGAGTCGTGCTTGTTCACCGGGAGACGGGGCTGGGCTATCCCCAAATTTGCTGGTGGGCATACCCCACGTGAGGTGCACCACCATGTCCCCGACAGCCCGCAAGACGTGGACGTCAAGTGGCCGGACTATAGGCGTCCGTTCCCTTCATTCCACCATGGTACCGATAACGTTGTTCACGTCAGGACACATGGCAAAGGCGTGTCTGGTCGTCTGAATGACTGGTCCAGCAGGTCTTACGTTGAGCGCTTGTTGAAGGTGGTGAAGCGAGCTGAGACAGGTGAAGATGGTAGGAGAAATGGGAGTATGTCTCTGGCAGAGCAAGAGTTGAGGGCCAAGACGCGATGGTGCGTCAGATGGCATTTTGATGCGGTGGTAAGGACGCAGGAATACCTAGATGCCGAGGTTAAAAAGGCCAGGGATTGGATAAAGGGATATATCGGTCAAAACCTACCAAAGGAGCTCGGAGAGAGGATAACTGTGGAGTTTGTACCCAACCTGCGACTATGATGGTGAGAAAACGGCGACTGGCTCTGGGCGAATAATCCTACCGGTGGGATGGAGGAACGAGAAGGAGACAGCATGAATCATGTGAAGTGGCATCTGGCGATCGTTCTGTATCGCATGCGATCGCGTCAGATGATGCGACGTGAAGAAGAGGTCTGAAGAGATGATAAGTAGCAAAATAAGTATAAATGAGGGTGTGGAGAAGAAGTAGACAACAGATCGATGACCACCACCACATCTTGCCGCCTCCGCCACACACCTCCACCCCACCGTCATTCCGCATCCGCGACCCGACTCGATCTACTTCTTGCATGCATCATATCATCGAGTCCAATAATAAGTGAATCAATCACAGCCCGTCAATATCCAGTACTGCTCCTCCCCTTCCAATCCCTATCTCTTTTGCATCTCGTCTTTGAAATCTCTCGGCGATATCTGCACGATACAACCGTAAACCGACATCCCGAATCGACATCATGAATACTGGTGGAGAGTCCATAACGAAGGCTATGCGGAAGCTGCATACTGGGAATACACCATCTCTCAGCTCGCACTCGCCTGCGAGGGCAAGGTTTACAGACTTCCCTATTGAGGTGATCGAAAAGAATCTAGACCATGTCGACAAGTGTCATCCGCTGGTCTTGCTCTGTAAGGTGAGTTTCGCCGTTTCACGCCTAGTCCCCCATCACACTTACTCGAGCTAACAACCTCTTCGTCTGATGTAGCAAACTCATATCCCAGCGGGGGAGAAGCTATACTCAAAAGGTCCGGCTATCACCACCGAGTTTCCTTCCCGCATGCGCCCAATGGGGTTTGAGCCTCTCGACCCCTTCCTCCCCACCCAGGCCACTCTTCCACAGCTTCTCTGCGGGATGGATATCAAAGAGCCCTCGCCACTCAGTCCGTTTGGGAGGGACCTGAAGATGCGCTTCATGCGGCAGCTCCCGAGGATACATCACTATATGCTGAGCGATAAGGAGTTCGACTATCTGTCGTAAGTGCACCAGCCCTCTTGAGCCCTCGGTCCATGTCGACCGCTGACGCTTGCCTCACAGCGGCTTGGTGGGTTTCCAGAGGCGGGTCTCCTGAAACGCCAAAGGCGCCGCCAGCATCCTCGAGTCTCTCCTCGCCGAGGGCCTCGAACCCTTCCCCGCCCTGCTCGATCTCCGCCTCGTATTCCACCCCAACCGATTGGGCGATCAGCATCCTTACAGCCGTAACCCCATCAACCCCTTCGTGGTGCGGCGGATGAGCATCGTCATGAACCTCGCGGCTCTCTGCAAGCCCGAGCGCCCGAGCGGTTTGATTGGTGCTTGTTCGTGGTGAGCCGCCGGTGGGTCTTCCCACTGGATTTGCCGGACCCTATCACCCCCAAGTTCGCAGGCGGGCATGTCCCGCAGGAGGCGCACCACTATGTCTGCGATGAAGAGGAGTGGAGGGGCGTTGATTGGACAAAGTACGAGCGCCCGCTTCCACCAGTGCTTCACGGGACCCATAACGTGGTTCTTCACCTCAGAGAACCTGGGGCAGATACCAAGAGCGAAGCTGAACTGAAAAGGGGGTGCACATATCACTTCTCTTGCTTGGAAAAGGTGATGAAGGAAGGGTATACGAAGTGTCAGGATGCTTATGAGGAGGATTCGGACGGGGAGGATGCGGAGAAAGAGGTCTTGTCGCAGGCAGAGCAAGAGTTGAGGGCCAAGACACGCTGGTCTGTCAAATGGTCCTCGACGGGGCTCAGGACGGAGGCACACGAGGATGTGAAGACGGAGGTGAGGGCCAGGGTGGAGGATCAGAAGGGTCTCACTCTGTCAGACAACAGCTACGGGGAGAATAACAAGGACTCCAGAGAGATAGGGTGTCTATCTGTATTGGCCAGGCGATGGTTCTAGGAGCAAGCGGCAGGTTCAATAATGGGGGAAAAGCGGAGATTGAAATAAATAGTGTGAAGTGATATGCAATAGTAGCTTATTGTTGCAAGCCACAATGCGGTTCCTCAAAGCGAGCACAATACTGAATTACTCGGATAAATAGAAAGTTCGCGGCGGCGGCATGAAAGACAGCGAGGTGCGTGGAAGATGATATCTTCTTGCCGCCGCCGCCGCCGCCACCTCCACCACACACCTCATACGCCACCGCTTCGGCTTCGTCTTTCCGCATTTGCCGCTCGACTCGCTTCTTGCCACATATATCTTTGAGTCTGATACTTTAAGTATTCCATGATAACCAAAGGTCTACTCTAACCTGCTCAAGACCGACAAGTATCTTCCATATATCTCTCACCTTCGTGCTTCACACAACGACATAACCTCAACACCCCGCCGGCCTCGTATTAATACGATCATTACGATGAGCACAGCAGAAAGCATAACGGAGACCACCCAGAAGTTGCAGATTCGGGATTCACAGTCGGGATTGCCTAGAGGCGCACAATTCATGGACCTTCCTACGGAGGTGGTTGAGGTGATCGTAAAGTGTGCCGATAAGTGCCATCCGCTGCTTTTGCTCTGCAAGGTGAGTTACGTCGGTTCTCAAAACACCAATGAAGAAGATCCCCCAGCTGACACTGCATTGCACATAGCAAACGTGCGTTCCAGCCGGCGAGAAGCTATACTCAAGAGGCCCGGCCATCACCACCGAGTTCCCCTCCCGCATGCGACCGGTAGGGTTCACCCCTCTCGAGCCCTTCCTCCCCACTCAGGCGACTTTGCCTCAGCTCTTGTGCGGGATGGATATCAAAGAGCCCTCGCCACTCTCTCCGTTTGGGAGGGGCCTCAAGATGCGGTTCATGCGGCATCTTCCGGGGATACATCATCATATGTTGAGTCAGAAGGAGTTTAACCATTTGTCGTGAGTGATCCAGTCTCCCCCATTGTCATCTATGCACTCACTGACGTTTGCATCACAGCGGTTCTGTCGCTCTCCAGAGACGAATCCCATGGGACGCCAAGGTCGTGGCCGACCTCCTCCGGTCCCTACTTGTCGAAGGCCTCGAGCCATTCTCCGCCTTACTCGACCTTCGCTTCACATTCCACCCCAACCAATTGGGCGACGTCCATCCGTACACCCGTACCCCCACGAACCCCTTCATGGTCAGGCGCAAGGACGTCATCACGGGTCTCGCGGCGCTCTGCAAGCCCGATCGGTTCGAGTGGTGCTTGTTCGCCGTGAGCAGCCGGTGGGACGACCCGAGGAAAGTGACAAGCCCGAGCTGTATCACGCCCCGCTTCGCAGGTGGTCACGCCCCGCGCGAGGCGCACCACCATGTTTCTGACTACGAAGCCGGCATCGAGTGGCTGCACTATGAGCGTCCGCTTCCTCCCGTGCTTCACGGCACCCACAACGTGGTTCACATCAAGACACGCGAGAGAAAGAAGGATGACGAGAGCGACGGGGGCCAGCGTGACCTGAAACAATATTGCTATTATTACCTCTCGTGCTTGTTAGCCGCTGTGAAGAGATCAGAGCAGGATGGGGATGATACGAGTGGGTGCGTGTCCTCGACGGAGCGGGAGTTGAGGGCCAGGACGCGCTGGTGTGTGAAGTGGTTTTTCGACATGGTAGAGACCGAGACAGACCCAGACGAGAGGGTGCAGGAGGTTCTAGATTGGACGAAATCGCGCATCGCTCACGCACAGGCAGCAAAGAGCCCCAGTGAGAGGATGACGGTGGAGTGCACAGGTGTTGTGCGGAGGCGATGCGCATGACAGAGGAGACTGTACCTCTGCACGAGGGAGAGGGCGGATGGAGCGGCGCAAGTTGTGCATAGTGGGTAATCAGTTGCCACAAGCGATCGTGCACGTACACAAGATGACATGTGATGGATTTGAGACGGATGTACGCGGGGACACGGCAAGAAGAAGATATGTAGCAATGCAGAGAAATGGTGAGCCTCCTGAATGTCGATCTTGATGGATAAACAGTCAGTACGTGGCAGCCAAGCGCTGGAAGCGCTGGTTGACCGTCGGGCACATCCCAGACAAAGCGGATGCTCGCCCAGGTGTCCTCAACAAGAGAGCATAGGTTGACTCGGAAGGGCCTCGAGTGGGCTCCGACGGGGACGACTTGATGGACCTAAAGTTGAGCAGGACGGGGAAGAATGCGGGGGCAGGTAATCGGTGTTCCCATGGTGGGCGGGGTTCTGGTAGGTGGCGGTGTGCTCTGGAAGCAAGTGCTCTACTCGTACTGTACGTACAGAAGAGTACAACAGACAAGAGGAAAGAGCACGACGATGGACCATGCATGGCGGTGTAAGGCTGCGGGTGCCACATTATGACCGCTTCCTTATTTTTGACCCTGAAAATCCTATCGCTTCTTGCCGCCGTCCAGCTTCCACCGCTGCCGCCTTGCCCCGCTTTCATCGTCGTCGTCACTGCAGTTCTTCTCACACTTTTTGCTTTTCATCCACGCACTCCCCCTAGGCCCTCTCAACACATACTCTACTACTACCACCCACTAAACAAACACAGAAAAAATGTCTGCCAAGGACGTGAGTACCTCCTTCCGGCATGACCCTGGCTGGGCTTGGACTTTGTTGTTGTTGTTGTGGTCTTGGACCAAAGAAGTCGGTGCGGGACGCTGACGATCTCGAGCAGTACTACGGTAACCAGTACGTCTCACCATCGCTCCTGCTACTCCCCACATGACATACTCCCAAATCAAGCGAGGCACAACCACCCCCCAACAGCGCCCACCGCCGCCCACATCCCGGCGCCCGAAGATGGAGAGGTTGGGCCGCCGCTGACCTGTCCAACTCTTAGGCAATACGGCCAGCAACAGCAGCAGTACGGCGGCGGGTACCCCCAGCAGCAGTACGGTCAGCAGCAGTACGGCGGTCAGCAGCAGGGCGGATACTACCCTCCCGCTCCCCAGGTGCGTTGTTTGTTTA
Organism: Cryptococcus sp. DSM 104549; assembly: GCA_036427605.1. NCBI lineage: Eukaryota > Fungi > Basidiomycota > Tremellomycetes > Tremellales > Cryptococcaceae > Cryptococcus > Cryptococcus jaspeensis. The sequence goes on from CP144046.1 coordinate 2,860,003, forward strand.
TCGGAGGAGAAACCGGCCGGTGGTGGCATGTGGTGGGCATGCTGGCCTGGTGGACCTCTATGGATTATCGCTGTGGAGTGGGATGCTGACGTTGGCGTTTGATGATAGCAATCGTACCAGCAGCCCGGTCGTACGTCTTCTACTAACCTTCTGTCTTGGAACCTCCGCTAACCTGCCTCTTTGCATCCTCTCGTGGCCCAAAATAGAATAGTACGTGCTCTCCTCTGACAGCCTTCGCCATCCCACAACCACGCCAACTGCCCTCATAACCACCACGGACCAGCTTCTTCTCGCAATAATCGCACACAAGCTGATCATTGCCCATCCCAACAGCTACCCTCAACCCCAGCCTCAACCGGTGTACATCCAGCAGCAGCCTCAGAAGTCTAGCGGAGGTGGTGCAGGGTGCTGTGCTTGGTGAGTGTCTACATCACCTATCTGACTGTGGCGTTGCCGTGTACTGACAGGTGAATTGCGTACAGTCTTGCTGGTGGTGCGTAGCATGCTCTGTCAGGTTCAGACGAGAGCGAACACGTGCTGACGAGGTCCATATCTTAGCCCTCTGTTGTTGCTGTGCCGAGGAGATGTGCTGTGACATGCTCTGTTAGACGCCCGTCTCTTGTTCTGTCCCCTCGAGGGCTTGTAGGCCCTTCGCGGCGTCCATACCCGGGGAGCATACGGCGTTATCGCTTTGGGTGAACTAATAGTCTTTGTCGGAGGGTTGTTGGGCGGATTGAAGGCCATATACACGCAGGCTAATTAGATCCGCTGGGATATGCTACACCATGTCTCGCTTATCAACAAGCCAAGTACAGTATCTGGTTAAGCAGGTTTCGCATCTCATGATCGCTACGCCAAAGATCAACGAACACGACCGCTGAGACGCCAAGCCCTGTCTCACGCGTTTTGGGAGGTCGGGCGGGGGTGGGCCGAGAGCACGACGAGTCAATCGATATCCCCCGCCGACCGCGTTTCGCTAGCGCCCCGCCCCGCCTCCATCGACACCACCTCCCGGGGCTCTTCTCACGCTCGATCTCATCCACAGATATTTCGCTCACACACACACCCTCCCCCTCTGCCTCCGCCCCTCTTGACCCACACCCGGCTTTCTCGCCTTTTCCCACCTCCCACGCCGAACTCGCTCTCACGCTCCACCACGCCCTCAATGCGGCCCGTCGAACTGCCCGCCCTGCTGGCCTGGCGGCCCCCCCGGCCCCGGCGATATTTGCATCGGCGGAGGCGGTTGCTGGAACGGAGGCTGCTGCTGCTGTCCCGGGTAAGGCAGCGGGTGCTGATGTTGTACTACTGTTAGATTTGCCCGCGTGGTCAGCTTCAGATGTGCATGGTGGAATGGAGAAGGATACGCACTGGGGCTTTGGTGAGGAATGGGACCCTGGTAGAACATCTGCGGGCCGCCTGGGCCGGGCCCGGGACCGTGCCGCTGAGGTGTGTGCTGCGCGAACTGCTGCATGTGCTGAGGGGGGAGGAATTGGGGAGTTTCTGTGGAGTGAATCGCGGTTAGCGCTGGTCGCTTATGACATGTGAGGGAATTAACCCACGAGGAATGCCGTTCTGGAAGTACATCGGCACTAAGACAAGACTTGTTAGCTCTTCCTCCCATCATCTACTCGACGATACCAGAGCTACTCACTTCCATTGGGTTGCGGCCCGCCTTGCATGATGTGCTGTGGTGGCTGCTGGCCCATGGGCTGGCCAGGGTGAGGCGCATACTGCTGGGGCGAGAACGGCACCTGCATGTTCCCAGGGTGAGGTGGGGGCATACCCGGCTATACGATCGTCGTCAGCGCTCTTCATGTCTCACCATGTCAAGCTTTGAAGACATTAGAAGTGAGGACGCACCTGGAAGCGATAGTACGGCGGGTAGTTTGGGGGGATCACCCCTCCCATCAACTGCGGCGGCTGAGCCAACGGGCTGGGCGAGCTCGGCCCCTCCTCGAACGGCGGCATCACCGCGTGCATCGGCGGCTGCGGGCTCGTCAAATACTGGTGCGGCACCTGATGCTTCCTCCCCTGGTACGGCCACACAGGCGGGACGCTCGCAGAAGGCGGCACGGGGCCGTGCTTCCACGGGTTGAAGTCGTCCCGCATGTTGATGGAGGCTATTCTCTCGGGGAGCTTGTTCTGGAAGAAGAGGTTGCGCGGGGGCTGGGCCGGGGATGGCGAGGTACCACTCGCGGGGGCAGGCCCGGCAGTGGATGAGCCAGCTGCAGCCACAGCAGGCGCCTGCCGGGGGGTGCCGGCCGGGCTAGCAGCAGCAGCGCCGCCAGGGCGGAAGGGTGTAGCGCCAGGGTTGGGCTTGAAGACAAACGCGCTCGCGCCCGGGTTCAGCTTGGCCGTCTGGGCGAGACTCGCCTGCGAGGGCGTCGGCGATCCCACGAGGCCGTGCAAGTTGTGCGACGCCGTCTCGGGTACCGGCACCGAAGGCGGTTGTACCGCGCCCGCGGCGGGCGAAGTGTCCTTGGGTTTGGACTTGAAGGGAGGGATCTCGGGTATCTTCATGTTTATCACCTTCTTCGCCTGCGGCTTGGGCGGCTCGGCCTTTGCCGAGTCGAGCGGGGCGGAGGGACGAGCCGGGGATGGTTTGGCGCTGGACTGGCCGGCGAGGGCGGCCTGTGACTTGGCGGCCTCCTTCTGAGCGGCAGCTGACTTGTACGCGGCAGCCGCTTTGGCGTCTATCTCCTTCTGCTTGGACTCGTCCTTGGCCAAGATTGGCAAGATGTCCTTTGGCATCGGGAGCGGCACCTGTGCACATATCGTCGTGTGAGATGATGATTCGTATGAACACCTCAGCACACAAACTACACTCACCTTGAAGTTGGCCTGGAACTTTTTCAGCTCCGCAAGCTGCTTCTCCCTCTCCGACTTCAACACCGACTGCTTGGTCGCCTCTGCCTTCTCCCTCTCGGTACCCACAAACTCTCTGAACCGATCCACCACGTTCCCCAGCTGGTCCTTGGACTCTGGCGGGGCCGTCACGCCAATCGATGGTGCCGCCTTGCCCTGCGAGGAAGCCTGGGCCTGGGACTGCGAGAGCACCTCGACGCCCTCCGTAATGGGCCGCGTGCCAGACGCCTTCATCGGCACGGCCTGCGGCTGCGTCGCGACGGGGTCGTCGCTCGTGCTGCGCGGCGGGCCAGGAGGGGGCACAGCAGCTGCGAGAGGGGATGGAGAGATGGTTTTGGAAGGGACGGGGGCGGGGGCGGTGGATGGGGAGGGGGCGGCGCTGCCGTTGGTTCGGTGGGCGGGGCCGCTGGGAGGGCCAGAAGCGCGAGGAGCGGGGGCGCCGCCGCCCATGGCGCGACGGGCACCTGGGGGAACGTACGCGTTGGGAGCACGGGAGACGCCAGAGTATCTATTGCTGTGTCAGCAGGGTGTCCGGACTTGCTGCGAGAAATCGAATCACGTACTTCTCCTCCTCGTCGCGGGTGTCCAGCTGACCTCTCTCCTCCGCCACATGCGCGTTCTTTGCCGTTTGCTACCGTCTCCCATCAGCACCCATGCCCACTCATAGCGCAAACACGACTCACCCCCATGATTTCCGCCGCGACGCGCTCCGCATCCTTCTCCCTTTTCTTAAAGTCCGCGCCGGTCCTATTCAGCTTCGTCGTGTACATCTCCTCCTTAAAGTCCGTCTTGGCGCCAAACAACCGCTCGTTCGTCTCGAACTGGTCCCACGGGATAGACTTTGTCGCGCCGAACGTGTCAAAGTCGTTGACCTTGCCGCCGTTTGCTGGGGCGCCGTTGGACGGGCCGGGGGAAGGGCCGTGGTGCTCGATGCCGTCGGGGGTCCAGGGCTTGAGCTCGCGTTCGGTAGGGCCGGTCGAGCGGGAGATGTCGGTGTCGGTCTGGAAGTCTGAGTGAGAGCGTGTAAGCTAAGAAGTAGAGCCAGAGTCAAGCTGAGAAAGCTTACTCCTGCGCTTCTCTTCCTGCACGACGACCTTCAGATCCGCCATGCTACATGTTCCCATCAGCACTGCCCAAGTCCCCAAAGGACGCGCTCCTCCACCATAGCCTCAGGTTTGACCCTTCTTCACCGCGTCCAGCTGGTATAGACCTGAAACTCACTGGTCGTTGATAGAAGTCCTCGGCCCGGGGGCATGCCCAAGCGCTGGCGACCCACCGTGAGAGTGAGGAAACGCGGAACCAGGAGGAGGTCCCCGGTTCCAGACGCCTCCGCCGCCTCCCATACCGCCGCCGTTACCAGATCGCCTATGATCGCGTAAGGAAAGTCAGCTGTGGTTCAGCGGGTATCCAGGTGCTAGTACAGGCAATGCAGCTGCAGCCAGCAACGCGACCGATGGACCGTATCGTTCCGCATTCCTCGGCTGCGCTTCCTCCATCTTGCCGAGGAGCCCTAGTCTCTCAAGCACGCCCGCTTCAGTGGATAAGAAAGATAAGAGACGTACCCAATAGAACCGCCGTCCATACCACCCCCTCGACCACCCCTGCCCCCCCTGCCACCGCCTCTGCCTCCGCGCCCGCCGCGCTCGGTAGATGTCATGCGGGTCGTAAGTGTCGTCGTGCAGCCGGAGGAAGACGAGAACGTGGGATCGCGCTGTGGTTCAGGCAGCAGATAATGTCAGCTATCGATACACAAGCTAGGGGAGGTAATAGGAGAGTGGGAGTGGAATAGCGGTCGAAGGGGGTGACCAGGGTGCGAAGCGCGCGCACGCTGAGATCGTCCGGAGAGTGACCGGAGACAGCACCGGGGGGTACAGCCTCGCCCTTTTCGCTGCTGGGCGTTTCTCCACTGACCTCTTTGGTGCGATGGTGGTCCCTCTGTCGAGGGTGCTCCTCTTGCTGTGTGTGAGGGGGGTATGTATGTGCTTGGCCGACGTCTTCGCTGTCGTTATTGTGACTGCTCGCTCTCGCTGCTCGCTGTCTCGTGTCGGCGCCTCCATAACGTGATGGCTGCACGCTCTCGGCGCTTCACGGCGTTATCGCTCTGTGGCACTCGCCACACACCGCATAACCATGCATCCGCACAACGTGCATGCATCTCGAATCACTTCCACGCTCATATGATGCAATTACAACAACACCAGTGCATGCAATACAGCTCTCTCGATACATTGCTACACCTTGGCGAACACCCCGCCGCCCATCCCTTCCTCGGCGCGCATCTCGGCACCCACGCGCGCGTACTCGTCGAGGCATTCTGGGTTGCGCAGCGTAGACGGGTTGATGCTGCTCACGGGCGCACCGTTGATCACTTTCCGGATTGGAACTGGGTGAGCAGGGTGTGGGTCAGCTTGGCCCCTGCCAGGGCGGAGAAACTGTAGCTGCAGAGTGAGGGACGGGCACTCACCTTCGACGCGTTTGCCAGTGAGCGTCACGGGGATGTCGGGAACTTGGATGATCTGCATTCGTGAATGTGTTGGCGTGGCTCGCTTCTCAACTGAGGTGCTGACACGCCGGCATGCACAGCTGGCTTGGAATTGAAGACCACACTCACCTTCCCGGGCACATGCCGTGCGCTCCTCGCCAGACGAATACTCGTCTTGATCTTTGCCAGCAACTTCTCATCCAGCGTCTTTCCCGCCTTCATCTACTCATCTCCTGCTTCAGCTTCGCTCTCACAAACAAGGTGACAGCAGGCCTTCCTACTCGGCTCGACTCACCTTGACAAACAGCACGACCTTCTCATCAGCCCCGCCATCCACCATCAACCCCACCACCAGCGTCTCCTCGACGCCCTCCGCCCCGAACGCGGGGTTCTCCAGCACAGAGTAGATGTCGGTCGGGCCGAAACGAATCCCGCCGGGGTTGAGGACGCCGTCAGAGCGGCCGAGCATGAGAATCCCGCCCGCGTTACCGCTTCGCGAGGGAGTTATCTGGACACTGTTGGGAGGAGAGAAAAGTCAGTGGGATTTACTCGAGCGGCAGGCTGATCTCGCGTACTAGTCGCCGTGATCTGTGCGAGAGATGTCAGCTTAGACCGAGGCTCATTGTCCCCTAAGCTGTAACTCGACTCACACCACGTCCCCTTGTCATCCTTGAAGTAACTCTCCTTGAAACGACTCTGCGCCGCTGCAACTTCGCTCTCCGCAAAGCCGTGGCCGGGGAGAGGCCAGAACCCAAGCGGCTCGATCGGGAATGCTTGTCTGCAGATGAGCTCGCCTGGTGCTTCGCCCCCAGTGTCTGTATCGAGTGCGCTGTAGGTGCATTGACATGATGGTCAGCTTGCTCCATGCCGTTTCCTGGCTTCAAGAAAGTGAACTCACAAGCCGAGCATGCGGGATTGGATCTCGCCGCGATACACCGGGAGAGAAGTGTTGCGTCCCGCAAAGACTGAGCAGATATCCGTACCGCCTTTCATCCACCATCGTATCGTCAGCTTCGTACGTCCCCGGACTGCGATACAAAGCTCAGCTGACCAGTAATCGACCCCACCAGCACATCCCGCTTCACCTTCTCATACACGAAATCAAACAGCCCTGGGGGCAGCGGGCTCCCCGTGCTCAGTATCTGCTTGAGCGTACTCAAGCTGTGCTTCTCCCCCACCTCGGGGTAGTGCTTCTCGATCTGCTCGATCCACTTGGCCGAGGTTCCAAACACGGTAATCTTGAGCTCGTCGATGAGGCTCCAGAGGAAAGAGGGCGGGCTGAGAGGGGAGCCTTCGTATAGGACGATGGTGCAGCCTGTCGCAAGGGAGGAGACGAGGTACTGGAACATCATCCAGCCTCTGAGATTGGTGTGAGCTGTGTATATGATGTTCAAGAAGGGACCAGAATCAGCTCACGGAGTGGTGTAGTAGAAGAAGATGTCGTCGGGGCCGATATCGCCAGCAAGATGGTGCTCGCGCAGCGAGTCGATGAGCATCCCGCCTTGCCGATGCTGCATGTCATGGCCGGGTGAGCACTTGATCAGATGACAAGGTGCCGGTACCAGGCAAATCTGCAGACTCACAACAATTGCCTTCGGCTTCCCCGTCGTCCCGCTTGAGAACAAGATCCAGATCGGTTCATTGAACCCCATCCTCAAAAACTCCACCTCTCCCTCGTCGCCCAGCCATCCGTCCCAAGGCTTTACTTTCCCCTGCAGCTCGTCAGGTACGGGCACCATCTCCCCCGGTAGATGGTCCACCACCACCACCTCTTCTGGCGGCGTGGACAGCTTCCCCAGCAGAGCCGGTACGAGGGGCAACAGCGGGCGCACCTTGCCCGCATAGACCACCCCGTTCGTCACTACCAGGACTTTTGGTCTGATCTGCTCCAGCCGCTCTACGACGCCGTCGACGCCAAAGTCCGCCGCTGCCGAGGAGAACACCCCGCCCAGAGCGCTGGTCGCCAGAAGTGTTGAGATAGCTTCGAGGCAGTTACCTCCCCAGAAGGCTACGCGATCGCCCTTACCCACCCCTGCTGAGCGTAGCGCAGCCTGCACGCGGCTGACGAGGGCGTACAGCTCTGCTTGGGTGGTACGCTTCACGGGTGGAGCGTACGACAAGGAAGGGCACGGCTCCGAGGTTGAGAGGACGGCGACGGCTTCAGGCCTGGTACGCGCGTGGCGGAGCTGGTTCTCTGCCCAGTTGAGCTGGGCAGTAGGGAACCACGCGGGGTTGGCTGCTGGCGTAGCGGACTCGTCGACGACAGCGTCGGAGGGAGGGCCCTTGGACCCAACGACGTGTTCCCAGTCCCAAAGGGCAGACCAGAATGCCCCGCGGTGGGCACATGACCATGCCCAGAGGTCGGCGTAGGTTGACAGGGGCGGGGAGGGGCTGTGCGTGGAGTTGATGTGCTTGAGGAAGAGGGCCGTTTGGGTGGTGGATGGGGAGGAAGGGGCCCAGAGGGGCGCTGGGGTGGAGTCGTCTGGCATGGTGGCTGGCGTGGTGAAGTTGCGGAGGTGTTGATGTGCAACACAAGCCAGACTCGACGGCTCATAAATGCAGCAGAGGCATCACGTTCACGATGGACGACATGAAGAGCGTGACCTCGGCTAAAGCGGGACCGGCTGTGGCCGGCGGGGTATGTGGGGTGACATATAAAGAGCTGCGGTGCCCCGGCAAGGAGCGGCAAGGGCGGCGAGGCGGGCCGGGACTCCACAAGGGACATGCTTGAAAGTTTATCGCCCCTTGCAGATCTTGCGACGGCGAGTGCGCAGACAGAGGACGACACGAGACCCGCCAAGGCATGCAATGGCGACAACATCCCCAACACTTCTCATCTTCTTCATCGCATCTTCTCTCACCACAACACTCCTTCACAGCCCCCCCGCGTCATAGACGTGCCTCCTCCTTCTCATAAAAGTCATCGTCTGCCATGGCTTGACATTCGACACCACAACACACATCCTTCATCCACCCGACAACCTTATAAAACCTACCCTATACTCCACAACATCCCCCCGCTCCTCTATAATACCTGCTCCATCCATAGCCAAGCCTATCCCCTCTCCTCTAGAAACACATCGACACCCAGCCCACACCCACCCCTCATGATGAAGCCCTCGCCCACCCTTATACCCCGTCTCACCCCCCTCCTCCGCCACTCGACCGCGGCCTACCCCCCGGTCATCGTGCACACCACCTCCCTCGCCGCCGTCTCGCACCCGGTCGAGTGCTCTCCATGGTGGATCGCACACTCCATACATCCTACCCCCGTGAGCTGCCCCGCCTCCCTCGTGCGCCCAGCGGCGAAGTGCAAAGCTGACAAGACGCGGGACATCTTTTCTCCTGGACGTACGTACAGACGTCGCACCCCTCCCACACCACTGCCCTCCTCACCCACCCCGCTCCAACACAGCTACAGACGCAGCCGCAGCTCAGGCGTACCCAGGCCCCGGGGGAGTCGCATGTTCCCCCGCCGACAATCGCGTGGTGCGATTATCTCAGTATGGTGTGATACCCCACAGCCCTGCTTCAGCCATCGCCACCCTCCGCTCCTTCGCGTCCCACCAGACTACACTTCCTCTCTCCCTCTCCATCTTCTACTTCTGGCGTCACTCTCTTTTGGGCATTTGGGGTTCAAGATAAAAACGGCGTGCATACTACGCCCTTCTCTTCTAATCAATACCTTCCGCTTCCATAACCTACGGACACTCGCTCTCGTTCACGACATAGAGCGCTCTTTGACGCGTTACCTTTTATGTTTGTGTCTTTACTTTTCACCACCCATTTACGTCACTCCCCACTCCAATCACACTAGCTTTGGCTACTCACGCACACACACACACACCACTCCACCGACCTTTTACTGTTGCTTGTGTTTATACGATCTCATTCTATGCATGTACCTCCTTTACTCCGGTCACGAGGCCTCAAGGCTGAGATATTGACGAGTTCTTCTGACGTACTTCTGACGTCGTGGCACTGCCCCCTTCCTCTCCCCTCCTACATGACCTTGAAGCCTCGCGCTTATTGATGTTCACTTCCTCTGGCACCCCTTTGTCGGCTTCTGCGCCCATATCAGCTTGACGGTCCCCACGAACAACTCTGGCTTCTGGGATGGGCAGTAGAGCTGGCTGTGGACGCGTCAGGGGCAAAGTTCATGTCGTCGGCTTGATTAGATGCAAAGATTTGTGACAAGAAATGCTAACGGTGCGGTGTACATGACCGCAGTGTAACGAGAAGTTCAAGCACAGGAATGAGGGTAGAGCACGATGAAGAACGGCGATCCACCACAGACCACAGTCAAGCCTCAAGAGTAAGGTATCGCAACCCCGAAACGCCGACCTTCGCGCGCGTGCATGACCTTCATCACAGAGCCGTCCTGAGCTGTCTCTCTTGCCTCATCACTCGCTGTTCTCACTGCTTGTTCTCCGACGAGCAATCGATACCCCTGCTCGCTATACACATACAGATATTCCTCGCCACTCCAGAAAAGCAACCCTCGCTCAGATAACCAGGATATAAGAGATACAAAACCCCTTCAAGTCAATCGCCATGCGCCCGACCTTTGCCCGTGCCCTCTCGCACTCCCCGGCGCTTCACGCCCCTCCCAAGCCTCCTGCCAGGAAATCCCGACCCATGCTCGGCAAATTCACCGTCACCCCCGTGGAACTGTTCAGAGTCAACCCGGGCCCACGAATACAGTTGCGAGACTATGCGGTACAGCACAAGGCGGGCAAGATGAACGCTTACGACTTGCACCTGAGCCCGGACGGTTTGGTCCTGCCTATCAAGGGGGATACGTTCTATAGCAAGTGTTATGCAGCTACTTCTACGATGGGCGAAAACTTACTGACCCTGTCTGCGGCTTGAACAGAGCCGAATGGGGCGTCCCTCCGGCCTGACGGTCCGTATCTGCAAGAACTGATCCGTGGGTTCACGCACCCCAGAGCTGTTGTTTGGCGGATTCCAGAAGGTAAGCTTTCACTCTGAGCATCCCAGACAGCGAATTCAAGCACAGCAAGCTCACGATTCATTGTACAGGTCTCCCTATACCAGAGAATCTTGTCTTATACCACGAACACACCGACCACCACTCCCTCCAGTGCGCGCTGCCCATGACTCTTCCGGACCTCAATGGCGCAGTCCAGAACTTTCTGGATATGAACTGCGAGAGGATGACAAGAGAGGAGTGGGGGGATCGATACCCTTTCTAGACTGGACGTGACTCGTGAGTACTGCCTTCGTGCTTCGTGCTAATCGTCGAATTTACGCTATGGGCCCAACCGTACTTGCTCTATCATAGAGGTAGCGTTTACTGGTGAGGTGTTTGATGGCTGTTTTGAGAAGAAGCTCTGAGAGGTAAACCCTCGCATATCCCCACTCTGCAAATGTATTCACCACTCTCCAATTACCCAGACCAAAGCTTACTCACCCGAGCACTTCCGGTATGGCCCGCGCGACCCCCCTGCGCTCATCTTGTCATGTCCTTCATTCATCAGCAACAACCCCAATCCCAGTGGTCACAGTCTCAGATGCTGCTGACCGCAACGACGTGGCAACCATACTGCCGAAGTTTATATGTATGGTCTATGCATGTACATTACACGCTATGCACCGCCGATGAACTCCCAAAAACTCTAGGGATATGATACCGACAACAAACACTTCTGACATGCCCGCGCTGCACCTCCCACCCTCTCACCCTCTCACCCTCTCACCCACCACATCAAGCCATCGCCCTCCCACCTAAGCACCCCAAAAGAGCCTCTTCTTGAGCTCCACGCCCACCCGCCTGCGCTCCGCCGCCGCACCGTCGTCCCCGGTCATCACGCTCTTGTTCTCGACCGCGCGCCTGCTGAGGAAGGGCATGACCTCGGCGAGCTTGCCGTAGGCGATGTACTTGAGGGCGACGGGCTTGCCGTCGTTGACGAAGCGCGCGGCCATGCGGTCTGTGAGGTCGTCCTTCATGCCTGCGATGTGGTGTATTAGTTGATGTACAGAGGCGTATGCAGTAAATGGAGAGGAAGGGACGAACCGTAAAGCTGCGCGACCCCGACCTTCCCCCGCACATCCGCCCTCAACTGCAACCTCCCCCCCTCCACCTCCTTTGCCAACCCCGCCTTCTGCAGCCCCTCACAAACCAAATCCGCGCTATCCGGGTTATGCGTCCCGAACGTCACGCTCAACGCGCGTTCCGGGTGGGGCCCATCAAGCTGCTTGGCCAGCGTCGTGATGATCGTCTCGACAGACGTGTTGTACGCGACGTCCGTGGAGGGCTTGTTGGCCCAGATGGGGTCCGCGCCGAGTCGGCCCTCCTTCTTCCACTTCTTGCGCTCCTTCTCGTGGTACGCGCCACGCACGAGCTTGAGGCCGAGGGCGTAGCCGTGCGTCTCGGCGTGCTGTAAAGCAGCGATGAGGTGCGAGGGCTGGCGGGTGAGATAGGACTGGTACGTGCCGCTGTGGGTGGGGCGTTAGCGAGTGTGCAAGGAGGAGGTAGATGATGCGCCGCGACGTACAAGATGATGGGACCGTTCCAAGGCTCGGACTTGTTCTTGGGCGGGTGGTTGAACTCCTCAGAGAGCAAGAGCGTGTACGCGTCGAGCGCAGGCTGGTACCAAGTGTACTCGGCATCCAAGAGAAGTGCGACCCTGCAAGCACATCAGCGTCTGTCTTCCAAACTACCGCAATGTGCTGCGAACTCACGAGTGCTCCTTGGCCTTCTGGCTGATCATCCTCAGCCTCTCCCAGAGCTCCCTGAGCTTCTCGATATCCCCCTCCTTGAGTCCCTCGTCGCCCTCAAGCACACCCATCTCGGGGACGATCCCCTTGAGCGCGAGGAGCTCCTTCCCCGGGCCGAGCTTGGCCTCATCGCGCGCGACGATCTGGGCGTCCTCGGATTGAGGGGTGCCGGGGTACGGCACGTTGGGTGCAGAGTAAGGGGAGGATGGAGCGGCGGAGTGGGTGAGAGGGCGGAAGCGGAGAAGAGTGTAGGATGCGCGGGACAGGATGGACGGGTCGCAAAGGCCGGTCTACGGATGGGATGTCAGGAACCGGTCGAGCGCGTGATTGTTCTGGCGGAAAGGAGGGGGGGACTCACCACCTTGAGCGCAAAGGACGTGGCGCCCCGCTGGTCCACCGGCATCTTCTTCTCAAACTCGCCAGACTTCTCCAGCGCAAGCAGAACCTCCTGCGTCCTCGCCTCGATCAACAGCCTGTCTCGCTCCTCCCTGCCCTCAGGCCCGAGATCGTTATCGCCGTCCTCGTCCACCTCTGCCGAGTAGTTCAGGATGCTCCCCACGCCGCGGAGCTTCATCGCCTCCATGCTGGGGAGACACTCGGCGACTGTCTCGCCGGGCACGAACTGCGTGAAGAAGGTCTGGCGGACGAACCACTCGGTAGGGGCGCGGAGGGGGGATTTGTTGAGGAAGGAGAGGATAGCGGGGGAGTAGTCGACCATGCCTGGTAAGCAGATCAGGGTGTAGACAAAGTAGGTGCGCAGGAGAGAGGCGGTGGAAGAGGCGGAGAGGGAGGAAGGGGTGGGGAAGGTGGGGTAGGCGGTGATCTCGGGTGAGTCGGCAGAGAGGGTGGGGATGAGGAGGAGGCCTGCGGCCGGGACGGCAGCAAGGGGGATCCATCGCAGACGAGAGCGAGAGGAGCCGGAGGAGCTAGAGCCGGAGCCGGAGCTCGAACCAGAGCCAGAGGAAGACGCGGGGGGAGTGGTGGAGAGGTAACGGCTGGAACCAGCACCGGGGGAGGACGCCCACCCCGGGGCACTGGTCTGCTGACGGAAGCATGGCCTCGCGCCGCCGCTTCGCATGCTTGCCACCCGGAGGGGGCGCGCCATCGCCATCGGTCGGATTGTTGACATCGCTGTGAGCTTGCTCAGTGTCGATTTCGCTGAAAGTATCGCTGGCAGAGGGTGAGCAGCTGTGGATATGTGGGTGGGGGGCGGTGGGTGGGTGAAATGGGCAAGCGAGGGGAGTTTCGTGGACGGGGACGGACGCTGCGAGGCTTTATAGGAGCTGGATCGTCGGCCTTATCACGTCCATCAAAATCCAGTGTGCGCTCAGGCACGGAGTAGGCAATTCCGAAGTGGGCCAAGCGAAGGATTGGGCATTCGTTCTGGGGGGAGAGCGAAATTGGGGCCTAAAGTGCTTGCTTGCTTCTGAGTTCTGGAGACCGAGAGCCTGGAGAGAGATAAGGCATGCAAGCGAGAAAGGCTGGGCGTGTCAGAAGCTGTGGGGTACCTACCACCCTCCACCATCCTTCTATGTATCGAGCGCTGACACACTCTTGATCAGCCCTCATGCAGCCTCAGACGACGACAAGCCTTGCGCCGCTCCTCTTCCTTCCGCTGACCGCTGTCAACATTTTTTTGGGCATCATTCCTTGATCCCCCACCCTCTCTCAGGGCGTTTGACCTGCAGATAAAAGCCAAAATGCGGGAGTGCCGTCCAGTCTGCCCCTGAAGCTGACTGGCATGCGCGGACTGGCGGACATCATGGCCTGGTCGTCGTTTCGGGCTCGTTTTGCCTGGCAGGCTGACAAGAGCAGAAGGGCCGTCGCGTCGGTCGGGTGTGCCCGTGTGCTCGGTGCTCGGCGCTGCTGAGGAGGCGAGAATCAGGAAGGAGATTGTTCGCATCGTGGTTGTTCTTTGTCTTCACAGTGGCCTCTCATGCATGCTGTCGCCGTGTCGGTGCCGCTCGGGGGGAAGAACAAACGATGGTCAACAGAAAACGACCGACCGACGAGAGCCGCATGGATGGCAGAACCGAGAATGCGGGCCAAAAAAGGACGGCATGTGGAGGTGGGCGTCCCTGTGATCGGACCTGTTCTTCGGACTTGCGCGACGGGCGTTTGGGCGGCGAGACGATTGCCGCGGTCCAGAGTGAAGAGCGGGTCGCCGTCCAGAAGAGCATGGGAGGGCAATAACATTGCCGGAGCTTGGGTGTGTGGAGAGAGGGCTCTTGTGAGGTGGTGCCAGCATTCATCTTCAGGCTTCTCTGGAGCTTGCTCTCTTCCTGTCATTACAAGTCGACGCCGAATGATAAGCATTTTGAGGGGAGCGCAGCAGCGCACCAAGCCTCGAGGGCCTCGAGGCCGGGCACCCGGTAGTCACGCGCTGATTGTATACGAATTTTAGCCATCAAGGCCTTCTTTCTGACGTCGATGTCGATCAGTGAGCCAGTGTGGGGTCAGCTGATGATAAGAGGTGGGCCGGGTGGGGGAGAGTGGGGTGGCAGTGTGGGCGTCACCCCACCTCATCAAACATGCCTTGGCGGCACGCTTGTATGCATGTGGCAGTCATAATTGAGTGCGAAGCGACGATCCAACAGCACCTTCACACTGAGCACACGATGCATCGGCTCTCAAACATGCAAGATACAACCTCACAGATACTCTACGCACATCTTATACTGATTGCCAACCTTCTAGTGACACGCACCGAGATACCAGCCAAACCCCCATTCTACACAGAGTATGTCTCACGCCCCCGTCCCCGTCCCCGCCCTCGACCTAATCACCCTCTCCTTCCCACTCCCCGAGCTCCCCACCGAACTCTCACTCCCATGCCTCCCTGGCACCGGTTTCCCCGGCAAACCCAACAACCCATCCGGGCGCTTCACACTGCCCTTCCGGCCCACCACATCCCCCACGACCCGCTCGCTACCTTTACCTGTGCTCAAGCCGAGACCCCCAGCGGCGTCGAGCACCTCCATAGTAGGGACGCTATCGTAGCTGTAGTGCTCGCCGGCGCGGAGGCTGGGTCGGTCCGAGAGGGGTGGGGGGATGGGAGAGGGGGTGCGTGAGAAGGGCATGGCTTCTGGGTCGGTGGGCTTTGCGTTGGGGCGCTGGGGGGTGGTAGACAGCTAGCGGGGTGATGCCATGTCAGCTTGGTCCATGCAATCCTGATACGGAATCCAGTAGCTCACCGCAGCCCAGAAAGCAGACACGAGGATGATGGCGGTTCCCAACGCTGACAAGAACGACGGGATCGTCTGCCAGATGAGAAACTCGAATACCAAGGCAAAGACGACCTGGAGGTAGATCGCAAGGCCGGCACGGCCAGCTTTCTCGCGTTGGAGGCCCATGGTGAGGAACGTCTGGGCGCAGAAGCCAAAGATCTGCAGAGCGCTGTCAGTGAATAGACAGAGATGAAGAGGGGGAAAGCTACGTACGCCGATGGCGATGATGAATAGGAAATCGCGGACGGAGGTGACCCACACCAGAGGCTCGGGGTCGACTAGGAGCCAGCTGCCGACATAGTCAGCAAGTTGTGCGAGTACCTGGACGATATGTGCAGCAGAATTCTACACTCACAGTCCACAAGTGATGGTGCACATGTACGAGAAGTACGCGATGGAATGCAGCGCGTGCGCCTTGTTACCGATCCATCGGATCGTCGTGTCTGCGTCTCGTTAGCATCGCGTGGACGTGCTGAACCCTACCTCCTCCATCCCACGCAAACTTACAAGCAAAAGCAGACGCAAACACTGCCGCAAACGCCCAAGTGACAGCCACCGACCTTTCCGGCGTCTCCACCCCCTCCTGGTCCCCCTCCCCAGGTGGTAACGGCAGATCCAATCTCCTCCCTCCCCCTGCCCCATCTTCCGGGGGTATGATCGCCCCACCCGCCCCTCCAAAGAGGAAGGGCGGCCGGCTGACGAGGATGACGCCTAGCAGACAGCAAGCCCCCGCGAGAACCTCGCGCCGGGACATGTTCTCCTTGAGAAAGAGGTACCCCAGGAGGGCAGTAACGCTCGGCGCGAGGAACTGGATCGTGAGCGAGTCGGAGAGCGTCAGCCCCCTAAGGGCTTGGTATCCCGCGAGCAGGCCAACCCATCCAAACAGGCCACGGAGAGCTAGTATGGAGCGTATCCCCGGCGGGCCGAGGATAGGGTTCGCGTCCCTCTTGACGGCCCAGAGGGAAAACACGCAGCATATGGACGTGATGCCCATACGGACAAAGATGAGTGTTGCGGTGGATATCCGGGTGGTGGAGAGAAAGTATTTGACGGTGAGGCCCATGAGGACGAAGAAGAGCTGGGCGGAGGCGACGAAGGCGAGGCCGATGTTTTGTGAGATGAAGTAGGTCAGGCCGGGGGGGAGAAGGGAGGTGAGGAAGACGATGAAGGAGGCGGTGTGGGAGGAGGGCGGAGGGGTGTCCGGCGGCTGAGGGGAGGTCGGGGAAGGGGTTGACGAGAGGGAGTAGGAAGTGGGGGAGCGGGAGCGTTCTGGGGGGAGGAATGAGGGGAGAGCAGCGCGCCGAGGGGTGGGCGTGACGGGCGAGAGGGGGACCGGCTCCTGCTCCGGAGTCCCGGGGGGGTGGGCAGATCGGCTCGACATGGTGACGATCTCGCCCTCTTTTATGTGAGCGAGTGGAAGCCTGTGGCAGCTTCTTTTGGCTCGTGTAGGAGGTAGAAGTATATGGATGCGGAACTTCAGATGCATCTATCCCATCGCACTCTCGAGCATGGCGCAGAGATTCGCGATGCGCCGATGGACGCCGGGGATCTCGGGTCAGAACTCGGAAATCGTGATGTCACCACCTGTGAGTAGCCGAGCTCGAGGCTGCATGTGCGTGCCGTTCTCTCTGCTTCGTCGTCTTCATCTTGCACCCACAGCTATACCCAGCATCGAATTTCCACGCCCGCATAGCATGCCTAGAGCGGCATAGACCACATCCACACACTCTGCAACATGAGCAACGACGACCCGGGCCCCTCGTCCAACTACTACCGGTCATTCGCCTCCACGGCCGACGGTCCCCTTCGCCCACCCTCCCCTCCACCCGACACCCTCCTCGGCTCCGCCCTTCCCCCACACACCCCCGAGCGCGACCTCTACGCTTTACTCAACCTCCCCAAATCCGCCTCCGAAGCCGACATCCGCGACCGCTACCGCTCTCTCGCGACGACCTTCCACCCCGACCGCCAGCGGGATGATCGCGCCCGTCGGGCCGCGCACGCCCAGTTCACCGAGATCCAGCGGGCGTACGAGGTGCTCACGGACCCGACGCGGCGGACGGTGTACGACATGTTTGGTGAAGAGGGGCTGAGGACGAGCTGGGAGATCGGGCCGAGGGTGAAGACGCCCGAGGAGATGCGCAAGTGGTTCACGGCGCAGGCTTACGAGAAGCGCTCGATGGAGGCAGAGGCGCTGGTGAAGCCCAAGGGGGATATGGAGCTGGTGCTGGACGCACGTGCGGTGTTCTTGTCGAAGAAGTTCTTCAAGGAGCCGCAGCTGATCAGCCATGATCCCGTGTCGAGGCTGCTTCGTGTGCGCCCCGGGAGGGTGGTGATGAAGCACTCGTTCGAGACGCCTATAGCGCCCAACACGCAGATGGTCTGGGAGGGACAGGCGCTCTCGCGGAATGGTCGAGGTGGAGCGAACATCCTCGGGACGATCAAGCACCAGTTCTCGCCCCGGCTGTGGGTTGAGGGCGGGACGACGTTGCTCCAGCCCCGGATAGGGAGAATGAAGGCGACGTTCACGATTGATGAGGATCAGTACGTGACGGGGAATGTCGTGCAGACGAGCTTGTGGGTTCCCCCTCAGCTTGGTGTGACGTACGGGAGACGGCTGTATGCGAACACGACTGGGTTCATGAGTGAGCTTTCTTCCCCCGTCTGCACTTGACGGACTGAGCTGACTTTGACCTGCAGCCTTTGAGCCCGGATCATTCTCCATCGGCCCATGGGGGCGATCGCTTGACGAGTCCCAATTGACTCCTTCCTCCCTCTCCGTCGGTCTCACCAACTCGAAGCGTGACGGCGCCGGGTGGACCGTCCAAACCACCGCGGGTCTCGCCGCCTCGCAGATCACCGCCGACTGGTCGACGCGTATCCCGGGCGGTCTCAAGGTCAAGATCGGAGGCGAGATGGGTATCGGGCAGTCGATGGCAGGGTTCCTCAGTGCTGAGGGGAGGGTGACAGAGAATGTTAGGGCTGGGGTGATTTGGCAGGTGGAAGTCGGCGGTGGGATCATCATGAAGCTCAAGTACGTACCAGTGTTCTTGTCTACCCCCACGAACAGATGAAACTGACCCCTCCCCGCAGGTTCAGCCGACTTAACCAGCGCGTATCCATTCCCATCCTCCTCGCCGAGCGCCTCGACCCCAAGGTCCTCTTCTTCAGCACCGTCCTCCCCGCGGCCGCCTACGCTGGCTTGTACAAGTACTACCTCGTACCCCGGAAGAGGCAGCGCATCAAGGAGCGAGTGCGCGAGCTGCGCGAGGAAAACAAGGAGTTTATCGCGCAGAAGAGGGTGGAGGCGAAGGAGGCGATGGAGGTGATGGAGAGGTCGGTGGAGAAGCTGGTGCAGTATGAGAGGGCGAGGAACGGTGGGTTCCCGAACCTCTCCTAACAATTGAGCCGGACCCGCTGACGGATTCTTGCAGGCTTGATCATCCTGTCTGCTCATTACGGCCTCGCTACCTCCTTCACGGAGAACGGCATCATCGTCTCCGAGAAGCCAGAGGAGGAAGAGGAGATCATCGACGTGACTGTCGCCATCCAAGCCCTCGTGCAGGAGAGCAAGCTCTACATCCCCGGCGGGAAGGGCAAGTTCAACATCCTGGGATTCTACGTGAGTTCTCTACGCTCTCATGACGACACAAGTGAGGAGCGAAACTGATGAACTGGTAACTGAAGGACCCTTGCATCGGCGAGAACAAGAAGCTTCGTGTGAGGTATTTGTTCAGAGGGAAGCTGCACGAGGTGACGGTGGACGATGTGGGGGCGCTGAGGGCGCCCGTGAAGAGTGAGTTGCGAGAGTAAGCTGCCAAACCTACGACGATGTCTGACAGCTTGTAACGCATAGCGCATGCTCTTGAGGGAGATATATGATCTATGCCAAAGTGCGAAGGATGCGGAGGGTAGAAAAGGAGGGCAGATAGGATTGGAGGGGTGAGCCAGGAGGAGGATTGAGCGAAGTTGTCGGAATCTAGCATTATCTGCATATGCATAGGGCATGCACTTCTCAGTGGCCAGAGATATTGTCTTGAGCATTGTGCTCTGTACTGAGATCATAGTAATGCTGTGCTACTTGCATCAGCTGCCTCCCAAGTCGTCAGAAGACCATGGCCACGCCAAGAAGCCACGCAAGAAGAGGAGGACGGAGGAGCCCTCCACCAAGACGCGTGAAAGCGCTGGAACGTTTCGGCGCTCATGGCTTGCATCCTCTTCTTTCCTACTCCACGATCTTCATACCAGCAACTCTATCATTCAAAAGCAAAGAACAAAGGCTCTTGAACGTAGCAAACACCCACCCATGCCTGCACCAGTCATGTCACAGCTCGAAAACACCTCTGCCATCGTACGTCCCTCTTCTCCCCCTCGCCACTCTTCCCCTCCCCTCCCCCTCTCCTCTTACCCCAGCTAACATCCCACTCTGCCTCACAGCTCGGCGAGTACATGCTCAAAGGATGGACCCTCACGGATCTCCACTGTTCCGAGTGCAAGACCACCCCCCTTATGCGCGAGCCTGCCGCTGCTGCCCAGCGCGAGGGCCGAGAGAGGGTTCAGTTCTGTGCGCTTTGTGATGGAAGGCCAGAGGGGCGGGTGATCCCTCCGCCTGCACCTGCCCCTACGGTTGCCCGCGTGGCCGCGCCTGAGGCGACCGCGTCAAGTACGGCACAGAGCAGCAAGAAAGAGGAGGAGGTCGCCGAGCCCGACCCCGCCGAGTCCATCTCCAACCTCCTCCTCCGAGGCTACTCCCTCCTCGGTGAGACGTGCCGCACGCCCGCATGCCGCGCGATCCCGCTCGTGGGGTACCCGCGCAAGCCTGATGGGAGCAAGGACGGGAGGAAGATGTGTGTGAGCTGTGGGGGGAGGTGGGTGGCGGAAGGGCAGATCGGGGAGGGATGGAGTGTTGGCTCTGCGGCGGGGGCGGGGGAGGGGCAGGGGAAGGGGAAGGCTGGAGAGGCGGAGAGGGCGGGGGCGGGGGAGAGCCCGAGGAGTAGGAAGAGGAGGGAGCTTTATGGGATTGAGGCGGATGGGAGTGCGAGCGTTGTGAGTGCGACTGCGGCGGAGGGGAAGGGGAAGGGGAAGGGGAAGGCGGTGGATGCGGGGGAGTTTGAGAAGCACGCGAGGCAGTCAGAGGGGAAGCTGGTGGGGAAGCCGGCTGGAGCTGCTGTTGAGGAGGATGAGGATGACGATCTTGAGGAGGAAGAGGAGAAGCCCAAGGCCACAGGCCCGGCGACAATGAAGAGTGTAAGTCGGGCTATTCGCAGTTCACGGCCGCCCAGACAGACCAGAACTGACAACGCCCCACAGGCCACTGCCGCGCGCTCAACCATCCCCCCCATGCCCATGCCCATCCCCCACGTCCCCCACAACCCCCCCGTCGCCCCCGCCCCCGAATCCCAACTCGGCCAAGCCCTCGCCACCACCTCCGACTCCCTCTCCTCTACTCTCCAGAGCCTCTCCGCCTCGCTCGAGCGATACGCCGCGCACCCGCGTGCGACCGCGAGGCAGGCGGAGGACGCGGGCAGGTGGTTTGTTGATTTGAAGTTGCATACGGAGGCGATCAAAGATGTGATGGGAGTGATTGCGCAGGTGGAGAGGGCGAAGAGGGTGGGGTACTAGAGGGGTGAGTGGGTGGTGGTTCGTCTGGGGAAGTGAGTTGTGCACAGCGGGATGGTGGCATGCATGGTCGTGAGACATCATGGTAACAGTCGCAAGAATTACATCTTCTTTCAATCATACTAATAGCTACAGATTATCGTGTATCCAATACCTTCAAGTTACTCGCCCGTTACTCAAGCAGTCATGGCAGAAGGTCCATGCCCCGTCGTCCCCGTCGCATGCATTGGGTCGGCCCCGAGCCCCACCGCACGCTGCCTCCTGAGCCCAGCCTCGTGCTCGAGCTTCTCAGCCTGGGTGAGCTCGGAGGCTTGCATGCGCATGTGGTCCGCCTGAGCATGGTGCGTTGCGGACTTTTGCTTCTGCACAGCCGAATGGGGACATGATCAGCCTAGAGTTCTAGCATGGATAACGTCGCTGGGACGTACGAGGGAGGACGAGCAGAGGAGGCTGCCCATGGTGGACTCCATCTTGCTCTTCTTGTCGAGCTTGTTCGCGGCCTTGGCACTGGGTGCAGCGCCAGTAGTGTTGACGCCGTGCAAGGGCGCAGGACCCGTGTGCGTCTGCGAAGAAGTCAGTCGAGGTCTCAAAAGCACTGCGGTCGATCATGAGACTTACACCAGTTGCCCCAGCACCCGCAGCCGTACCCGCTCCCACCCCAGCCCCGGTCCCAGCACCAGTCATACCACCACCCGTGGTCCCCGTTCCGGTCCCGCCCACACCCCCATACCCGTCACTCGCCATGTTGGTGGACGTGCCCGTACCCGTCACCCCCTGGCCGGTGGGGTGGCCGAGCGGACCGTGGCTCGTGCCGTTGATCTCGTTGTTGTTGCGGTGGTGCTGGGTGGCTCCGACACTGTGTGGTTGGGTTAGTGGGAGGGCTCAAAGGGTGTATGATGGCGGTGGGACTGACCCTCCAGCAGCGAGAGCAGTGTTACGCCCGGCGTGAGTGTTGGACTCGTGGTGAGCAGCGGCGCCGGCGAGGGCGGCATCGCGTCCTGGGCTGTAGATCCATAGGGTCAGCTCAAATATCCTTGACCTTCTGCTTCCGGTAAGGTAGAGGGGCAGAGGAGACTGGAGGAGGATGGATCTTACTGGTGGGTACCGTGGGTCATAGGTGTGCCATCGGCGGCGTACTCGTTGGATTTGCGGTTGAAGATACCCATGTTGATTGTCTAGTTATGTCGTTTGTGGTGGTTATAAGCGATGGTGTGGTTGCTGTGAGTGTTGGTGAAGTTGTTCAAGGTGGCAAAACACCTCTATCCCCACCCACCACCCCTCTTTATATAGTAGGGGAGTACTGCTCCCTTCCAAGTCATGTGGAGCGGACCAAACAAAGCCATGTCAAGAAGAGTCGTCGTCATACAGCATCCCTCCTGCCAAAGACAACAGCAAAACATCATTTCGTACCTGCCCCGAGAGCTTAACTGTTCTCGAGTCGTCATCGAGATCTCTTCTCTCCTCGCCTCACGGGACCTCTTCCTGCCTTCCTCAGCCAGAGGAAGCATGTTCGGGGTGGAGACGATGGCTATTTCGGACAGGCGGCGGCGACAACCTGCGCTGGAATCAATCGATGACGTAACGAGTCGATCGGTGGCCGTGCCTGGGTGGGAGCGGCCATATCCGTTGGAGTCGGTGGATGCCGTGAAGAACTCTCTCTGCTCCTCCTGCCATGGGTCTGGTGTTGCTGTGCTTGAGACCTTCGATGGGTATGCAGTTGGGTTGCTGGCACGACGAGCTGCGGGGCGGAGAAGTCACTGAGATATATGCCCATTGCCCACTTACCGCTCTGCAGCGTCGATCCTCAGCACTTCCTCCTTCATCGACGCGAGTCTCGAAGACGACGCTAGCCAACAACGATCGTGCATGCAGTTGTCTCCCCTATGCCCTCAACCCCAGAGCCACCCACTCCCCCCATCTCTCCCCTCCATCCCCGCACCTAACCCCATATGTTCGCAAACGGATCCCTATCATCCTTCTTCGCCTGCACCTGCGGCTGGCTCGCCCCAAAGAACCCCCCCGAGCCAGCACCGGCACCCGCACCACCGGTAGACGCCCAAGGGTCAGCAGCAGGCGACGCCGCGGGGTTCCCACCCCAGGGGTTCGAGTTGGCGCTGGCAGTGGTTGCTTGGACTTGGGGCTGGGACGGCTGGGGAGGCGCGCCCCATGCGCTTTGGTCCATCTGCAAGCCGCCCCACCCTTGGGCCCCGCCAGTGGGCACGGGCGCCTGAGTGGGGTTCTGCTGCACGGGAGGAGCGGAGCTGGTGACGCCGCCACCCCAGTTTGCGTACGGGCTCTGAGCGTGCACGGGGGCAGCAGGGGCCGCTGGCGCGGCGTTGAAGAAGCCGCCGCCAGGCGGGGCGCTTGCCGCGGGCGAAGGGGAGGAGAAGAGGGACATGATGTCTGCTTTGGCGGTTTGGGGCCGCGAGTTGGCAGAGTGGGAGGAGGAGGCGGAGGGCGCGCGGAAGTCGAGGTCAAAGATGCTCGAGCCGGGAGCGGGAGCAGCGGCGGCCGAAGTGGGTTGGGGGGCAGAAACCTCGGGGGCGAGAGAGGGAGGTTGGGTGGGCCCAGGGGCGGCGGCTTGGGTAGGCGCGGGTTGGGAGGGGGTGGGGGTGTCGTCGCCAAATAGGTCGATGATGGGGGAGGGAGTGGGCTTAGCAGACGCCGGAGCAGAGGCTTTGGCGTGGGCCACAGAGCGAGAGAGGAGGGGGTGGGTCTTTGGAAGGGACGCCGGGACGGGCGGCGCGGCAGTTGAAGTCGCCGTGGGCTGAGGGGCGGGCTACAGAATCAAAGGTGTGAGTGGAGTTCGAATCGAGCCAATAAAAGAACAAGACCTACTGCCGAAGTAGAAGCACTCCCGCCATTCTCTAGCTCAGATGGGTCCCTCGGAGGCGGCCCGTCCATGGCCCACCGTCGGCTCTCATACTTTGACCGGATGAAAGATTCGATTTTGCTAAAGCGGGTTATTGTCTGTCAGTACGAGCTTCGACACAAATTCGGGCATTGTTCAGCTCACTGATCAGGGGGCACATGCCCAGCCTTGAGGTGCTTCTCCCAATACAGGTTGCCGCGCCTGTTACCCCATTTTTGCATAGACTACAGAGAGAGGCGTCTTAGCAGAGCCCTTTTCCTGTAGGCTGGGTAGACACTCACCTCCATCTGCTCCGGGGTCCAGATATCCAGGTCAATGCTCTTCACTTTGCTGATGTGCGTGCCCATCGAGCGGTGGATACCCGAGCAGCGAATACAGAGGAACACGCCGAGGTTCCAGGACGCCCATCGCGCATCTACCGATGGAGTTCACACAGCGTCAGCTCGTCAACCTGATAACTGGCATTTGCCTAGCTGCACTCACCGTTCTTCCTACAGTCAGCGCACGACTTGTTGTCGGGCTGCTTGACGAGGTCGCGGAGGATACGCGCGTTGCGCTCTGTGGTCGCTTTGTCTGTGGATAGCTGTCAGTGACGATAGTTTTCTCAAGTACAACTGTCCACATACCTTGACGGGACATGCTTGGTGACCTGTGGAAGTGCAGAATAGAAGAGCGATGAGGTGACAACACGCACATGAACAGCGAGGTGCCAACGACGCGGCCGTGCTCAGGACTATAGCGCGCCTACTGCTCGGGAGATAAAACCCGCGTCTCCGCCCGCCTAACAAATAGACGCGGTGATGGCCGCATGGATTTTGGCTGCGAGTGTTGTCTTGAAGACTGTCGACCACCGCCCGCCCAGCCAATTCCATCTCGTCTCTTACACCTCCCCCCACCCCACAAGCAGTACTCTGCATACGCAAAAATGGCAGACATACCCAAAACAGACAGCACGCTCGGTATGTTTCGTCTTTCCTTCGTTGAAAGAGCTCCGACAGGCAGACGCCAAGCCGCGTGCCGCGTAGACCACAAAACTGACCGAACCACGTCGCGCTCCACTCCCCCACCTCATCCCACAACCCAACAGATGGCTTCTTCCAGGCGTTCGTCATGATCGTCGTGTCCGAGATCGGGGACAAGACGTTCTTGATCGCCGCGATCATGGCGACGCGGCACCCGCGCAAAACGGTGTTTGCGGGCGCGTTTGCGAGCTTGGTGGTGATGAGTATCTTGAGCGCGGCGCTCGGGCGCGTAATCCTGGGATTAATACCCAAGGTGCTTTTGTCGATGGGCTTCTCAGAGTAGACATAGCTGACTTTGCTTGGGATCTGGCAGGTGTGGACCCTCTGGGCCGCTTCGATCCTCTTCCTCGTCTTCGGCGCTAAGATGCTCCAAGAGGCCTTCACCATGTCTGGCGGTAACTCGCACATCCAAGAGGAGATGCGCGAGGTCGAGGAGGAGCTCGAGGAGGACTCTGCCGTCCACGACACCCACAACGCCCGCGGATCCTCCCCCTCCATCCCTCTCGAGTCCATCGAGGAGGGCCGCGGGCGAGACGACTCCCCGCGCACCTCCTCCGTGCAGGAGCGCTCGGCGTCCCCCCGCCCCGGCAGGTCCGGCCCCAGCATCCACTTCCCTCTGTCGGGCGGCGCGAGCAGCGTGGGGCCTATGGTCAGCAAGGGGAAGCACTGGACGATCGCGACCAAGGAGAAGATCAGGTCGGGCTTGCAGATGGTCACGAACCCGGTGTTTGCGCAGGCGTTTGTCTTGACGTTCTTGGGCGAGTGGGGGGACAGGAGTCAGATCACGACGATCGCGATGGGTGGGGCTCATGTGAGTGGACTGTTAGCTGCCCCTACGCTGGCCACGGACTTGCAGCTGACGAATGAATTTAGAGCGTGCCCGTTATCGCATTCGGTACCATCCTGGGCCACGGTGTCTGCACGGCCGGCGCTGTCATTGGCGGGCGGTATCTCTCCACAAAAATCTCCGTCAAGCACAGTACGTTTCTCTTCACGATTCATCGATGTCCATTGATCTGACGAGGCTATCAGTCACTCTCCTCGGCGCCTTCGCCTTCCTCATCTTTGCCTTCCTCTACGCCGTCGAGGCTTACTACTTTGACGGCACCATTGAAGGGCTCTAAGCCTATGTGGGCCCATAGAGATGTGTCCGCGGTGGTCACAGCGACTGTCCGCAGTTCAATGAGGAGATAGAGTATCGGGGAGATATAGATGATAGTTCTGAGGGTCATGTGTGCTCGATAACTTAGAGCGCTATGGTGTAGAATAGAGCATAGCAAGGGGGTAGTCCTACATTAGTCCGACCATGCATCGTAATGAGATCGACCGTGCTGCCATCGGGATCGTAAAGTATCAGATACATATGCAAAGTATCTCTCCCGCTCAAATCTCCTCATCATCCGTCTCCTCCTCATCCTCCCAGATCAGATCCCCGCTCGCCCCTTCGCCCTCGTGCGCATAAGGCAGTGGTACCGCCTCACGCTGCTTCCTCTGCGCATCTGTCAAGCTCAGATTGAACGGCAGATCCAGCTCGGCATGCGTCGTTGCTTGTCTGCCGCTCCCCCCTGGTGTACCGTCGCTCACGGGGGTGGAGAGCGGGTTAAGCTCTACCAACGTCTCGAGGGGGACAACGCCTAGTGGGCCTCGCCCCTGCCCTTGACCCGGTGCGAGTGAGGGAGCAAACCGCACCCCCTCGAGCGACCTCGCGATCCCCTTAATCCCTCCCGTCGACTTTCTCACCAGACACTGCACCACCCCTTCCCCTCCTCTCCCCCAATCTCGCTCCACCTCCAGTCCTTGCTCTCCGCGATAAGCGAGCTCAGGACCCAGAGACCGTTTTGAGGCGTTCTCGAGGACCATCCAGAGGTTGGGGGAGGGGGAGGTGGAGATGGGGGAGAGATAGAGGCGGGATAGGTGGGTGAGGAGTGGAGGAGGGTTGGGGGTGAGGAGGGTGAGGGTTGGGGTGAATGTTGGGGGGGTGAGGTGGGAGCGGATGGGGGACGGGGGGAGGACGAGGACAAGGCGTGATGGGGCTATCCAAGAAGTCAACATATGTTTGAGTGGGCCATGAAATGGGTACGCAAACATACCTTTGGCATCCTTGATAGCTGCAAGGATACTTCGCACCAGACCCAGGACGCTTGCAGGAGTATAGTCCTCAGCCAAGACGTCCAGAGCATCGACAAATATCTGCCCGCCGGTATCTACATGGTCGTCAGCTTTGTGACCCGCTCAAGGATGACCAAAGATGATGGCACCTACATCCGCTCAGAATGCGCTCCTGGATACTCTTCACTGATGACTCCTCGCCTTCTGCTTGGAAGCCCGGCACCTCCCCAGTAAGGTCGACTACCCTTGTCCTCTCTGACGAGCTCGAGGTCGAGTCCTTTGGTAGCAAGTTCTCTTGCGGATGAAGCACTGACACGAGAATCACGTCTTGGCCACTTTTATGCATGTCAGCTTGGCCTTTACATAATGCTCGATGCTATCCATATCAGCCGACATACCTCGATATACCCCGCCTGATCATCTCTCTGAAGAGAGGCAGCCCAGAGAAGGTGACGCCGTCATGGATAACCACAAGCGGTTGGTGCGGGACCTGCCCGTTTGAGAGGATGCCTTCGAGGAGGCTAGAAGGATCTTGCTTCGGAGCCATTACACTGAGCGGGGTGGGGGATGAATGGATGTGCGATGTGTCAGTGACAGCAGGAAGAAGTGCGGTCAAGAAAGTCGGTTGAAAGTGGAGGACGGTCCCTGATGCTCGCTGTGGTCCGGCCTCGGCGGAGATTGCCTCCATTCATCGCTGACATGATGCTATCGCGACGCCGGCTGAAAGAACTCTTTGCCTTCTATCGATCCCATATACATATAGCCCCTACCTTCACTGCGCCCGTGTATTCCCACACACACAATGGTTCAGAAAATCATCCTCGACACAGATCCCGGCGTGGACGACGTCCTCGCCATCCTCCTCGGCCTCTCCTCCCCCGAGGTGGACGTCGCGTTGATCTCTATCGTTTTCGGCAACACCCACGCACCCGCCGCCCACGCCAACCTGCTCAAGATCTACCACCAGCTCGCGCAGGAGATTGCCCAGATCCCCGAGGCGGAGAAGAGGTACCACAGGCTGAGCGGGCAGGAGAAGACCGTGCTGGCGTTGGGTGAGGATGGGCCGATAGGCGGGGAGAAGTCCGTGGCGGCGTATTTCGTGAGTGACGAGTAGCTGACTCTAATATTTGCGATATAAAGGAACGTCCGCTGATAAGAGCTTCGTATAGCACGGCCCAGACGGACTGTCGAACATCAGCGAGACGCACCCGCACTTCACCCCGCCCGCTGGCGGTCCCAACTTTATCCACGACCACCTCGAGATTTCAGACAAGCCCTCTTACAAGGTCATGCTTGATATCTTGAAGAAGGAGCCCGAGGACACTGTCACCATCGTTGCTATGGGTCCATGTGAGTTGTGACACCATCATGAAGCTGGCACTGCTGACACGTGCTTGACCTTCCGCAGTGACCAACATCGCGTATGCCCTCCGCGAGGACCCCACCACTCTCTCCCGCGTTTCGCGTATCGTATGGATGGGTGGCGCTCTCGAGCACCACGGCAACACCTCCCCTACCGCCGAGTTCAACTGCTTTGCCGACCCGTACGCCGCCGCGCAGGTCCTTGAGGCCTGCAAGGCCGGCGCCGTCGAGCTCATCATGGCCCCTCTCGACATCACCACCCCCCACGCTATCCCCTTCTACGACCTCATCCACCCCTCTGTCGTTCCCATCCCAGACGCCACGGGCGTCGTCCCTACCAAACCCGCTCCTACCCCGCTCGAGGCGTTCATCAGCGCGATGCTCGTCCGCGTGCGTGGGCTCCAGGCGAGCTTTGGGCTTCCTGACTCGATGGAGATGCACGACCCCGTGGCGGTGTGGTACGCTATCGCGCACGCTTCGGGCAAGCGCGGGTCACCCCCCGCCGCGGGGTGGGAGCTCCGCCAGCGGGATTTCCAGATCGAGAGGGTCGGCGAGTTCACGCGCGGGATGTGCGTTGTGGACAGGCGCGGGACGGGCGAGACGGGCGTGGACAGGAGCAAGGATGAGAAGATCAAGTCGCACGGGCTCGGGAACGGCTCGGGGGCGGTACCGAGCTTGGCGGGGGATGCTTTGCCAAAGAAGGACGAGGAGACGGGGAGGATGGGGGAGAAGATTGAGAAGGCAAAGGCGTTGCCGTGGGTGATCACCACGACCCCCGGGCCAGAGGCGCTCAGGAAGACGTTGTTGAGCAGGGTGTTTGGGACCAAGTTGTAGATGTGCAGAGATCGATATATGATTGAAAGAGGAGTAGTTTTCCGATGCATGGCCAAGATCTTCAACAGTAGAGTAACAGGGGCCGCTTTCCTTGGGTTCGACTATAGGATCAGGCTGATTACAGCCGCTTCTGACCATCACATAGCTAGATTAAACTGTGTAGCGCCTGAAGAGAATGGCACTGCCATGACGCTCTCAAGTGTCCATAGCAAATGATGAACAAGTTAAGGTGAATGCAGGAGGACGGGTCGGTGCTGAGGATAGAAGGCCGGGACTCTCCTCTCTACTCACTACCCTTTGTTCCTGCTACCAGCTGCGTAAGTCTAGACAGAATGAGATATACCGCCCAGCCAGGTTGACGCTTGTACTAAGGGTAGATGAGAGGAGGAGAACGCACATAGCGCCCAGAGCCTCGTGTCAGCATAACCTCGGGCACCATCGGCGGTAAACACCCGCTGCCGCCCATCATCGAAAGGACCCCAGCCATCACCCGATCATCACCGCCCACAGCCGACGTGCTTCTCGTGGCGCGATGACTCTTCTTTGCACCCGTGGGTGCACGTCTCTTGCGCTTCTCATTGCGGGTGTTTGTCGATGCATGAGGGCGAACAAAAGCATCACAACGCACCTTCATGGCGGGCCAGCAGCCGCACGAGACGCGCCGGATCGATGACGTGGGATTATTCTGCAGCAGCTTTCACAGTGACTGGGGATGTGCTGGAGCTGCCTGATGCATTCGACGTTGTGTTTCCATGAGCCCTCCCACCTCTGCTGGTCAGCAGACATCCATGTGAGTGCTGCATGACACGAGGGCATAGCTGCACCGATGACGTGCGCCACCACGGCGACGAGAAGCTGACCGGACCGGCGCGCCATGCTGACAAGACTACTGACGACTCGACTTGGCCGTGTATCGACCGTCAGGGCTTACCCCGTGCAACGAGGCCCATGGGAAAAGAATGGAGGTGAGAGCGATGGGTAAAGGCGTAGGAGCAGAGGCTGCGGCAACGGCGGCGGCGTGATGGCGAGCATTAAGCTCAGGACAAACAAGGTACCACGCACACAGATGGTCTCACCTCCGTGACGCGTTTCGCTCATCGTCTTGCGTCTCTTCGACGCATGCTGTCTTTTACTCACCGATCTGCTCAATGGATGTATCTCAATGCAATAGGAAGTATTGTGCATGACCACTTCAGGAAGGACCTCCCGAAAGAATCACAGAGAAAGCTGCTGAAATGAGCGAGATGCATCTTACCCTTCCTCGCTCTTCCTCCTACGCCTCGCGGCATCCATCGCGATCTTGACCTGCCAGCCCTGACTGACATGCCTTTGGACCATGATAAATTGCTTACTCGCTTCCTGCTTGTGAGGCATCAGAGCCCAGGCGGCTGCAGAAGGGTCCAGCTCCGAGTATAGCCGCTCGACTTGTTTATCGCCCTTGGTAGGTGACGGTGGCACGACTCTGCGGTCCCTCGCCACCGCGCCCCACGCCCCCTCGCCCAGCGTCTTGTTTATATCCCCGTCTATTCCTGCATTCTCTTCTCTTCTCTCTCTATCAATACTTCTTCCCTCCCCTCCCCCCGTTCAGGCCCAACACCTGAACAACCACCCCCGAACTCCCGCGCGCACCATCCTCAAGATGCTGCGCGTCATCATCAGCCTCTCCACCGGCTTTATGGCCTTTTATTTCTTCGGTCCGCCCCAGGACTTCCACCTCCCCATCATCGCCCTCCCTCCCGTCCCCCGCCTCACCCTCCCCTTCTTCCATCAGCCCCACCAGGCTAACGGCCCCGCCATCGCCACCATCTCCCCCCCCTTCGACGTCCCCTCTGTCCCCACGCCCCCGTCCGACACCGCGGCCATTGCCGCCGTCCTCGGGACCGACTCCTCGTACCTATCGCGAGAGGACGTTCCACCTCACGGTGCATCGTCCCAACCTGATGGTAGGACCGAGTCGGCAGGTGCCTCTCCTGAGGCCACCTGGGCAGCCACCAACACGGCAGGACAAGCGACGCGGGAGGAGACCGCGGCAAGGCCCGCCACTGCTGCCCTACTCGGAGCACGTGGCGCCTGGACCGCTATCGACGGCGCCAGTACGCAGAGCTGTTCGGCTTTGGGCTCTGGCTTACCGAGCGGATGGGTCGGGTCTGTGGTCAAGAACATCTTCTTGACCATGGATCTTGCTGATGTCATTCTCCCCGAGGCCGTGTTCAAGTGAGTCATGACGCGTCGGCTGGGACGAGACAAGACTGAAGCTGACGCGAGATGTATCTGTTAGCCCCCACGCCTCGGGTCCCGACCTCCTCTCCTGCACGCTTCGCCTGTACGTGGTCTTGTTCGTGCTTATCGGTGCGCTGTGGGCATCGGGCATCGCCCTCCGTCGACAGCGCCGCGCGCGACAAGACCGGCGTCTCGTTCTCCCGCGGGTCAGAGCTCGAACCGCCATCAGCGAGGAAGGCTTCTGGCTCAAGGTGGGTCGTGCTGGCTACCCCACGCATGGCTTACCGGGAGACGAGGGTGCGGTGAGCCAGTTTGACCGATGCATGAGCTGGGCGTAAGTGATCGTCTCTTGTATTTCCTCGACGTCTGCCACTACTCAGACGCGGGAATAATAATTGCTGACGCGTCGTGAACCTCCTCCCCAACCCCACCACCTTCACGACGCCCAACAGTCGCTCATGCTTCTGGAGCCTCATCTGGTTCCCGGTCAAATGGTTCACCGACACCAACGGCAAGAACGGCAAGGAGCATCTCTGTGCCTCCGACAGCGACAACGGCACCAGGGCCGGAGCTGGCAACAGGCGGCGTAGAAATACCCGCCCGCGTGCTGTGAGTTCAGCTAGCTTCCTCCCCTCCCTTCAAGGACTGTTGTGATCGAGCAAAGCTGATGAAGAAGCCTAGCCGTCCCGCATCATCCTCAACGGGGAGCGCCTGACCCGAGTTTGCACTGACTCGGGCTGGCAGTTCGCAGTGGTCGACCCCAGGCCTTCGGCACAACACGCCGATGGGCTCGCGTCTCTCTCTGCCATGGTACTCCCGGCAGAGGAGGCGATGAGTGCGAACGTGAGTTGAGTCTTTTTGGAAGCGTGTGTGCGTGGTTGCTGACGAGGTAAAGTATACAGGTATCGGTGGAAGCAGAGGTGACGAACCTGCTCGACGACTGGCCTGAGCGCCCCCCCCGACCCCCTATGGACGTCGATGAGGTGAGTCTCATGCCATATCTAGTCCCTTCTCGGCAGCTGCTGATACATTCTATGAACAGGCTGCCAACCTCGATCCTCATCGGCCTACCCTCGCCCCCAGCGCGCGCTACGCCCGACCAACCTCCCCTCAAGACCCTCCCGCGCTGCCAACACGCGTGGTCGCAGAGCCCGTTGCGTCGTCGACGCAGGGCCAGATCATGCAGCAACTGGTGAACAGGTCGAGAGTCAGTGGGCCAAGCGTCGCGAAGAGCCCCGGCAAGAGCGGTGTTGCGCCTACCGTGGCAGTAAGTCGTATCATTACTCGGCTAATGCCTTTACATGCCACATGCTAACAAAGTACCTACAGACGCCCAGGCCCGTCATATCCAGCACCGGCGCCCTCCCATCGTCAACCCGGTCATCCTCGTCGCCGTCTACCCCGCCCTCCCCGGTCATCTCCACCCCGAGTGACCCGGTCGAGTTTCAACTACGCGGGCGCGAAGCTTCCTGTCACTCGCGAACGCCCGACACCGCTGCTCTCCGTAGCGCGTCGTCGGCGGAAGTGACAGCGAGTAACGCGAAGGGCACTCGGCGATGGATTCCCTCCCAGGATCTCCGGGACTGGTACCACGAGCGCCAGGCAGCGAAAAAGGCTGCTGAGGGATTGCGCGCGAATTTGGAGGAGATGGCGAACTCGCACTCCCCAGAGGCCGGCTACCCCGAGGCCACGCTGCAAACGATCCGCCCAGCCTTGTTCGAGCGCATGCGCCAGGCGAGGCTCAAGGCCGCCTCCGTCGCTGGCCAAGGACTCCTCCCTATCTTGCCCAGGCCCACTGGCTTTTTAGGCCGCGTGGGTCCAAGGAGGAAGAAGGTTGAGGAAGCCGCGCCGGTTCAGGCCCCCTTACCAGTGGACTCTAGCCTATCGGGCGACGATGAGTCCCGGGGCGAGATGGAGATGACCCCCGCGCCCAACTTGCGCGGGTGGGCACAGGCGACGAGGCTGGCTGGGTCCAAGGGTGCCGCCGTCGGCAGCCCCGAAACCCGACACCGCCGCTTCCAGATCAACCGGCCCCTGTACCACTCCACCACCCAGACAACAGCCATCCGCGGCTACACGGGGAGGCCGGTGCCAGCTCCGTACGTCGAGCGCGCATCGGTGAGGAGTACAAGGTCGAATCCCGAGGTCGAGTCGACGGGCATGACGCACGCGCGAAGAGGGTTCCAGCCCAGGGAGGTCACACTCTCTGACAGCGAGCGAACCTTCTCTGCGCCGATATCAACCATGCCCGTCGTGCGTGCTACCGCACTCGCCAAGGAGGATCTGGAAGACGCCACCACCGACACCGACTACAAGCCGTCGGCGACAATGCTCGAGTTCATCTCGCGTATCCACGCTAAGCAGCGCGAACGGGCTTGGGGTCCTCCCAAGCTCGCTGCGGGCGGTGTCGGCGAGCCCAATTCGCTCGCTGAGGAGTCGGTGAAGACTAAAGTGCGCGATTCGTTCGTGGATCAGAGCGCCGAGGTCTCGGTGGTGGGCGGGGGAGGGTGGCCGCCGAGGGGTGGGGGGAGGGGAGAGGTGAAGGGGCGGGTGACGCGCAAAGGGGTATTGGCGCGCGCGCAGAAGAAGGTACTGCCTTGGGCACAAGCCCTTCCTCACGGGCAGTACCCAATCTGTGCGCCCAACTCGCCCACCCCCGACAACAGCGCGGAGTCCTTGGACCAGGGGATCTCCAACGTCCCCGTCACCCCCACCTCGACCCGAGCCTCGCTGCAGGTCTGGTCTCCGTTCACGCAGAGACCCCTCGACTTCCCTGAAGACGAGGTCCAGGCCAGCACCCCGGCAAGGTCGACCCAAGACCCGGGGGTGTACGGTGAATTGGGATGGCCGGTGCTGGGCCACCCTTTCGCCGGCATGTCGACGAGCACGCCTGTCGGGCCGAAAAAGCCCGTGCAGGGGATGGGGTGGGTGTGGTGGCGTGGAGTGGAGGAGGAGGAGGGGCTTGAGGTGGTGACGGAGGAGGACGTGCGAGAGCACGGGGGGGAGGGCTCGAGGAAGGATGTGGGTGGTGCAGGGGAAGGGCGAGATGGGCGGGGTGCTGGGGTTGCAGGGGATGAAGGGGATGCAGGGGAGGATGTGAGCTGGTTGAAGCGGTGGAGGGCGAGCCGGAGTAGGAAAGCGGCGGAGGAGAACCGCCACGCAAGGAGGAGGGCGGAGGTGGAGGAGCAGAGCAGGGAGAGGAGGCGTGTGGAGGAGCGGGAGGCCTACAAGGCGACGCATGGTGAGTTGCACAGTCTTTGTAATCTTAGCAGCATCGCTGACACCCACCTTCCCAATCTAGTCGCCAGCCCCGTCATCAACGAGCCCGCTCCCGTCATCAACGAGCCCGCTCCCGTCAGCCGCTTGACCGCCGGCTTGCGCGCCGCAGCCGGCCGCCCGGTGTTCAAGCGCGCTGCGTCATCCTCCCACGCGACGGCCAACAGCGTCGCGTCGGACCACAGTGCCGAGAGGTCTCCCCTCGAGGCGGTGGAGCCCGTGCTCGGGCTGGGTGGTAGCGTAGGTTGCGGTGCTCGGGCGGAGGAGGTGATGCGGCGGAGGGAGGCGGAGGCGGAGCTGGAGAGGGAAAGGGAGGAGAGGGCGGAGGAGGAGGTGCAGCGGAGGATGGAGGAGCTACGCGCCACTTTGGGTGAGTTGTCGAACAATCTGCAAATAATAATGCGATCACTCACTGACATTTTATATCTTGCAGAGGCCGCCTTGTGGTCCGACGACTTGTCGACCATCACGCGCTCTGCCACGCCAGCTTCGCTGGCCAGGGCAAGCGCGCACGGCGCCTCCAAAGCAGGTGAGTCCGACTACTTTTCGGACCACAGCTTCCGCCTCGGGCCGGCGCAGCCTTACCCTCGCTGCGCCCCCACCTCCCGGGAGGACTCCAGGCGAGACGCGTTGGGCTGGCCTAGCGGGGACGAGGGGTTCAGCATTGCCGATTCGTCGGTCCTGACACTCAACCTGCCGGGCCCAAGCTCAGTCAACGATTCCGCTGGGTCCTACCCACCTCCGGCCCCCGGTCCCGTGCCCGCCGAGGCGTACGCCCTGCTCGAGGAGCTGATGGACGCGGGGATCACGACCGTGACCATTGCGGTCAGTGACCGTCCCGCGCTCAACCTGTCAGCCCTCGGCTACTTGGCTATCGCGGGCATCAGGGGTGGCGCTAGCCAGGACTGGTGGGAGAGGTGGATGCGGCTGCTGCCGCTCGCTAGGGAGAAGGAGGCGCTGGCGGCGCTGGAAAGGGAGAGGGAGGCTAGGATGGCGATGGACGGTGAGTTTGTACACTGCCTTCTGAAATGATTTGGCATCAGAACTGACAAGTTACTTTACAGACGAGGGCAGGCAGGCGATCCGTGCCGCCGCCTCACACAGCTCGTCCAGGTCTTCGGGCCACCCATCTTCTTCGGGCTACGCGTCGCGCGCGCCCACTCCCTCCATCCCGACTCCGAGCCGCACACCACCTCCGCGGGCTGGCCCTACAGCCCCTCCCGCTCCGGCCCCACCAACGCGCGTCCGCCCCTGTCTTCCCACCCTCGCCAGGACCGTCAAAGTGCCCTGTACCACGTACAGGGCGGTCCTGCAGGCGAAGGCGGACGCGCGCATCTGGCACCGCCGCCCTCCTCACATCCCCTCCCCCACGCCCGCGCGCGGGCTTACCCGGCTGGACCACGCCATGCACGCTGGCCGCTCACCGGGGAAGCCGATCACTTCGCCCGGGTACTACGGGATGGGGTACGGCACGGGGTACGTCATGGGGTACGGCATGGGGTACACGAGCGGGTTTGAGGCGATCGAGGAGGAGGTCTTGCCGTTTGCTCACGCACCGCAAGTCCAGGCTCCTCCCCCGCCCAAGCTCCAGCTGGAGGCCCAGCCCCGCCTCCACGCTGTCGCTTGGCCCCCCACCCCCGACGAGAACCGGTCGCTCCTCCCCACGGACAGCCGTCCGTGGCACGTCCGCGGGCACGGCGCGCCGTGGTACCAGTCCACGCCGGTTGCTCACGCACCGCAAGCCGTGGCTGGTGAGCACGAGGTCCATCCCCGCCTCCGCCCCGCGCCCTCGGCCCTCCACCACCCGCGCGACCTGCTGCCGGTTACCAACAGCAGCAGTTCCTCGGTGTTGTTCCCCACCTCGGGAGTCGAGTCCTCGTCGGCGTCCGTGCCGTCAGCTGAGGCGACCCCACGCGCATCCCGCGCGCCCCGCCGAGCGCCGACTCCGCGCTACGCACCGGAGTCTCTGCAGGCCCTCAGTGGCCAGAGACCCGAGAGCAGTCTGCGTACCCCGCAGACGAGCGAGTCGGTGGCGAAGAGGCGGGTGGAGTCGGTGGTGTTCACCGTCGGGAGCAACGGGGAGGTGCGCGTGCCGGGGACGCCGGAGAAGAGGAACAATGGGGGGAGGAGGACGAGGATCCGGGAGGGGTGGGTGTGAGGGTGGATGGGGTGAAGTGGAGGCGGGGCGGTGAGATGTAGTGCGTGATGCGTGGTGCGGTGGGGTGGGGTGAGGTGTGCGGGATGGAGTGTGAGGGGTGCAGTACTGGCGTTGTGCTGCGGGGCGGGGTACGTGTTTGGTCTTGTTGCAGTGGGGGCTATGTCTGGGGGCTGTGGTCTTGGTGCGAGCCGGGTGACATGGGGTGGTGGAGGGGCGCGACGAGGCGGGAGCGAGGTGGACGGTTGACCGCTTTCCACTTGGATCGCGCGAGACCCTACACTGGCTGTATGTGAGCGGGAGCGGTGTTCTGTTACGAAGCGTAACCCTCCGGGGCAGCGCTCTCTCAGGCTCACCTTACCGTATGACACCAGCCCTCCCGGTGATGGGGCGAGGTGAGGAGAGGCAGGCAAGTCGGGCATCTGGAAGCACCTGTTACGATGCGCTACCCTCCGGGGTTATGCTCTCTAAGGATGCTCTCCTGAGCACCGCACTTTCGAGGCCGAGGGTTCAGAGCAAAAGAAGGACGGGCCGGACTGGTGACGATTGCGCAACCCTCGCGGGCAGCGCTCTCCCAGGGTGATGGCTCTACCGACTCTAGCTTTGAGCGGGACACCGAGGTGGTGTATGGGCTGAGAGGACGGGGGAAGGGACTGGGAAAGAAGCGTCGCCCCTGGGAGTGACTGCATGCTTTGCTGGGACTGGATCTTGCTCTGGATATGCGGATGAGCCTGCGGTGGTGGAGGGGTGCTGGTGCGTGGTTGCTGTGCTGTGGTCGAAGGGAGGCATGTCACTCGGTGTCGCGGTAGGTAGATGTATATAGAGTAGGTAGATGTGTATAAATGTATATAGAGTAGATAGAGCAGATAGCTGATGGATCGTATGGATCCATCCAGGAAAGGGCGTCCGAAGCACTAACGCCGACCAGAGCCACGGCGGGGGACTACGGCGGGCACTGAACGCGTCGCTTCGTCTTCGCCCGAGGCTCGTCCGACGTGATGATCCTCACTTCCCATCTTCTCTCACTTTACATCCAATATATCTGCTCTATCAAGCTGCTTCACACAGGTCTCTTGGTATTCGCTATACCCTATGCCCTTATCGCTCTCAACCCATTTCCAACATACCCATCACCAACACGTCCATCATGTCCGCCCTCGTCGTCGCCCCCAAGAAAGTAAAGCCGCTAAGGCTGGACCTCAACCCACCTCCATATATGACCCCCATGCCTCATGCGCGGGTGGGATTCAGCGACCTTCCAGTGGAGCTCGTGGAGATTATCCTCGCATACACCACGACTTTTTACGGAATGCTGCTCGCCTGCAAGGTGAGCTTTGAGCCGACAGCCCGTGTGTAGCGTGCTAAACGCTTATCAGCGCTGACGAGGGATGCGGCTGTAGCGGACATGCGCCCTAGCTGGCGAGCTTCTCTATGCCAACGGCCTCGTCATTGCCACCAACTATCCTTCTGTGGGACCGCGCCTCGTGCATGGTTTACGGATGCGCTATCCCAGCTTGTGCGAGGTTATGCCTTGAACCGGGCCTCCGGGTCACCTCGGTTCGGGAACAAGCTCAAAAGGCGGTTCGTGAGCCGTATCACGAGCCTGCGCTATACCGTCATGTCCGAGTGCAGCCTGGATAAACTCCCGTGAGCTTGGTGTCACTACTGGTACCTGATGTGTGAAAATAAAGTAGTGCTAACGTCGCTCTGGGCTTTTCGTAGCAATGAGAAGGCTAAGCGCCAGATGACCCATGACGAAGACTACCTCCAGACCCTCTTTCGCGGCATGGTCTTCAATGGCATCGAGCCCTTCCCCTCCTTGCTCGACATTGTCATCGACTGCAAGCGTGGCATGGACAGCGCCGTCAAGGGCAGCTCGTACATGAACGCGCAGACCCGGATGATGTTGCAGTTCATGCTGCTATGTCGCCCACGGTCACTCGAGTGGGGGATGGCACAGCCCAACCGCTCCTTCCTGTCTTTCGCGCCCGAGGACGAGCTGAGGTTTGCGAGAGGCCATTTACCCCTCTTTGTCCAGCACAATATCCACCACGACTCCACCCACGGCCTTACCCATCACCAGTTGCCCTTTCCTTGCTACGGCACTCACAACATCATTCACATGACCAACCTCCACGTCGCGTATATCAGGACGGCAGAGGGGTGCGGGCTCTACATCGAGATGGTGAACGAAGTTATGCACCCGGAGAGAACGACGATTCATGCAGCTCGATTGGGGTCGGAGCAAAAGGCGAGGAGGCTGGCGACGACGTGGGACTTTGCGTGGTCGTCCCCGTTCATGGAGAACGAGCACGAAGAGCCCATGGAGATGCTGGAAGATACTCTGGAGGAGGTGTACGAAGATTTCGCCGCGGTTTTCCCTGGAACCTTGGTTTCCTCGCCCGATATCTGGCGAAGAAGAAGACATATGGACGTCGAGGAAGAGAAGGAGGAGCTAGAGCGGAAGCAGAGAAGGAAGGCGATCAGCTACAAACGGCCTGTGCCGTCGAGGAAGTGATAATGATTAGACCAAGTTGTGTTGTTCTGCGGGCATGCGTGGGCACAGTGATACATGGGTTTTTGTGCAATATTGCATGTATACACGGCGTCCTTCATCATGACGGAGCATGGATGACGGTCATGGTATGATGGTCCATGGACAAGCAAATTCATGCTCCATGATGGCGCCAGCCGTCGCGTCAGGCCGCTACCAGCAGACAGCAGGCAGCAAGTCGCGTCTTCTGCCGTCTGCCCGTCTGCGTTCGCTCTTCTGCAGGCCTCCTCCTCCTACATACTTGTTTCGCATCTTCGCGTCTGTCATAAAAGCTTTCGCTCACTTAGCAAGCCTCCAGTAACGGGCCTGGTCAACTACACAGCACCTTCTGCCCAGTCAGCTACCCGCCCTCTTCCCCAGGCAACTTTCGTGGACTTTTCCCACCTCGTTCCACCTCCCCGTCCTCCCATCACCATCGCTCCGCCTTTCGCCCCTTGAACCACACCATCCCTGCTATGCTGGTTCTTGACATCACCCCTGCGACATGATCTCCACTTCCATCGCCCCCAAGGCCAGACGGAGGCGGCTTTATCTCGAAGCCCCGCCCCCTTACATGTCTCCCATGCCGCGTGCGCGTGTGGGGTTCAACGACCTCCCCATGGAGGTGGTGGAGAGGATCATGAGCTTCTCCAAGACGTTCTACGGACTACTGCTCGCTTGCAAGGTGAGCTGCTACTTTCAAGAGAGATAACGTGGACCACAGCGCTGACCAGGCTCGTCCCAGCGAACATGCACTTTGGCCGGCGAGCTGCTGTACGCCAACGGACCCGTCGTGGCCTCCAACTACCCTTCTCTAGGCCCCCGGCTTGTATATGGCCTGCGTATGCGTCCTCCCAGTTTATGGGAAGTGCTGCGGGGGCTAGAAGGGAACGAAGACGAGGATCGCGATTTCTACTCGGATGAGCGCGACGACAACGACGGGGTCTGTCCCGGTCGCCCCTTCGGGAACAAGCTCAAGCGGCGGTTCATGAGGAAGATGAAGGAGTTACGCTATACAGCGATGTCCCCGGTTATGCAGGCCAGCCTCCCGTGAGTAGTGTTGAAGGGTCAAGTGTGCATGCTCTTCAGTGACAAGTGCTGACATCAAGGTGTGTTCAGCATGGCCACCCGGCAGATGATGGACGAAGAGGTGGAGGCTCTTCGAACCGTCTGCTTCGAGCTCATTGAATGTGGCCTCAAGGACCTCTTCACCGACTTGAAGGACCTCACACTCAACTGCAAACACCGCAAAGAGGAGAACCCCGACGACATAACAGGGTACGAACAGCTTCACGGGGGGCTGCTGTTGGCCATCGCGTCCCTCAGCCGCCCGCAGGTTTTCGAGTGGGGCGTGTATCAGATCGATAGGATCGGGGACACGATCATCGACCTCATCCAGGAGCTGAGGTTTGCGGGGGGGCATCTCCCGCTGGTTGTCTTGCACCACATCCACCACCGTCACAGCCTCCCACTCGACAAGCACCCGGTCCCCTTCCCTTGCTACGGCACTCACAACATCGTCCACATGACCAACATACTCTTCGGAGATGAGACGGTATCCGGTATAAACGACTACATCTACTGGATGTTGCAGGGCCACCATGCAGAGGAGGATTATCCAACTCTCGGCGAGGTGCTGCGAGGGTCCGGAGACCTAGGGCGCCGGGAGGTGACGACGTGGGAGTTTTCTTGGTCATCACCAGACCTGGCGAGCAGGACCGCGAAGCCGATGGAGGCTCTCGAGGAATATTTGGAGGAGATATGGGAGGGGATAACGGAGGAGGAGTCCTTATATAGAGGGGGCAGGGTGATGGTATCCTCACCAGATATATGGAGGAAGGTGTGCTCGAGCGGCCCGCGCGAAGAGGGGGAGAGGGTTCACGAGGATGAGGTGGTCGTGGAGGAGGAGGAGGAGGAGGAGGAGTCGATCCCTTGGGGTCACTCTGAGTACTATGATGTCCGCGTGACGTCGACTTGAGTGAGATATGTATGCCATGTGTGGTGCCCAATATGTGGAATGTCACTACTACCCACAGAATGGCTCGCTGTATTGCTGGTGAGCACCACTACGTACTCACGGATCACGGACACGGTTGGACACCGCCGCCGGCGGACGCGGTCGTGATCTCGGAAGTGGGTGAAGAAGCTGTCCTGTTCGCCGCGACCACCACCGTCGTCCCGATACATATCAATGTTGTTGTCTCATCATGACGCTAGTTTGTTTTTCTATCTACGAAAGGTGATCTTCCCGGCAAGTGGCACACGACACCCAGAGCCCAAGACACTGAACACCATACCATCCTCACTCCGGCATTCGGCGGTCCGAGAACCATCATCACCTTCACGGCTGCACCGTCTCGCTCGCAACGCGTCTGACTTTTATACACCGCCCATTGTTGGCCATAACTCCCTTCGCCTGTCGACTCTCGCCTTTCCAACCCCTTCCCCAACCACATTCCTTCCTTCCATCAACCTTCAGTCCCCACTCGCAGCTTTTCACACCTCGGGATCCGCCCATGCGACATGCCAAGTCTTCCAGCCTCCCACGGCCACGGAAAACGGCAGGGCGTGAGACCCGCGCCCCCGTACATGACCCCCATGCCAGACGCGCGGGTCGGGTTCGACGACCTCCCTATAGAGGTAGTAGAGCGGGTCGTGAGGCATCTGAAGAAGTACTATGGACTGTTGCTTGCTTGCAAGGTAAGCACCTTTTATGAGGTGTCGCGTTCACGCGCCGTGGTTACTTAATGCTGACGAGCTCTCCGGAATTTTTAGCGAACATGCTTTCTAGTTGGAGGGCTGCTCTATGCAAACGGTCCGGTCATCGCCTGCAACTACCCTCCCCTGGGTCCTCGCATTGTGCATGGCTTGCGGATGCGCCGACCCAGTCTGGGAGAGGTGATGCGAGGTCTGGAAAAGGCGGATGGCGTGACGCCCGCCCGGCCGTTCGGATGTCTGCTCAAGAAGCGATTTATGAGTCACATCACGGATCTGCAGTGTACGATGATGTCGCGGACAACCTCAAAAAAGCAATCGTGGGTTCCACGCTACTCGCATTTCAGTTCAGGTGCTGATGAGTCTGCCGATACAGTGGCAAAATTCGCCTTGCGATGGACCAAGAGCAAAATGTCCTGCTGGCCCTCTTCCAAGAGCTGCAGGAGGATGGGGCCGAACCATTCTTGGCCTTACAGAACGTCTCTTTCGACTGTAAGCTCCAAGAGAGCGAGTGGCCCCAGCCCTTCTCCTCCCATTTGGTCATCTGCTATGGACGTCTGATGCGGCTTTTCGCGTCACTCTGCCGACCACGGCAGTTCGAATGGGGGGGGCAGCAATCCGTTCGGGGCAGGGAACTTTCTGTTGGCCCAGATCCTGAACTTGTGTTTGCAGGCGGTCACCTTCCGCTTTCTGTCATCCACAACATCCCTCATCATCACAGATTCCTTCTCCAAACCCACCCTCTTCCCTTCCCTTGCTACGGAACCCACAACATCGTCCACATGACGAATTTACGATTCGGGTCGGAGACGGAGTATGGGTGCATGGACTATATCGTCGAGCTGATATGTCAGCTGCACCCAGAGCTCGAAGATTCGAAGAGGTTCCGCCTGGGTGCGAAGGAGCGAGGCAGAAGGGACGCAACGACGTGGGAGTTTTCTTGGTTGTCCCCGTCCTTGCCGGAGGATATGTGGCCGTACTTGCCAATGGAGATCTGCGATGAATTCATCAATTCGCTACAGGAGGTTGTGGAGAAGAACTCGGAGCTGACGAGGATGTCAGGCGGTCGGCTGTCAATCACGTCTCCGGACATCTGGGTGCAGCGGAGCGTACCGGTGGATGAAGTGAAGTGGGAGGATCATTATAGTCTTGCTGAAGACGTAGACCCTCCAAAATCCTTTTAATATGTACTTTAGAGCGATAATTGCAACATGCCACATAGCTGTGGTCTCGGACAATCAGGCAGACCTTGGAACTTGTATGGACAGAGACACTTTTGAAGAAGAGGGGGGTCTACAGAGGAGGCCTTCTTGTGAACGTTCTGACGCGTTAAAAAGGCTTGTTGTTGTTGGCTTGGCCGTTCGGCGACGACGCGCCGTCAAGGTCAAGAGGAGTCTGGAAGACGTTGTCTTTGAGTCCAAGCACAACGCGAACGAGAATCCCGCCCGATCCACCGGCTACGCTCTCGACTGCATGCGGATGGCGCAGGAGTTTGCGCTGCTGTGTAGACCTCGGTCGTTTGAGTGGGGAGGGCTGCAGATCGGCCGGGACTGCAAGTTCTCCTTTGCTCCGGAGGACGAGCTGCTTTTTGCCGGTGACCATCTCCCCCTCGTCGTCATACACAACATCCCCTGCACACCCCATGCCCGCATTTCGAGGCTCTCTCTACCCTTCCCTTGTTATGGAACCCACAACATCGTGCGTGTGGAGTCCATCAACGTCTACGAAGACAACTTGGATGAGTGCTTGGAATACATGGAGGGTGTGGCTAGGACAATGCACCCGGAGCAGCGGACGCAGGAGGGCATCAGGGTGGGGCGCAAGGTGTGTATCCTGCGGGGCAAGACGACCTGGGAGTTCGAGTGGTCCTCTCTGCAGATGGCTGAGTCATTCTCTTCGCCGTTGGAGATGATGTCCAGCTTCTTGGATACACTGAGGGAAGATCTGCGCTGGGCGGCGGTCATGCCCATGTCCTCTTTTCAAGTCTCATCGCCATGCATGTGGAGGGCACGAGCAAATTGGGATCGCGAGTACGAGTGCCAGGAAAGGGGAGAGTTAGCAGAGGTGGGAATGGTGGGAGAAGTAGGAGAGGCAGGAGAGGCAGGAGAGGCAGGAGAGGCAGGAGAGGCAGGAGAGGCAGGAGAGGCAGGAGAGGCAGGAGAGGCAGGAGAGGCAGGAGAGGCAGGAGAGGCAGGAGAGGCAGGAGAGGCAGGAGAGGCAGGAGAGGTGGGTGTGCCGGAACTGCAGAGGAACTGGGAAGGGTACCGGATCGACGTGGGGTCTGAGGGGTGGCTAGGTTCAGAAGCTCTTGGAGACGAGGATACCTTTGAACTTGGGTTCTTAGACTTGTCGACGTCAGGTCGAAGAAATCCTGAGTGGTAGTGGTGGCAAATGGTTGACATGCATAGGTATGAGTTACAAGATTTGTAGTTGCCCGGGTTGAGATGATGTATCTTTGCTCCACGACCTCCCTCTCTACGCATAACAGGCAGTCACTACTACAAAATGGCCAAGTGGGTGCCACCAGAAAGAGTTGATGATACATAGACCCCCGGCGGCCGTGCGCTGTGAACCAAAAATCAGCTCGAATTCCAATAAGGGGAAGGTCTAGCGTCTAGCGCAGCTCACCTCATAGCCACAGAACACGATTGGAAGTATGAAACTTCATCTCCAGAGGTGTAGAGTATGGACGCCAAGTGCTGATGTAGGTGGAGCTTCGCCGCCTCTCTAAATGCGTCATATGCCGATGATAAGGCCGAGATCTTAGAACGAGATGATATACAAGCCCCCCGGCTGTGGTACCTAACGTC
This sequence comes from Cryptococcus sp. DSM 104549, assembly GCA_036427605.1. NCBI lineage: Eukaryota > Fungi > Basidiomycota > Tremellomycetes > Tremellales > Cryptococcaceae > Cryptococcus > Cryptococcus jaspeensis. Next base: position 2,904,845 of record CP144046.1, read on the forward strand.
AGCTCACATTCTGAGACAGACCATCTTCCAGTAGGAACCACCATTTGACGCTGCTCACCTCGTAGCCGCTGAGCACTAGATGACTTCCATCAAAGAATATCCCAGTCTTCGCCCCCTCGATAAGCCTCGCCTTCAACTCCGCCCTCTCCGACCGGAACTCCAAGAACGAGCGCATACCCCCCTCCACCCCGCCCGGGACGTCAAGCAGGTGCGTCTGCGGTGTCCGCTCCAGCCTGAGCTTGCACGGCCGGCCGTCGCGCCCCGTTTGAGCGACATTGACCATCTTCCCAAAGAACGTGTCGAATGGGGAGGTCTTCTTGGCGGGCGCCGACGCCAGACTCGTCGTGTTGTAGTTGCTCGAGACGAGCAGATAATGCACGTCATGTGTCTCGCCGAGTTCCACCGACGACTCCTTCTCCTTCTCCAGCGGGAGGAACCGCACCTCGCGCGTCCCGTACACAGCATCGAGCGACGCTACGCTGCCTGTCCGCAAGTTGGTCCCTGTCATCCCCCATGCTTCCCAGGACTGCCTGCTGAACGTGAGCAGCCCCTCGGGGAGGTATGTCTCCCCCGGGAGCGTCTCCCCGATCAAGTGGAACACGCGCGATGTCATTCTCGGGGAGCGGCTGGCCTCCTTCTCGTGCTTGTCACCTTCGCGCTTCACCTGGTCAAAGACTTGCTCGGCCCACTCGCGCGCCTGGGAGCTGCGCGTCTTCGTGTGCGCCTCGTCCGAGCAAGAGTCAACCGCCCGCTGGCCCTCGGGCTGGGAGAGGAGGCATTGATCGGCCTTGCTATGGAGAGCGGCGAGCGAGCCGCGCACGAGGGTGGGAAGGTCGACAATGTTGGTGCGGTCTAGGATGGAGAACGAGAGGGCGGCGGCGTGCTCGCCATCGACGATCAACTCGCCGTCCACGGAGAGTCTCTCCATGGTCAAAAACCGGGGGAAGGTGTCGCCGATGGTGGAGCCGGGGACGTAACCGATGGGTGGGAGCTGGTGAGAACGAAGGGGGATCCAGCACTGCATGCTGCTTGCTTCCCAGGTGCATGGCATGCGAGGGCGGTACCGTTCCCCACCAGGGTCGATGTTGGGCAGGGGGTCGTGCGGGGGCGTACCGCGCGAGGGAGGGAGGAGGGCATACGTGTCGAGGGAGAAGTCAAAGATGACCTCGTTGGCTGGCGGCATTTTGCTGGGCAAGCCAGGCCCCTCTGCCCACGAAGAATAGTCTTCTGGGTAGCATGTGACGGGCGTTTTGCGTATCGCCGAGACGACCATGAGGGGGCCGAGGAGGTTGTAGTTGGTGGCGAGTATGGGGATCTCGGGGCTGGGCGCCATCATCTACAAGGGCTATCAGCTCTGGACGAGGCACATTGCGCATTAGGAGGAGAGCTTACCCCGAGTGATATTCCCTTCTTCCAGTCCCAAGCGCCAAGGAACAGCGTCTCTTTCGGGCCTCGCGCCTCAAGACGCAGAACCACCCGCCCACCGGGAGACAACTCACACTTTGCCTCCATCGGCTTGTTTGGATTCACCGGGTATAGGAGCTCGATGTATGGGAGAGGCTCCTCAGGGTGCGGGATGGGGTCAAACCGACCGTTGGGTGGGCATGTCGACCAGCGCGAAGGTAGGAGGGTGAAGAACCACATCCGGATGGCGAGGTAGGCGTGGTCGATACTCGGAGGGTTAGTGGTGAAATGTGCCGACCCGGTCCTGTACCCGCCCAATCAGTCAGCTCAAGTTGATCTCGAAGATGCTGCACTCAAACCAGATCAACTTACAAGGCAACAACCACGTTATCCTCCACACACATATCCATCGCCTGGGTGTAGGTCCCTGCCTCCGTTCTCCAGCTCCACAGCCCTTGCTCCTTCGTGCCCCCACGGGCAAGCGCGTCCGCGTCGGTCCCGACGCCAGGGAGCCGTACGACAGACCAGCTGCTCCAGTTGAGAGGCCCGTCCTTGGGGTCAAGGATACCTTCGACTGTCTTGCGCAAGCGGTCGACGTCCGATTCGGCTTCGCTTGTGGACTTGCCAGAGCCTTCTGTGCCCGGCAGACTTTCACCCACCCGCCCACACCCCCCTCGATCCACCACCCCCTCTAGACCCTCGCGATGCCGGGCCAACATATGCCCCGACCTGATCGCCACATGCTCTTCCCCAAAGTCCTTCCAGTGCCCCGAAGAGCTCGGCTGGAGCTCGTCCAGCCTACGCTCGCGCTCTAGCAGCGAATCTATCTTGTCCGCTGAGGTTGGCTCTCGGGAGGACCGGAGTGAGGGCGGCAGGACGAGCGGGAGGGTGGAGGGGACGGAGAGGTGGGCGAGGCGGTGACGGAGTTGGAGGTCCGGGGAGGTGATGAATATGTGATAGACATATTTGCAGGTCTGCAGCAGTCAAGATGGGGTGTCAGCGAAGACTCTCCGTAGAGGATAGGAGGAGGGCAGCTCACCCGGATCAGCGAGGCGATGTCGCAAAGTCGGAGATACGAAAAGACCTTGATGAGGTCTTCGCGGCGAGCATACTGAGTGAAGATGGAGCTAAGAGAGCACCGCGGTGGGTTGGACGAGCTCCTGGACATGGTGGGGGTATTGAGGAGAAGGTATAAGCCTGTCTGGGGTATCGTGGTGATGGTTATGTTGTAAACTCAAGATCATTCGTTGAACAAAGCCGACCCACATCTCGCTCAGGAGGCTTCACCTGAAGCCTCGGACTTCTGTTTTGGACATCTCTTTTGTGTGTTCAGGCACGTATCCGGACATCTTGGACGCGACGAAATGTCAACAAAGAGCGTGGGAAGGAGCGCGGATCGGATTCGAAACTTCTATTTGTTCAACCTCTCTTCTCATACCTTACCTCTTACCCCGGCTTTGCGTACACATCACCTACAGCAATGCCCTCCGTCTCAGACTTCAAAGCCCTCTTCGAAGCGAAAGGGATTCAGTCCTCAGCAGGCTCGACGCCCATGAAACCACCCGTCCCACCCAAACGCAACGCCCGCCGCCCACCTCCGCTTCCGCCGCCCCCTCCCATTCCTCGACCTTCCCTATTTACCACCAGTACCACACCACCCAAGCGCCCTGTCATGGCGTCGTACATCCTCCCTTCGTCCAAAGTGACTCAAGGCTCGCCGTCTGCCAAGTCCACGCCCTCGAGGGAGCACGACAACTCTCTCCAGCTCCAACTCTCCCCTGCAACCAACTGCGATGATCACGAGGATCATTCGGAAGTCAACACCCGACTCGATATCCTGGAGAAGCTGCTCAAGAAGCAAGCCGAGAAGCTGGATGATATGGAGGCGGTGTGTGAGGAGAGGCTGGAGGTGACGAGGGTGCTGTTGAGGAGGGCGGCGCAGAAGGGTGTCACGGGAGGAGACGACTGAGACGGGCGCAGATGTTTGAGACGGTCTATGTGAGCACGAGGTGTAAGGATAAGAATGAGTGACTGACTTTGAGTATTGCTCAGTCCAGCACCTCTCGAGATCGCACACTGGCCTTTCGGTGGCTTCAAACGCAACACTCATCAGGCGATTGCGGCGGCAGCGGGTGTGCGGTGTAAGGCGGGTTTCATGTCATAATCGACTCACGGATGGAGGCTGGTGCATACTGCATGTCAAGTACTTGGCTTCATAACATATGATGTATCTCATATTTGAACTACTTATCGAGATACCGCTTGTCTTCTAGATATCGTTTCAAGGCATCAGATTGGCTTACGTCTTCTGTGCTGGATCATGGTCAGCCACGAGCGATGATAGAGAAGCGCAAGTCCATTTTGACTCACTTCGTCAGCCATATCTAGAATCAGAATCCATATGTCTGAGTGGAAGGCGACCACGGCGTGATAGGCTCACTGGTCCTGGCACTTCAAGCCTCCTAAGAAAACGACCGAGAGTCAGCCCCATTTTGACATATGCATCTGAGTTGCACGTCGTGGATATTCACAAGGCTCACCTCCTTCTTGAAATTGACGACGTCTCTAGACACCACCACATCATCCTGATCACTGACCTCCGCCTTTGTACCAACGGAGGTATCGCTGACCTCTGCCTTCACACCAACGGGGGCATCGCTGTTCTCAGCCTGCAGGAACAGCACATCATCAGCCAAAGTCAAATCGTACCACAGCTCGAAGACCTCACACACCTCTAAACGGCGATATCCATCTTCAATCTCCTCAAGCTCTGTTGCCTCGTCGTCGGGGATTCTGTAGTCGCCTCTGAGGTATCGGTCACGGGCGCGTTCGTGCCGTTTCCGCAGGCGCTCCACATACTTGGCGTGGGCAGAATTAGCCCCTGCTTCCGCCGCAGCCTTCCGCTTCCTCTCAGAGGCTGATTTGCGCAGAGCTTTGAAGCCCTTGCTTTGCTGTTGTCGGAAGCGGTCGGGATCGAGTTTGGTGAAGTGGCCTTGGAGGGAAGATTGGTTGGAGGGCCCAGAGGCAGGCACCTGGGGTTGAGAGCTGTGGTCGATGGCGTCGCTTATGGCGGCAAACTACAGCGCGAGGTGCAGTACGACGTGATGCTGTGGTCTTGGGGTGAAAAAGTAGACGAGAAGATATGCAACAAGACGCGTATATAGCACGGTTGATGGCTGGCGCGCTCCCCGCGGCGATCGCCGCCCCCACCTTGACGCGCCGGGTCGCGTCGGATCTGGGGTGGGTGGGGTGTTTCATGTTCTGTGCTTCCACGTTCCATGGGGATCAGTGCTTCTTCCATCAGCCATCAGTGATCGGTGGGCGTCATTTCCGTCAAATCCACAACAGCGGCAATCTCAGGAGTTCTGGCCCATCACTGGGCGCATCATGGAAGAATCAAGAGAATCTTCACCTGGGGCGGAGGATGGCATTCCCGGTGGTTCACAGTGAGCACTCTTCTTGCCCCGTCGGAACCATCCTTCTATGCATCCAGCACCGCAGAGAGGGACTCGTGCTTATGGGGCCAATTCCACGCAGGCAGGCCTGGATGCACAATTGTCAACCGGCAGCCTCGGCGAACATCTCGGGCACAAGAAAGTGACTGTCACGCGACGCTAGCTGTCATCGGCACCATCGGGGGTGGCTTGAGAGCAAGCGAAAGGGCATTCGGGTGACTCGGGAGACCAGGCGTGACAGCAGCGAGTCGTTCGGAATCCAGCGTGCAATGGTGAGCGGCTACTTCGTCGACATGCAAGAGCAGGATGGGCCTGACGACAAACACAGCCTGCCACCTGGGGGCTGTTCGTCGACAGGTGGACGAGACGATCGCAGGCAATCGACATGAGCGGCAGGTCATGCACAAGTCCTCGGCGCCGTGACTTGACTGTGCAATGCAATCCGAGGAGGATGGAGAAGAGCGAGGGGATCGGGGTTGTTGGTGAACAAACACAACACACAGCACAGCACAGACGGGGGTCGGGGATTCGGTGAGTGTATATAAACATCAACTGTCGATCAGCCATGATGCCCCCCACTCTCCCCTCCTCACTGCACACGACGTCTACCCACACCTCGTCAGCCGTCACCCAACGTTCATTCTCCTTCGCCCAACGAAACATCCGCCGTCCCACCGGAGCTCGTCCTTCCCCCGGACCACCCCCTTTCCCCCGCGCACTCGGCCATCATCACCTGTGACAGCTCACACGAGGTCCATGTTGATTGACCAATTTTCACACCGTAGCCTGCTCCGCCGCCTTTCATCCTCGTGTATACAACTCGTGTAGCCCACGCACCTAGCTGTCCCCACTCATTCCCCACCCCCCGAAGAAGCATATACACGCTGCCCTTCTCGCCCACGCCCTGTCTTCCCCATACTTCCTCCATCATCGCAGATCTCGCCTGCCTACACAGCTCTCCCATATACACAGCGTGCGTATACATATACAGTGGCATACACCTTTCAGACGCTGCTCGTCACCTGCACTCTCGTTTCAGTGAGTCATACACCCCAAACCCTCGCTATGGATCGCCTCCCGGCCTCCTCCCGTTGAATCCCCATGAGCTGACTGGACGGACAGGCAGACGCTCCTTTCGCTCTCTACTCACCGCCACCCCCCACGCTATATAGAATCAGCTTCACCATCATGAAGTCGCCCTTCCAGCCAAAATTCTTTACGCGGAAATCATCCCACACCCCACCCGCTTCTACCACCAGCTCTTCCTCCAACCCATCTACCCCTTCCCCAGCTTCATCTCTCCAAGAGAAGAAGCCCAAGTCACCCGGACGGTACTACAACAACACTTCCTCCACCTCTCTAGGCATCATGGGTCAAGCCAACGGCAAGTACGAGCTCGATACGCCGCCGCATACCGCTGGCGCAGAGTACTTCCACTCGCCGCTGCCGACTCCGGAGTTTTACCACGCGCCGCACTCGGCGCCGGTGTTCGGCACGGCGTCGTCCGGGTCGTCTTCCAAGCCGAGCGCGCTCTCCCGCGCACTCTCTCAGTCACAGCGCCGCCGCGCAGACACCTCCCCCGCGCGGGGCCCACCCCTCCCCCCCGCATCCTCCATGCCCCCTCCACCCCCGCCTCCCTCCGCCGCGAGCCTCAAAGCGTTGAAAACGCTGGGCCAGCTCGACGTCAAGGAGAGCCTGCGCTCTTTCGAGGCGCTGGTAGTGCGTGCTGAGGCGGAAGCGGGGATTGTGCATGTGGAGGAGGATGCGAGGACTCTGAGGGGGATGACGAGGTCGAAGAGGTCGTCGACGATGGCGAGTGCTGGGGGGTCGCACTTCACCGCGGGGAGCGGTATGGCGCCTATGCACTCGGTAACGCCGTCTGGCAGTGTCACTGCGAGCGCTACTCCTCCGGGCCTCCGCCCGACACCTCACCGTAGGTCATCGACCTCGTCGATCCACTCGAGCCGGACGAGCATCAAGTCAGCGCGCAGGGCAGAGAGGGAGTGGCGCGCAAAGGTCGCCGCGCTGTCGAGTGGGTTCAGCCCGTCGAAAGACAGCAGCAGTGGATCGGGAGGGGCGGGCGGGTCGGGTACCGTGGGCTCGAGAGGGCCAGTTCCGCCGAGGAGGAATCTGGCGAGGCTGGGGCAGGGGTCGGTTAAGAGGACTGGGACGCCTACGCGCTCTCCGCTTGCTGCGTCGCATATCACTGCCTCCGCCGCCGCCACCGCCGCGTCGTCACCTACCATCCCCACCATCCTCGCGCCATCGCCTTCCCCTTCTCTCGAACCCACTGCCGCGCCCACACCCGGCCTCCTCCCCTTCCCCGCGCTCGAGCGCACCCGCACGAACGGCGCCAAGTCCATCGTCGGGCGCAAGTCCTTCGAGACCCTCGGTCACTATATCCACCTTGCTGCCGGGGAGGGTCACGAGCGGCAGGTGTCGGTACCGTACTCGGTGTCGGCGAGCTCGTTAAGGACGGATAGGACGGAGGTGACGGGGAGGGTGAGGCAGGAGTCGGTGGCGGCGAGTACGTTGTTGGCGCTGGAGAGTGCGGGGGAGGGGGTGGTGGTGGAGGAGCCAGAGGAGGAGGGCGAGGAGAAGGGGGAGGAGAATGGGGAGGAAGAGCCGGTGAAGGAGACTGACGAGGTCAAAGAGGGTGTGTAGTACGCGCTTGGTGCAAGGGACTATGCTGACGTGACGCAGAGAGAGCACCGACACCCACCCCAGCCGAGAAGAAGCCAGTCCCCACTCAACTGGCCCTCTCGTCACTCCCCACCCGCACCGCGGCCTCTCCACTCGCCGAGGCCCCTTGCTCCACCCCCGTTCGCACCACCCCCTCCTCCGAGCCCACCACGCCCTACTCCCCCACCACCGCCTACATCCTCTCGGCACCCTCTATCGAGCTCGCCTGGCAGTCCGAGGCGTTCATGCTCCCGCGCACCAAGTCTGGCGGGGTCGGCGCTGGGGTGCCGGGGCTGGATGAGCCGAAGACGCCGGTGCACACTCGGCATCCGTTTACGCTCGGTACGCAGGACTCGCCGACTCCGCCTACCCCGCCCAACAAGTCGCCCGCCCCGCCTCCACCTCCCAAGCCCAGTGCCGTGCCGGCAGATCGGGCGATCCCCCGGCTCTGGGCAGACCAGTCCACCCCGCGGCTCATCCCCACCCGGCAGGTCCCCACCCCTCCTGCCCAAGCCCCATCACCCACACCAACCTCTGTGCTGAAGAAAAAACCCTCCCTCCCCGTCACCTCATCCTCCGGGCCCCTTCAACCCCGCCGTACCCAAACTGCCCCAAACACTTACTCTCACGCCCACTCCCACTCTTTCGCGTATTCCCAACCCGCCGGATCGGCGAAGAAAAACCTCCTAGGGTCTAAGGAGAAGAACGCGCCGATGAAGCGGTATGGGAACGGGGCGAAGGGAGCGATGGACTTGACACCGGGGATGGAGAGTGGGCAGAGACCTCCGAAGAGTGGACTGCCACGGAGTGTGAGTCATCTCTTAGAGCAGTTGTGCGTGTGTGGGTGAGTCGTGCTGATGTGGGGTGCGTGCTGTAGGATCTAGAGAGATGGTTGGCGGGTACATCAATCTCGGCGTAGAGTGTGAGCGTGCAAATGCTGCCTATGCTGGGGGATGCTGGTTTATAGTGTTTGCTTCGTCTATGTGTAGCGCTGTTGTACTGTATCAATTAGACCTCTTCATCTTGGACATTTTCTGTGTATATACTTGGTTTGCAATGCACACACCTCCGCTTTGACTCTCGCATCCCAAGTCTCGTAGAGATATCAATGCTACTCGATGCATTCATCACACGAACGCGATAATCAAGTGTCCATCTCGTATACACCACTCGCCCCCACCCCGACATGACACGTAACTGTATGTGGGTGGTTTCAACCCGTTCGACTCCACCTCCTCTCTGCCGAGCGGGAGCTCGTCGCCGCTCTGCTCTCGCCTCGCCCTCCGCTCCTCCGCCGCACCCCCGCCTCCTTCTCGTGTCGTAATCATAGCTATGCTCCAAAGTCCATGCAATCACGCTACGGTCAAAAGGGGTCGGGTACGGCCCCAGGGTTAGTCAAGGGGGAAGTAAAGGGGAAAGGCGTGTATAGAGATTAGTGTCCATATTTTGGGGGGGTCACACACTGAGAGAAAAGTCCGTCGTCGTGAGGTCGTTATAGCTAGCTAAAGAGGATAAAGCTAAAAGGAATAAAAAGTCGCAGTAGACAGGATTAAAATGACAAAGGGGTCGTTACGTATATATGCAATGAGTGATGAAGGTGAGGATCCAATGCAATGAGGGTGATGGTGGTGGATGGTGGACGCCTATGCGAGGACCGCAAAGGCAGAGAAGAGGGCGACCAAGGCCGAGCCGGCCCCGATGAAGGGGACGGTGGGGAGGGCGCCAGAGGTGGTGCCACCCGAGGCGGCGTTGGAGCCCGTGGAGCCGGTCGCGGTGGCGCTCTCGGAAGCAGAGGCGCTAGCGATAGCAACAACGGTGTTCGCGGGGAGGGCGGGGTTGGTGGCGGTGGTCTGGTTGCCAATCTTCCCGCTGCCGACCATGACGAACTGTTCCAACTCATCAGCACTTGATCACATACTTGGGCACACGCTAAACTCACCTCGGCAGTGGAAGGCACACCGTTGACGACAACAAAGAACATGGCGGGACCGGGCTGGAAGAGAGTAGGACCAGGGGTACCGGGGAGCTGCGACACGTGTACGGTGGTGTTGCCCGTGTTCATGTCGATGGTGTACGAGCTCTCCAGCTCGAGGAACTTCTGCCCGAAGCCGATGGCGTGCGTGTTGAAACCACCGCGGATGAGGACCACCTTGGTGTTCTTCGCGGTCGCCTCGTCGGTGCCCGACAACGTGATGTTGAACGAGTCACCGCCGTAGGTGAGGTTGGCCGGCGCACCCTCGTACGTGGGACGGGTCTCCTCGTAGAACCAGGGGAACCACCTCTCCGAGTCGGTGCGCGAGCGCCACTGGTCGGTGGTGAAGTCCTTGTTGGGGTTGGAACCAGCGATGAGGATGGAGGAGTCGGGGAGGAGGATGGCGGTGGAGTGGTACATGCGCTCGTTGGTGCTGGCGACGAGACCGGTGCGGTTCCATCGCGAGCCCGCAGGAGCCGAGGCGTTGTAGATCGCGGGCATGTACAGGGGGTCCTGGCCATAGGACTCTGTGAGGTTGTCAGCTGTGCCCTATACTGTGGTAGTCGTAGGAGTCAACTCACGGCCAACACTGTACCCGTCATCACCGTACCCAGCAGTTCCCATCGCCACACCGTTGCCCATCCAGAAGGTCCCGTCGGGCAACATCACAAACTGGCCCATGCTCCTGCCCTCAAACATAAAGTCATCGTCCTCGTACGTAGGGTTGGCGTCGTCGGGGTTGATACGGACACATGTGTTGTCCGTAGGAACCGCCGTGACGTTGTAACCCGCCGTACCGTCGTTACCCCACTGGGTGGTGTTGGACCCGCCGCAGAACAGGAGGGTAGCGGTGTAGTTGTTGGCGGGGGTGAGGGGGAGCATGGCGGTAGCAGCCGACGCGGGGTAGACACGGGTGGCGTAGGGCATGTCGGGCAAGTCGGTGGTCTCCTTGGTGTTGTAGTCATAGAGGATCGTCTTGCGCGACGCCTGCATGAAGAGCTTGCCCGAGGGCAAGAGCCATGTGAGGGCGTAGAGGTTGACGGGGAGGGTGTCGGTGAGGAACTGGAGGTTGACGGGGTCATCATCGCGGGGAGGGAAGAACTCGTAGGTGGGGTTGTCCTGCGCGGCCGTGTTGACATAGCCACCGTTCTTGTCTCCACCGATGATGATGAGGGACCCGTCCTCGAGCTCCTCAACCATGGGGTACCAGCGGCGACCAGTCATCTGGAGGTAGCCGCCAGTGTTGCCCGAGGTCGAAAAGTCGGTGCTCCCCTGGATGTACTCGCACGACTCGTCGGTGCAAGGGTTGATCATGCGGATCGCTGTGCCACCGTCCGTGTCCGAGTACGCCGCAGCCTCCGTAGTGGCAATACCGCCAGTGGTAACAGCTGCACCGCATAAATGTCAGCCCTTCCTTTGCCAATCACAGCCCCGCAGTGGAGCGACTCACGCTGGTTGCCACCAAACACGACCCAAGTTCCGTTCCCGAGGACACCACCGCCTGCACAGAACGTGTTGGAGAAGACGTCCATGGTGCGGTCTGCATGCGGGGTCAGCGTTTGCCCGGCACGCAACCACAAGCACCGCACTCACACTCGTTGGTCTCAATGTCATACTCGGTGGCCCAAGCGGGGTGGGTGCCGTACTGGCCAGTGATGTTGACGGGGTTGTTCTCGGTCTTGTCGAGGACGTAGACCTTCTTGTTGTTACCCAGGAACATCTATCAGAGACGATGATCTTGTTAGCTCTGCGGATCGTCGTTGTTTGTGCTGTTCACAACAGTATGAAAATCCAACTCACCATCTGCGCACTGACACCAGTGTCTCCGACCTGCTGGAAGCTGAGCGGGGTGGTAGAGCCCGAGGGGTCCCGCTTGGCCGCGGACTGGCTCCTGGAGGGAGCATCGCGCGGTAAGGGGGAGGGAGAGGCGGAGATGAGGGCGAGGAGGGGGAGGAGGGTGAAGAGCGTGGCGAGGCTGATTGTTGTCATGGTGGATGTGGGGCCGGGGGTAGGTGCGCCTGGACGAGGGCTCTATATCTATCGACTATAGGATGTCGAGGCGATGGATGTTGATTAGGGGAAGAGGGGTGGGCGGATGTGGGAGGGGATATAAAAGGTGTTAAACGATGTTCAAACGAGAGGGAGAAATAAAAGGAAGGGGTGGCGGGAGCTGTGGTGGGAGAGAGGTGGATTGAGCGAGGGACGAGCGAGGGCGTGTCAAAGGAAGGTTGTGTGGCGGGTTGGCGGTGGTGGCACAGGCAGGGTTGGTTGTCGCCGAGAAGAGAAGGAGGATAAGAGGGTGAGTGGCCAGGCGGGGCGGGGCAGTGGAGTGTTTCGATGGGTATGACGAGGGGTATGTTGTAATAATGGAGAGGGAGGTCGAGAACAGCACAGAAGGTCAGCATGCTTTCCTCTTCCGTCTCACAGTCACTGTACTTCCGCAAACGAGGCCACCAACAAAGAGGGCGATGCTGTCCGTAGTCGCGACATAGGCCAGGATCATGCGCGGGGGCTCGATGCGGCCGTGGGCATTGGGATGGGCTGGGGACAAACAAACAACACTTACAGAGAGCCTCGGAGCGCGAGCAGATGGAGATGAAGAAGAGGTGGGGGGATGTGGATGGAGCAATGACGGAGGCGACGAAATATAAGAAGAGTGCGACTTGCATGAGCTCACCTTCGTTCCGCAACTGTCTCATGTGCCGGGGGTTTGCCATGCATGCATTCCTGACGTACCGCCGGGCTGGTAAAAAAGCGATGCGTCGTCCCTGCCAGGGGAGAATAGCGTTAGTGCCGTGCCGGGCAATCGTGTCGCACTCCCGAACCCCTCGATACGGGGCCATCTCCCCCGCCCTGCAGCCCATCCCCACCGCTGCCCCCAACGCCGCCGTCCCCCGCCTCCATCGACGTAGCCCCGGAACGCCTCTGCTCCTGAAAATCCCATTAGCGGGAATCCAATGACGTGAGTACCAGGGTCCCCATCCGAAACACCGAAACACGGCCGCAGCAACAACACGCGCGCCGGAACAAGAAGGAGATCCGTCGTCCATGCAAAACGTTTGTCCTCCTTGGCTGTCGCCGCCGCTCAATGTTTACATGCGGGATCGACCGCCGTCCGATGCTGGAATCCGACTCTCCGACGCAGCCCGACGGCTCTCGTCCATGTGCACATGCATGCATGACTCTTCTATCCACAGCTCAGCTCTCGATGTCATCAGGATTCCAATTGTAATGCCACTTCTTTCGATCCTTGAACCGGAATGCCACCCGCGAGAGCCAAGGCCAAAACGGATCCCGCGTGTAGTTGACCCGCAGCGGCTCGTTCTGGAAGAGGAAGGTGCGAGGTCGTCCGACACCGAGAAGAGTGAGCGATGACACGTAAGACGCACGAGGACGAGAATAGAAGAGATGTGCGGTGCATCGTGTCCCTGGTCAGCGGAGATCTCATAGCGCGGCACGGTGAGGATGGATTCGCTGTCGACCACGCCCGCCAAGGGGAGTGGCCGACATGCATGCGGCGGACTCACGGGGTACAAACAAAGGATGAAGACTGCGAGAGATGCATAGCAAATGATCCGCGTGACCATAATAAGAGAGCTGGCGGGCGAAGCGAGCGCGAGGGTCAGCCAAGATGTCAACAATGCTTGGAAGATGCTTGGAAGGAAGTTGGATCTGAGGCAGGAGAGAGGTACTCACTCGTTCCCAAAGTAGAACCCTTGCTGCAATGTGGCGAACGCGACGCTGCATATGGAACCCAACACTCGTCAACACTGCTATACATAGTCTCTTACACCTCCATGCGGCCGGACGGGCGATCATCCCGGGTCGGCCGTACCCAGCGCAGAGACCAGAGATCAACAAGGTGACTCACAAGCCAAGGGTGTTACCGAGACTCATGGAAGTCATGCGCGGTCCGATGAGCGTGATGGGCGGGAAGGGCCAGTGCATCCCCCACCACAGGTTGTTTGAGATGGAAACAAGCACGACGGCGACGGACATGCCGAGGAGGAAAGTGCTCCAGATGCCAACCCAGATCATGCTGTGCGGTCTATCAGTGCGATCCTCGGGCGGGTACGGAAGGTGAGCTCACTTCGCGTTGACTGTCGGGTCGGAGGTAGTAAACGTCAACTTGGGTTCACCTCACATCGTCTGCTGAACTCGACTCACCCCCTGAGTACGATCCTTGACCTGTGATCACGAAAATCGGAACACTGCTCCCCTCGTAGTACTGACACTTGGACGAGTCCGGCCCGCCAGCATCTGTCGCACCCCACGTTTCCTTCATAGCGTCGTACTGCTTTCGATACGATGCGAGGTTGTTGTAGTTGAGATCACTGTGCAGCGCGTCAGCGGTGCACACGAGAGCCAACGACGCGACGACGCGCCCGACCACCCGCACTCCCCACTCACAACCTGCACAACCCAATTCTCACCAGCATGAGCCCCAGCCCACAGATGATTGCCAGCCCCCGCCGGATATCAAACCACCACCAGCCAAAACTCTTGGTCCTTGGCTTCCAATTCGCAATCCCAAAGTACCCCTTGTCCTTCTCAAACATGCGAATCATCTCTTCTTCTTGCTCCGGGGTGGGGAGGTGCCTTGGGTCAATGTTCCCCACATGCATTCGCTTACGCTGCTCCAAGTCTTTGGTCCATTTTGGAGGCAACTTCTTGGGCCCGCCGTGTACAAATCTACCGGCGGGTCAGCTCTAACACTCACCCCAGACTCCACACTCACGTCCTGCCGACACGCCCGCGCATCCTTCGCAGCTCATCCGGTTCCCGCTGATACACCTTCTGTATCCTCGCATCAATCATCGCCTGATTGATCTTCTCCATCGCATCCAGTTGCTCCTCAATATCCTCCCTCGGCCGCCTCTCCAGCGGGAACTCCCAGTCCCCGACCTTGTGCTGCCACCGCTCCGTGAAGAAGTACCGGTCAAAATCGTGCGGGATGAAGTTTTGGCGGTAGTACGGGTCGATCCACTCGGACTCTGTCCATGGACGGAGGGGTTTCCGGCCGACACGGTAGTCGGTGTGGCGGTAGCCCGTGGAGGCCATGCCGACTGAGGAGGCAAAGGTGCGGAGGACGTTGTATGTGCCGAAGAGGAAGATGAGGGTGAGGATGAGGTAGCGGAATTGGATGATCCTGTTGGTCCGGGGGGTGAGCCAGTGCTACGGAGCGGGTCAAGAGAGATGTGTACCCAGTGGCACCCCAGTTGGGGCTCGTCGAGAGAGTGGCTGCCGCAAGACTGACAAGCGAAGTGTTAGCTCGATCTCGCTGTGTTTTGGGGGATGTCAGTGAAACGCACAACATGATGGTATACCCAATACCGCCACGGAACCACTGCGGCGCAAAGCACCCAAATCGGACATTCATGAGCTCGTCACCAATGAGGAAACAACAGAGCAGGACTGGAGGGTGAGAGTCAGCTTTGACAACGTCGAGGACGAATGTAGAATGACTCACTCAGGCAACCGTGATAGCACCCGTACCAAGCTTTGTGATGTCAGCTGAGATCGCACGGTACTTGAGCAGAGAACGCTCACCAAGATTCTCGAGCTGATAGCCCCAGTTGGCCATCGCCGTGCCCGTGGCGTACGCGCATTTTGGATCGCCGCTCAGCTGTTCGTTCGGGTCGCTGAACCCCCCCGCCGATGCATCCTGGTAGTCCATGACCTGCTCACATCTCATCAGATGCCAAAACACTTTCGGGAGCGAAGAGATGGCTCACATTCTTTGCTCTGTAGTCATGCCACATTATCTCGACTTGGTACAAGAAGATAGTCAGCCCGCTCAACACCCCGCCAACCTGCAGCCCCTGCCTCGTCGTCATATGCCAAAACTCCCTAAAGTACCCATACATCTCCCACACCCTTCTGGCTGTCCCGGGCCCCTGGCCAAGCGGCACCAGCGCCGTCCCAGGCGGATAGTCCTTTTCGGGCCCGTACCACTCATGCTGGCTGTCGGGATCGTCGGGGTCTGCCAGCGCGCGCTTGGGGAGGAGCGGGCGCGACCGCCGGCAGAAGAGGTATGCGGGGGAGGCGACGAGGGCGGCCAGGAAAAGGACGAGGAAGAGAATAGGGAAGTAGATGTACCAGAGGAATCGTTCGCCGGGGCTGGCGCGGCCGACGGCGATTTTGAAGGGGGACGGGGAGAGGGGAGGGGGCTCGTAGGGGGGCTCTTTCTCATTCTCATCGTCAGTGGTGTAGAGGGAGGGAGGTCGGCCCATGTTGCGGGGAGTGAGATCTGCTGGCGAGATTGAGAGAGGAAGACTGGGAAGTTGCATGAGGTAGATGGCCCGTCAAGAGATGTTGCCTTCGTCGCTAGTCCTTTGTGGTCGACGAGGGGCGGGCTCGACAAAGGACAGCAGGTCGGCGGGTCTCCTCTCTTTCTACGGCACTGTACATGGTTAGATCAGCTCCGATCCTGAGATTGAGTATCTAACGGGGTGTTTGATGTGCTTTTGACTCACGATGCCTTCTATCGGACCAGAAGAAGGTCATCCGGGGTTCCTCCGTCGCGTCAATGTATGTAGCAAGAAGTGATAAGTCATCGCCGTCGGAGAGTCCTCCTCCATCTCTCCTTCATTTTACGCAGCAGTCTTCGGGCGTCGATTGGTCAGTACTGGCCCACGGAGCTTACAGAAAAGTGGCTTTAGGGTTGAACGCATACAGCATCACCAATAATGATCTACGTGCCGGCCATGACGGCAAAGAAGATGGGGAGTGCGCCATCGTTATCGCGATGATGCTCCTTGTTCGGCGTGTCGGCGCGGGGCCTCGGACGGAGAACCGTCTCCCACCAAACATTGGAGTCGTCTGCCTTCATCATGTCTCTCTTGTCGCCATTTATTCATGTCCGCGTACTACAGACTCAACACCTCAGCACGCAAGAGATAAATTTAGCACTCATGCTTCACTACTATCTATGCGCCATTATCGGGAGTATGGCACCGTCAAGACTGATAACGAACCTTCTTTGAGATCCCCGTCCGCGCCGCCTTCCGCGCTGCTGCTGATCATATATAGCCCCTCCCCCTCACATTTCCCACGCATTCTCACCATCACAGTCTATCTAATTCCACCATGAACGTTCCAACATCAATCCTCAAAGCAAAGCGACGGCGTCTCTACCTCGATTCGCCCCCTTACATGACCCCGATGCCCCACGCCCGAGTGGGCTTTGATAACCTCCCGATGGAGCTGGTGGAGATGATCATAGGCTATGCAGGGACATTCTACGGGCTACTACTCACTTGCAAGGTAAGTCTACCCTCCAGATCGCTCTTGAGAACCATGACTCCCTGCTCAAAGGGTGCTGACAACCATGACGAGTACAGCGCACATGTGCCCTCGCCGGAGAGAGGCTCTACGCCAACGGCCCGGTCATTGCCAGTAACCACCCTTCCACCTGTCCACGCATAGTCCAGGGGTTGAGGATGCGGTACCCCAACTTGGAGGAGGTGATGTATGGACTGGGGAAGGGAGGATGCGAGGTGTCTAGGCCGTTTGGGGACGGGCTCAAAAGGCGATTTGTGAGCAAGATGACGGGGCTGAGGTATAAGATGATGTCGGTGAAGACGATGCTGGGATCACAGTCAGTGAAAATTGCATCTGATAAATCAAAGCTTGATGCTGATGGGCACCCTATAGCCAAAGGACGCTCGCTATCAAGTTCTGTGAAGCTAGAGAGACCCATTTCCTCTTCCAGGAACTGTATACCGCCGGTCTCGAGCCCTTCTCCGCCCTCCAAGACATCATCATCGACTTCAAACGCCACCGGGACGACACCCCCAGACGAGTCTGCGATGCATTAGGCCCGTACACGGGGATGCTGTTAGCACTCGCCCAGTGTTGCCGGCCCCGCACATGGGAGTGGAGCGGGCAGCAGTTCCCCATCAGCTCGGCTTCATCGTGTCGGTCCCCTGGTGAGCTGAGGTTCGCAGGCGGCCACCTGCCGCTGAGCGTCACGCACAACGTCCCGCACCACCACAGTGTCCCTCTGGCCCATCATCCTATCCCATTCGCTTGCTACGGGACACACAATATCGTGCACATCCGCACGCTCGAGGTCGGAGATGAGACGGAGGCGGGGTGTATGGGCTATATGAACAGGGTGACGAGCGAGCTGCACCCCGAGGCCACCCTTGAGTCGTTGGGGAAGCTGGGGGGGTTAGAGGTGGAGAGGAGGGACGCGACGACGTGGGAGTTTGCGTGGTCGGCGCCGTGCATGTCGACGGACGAGGTGTACCCGAACCCGATGGAGACGCTCGAGTGGTTTTTGGATGCGCTGGAGAGGTTGTCGTGGACGAATTTGGTGATGCCGAAGGGGAGGGTGACGATCACGTCGCCGGATATGTGGAGGAGGACTTTTAGAATGGACTTGCACAGGGAAGAAGAGGAGGGTGACGAGAGGGAGCCGAGCTCAGTCGGGTAGTTGAGGGCTTATGGGCGATGTCCACCTGGGGCGAGGCTGCCAATAGTAGTGTATCATGCATGTCATACCGTGGCATGCTGCATGAGCTTTCCGCTGGAGAGAAGAGATAATGAGCCTTGCATCTCAAGTGCAGAAGGTCACCTCGACGAGTCTTCTGAAACCATCTCGTGCGTCACGGATCACATCACACGTTAGTCTCAGTCCACTCATTCCTGCATGATTCCGATTCAATTCTTCCGTGTGCAGTTAATCCGTTTCAGCAGCAGCTGATAAGCATGCACACCACTGACCTGCCAAACCTTGAGCTTCCGGCCTTCCGCTCGCGACTTGAGGTCCCGCCAACACGAACGAATGGGCTTCAGAGCTCAGAAACCGCCCGGCTTTCTCGGCCACAATTGACCCAGTTCTGGCCATGGATCCGCCTGGTCAGTCACCAGTCAACACCACGTCGCAATCCAGCTTGCCAGCTTGCCAGTTTGCCTCGCGTCGCTATCAGTTTGGTGATTCAGGCTGATTCGCTGCTGCGCGGTAGCGAGACGATGCGTTCCTCTCAGACGTGTTCCTCAGGTGTTGTGGATGTTTCTTCCTGTCTCGTTCTCTCTCGCCCCTTACGATGCCTCAAGCAGTTAGTCACAGCTCGCAGGGGAGGCAGCCGCCTGTGCCTCTCTGCTGAAATGTCGACAAAATGCATGGCAGTTCTCGGCAAAAGTGTCAGAGATCGCCTGGGATCATCGCTCTTCTCACGCCCGCCTCCATCTTCTCTCGACATCTTCCGGTGTCTGCCGCAAAGCTGCCGGCGGTGATGCCGCCAGATCTGGCGATCCGGATCAAGTGCCGCTGGGTCTGTTGACCTCTGCGTGGGAGAATACGAGATATGAGCGCTGCTTACGGTAGGTGATGACCCGCTGCCACATTCCTTGGGTGGGCGGGATCGCGGCGCGCGCGTCTGGTGAGGGCGACGCGCAGGGGGTGGTTGGACGTGGTGGCTCGCCATCGGATGGACAGAGGTCGCTTGATGCATGCAATGCTTTCGAGCTCATTGGCCGAGACTCCGCCGTGCACGCTGGACCGCTGCATGTTGTCTGGAAGACTGGCTCTGGCGGGCGCACATCGGACGTATCGGGGACGATGGCCGACGGTGTTGGCTCACGGAAAATCCTTTCGGAAGGAGCTGAGCTGAGAAAAGACATGTTGCAGAGCGCCACCGAGGCAAAAGATTAAGCTGGGCCAGGACAGGCCCTTGTTGCTCCCTGGCGCCCCACGTTGCCTCGTACCGCAGCCGGGGCCGGGCGGGGCTGGAATGCATGCAAGGCATGGCATGTATCAAGATGTGTTCTCGGGAAAATGCATCACGGCGAAGTGTCGATGATCGGGACGGACGAGAGGAAGAGAAGAAGAAGAAGAGAGGAGAGCGCCGATCTTGAACGACGAGGAGGAGGGGAGTCAGGTGATAGCCGGCGGCAGCGGATGTAAAGGGGGACGGTTGTAGCTGGTAAGAGGAGGAGGAAGGAACGGCCGAGAGAACGGGCGAGTGACTGCCTCCTGGTGTGGGGAGGAGAGGGTTGCGGCCTGCGGCAAGTGGACGAAATGTAATCAGCAGCGGTCCAATTAGGATCTGAGTGAGAGGCCCATTAGGAATCTGCCCTGACAGAACTCCTGGATTAGAATGTGGGACCCTGGAATTACTCACTGGTCCCTCGATTTCCTTATCAAACCGCTGCGTTACGGCTCGCTGGTGGGCTCCAAGAGCAAGCGTCAAGCCTAGCAAGAGCCTCTTCCCATGCATGCATCTCTCTATTCTCTGTCTCCACCACTCCCCCCTCGCCCCCGCCCAGCAGGCATACACGCTGCAGCGCACCCGAGAACTTGCCGGGAAGCAGGATACAGACGCCGAGAGCCCTCTGTACGGTGAGCTCAGGGCCCGTGGAAGCTGTCCAATCCGAATTTGGTTGACTCGTCGCCACTGCCCGCTAGCTCGAATCCATTCGCTCCCTCCTCCCAGCATCAACTTTCAGCCACCGCTCGTTGTTGACAAACACACAAACATTGCTTCCCACATCCACCCACCCCACCACCCCCACTCCCGAGACTACTGCCCCGGCACCACCCCCGCCCAGCCCTCAGCCACCCCCCCGCAAGCCCCCGTTAACGCCGCACCTCCTGGGAGAAAGGAGTTGAAGCCGTCCAACTGACAGCGGCTAGACACCCTCCCAGCCCCACCCTCCCGCCCATCGCCTTGCCCATTCGCGCTCTACACCTCCCGCATCCACCTTCGCCGCCATGTCCACTCACACCCCTACCCCGTGCGGTACCGTTGACGGCGTGAGTTTCGTGCCATCCCGCTGACTGTCGTGGGACGGGCGGGTCTCGCTCGGCGTTGGAGCACCTCACGCGATCCCCCGATCATGGGAATCTACGCCGAGCATCCGTCACGTTCCCATGTTATCTCCCCTGTAGTATGTCTATCTCTTACTGACAATGCCGTGCTACTCCCCCACACCAACAGCGCCCCGCCCCTTCACCCCTCTCCGTCCCCAATCCCGCTCCCCAGACCTCCTCCTCGGCCTCGGCCGGCAACTCGCTCTCCGCTTCCCAGGCGTCCCAGGCTACATCCGTTCTCACCGAGGACGAGGAAGACCTGGAGGACTACCGTCCAGGCGGGTACCACCCCGTCAATATCGGCGACGAGTTCAACGGCGGGCGGTATATGATTGTTCGGAAACTCGGATGGGGGCACTTCTCGACCGTGTGGCTGGCGCGGGACAACCAGTGAGTCGCGTGATGATATCCACCCAGCTATCGCTGACCGCCCGTCCCGCAGATCCAACCGGCACGTCGCACTCAAAGTCGTCAAGTCGGACGGCCACTACACCGAGACCGCCATAGACGAGATCCAGCTCCTCGAGCGCGTCGTCGGCTCATCCCCCTCCCACGCCGGCCGGCATCACGTCGTCGGCCTCGTCGACAACTTCCGCCACACCGGGCCTAACGGGTCGCACGTCTGCATGGTGTTTGAGGTGCTCGGTGAGAACCTGCTGGGTCTCATCAAGCGGTATCAGCACCGTGGTGTCCCGCAGCACATCGTAAAGCAGATCGCCAAGCAGGTCCTCCTCGGCCTCGACTATCTGCACCGCGAGTGCCGTATCATCCACACGGATCTGAAGCCGGAGAATGTCCTCATCTGCATCGAGGACGTCGAGTCGGTCGTCCAGGCCGAGCTTGCAAGCTGCCCCGCAGCCGTCCCTACCAAGCTCGTCGGTGTGCCCCCCTCGCAGGGTCGGTTAGGCAACCAGACCCCGCGGAAAGAGAACCTCTTTATCGTCGGCTCGCAGCCCTTGCCGAGCCCCAGCTCGAGCTACGGGACCAGTCCCATGCTCGACAAGTACGGTTTCGGTATGAGCAAGATCTCGGGCGTTGAGGGGCCTAAAGCTGGGAGCAGCAGCGTGCCCGGGTCGCAGGTGAAGCGGGCGTCGACGGCAGAGGCGCTCGGGGATGGGCTTGGGAACGTAAAGTTGGCCGAGGGGAGCAGTTTCAAGTGGGAAAAGACCACGGCGCCTGCACCCCCTGCGAGCGGGCCGTCACTGCTGTCGCAGCAGATGCACCAACCACCCGCATCGCCCAACCTCAACCCCACTGTCCCGTCCGCCTCGGCGTCCACTGCCCCTACCGCCATCTCTACCCCTGCCACCACGCCAGAGTCGGGCGCCAACGACGAGCTCAAAATTTCCACCTCTGTCATGTCGACAGAATCCCTCTCTCCTCCTTCCCACCACCCGCCACCCCCCGCCGCGTCCGCCTCGACCACCGCACCTGGTCAGAAACCCCCAGCTGCGGCAGGTTTCGGTGAGTCCGTGGCCACGACGGCTGTGACTACTTCGCCGGCCACCTCTCATGTGAACAACCTCCAAGATCACGAGGCGCATCTCAACCCCGATGACCCTCAGGCGGCGCCCGTCGCGGGCGACCCCAACCACCTGCCCCCGCCCTTCCCGTACGACCCCGTCAGCCTGGAGAGGATCACGGTGAAGATTGCCGATTTGGGGAACGCGTGCTGGGTGGACCATCACTTTACCAACGACATCCAGACACGGCAGTACCGGTGTCCAGAGATCATCTTGGGGACGCGGTGGGACCAGAGCGTGGATATCTGGAGCGCGGCTTGTCTGGTGAGTTGCTCTGTGTCGAGAGAGAGAGAGGGTGGCGCTGACGCAACACAGTTCTTTGAGCTGTTGACGGGTGACTATCTGTTTGACCCTCAACCTGGCGTCAAATACGACAAGGACGACGATCACGTGGCGCAGATAATGGAGTTGCTGGGAGAGATGCCGCGGTCACTGGCCATGTCGGGCAAGTACAGCCATGAGATGTTTAACCGACGGGGTGAGTAGCGTGGAACCGTGTCAAACCCAGACCCTTGCTGACTTTTCCTCAGGCGACCTCCGGCACATCTCACGGCTGCGGTTCTGGCCGCTCATGTCGGTTCTCAAAGAGAAATACCTCATGGAGAACGACGACGCCGAACTCCTCTCCTCCTTCATCCTTCCCATGCTCGCCTACGTCCCCTCCCAACGCGCCACCGCCGCCGAGCTCGTCAAGCACCCGTGGCTCAAGGACGTCGTCGTCCAGGGCGAGATTGAGATGCAGTACAGGGAGCGGGCAGAGGCCGAGAAGACACGGCAGGAGAAGGCCGCGGCGGACGGCGCGAGCGGTACCCAGGCTGCGACCGGCGAGCTTCCCCGCGGGAGCAACGGGAAGGGCAAGGAGAAAGACACGCAGCGGGGCGGGTTTGAGGAGGTGCTCGGGCTGGGCCCGGCGGTGAAGGGGATGGTCGGCATGGGGCGGATCTGAGCCAAGAGCTCGACGGTGAATGACGAGGGGGGGTGATTTGAGAAGGAGAAGGAAGTTGTATCACGTCCTGAGAGAGACAGAGAGAGTGCGTCGTCGGGTGCGCCGAAGATGCCCCGCCTAGATATCTGAGACTTGACCATAGAGCTCTTTCCCACCCTTTTTTCCCTTTTCTCTATTTCTATATTAGTACACCGCCTTACCCAATCCCCTTGCAGTGTTTGATGTGGTAGTGCTCGGAGGACGGGTAATTGACACGAGAGTCTGACCCGTTTCTCCACCTCTTCTTTCCTGCGAATGCTGTTCCTTCTGCATCGTCTCTTAATGTGATTTGGGTTGTTAGTTTATAGGCATGAAGAATATTTGGGCTCATTGCTTTTGCGATTGAAGTGCGCCATGGCCCAGTAAAGTACAAGTAACAAAGACAGCAAGCTCGCAAACTCGACAACTCAGACTTCTTCCTGCAGCCCCCCCGCCTCCCGACTGGTTCATTCTCTCGACCTGCTCAGAGACAAGATACAAACAGTAGGATTTGATCATCGTATCAAGATGGTGAGCATAGCGTATACTGGAAAGTAGGACATCGGACTCTATCAAGAGGAGAATAGCAAAAAAGAACCCACCACGAAAAGCAAGGTTGTTTGAAGTGTGGTAGGGGGTGACTCACGTTGGGCTATAGGGAACCATAACACCTGTCTTTAGCATTGTGAGGGCTTGTAGTGTAGAGGCATCGCGCTTCATTTGGGTTCTACTTACGTAATACACCTTTTGAAGAGGTCCCGCGTTCGAATCGCGGCTGGCCCCTTGTCTTTTTGCATCTTTTTGCATCTTTTTGCAACTTCTTGACCGATTTACTTTCCCTTTTCTCGTTAAGTATTTGATGCTTATGCATCGATAGGGGGCTCGTAATCTTTCTCCGACAGCATTACATAGACAATCACCGTGAGCAAGCAATATGCATACCCTCTTGACATGCAAAGCACATTGCATACGATCAATGACGACGACTTCCACGCCTACTCAACCTTCACACCAAGATCCCTGGCGATCATCTTCCTCGCAATGGGATGGTAGAAGCCCGAGTGCTCGAGGAACGTCTTCTTTGCGAGCTCGGGGGCCTGCTCGTTGAGGAGGCGGAAGACGGGGCGGCAGAACTTCATGCGGCCCTTGGTGATCACCCATGCTATCACGATGAACCGCGTCAGTATGGTGAGGCGAGGAGAACTTCTACCACTCGTGACGGGGTAGATAGCACTCACCAGCAGCACTGTCGGCGTACTCCGGCCCAGACTTGAGCGCGATCTCAAAGAATCGCAGACCGATCTCGGCGTTACCGGTCGAGCCGAACCCATACGCCTTGTCGAGGGCGGCGACCGCCTTGGGGGAGAAGGTCCCCGCGGCCTCGAGCTTGTCGAGGAAGACAACTGTGTATCGGGTTAGTACGTATTCTTCGCCCTCGTGAAGAGACACTACGTACCTTTCTGGGTGGATGAGAAGGACTCGACGTCCTTGGACGAGAATCCGGAGAAGTCCTCGCTTTCCTTGGCCTTGACCCACCTCTCGGCGAGGTCGTAGCACTGTGATTGCGATGTCAGCATCTGTTGCAAAGGGTTGGGACAGCGCACTTACAGCCTTGGAGAGGGTGTCGTCGTACTTGATGTCGACACAGAGGTCGGTCCCAGAGCCGTGGAGCCACTGTCACCCATTCGTGTTAGCACTGTATCATGGTGCCACAGCACGAAAGCACTCACCTCATCCCAGTCCACCTTGCCGAGCTTCTTGATGTACTTCTCCCCGTCCTTGAGGCTGCCAAAGTAGTGGAACAAGTGCTCCCTCCACTGCTCCGTCGTGATCGACGTTCCCTCGAATGTCCGGACATAGTCCTTCATGTAGGGGAGGAACGCGTCAAGCCCGCCCACGGTGAGCTCGAGGAAGTACAAGAAGTTGGCACCCTTCTCGTAGGGCACTTGGCTGTAGCCCTCGTCGGCTATTGAGGAATTGTCAGTTCAATGCGCAGTCCATGAGCTGAAAGAAGCAAGCAACTGACGGTCTTCGTGCTCCTTGTACTCTGCCACGAGGCGCTGGAATCGGGCGTCCAGACGCTCGAGATCGTCCACGAGCGCTCGTCGGCCGACAGTGTATGACCTGCGGGCTGTCAGCTGTGCCGGGTACGTATGAAACGGAGATGCTTACAGCTGCCTCGCGGCCTCGCCATGGGTCTCCCTGATGATCTGTTCCAGTTGTCAGCTTGAGAGCTTGAGACGGACTGTCTATATTTGGTAAGCTCACCAGACGCTCGAGGTAGGTGGTCCAGCCCTGCATCGTGTATCAGCCCAGCGTTCTCTGTTACCATTGAGGATGCGACACACCTCGTTGAGCCAGAAGTGGCGCCATGTAGCACACCCGATACCGTTTCCAAACCACGACTACGCGCTTAAGTCAGCTTGTAGGACTAGCAGAGCAAAAGCTGAGCAAAGACGTACGTGACTGATTTCGTGCGCAACGACGTCGACCTGGCTCCTGTCGCCCGCGATGATCGTGGGCGTGGCAAAAGTCAAGCACGAGTTCTCCATCCCTGTATAGGCCGCTTTAGCTGGACACACAGTAGAAGACAAACACCTAGGTGATCTAGCTCGACTCACCTCCGTAGGGGAAAGACTCGGGAAGGAAGAGCACGTCGTACACGCCGAATTTGTAGTCGGTCGCAAGGTCTTCTGCTGTGGCCACAAAGCTGCCGTGGGACGTCAGCTACGAAAGTGTCTAGAACCGGAAACGCGTATCATTAACTTACTTGGCGGTGTCTCTGTGGAACTCCCAGAACGCCGCGTCCATCGTCCCGGGCTGCTCACACGTCAGCCTTGCGCCGACAACAGCGGGGTATGGAGCTTCCACGTACCTCGGTCCAGCATCCGGTAGTCCAGTTGCGACCCTCGAGCTTGTCGAAAGGCTTAAAAACAAGCTCCCCCGCGGCGATCGCGATCAGGTAGCTCGGGATGCCCACGGGCTGCCCACAACAGTCAGCCATAGTCTACAGCTCAGCGCCAAAGCTACCCCACTCACCTGATCATACACAAACTCCCTCTCCCCCTCTCCCAGATCATGCACCTCCTTCCTCAAGCCACTCATCAGCACCTCCAGCCCCCTACCCGAGCGAACCTTCGCCCCGTACGTGGCCTTCACCGCAGGGGTGTCCTGGCACGGCAGCATGCTGCGCGCGTGGATCGCCTGGCACTGCGAGTAGAGGTACGGGTGCTTGCCGGACTTGGTCTGCTGGGGCTCGAGCCAGCCGACGGCAGTGCATTCTTTGGTGGTGGAGTAGTTGATGAGGACGGAGGTGCTCTGTGGTATATGAAAGGAGTGTGGCGTCAGCGAAGACAACGCCGGATGATCGTAGAGAAAGACTAACCTGGCCTTCGGAAAGAGTCTTGGGGAGAGGAATGTGGAGCGCCTCGCCCATCACGTCAATCCTCCCATCGATCTTGTGGTCCTGCTCCCACCCCATCAGCTGTGCTCTTCCTCACACGCCACCTCCTGCGCCTCGCCACCCGGTCCGCTCCACAGCGATACATATAGACTCACGACCTTCTCCCCCTCAACCTCCACGCTCTTCACATCCAGATAGCTCGAGTCCAGGACCACCTCCTTAACCCCATCCTCGCGTGCCTCGAGCTGAAGCTTTGCCGACCCGCCAAAGACACGGGCTTCCCAGTCGATCGACCAGGTGAGGTCGATGTGGGTGGTGACGATGGCGAGGTAGTTGGAGAGGGTCGCGGGGTCGCGGTCTATGGGGGACTGGGGTGCGAGGTGCTTCTTGGAGAACGACATGGTGGGAGTGGTACAGTATGCAAGAAGAAGAAGAGATGCAGACTTGAAAGAGGAAATAATAGAGAGGCGCCAGAGGAGCACATGGCCCATTTCGGTTCGGCCCGCGTTATCAATCATCGCCGTCGGCACAGCGTGGAGCACAGGGACCGGATCAGGTGGAGGCGACACGTGCATTTGATCCCGCTGACACCGCCGTGACTGCTTTCAAAGTCAGCGAGCTAGCGAGTCCATCTCCTCTTTCCTCCATCATCCATACACTCCCACTCGCCTTGCACCGCACCTGTTCTCGCCACACTCACTCCAGATCCATCATGACATCCACCAGCAATTCCACCAAGAAGCGCAAGAACGACCAGGTCGAGCTGGACAAGGGGAAGGCGACGAGGAAGAAGACCTACGACTTCCATCCGGACTACTGTTCCCATGACGCAGATGTGGTGCTGGTATCGTCCGATGAGAAGGCCTTCAAGGTGCATTCTTACCAGCTAAAGACTGCGAGGTAAGTACTGGTGCTCCGCTCTCATCGCGGAATGTATCGAGAAGGGCAGAGGGTTGACATGGCGTGATCGATGTGATAACAGCACGGTGTTCTGCGATATGCTCCAGCTGGGTGCCGACCTCGAGCCCACCGAGATTCGATTGATCGACAAGAAAATCGAAAGCAGCAAGACCATCGCCTTCTTCCTCGACATCTTATGCGGCAAAGACCTCGAGTCTCATGTCTTCCCCAACGGACCCGGCGGCATCAGGGCAAACTTCGACCTCTGCGAGAACGTGATGGCTTTCATGGACAAGTATGACATGCCCGCAGCTCTCCGTACTCTCCGACACGTGGTAGACCAATGGCACCACCGCAAGGTTCTCTGAAATAACGATGCTTTCAAGCTCGGAGCCCTCTTGGGCGATGTCCCGCTTTGCAGCCGCGCGATATCCGCCCACCCCCACAGCTCTGATACATGGTCTGAAGTTACGCCGGTGAGAACTGACCATATATTCGCTTTGCCGCTGGGACGGATGAGCGGGGAGTGATTACTGACCTTGACGCTCATCAATCCATGTATACGCTCTTTTCCCTCTCACTTCGAGACATTCAGAGGTCCTACACCGGCGTCGTGCCACACGCGGATGTTATGGATCTATCGTCATGGTCACTCAGCGATTTCAGCAAGCTCCCTGATTTCTCCAAATGGGCTTTGTTGCGCTCCACGCGACACCTCATCTGTTCAGAATGGAGAAGTGCCAGGGGGCTACTTGCATGGTCTGACGCTGCGCTGTATTATGAGGACCTGATGAATGCAATCGGCGAGTCTTCTCTCGTCGGGCGGCCACGACGCAGAGGGAATAGAGCTGACGCCACGGTCCACATCAACCGCTTGCGACGCTGTCAATATAGCCAAGGCCAATCCGCCCGAGGGCTCGTCTGTCCCAAGACAGTGAGGAGGCGAAGAAAAGAAGGGGGCGGGTGCGGGCGATTCTCGGCTATGCCAGAAAGGGGCCGTAGGTGTGTGAAGCAAGTATGTGTGAGCTGAATTGTAGATCAAGTACGAAGCATATCCCCATGTGACACTCCGTGAAACCTTCTACGAGCTTCTCACACCGCCCACACAACTCTGAAGTCATATAGTAACATGCACAGCGTCACCACTATCCAACACTTCACGCCGTTCGTATCGTACGCTAGAGAGAAGAGAGTCGTTGCTTGGGGGGGAAAAGGAACATGAATGCTAGGTATCTAAGGGGAAGACTGCCCCGGACCGCGGGGCGACAATCAGTAATAGTAAAACTTGAGCTAGACGCTGAAAGAGAGGAGGGGTAACAAGTAGGCCGAAGAGGGAAAGAGATAGAAGAGCATATGCGATAAATGGGTGCTATAAGCGTCGAGACTTGTGGGTATCAGATGTTCCGTCCGTTGTTGTGATATGGTACAAGTGTGGTGTGGGGTTATCTGCCGGGCGCTGGGTAAGCTTCCTCTGTCCTCCACGGATCTCACACCCACTCACCAGGCAAAGTAGTGAGTGTACACCCTCGAGCTGGGATGAACCGGCATCTCCAACTTGAACGCGTTTAGCCTGCATTGATCGCTCGTCAGCTACACGTCTATCGACACAAACTACAGCGACTCACTCCTGCTTGATCGACATCGCAAGCTCCGGCGTCAACCGGTTACACGTCGCCGGCTCGCTCCTCCTATCATACGTCCCAGCATCGTACGTGCTGTACACCGCGCACTCGGGCGCCCACAGCAGCCTCCTCCTCGCCGGCGCTGTCATACTGCGCGGCTGCACCCCGACCTTCGCCCCGGCCCCGATGAGCGAGAGCGCCGGCGCAGACGTGTTGTGCGTTGGGTTCTGGTAGATCCCGTCGGGGGAGGAGGTGGTGGGCGGGTCGAAGGGGGAAAAGTTGGCGGAGAAGGGGTCGTACGACGGGTCGTCGACGCAGGGGGTGGGGTGCTCGAGGCCATCGACGCGGTCCGGGTTGGACGGGGGGAGCTGCGCGAGCGGTCCGGGGCCGGAGGAGGTACCCGCTTGAGTCGAGTTGGACCTCTGGCGGCTCATTTGTCCTGCAGCGTCTTCCGAGAACGACGACGTGGCTACGCGCATTGTCAGCATCCCCCCTTCACCGATTGTCCTTCGACACGACTCACCCTTCAAGATCCCCCGCTTCGGCACCGCGTTCCTATCGATATACGCATTCCCCCACGTCGCCTTGAACTCCGCATCCGCCTCCTCCGAAAGCCTCACCTTCCCCATCGTCATCGTCACATCCTCCACCGTGTCCCCTTCCTCGCTCGAGTCATCCTCGCTGTCGTACTCGTGCTCCGTCACCGCCACGGCATGCACCACTGTCGGCGTCTGCCGGGGCTGCACGCGCAGCACCTCGGGCGCGGCACCGCTCATACCCGCGCCGTGCGGCACAGCTGAGACCACGCTCCCGTAGCTCTGCCCCGCACCGGGCTGAGCATGCACGTGAGCCTCCCCATGCGCGGTGTAGTGATCCCACGCCTCGCCCTCCCCACCCGCCACAGTCGCCGGGTCCGAGACCTTCTTGGCGGCTTCAGCGCGAGATCGGAGAGTATGCTGCCTCGCAAGCTTGGCAGCGGGGGTGAGCCCTGCGAGGGTACGGTCGTCGTCGTCCGCGAGGCGGTCTGACTCGGCGACGGCGTGGCTGACGGCAGCGGGCGCGGCGTCGCTCTTGCCCTTGCCCTTCTTCTTGTCCTTCTTGTCCTTCTTCTTCTTCCCCTCCTTCTCGGGGATGGGCGCGTCCTCGTCCTTGGGTTTGTCTTTGAAGATCTTGGAGATGCCCATAAGACTATGCCAGATGTCAGCTTCTTCGCTTTCGTTAGCATGAACCAAGCTGCTCACCTGTTCCGCCTCGCAAGCTTGCCAATACTCCCCATCTTACGAATCATCATACTCGCCGACGACACCGTCGAGCTCAACGAGATATTATCCGTCGACATATTCTTCATCCTAAACAAGCTCCTCTTCCCCTTCCCACCCTTGCCCTCCTCCGTGGCCGTCGCCGTCCGCTCCGTCTCGGCCAGGCTGATCTCGCTGCCCATCGCGCTGGGGTGCATCGTGAATGGCGCTGAGGGCGCCGCGAGGTCGTGCTGCGGGGGGGTGACGGGCGGGGTGGCGCTGCGGGTGGACGATTCGGATGGGGAAGAGAAGGCGTTGGGAGGGAGGGAACGCTTTGCGGGGGAAGCGTACCTCGCCTGCTGCTGCGCTTGCGCCTGCTGCTGCTGAGCCGCGAGCTGCTGCTCCTTCGCGTCCTTGTCCAGCGCCTTCCGTAGCCGCCCCTTCAGCCCCCCAGACTTGACCATCTTGTCAGTCGGCTCGGGCGTGTGCGAGTTTTGCGCCTGGCCAAGGGGTGACGGGCGGGCACCAGAGATGGAAGCACCGCCAGCAGGCGTGTTGGTAGCGTTGGGGATGGGCCCGGGGTGGAGTGGGGTGGGTGCGCGCACAGGCGCGGGCGAGCCAGAGCGCGCGGCGCCGCCGCTGACCTGCCTGTCGGAGCGGGTGATGGCAGACTGGGCAGACTGGGCCGACCTCGCCGAGCGATCACTCCCGGACGGATCCCGCCTCACCCCCGCGCCGAGCTTGGGCGGCGGGATGAACTCTGGCGCAGACGAATCTAGCGTCGACACCACCGGCTCCCTCTGCTGCTGCGGGGGCTGGGGCTGAGCCTCCAACGTCGGCGGGTTGAGCGTCGTCGGCGTCGACGCAGGGAACGCCCCGGCGTCAAGCGCCGTCGGGGCTGACGGCGACCGCGGGACCCCCGACGTCTGCTGCTCCTGGTGCGTCGGCATCGACGCGCTCCTCGGGATATGCTCGCGCGAAGTGACACGCTGCGGGCCACGCTTGTACGGGTGGAAAGCCTGCGCCTGGGGCTTGCCGTGCTGCTGCGTGGCGGGCGCAGGGGCCTGCTGAGCCTGCGGCGGGTGGTGCGCGGCGCCGTACCCGTCAAAGTACCCCGCGCCGTACTGCTGCCTCGCAACCGCTCCCGGGCCAGAGCTCGTCCGCCTGCGTTCCTGCTCGGGGTACTCTGTGGACGACGGCGGGGTGATACCCCCCTGCGCGCCGTGGTGGGACGCCATCATCATGTGCTGGTAGGCATTCGCCCACGCGGCAAAGTCCGCCGGGGACTGCTGGAAGCCCTGCGGGTAGCCCTGCTGGGGGAAGCCGTGGTACGGCGGGGTGTGGAATGCGGACGACGGGAGAGCAGGGGTGGACCACGCGTGAGGCTGCTGGGCCGAGTAGATGGGGTGTTGCGGAGGAAAGTAGTTGTTGTGGGCAAAAGGCTGGCCGTAGGGCGAGGCGTTGGACGCGCTCGAGCCTGAGCGGCTGTGGGGTGGGGAAGGGGGGTCGTAAGGGGATGCGAAGGGCGGTGTGGATCGCGAGCAGGGTTGGTCGAAGGAAGCGGTGCGATCCATCGAGGGACGGTGAGCAGCGGCAGACATGAGTGCGGTTGCCATAGTGCTGGGTGGGGTGGGGTGGGGTCAGCGGGGGAGTGTCTGTGGATGTGGAGAGCACTCACCTTGTCGCCGAGGAACCGCTGTTTTAACGTGTCATCCACCGGTGACTTGACGGGGATGCTGTTGAGCTGTGGGCTGTTGGGTGTTAGCTTGTGCACATGGAAAGCAGGATGAAGTCGAGAGATGGATTGCGTGGAGTGACCGCCACGGTGAACGAGACGAGACAAAGGAGTGACCCACGGACCCTCAAAGCTGCCCCGGCCCCCGGTGCGGTCCTGTACGCTAGACGACGCGACCTCCTTTCCGGCCGCAAGAGGGTGGGTGGAGTGGGTGGTGGAGGGGGGTGGCGGGATGGCAGGGGAAGGAAGGGAGGGATGCACTCGCACTCACTCGGCAGTGGTTGATGGTCGAGAGTGACCGCAGACAGTGCCGCAAGGCAGTGTGGTGGGAGGGAGGGTGGGGTCGTCGACTGTTGTTTGTGAAACGGCGTGGTGATTGTCGTGAATATTTCTGCGGGCAGCGGTCAGGTGGTGTCTATGGTGGGCTGGGTTGAAGCTGGGCGGGGAGGGAAGGGCGGGGAGACGGAGAGGAGTGCGAAGGGGAACAACAAGCGGGATGAGAATCAGAGAGAAGAAGGAGTGGGCGGGGATTGTGTATGGCAGGGTGAAGTGATTGGTGTGTGTCGTCGGATCATCACAACGACGGGGAGGGTAGGAAGGACACGGCGTAGCGAGGATGACAGAGCAGCGAGCCAATATGTATGCAGCTACCCACCGCACCCATGCTCACCGCCATGCCTCCCAGCACCATGCCCGACAGCGAGCTCGGCGCCGTCGCCAGCACCGAGGCAAGACCCTCGCCACATGGCCCGAGCGGTATGCCCGTCCTCTTCGACAACAGGCAGCCTCCACCATCAAGGGTCTCCTCCCCACCCGTCCCCCGTCTGTCATCGCCGTTCTCTACACAACAAGCAGCGTGCAGCAAGCCGGCCATGCTCCAAACACCACGTCACGAGGCCACACCGCGCAGAACCAGGCCAGTGATATCGATCAAGACTCACAAGACTACAACGGTGCACGCTCACGCGGCAAGTCCCGAGCAAGAAGAAAGAGAGCGAGCGTCAAACATCCAAGCCTTGTCGGTCGAGCTTGTTGTGGGGGCCCTGATGGGTGGTGTTTGGCGGGGGTGTTGGCGGGCCAGTGCCGGGGGAGAGGGGAAGTAGGGGGTGGTCGAGGGGAACGGACGGGGAGCTACGAAGGGAATGGAAAGCAGGTGCGAGATGAATAACGAGCCAGAAGCAAGAAGCAGTTGCAGCAAGAGTTGTCTTTGTTGGGTGGACCCTGCGGCCAGGGAGGCGCGGTCCAAGCGTCCGTCTCTCCGCGTCACGTTCCATGCACAGCTTGCGAATTTATTTATTCTTTGTTCCACCCCCTATGCATGCATCTATTCTTGCATCTGCTCGTACTCATGCTCATGCATGCCCTCTTGCCAACTCCCTACCAGATACAGACTCGGGGATGACGTACCCCCCGGCGCGTGGGCGTGCGCGTGCCACGGCGAGACGAAACGCAGGCAGAGGCAACTGACGCGGGGAGAGCAACTGCGGCCACCTGCGAAGAACACTGCATCGCATCCATCGGCCTGCCTTCTCCGCCGCTACTTATATAGCTCAGAGTGGGTACAGTCTCGACCATCGACTGCCACAGAGCCCCCCACCATGCATGCATACACTACCCCCGCCAGGAGCCCCATCCGCCAGCCAAGCACCCAAGCATCCCCGACGCGTCGGCCGCCGGACGCGGCACGGTCCGCGGGCAACTCAAAAACTCACCGTAACGTAAACGCCACGTGCCTGGCCGATTCCCACAACAGTCACCCCCGCACCCAGCCTCCACCGCGGCCGACCAGCAGCGAGAGTGTCAGAGGCGGGGAGCGCTGTGGTGGATCAGAGTGGGAGGAGGAGGCACTGTGGGAGAAGCAAAGGTCGGTTTAGATGTGAATGGGTGAGGGGTACGTATGCTTTCAAAAGGAGGCTGAGAGCTATGGAAGGGGGAAGAGATCAGACTACGAAGAGTTGTTCCGAGAGGAGAATGAGCGAGCCCCGACTTCGTCAGATGTGCGAGCCTCATGCCCACATCTGTGTCATTGGCCATCTGTCTCTCCGTTGACAATTGCGTCAAACATACAAGTCCCGATATTCACGTTCCTTTCTATGAAGCTACTGTATCACACACAAGAGGATTCCTTTGCACCACGGGCATAAGTATCTGACGGGCAAGGAAACCTCAAGACGAGTACAACTCCCTCCAATATATTCCGCCGCCACCATCTCTGTTGACCCTCAGATACACCTCATACACAGCCACAACACCGCCCACCTAAAATGACCAGCAGTCTTCAGCCAGTCACCCTCACAGACACTTATTCTTCAGCACAGCGTATTGAGTCAGACGAGCACCCAATGTACTATGTGTCTCAAAGCTGGCGCCCGGCCTGTTCAAAGTCTGGCGAGGCCACCACAGAGACGGGGGCCCCTTCAGGCTCCAGTATTAAGGTGGGCCAACTTCATGTACTTTTTCCAAATTATCTACTGATCAGGCAACTTGTGCTGACAGTCGCTTCCATCTCTGCTAGTCAAGCTGGCTGCCGGGCGCCGTGTCGTCGGCGCTACAAAAAAGGAAGACCGCCAAGGAGATTACCACCCTAAGAGACACTGCTTTGAAATGCGGTAAAGATTCACTTTCAATAGAGAGAGCAGAGAGTCTAGGACAGACACCAGGCTGTGATCGACCTGCACACAAAGTGCGCGATGAGTTCATACGCAGCCTCGACGCACTCTACTCACCGGTGATCGAGCAAGTATCTCAAGGGGTCTATTCTCAGATGAAAAGTCTCTGTCCCGATACGGAAGAAGGATCATCGAACTTGCCCTACAGCAAAAAGTTTGTGACGGAACTGGTCCGCAAGACATTCGACAATCATGCCTATTCGGCATACATGTCTTTGGTGAAAAGCGAGGATTTCATCAATCAACGCCCGGAAGAATATTACCCCACTCATAACAAGGATGGGCTGCCCCTTCCTCCCTTGTCTGACAAGGGGAGTCTCGCCTCAGCAATTTCCAGACGACTCGGTGGTGGCGATAGCCAGCAAACCGTCATCGACTCCAGCTGGTACAAGTATATTAATCAACGCCGCGAGATTATGAACGAGCGGCTGTTGAAGGGATCCGTCATCCTACAGTGGCAAAACAACAACAAAGGGGGCTTCTTGTCAATGTCCACAGGGGACGAGAGTCGTGGGGACTACCCCGAGAATTATGCCAGGACGTCGACGACTGGGTTCGTACCCAATACTGTGTTTGATGTGCATGAGCATCAACCAGGGGCATTTTACATTCCGTCACCATGGGTCATGAAGAAGTGAAATGATGATGGCTGCCGTGTGTAGATATGTTGATCTAGGCGGGGGTAATGCCCGATGAATTGACTTGGCAGTTTCCAAAAGAAATGTGGCGAGAATGAATAGTTCTACTCCTTATACATTCACACAATTAGGTTTGAACGAGCGTCAACAGTATCTGATTTCCCTCCACGGCCACCATGGCCGTTATGATCACCCCCACTGGCACACACGTTCTCACCGATGGTGCCCGGCGCCACAAGGTCCAAAGTCTCAATACTCTTCCAGCCACGGCGGGTAGTGCTCTGACCTTAGGTCACGCCTTGAACCACATGCCAGTGGCTCCCCCGCCCATGATCGTGGTCGCTGTGTAGATCAACAGAACGCCCTGTGTCCCGTGGGGAGTCAGTCAGCCAGTGGAATAGTGTTCTCGACCGAAGATTGTCAGGGCACAAGGATGGACGCACATAGTTGTTTCGCCCATAAGCTCCAGCAGCCCCCTTGAGGACGTCGAGTTTGAGGAAAGCTTGGGAGATTGGGCCTGAGGAGAGGATAGGCAAGGTGGTGGAACTCGTCAGCGAGGTACTTGTCTGATGGGAAGGTGTTAAGACGGAGGAGACTTACCGGATGTGAGGTTCCCCACGCCGCGGGTAAAGATAAAGATAGAGAATATGAGTCCAGGCGCGATGGGATCGTCCTCTACAGACAGACGGGACGTTGGGTCTTGTCAGTGATGCCAAGCGCGTAGCGTGGCGCATGACCCACTCGAGATAACCCCGATCATCTTGGACCACAGCGCACAGAAACTCGGCCCAAGCAGCCCAAACACCACAGAGAAAGCCACCAGCATCCCCGAGTTGGTCCCGAATCCCCAGAGGAAAGCGCAAGCGAGCGAGGTACCGGCGCATGAGAAGATCATGACGGCGCGGAGGGGAAAACGGTCGGATAGGTAGCCGAGGAAAGCGTTGCCTGGGACGGAGGAGGCGTTGAGGATAGCGATGAGGGCGGTGCCGTCTGGGTGGGAGAGCTTGAGGTCTTCGGCGTATGCTATGCCGGTCATCAGTCAACGGCGGCGGCGATAGTGGGATGAAGTGAAGCGCAACGTACAAGGGATCCAAAGGCTGGGGATGAAGTTCCCCAAGCTCATCACGAGGATAGTTGTGATACCCACCGCCAGCGGCAGACTCATCAACGACCTCACATCGATCCTCCTCGCTCGGCGGCCCTCTGACGCGCCATAATCATGTCGCCCAAGAGGGATACGCCTCCTGATGGGAATCAGCGCGATAGACCCCAAGATGGCGTACCCGACGCCGAGGGATACCATGGCGGCTTTGTAGCCGACGCCGTCCATGAGACCTTGGATGACAAAGGGGAAGATGGCGCCGCCCATGCCGGTGCCGGCGTACATGATGCCAGTTGCGAGGCCGCGCTTGGCGTGGAACCACTCGAAGAGGAGGGTGGCGCAGGGGAAGTAGCACGCTTCATTGCGGTGGTATCAGCTCGGGTTCTCTGTCATGATCACTCGGCGATGACGTACCTCCAGAAATAGGGTAGAGACATCCCATAGTGATCACCAGGTGCCATGGCTGTTCATCAGCGATGGCCTTGACCGGGCAGACTCACCTTGGTCACAAATGCGCTCGATATCAGAGCCACACTACCAGCCACGATACCTGCCACCTGCAGCCCCACTTGCCATCTCGGGAAAGCCGCAAAGATTCTACCGAGTCTTATCAGCCCCACCGGCCACCTCCCCTTTCCCCGAGCCGACTTACGGCCCAAAGATCCCTCCAAACATATACAGCAGCCCCGTCTGCAGCGTCGCCGCGAGCGTCACCGTCGATGCACCCTGCCCGGGGAACAGGGTGGATGTCCAGTACACGTGGAGGATACCGACAGAGAAGGGGATACCCCAGACGAGGAGCTCGATAAAGGTCGCAGAGGCGAGGAAGAGCCAAGCGCGGTGGCCGCCATCGACGGGCGGAAGGACGTGCGCGACTGGCTCGGCCGTCGATTCTTGAGGGGTGGCGGGAATGTCATCGTAGGAGGGGATGGATGGGATGGAAGGATGGGTTCTGATCTGGGAGAGCTCGATTGCCTCTGCCATTATATGCGAGCGAGCCTTCTGAGCGTGGGAAACTTCTGCTGGTAGTGGTCGTCGGAGGTGATAGAGGGCAGGGGTTGCGAAACGTGCGAGTAGAGCTTGTGTGGCAAGATGGTATTCACAAATGGGACATTATAAGAACGGGCAATGTTCAGATATTGAACATCAAAGTGTCCGTACCGGTGAATTTGACCGGCAAGACAATCTTGAGTCGAGAGAAGGTGCTTACGCGACATCCAGTGGAGTCCAGAAGGAGGTCCTCGGCTAAATTGCGACCTGATGGCGTGCGACTCATGCGCCAGACGCGTCGGGACTGCCGACGACGCGTAAGTAGACCGCAAAAAAAGGCCCATCAGCTCTCACGCACTCGTCGTGAGTTTGCTTGGGTCCATCATCTTTGGCCACCGGCTAGACTTCCCTTTACTCATACAATCGGATAACCGCTGAGCTTGGACCAGAGAAGCTTCTGATTACAAGGGACAAAGGGATAATAGAAAGGTGCTCATGTACTCGCATGTTTGGCGTTCACCTCCCGCTTTTACGAAGACTGTCGAGTTGTAAACCTGCTGTTACTCACGGTTGGCTCTATAAGTCTGTTCGCCCTATTGCTGCAGTTATCACTGCATATCACTTACAGTCATCATGTCATCTCGTGCGCTCTCCACCACGGCTGGGAGCTCTTCAGGCGCCCAAGATCTGTCTTCCCTCGGCAGCAGCAATCACGACCACAAATCCACAATAACTTACTTTACCACCAATGATGCCCAGAAAATGCCCTTCATGCAGTCTCGGAGTCCTAAGTATCATGGGACTACGTGTGGGGGTACAGAGAGGCTACCCAATTACGTGGTCACAGCGTTGAGAGAACGGGCCGAGTACATCTTAGACGAAGCGTATCGAACCCATCTTGATGACGAGAGTATATGGCCTTTGAGCTGGGTCAATGGTGAAGAGATGGGCAAGATGTGTCAAGAAAGAATGCAGCAATTCGACCACTTCACTCCCGGCTGCTTCTCCGTATGGGTCAGCAACAAGACATTCTCTGACCTGCAGCTCGTTGAAAGGCAGATTGCAGGGCAGTTAGTTGAAGACGGGCACATCGTTATGGCACGAACTTCCAAAGAGCCTAGATCAATATCGGGGACTAGTAGCACACAGATAGTTCCCCAAGCCATGTTCGACTATGACGTATCGGAAGTCAAGATCTATACGAAGCCAGATCTGCCGCCTGCCGAGTATGCGCAAAGCAGGGAAAACTTGATGAAGGTGGCAAACTCGATCAAGTCCAGAGGTACCGGGGGTAAGTGGCCATCGAGTGTCGTAGCTGCCAGAGTCGCAAGCGAAGCTGGGGGGTGTGGTACTCTGATAGTAGAACCCGACACATTGAGACAATTCCGAGCGTTTGAAGAGATTGGCACAGAACCTACTGGCACCGCCGCGACCCCCGATCCATCCGCTGCATCGGGCCAATCCGTTCTTGGTACGATGACCGATGAACGCGGTGAGAAATGGGATTTCTGGTAGTATATGTCATTGAAAGGCCGTCATTTTGACTTGATGGCCATCAAATATACCGGTGTCCATCTGGAATAGAGTTGAATGGACCTAGTTCCTGTTCTATGAGCGAGTAGTGTTAGTTTTCGACGTTCCAGTCGAGGGGCAAATAGATCATGAAACATGAGCCTTGAGCAAATGTGAATGTCACGACTGTATGCTGACTAGAGGCTACCTTCCATGACGTATAGCCTGGTATACTGACAGGGCTTGTAGATACGGGTCCACCCCGTACCGGAACAACCCGTATTCTACGGGTTCAATCCGTGCTTCTGTTGAGAGGATAGTAAGACCCTGAACAAGATTCAGACACATATAAACCCCCTCTCAGACTTGACTTTCATCCTTCTCTTCGATGAACCAATATTGTTGTCTCTTCACTCTCACACTTCAATAGCTATTGCCACCCGACATTGACTTGGCTGTCTAGTATAGTCTCCCGTATTTAGGCCCTTAGATCATTGCTGTTCATCCACTCCCGTCTTGAGTAGTCCATATCGTCGGTTGGCATAGCCCCCTGACAGATGAGCCATGCCCATCATCTCTGGCCATCCTCCAACGCAGGCTCACCTTCCTTTACTCACGCATTCGGATGATCGCTGAGTCTGGACCAGGCAAAGCTTCTAAATACAGGGGACAAAGGGATAATAGAAAGGTGCTCGTGTACATCATGTTTGACGTTTACCCCCCGCGCGCCTTTACGAACGAGAGCTGCCAGGTTGTTGACTTCTTGTTACTCACGATTTGTCCTATAAGTTTGTTCGTCGTAATACTACTACACTACTGACTTCAGATCATCCATAACCACCATGTCATATCGCTGGCAAATCAAAACCGAAAGCTCTTCAGGCGTCCAAGGTCCGTCTTCCATCGGCAGCAAACACGACCACAAGTCCTCAATAAACTACTATACAACCTACAATGCCCAAAAGATGCCCATCATGCAGTCATCAAAGACTCCTTGGCATAAGGACATGACATGGTACAGTCACCCTACACCCTGCGGCGGTGGAAGAGTTCAGACGACGGGCGGGCTTACATTCTAGATCAAGCGTATGAAGAGCATCTTCTTGATGACGAAAGCAAGTGGGCTTTGAGCTGGGTTAAAGGTGAGGAGATGGGGCACTATATGCCAAGACAAAATGCAATCCCTCAACGACTACACTCCCAGTTGCTCAGCCATATGGATCAACAACAAGACATACTCCGATTTGCATGTCGTTGAAGAGCAGATTGCAGGGCAGCTGATCCAAGACGGGCACATCGTCATGGCTCGCACTGCCAAGGAGCCTAGGATGCTATCAAGAACCAGTAGCAGAGAGAAGATCATTCCTCAAGCCATGTTTGACTACGAGGTAACAGATGTCAAGATCTACACCAACCCAAATTTGGCGCCTACCGAATATGAGCAAAGCAGGTCGAGATTGGTGCAGGTTGCAAACTCAATCAAGTCCAGAGGTACTGGAGGCGGGTGGCCATCGAGTGTCGTCGCTGCCCAGGTCGCAAGCGAAGCCGGGGGCGTTGGTCACCTCATTGTAGAGCCCGACACGTTGGAACAATTCCGAGCGTTTGAAGAGATTCAAGAGCCCACGGGTACTACGGTTACTCCTGCTTCTTCCGCTGCATTCGGCCACTCCACACTCCACGCTTGTAACGATGACAGATGAGCGCGGTGAGAAATGGGATGCTTGGTAGCATACAGAAGTAAATTCCGCCATTCTATATGAGAGGAGGCCGCCTACACCGAAAACTTTCTCAAAACAGGATAAATTGAATGGAACCATCTGCCGGGTTACCCTGTGGCCATCTTTGTTTCTCCGGGCGCTTTCACGATCCAGTTTGAAGGCAAAAATAGATCATGATGCAGCCTCACACAAATGCAACACATACACAGCTCTAAAGTTGACCCTCTGAGAGTATTCGAGGGTCTTTGGTTCTGTCAGATGCTCGCAATCCATGGTCGTCGCCTGTCTCCGCTTCACCTTTCATTCCTTGATGATGACTCCGACTGTCATAATCACTGGAATACGGTGCGCCAGTTGGAAAGATTGTATGATCTTCATACTCCGTCAGTTTCCGACACAGACCTGGGCATTTCAAGTCTAGATATAACAGCGGCCACGGTTAGTAGTATGTTGTCCCAACCCTGCCTGCACACACACTTTCATTCGAGATGGATTCACAAAGCCCATCAACTGTGGCTGGAAGCTCCCGTCACTCACATAACTCAAGCAGAATCCACGACTCCCAATCCAGCATCACCTACTACACCACTTATGATGTCCTCAAGCCAATGTCAACCTTGACAATCCCTCCTGAGGGAGTGTGGAATCAGAGCGTGACTATCCCTGGCACGGAAGGCGTGCGGGAGCACGATCTCAAAGAGTTCACACGTGGAGTCAAGTATATTTTGGACGCCACGACTTTTGGACATCTCAGGGATGATCGGAAGTGGCCTATACTTAGCGGGGTTTCAGGTGAAAGCATGAATGCCGCCTCCCAAGACAAGATGCAAAGTTTCATCAATCATTCTCCTGAAAATCTCTCGGCGGTATGGGTCAGCGATAAAGTATTTTCAGATCTTCAATCGGCTGAGATGCAGTTCGAAAGTCAAAGTGAGATCCACGACGGCTATATTGCTATGGCTCGTACCCCCAGAAAGCCAACGGCCCTTGTGAATACCAGCGCCTATGAGCAAATACTACCGCGAGCCATGTTTGACTACGACGTTGCAGATATCAAAGTCTACACAAACCCTACCCTTCCTCCTTCCGAGTACGCAAAGAGCAGGTCCA
The DNA here is from genome assembly GCA_036427605.1 of Cryptococcus sp. DSM 104549. Classification (NCBI taxonomy): domain Eukaryota; kingdom Fungi; phylum Basidiomycota; class Tremellomycetes; order Tremellales; family Cryptococcaceae; genus Cryptococcus; species Cryptococcus jaspeensis. The sequence continues at coordinate 2,946,301 of CP144046.1, forward strand.
AGTTGATGAAGGTGGCTAACTCGATCAGGTCCAAGCGTAGCAGAGATAGGTGGCCGACCAGTGCTGTAATTGCGAGGATCGCCAGTGAAGCCGGAGGGTGCGGTACTCTGATCCTTGAGCCAGAGACGCTTGAAAAGTTCCGAGCGTTTGAAGATATTGAAGTGCCGCCAAGAAGATAGACACCACAGCGAATAAGTACTTCAGGTAGCTCTTGGCTGTGTCAGTAGTCGCCGACCGCTGTGAGCATCCCCAGAAGGATATTTGGTATCAAGTCTTTTCGAAAAGTGAGATAGATGTGATGCAAAAAGGGTAAATTGAATTGCGCGTTGTTGAGATTCTTCGGTATCAGCTTGACGATGGTGTCGAATTGCGGTGATCCTCCATTCTTATTATTGTGCAAGATGCAAGCCTGCTACCTCTCGTGTACCAGCGCATTCTACACAAAGGTACCACACATGTTAGCGTTTCAGTCTCAGCTCTCAGGACTTCATAAATGTCATAACCGTATGCAGCGGCAGAGATGCTGGAGGCGTATAGGGGAGCGAGCAAACTGCGTTTGAACAAGTTGGGGGATCAGTTGAAGAAGGATGTGGAGGGGATTATCAAGAGTGTGCTGGAGTCTGCAGCAGGGACTACTTGACGAGACGATCCTTGAGGTGAGTCACTCTTTTATCTTTGTCGAGCTTCGGGACTGACTAGCATATGATGAAGTAGCGTGTACATATACTCCAAACAATGTTGTTGTCCAAACTCTTTGATGTACCATATCATGATTATGCACAAAGTAAAAAATGCTGTGACCAAGAAGCTGAGACTGAGGGTCTGCATCTCAGGTTTCTCACATACTCACTTCCTTCCTCTAGCTTACGATCTACCAACCACCCTCGTCCAAAAACGTCCTCATCCCCCTCCACACCTCATTAACTCGTTCCACTACCACCTTCGCTTCTCGCACTTCAACACCCAGATCCTCACACCGCCTGTTTAGCTCCATGCCCAAGGCGAAGGTATGATGCAGCGCACGGGAAAAGTTGACGACTCTGCCAGTGCCGTCTGGCCCGGCCCGGATGTGAGAAGGGGTCAAGGAGCCGAGTGAGATGAACCGGTTCTGGAGGTGGATGAAGTGTATGAGGATCTGGAGCCTACGAAATCATTAGCCTGCCGTTGTTGGACAAGAAAATGGAGACGAACTTACAACTCTAATGCGCTCAAACAAGAAAGCTCACTCCCATTCGCTTCAAGCGTCTCCCCACATTCCTCCGTCACAAGCGCCATCACCTTCCACCCGTCCCTCGCCTCATCCCCCCAAGCCATCTCCAATTCCGTCTCGCACTCCCACAACCCATAATACACCGGCACAGAGCTCCCCACCAGCGGTGCCAGATTATCCCCATAGAAGTCAGCCTCGGCGCGAGCGTACAGCTCAGCTTTGCCAGCGGTGGAAAAATAGGGTTCCGACCCTGGCGGGGCGGCTTGGGGGTGAGCGAATGCGGTGGGTACGATGAGCTTGACGACGACGGAGCGGGAGATGGGTTCACCGTTGGGCGGGGTGAATCGCAGTGTACCGGAGTAGGAGTCGGAGAGGTCCCCACCCCGTAAGCCGGATCGGCGCGCGGTGAGCTCGATGTCCAAGGCGGTGCAGTGGGTGAGTGCAGGGCCAGCGGCGAGTAGGGAGATAATGCTGGGCGCGAGAGAAGGGGAGGGGGACATGGAGAAGGTCTGGTTGGGGGAGAATTTGAAGATACGGGTGGGGGTCACAGATTCAAGGGACGCAGGAGGGGAGAAGGTGAGTGAGAGCGAGGGGCAAGACCAGTGAACGCTAGACGGGGGGATTAGGGTGGATGGGGCTGGGGGCTTGGGTGGGTTTGAAGAACACTTTTGGGCCTGATGGGAGCTGTCAGCACATCCTCCTAGTCATCAAGGAAATCATTCAGTATACTTACAACTTCTTCGGCCCAGCTCACTCGGCACTTCTCCGCACGCCTCTCCTCATTCTCCACAATTAACCCCGCACACCACCTCCTCAACCTCTTGTCCACCTCACCCCACTGTACTTCTCCGCGCATCAACGCGCCACTCATCAGAGCGACTTGGTGCCAGTTCACATCAGTAGGGACGAGGCTATCGAGATGCTCGAGCTCGAGGTGGTTGCTGGGTATAGCATCCCAAGCCGGCGCTTCGACCGCTTCCACAACCTCCGCGTCCTCGTCGAGATCGTCCCCCTCAAGCGCCGGGAGATACATCCTCGAATCATCACGGTGCAGCCTCGGGATCCGACACACCCGCGAATACATCACCCTGTTCCGCTTGATGAGCTTGATGAGGAAGCTCGAAATCGAATTGGGGTCGGCATTGGATGTAACCGGTGGCGAGATGGAGGGCGTGATGGGTTTGGCCAGTCGGGGAATGGCCCGTTTCTTGTGGTGAGTATGCGGGGTACGAGGTGTGGGGGTCCAGTCGTCGATGGAGGAAGGGGGAGAGGTGGAGGTGAAGAAGGTGGCGGAGGTGGTGATGGTGGTGGCGGTGGCGGTCATAGAGGAGGAAAGCGTGGTGCCCCCGGTTGTATTTCCTGAAGAGATATTGACGGCGGGCATGATGTTGCTAATTGTTGCTGATATGGTTGTGGGTTCGCTGGTGAGGATAATGGAAGAAGAAAGGCAGTGGGAACCGGAACAGATGCGTTATATACATACCCTGCGGCAAAGGCGGAAAAGGCAAAGGCACCTTTCCGTCGACTTTCCGTCTTCCGACATTTCGTCTTTCCGCCGTGCCAACTTTCCGACCGTACTTTGCCCCACCCAAGATCATTAGCGTTCCTCGACACCTATTTTTTGGGACTATCAACGATATCAGTGCCATTTCCTACTTCACTGCACGTCACGTTAGCTGCCCATGTCAAGGCTTTCCATCGATAATCATAAGATTTAACGTGGCAGTTCATGACGCGACCCAAAGGACCCCATACTCGCGCTGCGTTATCGTCAGTGGCGATGAGTACCGTATTCAAGTAGGATATGCAAGTAGTGATCCATGCACGCCATCTCTCACCGGCCCCAAGTCCGATCCCCCACGACTACCCCAAACGATCAAACCGATGCCTCCACGGGTTTCGCCACGGGTTCCTCTACGGGAGGCTCGCAACGCTCTCCACGGGACTCCCCTCCCCCCTCATCCTAGGATCCCACCTCGCGATGCGCACCGGCTTCCCCTGCCCCGCCGGCGTAGCGTCAAACTTCCTCGCCGCCTTCCACTCCTTCGCCGGCCTGTTCCTCTCCCTCCGCTTGTTCAGATGCGCCCTCTCCGGCGCCGTCGTTATCCCCGGTCGCCTCTCGTCCCACGCCCAGACCTCCTCGTCTGTCCGCCGTGCTCGGCCCGACTCGATCTCCTTCGCCCGCTGCTCCTCGGCCAGCTCGGCCAGGTATTGCTTACGGATAGCGTGGATCTCGCCCGGGTGAGCCCCCTGGAGGAGGAGATCCCATTGGTTCTCGGACGAGAAGGTGGGTCTGCTTTCCCGTGAGGGGGATTTGGGGGATTTTGTGGAGTCGGTGGAGCTGTCTTCGTTGACCAAGGACCAGACGAAGTTGGGGCCGGAGCCCTTGACTCGGGTGGAGGAGGAGGGGCGGGAGGGGTCGGCGTGGAGCGCGTGTTTGTGGACGAGGTTCAGGGACGCGAGAGTGGGGAGAATTTCACGCTTTACGAAGCTACAGGGTGCTTACTGTCAGCACGGCTAGCGGGCAGAGTCAGAGGCGACGGCGCTCACGTGGTAGAGACGAAGGGGTGACCCTCCGGCACGAGCCGCGGCTCGGGCGTGTACTTCTTCTTGATCTTTTTCCAGCTGTGCAGCGCCCTCTCCTCCGTCGTCAAGAGACTCGGGTCTACCCCGAGCGGCTTGAGCCTCCTCCCATCCTTGCCGAAACGCGGCTCGACCGGTGTCGGCTCGGGGAGCGGACCGTCGTACAGCGTGAGCCCCTCGCGGACGATGTCCTTGGTGGAGAGGCCGGCCTTGGGGGAGGTGGCGAGGGCCTGGCGGATGAGCTTGTATGCCTGTGTGAGGGTCTGCCGGGGGACTACGACGGGGCCGGGGAAGCTGGGCATTGTGGATAGGAGGTATAGGTGAATGTCGAAAGTATAGGAGACCGACCAGCAATAAAGTCGACAAGTCGCGAAGACACTGGAGAAGCTAACTCCGAGATTTTCCGCGTGTGGCACCGGCGTCTTTTCGCGACTTGCTCTTGCGCTCTGCCATTTGGTTCTTTCGACTTATCCTTACTCGACATCCCCAGCACCCCCCGCCCACCATGCATCTCCTCGGCCGCAACCTCCGTGACCACAAACCTCTGAAGGTGCGTTCCCCCTTTTCAACCTCCGCGAAAGACCCCCGCGCTGACCTTCTACCCCTTCCCTCCAGATCGCCATCCGGGCATTCTTTGGCATCTCCCACTCCGTCGCTGCCCGCCTCCTCCCCCGTCTGGGCATCCACGCCGAAGCCGGCGTCGCAGACCTCACCGAACCCCAACTCACCGCCCTCTCCGCCTACCTCTCCTCCCCCTCCACCTCCCCGCGCCCTTCCGACTCCCCCCTCCGGCTCGCCCCGCCTGGCGGTAGGACTCTGCCCCCCGTAGGGCACCCCGCGATTACGGGCCAAGCATTGAAGGACGTAGTACCGGAGGGGAGCGTGGCAAGGGGGAAGAAGAGGGAGGACCCGCTGGATGAGCTGCTCATTGAGCAAGAGAAGAAGAGCCAGGTGAGAGCGGATTTGTTGCATTTGAGGCAGACGGGGACGTATCGCGGTCGTCGGTAAGTCCTTCCCCACCTTTCTTCGACGACCACCCCGAAAGTGGGACCACGTGAATCAGGTGGATAAGGCTAACGGCTCGGACCCGATAGACACGCCGCAGGATACCCCGCTCGAGGACAGAGGACGTCCACGAACGCCTCGACCGCAAGGAAGTTGAACCGCGTGAACCGCCATATGTTCGGAGAGTGAGTCGCTTTCTCTATCATACTCTCTCTATCTTCTTTGTGTGGCGATATTACGAGAAGCACGACAACATAGGGCATTGAGAAAGAGGCTGACTGTCGTACAACGTAGTTACGCGGTCACCCGTATGACCATGCCCTCAGCCCTCCCTTCGCCTCCTTCCCTCCTCTCGTTATTAGCTGGCCGAAAGCAATAACCAGCTCGAGATGCACCTCTTTACATGGCCACTTGCCGGAATCCTTGGGAAATGAACACGCAGCAGAGATATAAACATACATCAATTCTCGTCACGATCACGTCACTCATCTCAAGATCAGGAGCAGACTTCGAACTTGGTATAATTTCGTGGCACCTCCTCTATTTCCTCCCAGCGATAAACACCCCCAGAATCACCACCCCCAAGAACCCGATAGCCGCGGGCAACACCATATCCTTCGGCAACACCCCGCCGACCAGCTCCTGCCCATCCGCATTGAGCTTCACCACGCGCTTCGCGTGCACCTCGCCCTTGGCGCCGTACGTCGCCTCCTTCGCAGGGTCCGCCTCTTCCTTCTCCATCTTCTCCTCCTCCGCCTCCACCCCTTGGACCTCCTTCTCCGCCTCCTTGAGCTTCTCTACGGCCTTGTCCCCGCCCGCATCGCGCGCGGCGTCTTCCCAGACTTTCCCGCCGTCGACGAGCAGGACGACGCGGTCGCTCTTCTGCCCACGGGCGATGCGGACGGCATCAGCGACATCCCCGTCAGCAGTCATGGTGACGAGGTCCCCCTCGTCATCCGTGTAATGCAGCGTGAACGCCGCCGGGTCAGGCAAGTGCACCGCCGCGCCCTCAGCCGCCCCCTCCGCGGTGAAGAACGGGTCAGTGAGGAGCTTGCCAGCGACGATATCGCGGAGCAGCTCGTACGAGTCGTGCCTCGCCTGGAACCTGTGCGTCCTGCCAGACGGAGTCCGGAACTTGAAGATGTACGTGCCGTCATCGACGGGCACAGGCGGGGCCGCCACAGAAGACGCGGCACCGCGGGTACGCCCGCCAAAGTCGGACGCGCCGTCGTCGACGGCAGAGGCAGAGTCGTTGGGCATGATCTCGGAGATGGGGGAGGTCATGCTGGACAGGCCGCGGCGGTGCTCGAGGGTAGAGCGGGAGGGCGTGTCAGGGCGCTCAGAGGCGGAGATGACAGAGTTGGTGTCGTCGTCGCCGCCGGCGCCGGGCAGGGCTTCGAAGAATTTGCCCCACATCGGGCCGGTCTCGTTGGAGCGGTCCTCGGCCATCGACTCGATCTGCGGGGGAAGTCAGTTGTGGTCGCGGTCGTAGAAAGCGTAAACTGACCTGCTCGAGGGTGGCGTAGGTGAGCTTGAGGACATCGACGATGCCGATGAGCCTGCCGTCAGACTCGACAACCGGCAAGTTGAGGTAGTGCCCGTCTGTACCCCTGTCAGCTGTGCCTCTACCAAACTACTCGGCCAACTCACTGTGCATCTTCTTGAGCGCATCCTGCACCACCATCGTAGGCGGCGCCGTGTCGGGGTGCGGCGTCATGACCCTCACCACACTGCACCTCTGCGCATCCAACCCCGCCGCAATCACCCTCAACACGATATCCTTGCTCGTGAAAATCCCCGCAATCTTGGGCACCCCCTGCCCACCGCTCACACCCGAGATCACACTCGTCCCCGAGTTGACCTCCATCACACAGACCGCCGTCGTCCTGCGCTCCTTCATCAAGCGCGCGGCGTCGCGCACGCTCGTACGCGGGGATACAGTCGGCGGCGCCTGGCGCGTGTCGAGCACGGTCGTGAGGTCGGGGAGGGCCATGCGCTCACGGAGAGAGTCGACGTAGGCGAGCATGGCGGCAGCTTGGGGGTTGCCGGTGATGCCCGGGCCGAGCTCGGACTGGACGCCGGCGAGGGCGGCGTGCAGCTGGGAGGTGGCGCTGGAGCCGCGCTCGACTTTGGCGAGGGCTTCGTGGAAGACTTTGGTGATGTCGAGGAGACCGACGACGTCGCCGTCCTCGTTGCACACCGGCTGTGGAGGTGTTAGCGGGGGTCTGGGTGTGTGGTAGGGAAAATTGACTTACAAGGTGTCGGAAGCCACGGCTGACCATGAGCTGCAAGGCCTCGGTGGCACTGGTAGTGTCCCTCGTGACCATAGGGTTCTTGGTCATGATCTGCGCGACGCTCGTCGCCCTCGGGTCAAGCCCTTCCGCCGTGACCTATCGCCCTCGTTAACTTCACGTGTTGGCCTTCCGGAACAAAACAAGTAACTAGAAACCCACCCTGAAAGCCAGATCCTTGGCCGTGAAGATCCCACTCAGCCCCTCCTCCTCGTCCACCACCAAAACACAGTCCGCGCGCTTCGCCGCGCAAAGCTGGCTCGCATCCGCCACGCTCATCCCCTCTGGCACCGTCAACGCCGGGCTCGGCCTCAACCCCGCCACAGTCCCCTTCTGCGCCTTCTTGCTCCCCCTCTTACCCCCAGCCGACCCACCCTGGGTCTGCTGCTGGGCGGCGGTGCCAGAGCCAGGCCTCTTGCGCGAGAGCTCCGACTCGATCTTCTTGCGGAGGGACTGGAGTTTGGAGCCGAAGGAGGTGGATTGGGAGCGAGGGATGGAGGCGGGGCGGGAGAGGGTGGAGTGGTAGCGGGGACGGGTTTCGTCCGGGACGGGTGGGGAGTGGGTAGAGTCGGCCGCGAGGTTGGCAGAGGAGGAAGAAGAAGGGAAGGGGAAGGCGGTAGGGGTGGGTTCACCAGGGAAGGGCACGGGTGGGCCCGGGGAGGTGGAGAAGGATTTAGTTTTTTTGGGAGGGGCGGGGGTGGGGTCGTGTTTGGGGTGTTTACCGTGTTTGAACGAGATGGAGCGGGAGTGTTTAGAAGGGGCGGGGGCGGGGATGGAGGAAGGTTGGGGCACGGGGATGGGTGCGGGGGTAGGCGCAGGCGCATGGGGGTGCGTCGCGTCGGGGAGCGCAGGCGAGTGGGTGGGCGCAGGCGACGAATTGGTCGAACGGATCGACGCAGGCGGCGTGTCGAGTGGTATTTGCGCCGTCATTGTGATGGTGGTGGCGGTCGTCGACGAGAGGTCGTAGCCGGGCATAGGTAGCGGGGGAGGGGAGAGGAAAGAAGGGGGGTTTGTCTGAGCGTGGAACGATTATGGAGATGAGCCAAAGAGAGGTGGGGAGAGACGGGCGGGGAGTGGGGTGGGGTGGGGTGTTTAAACCAAAGGCGGGGAAGAGAGAAGAACGGGTGCGGGCGTGAACGGGGAAAGAGATGCGGTGCGATGGTCGGAGCAAGTCGCTTGGAGGGATCTCGCAACAAACAAACAACACGGCGGGGTGGGTGGGCGGGCGAGTCGGGCGGGCTCGCAGCTATATACGGTGATGGGTGGGTATGCACGAGGGCAAGGGAGTGATTGGGGGAGAAAGGAAGACGAGAGATGAATTTGGGAGGAAAGGAAAGGAAAGAGGGGAAGGGAAGGGAGGAAGCTTCGCGTTGTTTGTCGTGTTGTGATGCCCCGTCCCTATCGCCCACCAAGCCGCGCTACCAAGCCCCGCCACCGCAACCACGTCGCCATAGCCACCCCTCGGCCATGCATCTTGTTCGACTCTCCTCTGGCAGCGGTATCCCCGCCCAGCACACCCCAGAGAGAAGATCCGCCCGACACAAGGACCACACCCCGACAACACGACAGAAGGGAATGGAGAAACGCACCTCGTCCCTCTTGGACTGCTTCATCCTCGTGCCCGCATTGGCGGGGCTGTTGCTGCTCATGCTGTTGCTGTGGGAGTGGGTCGGGGGCGGGGGCGAGTGTGGTATCGAGTGCTGTAAACCTCCGTGTGGTACGGGGATGCGGGACATGGGTGGGTATAGAAAAGAAGATGTTTTCGGATGGGGAGGACGATGGTGGTGGTGCCAGCAGTGACGGTGAGCTAACGCAAGAGAGCCAGGGTGGGCAAAATAGCAAGGGATTTAATACGGCGCAGGGTCAACGTCGACGCGCCCGGACGCGTCAAAGCTCCCTGAGCCTCGGCAGCGCACTCCGTGGCGACTGGCGAGGCATCATGCTTGTGGCACTCCTGTAGTACATGCATCTCATACTGACCCGCATCTGGCTACTTTGAATGGTATGCGTATAATTAGACACGATGCACAGCAAAAAAGAGGAACCTTTGGCTGATCTAGTCGTCGTCAACCAGCCCAGGCTTAAACCTCTTCCACAGTGCCCCCAGTTCTCCTCCCCGTCCACATGGCAAGTTCGCCAGGCCAGGAATACGGATTCCTGATAAGGGGATAAGGCGCGGTAAGGAGTCAATGGTTGACATGGCTGTCGAAGGGCTACCCGATAGCGATATACAGTATCTGTAAAAGGCAGATGGAGGTTGCTTAGCAGGATGAGAGCACTGTACAAACAACGTTGAGACGCCCCACGCGACCCGCGCGCCAGAGCAGCAATATCGACGCGTCTATACCTGACGTGGGCTAACGCAAGCTCTTATTCGCGGGAGCATTCCTATCGAGCCCCCCCCTCTGGGCCTCCGCATTGTGCGCGTCGGTGAGCTTCGAATTCAATCTCTAGGCATGCTCACTTGCCTTTCCATTATTGCATAGACGGCGCAAGCACGCTAGGACACCACGCATTATGAGTTTAGTAAGTTCAATCGTGCCGTTGCACACTACTCAAAAGCTGACGCCTCGCAGTTACCACCAGAGGACGAGGGGGACGGGGTCGAAGTCGCTTGGGGTACGTTCACTCTCGCATCATCGCTCATAGCTACTAGCTGTGTACGGCGATCAAAAGTCAAAATTGCCTGGTCAGCAGCTGAGAGATAATCGTGAGATTAGAGGACCAGCAGAAGATCAACACCTTCTCAAAACTGAATAACAGGGCGTCGGATATCCAGGATTTACTGAAGGTCAAGCGGGTACGTGCCTCAAGTTAATTCTGATGGTGCTCAACTATCTTATATTGGTACAACTGTTACTACCCTCGTCCCCTATTACCTTGTTCGAGGCCTACGTCCCCTCTGTTACTCCTCTTCCATACACGCTATGCGTAAGCAATTCGCTGACGCTCTACCATTGTTTACAGGAAGAAAAGGAGTACTACGACGACCTCTCCACCGAGCTTGAGCTTGCCGACACAGACGACCCCCAACCGATCCTGTACAAGATCGGCGAAGCCTTCTTCCACCTCCCGTTGCGCGATGCGCGGAAGCAGCTCAAAGCGGACGTGAAGAGGTACGATGCGGAGATTGAGGGACTGGAGGGGAAGGTGGCGGAGTGTGAGAAGGGGATGAAGGAGTTGAAGGTGCAGCTGTGAGTTTGGGATGCTGTGTCGCTGTGCAGAGAGAGATGGGGTGCGTGACTGACAAGGGTGAGACAGTTATGCCAAGTTCGGCAAGCAGATCAACCTCGAGACAACACCATAGAGACTCGACGTGTTGAGAGAGCTTCAGGTGGAACAGCAGTGCGAGATTGCTCAAAACCGGGGTGCCGTGCTCATGCATTGTTGCATGCGGGGCATAGCTCTATGATTGTCTTCATTGTCATCACCAATCTCAAGTGCTAGAACGTTCTTACTAACGATCGTTTACTCGCTACTGCTCAATGATATAAGGTACCTGGATTACGGAGATGATCCTGCATCATGAATGTACCCATGCGTTAAAGACGACTATCCTGCTCACAGCCCCTTCTTGGCCTCTCCAACCGTCTCCCCGCTGTCGGCACCCCCCTCCGCCTCTCCTGCCCCCTCTCCGTCCTCCTCATTTTGTTCTCCCAATTCCTCCTGGCCCTCCTGGCCCTCCTCATCCTTCTTCGCGTACTTCCTCTTCGCTTTCTTCGCTTTATTTGCCTTTCTCTGCCTCACCTTCATCGCCCGAATCTCGCTCTTCGCGTACGCCGTGCTCATCTCAATTTCCAACCTCTTCCTCTCCTTCTTCCTCTCCTCTTTCGTCAACACCTTCTTCTCCACTGTCTCCACCCCTTTTCCCGCCTCCCCATCACCCACCACCTCCACCCCCACCCCATCCTCCCCAATGACCTCAACCGTCACCCCCTCCCCTTCCCCTTCGCCCTTGCCCGACGCTGCGCCTAGCTTCCCTGTTGCTCGGAGCACTTCGAGTCGCTCGGCTAGGATTTGGCGAGCAACTTTGCGGTTTTGCTCGCGCGAACGCGTGGGCTGAGCTTGTACGCGAATGCCGGTGGGGATGTGGGTGAGGGAGACGGAGGAGTTGGTTTTGTTGATGGCTTGGCCGCCGGGACCGCGACCTGGAAGATCGGCATTCATATGTTAGCAGGCGGCAGTCACGCTGGCACACATATAAACGAGAATAGACTTAATGCAAGGCGGCGAGACGCACCTTTGACAAACTTCTCGTCCAGCTCAGACTCGGGGATCTCATTTGCCCTCGATCGCGCCAGAAGCTTATTCAGCTTCTTGATGGAGGAGGGTAGTCTGGGGCGCTCGAGAAGCTCGTCTTTTGTCAACTGAGGTAGTGTCTCGTCAGTCATTTGGATGCGCTTGCGCTTGCGGGGAACATGTGGACGCAATCAAGGCGTACAAAGAGAAGAAAGGGCGGAGTACTATGAACAGAGATGGACTCACAGGTTTTGACAGATCCGGCTCACTATCCACATCCTCAGTCCGCCCATCCATATCGACCTCCGTGAGGTACTCCACTTCCTCCGCACGCGCTCGCTTCTTGGACACGGAGGCCGAGCTGCCAGCGCTAGCCGGCTCATCGGTCTCAAACTCCCCAAAGAGATCTTCGTCGCCGAACTCTTCCTCTATTGGCTGTTTCGTGTGTTTTGAGGAGTAAGGGCGGCATGAAAGGATAGATGTTTGTGGATGGAAGATAGGCAGGGGGCGTGGTGTAGCGAACAGAGGGGGAAGTCGCGGGAGCGGGGAGGGGACGGATGCGAGGAAGGGGGCGTGGGTAAGCAGTCTCGTGTATCTCATGTTGGACGTCGAAGCTCAGTTTCGGATGAAAGATGTGGTCAATACCAACCGTAGTGCGTGTACGTGTGTGGTAGATGATAGTCTACAGAGGTGAATCGAATATCTTTCAGAGTCTGCTGCCATGAAAGACCGTTCTGACTGACGACGGTCGCGTTCATGGTGGTGGAGGCCGGCCACGCGCGCCTTCCGAGCTGCCAAGCAAATGTGACCTGTTAGGCGCCCGCCCGGGATCTTATCTGGCGCGGTGCCCCGCTTCCCATGCACCGCCTGTGTTGATCCATCCCAGCATCATCAGCAGCTCAACAAATCGAGATCAGTCGAACACACCACAAACACAATAGAATCGCACAAGCGATATGCTCCCTCGCATCCCCACCATGAGGGGCCCGCTCCAGCCTCTCCGACGAGCTGGGCGCGGCACCCCCCGGACGGCGCTTCTAGCAGCTTACACGGCGAAGCCTCCGAGTCTCCCATTGTCCTTCGCCCGGGGATTCACATCCACCACCAGAGCACAGGACGTCCCCTCCTGGCCCAACCCACCTATGCCCCAGCCTCCTGTGGGACCTTCGGATGACCTCAGCCATCGCCCTCCCCCCTCCTCCTCCTTATCTTCATCATCTTCCTCCTCGTCGTCCAGTCACAGTCACAACGGGGGTCAGCGCAAGAAGGAGTCATTCTGGACGATATGGGCCCGAAGCCCCTCGTTCCAAGCAGCACTTACCACGGTGGTGGGCCTCGGAATGGTCTTTGCCGGTGGTATGGCTTATCTAGAGTGGTACAAAGCGCATGTGCTTCATCGGGTAAGCGTAGTCCTGGAGCTCTGATGGATTAATTGCCGCTGACAACTGGTGGGGTGCAGATCATGAGGGCATTCGAACCTGGATATGTGGGTATATATCCTCCAGGGCTACTGCGCTACAAAACTACCAACTCAGCAGCCCGCTGATCCCACTGTCTTCGCAGGACCCAGCCCTTGAGCTCTCCAAGCTGAACGGCCCCAACTCGGCGCACATCCGGCGTCAAGAACAGCCCTTGATTGACTCGATCGTGCGGGGTGACGAGAAGGGCGGGTACTATCTGATCATAGGGCCCAAAGGGACTGGGAAGGGGACCATGATCTTGGAGTGAGTTTGGGGCAGTGGGGCCTGGAAGACGTGGGGGATGGGGTGCTGACAGGTCGATTCACAGTGCCATGCGCAAGATCAACGCCGACGGTGTATCTTTCTGTGAAGGTCTGTCCACATACACTCGCCAATTCTACCCCTATCTCTAATCACTAACCCACCACTCGCAGCCCATCCCGACCTCGAAGTCTTCCGTCTCCGCTTGGGCAAAGCCCTCGACTTTGACTACTACGAGGACTGGCAGGGCTCCCTCTTCTCGCGCGCGGACCCGCGTAACGGCGGGCCATCGCTGGATGTGGAGCGAGCACTGAATAAGCTGGAGAAAGTGGCATTGAGGTATGCGGTGAAGAATGGGAGGCCGCTGGTGTTGGCTTTCAACAGTGAGTTCTGGTGGACGTTGGCTGGGGAAAATGGACAAGTGCTGATGCGAAGTGGATACCCAGACATTCATCTGTTCCCGAATACTCCAGAGGGACACAGCGTACTCCACCAGCTGCAGCAGCGTGCTGAAGCCTGGGCAGAAGGGGTGAGCTTAGACCTGCCCACCCATGCCGGACTGAGAGCTAACGACATTGAGCGATCAGGGCATCATGACCATGATCTTCTCCACCGACGACTTCTGTGAGCTTCCTTGATTGGTCAGGACAGAGAATCGTAGCTAACACACTATCAATTGTGCCCGCGTCTGCAGGGTGCCTCGACATGATGAAGAAGAACGCCTCCCGCATGCGCATTCTCTCCGTATACGACCTCTCCGCCTCCGAGTCTCTCCGCGCACTGCGGCACCTCCGCCGCGCAAACCTCACCGCACGGTTACCCCCCGCCGCTCGGAAGAGTGAGACACCGGTCAATGTGGAGAGCGATGAGGTGCTTAGGAGGGTGTACGAGCTGGTCGGTGGGAGAACGAGTTATCTCGCGAGGGTCGCTAGGGCGGATGATATGCTGGGTGAGTTGGCGTGGTGCCGGGCAGCTCCTCCGAAGACGTCGCCACACTCTGATCCCCGGTGCGTTTTGGGTAGCCGAGGCTGAGATGATGATTGAGGGGGAAAAGCAATGGTTGCTGTCAAAGTGAGTGGTGGAGTGCTCTCGGCGGCTGTAGATACTGACCACGTCTGTTGCAGGATTGGTCTCATCCCAGAGCACGATGACGATGTGATGTGAGCACCTGCCGGTGATATGAATGCCTCTAGTGAAGCTGCTGCTACTGACCTATCTGGTTGACTATAGGGACGAGCAAAAGTGAGCGGTTTGCTAAGACGTCCTGGGTTACCGCTTCATAGCTGACACGATCTCGTACAGATGGGCAAGCTGCTCTTGGCTTATCCTCCGACATCTCGCGCAAGCCGCCGATCCCCTGGGCCCTTACCCTCCGATCTTCCCCTCACCCGAGCCCCTCCTCCCCACCGCCGACGAGCCCATCTCTGGCGACCTGAGCGACGAGAACGGACCTGGTGCCCCAACAGAGGTGGCAGAGGCGACGCCCGCAGCTCGCTCACCGAGCAGCGTAGACGTGACACCCCCACGAGAAGTGTCGAGGGAGGATATACTGCTGCCGAGTGTGACGTATGAGGAGGCGAGACGGATCATGACCAGGGCGGACTTTTTGGATCCACTGGACCACTATCATGTGAGTCGGTTTGGATGGTGGCGCGTGTGTGCATCTTGAGAGGCATGGGGCTGACAGGTGTGATGATGTTCTTTACCTGAATTGTAGATCATTTCGATCGACGTGAGTAGCTATGCTTCGCCCATTCTCGTTATGGCGAACGAACTGACCCTTTCAACTCATGTGATACAGCTGCACCACCACGTCCGGCCTGACTCGATGCTCCTCCTGCGTGCAGCGCAGCAGGTCGTTGCAGTAGACGGCTTCGACGACGCGCTCGACGAAACGCGCGACCGTGTTGACCAGATCGAAGGTCCGTCTCTTTCTGAAAGTTTGGCCGTCGAGGCAAAAGCAGATCAGCAAGCTGACGCCGTGACTCTCCCACTTTGTCTGTAGGTCTGCACCGACAGAACGAGTTGACGATCAAGGAGCCGTTCAAGGTCATGTTTGATAAGCGGGACGGCAAGCCGGTGTGGGAGGTGGTCGGGCTGGGGGAGAGCTTTGTTCCCCAGGAGGTGGATGAGGAGGAGGAGAGGATGGTCTGATGAGCGGGCTGTGTGCGAGGTGGACAGGGGAGTGGGCAGGCTGATACACGGTGCCGTTGTGTATGGATGCACATGCTTCTTAAAAGATTACTGACATTGCAGGCAGACATGTATATGAGTGTAAACGATCTAACCCAAACTATCCTAGGACCATAAAACCAAAAGGGAGGAGACTAATCTAATGCAACAGCAGCTGCTAACAAACTCCATCACCTGCCCCCTACACCACCCTCTAGACGTCTAGAGCGCGTACCTCGCATCCAACCTCTTGTTGATCGGATCCTTAGAGTTCTCCTTGACATACGCCTCCTGCTCCTCCTTACTCAGCTTGGCCCACTTCCTGTCCTTGATCTTATTCGACCACTGGTACTGCACGATCTGCGCGAGCGTGAACGCTGACCAGATGGCGCCGAGGGCCATGGTGGCAGCCCAGGCGCGGCGGTAGAGAGGGGCGTCGTTGGCGCGGAAGACTTGGTTGCCGTAGACACCGCCAAGGTTGGAGCAACCGACTGTGAGTGAGTCAGAGTCAGCTGGGGCTCGCACGATGAGGGGGAGGGGGTGTGAACGCACTGTACACGGCGTAAGTGATAGATCGCTCAGCGGGGGTGCGCGCGTTGAGAGCCACCCATGTCACGTTGAAAGCCTGCCATGAGCTGTGTCACGTAGATCTGGTAAGCAGTCGACTCGGCACTGACATGGGGATAGAAGACTTACGGAGCAGCGGCGGTGACGACCATGGCAGCGTAGAACCCCCAGTTACCACCCGACAGGATAGGCAGTTTCTATTTCATCTATCAGTCTTGGGTCGGTGGAGAAGAAAAGAGCGTACTCACGTAAAGCGCGATAAGGCCAGCAAGAGTCCAGATGGAGGAAAAGAAGATGAAGATTCCTCGGCGGTCGTACTTGTCACCAAAGTGGGCGAGCGCGACGGAGCTGAAACCGTTGAAGATGGGACCGGGCACGAGAAGAAGGTTGGCCTCTGCATCACAAAGATCGGTCAGCTTCCCGACTCACACAATTGGACGGAGAGAAAGGAAGCAGGTCGGTGACTTACTGACAGACGTGAAACCCAAGCTCTTCAAAATCGTCCCAGACCATGCCCCGGCACCATTCCCAGCCTGCAACCCAGACAAGCACATGATCAAGTGGGGCCACAGCCTCCAGTTGCTCAACACATTCCAGATATCACGCCATCCGATCCAGAGGTGAGTCTCCTTGGACTTGAGGCTGTCATCGGCCTCGAGGCGCGCGAGGTAGACGTCGGCCTCGCGCTCGGTGAACCAGCCGCGGCCACGGATGCCGCCGCCGGTGTGCCGGGGGGAGGAGGGGAGGAGGAGGAGGGCGATGATACCGCAGGTGATGGTGGCGACGCCGTCGATGATGAAGATCCTATTGCCATACCGGTGTCAGCGCCGGGCCTCGGAGACTCATCGAGAGGAGAGGGGAAACACTCACCATTGCCATCCAGAAAGACCGCCCTTCCCGTGGAGCTTGATGCAACCGGCAGAAATGAGGGAGCCGAACGCAGTGGAGAGGATGTTACCGAGGAAGAAGAGCGCAGTTCGCTTGGTGAGCTCTGTGTGGGTTGGTCAGAGGCTGTCAAGACCAATTGAAGAGTAACGGTAGTTCAGAGACTCACCAGCACGGGTGTACCACTGCGAGAGGGTGTAGAGACTGCCAGGGATGAAACCACTCTCAAGCACTGTTGCCGGCCCATCAGCCTTCACATTCAACTGTCGTAACCGGTAGGTGCCACTCACGACCAAGGAACAATCGCGCAGCCCACCATCCCTCCTTGTTCTTCACCAAGCACGAAAGCGTCTCAGCCAAGCCCCAGACGATGATCTGGATAGGAATCCAGCGGTGAGGGCCGATACGCTGGAGGGCAACGTTGGAGGGGATTTCGAGGAGGACGACACCGAGCCAGAGGAGGGAGGAACCAACTGAAGACAGAAGGGTGTCAGGGGTGGTGTCGAGAGAAACGTATGGGGAAGTGCACTTACTGTTGATTTGGTCTTGGGTGATGCCGGTATCTTTGAGGATGGTGGAAGTGAGTACACCAGAGACGTTTGATCGGTCGAGGGCCATCCAGAAGAAAGCAAGCTGTGACCTTCAGATTAGTCCATCGCTCTCATCTCACTTGGCCCACAAGACAATCCGACTTACCGAGAAGATGGGCAACAAATAGAAGTCTGCCTTCCTCACCACCCTCCTCTGCTCCTCCAACGTCCACTTGATGTTCTTGACCATCCCATCCTGGCCCGTCACTTGACCCTCGAACTCGCCGGCTTGGAGGGAGTGCAAGTCAGAGACATCCTCGAGGGAGCCCTTCTCCTCGTCGAGCTGCTCGTGGGTGCCGGTGATCACGTCGGTGGGGAGGTGGGCGTTCTCGAAGACGACAATGTCGCTGGTACGGCTGGTACGCTGGGTTAAGGTCGCCATGGCTGGGCGTGGGGTGCTTGTTGCGTGTGGCTTACTCGGAGGTTGTGATCCAAGAAGACCTCGTTCAGAGGATGCATCTGCAGTTCTTATAAGACGTCGACGCCAATGAAGTTCAGCCTTTCTGTCAGAGTCGAATGGAAAAGATAAAGACGCAGTGTGTCCGAGATGGCGAAAACGAGCGAGATGGATGGCGTCAAGGCCTACCAGTGCAAATATCGGGCCATTACCTTGGCATTCCATCCTGAACGCCCGAATAGGGAGACGCAAGGCGACAACACTTTCTCCGTCGCGTTTACCGTCTTCACGGCTCTCTCTTGTCGCCTCTCACAGCCGCTCATCGGACTCGGAGGAGTTTTGCCGGATGCAGTTCGGCTTCCCGAAAGACTTCTACGCCCCCGCCTGTGCTGTGAGTGCTGACACATCACCACTCCCCTGTCCCGTTCCTCTTGCCTCCCTGGGTACCAAACTTCACGCAAGCCTTCTTGGTGAGACACCCGTTGGGGCGTGAGCGTACCTGGTGCTACGGCAGGGCAGCTGAGGTAAAAGTGTACCTTCCTTTGCCGGTCTCAAGACACCCGAAAGGCATGGCGACGGCATGGATGCTGCAGGGTGCCGTTCCGGAAAGCTGGTACAGCTTGCTGGTGCTGATGTGACATGGCATATGATAAGGGGGCGCCTTTCCGCGCGTATGCATGCAGCAGTGCCACGGGTTACGTGATCTACAGCGATCTGGAGGGGATCTCAAAAAATGAGAGAGAAAAAGAGGACGAAAGAAGGAAGAGGAAGAGAGATAATTCGCAACCGCGCCAAAGGCGTTATCGCACGCATTTATCGGGGCGCTTGGTGCCTGACCTTCGCCCACGGCCGTCGGCGGTCTTCGTCGTCTCTCCCCGCGTTCTCTTGGTCTTCTCTCCTTCATCCTGGACTCGAGACCGAGAGGGCGATGCGGCAATTTCCCCGGTGGCGCTGTTGATGCTTAATGATGCCTTTGGCCCTCCCTTATCTCACCGTCTTTGTGCAGGTGAGAGGCCAGAAGCGCAGCACGCGTGTGCGTGCCCTCGATGGGACCTGGGATTTGATCTGCATCCCCGACCCGGATGTCGCGACGGCGGGCACGCGACATCACACAGCTCTCGGAATCCGAATTATCGAGAGCTTATCTGATGTCGAGATGGCCGGGGAGCCGGGGGAGGTCGTGCGGAGAAGAGAGAGACAGAGGGGACTCCAGAGCGGAGGACCGACAGCTCTGCACGTACGAAAGGGGATTGGTGAGTGGTGAAAGACGAGGACAGCATGTCCGGGCGCCGAACGTTGTCGCGATGGCACGCCATCTCTCATGGGTTATCTTCATCGGCGGTAATCGCAGCCGTCTATTCCCCAAGCTGATGCTCACGCAATAGATAAATATTACCAGTGGAGCAAGGCCGTCCCACCGTCATCACTATCACTCCACTTCACCAGACCATCATGCCCGTCGCTACCAACCCCACCCCCGCCGACCCCTCCACCCCCCGCCTCCGTGTAGCCATCTCAGGAGGCGGGCCCGCCGGCTTGGCCGCTGCTACCGCTCTGCGCGAAGTGCCCGGCGTGGAGGTCACTATCTATGAGCAGGCGCGCGAGCTGCGTGAGATTGGGGGAGGGATCAGGATCGGGTACAATTCGTGGAAGGTGTTGGAGCTGCTCGGGGCGGCGGAGGGGGTGCATGGGCACATCAAGGTGGACCATCGTCACATGTACGTGAGAGCCTTATTCCCTGCACTGTGAGAGGGGGAGCTGACAAAAAGAGAGTAGGAACGGTGTCACTGGCGAGCAAATCTACCGCTACCCCGAGCACGTCGGCGAGTACAAGTACCACGACATTCGCGCTCGCCGAACTGTCCTCCAAGACTCGCTCAAGGCCCGCGTCCCTTCCGAGATCATCAAGCTCCGCAAGAGGCTTCAGAGCGCTAAGCAGCTCCCCGAGGGAGGGCTCAAGCTGTTCTTTGAGGATGGGACGGACGCTTATGCGGATCTGTTGGTGGGCGCTGATGGGATTCGATCGGTGAGTGGGTTGAGATGTTGTGAGGGCGAGGTGCATGGCTGACACGGTGAAATGTGCAGGCGGCCAGGCAAGTCGCTTTCCCGGACCACAGGACCAAGTGGAATGGTACGTGTCTTCACCCTCCCACACTCCCACACTCCCTCACCTCCTCACAAAGCTGACGCACAACAATAGGCACCACCATCTGGCGCTGCCTCATCCCCCTCTCCCTCGTCGACCACCTCTCCATCTCCAAGTACACTGCCTTCCACCACGGCCCCAAGCGCATGTTCAAGGTCTCGGTTGTGTCCACCAAGGAGGAGATCGAGGCTGGCAAGGGCCTGTGGGAGTTGACGCTTCGCGCATTCGAGGACCCCGAGACGGTGACGGAGCCCAAGTTCAGCTGGGGGATCCCGGCGACTAATGAGAGGGTTGCGAGCTACTTCACCGTGAGTCTTCCTTGCCAGGGATATGAATCGGTGACATGCATGCTGATGAGTGGGCGATACAGGAGTTCAGCCCCGAGATCCGTGAGGCCATCGACAAGGTCCCCGAGGGCACGTGGAAGGAGTTCTCTGCGTTCTCGGGCCCCCGCTTGGAGCACGTCACGGCTGCGGGCAACATCGTCCTCATTGGCGATGCCTCTCACCCTCTTCTTGGTGAGCTATCCTCCTGAGCCCTCCAATCAGACTCACCACCAACAAGGTAGCTGACAACCAACACCACAGGCGCGTTTGGCTCCGGCGGCGGCTTCGCCATGGAGGACGGCTGGCTCATCGCCCAAATCGTCCAATACTACCTCGACAAAACCCCTTCCCCCTCTGCCCGCCCGCAAGCCCTCGCCGAGGCTCTCGAGCTCTTCGACCGCATCCGCTCGCCGTACTACCACAAGATGTACGTCGTGCTGGACGACGAAAAGTCGCACCGCAACGAGTACGGCTCGTTCGCGCCTACGCCGGATAACCCGCTCGGGTGGATCTATGGGCATGATATCGGGGTGGAGTGGGCCGGGGTGAGGGAGAAGTTGGAGGAGGGGCTGCCGTGGGAGGAGATCAAGAAGACGCTGGTGGCATGAGGGAGTGTGACCGTGTGGTTGTGGAGGTATCGAGGTGAGGCGCGTGGCGGGCTTGGGCTGCGGTAGGCGCGTCGTGCGCGTCGCGGGCTCGCAGCTCGCAGTGCAGTTTTTGTTAAGTTCTGCTTATAGATTCGGGTTACTTTTGGGTCATGGATATGTCTTGTATTTCAGATAGAGATGACGACACGCCCGAGGTCAAGACGGGTCGATATCTGAGGACCGCGAGAGGGCAAGGGTGGTGACGTTAGCCAAGGGCGGTGGACGTGACGATCATGACATGGGCGTGGACGCGACGCGACAAAACTTACTTTAACCTTGCGTGAGGCTCTGAAAAGTCAAAACTCAGTCAGGAGTGGGGCAATGTTAATGATGGCCGTTGCGTGCATTGCCCGCTGGGATTTTGAACATCCATGCAAACTGCACGAAGACACACCCATTTTGCGCTGCATGAATCGCCCCGGCCCAGCATGTGAGATGCGACGCCTCCCCCCAAGGCGGGCCGTGGACGTAAACAACGGGAGGGCTGCAGCGAATAGGAATTGGCTGCGTGGGCGGACTAATGGGGATTTCAGGGGATATTTGGTCCCGCTAATGAAAACTCAGGGAACTAGAAATCTTCCCTACGCGCCTGGAAAAGCGTGTTCATTTCAAAGACGCGCCCGCCGTGACTCTCTCTTTGTTCTTTGTTCTCAGCAACAAGAGAGCTCTGTCTATATCAGCATAGGTATAGCCACCCCTACGGCTACTCCAGCACCCCCTCGCCCATACTCCCGCACAGCATGTCGCCCCCTGTCTTCGCACACACGCCTTTGCTACGCGGAGACACCCACCCCCCGGCACACGCGTCAATCGACGCAACAGCCCCGCCCCCTCCCCAGACACACTACTCCACCCCTCACCACCCCACCACCACAAACTTCCTCCCTCCCGTCTCTTCCATCCCATCCACCATGCGCTCCTACCAGACCCCCGCGCGCCACACCATCCAGCGCTCCGTCTCCACCCCGCTCATGCCGTTCGCCATCACCCCCGGCGCGCCCGCTTCCTCCACGCCTCTCGCGCCCGCGTCGGACCGCTCCGACAAGATAACCGCGTACTCCCCCCTCCAAGACACCCCGCGCTCGACACCGCTGGTCAACATGCGGTCGTTCAGCGGGCCAGGCGTGGTCCGCCCGCACACGTCGATGCTCTTCGAGTCGCCCACGCCCAAGTCGTCCAGCCTCCCAGGCCAAGGCATGGAGCCCCCCGCCGCGTCTTCCCACGCGAGGCTTCCCAACCTCGCGGGCATCCAGCCTCCCGCGTCGTTCCCGCTTGCGGGGTACCCCGACACTTACTTGCGGTGCGAGCCAGTCCCCAGCGAGGATGCCGATAGCGAGCAGGCACTCAACCAGGCTAACCGGTATCACGCTGTCAATCCCACCTCCAGTGGGAAAAAGACGCGTGGGAGCGGCGCGCCCAGCGTGAACCCTTGGGATTACCTTGTCGGGGACGCGTACGAGGCGGCGCTTTTCGCGCATAATCTGATCAATCAGATGGATGGGCTGGCGGCGGGGGGGAAATTGAGGAGGAGGTTTACGAAGAGGGAGTTGGAGGCGTTGGAAGTGTTGTGGAGTATTGCGAAGAGCCCGAGCAAGTATGAGAGGCAGAGGCTTGGGTCGTGGTTGGGAGTCAAGACGAAGCACATTACCGTCTGGGTATGTTTGTCTCCCGCTTTGTACACGCGTTTACCCATTACTAACACCACATGCAGTTCCAGAACCGTCGGCAAGAAGAAAAGCGCTTCATGCGCGAACCCCACGGCACCTTGCCCCCGCAGCCCGCGCGCGCCCAGCGCGGCACTTTCGACCCCGTCACGGGCAAGTGGCGCACCGTCCCCACCTCGTGCATCTCGGGCCTCCAGCCCCCCGCGCAGGACAAGGCCGAGGTCGTTCGCGCTATCAGCGTCGGCGACATCACCCGCGACGGCTGGCTCGAGGAGTACGCCAAGGCTTACGGATCGAAGCCGTATCGCGAGACGCTCGGCCAGTCCTCGTCAGAAGGTGATGCGGAGGCGGAGAGCGGGGCCGGCGGTGGTGGTGGGGCGGTGGGTTTTCGTGCGGGCAGCCCGACGCCGTCTGGGCTGAGCGGTCGGGGAAAGACGGCAAGCGGGCGCCCAAACGCGGGCACGGGTTCAAACGCGGGCGCGGGCGCGAAGACGAGCGCCCCTGGGGGCGAGATGTTGGGTCAGAAGCCGGTCCGTCCAGCTTCCGAGCTGCCCGCACCATCTGGGACGTCCAGGACAGCCCCAAGCGGAGGTCAAGCCGCTCTCCTGCCCCCGGCATCCGCCGCGGCCGGGCTTCTGCCCCAGCGCGGATCGGCGAAGTCTCTCGACGAGATTCTGCAAGCCCGGGAGAGCGGTTTCGGGCCTGGTGCAACGAAGAGGAGGTTCCGCCGCGGTAGTGGCGAGAGCGTGCTTGTCGGCGAGGGGCAGGAGCGGATTCGCGAGATCCTCGCGCTCATGCCGAGTGATCCGCCCTCTGCCGGGCTGGCCGAGCTTGCAGAGGACGACATGGACGAGGGTGACGGCGGGGACGATGATGACGACGCGGGGAGGAAGCGCAAGGGGCTCATGATCAACCGGCCTACCCCGCGTTCGGGGCTCGGCCGTGCAACGTCCTTCGACGTGCTCGCTTCCAGCTCACGCGCAAAGCAACTCACCAAGCCGCTCCCCAATCCAAACCCCAACGCGCACCGCGCGTCCATCCTCGGCCCGCTCAACCCCAACGTCGCCGCTGGCGCTGGCGCTGGTGCGACCGCGGGCTTCCGGAAACGCTCGCTCGAGCAAGCCGCGAGCAACGGCGCCCCGCAAAAACGCTCGCGCTCGCACGCGCCCACGTCTTTCCGCCCCCACCCCAACCCCAATATGCACGCGCGTGACCCCCGCCTGAGCGCTTACCGGAAGGACTCCTTCTCGCGCTCCCAGAGCGCCTCTGTCCTCCCCACCATCTCCTCCCTCGCCTCTTCTACCCACCCGCTCTCCGCCTCCACACGCCCCGTCCCGCGCGAGGTACTCAAAACACCCTCATACGTCCGTCGCGACTCGGCGTCGTCAGGCGTGAGCGAGGGGAAGGTGATCACACCTGAGGATGTGCGTGAGCGCGGGAAGGGGAGTAGGGAGAGGGTGTACGGCGGTCACGGCGGGTATGGGTCGATGGGGCAAGGGTTCCCTGGGTCGCAGACGCCGGGGCAGGGGCAGGGGAGGAAGGCGGGGGAGGAGAAGGATGCGGATGAGGAGGTGGTTAGTGCGGCAGAGATGCTTTTGCAGTTGCTTGGCGGGGCTTAGGGTGTGTCGGGGTGAAGGTTGTGAGGGGTTGTGTGGGGGTGGTTGGGGGTGGTTGGGGTTCGACGAGAGGGTGATAAGCGGATGATGAGGGACAGTGGTCTTGGTCAGAAGAGAAGAGGGAAGAATCAAAAGCGGGGTCTTGAGGGGTCTCGAGGTGAATTTTGCTTATTTTGGTGATTTTTGGATTCAGTCGTTTCTTCCAGTTCAACAGTGAACATTCTATCCGTTAGCAACACAGCTAGACTACATAGTATGAGTATAGGCGTACGCGTTTGATACGGCGATATGTCATAAAGCTTTTGAAACCTGATGAGCACTGACTGGGACACTGACTGCTCCGCGGAATTATGGTGCTGACACTGCTGGAAGCAGAGAGGATTTAGAGGGTCATGCTCTGGAAGAGAGCCACTTCAACCATGCTGTACTCTCCCCATCATTCCCTGCCTGGCTACAATCAGACACAACTCCGCCAGTTCTTCCTTTGCTCTTCCTCACACGACTCATGACGGGCGCTTTGCTTGGAAGGCCGCGAAGAGGGGCCTCATGTTTGAGCGGGATCAGATGAGCAACAACCATGATAAGCCCCCGCCAAGCAAACACATCTAAAATCAAGCATGCATCCAAGTGATGTCTCTATCAATAATGCTTCGACTATGATTCCTCATTGCTACGTCTCGTGGGACTGGTCTTCCTCCATCTCGGAACTTGGTTCTAGTTCCCCCCGTCTCGGAACAAGAACGGTCGCCCAACAGGGTACGAGCGACCATCAGCCTCTTCTCTCGAAATCGGCGTGCGTCGACGGCTTTCTTCAGACTATGTCGCTCATCGGTCAATGACCAAAGGGTTTATTTTCAATACCTCCTTAAGGATGTTTTGGTTCAAGAACGTGCCTCACCTGCCAGACGACTTTCTCCCCGTTTGAATTGGTGGTGTAAGTAGTTCCGACGATGGCGGCGCGCTCGGCGGCCGTGCTCCCGCCGCCGCCTATCTGAGAGCTGGAGGTGTTGGTTCCGCTACTAGTAATAGTGTCCTTGGATTCCGCCATTGTGTGTATCTGACGAGCGCTATGTGTGGTGTGGTGTCTGTGTTTTGGTTGACCCCCCACATACTTATACTGCGAGGAATCCTATACGGCCATGTGCGGCAATGCATCACCGGGGTGTTGACCTGCCTCCTCTTTTCTACTTGGCTCTTCTCAGCTCTCAGTAGTAATAGTAGAGCTCATTTGGCACGTATGCGTGAAAGGAATCATTCCACTTCGACGCCAGCACTTTCGACGGATACTGGGCCGCGACAAAAGACCGTGAGGTGAGATCAGAAGAGCAAGCAGTAGTAGTCACCAGAGCACCACCGACTGTGCGTTTGAAGATTGATGTCTACTCACCACTCCCTTAGTACGCCTCTCAGCCACAGTGCACAGCAGTATTTGCTCCTCCACGGTGGAAGGTAGACAGTCTCAAAAGATATAGAAAGAGGTGCGCCAAATTCATGCAGGATCACTGCTCCAAAATGATCTCGAGTCAAGTGGGTGTTTCTATGCATGCATGGGTTGGAGTAGGTGTATTTCAGTGGTGACGTGTGGCAGAACTTATATGCAGTGTTTGCATGCGTGCATATGCATTGGATATAATGCAGTGGCTATTGAGTGTCCAATGCATCAAAAAGAAGAGGGGTGTCTGGCGGGCGAGGCCAGACTGGAAGATGCAATATTATGAGCTCCGCCGGCGGCAGCTGCTGACTTTCATGGGAATCGAACACAGGACAGGCGCTGTCTGTTGCTCCGTTTTCTTCTTACTAATCAACGATGCTACGGTCTGCGGCACTTGGGCTAAGCCCGTTAGAATTTATGTTTCTGGCGCGGCCATATTTTGTGTGTGTGTGTGTGTGTGTGTGTGTGTGTGTGTGTGTGTGTGTGCCTTGCAATCCCTGAGAAGCCAAATAGCAGCCGTTGTCCATCCACCTGGGTAGAGTACATACCTTGAACGCACACCATATCATGGCATCTATGCAGCATGTGCGTAACATCCACGGTGCATGATACCGATTACCTGTACAGCATGGACGATACTGCGTGAACTTTGTGTCACCCGACAAAGGCAAAGAAGCCCAAGGCGGGTTCTATTCCCTTCACATACTTCGGCGCCGGCTACTTCTGTCTACAGAATACACTGGACACACTGTATGCATCTCAGACAATCACAGGTATAAACGCTTCATGTGAACCTATCTAAGCCTGTAGATACGGGCCGGATCGCTGGAACAGTAATATTACAACTGTATTGGGGCCAAAGGATGGCCGAGGCAGCGCCCCAACACGTGCCCCCTCACCCTCGCAACCATCGCGTCAGCCCACCCCCCACTAGTCATACACCGCAATTCACATCCTCTCTCTTTCAACTCCTTCTCTTGTCCAACATATACCCAGCATCTACGCATACTTTGTGGATACTGTATACACGCTACTGTGTCTACTCCGCCGCTCTTCCCCCCAGCTCCCCATTCCCGTCGGGGGTGCCAACACACCTCGTGACTACATTCTCCCTGTCGAAACACAACGTTTCAGCCCGCTGTTTTGACGTACTCAGCATCGTAAAAGTGAGTTTCCCTCAATCCCCGACCCCATCCCATAAACTTCGGTGGTGCACACAGCCTTGAGGCTAACGCGAACGCAGCTGTACAGAACAACAACCAGCTAGCTAGGTAAAGGCAACTGTCTGCAATGGTGCTCTCGGATACCGCCACAGCCACAAGCACCCCCATCTCCCCCAGCATCCCGAACCCCCTGGAGGATCTATTCACTCGAGAGGATTCCCCATTTTACCGTCCTGCCTTTCAGGGCCTGATCCGACATCGACTCTCCCAACTTCTAGAATGGGCATGTCCCGAAGGAAGCAGCATCGTCTCTGAGCCCATCGTCTCGGAAGCCGCCTCGGAGGCCTACATCATGAAAAGCCTTCCTCCGAGCCAGCAAACACAAACGAAAACTGCGTTCAAGGTGAGTCATTGATTCCAACGCAACCCGCCGACTTCAACTGACGAGTGGAAAGCCCCAGAACACAACGAGCTGGGCTTCAATGGAGGTGGTTGACAGGCTGTTGGGAAAGGACGAGAGTACCCGTCAAGAGATCTGGGAAGCTGTCAGCGATTGCTACGACATTGACCGCCACTTGTGAGTGCTATTCCAAACTGTTATACACCGCCCACGCAGAGCTGTATCTTACACAAACTCGCATTCATTTCAGGCTCGATTTGGTTCTTACTACCGACGTGATGGTCGGCGGAGGATCGCGCAAATGGCTCATGGCTATGGGCCAGTTCTGGATGCGGGACCCGCGTTACGTTCTTGACCAGTAAGCCTTTGTCATTGTCGCCACCGCAAGTCGCGTTGGAAGAACCATAACTAACAATAGTTGTACACAACTCTCAGGCTCGCCGAACTCACTGCGATTCTCGTCCCTCCTCCGTCCCTCGCTGCGAGTGAAGCAGAATCGCCCGATTCGCATGACAAAGATAGACTGAGAAGGCTCAAAGCGTGAGTCCTTGTCTCTATGGCGCATATAATGTGCAAGTAGGCTGACCCACAAGTCACAATAATCACAGACTCATCGATTTCGTCGGGTACATCTGGCTAGGCCAACATTGCCAGGCGTTTCAGAGGAGGCCCGTCAGGGTAACCAGTGTGACTGCGCCCACTGCATACGGTAAGTCGGGTCCTTCTCCATCAGACAGATCGACACAACATATCAGCAGCTGACTTGCATTGTCGATCAGGGCTCCAGACTCAGTTGCGGACCAACTTTGCCAACTGCATCGAAGGCGAGGGTCGACGTCCCTTCTTCATCCTGCTCTACCTCAAGGCCTCTGAGCTCCTTTTCAACATCTTCCAGAAAGATTTGGGGTACGCTGCCGGGCACGAAGATTGGGTTCAAGCTCACTCCGCAGAGGATCCATCTTCGTCGCCTCACCTCTCATCCATCTCGCCTTTGTCTCATGTCATCGGGGCTGGAGTCCGAAGCGACTACTTGCTCTCATTCGACGCAGCACTTTCTACTCTTCTCTATCCGGAGGCGAAGCTTGTGGACGATGCGCTGGCACGATTGGGAGAAGATAGAGACAGGTTAAGCGAGTATAGGGCACTTTTGGGGCGAGAGTAGTAGGGATGTAGGAGGTGGTAGGCCCATGTAGCCGGGGGAGCATAGAATAAGGTCGTTAGGTGTGTAGAGCTAGTATAACAATAAGTAGATCCAACTGGCGTGTCGCCTTTGATGTCTTCGAGGCATCGGCTGTTGACGCCCAGGAGATGCATGACATTATCCCTTCAAGTTATCACCATTCACACAAGAAGTACGTACCCCGTCAACTTCAAAAGGAAGTACATTCCAACGACCCAAAGAAGCTTGTATTTGAGTCGTCGCTAGTTCAGCCGCAAAGGAGCCATGTGCTTGCACAACTACACATGGGCTCCCGCCACCCGTGAATCACCCAAGCCATTCATCCATTACCAGCCAGCCCCTTACCAGCTCTCGCCATAAAAGGTGGTGTTGCAAGAGCCGCATTGTCTTACCTATCCTCACATTACCCGGTTGCCATACGATCTCTCAAAAAAGGGGCTCCCTCACGCAACACAGTAAACCTCGCGACATCTGTCACCCATAACTGTAATTGGCCATTGAATCACCCCCGTGTGCACTGCCGTGTGGCACACCAACCGCAGCGCCGTGCTTCTAATTAAAAAATGTCAGAGAACGGTGGTCAAGAAAGCTCATTTCAGGCCTATGACAATTCTATCCAAATCCTCGAGTCTTATCGCCGGGGTACATACAGTAAGTCTCGAGTATGACAATAATGACCATCTGCCGTGTTCGACGGTGACCTGTTGCGTTGTCTGTGGATTGCTCCTCTCTGTATATTCCCCAAGTGGTTAATGAGGAGTAGTGGTGATTCTGATTGACACTCTCCTCTAGTTGAAATATGCTACGTTGATCTAAGCTGACCACCCGCATGTGCCAAACCATCAGATACAACTAGCGCAGTAAACCTACCTACCTATGCGCCCACCGGCTCCGAAGAGCCAGACAACGATTCACATAGGATTCCACGCAAAGAGAGGAGAGCTGCTGCTCGGGCTGCTTTCCGACAGAGAGTGACAGATCTTTCCACAGCCACCTCCGATGGAGAGGCTCGAAGTCTGTTTGATCAGGACTCTGAACAACTGTGGAGATATCTCGACAACGAGTATGGGACAGCTAATGTCGAGTGGAGACTGGTTCAATCAGAAGCCCGACGACTGAAAAAGCTTCTTACCAGTCGACTGAAACCAATCATTGAGGACAGCTGTGGTGGACAGCCAGTCGACTTTGACGATAATGCACCAACAGATTTTTCATCGCAAACGCACATCACAGCCTATCAATCAGGGCAAAGCTCCATGGCACCGGCTATCAACTACCCTACTGAACTCCCAAGCGGCTTATTCACTCCTCAAGAGACGGAGAATATGCAACAGGGCTCTACATGGGTTGTCAACGACGCAGACGGCGGACAACAGCAGCAGGTTGCTCAGTATCTTCAGCATCGCCCAGTCGAGGCGATGTCCTCGGTAAATCCGGGCATGGAAACATTCAATTCGTGGGATCCTGCCCCCGGCCAGGTCAGCGAAGGTGACCAGATGCCATGGCTGAGTGAGTCTGAACAACACTCAGGGTATCATGTACTCACAACAGAGGATCTGTTGGCCGTCGGCCTTCTTGACGAGACCACCCCTTTCGACCCGCTTTCCTTTGCCGACAGTAGTCAGTGGTGGCTGTATGGCCCCAGTGGCCAGCGGAGTAATGATACGGTATCTTCATACGGTCCGGAGGGTCAACGGCCGGCAGAAAACAACCCCTAGTGAAGATCTGGTGGGCTGTCACAACGGTTTGGCGATTGACAGTATATTCGTTTTGCACCATTGTTTACGTAGCTCTGGATGGATAAATGACCCAATCTTTGAGGGATGATACAACCACAGACTTCAACCATGCCATGACTATACTGTTTCATCACGACAATTGTGGCCCGGAGATGTCAACGATCGGCGTACCCTCTGGCGGTAATGTGATACCAATAGCACGGTTGGCAGGAAAGTAGAGCCAGCTCGCTTAGGGGCCCCTCAACTAACGACGGATGCTCAGATCAAAAGAGGGGTGACTTTACAAGAAAGCTGCCTTTATAATCGGACAAAGGGCTGCTACAAACCATTGAGTGTTCGAAGCAAGCACTGGATTTACAAGATATCATTACCAAGGAAGAATTGAGCAAGTCCGAGAGAGTCTTATATCATCTGCTCACCAGCGTCAGCAATTACAGCCTTCAGCGTTTGCATTGCAACTACTACACATTTACGCTCTTCAACACACCCTACTAAAAGAGACAGAGCCATGTCTGGCGAAAGAGAAGAGCCATCCACTAACAATGAAGGCAGCAGCCTCGACGTGCCATATTTCACAGACGGCGACGGACATCTTCTTTATCTTTTTCGGCAACGCAAGTACGGTGAGTCTTGCTTTGAAAGCCAACCAGAGAGATCGATCGGGTC
This sequence comes from Cryptococcus sp. DSM 104549, assembly GCA_036427605.1. Taxonomy (NCBI): domain Eukaryota; kingdom Fungi; phylum Basidiomycota; class Tremellomycetes; order Tremellales; family Cryptococcaceae; genus Cryptococcus; species Cryptococcus jaspeensis. The sequence continues at coordinate 2,976,940 of CP144046.1, forward strand.
AGCCGCGGCGTCTCATGTGCAGAATTTTTACGACTGCTACTGCTGAGCATCTTTCTTCTTGTCTTCACCGATACGATAAAATGACTGACTTTTGTGAGACGATCAGGGCCAGATCAGCCCCAAAGTCTTCCACAATATGCACCTACCAGTACCAAACGGCGGAAAGCACTTATCCGCAACAACGGAGAAAGCGGCGGATGACAAGGAATGATACACAGGGACGTTCGTCAAATGCGTGCTCTCCTTCTGCCATCACCGCTTTCAGCCGAGGACTGGAACGCATGGCAGCAGAGCTATTTCAAGACCAGGCTAGCTGTCTGGAGAACGCAACCGATGAAGACCTGAGATTGTTCATGAGCACACATTATCAAGGGGCGATGGTGTCCGATACTGTCATCAGCAATCGTATACCTGTGTTCAAATCGTCTGTCAAAAAGCGACTGGTCAATATCGGCTACCTGAAGCAGCATGGGTATATAAGAGAGACAGGGACCGGAGGTACTTCGAGTGCAGCAGCTCTTCCAGCCTCCTCCAGCGCTCTGTCCGCCAATGTAAGTAGTGGCGCTCAGCAACCAGAGAACTTCGACTTCGCCTCTTGGCACACAGACGACGCTTCCTTCGCTGTCGAAACATAGGAGCATCCTTCGCGATTTAGCATAGACCTCAGCTTAGCGGGGGGAGGTGATCCATCTGGTTGGGCTAACAGCTACTACTCGTACGTCGACCCGCAATCGAACAGTGAAGTCTTGCAGTTCAACGATCCTCAAACTGGCGACTTTGTGTACCCGCCGCAAGAGGAGAATCCCGACGACGTCCGCCGCCCCTCCGTGGAGAATCAGCTGGGGCTTGATGCCGAAGGATTGGAACAGCTTGATTGGGAGATAGATCAGATCAATCAGTCATGGGAAATAGCTCGCAGTAATCTCAACCAGTAGAATAGGCAAAGAGTAGTCTAGTGATAGACAGTAAAGTAGACTGACGATTGATCTGATAAGATTGTGGCGGTCGAGATCGGATATGGCCGACGGCCGAGACGACGCTCGCACGCCATATTCAGCATCGATGTCGAGATCACATCATCAGCCTTGCTTCACATGCATTGATGCATGGCCTCTGGTTCACATACACATACTCGGGTCGAACTCGGGTCGAATCGATTCAACCCGAGTACGTACAAGCACGAGTATATATGAGCAGACATGCTGCTCTCTCGCCTCCCCCATCAGCGTTCACAACTCTCCTCAACCCACACATCTGCTCACCATGACCGCCGTCCAGTCCCCCGTCTCTGCGCTCCACGACAACTTCAAGGCTCTTGACATCAACAATGCTTCGGCTGGCACCAAGAAGACCAACCTGGTGAAACGCCTGCTGAATGAGGAGGAGAAGAAGGTATGGTGACTCAGCGGTCTTCAGACGACAGATGGACATGCTGACTGTTCGCTCAGGCCAAGATCTTCGAGACCTCGTATGAGCCCTCCCTCGAGTGGTGGACCGCCAACCAGGCAGCTTACACCAAGCCTGCTAACGACCCCTTGCCGGAGGGGTTCCCCGAGCTTGCTGACACACCCAGCTTGTGGGACGGTCGCACTTTGATCAACGAGCGTAAGTTCAGGTGTGGGAAGGTCGAAGATAGCTGGTCTGACGTGTCACCTGCCCGTCTAACAGCCGAGAGGTGGCTGTACCGCTTCACTCCCGAGGACATCAAGCTCATCGACGCCGCCTACGACCACTTCACCTCCCTCTCCATCTCCAACAATGACATCAGCCGCGCCAACTTCCCCATCCCTGCCGACTCGGGCCTGTACAAGGCTCTCGAGAAGGCGTCCCAGGAGATCAAGACCGGTCTCGGTCTGAGGGTCTTGAGGGGTTTGCCGGTGGATGATTGGAAGAGGGAGAAGCAGATCACGATCTTTGCGGGGATCTCGGAGTATGTGGGGTCGAGGAGGATCAAGCAGGGGGTCCAGAACATCGTGCATCTCAGGTGAGTCATCTGGCATCCTGGCATCTCGAGTCGTAGATGTGAACTAATCTTGAGGCCCGAGTAGGGACATCACGAACCTCGATGCGGACAAGCGTCCTGCTATCACTGTCAAGGGCCAGACCAGCGGCAACCAGGGTGGGTGCCCCTCTCACATCCCCTCCACTCCCATCGCTTATGCTGACAGAGTTGCACAGTCTTCCACAACGACGGAAGCACCGGCATTGTCGGCCTCATCACCCTCGGTGTCGCCGAGACCGGCGGCCTCTCGCAGCTCTCGTCGGTCGCCCGCACGTACAACGAGCTGGCCTCTACTCGCCGCGACATCGTGAGGGAGCTCGCCAAGGGTGACTGGGTGACTAAACAGTACCCCGATGGTGAGCTGAAGATCGTTGTTTGTCAGCCGTATAGCAGCTGACAAATCCCGTCCACCAGGCAAGCCACTTTTCTTCGCTGTGGGCGACAAGGAGGTCATCTCGTCGTACTCCCGCCGCCCCTTCTTCGGGTTCTACGAGGCCGACGCCGATGTGCAGCCGCTGTCTCGGGAGAAGCACCTCGCTCTCGACGCTGTTCACTTTACGGCCGAGAAGTTCAGCTTGGACTTGGACCTGCAGAAGGGCGACTTGGAGTTCTTTAACAACTTGACGGTGTTCCACGGTGAGTGGCCCTGCGCGTCGCCTTTCAAGTGAAGAGTTCCGCTGACGCGTGGTCGTTTCACTACCAGCCCGCACGTCGTCAGAGGACTCCGACAAGAACCAGCGCCACCTCATACGCATCTGGCACGAGAACCTCGACCAGGCCCTCCCTGCCGATCTCAAGGAGCTCTATGCTGGTCTGAACAGCGGCGTGGCTCACGCTTGGCCTCTTGAGGCGTGGGACTCCTCGGACCCGTACAACCTCTTCAAGGCTGTGGGCAAGGACGGGAAGGAGAAGGAGGAGGACAACGGGGTGTACTGAGTGTATTGAATGGCATTCCAGCAGCGTTGTAGTCTAATGTTGATAAAAAGAAGAATTGCAGTATCATAGTTGGTATGAAACCTTTGACCTCTCTCTGCCGTCGTCCGGCGGTATGAGGCTGTTACTCGCTGCTGACAGCATACTCCTCAGGCCTTGCATGCACTAGAACGTGAGGGCTGCTTTTGGGTTCCATACAAACACCTGCAGCGCCCCATGCGGTGGCTGGAAGTGATGGCTAGTCTGTGCGGCCACGTTGCAGATCACCTGGCCTCGCAGCGCACGGACCTCCGTGTTTCGGCGGGGCGCAGTATACAAGAAGGAGGGGGCAGATGACATCCCATCTTGCATCTTGTAATCCACAACGTACATAAACAACCCATAGCAGTATTCCACTCACAGTGACCTGTTGCGCCCTCTTGACACCAGCAGCCATGCCCCCTGCCCCTTCTCACCGCTTCCCCAGAGCCGCCCGTACTACCCGCCGCACAGTATCCCACACACCCAGTACAACCTCAGCCTCCTCCTCCCCTTACGCCGAGACTGCTCGCCTCACTAGGAGCACCTCCGAGACCGCCACCCCTTCCTCCTCTCTCACTACCACCACCGCGACACAGACCTTCGACCCCGCCATCTACCGCGAGCTTGGCGGCCTTCAATGCCCCGACACGACCCCCTGGGTAGGCGGCTACCCCCTTGCCTATATCGACCAACTCCCCGTCCCCCAAGGGACTGACCCAAAGCAAAAAGCGCACACCAGGCCGAGCGTCAACCCATGGGACTATCTCTTGGAAGTCGACCATCCGAAGGGCCAGGTCCTCCACGCGCCAGAAGGGTGGACAGGAGAGCGCGTCAGCAGGAATGTGATGACGAGAGAGAACCAGCAGTTGCTGGAGGCGCTGTGGAGTGTGGATATGGGGATGCCGATGGTGGAGAGGCAGCGGGCGGGCGCGTGGATGGGGATGAGGACGAGGTACATCACGAACTGGGTGAGTCTCGTCACTGATCTTGCGTGTGACCTACTCGCTGACGAGATCGTCCTGCACTCTCCACATGGTCAGTTCCAGAACCGTCGTGCAGCCATCAGCAGGCTCCCAGAGAACGAACAAGGGTCCCCCGCCCACCCACTGTTCAAACCCGCCACGGGCTTCGAGGATCTCGTCTGTCCGACCAAGGCGATGGCCAAGGCCGCTAGGTCAATCGCGAAAGGTCATCTCACCCGAGAGACTTACCTCGCTGGGCTGGCCGCTGCCTCGGCAGGCCTGGGCGCAGAGGATCCTTCGCGCTCCACCCGGCTTCAGAAGCCCCTCGCTCGCCGGGCCTCGTCGAATGCTGCTTCCTCCGTCTCCAAGGACAAGGTCATCTTGAGGATAAAACCTCCCACCAGTCCTACCGACCCCATCCAAGAGCACAGCTCCCCAGCTGCTGGCAAACCATCGCTCAAGCGACCGGCCGAGGATGACGGCGCAACCGACACCCCCCTCCCTCCCACGAAGCGCCCTCGTACGGGCGCTGGCAGCATATCCACTGGATCACCAGTGCAGCTTGCGCAAAGCAAGCCTACCCGACGCACCGCCAACCCCCCGCCCCCCAAACGCGTTCCTCGCGCCCTCACACCGCCCCCGCCCACCTCTCCCATCAACAACGCCCCCACCGCCACACCTCTCGCCATCGCCTCACCCCCGGAAGAGCTCCCCGCGACCCCTACACCAAGGCAGGATGGCGAGCAGAGGGAATACGACGGGATGTGCTCGGCCGTAGCCTTCCCGATCGGAGGAGTGCCGGCGAGGCTGAGAGCAGGAACGACGGAGAGGGACGAAGCTGTGCTGGCGGCCGCGGAGATCTTGATGTCGTTCAAGAGCGTCTTCTGGCGCAGATTGCTGGACACGGAGGGGCGGGAGTCGCAGATGAACAATGGGGAGAAGTGGAATGGGAAGAAGGGAGGGCGAGCTGGGCTTTGATGACGGGGAGCGAGCGCTCTTCGTTGAAGGTTTTGATAGACTTTTGATCGGCTTCGGCCGGTCGGCGATGGGAAGGGCGGGCGGTGGTGTAGGGTGTTTTGTATGGTGGTGGCTTTTCTTTTCTCGTGTATCTTTCCCACTACCTGCACTGAAGATACCGAAGCACTCTGCATAACGTGTGCTGTGCGTGCAGAGAGTCAGAGTATCAATGCCTTCACAGCAATCATCACCTCCAGATATAGCTGCGCAGCCGGCGGCAGCGATGCCGGCTGGCGGCGCTGGGCGCCCCTGAGTGGTTATGACGACAGCAGCGTGTCTTCAAACAGGCAAGGCGACATCCGACAGCACGCACCTCATTGATCAACGTCCTCTTCGAGACACCCCGTAGCTTGCATAAGCACACACAGCCCCACACGCCGACAAGCAAGAACCTGTCCAACCTTAGCAGTCGTCGTATAAAAGGCAAGGATCAACTCTTCCTCGTTCTCCACCTATCTCGGTGAGTCGCGTCTGTATCTGCGACTCGGTCTCTTGCGAGACCGCCTGCATCTTATCGTTCTCTAACCACATCATCGCTAGCAGTACATTCGGTACAGCCACTCAAACTATCTGAGTCTCAAGAGTCATATATACAGCAGCCTCCGCCTACATCATGTCGTTCTTAGGAACACTCTGTACCCTCTGGCAATGGCTGAGCCACCAGATAAACGCTACATTCCATTCCGGCTTCCCCTGGTTCTTTTGGGTGCAGCCGACCTGGAGCGTGGGCGACATTCCTGACCTCACTGGGAAGGTACGTATGATGTCTTACGACTTCCTTGATAAAGGCTCTCAACGTACTTATGCCCCCAGCTAATCATGCTCCTCTTTAACCCCGGTGCTACACACACGTGCAGGTCGCCCTCATCACCGGTGCCAACTCGGGTACAGGCTACGCCACCGCCCTCGCTCTCTACAACGCTGGAGCCACCGTCTACCTCGCATGTCGGAGTCTCAAGAGGGCCGAAGAGGCCGCGGACGATATCCGTAAAGGCGGAGATAGGGGGGTGTGGGGCACGCGGTTCCCTGATAAGGAGCTGGACGGGGCTGGGGGGAAGAGGAAGGGGAAGGTGGAGGTGATTCAGCTGGATTTGACGGATTTGGGGAGTGTGGAGAAGTGTGCGGAGGAGTTCCAGGAGTGAGTTGTGGCATGTTTGGGCTGACGAGAGGGTGGAGAGCTGATGAGGCGATGGGTAGACGCGAGAAGCGGCTGGATCTCCTGTTCGCTAATGCGGGTATTATGGCTACGTGAGCTATATCTCATTGTCCTCCCTCTGCGGAGATTCAGAAGCTGACTTTCCATCTGTCTCAGTCCTGAGGGTCTCCACACCAAGCAAGGCTACACCCTCCAGTTCGGCACCAACGTATGTCTCCGCAGTTCTCTTTGTCGATCTGAGCCTCGTCCTGACATCCAGCCCCGTACAGGTCCTCGGCCACCACTACCTCATCAACTCCCTCCTCCCTCTCCTCCTCTCCCGACCCCCCAGCGACCCCGCCCGAGTCATCCTCACCTCTTCCGCCGGACACGCCCTTGCCCCCAAGGGCGGGATCAACTACGCTTCGGTCGTACGCGACCCTTCGGATCCGCCTGCGTTGACTCCTGGGTCAAAGGAGAAGCCTGTGCGCGGGAAGAATGAGCTGGATAAGTGGACCGAGTATGGGCAGAGCAAGTGGGGGAATGTGGCGCTGGCGAAGTGGCTTTGGGCGCACTATGGCAGGCAGGGGAGGATCATTGCAACGGCGGTGCACCCTGGTGAGTGGAGATGGCAGCTTATGGTAGCTGGGAGTTGACGGCAGAGCTGACTGAATGTGATAGGCTTGGTGGCTACCAACCTCGCTAGCCACTTCTCACTCAGCGGCCTCGTCTTTGGCTCTGCTCCCTGGCTCCGCGTACGTCAACTCAACTTCCTTTCTTCGCCCCAAAGCGAGTAGCCGAGCTGACTCATCGTATCTCACAGCACCTCATCACCCGTGACCCATCTGTCGGGGCTATCAACCAGATCTACGCCGGCACAGTCTCTTTGCCCGAGGCGTGGTACCTCAACGGCGAGTACGTTGTGCCGTTCAACACCATCGGGGTCGCCCGGCCGGACCTGAACGACATTGGGAAGGCAAATGAGCTGTGGGACTGGTGTACTGAGCAGGAGAAGAAGTTTGCGTAGGCAGCCAAATGGGGAGGAATTAAAAGTCATATGCATGTTATGAGTGAGCGTCTACCACCTCCTTGATGCGCTCTGCCAGAACGCTATATACCTCGGCTGCCTTGTCCAGATCCTCTTTCGTGCTCTCGTCGCGGATATGAGCTGTGTAGGCAGTCAGTCAGGTGCTGTATGCTCTACTGATCTAGGATTGGTCGGCATACCTTCGGGAATCTGGAGAGTGAATGAAGGGGCGTAGGCCTCAAAGTCCTCATGATGGGGGATGGGCGTGTCCTCTTCGAACTCCCTGTCCAGCTATCGCCGGCGCAGGCGATGGTTAGAGCTATATCTGGGCATTCTAGACACAAACACAGCTCACCAGGACGCCCATGACCTCCGCCCAAGCTCTCGCTGCATTCTCGTGCCTATACCCACCCCCACCCGTCACACACACCTTCGCTCCCCACCCACGAACCTGCTGGACACACCACTTCATCCCACCTTCCCCCTCCACACTCCAGTTGCCATACTGCCCCACCCGATCTCCGGGGAGCCCGTCCGTTCCGAGTTGGAGGACAACATAGTCTGGGCGCCAGGCGTCTGCGATGGGCTGGATGCAGCGGGTGAAGATGTTGTGATAGGTGGGGTTGGAGGGGTAGGCAGCGAGTGGGAGGGATAAGGAGAAGGGAGATGGGGTGTCGCTCGGAGGTAGGAGGGAGGCGGGAGTTGGTGGGGGGAAGAAGATTGGGGAAGAGTGATGTACCGAGAGAGTGAGGACGGTGGGTGGTCTGGGCGGGACGGTGCCATCCGGAAGGGCGTTGGGATATGTCGTAGGCGAGTGGAAGGCGGCAGACACCCCGTCAGAGTAGTGCAAGTCAAGGTCGAGGTACATGACCCTTGGCGCACGCGTCTTGGGCCGCCGCACTCCCTCTTCCTGAGGTAGACTGACCCTCCCCTCCCGTCCAAGGAGGAGACACCCCAGCACCAGATCATTCACATAGCAAAACCCACCAGCCTCCTTCCGCTTGGCGTGGTGCCGTCCGCCGTCCCAGCAGACCGCCCAGTCTGCCTCGTCCCGCGCCAGGAGGCGGCACGCGGTGGACGTGGCGCTGACTACGAGGGTGATGTATCGTGGGAGGGAGGCGAAGATAGGGTTGTCGTGCGAGAGGTTGTATGGGTCGGTTCTGGGAATCTTTCGGGGTCGGGGTGATGACTCGGAAGAGGGAGAGGATGGAGGGGATTGGGGTGAAGGAGGGTGTGTTGGGTCAGAGGGAGAATCGTTTGATCTCGTAGCCAGAAGGTGCTCTGTGGATGGGGTGTTGTTTAGTGCTGTGCATATATTGATAGTCAAGTGCGGAGCGACAGCACTCACCGACGTAGGTTTTGTCGTGATACCTCACCAGGCAGGCTTTGGTCCCCAAGGTCTCGTCCGGGCGCACCACTCTGGCCCGCCAAAGCCCAGGCTCTTGCTCGTGGTCGTCTGGATGAGATGTATTCCCATCTTCGCCATTAACCTCCCCGCTCTCCCGAGCCTTGCCATTAGCTCCCCCATTTGCTGGACGCTCCTGGCCTCCCTCCTCCTGTCCCTCCATTGCCGGCTTCTCCACAGATCCCTCCGCTCCGTCCGCCTCTCGTTCCTCTTCATCCCTCTCCTTCTCCTTCTCCTCGCCGCCTTCTTCACTTCCCGAAGCTTCAGCGCTTGCCTCCTCCTCAGCAAGGTACTCTGTGAAGTCCAACAGCTTCAGCGACTGGATCAAGCCGTGGACCATGCTTGACCGCCCGACGTTTGAAGGGAGGTCATCGGAGACATGCTGGAGCTCGGGGGACCAGATATAGGCGACTCGCTGTTGAGATTGGGATGCACCTCTTGTGGTGGGCGGCATTGCAAGCCGGACACTGATGTTTGAGGGTCCGGGAGGCACAAGGAGAACGAGCGAAGATTCACAGCTCGTCGTGGTGCTCAAACATCGAATTCAAACGCGTCGGCGCGTTCGGCGCGTGGAGTAGCGCTACTTAGAGGTGCTCCTACTGGTGGAGGAAGAACATAACGAATAGGAGACGGCGAAGGCAAGCTGAATAGCTGTGTGCTTGCTAAGCATACATGCTGCTAAGATAGAAGCGGCCCAATAGAGCAAGGACCAAGGTTCCAAAGATATCCATACAAAATTTGAAAGAAGACACGACAACTACTAGTGGACCACCGTACAACGACAACCACTTCCGACCAAGCTCAGTACTGGACACATTCCCACAGGACCATTACACTTAAGCGGGGAGCACAATCTTGACGCCCAAGTACTCCCTCTCGATGTGCTTGACACCGTTGACGTAAAAGATCCTGTCGTTGGGAGCGGGGTCCGTGGAGTGGTGAGAGTCGGCGATCTGCACCTCGCGCCACTCCCTGTTGGTGGGAATCTGTAGGGATGAGATCGCATTGGTCAGCGCCACGACAGGATAAAGTTGAAGCCGTGACCAAGAGATACGTACAGGAACACCCTTCTCACGGAGCCTCTTGAACTCGCGGTAGGCACCTTGCGAGTCGATGCAGCCCTCACGCTTGAGGAGAGGAGACTCTGCAACATCCACATGATGTCAGCACCCTTCACAGATCATCAGGGTATACGAGGGACTTACCATAAGCGGGCTCCATGCGGAGGTCACCCTCAGACGCCTGGAAGAGAACGATGGACAGTCGCTCGTCGTTGCGCTGGTCCTCAGGAGGGTCGACGACACGGTGACGGGTCGCTCGGAAGTGACCACCAGAGACGACTGTATGATGACCCGTCAGCTACCGTTCAAAATAGCGCTAAGAGATGCGACACTCACGCTCAAGAGTCTCGCCGATGTTGATGACCAGAGCACCGGGGTTGTACTTGACATAGCGCCACTTCTCGTCGCGGCCCCAGATCTGGAGGGAAGAGATGGGGACGGAGAAGAGCATGGTGGTGGTCCCGTAGTCGCAGTGGCTATACAGCAACCCTATCAGCACAACATTCTTGCCTGTGGAGACCAGTAAAAAGCAGCTCACCCGTTCATCCTAGAGCCCTTGGCGCGCTCCGAAAGCTCAGCGTCGGCGGGGTAGTAAATAGCCTGGCGGAAGTACCCCTGGCCGACGGGGCTGTTCTTGGACTGGACGCGGTCCCAGAGGTAGTCGTCGTCGAGCTCGAGCACCTTGGAGAGGAGCTTGAGGAGACGCTTGTTGACGGAGAAGGTGAGGTAGTTGCAGAAGGCAACGATCTCGTCCCAGAAGGGGTGCATGACGGTCGGGACGCGGTCGAGGGCCTCGAACTGGGGGGCGTAGTAGTTGAAGTGCTCGATGCCGTCGGGAGCACCCTTCTCGGTCTGTAGGGGTGATAGTCAGCACTAGTGATGAGGTAGTGGTCGATGCTGTATGTTAGACTCACCTTCCACCCGTACTGGGGCTTCCACCCGGCAAAGGTCCCGTTGCCATCGGGGTTCCAGTGCAGCCTCTTCTTGTCCTCCTCGCTGATGTTGCGGTGGAGGTACTGGGCGATGTCGAACTGCCTGTGGAGCTAAGCAAGAGGGTCAGCTAAGTGCTCCGGCAGACTGGCGAGGCGGTCTTAGATTAGCTGCTTACCTGCTCGTAAGACACACCGTAGTCGGTGAGGAAGATGAACCCGTCATCCTTGATAGCGCCACGGCAAGTGTCGACAAGCTTCTGGACAACGGCGGGGTCGGGGCTGTCGAGGAGCGAGAGCTCGATGGTCCTCAGCTGAGCCCAGTCGATGTCTTGCTTGGTGGTAGGGGGAGGGACCCAAGCCGGGACGAAGGGCTTGCCGGGAAGGTCGGCGGCGGGGGGGTCAAAGGGAGCGGCCATTGTTGTCAAGTATGTGGTGGATATGGGTGGTGATCTGGTGGGGGGGAAGTTGTTGGAGTTGTCTGTGAGAGGCCGGAGACGCCATGGCAGTGGGCCTTTATATGCTTGAGCCTGGGGTGCTCCGCTGCCCCAAGAGGGGAGCTCGGACAGCTTGCTTCAGAGATCATCTTGTTCTCGGGACGACAGTCAATGGACGAAGCTGGATACTCGCGCCGAGAAGACATGAGCTAGTCGGGAAGCTCGGGAACTTGGTTGACGCGTCTCGGCTTTAAGGGGTTGCTCGCTATCGGGGAAGCAGCCAACGGCGTATCATATCTCCATCCCGAGGCATCCGAGATCCGAGTTCCCGAGTGCTGCATGTATGAGCGCTGGGTGACCATCTAGCCTCGTGCATGTAGCATGCACTGTCACGAGCTGAGGGGTACTTAATGGGGGAGCAGCTCGTCTCAGAGCTGAACCCCCACCACCAAGTAAAACAACAGCCAATCCCTCCACCACCAAGTCACATCGCATAGCCACTTCACCTCACATCACACCCAAGCCTCACCACTTCCACAACAATGTCCAAGCAAGTCATCAGCAGCGAGAAGTACCCTCTCAAGCCCCACAACTGTGAGTACCTAACCTCGCCCAGCTTCACTCTGGCCGCCTACATGCGCTGACTTGATCCCTTCCCAGCCCCCGCCGTCAAGGTCCCTGGCCTCATCTTCGCCTCTGGTCAGGTTGGCACCGGTGACATCGAGACCGCTACTGTAGGTTCTCTACCTTCTCCTATATCAGCATTCTTGGCAAGAGACATCCGCTGACTTGTACTTGCCCGAGCAGAAGCAGTCCGTTGCCGCCCTCAAGGACGTCCTCGAGCTCGCCGGCTCCTCCCTCGAGAAGGTCGTCAAGCTCAACATCTACCTCGCCGACATGGACGACATGATCGCCATGAACGACGTCATTGTTCCCGTGAGTCCTTACCTTCTACTCCCTCTCCCAATCTCCAATGATCCTTGCACTTGATGTTGACTATTCTTCTCCACCAGCTTCTCCCCGAGGGCCCCAAGCCTGCCCGTACCTGCATCCAGGCCGGCAAGCTCCCCGGCGGTCCCACCGCCCGTATTGAGATTGAGGCTATCGCCCAGGTGTAGGAGGTGTTATCGGGTGCATAGAAGCTGGATAAGAGCATGAAGTCATAACAGTACAATGTTGGTCGCCGGGCATGAGCTGATGGTTCGTGTTGCCCGTCGTTGGCGTCGTCGAAGGTCGCTGGAGAGTACAGTGATGAGCCGTTTCAGTCAAATTATTGAGCTCTTCGTGGCGACATTCAACGCCGACGCACCGGTAGGAACTAGACGGTGTTTATTGGGGAATCAGAAAGGAAAGATAGAGTACATAGTGCAGAAGATGGGGATCTGAACTTGGCTCGATTCCTCTGTGCGTCTTTACCGTCCGGACATCACAACACTTGTCCGGACATCTGCAGCTCCATTTGATCCCGCTTTAGAACGCCTCCTCTTGCGAGTCTGTCGTCGATGATGATGATGATGGCAGGCAACTCTTTGTCAGTCTACTTCTGTCTCCCATTTTCACTCATCCCAACATGCCTCGCTCCCCTTCCCCTCGCCGCGACAGACAACGCTCTCGCTCCCGTTCTCCTCCTCGACATCCCAAAAAGCCACGCGAGCTCTCCTTTTACAAAAAATCCGCCCCCTCCGGCAACTCTCTCGGCTCCTTCTCGAACCGCCGAGACCCGCTTGATGAACCATCCGCCAAAGAACGCGCTGAGCGACGTGAGCGTGGGGAAGTGCCGGCTAGATTTGGTGGGACGCGTGAGCAGGGTGTGAGGAATACGATGGGGAACGCCAGCGGAGCGGTGGCAGCGGGGGTGGGGAGCTTCAAGCGGGGCGGGGATCCGCTGGACCGGATGGGCGTAAGGGGCGAGAGGGACGAGTACAGGTCGGATGATAGGAGGGACGGCTATCGCCGAGATGATCGGGATAGACGAGACAGAGGGCGAGATGATGATTATAGGCGGGACCGTGACCGCCGGGATCGTGATAGGGGTGACGGCGAGAGGCGGGGGCATCGTGACCGGGAGAGAGACGAGAGGCGAAGGCCTGATGCTGGGGTGAGGGCTCCCCCGTCCGGACCCAGAGCTTCTCCATTGGGTCCCGCATCGTCTTCCACAGCGGTACCTCCGCAACGCCCCCCTGCGCCTGCAACATCAGCGCCTTCAATGGGGTCGGTACGACTGATCGAGGTCATCGCGAATGATCGCATGGGCCGAAAAGGTGCGTTCATCACCGCTATGTCTCCCAATCCTAGCGCACGTCTGACTGACAAGCTGCGTGGATGCACAGTGCGCGTCAAGTGCCTTCCCACAGATACTGTTGGCGATTTGAAGAGGCTCATCGCGGCGCAGACGGGTACATCTGCCCAGAAGATCCAGCTCAAGAAGTGGTAAGTAGACTGTTCGGTTTGCTGTTCAGGATGTCATTGACGATAACACTTAGGTATACGAACTTCAAAGACCACATTGCACTGCAGGACTATGAAATCAACGATGGAATGGTGAGCAGGAATTTTACTGAGGAAGATGGTCTCTCCATTGACGTCGCCGCTCGCAGAGTCTCGAGATGTATTAGACAGAAGTTGCCACACTGTATGCTACATGGATTGATCTATCGCCCAGTTTCTTCACAGCTTGCCCTTCCCCTCTTGCTCGTCAGGCCCTCCGAAAACCTCCTCATACACGTCCCCAACGATCTCGACAAGGTCACCAGTCACCATGCTCCTCCCCTTCTTCTCGAAGCCGCGCTTGGAGCACGTCCTGTTGAAGGTCGAGGCGCCGTATGCGGCCAAGAGAGGGATGTTCTCCGCGATGGCCTTGTCTTTGGGTGCGGGTTGTCCGACGTGCCTAGGAGTGCGACAGGCGCAGGCGTTAGCTCACGGCTGGGCGATGCGTTTATGATGATGTCGAACTCACTCGTAGCTCCCCCTGACCCATTCGCTCCCCCATGCCAGCAACACGCCCGTGCTCCCACTCAGGATATCGCCCTGACCACCCACTCTCTTCAGCCCACCTTCCACCTCTCCCTCCAAGATGTCCTTCTTCCCATCCGTACCAGCTCCTGCCTTGAGCGCTGGGGGTATCTCAAGCCCGTTCGAGATGATGTCCGACGGGCCCTTCTGGATGATGGTGGGGTTGCCGAGTGCTGCTGCCAGCTTGGGGCAGAGAGTCTCTGGGGAGGAGGACGCGTCGATCTTCATGGTCTCGCAGAGGCGCTTGAACTCCATGACGTTGGGGGTGAGGATGATGCGCGGGACACCAGGCCAGTCCAAGACGACCTTAGGCTCGTTCTAGGAAGTTAAGGTGTCAGATGTCACCAATCTCTTGCAGAGAGAGAGGAATAATGAAAATCTCACCTGGACAAGCCAAAGACCATCTGCGTCGACGACGACGCCCATCTGCTCCATGTCCTTGGCTAGCTCGAATGCGATTCGAGCACATGACTGCATGTGGTCGTCCCGCCCTAGACCGGGGCCAATGATCAAGACATGCTGTCGAGAAAGGGTCAGTGCTCTGGATACCGAGTGGGTCGGGACATACACAGCGACTTACAAGGCGGGACATGATGCCCTTCAACTCCTTTTTGATATCTTCGTGCGACCGCTTGGGGTCCAAGATAGCATGGACAATCAAATCGGGGGAGCTGTGATGCCAGACCCCAACCGTCAGCGGGCCTCTGGACAGCACAACACAAAGAGAGCTCACTAGGTCTTGATAACAGCCCCAGCACTGGGCTCGCAAATCACATGTGCAAGGTCGGCACCAAAGCGCATGGCGCCCATGGCTGAGAAGTAAGGTGCGCCAGAGTAGCTAACAAGATCGTTCAGCTGGAGCCACAGCCAAAAACCTGACAGAGTCGACGGAGAAGCTCACTCTCCGGATCCACCAAGCACCCCGATTCTTCCTATTACGTTGAAATGTCAGTAGAAAGTAACTGGGTATTGTAATGCGTCGCACACAAGAGGGCTCTTCAAAGCTCACCTGCTTGGCCCTTATGGAGCTTGCCGGAGAGTGGAGGGATCATGCTCCTCACGAGAGATATCAGGTGAGCGTGCTGTTTGGAAGCCATGTTTGTGCTATGGATCGAAGGGAAGCCAGATTTGAGGGGGTCCTAGATGCTCTGGCGGCTGGTATACAATAAAAGCTGCGACTTGTTATGGAAAGCAAAACCACCGAAGATGTGCATGCCACCATCTCCATTTATACAAGTGCTCGACCGACGCTCTTCACGACGGAGCCCGATGACGTTGAGAGCCCCGGCGAAGTCCGGACACTTGTGCCTTAGACTTCTGGACTTATAGGACAGCGCTGAATGGCTGGGAGCCTGGGAACCGCCGTCTGTAGAGCACAGTAAGGAGACGGACTACCGATGCACGAACGAAGTCACATCAGTATGGTCCAGCTGGTGATGACTGTAGCTATACACAAAAGACGGTAGCTTGAGTGCTTCGTGAGGCGGAACGACGCTGATATGTCCATGGCCTGAGAGGGCGTGGCAGAACCAGGAGGGGAAGCGCTCGACCCAAAGCAAGTCGATGTGCTGCTTCCGCGGGCAGATACCAATGCAATATCAACCAGCTACTGGTTCTTCTTTGTGAGCAGGGGCATGCACATCCATGAGAGGCGAAAGAGATGCATGCAAATGTTGAATCAAGCGGACTTATCTTCGCGGAGATACTCGGTGTTTGTGCCACATTGGCAGACGATGCCAGGGCCCAGAAGCCATGCCCGCTGTCGCGTCAGTCGTCTCTCGGCCTCCTCCATCTCCAACTGCATCAGCTCATTCACTTGCCTCTTCTTTGCCCCCGACATCTGCACGGCATATAGCGCGTGTGGCAGCAATCCCCCTACAGAGAACGACTACTCACAGCAGAACGCTCGCCCAAAATGGATCTCATCGAGAGTGAGTGCTTCCACCTCCATCCCTTTCCCATCCTCTCCCATGACCGTGCTCCCGGCCTTCCCGGCTC
The DNA here is from genome assembly GCA_036427605.1 of Cryptococcus sp. DSM 104549. Classification (NCBI taxonomy): domain Eukaryota; kingdom Fungi; phylum Basidiomycota; class Tremellomycetes; order Tremellales; family Cryptococcaceae; genus Cryptococcus; species Cryptococcus jaspeensis. The sequence goes on from CP144046.1 coordinate 2,992,879, forward strand.
CCTCGATGCACCCTTTCCTCTACAGATGGTGTCTACTCAATCCATGTTCTAAAGCTGACCTGGTTCCCTCTTACCCGCAGGCCTCGCCAAGCAGGCGCAACAGATCACCATGTACGACGTCAAGTCGTACTATAATCAGGCCAAGAACGCGGTCCTCAATGTCAGCGAGATGGAGGCCAAGGTGCGCGAGGCGACGAATGATGACCCCTGGGGTGCGAGCTCGACCTTGATGCAGCAGATTGCGGATGGGTGAGTGTGGTCTTTGCTATCTGCCAAACGAAGGACGCTGTGCGCAGTGGTGTAAGCAACATGCTTGATCGTAAGAACTTGAGCTGACGCGGATGGTATGCAGGACCCACAACTTGTGAGCAGCTAACCCAGCCCGGGAAACTGCGTACATAGCTCACACCTCAAGTAGTGCCAGCTTCAACGAGATCATGCCCACGATCTACTCTCGCTTCATGGAGTAAGCGACATCTCCCTTGCCCCCGCCCGAGGTCGGCGAACTGACGCTGTATACAGGAAGGAGGCTCGGGAATGGCGTCAAATCTACAAGGTACCTTCGGACAAATGAAGATGTAGACAGTGCGGACTATGCTGACAGCTCTGCAGGCGTTGACTCTCCTCGAGTTCCTTGTGAAGAACGGCTCTGAGCGCGTCGTAGACGACGCCCGGGCGCATGTCTCCACGATCAAGATGCTCCGGAGCTTCCACTACATCGACGAGAAGAGCAAAGACCAGGGTATCAATGGTGAGCTGGGCAAGCCAACAGATAGGTCCTGCAGTCAGCTTACACTAGTGCCCTGTGTATAGTGCGCAACCGTGCATCTGAAATTGCCCTCCTGCTCGGCGACGTCGACAAGATCCGCCAAGAGCGCCGCAAGGCCAAGCAGAACAAGAACAAGTACCAAGGTGCTGGGAATGATGGTGGGATGAGCTTTGTGACTGCGACGGGAAGCAGGTACGGCGGGTTTGGAAGTGACTCGCTCGGAGGCGGCGGTGGTGGTGGGAGTGGCTCGAGGTTTGGCGGTGACTACGATGCCGGAGACGGTCAGTTACATCTCTCCCCTTCATTGGGAGGTGACTGGAAGCTAACCAACTCCCATTCAACGCAGACTACCGCTCCTCATCGCGTGGCTTCAAGGACACGTCGGCTCAGCAGACGCAGTTCGACGAGTACGAGGGTGCGGACGACTTTGACGACCAGCCGCCTCGGCGAACCGCCTCTGTCTCTACGAGGACTAGCTCCAGGGCTGCCGGCGGGTCGTCTGCTCCCCCAAAGCCCGTAGCTAAGGAGGCCAAGAAAGTCGAGAAGCCGAAGGAGGTCAACCTCTTTGACTTTGACGATGACGAGCCCTTGGCGCCGCCTGCTGCTGCTGCTCCTGCTTTGGTCGCCGGAAGTGACGGTGAGTCATGCTTGTTCGTGTATCCTTCTGCATGCACTCTGCTGACGCGACATCATCTAGACGACTTTGATGACTTCCAGCAAGCACCCTCTGCTGCTCCTGCCCCTGCAGCTGCATCAAAGCCCGCCAACGCCAATGTTTTTGACCTTCTCAACTCCGCTCCTTCCTCAGCCCCTCCTCCCTCGCACCAACCCCGCGCGCCGTCCTTATCTTCCCCCGCCTTCTCCCCTCCTCTCTCCACCACCTCCTCCGCCGCGCCCAACTACTCCAGCATGATCTCCCCCCAGCTCGCCAAGCCCAACAACCCCACCCGTCCATCATACACCAACGCGGCGTCCACCTCCACCCCTGCGGCCCTCTCGCCGAAGCCCACTGGCGGGTCCACCTTTGACGACCTCTTTGCGTCTTCCCTCTCGTCCATGGGCGGGCAAGCCAAGTCTACTGGGGCTCAGGCGGGGCAGGCGGGCGGGAAGACGATCAAGGATCTGGAGAAGGAGAAGGCTATGAGCAGCCTCTGGGGTCCGGCGGGTGGGGCCAAACCCCAGGGCCAGACCAAGGGGTCGGCACAGCCTGCTCCGCCTAAGCCTGCCGCTGGGAACAACTTCGATGACCTGCTCATGTAGAGGTTGAGGGTGGTGAGGGAGGTGGGAGTGCATGTGGACGTGTTGTAGACAAAACGATACCCTGCCTTGGAAAGGCTATTCTCATGAAAGCGGAGATATTCTATGGAGCGTGGAACGTAGGTGAACGGGGGACTGTAGCATGCAAGTATACCGTCTGAAACCTGCAAGCATCTCGTACTACATAATCCCCTCAAGAATATCGTGCCACCATAACCGACCAGTACTACTAGAATCCAGCACGTGGCATAGTGACGACAATAATAATGCCGGGGGTGTGTATGGCAGGTCTGCAACACCGATGAAGAAGACCGAGAAGATGACAAGCCTAGCATGAACATGTTGAGAACATGGGGCCGGAGAGCAAAACCAGCATCCAATAATGCGATGCACAAAGTCCGGGTCGGACAACTGTACGGTACCCACTAACTGCTGCCCGTTATAGACGGATGTAGGCGGGCGGTGTCGAATCTCGTGATAATAATAGAGCAGTGATGCATGTTGTTGCTCCGTATTTCAAAGACGATCAGCAGGATATGGCTAATGGTGGAGCATGTAGCTGATCATGATGATGGCGGGGAGCAGGGGGATGTGAGTATAAGCAGCAGTTCCTCTCCTCTAGTGCTGAAGAAGAGGATCCGTCGTCGGCCATGTACGATGATCGATTGCGGCGAGATCATCGCTGCACGGCCGCCGGCATCGGACGGGCATAATGCCTCACTTACTGTCTTCGGGACTACTCTTGAGCATAAGCGTGGCCGACCATTCATAAGATATGTCGTACATAGTGATGGTATTCAAAATACGTGCCGGCGGGGTCCCGCTGCCGTGTATATGATGCCAGGCGCATAAGACGCTAACGCTAGGGGCGGCGGGGTGCTGGTTAACCATAACGTGTGAGTTGTAAACCGACATGCTTGCGTTGCGTGTCCGAGACAGCCGATATACCGCCTGTTCGGCAGGTTCGGCACGATGGAAGTAAACCCAGCTCTGGATGTGCCCTCCATGCAGTTCAACGGCAGGACGAGGCGGCAGACAACAATGATGGCCGACGATGATGATGCGTGCTTCTCCGTGGCCAAGGTATGTATGGACTCGACGACACATAGATCTTCCACGATTAAACCCCCTCGAATCTGGCACGTACTAGTGCGTCCCCGTATAGCATACATGCAGTGCCGTCTTAACATATTTCGGGAGATCTTCGCTTGTCGGGGCGTCTGTCCGTCGTCTTCATCAACCAACAACAACAACGAACACAGCAGCAGCAAGCGACAAGGGGTTTAATGCGCCCTTGCAGCATTCGTGGTCAAAGGCAACAATGATGCCTGCTTTGAGACTCTGAGCACAGCCTTGAAGCCCGTCCCCATAAAGTATCCGAGCATTGAAATCTCAGTGCATATCATCTGTTCATGAGCGACGCAAACGGACGAGCAAGGCGCAGCGCTGCTAGCATAGGGTGAGCCAGTTTGTCACCACTGCCAGCAGCTCCCTTGCCCCCATCGGCCATCGTGCAGGAGCTTTCAAGCGATCATAGAAGAGAGTCCGCTGCCTCTGCCGGTGGCCGGCATCATCATATCAGCTCTGGCAGGGGACGGGCCTCCCTGTATGATCCTGCAGATCATGAGAGGAGTTCACAGCCCCCCTCCGCCCCCACTTTACCTACTAGACGGCCACCTTTTGCACATGCGGGCAGAAATGAAGAGCATCGCTACAGATACTACGTCACCACGAAGAAGACCGATAGCGTCAAGAACGGGCCGCCGATAACATATCTAAAAGCCTCCCTCTGCACGTACCCAACCGGTTCCACCTCAAACGACTCTGGGACAGGATGTCGGCCGGCTGTTAGATAGCGTAAGATTTCGTACCTCTCAACCTCCGACGCTTGCAGAAGGGCTGCGCAGGCCGCCATCCCGATCATCTGACCAGCCTTTTTGACATGTGCATGCATGATTTCCTATCGGACCGTGAAGTATTCCAGATTCGAAGCAGGATGATGTAACGGTATCGGATCCGATGAGGTAAAGTCTATCATATCGGGCGGAGCGTGACAGCGCCTTCCGGCATGGCTAACGACGACCAAAGGATCGACGCGTGGTGTTCTTACGCGTCGATGATGATGGTCTCTTCGGTGGATATCGCGGAGCTGGCAGGTGATGCTCCACTGATTTCAGAGGGGTGCGGACGGATATCACAGCATGGAGCCCTAGTAAGTGGTCACGCTCAAGAGAAGGCTCAGATGACCTTTCTCAACTACTGCTGCCGATCGGGGACTCAGCCCCCTTGCTCGGAGGCTTGGAGGAGCGGTCACTCACCAAGAAGTGGATGTAGCGAGTATCAACCCACATCACTAGCCCGCAGTCCACCTCCGCTATCTTGTCCGTATCTATTCGCGGCATCCGACAGACAACCGTCGAGGCACGTTCTCCTCGTTCAGAGTTACTCCTCATCGTCTTAGTCTTGCCCTAACGATTTAGTGTGATCATTTCCTAACCACCTCCGTGAGCATTGCTGTCCCGTTCACGTCGTGTCTGATGAGACGGAGCATCACGGACATCTTCTTCCTCCTCAAACCTCTCGACTGTTGGAAATGGGGGGCACACGTTGAAATCCCCAGAGATGAACGTGTCCCCCGGCCGAGGTTTAGCATGCTTTCATTCGAAAAAGTCCTCATCTCAGTGACATCTCTGCTAAATCCAGAACACCACGGGGGCTGTTCAGCGTCATGGGCGGAGAGGTCGTCGGCCGGTCAGCAGAGGCGATGAAGGGCGCTCATGGGGCATAAGGTGGGGGGGGGGGGGGTTGAAAGGTATAAAAGACGGCTGTCGGGGGCCTCAGTCCCTCTACCAACAACCCATTCACTTTCACAACTCCCACTCCAGCTCTCACGCAAGCAACCAGCAAGCTATCAGCACCAACACACCAACACAACGATGTTCGCCAAAGTCTTCTTCGTTCTCGCGACTGCCGCCGCCGCTGTCAGCGCCTCTGCTATCAAGCCCCGCGACGAGTCCCACACCGTCAACGTGAGTAGCGACGCTCCCCCTCTTGGCTCTTGATGATGGCTGCTGAACATTGTTCACGATTACTGACCGCTTGTCTGACAGCTCATCAACAACTGTGGCAGCGGTAACGCCGTCTTCCTCTATGAGAACGGCGGCGAACAGGGCAGCACCACTGTCAATGGTGAGTTCCTTCACATATGTCTTTCACTCCGAGACCTCGTTGCTGACCACCATGACCGACAGGCCAGCTCAACGGTGGTGTGGCTTACGTCACTGGCACTGATGCCAACTGCCAGGTGAGCCTTGCGTCTTGCATCTTCTCTGCTGATGGTGGCCAATGCTGATCTTCACCTGATAGTCCTCCGGTGTCAACTGCGGCATCGTCGAGTTCACCCTCAAGAACGACGCGGGCGGTGGCGAGCAGAACTCCGCCGACTACTCTCTCGAGACCGGTCCCGGTCTTGGCAACCACCAGTTGTGAGTTCCATCGTTTTCTTCCTCGAAATGCCGCAGCTAACACCTGCCCACCTCACCCCACCCACCTCCAGCACCTACAAGATGGACTTCGCGTTCACGGGCGCTTGCACCGACAGCCGTGAGTAATCCTTCTTCTCCTAATGCTGTGTCGAGACTATGTTGACGTTTCGGTGTCCCTCCAGCTGGCACTTGCACTGGCAACAGTGCTTCCGAGTGCCCGGGCGCTTTCCTCGGGTCTGAGACCGAGGGTGGTGCCCCTACCCAGTGTCTCGCTGACAACGTGGGCGTGAGTCATATACCTATCTTCTCTCTGGTCTCATGTCCTTCGCTGATCACCACTCCGGTAACAGATCACCATCACTTTCTGCTAAGCTCGCTTCTCAAGAGCAGCACCCTTCTACATGCGTCTGCAGCACCATTGGAGAAAGGGCTTTGCTTGATTGAGCTGGATACGAGTCATTTTGTAGCAATATTGAAAAGAAAGTGAGAAGCGAGAAGTGCGAAGAAGTAGCTATTAAAGTCGAATGCACAAAGTTGAATGGTGATACGATTGTGCACCATGTCTTTCAGATCCCTCGCTTCACAACGCTGCAGTGAGATCTTCGGCTACTCTTTGCCATCTACATTCTCACGCACCTCTGTGCTCGTCTCTGTAGTGTCATGTGCATGTTACACTTACGGCGGCCTCACGATACACCTATCAAGGGATTCCGCAATCCGGGTAGTGCCCCTCGCTTGTTTAGGATACGATTGTGGGAGATTGGTTGTGGCCCCCGCTCGGCTACCTGTGATTGTAAGAGATTGCAAGAAGATTGAAAGGAATGCATAGGGGCGACGAGTATTCCGCATGTTTGAAGATGATCTGGCGTGGCACTAGAAAGCATGTATAAAATGAGCCATCTCTCCAGCACGCCTCTTCGTCGTCCACTCAGCAGTGACACCGTCGTCGGCAGCCCTCCTCCTACCACCACCGTCATGATGTTTATCAAGAGCCTTCTCCTTATGTCGTTGGCTGCGGGTGCTTCCGTTGTCGGTGCCACGGCTATCATCCCCCGTGGGGAGAGCCATAACGTGCAGGTGAGTACCTAACCTTCCTTTGGACTCTCGCACGCGATCGACCAGCTGATGAACAACATCCCCTTCGGCAGCTTGTCAACAGATGTGGCAGCGGAGAGGCGGTATTCTTGTACGCGAACGGTGGCGTCCAAGGCAGCGGGACTGTCATGGGTAAGTCATTATTCTCTTATTGCCTTGGGAGCCTGGATGTAGCCTATGCTCATGCGACGCGGCCTTCAGGCCCCCTCGAGGGAGGTGTCGCGTGGATCAAGGACGGTCAGAAGACACACTGCCAGGTGCGCGCCCTTCTCTCTTTGTGGCCTCATCACCTCCACGGACTGATGTAACCTCTATCTCAGACCAGCGGCGTCGACTGCGGAATTGTGGAGTTCACTCTCGTCAACGATTCGGGTGGCGGGCAGCAGAACTCTGCAGACTACTCGCTGCTTACTGGCCCTGGCTTGGGTAACCATCAGTTGTGAGCTGCCCGCCGTCTTCAAGCTAACATGGCATCCGGCAAATTGCTGACACGGGGGAATCTTGCCAGCACCTACAGCATGGACTTCCAATACACAGGTAGCTGTACCAACGGACGTGAGTACATTCCTTCCTTCCTACGTATCGTATATCCATGGGTGCTGACTCTTTCACCGGTGCACATAGCTGGCGGGCAATGTACCGGCAACAGCGCTGCCCAATGTCCGGGCGCGTATCTGGGCTCTGCCACTGCCGGGGTATGTTCTTTCCCAGGACAGCATACGTGCCCTGCTAACCAACGACTATACAGGGAGCACCGACTCAATGCCTTGCTAACAACGTCGGAGTAAGTGGTATTCTTATTGTGCGACCATCACCCCTGTCTCACGTCCGCTTACCACGACCCACCAGATTGTCATCACCTTCTGTTAGCGCTCAGCTCGGAAGTGTTCGGCTCGTAAGTATAAATGGTTAATCCGTCTACTATGCAATATATTTTGGAACGTCACCTGCATCCAAAACTAGAACATGGATTCATACGTTACTCTTCTATTATGCCCTCGCCGCCTCCAGCTCGTTGGCGTACCACACCATGATCGCCTTAATGTCCGCCCCGAGCGCCACAGTGTCATACGTCTCGAGGTGCTCCTTTGCCAAAGCACCGCTGTTGGACAAACGGCTCACCCACTTCCCATGCTTCTTGGCGGCAGCCACGATCTTGTCGAGAGCGGCGACAAACTCAGGCTCGTCACCCTTGGCGGGGACATAGCCGAGGACGGACTGGGCAAGGTCGTTGGGGCCGATGAAGATCATGTCTGTACCCATCCATAGTAAGCTGGCAATGCTCTTTCAAGTAGACACATGAGCCTCTAACATGGGAAGCTGACTCACCAACACCAGGGACGGCACAGATCTCCTCCACGTTCTCCAGCCCAGCCACCGTCTCGATCTGGATGCAAGTGAGGAGGGTCTCGTTTGCTGAAAGCATGTACTCGGCGGTGGTGAGTCCGTGGGCAATGGCGGGGAACGCAGAGCCTTGTCCTCGGATGCCGTAGGGGGGGAACTTGGAGGCGTTTACGACAGCTTGAGCCTCCTCGGCGGTGTTGATCTGGGGGAACATGATGCCGCTTCGCGAGGAGGGGGGTCAGCGCCGACTCGTGCTTGGCTGGAGGGCACATTGACTCACTGAGCGCCGGTGTCCAAAGCACGCTTGATGAGGTCCGGCAGAGGTCCCCTGATGCGGACGATGGGGGAGACACCAAGAGCAGCAATGGCAGACACCGAGTTGTGCATCGAGTCATCACTGATGTGCCCATGCTCGCAGTCGAGGATGATGCCCTGCGAAACGGACATGGTGTCAGCACAGCCAATCAAGGAGCTGTCAACACAGCCAGACTCACGTCTACACCGCTGAGGGCAACAAGCTGGGCTGTTCGCACAGACGGTAGGCCCACAAAAGTCATAACAGGCTTCTCCCCCTTCTTCAGCCCATTGAGCAGGCGGAGACGCGGGTTGTTGATGGTGGTATCAAAGGCGGTGGGGCACGACATGTCGGAGTATGTTGTTGGGGGAAGTCTGGGGTGGTATAGAGGGGGGATTGGAGTGCATTGTCGGTCTGTTATATGTATACACCATATTGCTTGGCTGAGTATGCTTGCAACCATTAGGATCGCGACCAAATGGCCGCCCACCAGGCCGAGGGTCTTCAATCATCCCCGTCCAGGGAGCCGAGTTCCCGAGTGGAGAGGCACAATCGATAAACCGAGAGACCGACCTTCCCGACTGTTCGGAACGCAGGAGGATAGGTATCGGTGGAACTACCACTATCACTATCACATGATCTATGCAGCTCGTTGCGGACCATGCATGAACATGTGATCTGGTGCCAGGCTGTCGAGGCTGGCCGGGCCGAAGAAGTGGCTGTTACGGAGGAGCACCGCACAGGAGAAACTCTCCTCCTTCTAATCGTTGGGCGCAAGATGTCAACTCTGAATTTCTGATGCGCCGTCCGTCTATCCGATCGTGTATTCCATTGTGATTGATACTTACATGGGTCACTGCGGGTAAACACAGCAAAAACCGACGTGCGTGGCAAGAAATGAATACAACAATGACGATACATTTCTGACTATAACTATATCAAACCGGCAACATGCTCTGAGTGGCTGCTATCCCTTCTTCCACCTTCAAAGCTTGTACCATCTCCACGATATCCGCCCGCTGGTATGTCACATATTGGGGGGACTCCCCGTACTTTGCCCATTCACAAATCACTTGGATACCCCTGTCGAGCAACAGCCCCGCCGTGAAGGATCCTTTCTGAGCGGCCTTGGCTTGCACCACCAGACAACATACTGGCACGTCTTGTCAGCCTGGTTTTGTTCAATCCCGATATCCCGGAGCGATGGGGACTCACTGAAAGGGTGGATGATCATGGACCAGATGTCAAGGTAGAACGCCCCTGCACCACACATCCACTCGATGGATTCTCCCGACATTGTTAGGATGCTATCCCAGAAGATGTCTGGGGGACGATATGTGACATTGTCGGGGATAGGTTGAGTCGGCCAGTAGAAAGGTTGGACGAATGTGTACTACATTAAGGATCGCCGTCAGTATAGGGCTATTATCACACAGAGAAGTCGCACTCACCAGAACGGCGACAGTGAGAAGATTCAAGATCGGGGTCGCTTGAGGAGTGTCTAGGTGGGCAGAGTAGGGCCAGCTGTGTGGTATCTGTGCGCGCCACTGTTGGTAGTCGATCTGCCACAGGACATGGCTATACTCCTCTGACAGCTTGAGGCCAGATGGCGTGCAGGACAGACGATCTTTTTTGTTGCGATTATTTCAGTAGCAATTCACCATATCGCGACAGTGCTGGCCCCGAGACTCACAAGCACGTCCCAGAAGATCGGCGAGCTTAGTCATCTCCTGATGGAAGCGAAAGCAAGGGATAATGTGTGGAGGGTAGTATGCACCGTCAACGATGTGGTCTGGGAGGTGTGATGGGAAGGGGGCGTCGGCATAAGCAAGGTCGATGCTAGGCATCTGGCCGAGGCGGAGTGTCATCCTGCAGCAAGTCAATATATAGCCCATTGCCTGTATGTGTTTGTATGACGGGATTGGTTGCTTACCATCTGTCCGATATGATACACGCTCCCCAAATCCTTGCCCGACGGTTAATTTGCGCAATCGGTATAGCCTGTTTCGATACGCTCCGATGCAGAGCCTTTGAGATAAACCGTCAGCAGAAGAGCCATCCGCATGTACGCGCAGGATGCAAGACATACCAGTCCTGTTGCCATCCTCGTGGCCCCGTACACCGCCCGTCCCATCGGCCCTCTCTTCCACAAACCATCATTGACCGACATGAGCAGGTGTATCTGCACATTCGACAAGCTCGCCATCCCCATCGAGAAATCCATCGAGTCCAGCGACGAGTTGAGTGCTGTGAATATGGACTCGCGAATCTGGACGGGTACGCCCCGCGATGCCGCTGGGATGGCGCAGATGAGTAGTCGGAAGACTTGGGGGAGGGATGTGGGTGGAGTGGAGTTGATGTGAAAGTTGCCGAAGATGGTCTCGAACTCTTGCGTGGGGATTCTGCGACCAAGACTGTTCGCGCGTGCTTTTAGCAAACATCCGCCGACGCAAACATCATGCATATGCGAACATACCTCTCATGGACGGACACTGCTGGAAACAGCGGCAAAAATGACCGCTGGCATGAAGACATCACTGGCTATGGAGTCAGCACGGATTGGGCCTATCAGTGCGAAACGTGAACGCTCACGGTCATTCAAGATCGACTCTGTTCCCAGCTTCTCGATCAACTGCTCCTGAACCCGCAGTGCTGTTGCCGCTGCCACTGCCCTTCTCCTCGCCGTCTCGCCGATATCTGGAGGGCGCCCCACCAAACGACCTCTGCCGTGGTTCTCCTCAAAGGCGTCGTGGTAGATATCCAAGCGGTCCTCTAGGCGCTTTATCTTCTGTTCGGTGCGAGGTGACTGGCTGCAGTGGTCATGGACCTGCTGGGTAACGCTAGATGGACCTGTGCAGCGCGATCAGCACAGAATAACAGGCCGTATGGTATGCGGTATGGATCAACACACCTAGGTACCCAGGCTCAATCCCTTGGAACGCCTCGAGCTCGCCATTTGGATCAGCATCTTTGAATATTGTGCGCTGGCGTCTATCCTGCAACCATAGGCATTCTAATCAGCACAGGCCGGTTGATAGATCTGGCTGGGCCACGTGTACGAACTGGTGGCGGGCGTGCTTCTTTCTTGCAGTGTATTTGGTAACGTTTACAGTGGTTGCATACCTCCTGGTCCGTCCCAAATTCACATCTATAGCGTTGATTGAGAGCATGTCAGCGCCGAGGTGGCAACTCGTTGGTCTCAAACATCTCTTGCACCTTCACGTACCGGATGCGATGCAATCTACAGTAATCGCAGGCACGCTTGGTTCTCAATCGCTTGGTGGCGGGTTCCCCCATATCGTTGTTGTGTTGGCTAGAGATGATGAGACGCTCGGGAAGTAGGATGTGAATGGTATGATGATTGTGAGATTGGGGGATATATGACCGCATGTATGGCTAGCCAGAGGCAGCCTGGAGTCCGATAGAGCTCCTCCCGGCCGTCCCCATCATGTGGCCAAGTTGGCAAGCCATGGACGATGGCGCTCCTCTGATACCCTGTCGCCGTCCAATCGCAAGGAGACAAAAGACGCGCCTGTCCCTGCAGCGCCGCCGGCGATGGACCGAGGGCAGAGATAGATCCGCTCTCTTGAACGCGTCTTAAGATCCGACTTCCCGAGTTCATATCTTTATCATCTGACACCTGCTATGTACACACACAGCTACTCGCCCAACCGCCGGCCTGAGTAACCCCGTTCAGGTACACGCAACGCATACCACACTCGTATCTAGCCAAGTCAGCTGCTCGCTATATATAACATGCCTTGGATCATACGTTATCGGGACAGAGCTGTCCCAACCCCCGCGTCGATACCAGCCGCGACATGTCTTCTACCATCATCCAGACCAGGGGGGAGTCTCCAGGAATCGTAGAGACTGACGCCAAGGATGCCTTGGCGTCGGAGACCGTCCTTGCAGTCGAGGATGAGGAGGAGGTCACCTGGACCGAGACCGACCAGAACAGCGTCGACCGTGCCATTCGCAAGCTGGACTTCACGTTGGTCCCCGTCTTTGGTGTAAGTGATTTGAGCACTATCGCGGGCGCGAGATCTATGGAGCTGACCGTTCCACATACATCATAGGTCATCTTCATGATGTCCTCTCTTGGTGAGTAATCACTATCTCGCCTTGGCTTTGTGGATCGCTGACCCTCGTGTGTTCCCACAGACCGCTCAAACATCGGCAACGCCAAGTTGACATCCTTCAGCACCGACCTTGGTCTAGTCGGAAACCAGTACGGTGCTGCTGTTTCGGTGGTCTACGCTACTTACGTTATCTTCGAGCCCATCTGTAAGCTTGCACCTGCCAAACTGATCGCATCAAGGCTTATGCTGACGCTTGCACGACGCTCGTACGTAGTCGGCGTATTGCTCAAGATTGTCTCCCCTCGTATCATGTGTGAGTGAAATCCAGTCCACAAGGCAAGGGTTGCATATATTTCGGCTGACTGGCTACATTGTATGGCATACATGTAGTGACCGGCTCCATCATCTGCTGGTCTGCTGTCACCATCGGCTCCTCGTTCATCAAGAACTACCACCAACTCATCGCCTGCCGACTTCTGCTTGGGATGTTTGAAGCGAGCATCTCCCCTTGCATCTCACTCTACCTCACCATGACCTACAAGCGTGATGAGTATGTCAGGAGACAGACGGCCATCAATTGTTGCTCGGCCATCTCGGGGGCCTTCGGTGAGCTCTTCACGACTGTCCTCCAACCCCGGGCTCTGCTGACTGGTTTGTTTTCAGGCGGTCTGCTCGCCTACGCTCTCACCAACATCCACACCGGCAACATGCACGGATGGCAGTTCATGTACCTAGTCGAGGGTCTGCTGTCCGCCTGCATCATCCCGATCGCATACTTCCTGGTGCCCAACAGGCCCTCCGAATTGCGATTCCTCACGCCCGAGGAAAGCACGGCTCTCCTGAAAAGGCAGATCATGAACAGGAAGTACTACGATGATCGTGAGGAATTCTCATGGTCGGAGATTCGCAGGGCGTTCAAGGACTGGAGGCTCTACGTGCAGTAAGTGTTTTTACGTCGTTTGATATTGAAAGCTCTCCCATTTGACTGACCTGGTTGTGTGTTACCAGCGCTATCAACCATTTCGGGATTGACTGCACCCTCTACTCGCTCAGTAAGTGTTCGGACTGCATTTTGCTTCACAATCTCGGATGCTGACTCTCAGTACAGCGACCTTCATGCCTTCGCTTTGCTCCTCCCTCGGCTTCACCACTACCATTCAATCCCAACTTTTGACTGTCCCGGGTGAGTGTCGCTTTGTCTTCACCGTCCGGTTCGACGTCTGATCCCCCACCTCGCAGTCTACGCGATCGCCGCTACCGCCTTCGTCATCTGCGGCTGGCTCTCCGACAGGTGGAACCTCCGATCCCCCTTCATTCTCCAAGCCCTCGGCTGGAACCTCATCGGTTACATCATCCTCATCGCCGCTCCTCAGCCTGGCGTGCGTTACGCGGGCATCTTCATCTCGTCTATCGGGTTGTATGTTGCCACAGCGCTCAACAACTTGTGGGCTGCCGACAATATCGCGGGGCACTACAAGAGGGCTGTCAGCTGCGGTACCATCCAGCTCACCGGTAGTAAGTATCTTCCATGTGACTTTGCCCAAAGGGGTGATTCTGACATCAGCCGAAGACATCAGTGGTGCTATCATCGGCTTCATTTTCACTTCGCAGACGGCTCCTAGGTACCGCCAGGGCATCTACTTCGATATCGGTGAGTGCCACGTCCTCAGCACGCGGTCGCAACAGTACTGACCTATGTACTCGACAACAGCTGCGACTCTCATGTCTATGGGCTGCACTATCATCTTGGTGAGTTGCCTCTGGCCGAGAGAGATCTCCGAGACATGTATCTGACCCCATACCCAGCTTCTCGGAACCCGAGCCAAGATCAGCAAGAAGGCCAAGCAAGTGGCTGCTGGTGCGCCCGACGACAACTCGCTCGGCGACGAGAACCCGCACTACAAGCTCTTCATGTAATGTGAATTCATTAGGGCGGTCAGAAGAAGGGGAAAAGGAGGGAGAGTATGGCACGCGAAGAGTTGTAAACGAGCTAGGTAGGAGTCGAGAGTTCTCAGTTGGTTTAACAGTGGTGCTACATTTTTGTGGGGTCTCGGAAAGATTGTATGGCTTCGTTATGTGCTGTTACACTTTGAATGCAAGTTGTGCTTTTGTGCTTGATGATCTTCATGCTACATTTCCCAGTCTTGCCAAATCTTGTGACCCCCTCCCCCCCCCTACCGTACAAGAAGGGTGTGCACATACTTGGGCTATTGCACGCTTCAAGCCTGGCCAACATCGTTTGGGGGATAGGGTGTCATGTACTCAGCCTAGAGGCATAGAGACGATCGTGTTGGAAGAACAGCATCAGCTTTGATGAAGTCGTAGATGGTACGATGGCGAATCATGTTTGACAATGTGAACCTGACAGATACATCCCTTTGAAGAAAAACACAACCGAGTCTTACTGAGATATACTACTACTACTGATGTCAAACCCCGCCACACAACGATCAACCTGAGTCATACAACCCTCCTGCGTCATCTCTTCTCCACCCATGCTTTTTTGTTTATTCCTAGTCAAGACGCCAGCCACAAGACCTAGCTAGTACTTCTTCTCGCCGTCGACAGCCTCGTACTATCGCGCAGCAAAACCATCAGCGACATCCCTCAGTGAGGCCCGACGACACTCACAATCTCCTCGGGCTTGTCCTGAACATCCTCCGCATCCCCAGTCCACACGCCTTGAGAGACCGAAGTCTTGGCGCTCTTGAACTGCCACCCCCAACGGAAGCGGGGCTTGTCGAAGAGCTCGTCCACCTCTTCGAGGGTGCGACCGCGAAGCTCGGGGAGGAAGAAGATGGAGAAGATTAGGCCGCAGCCGGAGATGAAGGTGAAGACGTAGCCGATCTTGGCACCGATCACATTGACGACGTAGGGGGAGGCGAAGGATACGGCAAAGGAGGAGAGGACGTCAAACAAGGCGCCGACGAACATGACTTTGATCGGCTTGTTAGTCGGGCCCCTCTTCAAAAAGGATAGAGACGACTCACGCTTCTTCCTCATTCGCGTGCCACCCATCTCGATTGTCACGATGAAGGCGTGGGTAGCAAAAGCAAGCTTGGTAGACCAAAGCAACATCACAAACGACGCAACCACCGCGTTCTGGGCGGAGGCGTTGGTCGTGATGTCGCTCTTTGACCCGAGAGCACCGATGATGGTGACCCAGATAACCAGCAAGGTTGAGCCGAAGATACAGAGTGGTCGACGACCGACTCGGTCGGTGAGGAGGATAGTCATGAGGGAACCGATGGTGCCAGCCATCTGAACGAGACAGGCGTAGGTGAATGACTTGGACCCTAGACCGCTGGCGACGAAGAAGGAGGGGCCGTAAGAGTTGTAGAACTGGTTGCCACCTGTGAGGCATCATAGCTTTAGCAGGTGAGCCTATCAAGGAAGGTATCAGTGGAAGATAGACGTACCAGCCTCGTAGACGATGAACATGACCATTGTGTACAGTGTACGGCGCCACATGGACCCAGAGAAGAGGTCGATCCATCGCCCTCCCACAACCGCCTTATCATCCTCGATGGCGCGAGCGATAAGCTCAATCTCCGCCTCCACCTGCCCACTAGTCGAGTAATCCTTCCTTCTGAGCTTGCGCAGCGCAGAGAGGGCGGCGTCGGTCTTGCCCTTAGATACGAGCCATCGGGGGGACTCGGCGGTGAACCAGACGAGGGAGAGGGTGATGCACGCTGGGGCGAGCTGGACGGCAACGGGCACGAGCCACCCGATCTTGCGCGTCTCGGTGGAGTAGGCTGTGCACATGCCCGAGGCCCAGATGGCGGAGGCGTTCTGGAGAGGGACAAAGAGACCGGAGAGGAAGCCTCGAAGGCTGGGAGGGGCGACTGTCATGGAGTAGTGTGAGCTTAGTTTGATGGAGCAAGAGTGGCGAAAGGCTACTCACTCTCGGCACAGTACGAGGGAATGCAGGCCTCGATCAAGCCAATGGTAATGTACGAGATGACACGACCAACAGTGCTGAGGATTATTGGTCAGCGCAGCCATTGACTGATGCCGGAGATAGGTTTCAATGGGTGAACTTACAACTGGATCCACTCGTGGGCAGACAACTGAAGAACAACGGCGATAGTCTGGAGGACAGACAGAAACACCAAGAGGGGCTTGAAGCCAAACTTCTCGGCGAAGGGCTCGAAGATCAAGACACCAACAAGACGGCCGACGTAGACAACTGTAGTCATAGTCAGCGAGTGCCCCGATGGTATATGAAGGAGTAAAGCGATGGACTTACTGGAGTTCATGATGGACTTGCGCAAAGTAGGAAGCACCGGAGTCAAGTCAGCCCCCTTGGGGTTCTCGGAGCCAAAAGTGTTCAGCCACGAAGGCAGGGCTTGGAGGGACCCGAAAAGGGAGGCATCGAGACCGAACATAAAGTCGCTAGCCGAGAAGACGAGGACACAGAAGATCAGGAAGGGGGACACCTCCCTCCAGCTCTCCTTGAAAGACTTGATGCTAGCCGACATGATGGTGCTGGGAGGACGCCGGGTGAGGTCGTATGGTGTTTGAGGTGGGCGACTGGGGCGATGTATGCCACTGCCTCATGCTATATAGCCTTGGGCATGTGACATGCTGATAGTGAATGCAAATGCAGTTGCTGCGATTAGCCAAGGGCTTCTCGCCGTTATCTCGCGCCTCGAGCCTTCCATCTCCCAGCAGGCACTGTTTATCGCGGCTCCGGCTTCCCGAGCTCGCCCTTGCTAGTGCTGCTGCCACGCAGGCCCAGAGATCCGACATCCCGAGAGGTTCGGATCGTAATCACTACTCGGGGCGGAACACTCTACATGGGGCACCATCAGCTGCTCCATCTCTTCAAACCATCGCGGCATTCGGCGCGATGTTGATGCTCGGGTCGGGCCATCGGAAGAGCGGCTCCTGGGGATATATATCATCGACCTGCCATCACCCGTGACCTCGGCATCGCCTACGACCTTAACCCAAGCCATACCAGGACAGCATTCAGCTACCACAATCCACTCCCCTTCATTGCCAGCTCCTCCCACCTAACCAGCTCGAAAGAACAACATCATGCCTGCTGTCCAGCCTGGAGCCACGATCCTCGTCACCGGAGCGTCCGGCTACATCGCGGCGTGAGTCCGTCCTCTCGTCGCTGGCTGGCTGGCTCGCTCTTAAACTGTTCTCGATGCTGGTGATCCTAACTGACCGTGTCATGCACAGTCACATCACCCGCGAGTTCCTCGAGCAGGGGTATAACGTCCGAGGCACTGTGCGCGACAACTCCAAGGGCGACTACCTCGCCGATCTGTTCAAGGATACCGCGGGCAAGTTTGAGTATGTCATTGTGAAGGACATCGGGGAGGTGAGTGTTTAGCATTGGGTATCTGAGCAGGAGAGCTCCATGAGCTGATTAGGCGATGTCAGGAGGGGGCTTTTGATGAGGCTGTGAAGGGTGTGGAAGGTGTCGCGCATGTCGCCAGGTAAGTCTGTGTCTTGTACGTCATGTCCTAAGACATCGCAGCTGAACAGCTTGAGGGTAGTCCGGTGACGTTCGTGGTGGAGAAGCTGGACGACGTGGCTATCCCCGCCGTGAAGGGGACGGTCGGGGTGCTCAACAGCATTGTCAAGCATGCGTGAGTCGAAGACAGCTGTAACATTGGTGCCCGTGAAGGCTAGATCTTCATCTGACCATGTGTTCCATCTTAGGCCCAACGTCAAGCGAGTTGTGTACACTGCATCCAGTGGAAGTATCAACGGTCCTGGTGGGCCCCCTACTCAGTGAGCATATGCCTCTCCATCTTTACAGTTGGACAGGATAGACATCTGATGACGAGTTATTGTAGCTACACGGAGAAGGACTGGAACAAGGTGGACCTCAAGATCTGCGAGGCCATGGGAGATGCTGCCCCCGGTGACTCCAAGTACAGAGGTGAGTTTGGGCACAGGTTTTGCTTTTGAGCCTCCCATACTGACTTGTCATCTCAGCCAGCAAGGTACTCGCCGAGAAGGCGTTCTGGAGCTTCCTCGAGGACAAGAAGCCGGCGTTCGACGGTGTCACCATCCACCCTCCCATGGTCTACGGTCCTATCATTCACCAGTGCGATGACCCCAAGAAGCTCAACCACTCCGTCGGCAGTAAGTGGCGTACAGCATATGCTGGTATCAATGTACATGTTACTGACATCCAATCGCCCTTAGACCGCATCTACCCCTACGTCGTCGGCAGGATGAAGCAGTCTGACCTCCCGGAGAGCGGCTCGAACTATGTCGACGTCCGAGACGGTGAGTGATCTGTATTATCGGGCTGTGTGCCATTAGCTGACATCCTTCGCAGTGGCGCTCGCCCAAGTCAAGGCCATGACAGTCGAGGAGGCTGGAGGCGAGAGGTTCATCTGCTCCAACGGGCCCTACAGCGGCAACGACGTCTGTGTGGTGAGTCACAGTCAGAGACTAGACAGCCGTATCGCTCGACCAATACTGACACGCAGGCCACAGGTGCTCAACCGCGAGTTCCCGGACCTCAAGAACGTCCCCATCGGCGATGTCACCCCCGGCTTCCGCGAGACCCTCAACGCGACCTCCAACTTTGTGGACGGCTCCAAGGCGTCCAAGGTGCTCGGGATCAACTACAGGACGTTGGACGAGACAATGCGGGATACGGCGGCTAGCTTGAGGGATAGGTTCAACTTCTGAGCAGATAAAATGGAAGTAGAAAAGTTGTATACAAATCATGCACATACCATAGATACGACCAGCGCCTTCTATCCTGTCTGCTAACCGGAACGACAGCCTACTTATCCTCCCGTTTTCTTGATCTTGATCCCCTCGTCTCAATTCAAATGTGCCCCGACATGTTCCTACTGACCTTAAACAATGAGCTCCATCCAGCTGGCAGTGATCGCTTCTGGACGTACCACTTCTAAACCCGCCTCGATCCACTGTCACTGTCCACCTGCACACTCATCGGTCATGCCCCCGACCCCCCCTCCAACACCTCCGACTTCATCCACATAGGTTCCCACCATGATGCTTCGCTGCCGCCTCCACCTCCATTCTGATCTCACAGATCGCGTTCTTGGCCCCTTTCCTACTCATCTTCCTCCTCCTCGCTGGACTCATCTTCGTCTGGGATCTCTTCATGGTCTGTAATAAGAGATGTATGTTTACTGATTAGCACATTTTAGACCAGTGAGACGATGATCGCTGTGCTGTACGTCCCTGAACAGTACTTGCCCCATGCACACGGCATGCACCAGTTCCTCGGGTTTCTGGCATCGTCTGTTGAATATCCAAAGGGATCAATATATCCCTCGTCGGAGTCCTCTTCCTCCTCTTCCTCTTCTTCTTGCTCTTCTTCCTCTTCTTCCTCTTCTTCCTTGTAGGGATGTTCGAGAGCTGAATGGGGGTAGACCGTCAGCTTACACTGATCACATTGCCTACAGTTCCGAACAGACATGAATCTACCTCCATCAGTCACGATGACATGTTGCACAAAGCGGCAGGCCCACAGTGTGCGGCGGATACCTGAGCGCACATCGAGGTACCCTCGCAGCTCAGCAGGTATGGCCTCGTGACGAAAGGGAAGAGGGAACGGCGCGCCCGACTCGCGATCGCAGTTGTCCCACCAGTTCCTTCTCCAGGAGTCTGACTGGCGGCTAATTTCGACCTCGCGATGGAACGCGTGGAAGAGGGAGGTAAGCGAGTCTGGGCGCCGGAGTTTGGCGGGATGGGCATTCCTATGTTGTCGGAAGGAGAGGGTGGTGTGTAGTACGTCAAGTGAGTAGACAAGAAGCCAGAAAAGCGTCGAGCAGACATGGTCCGTCCATGGATACAAGACGCGTCGTTGCACGGTGGTTCGCGTCGCGCAGGCAATGATTGGAAAATATATCCACGTCATCCGCGTTCCTCCACTCATGGGCGCCTGGCTCTCAGAAATATTTCGTGCAACCGACGCCCAAGAGCCTTGGACTGTTGAAGCTCATACTGTAGCACAAAGCCTATAAGCTCACAGCAAGCATACACCATGGTCCGCTCATATATGAGACATGGCCCTACACAGGTAAGTGACCGGCATTTCATCGGATAACCGGAGTGCAGCGTGAGACTTACCGCTGGCTGTTCTGTAGGCGTTCGGCGTCATCTGTTCGCCAACTGCCAACTCGGCCTACGATGGTCGTCTAGCATATGTCGCAGGCTGGGAGGATGTCCTAGTTTGGGACATCAAGCGTGGGGAAATGGTGTGTCTAACCGCATCAAATCTGTCTTGAGAGCTCGCTAATACATCCTTGAAAGGTCTCCATGTGGCATTCCCCTTCGCTCACGTCGCCCATTACCTACCTTACCCCCGCTCCTCTCCCATCTTCATCCACCTCCACCACCCCTCAAACATTTTCCGTATCCTACTCGGACGGTTCCATTCGACTCTGGTCCTTCGATGCGTCCTCCTCCTCCCCCAACGCGCCCCTAGAGGCGTCCGAGCTTGTGACTTTCAACGGCCACAAAAAGTCCATCACCTGCATGTCATGGGACCTTGATGGTTCGCGCTTGGCATCAGGGGGCACGGAGGGTGAGATTGTCGTGTGGGACCGTGTAGGCGAGGTTGGGCTGTTCAGGCTGAAGGGACACCGAGGGCCGATCACCGGTCTGGCCTTCGTGCCGCACCCGGCCGGTGGTCACCCCGGCTGGCTTATTAGCACGAGCAAGGACACGTACCTGAAGGTATGGGACTTGGGGACGCAGCACTGCGTGCACACAGTGGTCGTTGGGCGAGGTGAAGTGACTAGCTTGGCTGTCATTGAGGAGAGCGGGGAGGTTACAACGGGAGAGGAGGACGATGTGGAGGAGGGCGGTCGGTGGGTGATTGTGACGGGGAGTGGAGATGGTGAGGGCAAGGTGTGGGCGGTTGAGAAGAAGGCTTTGGCTAGGGGTATGGCCGAGGACGAGAGCGGACAGGTGAGTCATGCTGGGTATGATTGAGACCCAGGCCTTATCTAACAACGTCATCATAGCTGCCATCTCTTGTCAAGCCTCTCTGCACTCTCCCCCTCCCCTCGTCCTCTCACCCCATCACCCAGATCGCCTTCCACCCCACTCTCCCTCTTCTTCTGCTTCAAACTTCTGACAGGAGCGTTGCCGTCATCCGACTCAGGACTGAGGAAGAGGTCAGCGCCAAGCGCGCTAGGAGAAAGAAGAGGGACAGGGAGAAGAAGAAGAAGGGCAAGGGCGATGCCAAGGTGCAGGGCGAGGAGGAGGAGGAAGATAACGACAACGAGGAGGTCAAGTGGGAGGAGCGTGTGACTACTTGGTGCACTGTAAGAGCGAACGCGAAGATCAAGTCTTTCTCGTTTGCGGATGAGGGTGTGTCATCTGTGAAGGGGGGTATCTCTGTGAGTGATGACAGTCCTGGGCCCCTTACCATCCTGCAAATTGGCTAACATTGTACTACAGCTTCTTCTCGCCCTCGCCAACAACTCGCTCGAGTCATACACCATCCCCTCCCCCTCCAGTGCCTCCCGCAAATCCAAGCTACCTGACGGCTCTTCCCCGGAACCCGTCAAGACCCACTCCCTCGAACTCCCAGGCCATCGCCAAGACATCCGTACCCTCTCCATCTCATCCGACGATCAAGTCATCGCCTCCGCTTCTTCCGGCACCCTCAAAGTCTGGAACTCTCGCACAACAGCGTGCATCCGCACCATGGAGTGTGGCTACGCCATCTGCTCGACCTTCCTGCCGGGGGACAGGCATGTGGTGGTGGGCACGAAGAATGGGGAGTTGATGTTGTACGACGTCACGGCCAGTAGTCTGCTGAAGACGTACAAGGCGCACAGCGGCCCGGTGTGGTCTGTGAATGTGAGGCCGGACGGGCGAGGGCTGGTCAGCGGGAGTGCGGACAAGGATGTCAAGTTCTGGGACTTTGAGATGAGAGAGGAAGGTGAGGGGGAGAGGGTGGTGAGCCGATTGGGGGTGGAGACTGTTGTAAGATTTTTTTATTTTTTTATTGGCTTATGTGAGCTGAACTGATAGACACATCTTGCAGTACAAGACTAAACAACTGGCACTTGTGCACGTCCGCACCCTCAAGATGACTGATGACGTCCTTGCCGTCAAATTCTCCCCCGATGGCCGCTTCCTGGCTGTCTCCCTCCTCGACTCCACCGTCAAAATCTTCTTCTCCGACACGCTCAAATTCTTCCTCTCTCTCTACGGGCACAAACTCCCCGTCCTCGCACTCGACATCTCGTCCGACTCGAAGCTCATCGTCACTTGCTCGGCGGACAAGAATGTCAAGATCTGGGGGATGGACTTTGGCGATTGCCACAAGAGCATATTCGCGCATGACGACTCGGTCATGCAGGTGCAGTTTGAGAAGGAGGCGGGGAGCCATTACTTCTGGACTGTTGGGAAAGACAGGATGGTGAAGTACTGGGATGGTGACAAGGTAGGTGCTTCGAGGCGGCCTCTTCAACGTATTCAGTTGCTGACCGTTTCACTCCCACAGTTCGAGCTCATTCAAAAGCTCGATGGCCACCACGGCGAGATTTGGGCCCTCGCCGTCTCCAACCACGGCCAGTTCGTCGTCACGGGCTCGCATGACAAATCCCTTCGTGTCTGGGAGAAGACCGACGAGCCCCTCTTCCTGGAGGAGGAGCGCGAGAAAGAGATCGAGGCGCTGTACGACTCGAACCTCGCCGATTCTCTCAACCGGGATCCCGACGCCGAGGGGCAGGACGCCACAGACGAGGCCGAGGCTGTGCAGAAGCAGACTGCCGAGACGCTCATGGCAGGGGAAAAGATCATGGAGGCGCTCGACCTGGCGGATGCGGACAGGGAGGCGACGAGGCAGTGGGAAGAGGAGAAGGAGAAGAGCGGGATGGATATCCCGAAGCCGGCGAGAAATGCTGAGCTGATCGCGAGGGGTGACTTGGAGGCTGATGAGCACGTGCTCTTGACGCTCAAGAAGATCCCGGTGGCTAGTATGGAGGACGCGCTTTTGGTGCTGCCCTTCAGGCAAGTGGTCAGCTTGCTTGGATACTTGGACGAGTGGGCAATGAAGGTGAGTCATTTTACCTGTACCCGTCGAAGTATCTGTCAAAAAAGGCATATCTGACGACATCGCCGCTACGCAGGGTAAAGACACGATCCTTGTCTCCCGTCTTCTCTTCTTCCTCCTCCGCACCCACTCCTCCCAAATCGTCTCCAACCGCATCATGCGCGCACCCCTCCTCACCCTTCGAAACCACCTTCGCGAAGCGCTCAAGGCGCAGCGCGACGTCATGGGGTACAACCTCGCGGCGCTCAAGTTTGTCAAGACCCGTTGGGAAGGCGAGCGTGTCGCCGGGTTGTATGAGGAGGAAGGGATGGATGAGGCGAGTGTTAGGAAGAGGCTGGAGGACGGGCGCGGGAAGAGGAAGAGGGTTGAGGTGCGAGCGTAGGCGGGATGTTGTTTGTCGGAGGGAAGCGGAGTGTTCATCTTGGCATGCGTGCAAGCATCAATGCATTTACAGTTCGTTTGTGTACGGTCGTGACTACATACGCGTGTGGCGTTACTCGTACAATCAAATTTTGCTCGTGTTCGTCGCCATATATCCCCCATCTAGCATCTATCGCGTGCACTTTCCCCGACTTCCGAGCAATCATCATAGCCCCACACTCTTCTCTCTTTCTCTCTCCCTCCCTAAAGTCGACCTCCTACCCACAAATTTCTCCACATAACGCTCCTTCTCCTTCTCTCGCACTTTCGGGCTCTCCGCGGCTTTGCGCATAAACTGGAAAGCCACCAACGGGCTACCACCTGGGCTGGCTCCGGCCGCTGCTGAGGAGGGTGATGTACTGGAGAAGCTCAAGTTGCCCGTCCCTGAACCAGGAGTATGGGGCGAGAGCGTTGGCTGCCGCCCCACTGGTCGTTCGGCGGACAAGTGCCCATCTGGTGTCCGAGGTAGGGAAAGCGAAGGGCGGGAGGGTGTCTTCAACCCTGCCGAATGGCCCAGAGACGATGCGACCGAGGTGTTGGAATGTGAGGTCGGGAGCGGAGGAAGAGGGGGGAGGCCGGTTTGGGAGGCGACAGAGGCTGAGGTGAGCGGGATAGGGAAGGAGGTGTTGAACAGGGATGTGGAGGAGGAGTGGGAACGTGTGAGGCTTGATCGGGGGGAGAGAGGTGGTTGAAGGGGTGCCATCATCTCAGCAAAGTGGTCGAGGAGGAATCTGGGGGTAGGATTTGGGTGTTAGTGAACGTCATGTAACGCCAGGACGGACCCAAGTTGACTCACTTGGAAAGCTGGACCCAGCCACCACCAACGCGCACCATCACAGTGCGCGACCTCAGGATACGGCAAAAACAAAGCTTTGCCTTTCCCTCTGACCCGATCCAGTACTGTCCTGATAGGTCTTTCCACTCTGCCACCGGCTTGGCAATGCTAGGCCCCACAGGTCGCACTGGCACGTCGAACTGCAATGGAATCACTTAGTCGTCAGTTACACCTCTTAGTAGCTTAGCCTCGAAGACGACGCAATAACTCACGCTGAGGTTGTTGACGATCTTCCCCACCGCCACATCCAGCTTATTCTTTGGATCCGCCACGTACTCTCTCCTCGCCATCGGCGGCAGGCTGGGCAGCCGACTCGAACGCCTCAACCGCGGGCTCATCATGCTCTGCGACGACGACAAGGACTTCACTCCACTGCCCACTACCGACGGAGACGCCGCCGCTTGCGAAGACGGAGTCGACGCTCGCACCGCTCGGGGAATAGAGGACTTCCGTACCCGCGTCTCCGAGCTTGGAGCTTGCGCACCACGCGAAGGCGTGCCCGATATCGGGCCCAAAGCGGGACTCAAGCCAAGCGATGCACGAGGGCGCGGTAGCCCCACACCCGCTCCTTCGCGCACGCTATCGAGCCGACTCCTGGTAGGCGTATCCGATACGGCGCGGTTGCGCGAGCTCTGAGTGTGGGCAAATGCGGCTAGTGGCAAGCCGGAGAGACGGGATGGGGTACCCTGCGGATTTGACGCCGAGCGGCTTGTGGAGCGGGGCAGGGAGCCTGATAGACCAGATAAGCGGGGGAGTCTTGATGCGGTGGAAGCGGAGCAGAAGGGCCGAGCTGTTGAGGCCATGGACGCCATCGAGATGACGCTCTCTGCCCTGGTCATCTCTGACGCTGAGTCGTCTACCCCCACTTTGGTCTCTGGGTGAAGACACTCCTCAACAAGCGTCTGTAGCTCTCCCCTGGCGCCAGTCAACCGCTTCACCTCACTCGACACTCGCCTATCTTTCTCCACCGGCTTCGCTGACGACAGCACCCTCTCAAACGCCATATTTGCCTCATCCCGCACGGCTAGGAGCAGGGCGTCTTGACTGAGTTGGTGATCATCGATGATCTCCAAGAGCCGGCTGAACGTCCCATCGCAAGCCTTTGCCGACGCATTGAACGCAACAAGCTGCCCAAGTCGCGGGAGCGCCCCGGTGTAGACGTCCAGAGCATGTTGCAGGTCCGTGAGCTCTGGTCGAGCAGGGTGGTCCAACGGGATAGCAAATGTCTGGACTTGGGCGGTGATTTCTGCCAAAGTGGCTTCGATCCCGGACGCGAGCTCTTCGAATGGTAGCCGATGGAGAGCAGGGGTGGCGTGCAGCTCGGCACTGCGGGGGTCGACTATGCGTTCCAGTTGTAGAGTGTCGAGCTCCTGGCGAACTCGTTGCACTCGCTCCAGAAGATCATCCGGCAACGCTGGCGACGTCCGTGGAGGTGTTGAGGGTGCAAGAGACGATGTTACTGGTGACTTTGGGCCCCCAAACACATCGTCTTGAGCGGCGACGGGTGCGAGCGGGAGTGACGCCGAGCTTTTGGACGCCAACTGCGCTTTCGCCAGCCGTCTCTTTGCACGCGCGAGGGCATCCTCCCCTGCCAGTCGTACTGCCTCGATCTCCTCCAACGCCTCGTCAACAACCCCACTCGCCGTCTTCAACGCCACTTGCCACATCTCCACTTTCTCCACCCCCGGCTCAACCCATGTTGGCTGCCGTTCCACCGCTTCCCGTAAGTGACCGACTGCACCAGCCATGGCGGAGGGGTGGTTCTCCAGCTTGGGGGCGAATTGGGATATAAGAGCCTCTATAGCCTGAACTGTGGCTTTGGCAGCGTTAACGGAGGTAGGCGGGGTGCCAACTTTGATAAGGAGATTATCCGTCTGGCTCCGCGCCTTCTCGTGGGTAGCCTGCCAAGCTGTGAACGCCTTATCAATGGAGGTCGCCACGGCGTGGCACCGCGCAGAGTATATGTCGAGGAGGGTGGATTGACAGGACGAGCGAGAGTGCGAGAGGGATGAGGCGACGCGAAGGGTGAGATCGTTGATGGTCGAACGGACAGATGCGTCGAGCGCCGAGATGTCCAGGGGAGAGGATGATGTGAGGGTGGGCAGGGCTAGGGCTGGTTGTTGGGGCGTGTTGGAGCGAGAGAGGGGTGGGGTCATGGGTGGGACGGAGGAGGACGTAGTTGGCGGCAGCCGTGCTGGCTTGCCCTCACTAGCCTCCACTCCCACCACGGTCGTATGCGCTTTCCGATCCACTGGTACACTGGGACCAGCTTCTCTCGCCAAGAACGGGACTCTTTCCGCCAACTTCCCCTCCCATTCCGCCGTGTCCGTCTCCAGCGTCCCCACCCTCGCCAGAATCGTCCCCACTGTCCGCTCCTTCTCATCTCTGCCACTCCCATCATCTTCGCGCTCCCCTCCTACCCTATCCACCTCATCCTGCAGGACCTTCACTTTTCGCAACATCCTCTCCGCCTCGCCATGCACCTCATTCACAACTTCCGCCTGTCTCCGCACCCTGACTAGCAGGTCCAAAAGCTCGCGCAGTTTTGTTTGCTGGTCGATCAACTCCGTCGCGGAGGTGGAGAGGTGCGACCGCAGCGCAGGAAGACGCCGCTCGTACGTTTTGAGCACATCGTGGAGTGCGG
Organism: Cryptococcus sp. DSM 104549; assembly: GCA_036427605.1. Taxonomy (NCBI): domain Eukaryota; kingdom Fungi; phylum Basidiomycota; class Tremellomycetes; order Tremellales; family Cryptococcaceae; genus Cryptococcus; species Cryptococcus jaspeensis. The sequence continues at coordinate 3,020,131 of CP144046.1, forward strand.
CTAAGGGCTTGCCAACGTCGTTCTTAATCCGCCTGTCGAGCTGCTTGATGCGGTCGTCCATGGCTGCAACACTCACGCCATCGTCCTTGCCGCTGACAGTAGGTAAATCTTGTCCCGGCCAAGCAGAGGCGCGGATGACGTGTTCAAGCAGGTCCCGAACAGACGTAGTGTCCGCGCCTATCCCCTGTGCAGCTAGGACGATCCCCCTAGATGCCAACAAGATCTCGCTGTCCTCCTGCGCCGTCTTGCTAGCCCCCAAAGCCACCCGATTTTGCTCCAGCAAGCTATCCGTCGCCTTTTCGACATCTTCCACAAGGGAGTCAAGCGGCAGTCGCTCGGGCAGCGCAGAGCGAAGGGATCTGGGCGGAGTCTTGGCGAGGTTGCGGTACTGCAGCACGGCCAAGGCAGCGTGCTGGCACGCAGTAGTGCAACGCTCTACCACTTGAGAAACGTCCCCTGTCCGGGCTGGCACAGCGTTGCTCCACTCTTCAACGTGAGGCTGGAGCAAAACGACTGGGTCTGCTGGATCTGGCCGGGTTCTACCGTCTGACCCGTTCCCCAATAGGTCCACCGCTCCGCGCAGCTCCTTGTCGAGCACCGCTAACCCAGCTTGTCGACATATCAACGTCTCCCGCGCCTGGGCCAAACGCGCATACCACTCCACCCCTTCCCTTCCTTTGGCGAGTTCCACCTCCGCAGACCCATGCGCTGCCCTTAGCGCCTCAACAACACGCAGGTTATACGCATCGTTCTCGGGGTACGAAGGATGCGAAGGGCGAGGGAAGGAAGGCGATATGGGGCGAGGGAGCCGGCGTTGAGCCTTGGTGAGAAGGTTGGAGAGCCGGAGGTGCTCGTTGCTGGTGGCGGGTTGTGAGAGGGATTGTTGGAGCTCCTCGATGAGGGAGGTGGCTAGGTGACGTGTTTGAGTGGAAGATGTATGATGGGCCTCGGATCTGTATAGCAATCAGCGCCACGTACAGAAGTGAGAGACGGATGCATCGAGGGCACAATAACTTACAGCTTCCAATGCTCCTCCAGCTCCCCACACCAGGCGACCCTCCCTCCCAGATCTTCAACCTCCGCGTCCAGCTCATCCTGCACATCCAGCAACTTTTCCGGCACTGCTCCTCCTCCATTCTCGCCCTCCTTATCGCTCTCCTGAGACACCTCCACAGGCCCCTCTGTATCACCCAGCGCCTTGAGTCCTGCAGCAACATCGATCATCCGGTCCAGCAGTTTCCCGGTTCGCGCGAGCTGCGTTGACACCAGGTTCTTGTGCCGGATGCGGAGGTTGACGAGCTGGGAGTGGAGGAGAGGCATGTGGAGAGAGCGGTTTGGGGTTGGATGACGTGAAGGAGAGGGAGACTTTTTAGGGTGGATAGAAAGAGGGGTGCTTTGAGGGGAGGTTGAGAGATGGACGAGCGATCCACTTGACGAGAGAGAGGTGAGAGTGGCAGAGCCGGGGTCGCGTGACATTGGAGTTTGGGGATGAGACGAAGGTGCTATGGGATACTCTTTTTGAGGGAATAAATCAGCCATTGATCGGGAATAAGAATGTCATATCACTGCTTGAGAAACACTCACCAGGTGTCACCTCGTCCACTGGTGTCCACCGCCCCTTGTCACGGACCATTGCGTCGACCTCCTCTCGAAGTCCCCTGGCCTCGAGAACAACTTGCCACCGAACTTGGTCCCACTGTAGCCGCAGCTCTGTAAGTTCCAGCAACTGTCCTCTGCGCCTTAGAAGGGCGAGAAGGCGGTCAATGACAACGATTAGGTCAAGAGTAATCGACACCAGGTGCGTTGATGGGGGCGTCAAAGGTAGAAGGGTTGCCGCTATCGTCAAAGTCAGTAAGAAGCTGTTCCTCGCCCTATCGACATGAAGCTCACCTCTTGTCTTCTTTTTCATCCGGCCAAGATCTCCCCCGTCAAATTCCAGCACCTGCTCCTCTATCACCTCCCGCTCGCGTTTCCACCGCTTGACTTGCGCCTGGTCGGGCAGCTGCCATTTTGAGCTTGATGCGCCGCTTCGTATGAAGTTTTTGCTATCATCATTCGACGAAGGGTCGAAAGATGGATGCAGGAAGGGGTAGATAGCCGGTATCTCCTCCAAAGACTATGCCGACATCAGCAAGAAGACCTCGCGGGGCAGCATAGCAGGGAGCGCGGGCTTGACGCGACCACCGAACGCACCTTGAGTTTGCCCTCAAACCAGCGCCGTTTTTCGACGAAAGCCTGGAGTTCTTGGGCGTCCTCTGGGGAGAGGTCTCGGAGCTCATCGTCTTGCCCTTCTGCCATTGCGAAATGGACTGGGGCTGACTGAAGAGACGGAGCTCATGTATAGAGGCTGTCTGCGTAATGGCCGGCGCGGGGCAAAGGCGTTGTTGTGAAGGCGCAAAATATCACGTGACCCTCCTGAGGTGCCTGGGATCTCATCTTGGGCGCCGTGCCGAACCGCTTGGTGGCCCTCTGGCAGCCTTGTCTCTGGGGCACATGGCTATTATTGTCTCCACTCTTCTCGACTCGTTCTCTTCTCTGTATCCCCCCGCTGTTCTTCTATAATCCCCAGCCCCACAAACATGCTCACAATGCGACGGCTACGGCGCCAAGCACCCTCCCTCGCCCCCCTCATTCGCCCCAAACATCCAGCCGCCTCGGTCCCCTCCATATCCAGCCTCGGTCTCATCTCTGGCGCGCACAATGACTCCGCCCCCATCGCATCCACGTCGCGCCAGTCTTACACTTCTCCTTACGCTGTGACCCACGGCAAGGGCAAGGGTAGAGCCTACGACACATTCACCAATACTTCGGTATCGAGGCTGTCGTCTTCGCCGCTCTTCACAGCGACTCGGTCACTCGGCTTTAGTCGGCAGACCGACCCTCGGGGAGCTGTTCGTATGTTTCATGCCACAGCGAGGCGCGAGGCTATACCACTCATACCAGCCACATTCGCGTTGCTCAAGGTACGCTGTTTGCTTATGGGTTCTCAGAACATGTAGCTGACGCAATGACTCGCAGGGCGCCTCGGTCCTGACGATCGCGACGGCCTTCTCGCGCATCCTCATCTCCTTCTTCCCCGTGGGCACCATTGCCATGTTCAAAATGATCCACATCGGCAAGTGGATCAATTCGGACGTGGCACGCCCATCCGCGGGTCCAGAAGCGGAAGAGTTCTACAAGATGTGGTGTGAAGACGAGAAGGGCATGAGTCTGACGAAGGAAGAGTCGGATCTGCTCGTAGAAGAGGAAGTGGACGACTTTGGCGGCATCACCCTCCCCGATGGACGCGTCGCGTATTCTATTCCCATGCCGCCCTCTCGGTGGGATAGGGACCGAACCCAGCCCAACCACCCATTCCGGCGCTACTCCCCACGATCCATGCTGGACATGTCCCATGGCAACCGCCGGCACGTCTCCAAGATGATCCGCCGCGCGTACTTCTTCATCCCTCCCCTACCTCCCGCATCAGTCCGCTTCTACGACGCGATGCCCGCCAACGAGAGGGCAGAGGTAGACGCCCTTCGGAGGTACTGGGTTGGCCTGCAGCGGTTCAAGGAGTGCTTCCGGGGCGGCCGGTGGCTCGTCGGCATCATCTTTGGCTTGCCGTTCCTCCTCATCCTCGGCGCCTACATCGCGGGGCTAGAGCGCGTCCCGCTCACCGGTAGGTGGCGTCTCATTCTCCTCACTCCGGAGGAGGAAGATGCTATCTCCACCAGCCTTGCCGGAGAGAACTGGTACCGCAGCGTCATCAACCTGCTCACCACGCCCGAGCGCCCGGCGCCGCCTATAGTCCCCACGGACGATTGGCGCTGGGCATGGGTCCAGGGCGTGCTCTCCCGGCTCGAGACCGCCGTTCTCGCCGAGTGCAAGTTCATTCCAGAAGGCTTGAGCCCTCCGGAACAGTACACGCCATCCATCCCTATCCCTCCACCCGCATACCACCCCATACGCCCACGGCCACGTGTCTCCTCCCTCCTCCACTCCTGTCTCCCTGGGAGTGAGCCCTCCTCGGGCCGGGAGCACCTCGAGATCGGCCCGCCGTATAACATCATGCTCATGGAGAAGGACGAGCAGAATGCGTTCTCATACGGGTTCGGAGGCAAGAAGGCTGGAGGCATCGTCGTCTACACTGGTCTTCTTGACAGCATCCTCGCGCATGACCCCGCGTCACCCCAATCACCTTCACCCCAAACCCAACCTACCCGTCAACCATCCTCCGGCCTCTTCGGCGGCCTCTTCTCTTCATCTTCGTCCCTGCCCCCCTCTCGCCGGCAACACGCCCAGCCCACAGAGGAGCAGACGCTCCACCTCGCTTGCGTCCTTGCGCATGAGATGGGCCATTTACTCTTGAGCCATCACCTCGAGACCCTCTCGCAGCAGCAGGTGCTTTGGCCCAGTGTGCTTGGGCTGAGCATGGATCTTGTCCGCGCGTTCATCTGGCCTCTCACGTGAGTCATACATCTAACAACCCGAATCTATGGACCGTAGCTGATGATTCCCACTTTACTATAGTATCTTCCTCGGTCCGACGGTGAATGACGCTTTGGCAAACGTGGGGAGGACAAGTACGGAGGAGCTGGCGGATAGGTACGGCGAGCTGGGTTTCCAGTGGAAACACGAGTACGAGGCCGACCTCGCCGGACTCAGGTACGCCTCCTCCTTTGTCTACCGCATTTCAAGCCCACTGACATCCCACTGCAGGATTCTCGCCCGAGCTGGCTTCGACCCCCGCGCCGCCCTCTCCCACTTCTCGGGATCTGTTGCCGAGCTGCACGAGATCCCCTCTGCGGACAAGGCCGAGGCAGGCCTGACGGGCACGATGTTCAAGCTTTGGACGAGGGCGACGCACCCGAGTCCTGAGCAGAGGACCGATGCTATCAAGAAGGAGATCAAGAGGTGGGATGAGGAGGCCGTGAAGGAGGTGGCGGTATGAGCTGGGGACAGGGCTCAAGGGTGGTGGGAAGTCACATAGAGGACGCCAGGCCGGCGATAGACACTTGTGGGAACGTTGGGGAGGGGAAAGGGACACACTTAGACGGGATAACCTTGGAGCAGGGACCGGAGACACACACTACTTGTTTTGTTGTTGTGATATATTGGTTTATAAACTTGGATTGGATCTCCGTATGCAGTCGCATCTCAAACTCTACGGGGGACTTGCACGAAGGCTTTCGCAGAAGGGGCGCCGAGCGGCACCACTCACTTGCAGCGCTCGCTCACGGCCTTTTCACAGACGCGTGGCGTATGCCCCTTGGGCCAGCTACCTTTCCCTCCGCTTGACCTCATGGGAGTTTCACATACATGTGCCTGCAAAAGGAATAAGAAAGGATCCCATCGCAACAACATTATTTGCCGTCAAGGACATATCACCATAACGCCCAAGACTAAACTATAAGCTTCCGCCTCGTCCTCGCGTCCTGCTGCCTTGCTCCTTTTTTCATCATGCCTTCGCTCCTCTCAAAGCACTTTGGCATGTACAGTAACTTATAGCCGGCATCACGCACTGGAAGAGCACTGACCCTTTCCAGTCCTTTCAGGTGTACCCCCCGGCCGATGCGTAAAGGAATGGTTCACAGTCTGATAGGGCAAATCGGTTGGCCGCCGAAGGAGTTGTCCGAGGGGGCTCAAGACAATGGTTCTCACGGCAAGACAAGGCACACGTAATTGCGGAATCGCAGCAGTGCGTGTATGCAGGACGGGGTAAGGCCAGCTGGCCAATGCTAGTGTGAGGTATGTGAAGAGATAACGGAGGGGCAGGGGTGTGAAAAGCACGCATCTGGGAAACTGCACATCTCGCAAGATCTGAGGCTATTGATACTATTTTCCCATTCCACAGGAAAAGAAAGCATAAGCAGCCGAGCTGACCATCTCACCTCTGTAGCTAACCGCCTGTCATTCGCTATAATAATCGAGTGCAACAAAAAAGAAACAACTTACCCTGAGTCGTCTCCCATCAGAAGCCATTGGCCAGCACAAACACAATAATGTCAGCCGCAAAACAGCAAGCTGACTACGGCCACCATGAGTATGACAGCTCAAGCTCTCCGACGACGTCCTCCTCCCCCCTCCCCGCCTGCAGCGGCCTACTCCCCCGCCCCATCACTTGCAGTTCTCCCCCATCCTCTCGCCTCCTGAGCATATGGCTGCGTGTCGCCGCCTGCACCCTCATCACCTTCCTCCTCCTGCACGTCCTCCACATCCAGCTTCAGCTCCTACCCCCTACCGAACCCGCTACCCCACCTCCGCCACCGATCACGGAAGCGTATGTCACCTTCTTGGCACACACAGACGACCCCGAGCCATGGTACTTCAACGCCGTCCGCCGGTTACTCTTCCAGCTCAAGTATGATCCCCTCACGCTCGATCCCCTCCCTCGTGACTTTGTGGTGATCACCACTCCCGGTGTTCCCGAATCGCAGCTGGAGCAGCTACGCGCAGAGGGGGCAGTCGTTGCGCCTTGCCCGCTGATCGACCACCTCCCCCTTCCAAAGGGCGGGGCGAAGCGCTACGCAGAGGTGTATACCAAGCTATTCATCTTCAACCTCACGCAGTATGAGAGAGCGCTATTCGTCGATGCGGACCAGCTGGCGGTCAAGCCGCTCACAGAGGTGTGGGAGGACGACAACGCGTGGCCGGAGAGCGGGATGGCAGCTTGTGGGGAGAGTAAGAGTGCTGGGGATCATCCAACGCCCATTGAGGATCAGGACTACTTTAACAGTGGATTTTTCTTGGCAAGGCCGAATGAGAAGACTTTTGAAGCATTGTTGAATGAAACCGACTACAATCCATCACTCCCAGAGCAGGTGAGCTCGTTGTTGGCCCCCTCTACCTAGAAACTACCTGTGCTAATCGAAGTGTTGGATCTGCAGAACCTGATGAACCACTACTTTAGAAGAAGCGGTCCTAAGCCATGGAGGCCTCTTGACCATGTGTAAGTTAGAGTTGACACTCTTAGCACCCCAGCAGTATCTTCTACTGACCATTTCCCAGCTTTGTCACCACGTTCCCAACAAAGAAAGATCTTGAATACGGGATATACTTGTAAGCACTCACCGACATGTTTTAACGGCATTAAAATAGCTGACGACATGTATCGGGTCAAAGACTCCATGACAAGATGTGGTTGCACCACCTGGACCGAGAGCTGAAAGAAGTATGGCGCCAGAAGCTGGGCCGCATGGAGGGATACTGGCTGGCGATGGGGCACGGACAGGAGGCTTGGAATACCACAAGAATTGTATCGGACTGATGGAAACGATAAGGAAGGCTCCTGAATGGCAATATAGAGTGAGCGGGCAGTATAGCCGGAAGTGGTTTGAGACATGATATGCATCTATGTAAGAACTATAGCCGACGTCGCAGGATGATTCGCTCAAGACACTGCGTCCATGCAACCCCCATCCGCAGAAGGCATCGACAAGTCGTCCGGGTCCGGGGGGGTCTGAAAATACCAACCCTGGTGGAAGACAGCGACACGGCTCTAGGCGTGTAGAACGTCGAGACCACGTCCCCGCTGCAGGTCACTGTAGCGTGACGGCTTAGGAGCCTATTACAGGTCCACACCGACACTAGCAACCTGGACAGCATCTCCGTCTTCACTCCTATTCTGTATTGACTACTACTTATGACTGCTTGTATTGATGTTCCATCCGATTCAAACACAGGACAGGTGCTGTCTGTTGCTCCGATTTCATTTTACTAACCAGATTGCTGAAGTTTGCGGCGCTTGGGCCGACGCCCCTCGAAATCGAAGTTTTCGGTGCAGCCATATACTCACGTGTGTGTGTGTGTGTGTGTGCGTTGAATTCCCTGAGAAGTCATACCCTAGTGGCAGTCGTTGTCCATCTATATACACGTGCACCTTTTTTGATTGTACGCCGCCATGATTACATATACAGCCATATGCTTTGACAATCATGAAAAAGCAATTTGAGCAGCATGACCATCGCCTCAAAGATTGGTTTCGACTATGTAGTTTCAAAGTGAACGAAGCTACGGATCGTTGCTAGCCGGCCGTGGACGATGGCGGCGTCTCTCAGAAGTTACCACGCTAGTCCATCTTATACGATCGTGCACTTTCCAAGAATATAGCGGCATATGCCCTGCGAATATCCTCCCTGGTGCGATCGACACATGCGATACATTGAACATAGATCAGAACGGGACATGGCTTGTACCATTATTCCTCCCCTCCCACTCGCTCCTGCCTTCCTCAATCACCCAAACATGTCGAGAGCAAGCGTCGTCAAGATCGTCTGCTGCACGGGTATATATTGTTGTACACAGCTGGTTCCCAAGCATATGAATCGTGTGTTTGCATAATGGACAGATGGAAGAAGAAGCACACGTAGTACAAATTGTGTCGGTTATATAGAAGTTGGCAGCCACACACTTCCGAAAGGTACATAAGAGTACAATCGATCTCAAAGATCCCAAACCAAAGAGGAACGCCCGCTATCCCAACGCCATCCCAAGCCCTCGTCTATGGGCTACTATACTGGTACCAGTGATGTTACAGTGTCGTACACGAGACCCCCCACTGTCAGTTGTCTCCGCCCCGCGCCTGGAAAAACCTCCCTCCTGGCGGGAACGCCAGCTGCTTCTTCGGATCGAGCTGCTCCATATCCCGCCCAACCCTCCCGCCTGTCACCGCCTCCACAACATCCACCGGACCCGACGACATATCCAGCGCCTTCCTCTTCTTGCTCTTTTTCCCAGCTCCCCTCGCCTTCGCATCCTCAATCTCCTCTCTCAGCCTCGCATTCTCATTACGCAACTGGTGCAAGTCATAGCTCCAGTACCCCTCTCTGTCGACCGCGAGCTCCTCAAAGATGTCCGAGGCCAGCGGCGCAGAGATCGGGCGCGAGTTGGTGCCAGTCGTGACAGTACTCGGGAGCTGCATCATTCCGGGCGGGGGGGACGCGCTGACAAGCTTGGTCTGTACGAGCAGCGTAGTGGGCTTCTGCACCGCCGCGACGGGCGACGGCGAGCCCCCGTCTGCGGACGTCATCGGTGAGTCATCCGAATCCGCGGGGGTCTGCAGCCCTCCCGCGCTCGTGGAAGGCGGCGGCACCGCCCTCGGCACGTAGAACGTCGAGACCACATCCTCCATCACCCCGCTTCGCGTCACCACCTTGTGCTGCACCGACACGCCTCCACCAGTGGCCTGGGCGTCGCCCTGGAGGACCTGGCGGATCACGTTGAAGACGCGGGAGCTGTGAGACGCCGCTGCGACGGGGTCGCTCTGCATGGACGCCGGGGTGGGCGGGCCGTCGGACCCGCCAGGGAGAAGGGAGAAGAAGCTCTGACCAGCGACATCCTCGGGACGCTGCCCCAGAACTTGCTCTGTGCCGGCCGTGGCGTGGAGGATGAGGCCCTGGAACGACATCTTGCTCCAGAACTCCGTCTGCGCCAGCCCGCCGTGCTTCGCCACGGGATCCCACGTGAGCGTGGGCACGCTGCTACGTATTCTCCCCGAGAGGATCACGGCTTTGCGGCCCTTACCCGCCTCGACGACGAGCCGGCCGATGCTCTCTACCCAGACGTAGCCGCCGTGCTTCTTCTGGAAGCGGAAGACAAGGCGGACGGGCTTGGGCGGCTGACCGTCGGTACCGGCGTGCGTCGAGTCCTTAAGCTCGCGGATAAGCGGGACGATGTCGTGCGTGTTGGTGAACTCGGAGATGTTCTTGTTGAGCAGCTCCTCCGGTTCGTATCCGAGCACGCGGCGGACAGAGGGGGATACGTATTGGAAGAAGCCCTTGAGGGACAGCGCGTGGACAAAATCTATTCGATGCTAATCAGCTTTTGTACCATACATGAAAAGCCATACCTTGACTCACCATCCGTGTTGTCCAGCACCATCTTCAACCACTCCATCCTCCCAGCCTCCTCACTCTGTGCACTCCCACTCCCGGCCCCAGCGACATTCGCCCTACTCCCCATCACCTCCAGCACCTCCGCACTTAAACCCATCACCGCCGGCTGCTCCCTCCCGCCCGGCCCGGCCCCCACCGCAAGCTTCAGCGGCTTCTCCGGCGGCGTGGCGTAGGTGTAATCCATCCTATAACTCCCGTTCTTCATATTGTTCAGGATCACATTCGGCTGCTCGACGAGGTTGATCTGGAAGCCGACGTGGTAGACAATGTCTGTGCCGTCCCACGGGATGGGCACGACGGTCACGAGGTTGATGAAGGGGTCACCACCGCGGCGGTAGTTTATCAGGGAGGTCTGGCATTCCTTGCCGGCGTCGAGGGTGCGCTTGAGGAGCGAGACAGCCTCGTTGTCGGTGTACTCGCGCTTCGAGCCCTTGACCACGTCGCCTTCGGGGCCTGAAGAGGATTGTCAGCTTGTGAGTCGAGCAATGACAGGTGCAGGGACGTACTCTGGAGGAAGCGACAGTTCTTGCCCAGGATCTGGGGCAGCTCGTATCCCGTCAACTGAGTGAACGTCGGGCTGGCATAGACAATGGGCGAGTCGTATCTCCGGATGTCCTGCATTCTTCTATTAGCACCCTGCCAACACACACACGACCCACACGGGCACGACTCACCACCACCACAAAGCTACAGCTCAGATCCACCGGCCCGAGCACCGCGCTCGGGTCCTTCCTCGCCGCCACTCTCCCCAGCACACCGAGCATATCAAAGCCCGTGGTCGAGTACAGCCCCGGCCCATCCACCAGCGCTTGGTGCGCGGGAGGCATCGGCCCCTGTATAAGCGTCTGTGCGCTCGGGGGCGGCACATAGGGCGCGGTCGAGGACGACGCAAAGTTGACCGTGTTGCCCGATGAGATGGACACGGACGGCACGTTGGAGAAGCTGCTTTGCGGGATACTGTGGTTCACGTGGTTGCCGTGGTGTTGGTTGGGGGGGAAGGGGAGTTGGGGCGGGAGGATGGCGGAGGTAGGCATGGAGCCCGAGGGGTGGGAGCCGTGTGATGGGTGAGGGGAGGAAGAGGGGAGCGATGGTTGGGATTGCTGCTGGGCACCCAGGTAGTTGGAGGGGTGCTGCTGCGCCTGCCTCGAGTTTTCCCTGGGACTCGACATTGTCACATCCCTTGCCGATCCCTGCTGCTGCTGCTGCTCCACCGCCTTCTCTTGAGACTGGGCCTGCTGCTGCTGCCCCGCCCCCATGAACTGCCGCTGGTGACCCTGCGGCTGGTGATGGGTCCTCTGTGCGAGCACATTGGGGCTGGGGTTGGGGTTGACGTAGAACATCCCACCCATCCCGGGGTGCTGCTCCCCGCCCTTATCATACTCGTGTTGCCCCGTCCCCCACGTTCCAAGCGGGTTCGCACCCGCCCGCTGGTTCTGCCTGTCCACCTCATTCCCGCAGTACGCCCCCTCCTGCCCGTGCTGCCCACGTTGCTGCAGGTGTTGCTGCAGCTGGCCGTGCTGGCCTTGCACCCCACAGGACGAGTTCCCAAACATGCTCCCGGGCGTCAACGGCCCCGCACCAGGCCCGCCAAGCACCACCGTATCTGTGCTGCCAAACATGCCCGGCCCGCCAAACCCACTCCACGCTTCGCTGCCCGGAGGGAAGCTAGGCGCTCCGCCAACCTGGTTCGTGAGGAACGACGGAACCTGGAAGCGGATGTCCCGGGAGAAAGCGGAGGGGTCGAGAGTCAGGCCGTTATCGTGGTTGGACGACGACGCGGCGGGAGACTCCGAGTTGCCGCCGCCGCCGTGATTGTCAGCGGTGCGGGGAAGAGGTGCATTGCTGGATGTGCCGGAGTGAGGAAGGTGGTTGCCAGCAGGCATAGCAGGAGACTTGCCCTTTGCGGAGCGCTGATCCGCCGGGAGGGGCATGTGCCCCTGCCCGAGAGACTGCGGCATCGAGTGTGGGGACTGACCCGTCCCAGGACCCTGCGGCGGTGTGTGCTGGGTGTACGACGGGAAGTTTTGGGGATGTGACCGGGGAGAGGGATGGGGGTGAGATTGGTACTGGGGCGGAGGGATGTGGTGCTGAGGAGGCTGGTGTGGGGGTTGGTGGGGGTTGTGCTGGGCCTGCGGGTGCGGCTGGTGCTGGGCCGGGTGGGCTGGCTGGCGCGGGGGCTGCGTCATGCGACGCTGGGGCTGCTGGAAGTGGATAACGTGCGGGTGGGACATGGCTATGCCTTGGGCAAAGTTCTGGTACTGGTCCTCTGGGCGGACGCCATGCCCGCCGCTGCTGCCGCCGCTGCCCTGGTCGTATTGGTGTGCCGGGCCGGGCTGGCTGCCGGGAGGCGTCTGGAAGGTCATGAAATTGGACCAGTCGAGTGGTGACCCAGCAGCCTGAGAAAAGGTGAGCGAGGCTTCTAGGCGAAAGAGGGAGGGGCACGGCTCACGCTGACGGCACCGAAGCTGAGGCCACTACCACTGGCTTTGAGCTCTGGTCTAGACATTTTCGCAGTGCTTGCGGTGGGGAGACAGGGGTGTGAGCCGTGCGATGCTCGAGAGGGGGGGTTGTAGGAGTGGTGGTGGGGAGTGGGTGGTGAACGGGTCGGTGGGACAGGGGGTGCTACTTGAAAGCTGTTGTAATAAAGAGGGGAAAGTGGAATGAAGAAAGAAAGAAGATTGGATTGGAGACGAGTGCAGCCAGTCGAGAGCGAGATGGGGTTCAGGGTCCATTCAGGATCCTCAGGGTGCAGGGCGGGGCCAGGGTGGGTGAATCACCGCCCTGCTGCAGTCGCCGAGCTCGCTGTCTCTCTGATGACGCTCTTCTCTTGCTCGCCTCTTCTTGCCCCAGCTTGCCCAGGCTTGCCCCTGCTTGCCCCCGCCGGAACGTGATCTCTATGCCGTAACTACCACCGTCCACTGCACACCCTAATTCTAATCCCGCATCCATTCCATTCCAGCGACTCGGTACAGAGCGACCCCACAAGGCTGCAGCTTCATGAGGCACAAAAATCTTCCCCCCTCGTCACCCCGCACCTCCCGCCTTCCCCCGTGCCGTGCGTGCCGTCGCCCCATCCCGACCATGCACGGCGACTTGCTTGCTTGTTAGCGTAAACTACGCGTAGCGTAGGGCAGTCACCTCCGTGCCCGTGTCATCCCCGCTGTCGCCCTTCTGTCACCTTTGCCCCCCCCGGCCCCTCGCCACCCACTTCTCTGGCCTGGCAGTGCCTATCGTACACCTCTGCAGCTGCTCTCGTACCACCGCGGCAGTCAATCAAACCATTCATACATGTGCTCACTCTGCCCGCGCCCCGACACCCGCCTGTTCGCTGTGATGCAATCTACTCCAGCCCCTGGCCCACATGACCGACAACCGATCGCACATTACGTCCTCTCGAACCACCTGCTTTCACCCTCCCTGCGCATACAGAGCAAGGTTGTCTCTATCTCCCGCCACCTGCCCTACATGCCGTCTATCTCTTCACTCTTGCGCAACTGCAAGTGACGGCCGACCCGAGAGTAATTAGCATGGTTCCAGCGGAACCTACGTCAGATCCATGCAGATCCATAGATTCCGCCACCCTTGATCTGCTTCAATGCCTGGCCTGTCTTTCATCTTCGGTCTTCCTTCCCCCGCACATGTGTCTACACTCAGCTTCAGCCAGAACTTCTTTAAACCGAGACTCAAAACACGTCGGCGCCTCACACCTCATGTCTCGGGGCGTGCCCGCGTGCGTACTTCGGCAACATGAACTGTAAACGACCAAAGTTGCCGGATACCTTCGGAAACCACCACCAGATCCAGATTGATCCCCGACCACAGTCATCAAAGAGCGGCGGCAGACGGTATGGCGTATGTACTTCTTGTTTTGATACGGTACAAGTACATAGCAGCCGATGTATTCAACAGCAGCCTGACGACACGTCAAGAGAGGATGCATAATTTCACTTGTCGCACCATTTTGCCCCGGCAGAGCACGCACGACGTCAGGCGTCGTCATCCCCCGCCGCACCAGCCAGCCCACCGCCGTCCGCCGCCGCCGCTGCGACGTCAATCATCGTCAATTCATGTCATGTTGTACGATAAGTATCTTGCTTAGAGGTGCGGGCGCTGTCGCGAATCTCGACATGGGAGTCGCCAGCCTGCGTCAATCTGTATCATCCATAAAAGACTATGCTTCACCCGCCTGTTCACCATAAAGCCGTCAGCCGCCACTCTGTCCGTGCGCCCAGCGCGCGCGCAGCGAGCCAACTTCAGTCAGCCGACGCAAGGACCATGAGGCATGCATATCATAGTGTCGTACTGGCATCCCGTTGCGAGCTGCCGTTCCAGAGCTGAGCTGCTATTCCAGAGTCAGAGTTGAGTCGATATCCTGGCTGATGTCGTGAATGTGACATGAAAAGATGCCTCTCCATCCCGTGGCCAACGCGAGGACGTGATCGAGGCCGCTCGAGTTCAACAAGTCAACTCGTCCTCCAGCGTCCTCTTACGACATTTTTGACATTCCATGATGACACTCGCTGTGTCTTCTCGTCGCGGCCGCCTCCTCGCTCGACTTGGATCAACATCCAGTTCGGTCAACAACTCGACAGGCAGTATGATGTACTCTACGGTACCATCTTACAATGCAAGACCTTTCTTGCTCGTTCAGTCCTTCCTGGCCTAGGCCCCTCCGTGCAAGAAGGCATCTGACGTCCTCGGTTCCCGCTGCTCGCTTGCCTGGCCTCGCGACTTTGCTCGAGCGAAGACTCGTACCCATGATGAGCTCACTTATCGCACGCCGTTTTTTAGCCCGCTCGTTTCAGCTTGCTCTCATCAAGCTCACCACGCCCATGTGGCGCCGGCTCGTCGCCTACACACCGCCGCGCTCTTCACCAGCGCAGCCCGGCAACCGACAAGTGACAACGCTTTCCCCGCAAGAACCCTCTCCCCACAGCTCTTCGGCACTGCCTCAGCAAGCCGAACAGCTGGAGCATCCGAGTCTCCGAGACCGACCGTCGGACAAATCCCCACGGAAAAAAAGCAAAAGCAAGAGGACATGGCCTGATTCCAGGTGCCTCGGTGACTACTTCGCCACTAACCACGGCTAATTAAATTCCGCGGGGAATGAAAAGGCACGCACACCTCCAAAATGCCTTTTTGTGGTCGTGGTTCGTCGCTCGAGTTCTTCGTGCCGGTCGGCATACCGCTCGGCATGCCGGGTAAAGGCCCTAGGGGGTGCGGGAAGCAGGGGCTGGGGTAGACATGTGGGGTTAACGATACTCTTTTTCGCTGGAACGTCGGGGAAACCGCAGGTACGCGTCGGCCCGGTGATGATCATATCGACTCGCCGCACTGCCTTCTTTTTTGCTTGTTGCGACAAGAAGGCAAGGCCCAGAGGAGGAGCGAGTGTCGAGGCCACAATACGTACTGTTACTGCGTGCCGTCCAGTCGAACCATGACGCCTTCTCGGCGAAGACTTGGGGACATGAGAGGCTAATGCTCAGGTTGGCACCATCTCGTCATCATCTCTAGCTTCGGGCAGTTCATCACCGCACGCGCGCCATCCAAAGTCAAACGCGATTCTCCTTCTTGTTCGCCCGACGGACGGGCCAGTGAGCGATGACGGGCCACAAACCACAGGTTCGACAAGGTGGAATAAGGTGGCCCCTGCATGGGCATATGTACATACGTATCCACCTTCATTCGCGTACTTTTGATATCCACCTGTCAAGGGGGACGCTGCCGTCTTCTGGCGGGAGCCTCCAGCGAGTCGCGAGGGAGATGAGGATGTCAGAATGACCCGAGGATCCGAGAGGATAGCCGAGTCAAAGCCGGAAGAGAGCAGCTGAGGGTCTGAGTCGAGGTAGTGGGTATGAGGAGACAATAGTGGATCGGCAGACTAACAAGAAGAAGAACTACGAGAAGTGTCTATCTACCTCTGCCCCGCAAGTCCTGTGTCTGGTCCCCACGGCTTCACTCGTCAATCCGTCTCCAAGCGTCAACCAATGGCATGCGGTTGTTTGGTGGTCTCAGCTCTCTGTGCCAGGGAATAGGGTGTGGGTGCGGTGTGTGCGGTGGAACAAAGAGGAGGAAGAGGAGGATTGTGCGTAGATCCTGAGATGGGTGGTGGAGGTAGGCGCGGGAGAGGTCAGAGCCGATAGGCGCGTGACACCACCCAGCTTCTGCCCTCCCCCTGGGCAACGCGCGCCGCTTGTTGTTCCCATCACTGCCCCTCCAGCAGCCTAAAAGAATGCATCACAGAGAAGCGACTTCAGTCTCCGATGGAAGCAAGATGTACCATCCTCACCAACAGACTCATTCGACCTGGATGGAGGATTTTCTTGACCAACGACAATTCGGGTGTCTGTCATCATACCGGTTGCGCGGTGACAACCAAGCCACCACCACCCAGCCACACCCCCCTGTTCCCAAATGTCTTTCCTTCGGGGTCTGCTCTGTTGACATCTGTTGACATCCCGTTCAGCTTCCCGCCCGCATGCATGTGTTCGCAACTCCCCTCACAGAGTGAGTCAGAGGTGACTCCCCCAACCGGCATCGCAACCTCGATCACTCTTAGCCTTTGCAGATCTCAGGGGTTACCAGAAATGTGATCGAGCAGGCAGGTTATCGTCGCGAAGTTTATCTTCCCTCGTCGTGCTTCTTGATCTGCACGCCACTCGCCCTGTCCCCTGCTGCCCCTGCTGGCAGCTGCTCTCCCTCCTGTCATGCCTCCCCGTCATTCCTCCGCAAAGCTCCGTATAACTACTCCGCCCGGCGCCGGCACTGCTGGCAGCCGATCGTTCGGCATCCATCCACCCACAGGCTCTCTCCCGGGTGTCTCGCATGCCTGCCTGTCTCACTGCTTGTCTTTCCGATACAAGATCCCGTGTACAAGTACATGCCAGTGCGTGTGGCACTCGGATTGACGCCCTGGAAGGTGTGCGTGCCGTGGGCGTGCAGTACGACTACTACTGATCAGCCACGCTCATCGCATCGCCCTCATCGTCACAAATAAAGATGGTCTTCTCCCCTCTCTCGATCGATCACATGTAGGAGATGGGGCCATGTGAGCAATTGTGGCTGGACGTGTAACGCAGCAAGCAAGACATGTGTCTCCACTCACTTATCCCTTGACATGACTATTTGAGAGCAGGTGATCCGGAAAATGATCTTCGCCGACTCCATGAGGTGCTGCCTGCATGCGCCTGAGAAGGGCTATCTTCCTCTATTGTTTGTTCGGGCCTGACCGATCACCCGATCACAAGGATGACGCCATCTTCCTCTACACGTACGAGTACAAGCATCATAACCTCCTCCTTGAGCGTCGTCAATTGGCAGCCAGCTGGTGGATACTGATGCCCCGAGACGCCGACTTCCGTCTCCTCGGGGAGCCGAACAATGAAGCCAAACGTATAAACACTCGCGGAATCTCTTTCGTTCGACAACGTGGTGTTTATGTATAGCTCTTGCCCTTGTAAAGAACCATCACGTGTGCTGTGAGACCGAAACCACGAGAAAGCCAGACTGTTAGAAGCTACAGCCACACACACGACTGTTTCTCGCTGCCGACGGCCCTGCATATGCTCCCACACTCGCCCAGGTGGCAGTAGTGTGCGTTCGTTCGGCAAGTACTCGTACATCCCCACTTCGCCTGCCTGACCGGCAGCTTGTTACCACTCCAGGTTGCCACACGATCATTCACTTGCGCAACAGATGTACATACGGGTACTGTAGAACGATTCACAACCTATTGGTACGAGACAGCTATATACACTTCTGACTTACACCTCCTTGACGTTCGTCTCCTTCTTCCCCCTTCTTCCCCCTATTCATTTATGTCATTCTTCGTCTTCGCCTCGTCCTTACCACCCCACATGTACTCATACAGCCTTGGTATAATATCAACAAGCAACTTCCAAAAGAGACCAGTCCAGCTTTTGCTGTCGTGGCTCATACAACTTCTCCTACCCTCTCTCACCATAGGCCAGCATCAGCCCGTTCACTCGCCAAGCTGCATCAAGCCCGCAATGGTCCCGATACTCCCCAACGCCGCACCGAGCACGACCAGCCCGAAGGCAGACGCCGTACCGCGCTTCTTCGGCTGCTCCTCCACGCGCTGGCGCTTCGCGGGAGGTTCGTCCGCACTCGCCGCGGTGCCAGTGCTGGTGCTAGCGTCCACGGTGATGGGCAAAGCGCCAGCAGGGACGGAGGGAGAGTCGTCGACGGAGGGGTCAACAAACTCGATAGGGAGGGAACGTTTCTGACCAATGGTAGGGGGCGTGACGGGCCCGGCAGAAGACTGATCGCTGATGGACGGGGTGCGCTCGCGCTGAGTGACAGGGGCTGCGATTGCTGGGCGGATCAGTAAAATGTTTGGGGGTGACGGTCGAGATAGAATGAACGTACCCTGTGCGTTGGCAGCAAGCATGAGTTCGGGAGCTTGGTACTCTGCGACAGTGGTGTTCTGGACCACAGCTAGAGAGAACGCAAGTTAGCAATTGCAGCTGTGTAACAGACAACAACTCACCAGTCTCCTGGGCCTGCACTTCAACATCAACTTCCATTGTCTTCACCGACGGCACCTCCTGCTGGTTGCCGATCGAACTGGCTTCATCGAGTGCAGCCAGCGCCGTCTCGTATCGCGCAATCTCGTTCTCGAGTCGCTTCTCGACGATCTCACCATGGCCACGGGCGGCTTGCAAGTGCAACCGGGCGTTCTGAAGCCGGTTGCGCAGCTCCTTGGTGAGATCATAGGGGTCTGACTCATCATCTTCCTCCTCTTCCTCCCCATCCTCCTCCTCTTCCTCACCATCATTCATTTCCTCTTCATCCTCCTCCATCTCCTCCTCTTCCTCGATCCTCTCGTCATCCTTGTTCTCGACCACCCCAGCCTCAGCGTTGGCCGCGAGGTACTGCTCCCTCCTGAAGAGCGTCTCCCCAATCGCTTCGAGCTCCCTCAGGGAGTGCTGGTGGATGCCACACTCACACTCCATAGGCTCGTCCTCCCTCTCTGAGGCGGCTTCCTCGGACTCCTCCGAGACGTAAGAGCCGGAGCGAGAGCGGTCTTCCTCCTCCTCCTCATCCTCGTCCCCTTCAATGTAATCCTCGTCCCCTTCAATGTAATCCTCATCCTCCTCCTCATCATCCTCGTCCCCTTCAATGTAATCCTCGTCCTCCTCCTCCTCATCCTCGGGTAACATCTCTATGGGGAAACTCTCATACTCGAGCTCTGGCGGCGCGGCACCCACCGGCTCGGCCGCTGTCACCTCCTCCTGATCCTGCTCCTCGGCAGGGTGCACACTCCCGTCATTCCCGTCACTCCCGCCTGCATCACCCGCGGCAGACTCTGCAGGGGACATCATCCCGTTCGAAGCCATGCGCTCCGCGTGCTTGCGCTCATTGAGCGTACGGATGAGGTCAGTCACCCGGGACGCGGAGATTGTCACGGGAAGAGCCGGGGCCTCGGGGACGGGTGCCAAGAGCGGGAGAGCGGGTGCAGCCGCAGCCGTAGACGCTGAAGCAGAGGCAGCCGCGATGGACGAGGCGGAAGCGCCGAGGGGGAGGTCCCACAGATTGTTGAGCTGGCCCATCCAGGGGGCAGGCTGGAAGGGCGGGAGTTGAATAGGCGCCGGAGCGGGAGCGTGGGCCGGCTCGTCCTCGTTGTCCATGCCATTGTAGAGTTCGTCGTGCTCCTCCTCCTCCTCTTCGTCGTCGTGCGAGGCGGCGGCAGGGGCACGGCCAGCATCCCCCTCGGCCTCAACCTCAACATCGAGGTCCTCCTGGTACGAGTACCAAACCCCCAGCCCATCCGAGTCCGAGCCCGGAGCTTCCGCCTCTAGCTCAGGCGTGGCTTCCACCTCGACGGGAGCGGCGGCCTCCGGCGACTTGGCGGGGGACGCAGCCAAGGCAGGCGAGTACGGCTGCTGGGCTTCGCCGCCCGCCTCGCTGAAGGAGTCGGCTTCGCCCGCGTCCGAGTCAGAGTGCCAGTTCCAGGACTTGGGAGGAGAATAAGATCGAGGGCCGGCATCAGACTTGGCAGCGCTGTTCTCGCGCACGCCGAGGACCTCGGGCCCCTCCTGGTCGTCGTCCTCGTCTTCCTCGTAGTCTGTAAAGGAGTCCTCGTCCCCCTTGCGGTGGCCCAGAGGATACTCCTCGCTGGACCCGCGAGGCCAATCCTCGTCCTCGCTCGAGTTGAGCACGGATGCACGGGCCCTGCGCCCGCTTGGGAGGGGCGACGAGGTGTACAAGGGAGGGAGACTGTCGCTGTCGATGCGACCGTGGGTGATGTCGACGTCGCTCTCAGCGTCGTCATCTTGCTCCGAGTCGGAGAGGATGGCGATAGAGTCTCGGCGGGATGGGCGGGTAACGCTGCGGGAACGAGGGGCGTCAGGCTGGGGCTCCTCGCTCGTGTAGCGCATCCAATCGGGGATGCCGTACTTGCTCGGCTTGGGGCTGTCGTGGCGACTGCTGTCCTCGATGTCACTCCCGTCGTCCGAATAGGAATCGACGTCAATTACCTCCACCGCCTTCCCGCGCTCCTTCTCCCGCGCGTTCTCCTCCGCCCAGCTCGCCGTGTACTTCACGGCCTTCTCGATAGCCAGCGCGTCCATTTGCCCGGCAAACTTGCCTGCGGCAGTCTCGGGCGTCTGCGCAGGGATGTACTTGCGCTCACCGCCGGGAGCACTGCCTGCCCCGAGCTCGGGGTAGCGGAAAGTCACGTGAAGCCTAATGGGCGGGTAGTCCTTGGCTCCCGCGTGAACGTTCTTCCCGAGGATGAGGGCATCGTTCTGGCACACCTGGACGGGGGCGTACGGCTCGAGACGGATAGGCGCAGCCACGGCCATGTCGGTGGACGCCGTGCACAGTGCGGTGCCGTGCAGAGAGTTCAGGTCGGTGAGGTAAACGTGACCCGAAGGAGTGATGGTGAACTGGGCGTGCGACCGGGACATGATGGGTGAGGCGAACTCCTTTGATACGGAAATGTTGTTAGCTATGTCAAGAGAAAGCAATACGAGCACTACAACGTCGAAGAGATAAGACTTACCCCTCTGCGCAGAACCTTGGCCGCGCTGCTCTTCCTCCCGAGGATCATGCCGCCGTTGACGAGCCCCGTTGGCTTGATGGCTTTCCCATCCTTGTTCAAGATGGCGGCAGTGGAGTACAGCTGTGAGAGAGAGAAGAATTTGTCGGTGCTGGTGCTGGATTCATCAGCGTAGGATGTTAACCTGATGAACCAGTCTATGTTGCTTGGGTCAGCGGGAAGGTATCTCGCGGGCGGGTAGGGGTGATAAGGGAGACGATAAAGGAAGGCCGCATGCCGGATGCGGTCGCAAGCTGGTCTGGCATGAAGCCCAGGCAAGCAAGATCGCACCCGATAGAGCGTCGCAATGGCGAACCCGGTGCCCACCTCTATGTAGAAGAAGACGGATGGACATACCTGCGGGGGGCGCCTTCCCATGCGAGTCCATGATTGGCAACCTTATCGGTGGCAAACGACCCGGAGACGTAGACGCGGCGGGATGGTGATGGTGCTAGGTGGGCGGGTGTAGCTTGAGAGATCTGGCGGGAGAGTATAGGTGCGGTGAACTTGTGGTGGAGGTGTGCAGGAGAGTGAATGCAGAGAGCGGGGCGGAATGGAGAGAGGGGTGCAGTATAGACGGGAGACCAGTAGTAAGATGGGCGACGGACGAGTGGACGAGGAACGCCGCGAGAACGCCATCCCGCCACACCGGCCTACGGCCACCAGGCACACATGACGTGGACTTGTTGACTGCCACTCACCGCACTCTCTTGTCGACTACTCTACACTCTCAGAGCACTTGTTAACGCCTTGTTGCATACATCCAATTCATATAGGTCGACCTGCCTGTCAGTAGCTGTGACTCTTTTGCACTGTCCGCTGCTGTTGTACAATACACCATGATGGTCATCCGCTACCTCATGCCGAGGCCCTCGGCGCCCTCTCGTCGGTTTCGTTCCACGTCCCTATCCTCGCATCCCTTGTGAGCCCCGCCCGCCCTCCCCGTTTTGAGAGCACAGTAAACTAACTCTTATACCGCTTAAATAGACAGTCTTTTTAATGCCAATCCACGCATCATATCGATAGCTTTTCACCCGGCATCTACTCACATCAAGAGCGGCACAAAGTCAGGGCCGTCCATACTTCTTGACTGAGTTTTCAGCCTCAAACTTGGTAAATCTCTATGACCTCATCGCGGTAAGGTGGGGAATCAAATTTCTGGGCCATTGCATTCTGCGTGCTGCTGCTGCTGCTACTGGCGACAGCGATAAGTGAATGCAAGTGCTTACGAACTCCTCCTTTGTCCTATCCCTCCACAGCTGAATTGACACCTTATACTGCGGATCTTTCCTTCACTTCTTTAGTTCGATGAGTTGCGTTTCTCTGGCTAGGGGAAGTGGGGGGTGAGACCGTGAGAGTAGGGAGTCCCTTGGGGTGAGCGTGGGAAATGATGGAGAGTAGCTGTGGCGAGCTTCAAACTTCACCCTCCCTGTATGTGAATTTCTCACCACAGAGTGGGAAGATATGTCTCTTTCTGATTCCTTTGGTGTGAACTAGTTGCATCTGTACGCTACCACAGACCAATATATGCAGTACTGATTCCCCACGTTCCTCACGTCTTGACTTCCTTGGAGCTGTTACTTGTAGATCTGCCTCGGATTGACCAGAGCACAGTCATGACTTCTCCCTGTCATCTCTCCAACATGTTCTCTAGCGCTTATTCCACTAGACAGATACTCTTCGCCATTTGCCCCATCGCCTTTATCCTCTCCGTCATCTACATCATCTTCCAACCCGGCTTTCTAACCTTCTCCCAAGCCTCTTTGTTCAGCACCAACACCACTATCCCCAGCGCACTTCCTCGCGAAGCCTACGTGACCTTCCTGTCTTCCTCCTCGCGCCACTACTTTACCTCCGCCCGCCTGCTTCTCTTCGCTCTCCAACATGACCCTCTCACCTCTGACCCATACCGCCCCTTCATCGTCCTTGCAACTCCCTCCGTCCCGCGCGCTTACACCCAGCAACTCGCCGCCGAAGGCGCCGTGGTGGTGGTGAAGCCCACCATTGAAGGACTACCGTCGGACCCCACAAACCCGCGCTGGCGAGATGTGTACGCCAAGCTGCATGTGTTTAACATGACGCAGTTTGACCGCGTGGTGTTTTACGATGCGGACCACCTCGTCCTTCGCCCTGTTGAGTCCATCTGGGATGCCCCGGGCGCTGAAGCGCCCCACGGGCTGGCAGCACTCGGGAGCGGGGAGGGCGGATATGTGGCAGAGAGTGATTACTTTTTGGCGGGGTTCTTCGTAGCGAGGCCGGGGCAGGAGTTGATGCGTGGATTGATGGCGGAGAGGGGGTAAGATCCGGTCTATCCGGAGCAAAATTTGATGAACAGTTACTTCAGGCAGGATGGGGAGAGGGCGTGGTCAAGGTAAGATCCGATGTGAGTGGAAGGATGGGGTCCAGCGATAAGATCTGGTTGCTGAAAGGAGACAAATGACACAGTCATGAGAGGATCTCACCGACTTATCAGCATGTGCTGGACGGCGCACACACGTAAGCGGCGCCTCGGTCCTTCGGAAATGCCCATGGAATAGCGACTCACGCACCTCACACAGAATACATGAAAAGTGTTGGCAAGGCTGGGTCGATCACCGCCTCCCTCAGCTGTATCACGAGCGTCTGGGGAGAATGGAGGCTTACTGGATGGCAAAAGGTGCTAGCAAAGCTGCAGTCGCCGACTCAAATACCTAGCTAGCAATGCCAGCGCATGTCTGAGGAGTCTGTCCAGTACCTTGTTTACCGCAATGAGTAGCCACAGCCTGGTTGTTGCTATCAATGGTCTATTGCATATGACACAGTCACTATACACTCATCAAACATTAGGCATAATCGTATTCTCTTGTGTCGTATCGTGAAAGCCCTCCCATCAGAATGGATGTTATTACTAGCGTCCTCCCTTCCAGCCACCCCGCCCAACTCTCAACCCACCCAGAAGCGCGCAAGCGCGCCTGCAATCTCTTTCGGCCCCTTGCCCTTCTTCTTCTCTTTCGCCTCTTTCCCCTCCTTCTTCTTCTTCCCTTCCGCCTCTCCCCGACCCGCGCCGCCACTGCCACCAGACGTAGGCACAGTCACCAACGTCCCCACCTCAGCCCCACTGCTCTCCCCGCCGCCCCTCGTCGCACGCCCGGCAACCTCTCCGCTCGAGTTCGACCCCGGCTTGGTCACCGAGCTGCTCCCCGTACCTGTCGAGTTTGAGTCCGTCCTGCCAGCCCCCGCGCCCGGGTGATCCGCATGCAACGAGCTAGAGGAGAGTCCCGAAGGGCGGATGTTGACAGAGCTGGCGCTGCGTGCTGCGGGACCGACACCGATGGCTCCGAGGGATCCAAGCGAGCCGGTACGAGGGAAAGTGTTCACTGGGGAATTTCCCGCGCTGGCTGAGCCGTCCCTCCCGCCGGACCCGTTGCCAGCGCCGAGCTGAGGAGCGACACCTCGCCCGTCAAAGCTGACACTGTGGTGACCGAGTCGTTCGGTCTGGATAGCCCCGCGGGAGAGCCGAGGTCCGCGACTCCTCCCGCGGGAGTGGGCTTCGGCGGAGGCAGGAGCGAGCGTGCGATTCTGCGCACCGGCCTCAGATGAGCCGGATGAAGTGCCCGTGCGGTGCTCGCTCACCGCCAGCGGGGCTTTCAGCATCGACTCTCGCCTCGCGCGATCTCCCACTGGCCCTCCTTGGCCGCCCGGCGCGACTCCGCCTTGCTCACCATCCGCATATTCGGCCTGATCCCAGTACACCGTATTCGACCTTATCATCGACTTGCGCCCCCCGAGCCTCGCCGACCCGCTCCCCGGCGTAGAATTCGCTGCGGACCCGCCCCCACCGCTGGGAGCACGGCTTGCCTCTGAAGTGACAGCGCGGTACGAGTCCATCACCTGAGTGTTTAGGGGGTCACCGATAGATGCGGGGCGGGGGCGCGCACGGGAGCGTGAATCACCGCTCGCGCGGCGCCTATCCGAGTTCGCGGGGGAGAGTGGGAATGAGGGCGGTGCGTACTCGGACCCCTGGCGGTGGGCCGAGGAGCTAGAGTGCTGGCGCGAGTGACCGCCGCTGCTCCCGCCACCTCCGGGAGAGTGGATAGGTGGCGGCATGGGGAGGATAGGGTAGTGCGGGAATGGCATAGCCAGGGAGTGTCGGAACTGCCCGTGCATGGGTCCAGGGAAGGGCATGCCGAGGTATGGGGCGGGGTTTGGCTGTGTGAAGAGCATATCAGGTATGCGGGTCTGGGCCATCACCAGTTTTTGGAACGCAAGGAGGGCGTAGTACGCGTCGTTGCCTGCGTTGCCTAGGGGCGCGAACGCTGGCACGGGGATGTGGAGAGTCTGGAGGAGGGCGGAGAGAGAGGTGAGGGGCTGGGTGCGGTCTGGGGCATTGGCGACGCCGCTGTTGTGGGCGATGTGGAGAAGGTTGAACTCGAGTGCCAGCAGATCGAGGTGGAGGATGTTGTTGGGGAGGGTAGAGGAGCTGGGTACGGGCAAGGGAGCGGGGTCGCCGACGGTCAAAAGGACGAGGGTGTTGGCGTGTCCTTCGTCGTCCTGAGTAGCCAGTGATCCCAGAGTCGCACTGTTGTGAAGTGTTAGCGCCGGAGCGAGAATGGTGACTTGGCGAGTAGACTCACTCCAAGATTGTCTCGATGCGATTTTCGGCGACATAGTCGCTCTTCCCGAATGCGTACGCCCGGGGGTACGTCGGCGGGTTGGAGTTGGTCCTCTGCACTGGATCTTAGTTTTTGATCGCGAAGGCTCCTACAAAGACTGACCTTGTAGACCCATTCCTCCACGATGTAGTGAGATTTGCGATAATTCTCCTCGGCCACAGGCGGCCACACATTCTAGCGGGGGGGATCAGCTTCGTGCCCGAGCTCCATGGTCACCGCTCCACCGGCAACAGCCAAAGGACTCACCACAGCTCTCAGATTCGCACATCTAAGCACGGCCATGCCGACCTCTAGCACCAAACCCTTGTTTCCCTGCGGTCCATGGCCGTTCCGAGGCTGGGTCCTGCCAGTGCCCAGCACCAGCCCGTACGCCGGCCCACCACGCTCCCACCAGTTCGTCTTGACACACGCAAACGTATACCCCACGCCGTTATCCCTCACGCCCACCCCGCCCGTCTCGCGGTCCCCTGGCGCCCCACCAGCGTAAAACAGCTGCTCAGCGACGGCGGGTTCGCCGGCGCGGACACGGGAGCGGAGGTATGATAGGGCAGCAGAGGGGAGGGTTTGGGCGAGCTTGCGGTAGGCGGTGAGGTCGCGGATGGGAAGTAGGCGGCGGAGGGAGAGGGTGCGTGTTGCGACGGGGCGGAGGGGGAGCATGGTCGGAGGGTCTTTGGAGAGGGTCTCGCCGAAGCTACATTGGGCAAGGTGGGGCGGGAGGTTAGTGTGAATTCTGGATAGGAGGTATGTGATAATGGAGATGGCAACGATCGTGATGTATGATGGAGGGGAACGTGGCGAGGGCGACGTCGACGTACCGGGTGCGAATCATCTTTGCGAACAGCGCGATTTGGTCAGGCCTCACGGCGATGTGCGGCTTGCCGGTCACGCTGTCGACGACGACTATGGAGTGGGCGAGATTGTCAGTGGTTGAGATTTGTAGACGAAACTTAGAGAAAAGTCGCAGATGAGGACGGACCCATAACTTCCCAGCCAAAGGTGAGGAAGGCGTTGAACGAGACAAAGAAGCCGCCCCATGATTTCTCCCACCAGTCGATGTTGTCGGCCTCGAAGGATCCTCTGGAGGGGTGGTCAGCTCGAATTGTGTTAAGAGACCCAGAGCTGCGACCCACAAATATGCTGCATAGATGGAGTGCAGGTCGATGATGAAGTCGAGGGGGTTGCCGTACTTTGTAGCGTCGGACATGGCGAGTGCCGGTGTTCGGGGTCGGTGTGTGCGGGGCAAATGGTGGAGGCTGTGTGCTGAGGGGGAGGGGAATGCAGTCTATGTGTATACTGGTGCAATGCTGGTCATGGACGAAGAAGAGACGGGACGATGCACAGATGAGAGTGGGATGAGAAAGATTGAAAAGACAGCGAGAGTTGGATCAAGGGGATGTAACGGCTCCCATGCAGGCGTGCGGGTGCCGAAGATGGACGGGTGGTTGATGCTCGGAGCGGCGGGCGTGCACTGGGCGGGTGGAGGCGGCGCACGGACGGGGCGGTGAAGGAAGCTGCGGCGGCGGCGGGGTGGAGCGGGGCGGGGGAAGGGGGCTCTTTGCACAAGAGACGATGGTGGGGAGCACATGGAAAGAGATGGCGAGGAGGGTGGTATATATAGTATGCATGGCCGTGGAGTGGGGTATGAAAGGCAGGAGGACGACTGGATGCGGAAGACAAAGGCAGGAGCGAGAACGGTGCGCGTAGAAAAGGCACCTTTCGCTGCTCCCCGAGTGTTCTTTTCGGATGCTCTCGCCTATGGTGCAGCGACATTTCTCTGCATCAACAATTGCGTCGCATACACCCCGCATGCACACCAGAACACCTTGGAACACCGGCAGCCACACACCCATTCATCATCACCATCATCATCCGCTCAGCAGCCAGCAACGCGCCGGTGCCTTTCCTTCGGCCTGTCACTCGGCCGTCCCACGCGGCGTGGCGTGGTCGCGGGGGATGGTGAGAGTGAGCCATGGTGATGGCGATGGCCGAGGTAGAGCACTGGAGTGACCCGTGGCCTCCTGGCTGCGGCGCATCATCTCGTTCGATCGAGAAGTTGATTAAGACGATCATGCTGCTCGGCCGGCGGCGGGACATCATCGCTCATGAGGCCCGAGCCAGTGGTGACTACTGTCATCATGTTGCCTCTCATCCCTTCAACACCTGATCGTTCCCTAGAGTACTTATGAGAGACGGCGATCCATGTACATGCTTAGACTCCTCCCTCCTCTGTCGTTATATACTCCACATATGATCAGCACGGCCATTCCCCGGCAGGCTCACGAGTGCCTGCTGAAGCCAGCAGCGATGATGCTGCCCTGCTTTCTTGCCTCTGCGGGATGGAGGTGAGTGGAGGCTGTCCTGTCTGTGCGCGTCGTGGTCGCGATGGAGCCTTGTATGATGGCGAACAATGCGCTCAAGACGGTATCGACAGCTTTTTGTCATTCCAGTCCCATTTGATGACCATTCTTCGCATGCATCTGGGGTCAAGTCTCGACATCCCCCGCCACCAGCATGCCGCCCCCGTACCTCTTCACGGCGTCCGTTGCCTTTCTCATCACAGACCCCTCGTCCCCGCCACCGCCCCAGCAAGACACAGACAGCCTGCGCGCTCACCACGCCCATACTCAATCACAGAAGAAGAAGCGCACGTCTGGTCTAGATCTGGTACGTCCCCTATCCCGTCTTAGACATAGATGTCAGGCTGAGCACAACGACGAGCTGACTCTCGAGATGCAGCTCCGCCCCAAGTCGTCTCACGGGTCCACCCGCCCAGGACAGCTCTCGCCGCAGAGCATATCTCCGGTGTCTCCGTCCGTCATACCGTCTCCCGTCGTGAACTTTGGGCTGCCGCCAGTGGACTCGTTCAAGAGGGACGAGGTCGACGCGTTCGGAGCACAGCGGGCGACACTGAGGCGTACGTCCAAGCTCATCTCCCCACCCAACCTGCCGAATGCCCCGCTGATGTGTCGACTATAGACACAAAATCCATCCCACAGATCCTCCCCCTCGAGCAGCCCCAGAAATCAAGCAACGACCGGAAACGCCGCCGGTCACATCACTGGAAGAACGGCACAGTAGAGCTCGACCTCGACGGCACAGGCGGGCGGCACGGCGGCGAGCTCAAGATCTACACCCCGGACGGCGTCGTCCTCCGCCAACCGTTCCACCCGCTCCGGCAGCAGACTGTCTCGTGCGAGGATGTCGATATGGTGCATCATTCAGTGTATGGCCGGCTGCACACCCTCTCGTTTAGGCTGCCTTACACCGAGCCGGTGCCGCAGACGCCTACACCGCTCTCCGAGGACCCGCCGACGGTGGCACCGTCACTCCGCAAATCGACATCCCGCGGCCGCTCTCTCCGTCCCAATATTGTATCTCCGCTAAGCCTTATCACCCGGGCACGGGGAAGCACCATCTCCCACCCCGACAGTACCTCCGCCTCCGCCCAACTCGACCGCCTGCGAGATATAACCCGCCCTTCCCATCCGCCCGTCCTTGGCGTCTCCTCTGCTGGGTCATTCTCGTCCTTTTCAGAAGCCGACGGGGATACGGGGGATGTCAAAGTGCTTTTGGCGTTTGGAAGCGAGCATGCCAGGGGAGAGTGGTATGCTTTGCTCAGGGCGTTTGCATGTGAGGATACGCCGAGGGTGTTGAGGAGGCTGCATTTGAAGGTGCTGGATCTTCAGGAGGCGGTGGCGCTCTCGTCGGGGAGGCTGCAGGGGTCGGGAGTGGGGGAGGAAGGGGCGAGCAGTCAGCATGGGACGGCTTCGATTGAGGTGAGGAGTGCGAAGTCGGGGGAGGCGCCGAGTACTACGGGGAGAAGCCAGGTGAAGCTGGGATGGGCCAGCAAGGAGGTGCTGTGTGTGGAAATGTGAGTCCCAACGTGCACAATCAAATGAAAGTGCTGACTACAAGATAGCCATATCGACAATCGTATGATCGGCCGTACAACATGGGCAAAAGCAGAGGAAGGCTCGCTCATCCCCTTCTGGGCAGAGCACTTTGATTTTGAGGACCTCCCGCCGTTCACCACTTGCTGTAAGCTGCTTCCGACAAACTCACTTTACGATGCGCCCAGCTGACACCCCTGGCAGTACTAAAGATTTGTCGCCTCCGCTCAAACAAATCCCAGCCCGTCGCCACGGTAGCTCTTCCGCTAGTACCATCCTTCTCCAAAGTCCGGGACGAGCGATACCCCGTCAGGTCACTTGTGGTGGACTCGACGATAGGCGAGTTGCGAATGTCGGTGGCGTATCATGAGGTGCCGGTGCTGCCTCGGGCGGAGCATAATAGTGCTTATGTGGGTTGTCTCTCGCTTGCGTTTTCGCTTGCACTGCCCCTCGACGCTAATGGGGGAGAGTAGATCTTCGACGGCGCGTCCGGCACGCGCATGGTATACTACCTCTCTGCCCAGGGCTACCTCGACCAGATCATAAGCGTCATCACAAAGACGGGGATAGCGCGAGATCCCACACTCCCGTGGTTGCTGGATATGATCGAGGTTGAAGCGAAAGCCAGTGAGCCCGTATCCGTCAAGCAGAGTTGATCTCTGCACCGCTATCAGACAGGTTTGTCACTGACCCCACTAGGCGGCAACACATTATTTCGAAGTAATACACCTTTGACACGCACCCTGGAAGCTGCCATGCGGCTAGTGTGCATCGATTTCCTCAGGCTATCGATCGGGCCGACGGTGACGACTGTGTTGAAGAATGATATTGCTGTGAGGCCTGAGGATACGGGGACGATGGAGAAACTAGCGCAGCAGTGCTGGGACGATATGTATTGTGAGTCCATGCTGCCTGGGGTGGGTGGTGTGGTGGGTCGGGTGCATGTGAAGGGAGGGCTGATGAGAGTGGTGTCGTACAGCGCAAAGAGGGTCGTTTCCAAAGTAGGTTGACAACCAAATCGAGTAGGCGCTGATTTGTAGTGTGCTTCGTACCGTGTTTGCAAAGCTTTTTAAGAGCGTAAAGGAGAACCATGAGGAGTGAGCATAGTGGGTGGTGGCTGATCAGGAGCGAAGATGCTGACTAGGGACAGGCGGAAACTGCACTACAAGGCAGTGTCTTCGTTCCTGTTTGTGAGCTAACAGATTCACTGTTTTGTCACGCCGACTTTCAGCTTACTTGGGATACTCAGCTTCGGCTTATAGGCCCAGCCCTTATGCGACCCCACCTATTCGACCTGGCCAGAGGTACGTTGAGAGCATGGGTCCCCGGATACACTGGCTGACGTGACGCCACTTTGCCCAGGCCTCCCACGTGCTGGTGTCCAGCGCACGCTCACATTGCTAGCCAAGATCCTGCACGCCATGGCGTTCTTTTCATATCGTGATACGAGTCGGGACTCCGAGGTTGGGGCGTATGCCAAGTTCATCAAGGTGAGTCATGCTCGCCAATATCTTTCATGGGCTTATTGGCTGCCCACGCATTGACTAACGCACGGCACCGTGAGTAGGACGCAGACGACTCTGGCGTGATGGTCGACTACCTCTCCAGCTTCGCCACTCCTCTTGACGCCTACCAAGCCCTCCCGCCACCCCCCACCCCCATCGAAACGTTCCTGTCTGAACGCATGCCCCTCCTCACACCCACCCAGAACTCCTGGATCCCCCTCCTCACCGCCGCGGGCCCAATCGACCTGCTCGCAGACGGGGCGGTGATGCTGGAGGCGCTGTATCAGCGGCGGAAGGGGCTGAGGGGGGAAGAGGTGGGGGATGAGGAGGTGAAGGAGAGGCTGGGGGAGATGGATAGGCTGTTGAGGAGGTTTCATAGAAAGGTGTTTCAGTGGGAGGGGCGGCAGAGTCGGATTGAAGAGGATCGGTGAGCTGCCACCTCCACGCGGAGATTGAGCCCTGCAGCTGACTAATGATGGGCAGGTCACATACCCCGCGTCCATCACTCCACATTGACGTTCCAGCAGCCCAACGCGACCGCTCGAAACCCAAAATATCCTCCCCAAGCTCTTGGAAGTGGATCGGGTTTGGCTGGATGTCGCCCGCCGCGCGTCCTCCTGACAGCGGCGTCAGTGGGAATGGCCGAGCTTTCTCGCCTCCGCCGTCCATTGGGCAGGTGATGCCCCCGCTGAAGAGTGGGCGGAGAAGACCGTCACTGCCGACGATTAACACGGGTCAGAGTAAGGGGGCGGATGATCCGGGGATGCCGCGGACGTCTGTAGATGAGTAGAGTAGATGTGGAGTTGTGGGATACATTATACATACACATAGCACAGGCATATGAGGATAGTGATGCAAGCGGGCAGGGTAGGGGCAGGCTAGGCCATGGATTTGTTGACGTTGCTGTAGCCGATGCCGATGCAGCTGATCATGACTTCGCCAGAAGCTTCCTCGGTGATTTTGTATTTCGTGCCAAAGAAGGTGAACATGTCGCGGAAGAATTGTATTCTGCAGGCGGAAGAGCCTGTCAGCATGAGGCATCACGTCGTCATTACAGACGAAGCACAACACGAGAAGGAAGAGAGTCAATCCGGACTCACGTGTGCGGCGTCAAGCTCCCGAAAAGACACTTGCTAACATCCTCCTTGCCCAGCGCCATC
Organism: Cryptococcus sp. DSM 104549; assembly: GCA_036427605.1. Lineage (NCBI taxonomy): Eukaryota > Fungi > Basidiomycota > Tremellomycetes > Tremellales > Cryptococcaceae > Cryptococcus > Cryptococcus jaspeensis. Next base: position 3,052,275 of record CP144046.1, read on the forward strand.
AACAGCGCCACCAACCACTGGTGTTTGCTATCCACACACCCGCCCCGGCTTAGCTCCTCCAGCAACAGCCGGCTGGCATGTAAAGCAATTTCCTCAGGGGTGCTGACGACGTCGGGGGTGGAAAGGCACTCGGCGGAGTGTACGGCGGAGGTGGTGGATTGGGTGACGAGGGTGAGGCCGTATCCGGGGGATCTGGCGGCGGGCGAGAACGTCAGTGTGGGGCGAAGCGAGTAGGCGAGGAAATCAAGAGCAGAGACCTACTTTCCAGAGTCGTCGCCCTTGTAAACATCGGTGTAGAGGTAGATGTCGGGGATATAGCGGTTCAATATTGACCGTGCCGACTCGACCATGCGGTTTGCGAACTGGGGCGAGACACGCGTCGAATACCTGGATAGCCAGCCAATGTCAGTTTGGGAGGGGGGGAGGGATGGGGGGGGATGGCACCGCATCAGCTGCCCAATATCGAAGACTCACGCAACACCCCGGATCTTCTTGATCTTGCCCTTGTCCATAAACTGCAGCGTCTTCAACTGCCGCACGACCGGGCACTTGAAGATGGCCTGCCCGCCGCCGAGGGGCGCCGATCCCCGCTTCTTGATCTGCAGCTCGAGCCCGTCGGTAACGCCAAAGAGGTGGAGGTGGGGGAGGGTGACAGTGCGGACCATGTCGACCTGTAACAAGCGTGTCAGCAGGCTGTGTCGAAGTTCATATGTAGGCCAGGGCGGAGGCGACAGCGTAGGCGACTTACGGTCATGTCGCGGCCTTCCTCGCCTGTTACCCCGTACAACACAATGTCGAAGGGAATCTTGCAGAATGGGGCCATAGGGATGAGGAGCTCGAGATAGTACCCGAGTGACCGCCCAATATGGCAGGTATGGGTGAAGCTCCCTCCGGGAAGCAGTCCGGGGTGAAAGACGAATGTGGTACCTATCCATGACGCTGTCAGCTCAACAGCTCAGGCTCTGGCGAGAGGAGAGACGCACCAGTCACAGAGATCTCAATCGTGCTTCCATTTGTGACCTTCTCTGCCAGCCGGAGGAGGTTGACCTCATAGTCGCGGAGACCGACATGGACGTCGTCTGACCGGATGCCGTCTACACGGATGGACTTGCCCGAGAGGATGGAAAGGAGGAGGCGCTGCCGGAGGTGGCGGTGGGTGGTGAAGCGGAGGATGTCTCTAGAGGGTCCGGCCTGCATCTTGGAGGGTGGCCGGGGATGGGAGAGCTGGGGACTGGCTGGAGCGTAGAGTCGAGTGACAGAGGTCGATGAGTGGTCTTCGTCGCACCAAAAGCAACCGGTCATGCAGCAACAACCACCCGAATTCAAAATCTCTCGTGCCGTGGTGCCTGTATGAAGTTACGTAAGACTGTACATAGCTCGGGATTATAAGAATAGCTCACGATAAAAGGACCGGGGGCCGAGACGGGAGCAGTTGGGCGGCGACCGAGGGGACCGAGGCGGCGAGGGCCGATGTGGATCTCGTCATCCGGAAGATCCGGGGATCTGATCTGGGCGCCGTTAATAATGTCCAGAACCGGCGACCGACCAGCAACCACGAGCCAGGTCCGGGCACGGTCTTCGATCCGGCGCCCTTGGAAGCTCCGCTATCTTCACATCGCATCCATAAATATCTCCCGTCCACTTGGCTTCTCTCCATTCCGCAACACCCCCCCTACCGACCACACCCCCCCGCCCCCACCATGCCCGCTGTGCCAAAGAAGCTTGCGAGCATCTTCTCCTCCTCCCCATGCTCCTCCCCCAAGCTCGATCCAGAGAAACCGAAAGGCTCGGTTCCACCGCTGAGCAAGCTTGCCCGGCCCCGGGGTTCTGGCCCGGCTGTCGACCGGGTGGGCATGCCCTGCGCTTCTCAGCTGTTCAACCTTTTCCAGCTGCTGGCCGGTGACTCCTCAACTTCGGATCTGAGCATGGGGGGTGACGTGGACAGTGACGAGGATGAACACACGGCCATGAAGGCGGGAGATGACTCGGACAAGGACTCTGCATCTTCGACCTTGGACGACACCGATGCCGCCACCGTAAAAGCCAGGCGGTCGCCCGTAAACTCGTCTTCTGCTTCCCATTCACCTGTTCAGGCCAACACCGACACTCCCGCAGAACATGATGCCAAAGTGCAGCACTGGATTGACGAGACTATCCGCAACTCGGAACGCGACCGCGATGCTTTGAGCTCCCGCTTTACAGGTGAGTCATCAGCCCGGCACGCCGGCAAGCGGGTGGTCACGCGTCTTTCGTGTGCGCGGAGTAGCTGACACCCCGCCACACATATACAGCACTGTCCTTGAGCAACCTCTCCTCGGCCATGCCCAACCACCCCCAGAAACCAGCCAAGAAACGCCCCGCCTTGCCACATACATTCACCGAGCAGTCGCCAGAGATGGACGACGTCTCTCCAGACGCTACCTCGCCCACCGACTCGGAGAGCTTCGAGGCTCAGATGCCGCCGATTGCTCTGGGAGACCCGTTGCCCGCGAGGACAGCAGACGAGGCGGTACCGGCGGCGGCTGTTAACCGTGCGGGTATGGGTGTGGATGATATTTCAGACGAGGAGAAGCTCGCAGCTATCGCGGACGAGTTTGGTCCTATCGCGGAGCTGTTCGAAGGCGACGAGCCGGAGCGTATCCTTGCGGAAAGCAAAGGCAGTCTGTTCAGGTAAGCACTGCCAGCCCTGTGAGCAGAGGTACCGCGCTGACATCCATATACAGGAGCGTGATGATGGTCGTATGTCCGCGTGCTAGTGGCCACCAGGTGAAACCCCGCTGACAGTCCCCCAGGGCAACCTACACCTTACCACCCACCGACTGCTCTTCCACGCCTCCCTGCCGCCCGAGTCCGCCGCCCTGGAATCCAGCCCTATGTCCGGAGACACCGTCGCCGACGCCATCAGCATTGCCACTGCCCACCAGCCCGACGTCCTCCATGCGGGGCCCATCACCGTCCATCGCCCGGGGACGCTCAAGCCGGCTAAGCGCGTGTGGATGGAGCTTAGCTCCGAGATGGTGACTACGTTCCCCAGTGCAGATGAGGCGGGACGTGTGCGGCCGCTGCGGTGTATTCTCCGTGAGTCGCAGCGCACATGGGTTGGTGGTGTACGTGGCTGACGTCAGAGCAGTCTCTTCTGTGAAGTGGGTGGAGCCCTACGACCCTCTCCACCCCTGTGACTTTTACATCACGTACGACACACCCAGCGGGCTGCACAAGAGCCACTTCACCGTTGACACCGAGGTGCGTCCGTACGATCGCCATGACATTAGCTATATGCCGCTGACAACAGCCACAGCAATCGGCCAGCCAGTGGCGACGGGCCTTCGACGCCGCCGTATTCCGCCAGAACCGCTACAAATGGCGCCAGAACAACGCTCTTGGCGTCGCCGACGACTGGTCCGTCATGCGGGTCTGTATTCCCCTCGACCGCGTTACCCTCAAGGGCATCAGCCGCTTCCACTCATTCGCTACACTCGTTGGGCTCGACATCGAACTCGACCAGGTGTCTCACGCGGTGAACAGCCTGCCTGGGGGATTGCCCTCGGGCGATTGGGCCGGCGAGGATGCGCATGTGGCGCCCAAGATGCATCGCGCGGGGTCAATGGATATCCGCGGCAGGATGTCGCCGAAGCGGGCGCTCTCGCGGAGCCGCAGGCCAGAGTCGCCGGCCTCGCCGTCGCCGCTCGGAAAGCCTGAGGGGCTGCGTGGCGCCCCGTGGGAAATTACCTCGCCGATGGACCCGTTGAACAACGAGATCCCGCCCATCACCAACGAGACGTTCACTTTCAACATTGCAGTGCTCAATGAACAGGCGTGGTTCGCCGAAGCTGTACAGGCTGCGGTGGGTGCCTCGGCAGAGAGAAAGTACAAGGCAGGAGTGCCAAAGGCGAAGATGGTGCTCGAGGTGGGGGGGCACGACTGTCTGGCAACGGATGAAGAGCTTGAGAGGAAGAGCAGTGAGGGAGCGGCGTCTACCGAGTCCGAGGACGGGGATGATGATGAGGACGGGCAGGCGGGGTTGCTGCATGCCACGCGGAAAGAGCAGAAGGCGGCGCTGGCCGCAAAGACGTTTGCGTTGAGAGAAGACGAGGGGATCTGGAGTGAGTCTTTCGCTATCTGATGTCGATTGCAATTGCTGATTGCGATTCCGTAGTCAAGCGATGCTACGTGTCCACGACGTTCCTCCCCGCCAGAGGTCACATCATCCTCACGCCGCGATACATCTGCTTCTGGCGCCGGGTAACCGTTGGATCTGACATCAAGGTGAGCTTTCATGCTGTTGGGCCCAGCTGACAAGGTAGTACCGTTTCCGCACCGAGGACATCAAGGGAGCTGTGGTCGCGCCCGGCCTTCGTGCTCGATTCCACGGCATGGCTCTGCAGATTCATGGCCATCGTGATTTGCAATTCGAGTTCTGGAACAGGGACGCGCGTGACGAGGTGAGCATGTCCGCGGCATTCAGTACGCTCAAGGTGTTGACAGATACATATCAGGTGCTGTCTCGCGTCAATACCATCTGCAAGCCCACTTCCCGAGACTCGAGCATCATGTCTGAAGCCCCGCCCGCCTCCCAATTTGAACCCTCCATCACCTCCCTGTCGCACGTGGCCTCACCCGAGCCCACACTATCCGACCGCCACCCGGCTGACATCCTGATGCCGCCTCGAGACCTCACGCCATACCAGGTCGAGCTCGACGACGACGCGCTGCCGTACCTCCCATTTGTGGCTAACAAGCCCTGGGGAGCGAGCCAGAGACTCAAGCCGCGTACATTCGCAATGCTCACGATCGGGTCGAGGGGTGATGTGCAGCCGTATATCGCTCTGGGGCTGAGGTTGAAGAAGGACGGGCACAAGGTGGTGATTGTGACGCATGGTGAGTCAGGAAGATACATGGCATGATGGCATCGCTGATTGGGGTGTATAGCCGAGTTCAAAGGATGGGTTGAGGGGTATGGGATCGAGCACCGTCAAGCTGGCGGTGATCCCACACTGTTGATGAAGCTCAGTCAGGAGCACAAGATGTTCTCACCGGGGTTCTTCAAGGAGTCGCTTGGATCGTTCAGGCAATGGCTCGATGATTGTGAGTCGTCTACTGCCCTGGACTTCGCTGACTTTGCCAGTACTTTTGGACTCCTGGACGGCTTGCCACGACGCCGATGTCCTCATCGAGAGCCCCTCCGCCATGGCGGGCATTCACATTGCCGAGGCCCTCAAGATCCCTTACTTCCGCGCATTCACCATGCCGTGGACTCGCACCAACGCCTACCCGCACGCATTTCTCGTCCCCGCATTCGAGATGGGCCCGAGCTTCAACTACTCGACCTACGTGCTGTTTGATAACATCATGTGGAAGGCGACGGCGGGGCAGATCAACAGGTGGAGAAAGCAGCACCTCAATCTCAAGTCGACAGACATGGCGACGCTGTCCGTGACAAAGGTGCCGTTCCTCTACAACTTTAGCCCGGCCGTGGTGCCCAAGCCGTTGGACTGGCACGATGATATCATCATCACGGGGTACTGGAATTTGGAGGATAGCGACACGGATTGGTCGCCATCGCCGGAGCTGGAGGCGTTCATGTACCGGGCCAAGGTGGATGACAGGCCTTTAGTGTATATCGTGAGTGTTGGACATTGACGTTGCGCTGTGGACAGTCGATACAGACTGACGTCCATGATAGGGTTTCGGGTCAATCGTCGTCCCCCGTCCTAACGCCATGACCAAGAGCATCATCAAGGCTGTGGAAAAGGGTCAGTGGCTGCTTCCAGTCGGAAGTGGATACCGTCCGTACTGACTTGCCGCATACAGCCAATGTCCGCGCCATCATCGCCAAGGGATGGTCATCTCGGGGTGGAGATCCCGCGAAGGAGGGCGAGAACATTGAGTTCCCGGACAGTTGCTTTGGGGTAGACAAGATCCCACACGCGTGGTTGTTCCCCAGAGGTGAGTCAAGCAGGCGAGCGGCGTCCGCCATGGGATCAAGCTGACGTGATGTACTCGACAGTGCAAGCGGCGCTTCATCATGGTGGTGCGGGAACGGTCGGGGCGAGCTTGAGGGCGGGGATCCCAACGTTGATCAAGCCGTGGTTCGGGTGCGTCAACTGCAATGCGCATCCCACGACACTGATTTTGACTCCCACTCTTCCCACAGCGACCAATTCTTCTGGTCCATCCGCGTGACCCGTCTCGGCGTAGGCCTCAAGGTCCCCTCCCTGCGCTCGGACGACATCGCCAGCGCGCTGGTCAAAGCGACCACGGATCGAGTGATGATTGAGAAGGCTGCTCGGATCGGGGAGCGGATTCGTGCAGAGAACGGTGTGGAGAAGGCTGTGCAGGCGATCCAGCATAATATCACGAGGGCGGCCAGTGACCGGAGGAAGATGCACTGGGCCAAGTAGGGTGGGGTGTACGAGTTTATTTTGGGTGTGCGAGGGCAATGATCTGGCGTAAGTATCCGTAGGGGTACAGTAGCTGTAGAACCACGCAACGTTGTAAGGAATGCATGCATCAAACTCATCTCCATCGTGTTGTTGGTGATGTGAGCGGGAAAATGGACCAATAAATGCATGAGAAGATAAATTCAGGATGGCTACGCGGGGCCGGGACTGGGCGATGACGCTGTGATGACGACGTGTATTTCGGTACACACCGTATAGCGCGGTATTATTGCCTGGAGCAGTCTCTGGGGCCCTTGTTGCCGGCAACATCAACACCACAACGGCTCTTTCCTTTGCGGCAAGTGCTATCTGCTATCCTCTTCCTTACATCCTCCCCGCATCCCCCTTTCATAGCAGCACACAGCTCACGACGCCGGTCCCGTCCTACCCAGCCGGACACCCACTGCGCAACCTTCACCATCCCATCCACAACGATCCCGCCACACTCGTCGGGGAGGGGTCAGTCCCCAGATGGTTTCCGCACGACCGCCCCCTACTCCAGCAGGCGGCCGGGTAGCTTATCCGACCGCCCCCACATACACTCCGGGAGATGCCGACAACTCTCCCGCGTATCTGAGCCCCTCATCGGGCGCCATCAAGAAGACGCTGTCGCGCGACTCGGAAAAGGAGCGCGCGCAGGGCCAGGGGATGTGGGGGTGGTTCAGGTCGTTTAGGGAGAAGGAGCAGCAGCCACAGCAGAACGATCGTCGACGGCGGCAAGGAGGTGAGTCTTCCGGGGCTGTCGGTACCGATCATGCAGTGCAGTGCAAGGTGCTGATGGGTTTGCAGATGATCAAGGGGTGTTTGGAGTGCCTCTTCAGCAATCGATGAAATACGCGTCGGCGCAGGTGTCGACCACCGGCCAAGATGGGGCTCTTTATGTGTGGGGGTAAGGCGAGACAAATGTGAACTCGCTATCAAGGAATGTGCTGATTATGGAGCAGTTCCATCCCCACATTGATTGCGAAATGCGGCGCCTGGATCAAAGACACTTCTGTCGAAGTAGAGGGCGTGTTCCGCGTTTCGGGTTCCAGCAAGCGTATGACCGAATTGGAAGAGCTATTTGACACTGGGCCCAAGGTAATTCTGAGGAGTTTTCTGTCAAGTCAGGCTATGGCTCTAACGGCGACATTAGTACGGCAAAAATATCGATTTCAAGACTCTGCAGTTCTCAACTCACGACGTTGCCACGATTTTCCGAAGGTGTGTAATCGTCCACCCTTAATGTCATGTTCTCAGCTGAATTTCAGACACTGTATAGGTTCTTGACTCATCTGCCTGTATGTCCGAGGGCCATAGTTCCCTTCCGCTCTCTACAGTAGTTTGAGTTCTGACGATCCTGTAGGAGCCCGTCGTCCCATGGAAGTTTTACGACCAAGTGTGTCCCCATCTACTCGCTGTTACTGCGTTCTTTGCAGAGCTGACAATCAACAGTTCCGTGACGTGATACAAACGCACTCTGATGGCGAGATGACGGAAGAGGAGGCCGTCCGCGACTACAAGAAGTTGATCCAAGAGTTGCCGAAGGACAACTCATTCCTCTTGCTGTATATCCTGGATATACTCAGTTTGATCGACAAGAATTCAACAAAGAACATGATGCACGCATCCAGTGAGTGGCTTCGGCCCACTCTGTTTGGCTGTAGTTCTCGCTGACATGTTCATGCGTAGACCTGGCGCTGCTCTTCCAACCGGGTACTCTATCGCACCCGCGATACCTCGCCAATCATGAGGCGCGCATGGTGGACCAAGCCGTGCTAGTCTTCCTCATAGAGCACCAGGACCAATTCCTCATGGGGATGCCCCTGGTACGTTATCGTATTTTCTCCTCGCGGACCTCTTTGCTGTCACTGACCAACAAAAAAAAAACATTACTTAGGTCAAGACCACCAAGAAGCGCAAAGAAAAGAAGGGCAAGAAAACCGCTCGCCGTTCGCCAGGCCGCAGCAGGCCCGCCAGCCCTCCCCGTCCTGTCCTCGTGAGAGCCGAGTCGGACCTCATGCTGCCCTCTGATTCTGACGATGAAGCACCCGAAGGCGGGTACTACGTCGTGGAGGGCAAAAAGACCAAGCAGACGTCGCCAATGGTGTCTCCCGTGTCAACGCCGACAGCTCTGCAGCTCACAGAGTCGAAGGCGTCGACCTCCACTACCAAGGCCGCGGAGCCCAAATCCGCCCCTTCCGCCACTGCCTCTGGTTCCAAAGCCACCTCCAGAGCTCCGCAGCGCCGCACCACGCGCTCTCCTGACCCCACACGGCCCCAACCCGAGCTGGAATACATGGAGCCCTCCGACTCGGACGACGACGCGCCCCCAGGTGGTTACGAAGTCCGGAACGGCGAGTTCCCGCGGATTCGGTCTGCAGTGCCAAAGGCGACACAGGCGGCGGAGAGTAAGTGGGGAGCGACAGAGAGTACGAGTAAGTGGGGGAGTGGGGGGAATAAGTGGGGAGGCGCGGGAGGTGCGCTGGCGAGAAGGAAGACTGTGCCGGCGAGAATCGGGGGCGGGGCAAGTTCGCGTACGCGACGGTCCGCCAAGGAGGCGCCGTGAAGCGCCCACCTCCCCCAAAGGCCGCACTCACCCGTAATGGTTATCCTGGTGCAGCGAGGCGGCAGACGGACACTTGTTGTATTGACCTTTTTTGCCTGTGTTTTTTTTCTCTTATCATAGCAGTAATGGTTCATACATATCTACCATGTGTATAGAGAGTGTTGCAGTCGTGGATGAGCGGTGGCGCAATTGTGTACATATAGGACACTACCAATCGAGGACTTTGTGCGTACTAATAATGCGTTAGTTGTGAGGCGTGTCTGTTATGCTATTGTTCTAGTGTCGGTTGCCTTTTCCATCATGCCATTATGCGATCGCAGTCCGTCTTCGGCCCCGCTGTACGGATCTCCAAGAGCCTTGCTGTATACCTTAAGCGTATTGCATACTACTACCCTCGTACAGATAAGTACACCAAACACAAGGTCACGAGCGGGGACCGTAGCCACTGCTCTTCACATGTGACCACGTGCCACGTCCTGTACCCCTCCCTGCCTGAGCTGCGGGTACCGAGGGCCGCGGGATCCCAGTCCCTGCAAGGATAGCCGTCAGAGAGGGGTAGCAGTGCGCGTATGGGACATACTTGGCTCACCTCGTCCTGCCGATGGCTTGACCATGGTCCTTCTCCCTGCCGCGGCCGCTTTCTCCACTCGCTGGGGCTTCGCTGGAGACTCATCCACATCGTCATCTATGGTCGCTGCAACAGGGGCCACCATGGGCTGTTGCGTTGCCACAGCTGGAGGTGGAGGGGGCAGTGCGTCCTAGAGAGTGTGACCATCAGTATATGTTTGCAAAGTAACTCTGACGACGGCTCACATTTGTACTACCTGACCACTCGGGATTGGCCGCTAGTTTCTTGGTGTGTTCCGTTTGACCCATTATAGCGATATACTCTTCTAGTAGCGTAGATGTTTGCTGGACTCTCTCGGCCAGTCTCTGGACAAGAGGACAAGAGGTCAGCTGAACTGTCATAATCGCAGCTGATCAGCCCGACTCACATCATTGTGTCCCTTGGCACCTTCCAGAGCCCCCAGAAGCCCATCAAACGTCTCGTTGATTCTCTTCAACTCGTAAAGACTCTCGCGCAGCCGATCATTTCCATCTCCACTGGGCCCTCGTCTTACGGGCGCATCTACCTGTCTCCGCGGCGTCCCCTCGTCTTCCTGGTATTGGGAGACGTCCGCCTCCTCTTCCCCCGCGAGCTCGTCGGGTCGCTCAGACGCTGACCGAGCAAATAACGAGAAACGAGGCTTTGCGCTTTTTGGTCTTGTGTCGCGAGGTTGTGGTTCGAACTCGCGGTGCAGAACGGACTGTTCGGAGGACTCGCCAGGCTCAGAGTCCCCCGAGATGTCGGCGAGGGCCATAGGCCCATCGTGGTAAGCGTCGAAGCTGTCGTCAGGGTGCGATTGTAATCTGGGGAGGAGAGGAGAGTTGGGTAAGGCGGCCATGGCGAGTGGTGGCTGAGTGGAACGTGAGTATATTGAATAATGGTAATGCACAGGAGCAAGCTCGCGGTCATGGAGTCCAGCATTATTATTGACGTGTCTTCTTGGACGTGGTGGCAACGCGCCACACGATCAAAACGCCGAAATACCGGACAATGCTCCGGCGGCGGCGCGCAAGCAGCCAGCTGATGCCCGTCGACTGTCCGTCGACGCCTTCACCAACGCTTCCGCCATTTCATCCTCTCGCATCGCTTCCTCCGACATCCCCCACCCACCACAGAACACATATCCAGCACCATGTCGACCAAGATGGACATCGACCGACCCCTTGACGAGGTCAGTCCACCATCTCTCCCGCCTCACATTCACTCCTCGTCTTCTCATCGTCTCCCCACATGTCGCACACACGTCCTTACGCCACGCCTGCATATCTATAGATCATCAAGTCCAGGCCCAAGAAGAACAACGCTCGCGGAGGCAAGCGCAGTGGTGGAGGCGGTGGGCGAGGTGCAGCGGGGGCGGCTGGTGCGGGTGGTGCGCGAGCGCGCTACGCCTCCGACCTGCCCAAGGGCGCTGCGTCCTTGCCCGCGGCCCCTGTGGCTCCCGAGGCTTTCAAGATCATCATCAGCAACCTGCCTTTAGATGTGACGGACAATGCTATCCGGGTGAGTGTGGAGGTTATTGGTGATGGGCTGGAGTAAGGAAGAAGTGAATCGGTGCTGACTTTCTGGGCGCTACAGGACCTGATGCAGTCCACCGTGGGTCCAGTCAGGACTGTGCAGCTGTCGTACACTGCAAACGGGAAGAGCACGGGTGTTGCAACGATAGTGTTCAAGAACAGGGGAGACGCCAAGAAGGCCCACAGCACCTGTGAGTACTGTACCGATGTTTGGTCCTGCCGCCACCAGGGCATGCTATATGGCGGGAGGCTTAGGCTTACGATCGTCCAGACCACAACAGGATGATCGACAATCGTTAGTGACCTTTCCCACTGATCAAGCACGTCCCCTCGCATTGTTCGTTCTACCGCACAAAACATTGCGACTTGCCACCCTTCTTCCCTCGCGGCAAGGCCAGCTGCTGAACGCAATGTGTGGCCGCTGCCGTTACGAACGCCCGTCACTGCCGCCGCCTGGAGAAATTCATGCGAGCAGCTGTTGTCAAGCCCGTTGGAAGAAGGAGGTGTGGGGCAAGCGGTGTAAAAGGTTGACAAGGCATGCGGCGGTGACGGGGAAGATGGGGAGCATATACGGCAGGCGATCGGCGGCTGGACAAGCCATGCCGCAAAGACGCGGCCTCCGATCATATCGATCCCTTTGCGTGTTCACCAGAACTGACGACATCACTTCATCCTCCTCTCATCCACTTCGACTACCTGCTCGACATCTCACGACACCAACGTTCGGCTTCATTGAATCCGCCTCTATCAAACCGCCTCATGATGCCACCCACCAGAGCGCCCGATGAAGGTCGAGCTTGCCATCGACCCCAATCAGGCCCCGCTGGCCAACCGTGTCGCGCCCGCCCCCGCTGGACGACAAGCCGGCGGGCAGCAGCGCGGTGCCGGTGGTGCGGGTGCGGGTGGTAACCGACGTGGGGGTGCGGCTTCGGCTCCCAAACCCCGTAAACCCCAACCGGCGAAGAAGACTGCAAAGGAGCTGGATGCTGAGATGGCAGTGAGTTCTGCCGGCTGAAGATTGCCAGTCGCCGAAAACGAGTTGATGACGGTGGTTCGATGAAACAGGACTACAAGCAGACTTCCGCCGCGTAGGAGCGCGGGTCTCCTGGGGCTGCTGGCAAGTCGGGTGTCTGGGATCTGGAACGTGCGGTGGTGATTCTAAAACATTCCGCTTTATGATGTATGAAGTGATTATGAGCTGGTGATGTGTTGCACATACAACTGTGGAGTCCGCAAGGCATGGTACTGGCAATCTCATTGTAGGTATCTCAGAGAAGGCGGATCGTACAGTACGGTTGTACGTGCTTAGCCGGTTCGTCTGGGGTCAACTGGCATATGAGGCATCCGCCACCGTCTATGTGCTATCATTTAACTTGGCCGACACTTTCCATATCCACTGCCGAGCCCCCGCTCAATCAATCCCAGTCCCAATCCAGGCGCCTTTGACACCTGCCTGATACCACGCATTCTGGAACGACATGGGGTTGATGCCGGTGTGTCGCTTAGCCTCAGCAAGGCGGAAGACAAAGTTGACGAGAATGGCGACAAAAATGGCCGCGCAGATGAGGAGGGGCCCCCACAAGTTGTCTAGGCGAGTGCGCTGGTGTCAGTATACTGAGGAAGGGAGCAACAGAAGGGAGTGATGGAAGGACGAACCAAAGCCTGTAGCGTCACGAGTGGAGATCATGGTAAGGCGTTTTTGATAAATGGCCCAGCCGTAGATCAGAACGATAGCAGAACTGATTCGTAGTAGGTCAGTAAATTTACCGTCGTCGGTCAAGACGGTGTGGGAGCGGGACCCACATGAGAGCATAGCCGAAAGCGAACCACCGGGCGGGCGAATCTCTGGCGCCAAAGAGAAGACCGGAAGCGATGGTGGAGAGGAGTAGGCCCATGGAGAGGTAGGAGATGAATGTGCGCTCGTTGGCGAACCAGACTTTGGCTTCGACCTTGACCGGGGTGGGCACTTTTTCTATTTGGGGTCAGTGACTGGAGATGTAGAGCCTAGGTGAGGCATTAAGGCATCAGAAACAACATACTGGGCACGCGGATGCGGATGGTGGGGTCATTGATGGAGTGGTAGTCAGAGACCAGAGGCCGGTCGGCACTGATGAAAAGGTGAGACAGAGTAGGCTGGATCTGAAGCGTATTGTGGACGTACTCCTCCGAGTCTGGGATCCGGTCTGCCCGCTTGCTCTTTGCTCTGAGTCCTACTCCGCGCTTCGGAAGGAGCTTGAGAGCGCCGGAGGAGAACGGGTGGAAGAATGAGTCTGCGATTGAGCTCATGGGGGGCGTCGTCGTGATGTACAGTGGTGGTGGTGGGTATGAAGAGACGGTGCTTTCTATACGGTACTCGTACAACAACAGTTTCAAGAAAGCGTCCTGTCTATGTAGAGACTTGCACTGCCAGTGAATGGCCGGCTGCGTTTATATGACGCACGTGCATCAGACACAGGCCTCACAACCTGACGGCTTATCTATGGAGTGACGCATTTATGCCACGTCATGCATAAGCACCTGACGTGGCAATTGCCCACACAGCCACGTGGCTGTGGCGGCAACCGCCACGCGTCGTGAATCGCCGGTAACGCCGACGCGCCACGTCTTGCTGGCTGGTGCGGTGGCTCTCGCCCGCTCTCGCTGCTCGCCGTCTCCTCACTGCACCTCGCTCACTCGTCCTCATCCACATCCGCTCTCACGCTCCCCACCTTCTCCCGCTACACCACCCGCAAAACTCCGCCAACATGGGTCTCTCCGTCTCCAAGCTCCTCAACGGCCTCTTCGGCAAGAAGGAGATGCGTGCGTACCAGGAGCCACCACCCATTCCCCCAATCGCCGCCCTGTCTCGCGTCCACCGCGCCACGTCCCATCCGCATCCACTGACATGCGCTGCCCCTTTGCAGGAATCCTCATGGTCGGTCTCGATGCCGCTGGTAAAACCACCATTCTCTACAAACTCAAGCTTGGTGAAATTGTCACCACCATTCCCACCATCGGCAAGTCTTCAGCTCCGTATCAGACCCACAATGCGCACGCGACTGACCCTGGTATGATATACAGGTTTCAACGTCGAGACGGTCGAGTACAAGAACATCTCGTTCACTGTTTGGGATGTCGGAGGGCAGGACAAGATTCGTCCTCTTTGGAGGCACTGTACGTCGTCATTGCCCATCCGGCCGTTGATCTCGCCCCCCTTGCTGCGTGCTGACCACAGCCCCCGCCGTCCTCATTTCCGCAGACTTCCAGAATACCCAGGGTATCATCTTTGTTGTTGACTCTAACGATCGAGAGCGTATTACCGAGGCTCGTGAGGAACGTACGTACAGCTGCCATGATCGACGCGTCGAGACAATCAAAGACGCGCACCGTGATTTGAGGCTGATTCTTTGATCACGTAGTGCAACGGATGCTTAGTGAGGACGAGTTGAGGGATGCTTTGCTCCTTGTGTTTGCCAACAAGCAGGTGCGTCTTGTGGCCTCCTCACAGCTCTTGCCATGGATGCCCCACCATGAACTACGCTGACGCTATCTCATCTTTTCACAGGACCTCCCCAACGCCATGAACGCTGCCGAGATCACGGACAAGCTTGGTCTCCACTCCCTCCGACAGCGATCGTGGTACATCCAGGCGGCTTGTGCTACGTCCGGTGATGGTCTTTACGAGGGTCTTGAATGGGTGCGTCGCGTTGACTGCTGACACATGACACGGTGCATGCTGACCATGGTGCTCCACCATCTCAGCTTTCCGCCAACCTCAAGAGGAAGAGCCCTTAAATTCGCCTCCTTTCTCCACCATGACATCGTGCTTCCTGGGTGCTCAAGATAGGCCGACACCGCCTCCTCCCTTTTTTACCCCTACATATATCTTTTCCTCTCTTTCTGCGCTTGAATGAATTCCTTCCTCCTCATGCCTGGGCAGGTGTATGTGTTAACAGGGTGTGGACGGAGGCTCATGGCATATGGATGCAACTGGTCCAACAGTCTGGCTTGGTATGCAAAGGGGTCTATGGATTGGTAGGAAGCCTGCTTTGGGGGCTGAGCGCTCACTTCTGTGCATGTGTCACATCAACAACATGAGGCACCAAAATCCATCATCATCAACAGATGCTATGAACTGTATCTTCCCCAGGATCAGTAGTGTGCTATCACGTGGTCAATGCGCTGCATCATAAAAATTGTGACGATTCCAGACCAAAACAGATACACCACAGCATATCAGCAGTGTTGTGGTTTGCGAGTACCAGGGGTATAGTGAATGCTGTGCTCATGACCAAGCAGACTGATGGGGACATGCTGGTCCATCACACTGGGCCTGACAAAGTACCTTGTCTGCCCACACAGTCTTATACTCTTAAAGGAGACGATGCTGAGAGAAAGGATCAAGATGTTTGGAGTGCAAGAAGAATGACCGTGAAAAACAAGTACATACCATCGAAACAACAAGTCACAGTGATAGCCCAGGAGCTTTGGGGAGACTGTTCTGCCATGGATTTGACCACAGTGATCATATTGCGCAAATGCACATACAGAAACGTAACTCATGGACGATCCGCCGCCACACGACACCATAGCCCAGGTCATTCACCAACACCACCTACGCCGGGTCAACGGGTCAATCGTGACACTGGAGCCGCACACGCGGACGGGGAGGCGAAGGACGGACATCCGGGTGCGGGGATCGGGGCGGCTGGACTATAAGGACTATGATCTGAAGATTTACTCCTTGGGCTCCCAGCAGGCGTACAAGACGACCACCCCCCCCTAAGGAGGGTCAGAGCGAGGCAGCACATGCCAGGAAGAGGTGCATAGAGTGGCTGGAGAAGGTAGATGAAGGGGTGGTGAAGGACGCGCCGGTGGTGACAGGGGAGGTTCAGGCCGTTGGTGCTGTCTACGGGGGGTGTAATGAGCATGAGCACGGAGAGGGAGTGGCAGAGCTGAAAGAAGGTGATGCCGGCAGGGGTGCACGGGTGATTGGAAAAGAGAGTTAGCATAGAACTTGTCAAAGCAAGGGGGAGAACGATGATGCTGTGCCTGTGAGGGGTTGGGGGAGGGGGTAACAATTAAGTTTGCCATACATCCGTGAAATTCAATAGTTTTAGACCCTTTATATATACACAAGGATGTCACCATTGAAACATACAGATGATACTGGGCCCAGAATCAGTCGGTGGCTTGTTCGAGAAGATGAACTTGTTGGAGAGGCTCAGCGTCAGGACCCAGCCAGGACCCAGCACACAGAGGCCCACGAGCTAAGATGAGATAACGAAGGGGGACGCCGCACAGGCAGAAGGAAAAGCTGTCGCGAGATGGACAGAATAGATGAATAGATGCATCGGCTGATAGGTGCGCTGGCTTTTGCCCGCTTTAATAGAGTCCCTAACCGCATATCCTTACCCGATTAGAAACCCTACCCCTACCCAGAGGAGGAAGGCACAAGATGTGGTGAGGATTCAGGTCCGGAGTCCGGACACGTCTAACCTGTTTATGTGGGCTATATACCAACCGACGATATGGACTGCTCAAGACGGGAGTGGATGAACAGCAATGACCTGAGGGCCTTAGCAGGGAAGACTATACTAGACAGCTAAATCAATGTCGGGTGGTGTTACGACCGGTCCTAAGGGAGTAGCGCCAAAGGCCAGTGGACGATAGATGATCACGTGGCTATGTACTCTTTAGCTATCGGACAATCAATATGGATACACGCAAGTGTATCCCATGGTGGTGAACGACGAGCAAGCTTATGAACTTCTGCTCGAGCTATTTTATAAGTCAGGAGAAGACTTATCAAGTAACATATGATAATTCATCGATGGGGGACTGGGTGGAGGTCGCGCAGCGAGCTCCTTACATATGTCTTTGTCCAGCCCTGCTGACTAATCTTTCCCATACCCCCTCAGGGTAAAAGTCGCACGAGCTGACTAATATATGGGAATGCTGATAAAGCTGTGGGGAAAATTATCAATCAATGTGAAAAATACAGTGCACTCATGCAGCTGTTCTAGAGCAGTGTCTCTAGAGATGAATGATGAAAGCAACGCACGCGGCGTCGTGATAACAACTCTCTCACTAATAAGTGTTGTGAGCCTGCACGACCAATAATGGCACGTGTATAGTACTACACGGTGGCTTTACGTACAGGGTCGTAACAGGTGGCGATAGCTATTAAAGACTTGAAGATGAGTGTTTAAGAGACAACAATATTGGTTCATCGAAGAGAAGGCTATAAAACTCGAGTCTGAGAGGTGGTCTATATACATATGTCTGAATATTGATCAGAGTCCTCCTGGTTTCTGTGGGATCGAGCGAGTCTGACCTGTTCCAGAGCGGGTTCCAGCAATGTGCCAGGCTATACTCTGACGAGATTAACCTCAAGTTAGCATACAGTTGTGACAGTTCAGCACCGCTGAAGTGCTGATGCGCTGAAATCAGGGGGAAGCTCAATAGCAAAAAGGTGCGGGGGGTCTAAGAATAGAGCTAGGGGAGACATATATAAGAGGGGGTTCTGAGTCCACATTCCGGTTCTTCTTCTTGAAGATTAAATACCATATGCCAAACTGTCACGCGTTTATTGGCTCTGACCTCTCCCGCGCCTACCGCCACCACTCATCTCAGGCTCTATGCACAATCCTCCTCTTCCTCTTCTTTGTTCCACCGCACACACCGCACCCACACCCTATTCCCTGGCACAGAGAGCTCAGACCACCAAACAACCGCATGCCATTGGTTGACGCTTGGAGAAGGATTGATGTTACGACCTGTCCTTGGTAAGGTCTGACAACAAAGACAAGATAGAACACGGTCGTTTACATGCGAAGGAGTATGAGATATACCCCCTATACTTGGAGTGACCTTAGTATCGATGGATGTGTGAGATGCTCGGGAAGATCAGCGAGCTGGGTTAGTATGGGTGGCAATTCTGAGAGCTGGAGAGTGCAATGTGACCTTTGACTATGTAACTGATGATATATTGATCTTCGAGAAGAAGAAGACCAAGATTGAGGTCGATGCCCCTCTTTATATATGTCTGATTCTAGCTAGTACGACTCCTCTCCCCTCCAATCCTTCTCCTTCCCGGAATCTTGAGAACTTTCAGCGGAAGGCGGAATCCGTCAGCTGAAGGCGGGATCCTTCAGCTGAAGACTGTACCTTCCGCTGAAGGCTTTGTACCTTCCGTGCGAGCCTTCCGCTGAAGACGTCGCACCTCCCACTGAAGGCTCAGCTTCAGCGGAACCGCGGGTACCTTCCGCTGAACAGTGCTTATCTTGAACTACTATGCATGCCATGCCGGCTCATGACAATTGACGAGTGAAGCCGTGGGGACCAAACACAATACCTGCGAGGCAGAGGTAGATAAAGACTTTTCGTAGTTCTTCTTCTTGTTAGTCGGCCAATCCACTTGTAGTGGGCTCAGGTCTATACCGTCTATGCACGAACGATATACAGCCTAACCTACTATGTATATTTCTGCCCTCTGGAGGCTCCATGTAGATTATTTCTTCGAGCTCGCCATTCAGGAAAGCTTCATCTATTCATCTATTCTATTCAAGCTGCAGTGATGTCCACTTGGTCGCACTCCAAGTACAAATGATTGACAATAGAAAAGAAGACCCTGATAGAGTCTTTGTGTGCAACACCAGAAAAGACCTCATTGTAGTCGAGCCCTGCCCAGCGTTCAAAGCCCTTAGTGCACCATCTGGCTTTGTGTTCATATAGAGCGTGTTCGGCAGTTGTTTTTTTGCGTCTGAGCTGGTTTGATCTGACCTGGTTTCCATCCGGGGGGCCGGTGAGCGGCGATCGCCGTTGCGGGCCATCTGAGATGAATCGACGAATTCAGCTGGGAAGTCAAGCAGTGGTAAAGACAAAAATCGGCTCTGCCATCTGAACTGGATTCAGGCTCGAAAATTACCGAAAGAGGCAACCATCTGACTTGTGTCACGAGCCTATCGGCTCGTGCCCTCTGTCAGGCGCGGAACCTCCCACCAGGCGTCAGGTTAGATCAGGGGAAGAGAGATGGAACGCAGGGATGCGGCGGTGTCAGGGGATATGGTATTGAGGCCGGGGACGTGCGTTGTCGTTGCAGAGACGTATATAGCAGGCTCCCTCTTCCATAGCTCTTGATACCTCGTCGATCCGATATTGTTGTCTTCTTCGCAAACGCTGGCGGCCTCCGGCCGTGGCTCGGCTACCCCCTCGGTCCTCGGGTCACACTCCATCCTCCCGGCTGCTCAAGGTCTCTCGCCAGAGGTCCCAGTCACTTGTGACAACTTGTCCGTCTGAGCTTGCTCAGGGTCGCCATATCTGAGCAAACTGCCGCTGCATCTGAGGTTTCAGAATTTGAAATAAAATTCTGCCAGATCATCTGGTCTCGAGACCCTGGTGCCTTACAAACCAAACCAGCTCAGATGCAAAAAGCAACTGCCGAACAGGCTCATAGTTTGCCTGTGTCACCCTCAATTTTTTTTTTTTTGTGAATACCTATTTGGCATGCAAAACCCACATGGCTTCGTTTCTTTCCACCACAGTCCACACTTCGTATCGGTCCCATCTTTGACAGTTCATCTGCCACTGCCTTCTTCCATTGCTCCCCTTCGCTTGACATCAAGGTGTTACGACCAAATTCCGGGAGTGACTGCCCGTAACTCAGTGGACGATGATGATCGTGCTCAGATGTGTCCCTTCGTAGATGGACGATGATCAGATCAGATACAGTATTATATACTTCAGATATGCATCAATATGGCCAGTGCCCGCAAGCTCGTTCAACCAAATGTCACTCAGATAGCTACTTATGTACTCAGGCAACTGGTGTGCAACTTATGATAATAATCTCGATAGAGATCCTATGAAATGAGGTCGCGCAGCGACCTCTTATATACCTTGCAACCTCCTCTTTCGCCACTCGATTCTTGAACAGTGCGCAAAGAAAGCTGTGCTGAAAAGTCCAAGAATAGACAAGGCTGTGCACCTTATCTCTATCTACTGAATAAGCAAGAGTCTAGACCCATTCTAGGCCTTGCGATGAAGTGATCTCTATCTACTTCCAAATGAAACGCGATACAGCCTTGCACCGCTTTCTCTTCTCCTCGCTCCTCAGAGCGTATAACAATGCTGTGCCTACCTATAGCTCTCCGGCTATCATCAGTACGGCTATGCTAAGCTATGCATGCATGCAAGGTCCAGGCCTCATGCTATGCATCCTTGACAAGGCCTCGGCCTCGCCACTCATCTGTCAGGTGTGACGATACTGGCATCTCTGTATGGCGGTATCTAACATGACAGGATCGTTACAGGCCCCTTAAGTCGTGAGCTCCTGCGAACGATATCCCGGAACAGCTCCTGCTGTTATCCCTTGGGACTGGTATGATGTGCTTTCATTTGTAGCCTTACAGTACGTTGACAAGACTCGTCTTTCAACTTGGTACACGCTACCCTGATGATCAGATTAAGTCTTCGCTCATCTCGAGCTTTGATGTAGACTTCTTTCACATCCAGATAAGTGCCTCGCCTTCTTCAGCTTCGCCTCTACGGCTTTGATGTAGCTGGGCTCCAACGGCTCTTCAGATACTACGATACCGACCTGTCTTCGGCCCTTACTAATGCTCATGTACTTCTGACATCGAGCTAGTCTCTATGGTTACAGATATGTTGACGCGTCTGTCCAGATATGTCTCTCCTTGAGACCAGATCAGATATGTCTCTCCTTCGAGACCAGATTATCCTTCTATGAGGATCAGATGTTCAGATTATCTCGTTCATCAACGAGATCAGATCAGATCATTATCCCTCTGTGGGATCAGATTATCTCTCTGCGAGATCAGATTAGACCTTTGGCTTATTCGGATGCTTCTCGTGGAATAGCCGAATAGCTTCCGGTGTTACGACCTGTCCTTGATAAGGTCTGACAACAAAGACAAGATAGAATACGGTCGTTTACATGCGAAGGAGTATGAGATATACCCCCTATACTTGGAGTGACCTTAGTATCAATGGATGTGTGAGATGCTCGGGAAGATCAGCGAGCGGGGTTAGTATGAGTGGCAATTCTGAGAGCTGGAGAGTGCAATATGACCTTTGACTATGTAACTGATGATATATTGATCTTCGAGAAGAAGAAGACCAAGATCGAGGTCGATGCCCCTCTTTATATATGTCTGATTCTAGCTAGTACGACTCCTCTCCCCTCCAGTCCTTCTCCTTCTACGGAACCTCGAGAACCAGCAGCGGAAGGCGGGATCCTTCGGCTGAAGGCTTCGCACTTTCCGTGTTATCCTCAGCTGAAGTCTGTACCTTCCGCTGCCTTCCGCTGAAGGCTGCGTACCTTCCGTGTTATCCTCAGCTGAAGTCTGTACCTTCCGCTGCCTTCCGCTGAAGGCTGCGTACCTTCCGTGTGAGCCTCCCGCTGAAGACGTCGCACCTTCCGCTGAAGCTGAGCCTTCAGCGTAACCGCGGGTACCTTCCGCTGAACAGTGCTTATCTTGAACTACTATGCATGGCGTGCCGGCTCATGACAGTCGCCCCCTCCTAAAATCCTGAGCTCCTGCGAAGGTTGTGTTCCAGCGGGATGGCATGTCACGTCAGGATCTATTTTCGAGCGAGTACGCCGTCTTTTCCACTTCTTTTGCGCAGATAAGGACGTATCACACCATTATACGCCTGCCCCTGTATATAAAGCAGGGTTTTTTCATCCTGGAGTGTTCTTTTTCCTCATGTCCCCTGACTCTCCCTCAATCACCCCTTCCTTCATTCAACACATGTCCGATCCTATCGACCTCTCTAGTGAGGGCCTTGCGGCTCTCGTCCAGTTTATACACGATCAGGGGTTCACGCCAAGGGAGTTCTATAACATATTGTCCCCCCAGGCTTCGGTGAGTCCTCCCTTCATGTCGACCCCTGTCCTTCACTGTCCGGTGTGTATGTGATAAGAGCGTGTGCTGATATGTAGCATCTAGGGTCCCAACTTGGCGATCCCTGCGGCTGGCACGTTGAACTTTATCAACCCCACTCTCTATGATCCGGTCCTCCCCTCTGCTGTGCCTTTCGGGTACGTACGAGACCGTGGACCCCTCGCTGATCGGCGCTCCCTCGGCTGCGCCCTTCTCCCCCGGCATGACATCCTCGGCTGCTCCCTTTTCGCCCGGCATGACGTCCTCGGATTCGACCTCTACCCTGGGTCCTTTGCTGCTCATTCCTCTGCCTGCGGCTCCCACGCTGTCTGTCATGACGTTCCCGTCGGATTCATCCACTGGAGATATCGAGGACCCATTCTGGTTGGTACCTTCTTCATCCACGCCGCCATTCTTTTCGCCCGGGCAGTTGTCCGTCGGACAGGCAGAGGCTCCTTCGGTGAGTGATGTGGATATATTTTAGTGACGCAGAGTTTGTTGCTGACTATCATATTGAAATAGCCCTCTGTCGCCTCCACCGATGACGACTCTGTCGTGTACATCTCCCCCGACCAAGTGCAGGTTGTACTGGCAACTACTCGTGAGCGTGGGATGCACTTCCGCGAGACCCTTGGTTACCCGGTGGAGAACCCCTGCGCGTTGTGCCGTGAAGGCTCCTACGAGTGTTTGGTCGTCCCCGGGACCCGCTTGTCGTGCGCTAGGTGCTATCGGCTTGCCCGTGCGTGTAGCTTCGGTCGCGGCAAGGATTGCGAACCGGTTTTCAAGCAGGGGGTAAGTCTCCCTTGTTGTTCGCATTCCATCTGACATATTCGCTGACTCTCATTCTCACAGGGCGGTAACGACTCCCCTTCTCCGCCCTCGCTGTCTTCGTCTGCCGCTTCGTCTATGACTCTCGGGTCTGCAGACAGCTGGTCCGACAGTAGCTCCATGAGTCCTTGGATGGTGGGGAGCCCCACTCCCGTTCCGTCGTTGACGATACACGTCCCCACCCCTTCTACCGACATCAACTTCACCTCCTCCTCTGCGGACTCCAACTGGGACCTGGGCCTTCATCACACCCCTACGCCGGAGTCATACATGCCGTTCGCTTTGAGCACGGCGGGTAGTACTCCTGGCTCTTCGTTTATCGTTGCGGACCCGCCTCTCAACTCAAAGGCGTTCGCGTTTGGGGTGTCAGGGTTGATAGAGGCTGTGAAGCAGTCGAGGGTGTATGACGATGCTGCGCGCGTGGATATCTACGCGCAGTTCTTGGACGGGCTCAAGCTTGTGAGGGGCAGTGTCGATCGGATGAAGCAAGCGGATGCGTCCCTCGGTGTTCGCAATGTAAGAGGGGAGCCCTCTTATCACCGACGGTAGATCCGGTACGGTCGTACCGGCGATGGCAGTGTCGATGCCGGAGGAAGATGTACCAGTGCTAGCTCAGAGTCACCTGGTACATAGGTCGATAGTCTGTATAGATCCCCTGGGCAAAGGGTCAGAATAACAACTACAGACTACGCCACTCGTGCGACACGATGTGGAAAAGACAGAGAGGATTGATGTATAAAATGCTCACCTGGGCAAAGGGTCAGAATACTGACAAAGGGCCCAGGATCAGCAAAGATGCGCACAGCGAACTGCAAGCATTGTACTCACACAACTACAGACTACGCCACTCGTGCGACACGATGTGGAAAAGACAGAGAGGATTGATGTATAGATGAAGATCCAACATCAATCCGCCTGCCGAAGTCTGTTGTTGTGCAAGCACCAGAAAGGACACGTGGACAGCGCGGACGCGGGTCAGTTGCTTCCGGCGGAGACCCAGTCGCGTGCCTAACACGCGACATGGACATCCCGCGCCTAAGCATGACCCGCGGCCAACCGTCAGACGCGTCAGAAAGGTAAATACAAGAAATGCGATGACGACACAAATAATGAAAGCACGGCGAGGAGGATGGTACGTATAGGAAGCGGGGAAGAGGCCCCACCTCTTACACGTAACAGGGCGCTTCTGGTGGATATTGAGCACCTCTACGCTCTGGCTACTGGGCGAGTGTATCCCTACTCCTGAGCCTGTTTCTTCATGCGCTGACCCCATCCTAGCTCCGCCAACTAAGCGTAGGCTCTAAGCCTCCTATCTCTGTCCTCTACGGTTCTCTCTCTTTCTGGTCTTTTAGGTGCTACGGTGTCTGGTATGTCTTCTCCCTCTGCATTATCGTATGCCGCCGATTGAGCTAATCCCTTTCTTCTCTAGGCTCGCGGTCTTTTGTTTCTTCAAGGTGCGTCCTTCCCCTCTACGTCTTTTCGTATACTGTATGACTATGATGTATGCTAACTCTATGTCTCGTTCTATCATTATAGCTCTACTCACCAAAATGCTGCTAGTTCAGCGGCTTCCCCTTCGCCCAGAGCAGTCTCGGTTTCATCCACTATCTTCGCCAAAATGCTGCTAGTTTTGCGGCCCCCAGTATTGTCTCGGAAGTATGAATTCTGTGATCTTGGTTTATCCTATCTGCTATGCGCTCACTACTCCTATGTTCTATCTACGTCTAATACTACTAATGCTTTGTCTTTATTGCTAATCTACTGACTACTGACTACTGACCATGTGTTGCGTCTATTCTACGCTATCTACCGTTTATCATCTAACTACAGCTTGTGTTGCTTCTTGTATGGGTCTAATATCTCCTTGGCGTTCAACAAATTCCTTTTAGGCTCCCAACTGTTGTTCTCTGCGCTGAACCCAAGCCACTTGATAAGATACTGAATCTTATTCCTTCGAATACGGTGGTCTAGAATTGACTCTATCTCGTACTCGGTGTCCCCTTCCACTTCGACTGGTGTGGAGGGCCTCTGTTCTCTGTTCTCGATCGTGTTCTCTATCACGGGTTCTAGTAGTTGTACATTGAACACATCGTGTATGCGCATGCCTTGCCCTAACTTCAGGCGGTAGGCATGGGTCGAGATCTTCTCCGCAATCTCGAAAGGTCCGAGGTACCGGTGGTCTAGCTTTTTGGCTGGTCTCACCGTCTTAATGTATCGTGCTGACAACCATACTCTGTCGCCAGCTTCATACTGTGGCAGTTTGCCTCTATGAATGTCATAGAACGAGGCTGTCGTCTCGTTTGCTTTCCTCATCTCCTCCTGCAGAAATTGGTGTAACTTATCCAGTCCCGTGGTTGCAGCACGCGCTTGCGGGCTGTGAATAGTCGCCGTGTCATCCGGCGTGAACGTCGCGCGCGGATGATAACCTTTGTTTGCGAAGAACGGTGACACGGTGGCTGTTGAGTGTGTCAGGTTGTTGTATGTGAACTCCGCTAATGGTAAGAGTGAAGCCCACTCCTTCTGCTTGTAGTCTACATATGTGCGTAGGTATTGCTCCAACACTTGGTTCACCCGCTCTGTCTGACTGTCGGTCTCGGGGTGGAACGTTGTGCTCATGTGTAGCTCGATCTGCAGCAATCTCGTGAATGCGCGCCAGAAACGGGATGTGAACTCCAAACCCCGGTCTGACACGATGCTTGTGGGTAAGCCATGCTTTGAGAAGACGTGCGTAAGGTATAGCTGCGCAAGTTCTTCAGCATCGAGGTTGGTGCTTGTCGGTATGAAGACTGCCATCTTCGTGAGTCGATCCACCACTACCAGAATAGAGCTGTGCCCCTTGGACGGTGGCAGATGCTCTATGAGGTCCATCGAGATGGACGTCCACGGGTGAGGTGGCACAGGTAGTGATTTCAGCTCGCGTATGGCTGATGCCTTTTTGCTTTGGTGCGGCCACATAAGTCACAAGATTCAACATAGTGATTCATGAACTTCTTCATTGCGGGCCACCAGTAATACCTTCGGAGTAACTGAATAGTCTTCCTGCGACCTGGATGACCCGATGTACGTGCATCGTGGCATTCCTTGGTTAAAAGCAACCGCAGATTGTTGTCGTCTGGCACGTAGTACTGTTCCCCGTATCGCAGAAGACCGTCATCATCCAACGTGTATGGGTGTTCGTCGGAAGGGCTCTCCGCCTGTTTCATCATCTTCTCTGCTCCCCTGTCTTTCTTCATCGCCTCCTTCAACAGCCCCTTGATTGGGGATGCAATAACCATCTCTTCCACTCTTGCGGTGCCCAGATACTGACCCGGCTGTAACAACTGCTGGTAGTTCTGTGGGTTGGCTTCTGCCGTGAGGCTTGATCCCTTCATCAATGGGTGATAATCAGGTCTCCTAGTGAGAGCGTCAGGCTTAGTACCCTGTACTCCTGGTCTGTATATGATGGTGAATGTGAAGTCTGCCAAGAATTCTGCCCATCGCGCTTGTCGTCGATTCAGTTGCTTGGTCGTCATAAAGTACTCCAAGCTTCTGTGAGCGGTATAGACACGGACAGTGTCTACGGCTCCTTCGAGATACTCTTTGAACGACTGTATGATCGCTAGCATCTCCTTATCGTGGATGGGATAGTTGAGCTCTGCAGGTGACATCTTCTTACTAAAGAAGGCTATCGGCTCCAACTTGTTGTCCACCTCGTGCGACAGGATGCCTGCGACAGCATAGTCTGACGCGTCCGTCTCTACCACTAATCTCTTCTCCGGCTCATGATGTCGTAGTAAGTCTACTGACAGAAAAGCTTCTTTAAGCTGTTGAAAAGCTTTCTCCTGTGGCTCATGCCACTCAAACGGCTTATCCTTGTGTGTCAACTGAATGAGCGGGTTGGCGATGGAAGAGTAGTTCTTGATGAACCGTCGGTAGAAGTTGCAGAACCCCAGGAATGACCTTACATCAAATAGGTTCTTCAGTGTAGGCCACTCCATGATGGATTTTACCTTCTTCTCATCCATTGACAACCCCGAATCGCTGACTACAAAGCCTAAGAATTCCACTTTGTGGATGTGGAACTCGCATTTCGACGCTTTCGCGTACAGCTTGGTCTCGCGTAAGCGTTGTAGCACCTTGCTGACGTGTTCAATATGGCTCTCCTCGTCTTGACTGTAGATCAGGATGTCATCTAGGTATATGATGACAAAGCTGTCTAACATGTCTCTGAAGTTGTCGTTCATTAAGTGTTGAAACGACTTGGGAGCATTGGTTAATCCAAACGCCATAACCAAATACTCAAAGAGTCCATATCGCGTTCTGAATGCCGTCTTCCATTCCTCTCCCTCCTTGATGCGTAATAGGTTGTACGCCCCTCTCAGGTCGATCTTGGTGAAGATCCTGGCCAACTTGAGCCGATCTAGTAGCTCAGAAATGAGAGGTAATGGGTATCGGTTCTTGATGGTGATCTTATTGATACCCCGATAGTCCACACACAGCCTAAGCGAACCGTCCTTCTTCTTGACAAGAGTATAGGTGCTGCGGCTGGTGATTCTGAAGGTCGTATAAACCCCTTCTCCAGGTTCTCCTTCAGGTAGTCCCTAAGTGATCCCAACTCTTTCTCAGAGAGGTTATATATGGGTCCGAAGGGTGGTTGTTTGCCCTCTTCAAGGAGGATATGGTGGTCGAATGAACGGTGTACCGGAAGTGTATTGGCGCTCTTCTTGTCGAAGACGTCAAGGTATGCGTGGTACTTCTTCGGCACAATCTCTCGGTCGGTCTTCTCCACCTTTTGTTCGTCTGCCATTGCCAGCATGACGATCGGATCATCCACATATTTTATTGTTTTGACCTGTTTATTGTTTCCTGGTTTTATCTCCAACTTCTCCCAATCAATCTCCGGTTTATTCGCCTTCAGCCATGGAACTCCTAGTATAATAGGGAAATGAGAAACGTCCGTCACAAGCAGAGTGAGTCTGCTCGGTTTAAAGGGTTTTGAAATTTTAAGTGTGATATCTGTCAGAATAGTGATCCATTTCACTATGAGTTGAAAGCATGCTTGGGAATGATCAGAGGAAAGAAAGAGCGGGCTGGAATTGCTGGAGACATCGGAACTTGAGTGGAGAAATCAGAAATGGCGTTAATAACGCGTTAGCTACAGTTTGACTTGTGTTCCGCTCCAGTGCTGTCAATATCATCGTTCATATCACTTTAGTCTCTCTTCTCTCTATGCTATCTATTACATGGCAATTGAGACAGCCTCTTCAGGTCACACACTCAGCTCAGAGCGTAGATTTCGACAATATCAACCGCATACTCTATAGTGAAAGGCTCACCGGCTGCGTTCAACATGGTAACACATCCGGGTTTTTGTAGTTTTCTAGTTTCAAGACCCAAGCTTTCGACAAATTTCCTATCAATAAAGTCCTTGGTAGAACCAGAGTCAACCAATGCCTGATAAAGCGCCCCTTGGCATCTGAAATCTACCGTCACGTGTCTTTTGTTTGAAGAGGTGTTCGTGACTGTTTTGTTCTCTTCTTCATCCTCCTCCTGAATCGTTTCTAGTGCCAGTTTGGTAATGAGCTTCACCCCTTCGGCTTGTTTGGTCGGGTGAAGCTCTAGGCTTTTCCCGCCTCGGGTGGTGCAGGGCTACTGGCTTGTGTTACCGCCCTCAACACTCCCAAATTGGATTCCTTGGCTTGTCGGCACTCCTTCGCTTGGTGTCCCTTGTTACCACAGTACAGGCATAGATCATTGTCTCGTCGCCTCTGGTACTCTTGCGGGGTCAGACGCCCCCTCCTTGTGAGGCGCTCCGGTCCAGGCATGAATGCCGCGCGAAGGTTGGCTGACGTGTCGCGGTTGAACGCGGGCTTGTTGACTACAAAGGGTCGATTGAGAATCGTAGTTCTGTTGCCCATAACGGTGTAGTTTCTGTTGAAGCTCCGCGTGAAGCGTCCTTGAGTTGTGGTGGTCGGAGTAGGGACGAAGGTCTTGTAGGTGGGCTGGTCCCTCTTCGCCATGATCCTCTCGTATCGTTGGTTGTCGATCCTGATGGCTGTGTCTTGAAGATCCTTGAAGTCCTTCGTCTTCTCCAACCTAGCTAACTCATCCTTAATCTCATCCTTGAGACCCTTGTAGAAACTAGCTTTCTTTGCTTCATCGTTCCATGAGACTATAGCGGCGTATCTAGTGAACGTGGCCAGATAGTCTGTGACTGACGTTGTTTGCTTCAGGTTAATCAGATTCCTTTCGGCCGTCTGAACCTCATCAGGGTCGCCGAACGTCTTCCTAAGCTCTGCGCAGAACAGCTGGAAGTTGCTCATGAACGCAGGTTGCTTCTCCATTACCACATATGGCTGGAACCAAAGGAACGCATTGTCGCGTAGGTACGATCCGGTGTAAAGT
Source organism: Cryptococcus sp. DSM 104549 (assembly GCA_036427605.1). Lineage (NCBI taxonomy): Eukaryota > Fungi > Basidiomycota > Tremellomycetes > Tremellales > Cryptococcaceae > Cryptococcus > Cryptococcus jaspeensis. The sequence goes on from CP144046.1 coordinate 3,081,482, forward strand.
ACTTTGGCCGTCTCGGTGATGAAACGCGAGGGTTGGAGTGTGATAGCAATAGTCACTTGGGTGAGGAACGTGGTGAGGAGGGCGTACTGCCCAGAGTAGGGCTGCGGCTGTGACACCTTAGGCTCCGAACTCTTGGGGTCGTTTGACTCAGAACGGTTGAACGAGGCGTCCTTCTTCTGACGCTTGCCATTGTCGGTTGCCGTGCTAGTCGTGCCGTCCTCCGAAGGAGGGTCTTCCTCATCATCGTCCTGCTTCTTCACCTCTTCCTCCTTCATCTTCTGCTGCGGCGGCTTGTACGCCTCTGCGTCCGCGAGTTGCACCTCCCTCTCGAGGATCAGTCCCTCGCGCTCTCCGAGGGCGCGGGCCCTTGCCTTGTGCTGGTCGTTCTCAGCCACCACATCCTCGAGGTACTGCCCAACATTGGCATTCTCCTCTTGGAGCCCTTTTACCGTAGTTCGAAGCTCCTTCAGCTCCGCGACAAGTTCTGCCATTGACTGATGAGAATAGAGATCATCCTCCTCCGCATCCAAGACCGTCTCCTGCTCAGCCTTACTGGTAGAACCCGAGCCACCTGACATCTCGCCCAAAGGCGCTATCTCCGTGGTCTCTATCGTTCTCTCTACCCCCTTCCCTTTATCCAACGCTTCGGCTACCTTCATCCTGGTACTGGGTGGGGCCATCTTGTTGATCTTGGAAGCGCTTTCAACTATGTCGGGTATGTAGTAAAGCGACGATGGGTTTAAGATATGTTACTATGAGTTGTCGAAAGGATAGATGGGTGTTGGGTATGGTGTGTAGGAAGCGGACCCTGTCATAAAAATAAAAAATTGTCACCGGCCAGATGAAAATCCGTTTGGTCGCTCCCGGAAATGAAATCGTGATCCTGCCAGATCGAAAATCGTATTGAGGGGTGTTAAGTACAGTTAGGGGCTGTAGTTAGCGTCTGGTGGGGGTGGGGGGTCAGGCGTAACTACCACTTGATAACTACCGTGTAGCTACAGGCGTCTGGCGGCTTGATAGTTGCGGTATGGCTGTGTCGGCTCACTGCGGGACCCCACACTCCACACTAGCGCCGGACGAAAGCCACTCTCCCAGCCGGATGGTCGGCATGTCCGCCGGCCGGAAAGATGTCCGTCGCTTATCCTCCACCCCGTCCTGGCCTAGAGCCCCCCACCCTCCCCCACCCCTGTCCTCTTTGGCCGGTCCACAATGCATTATGTTGTCTTGTCTTGTCGCCAGTATGTCAAAATTTCAGCTCCTCCCACGGATGTACATACATACTCCACTGACCCTCCGCCTCTATCGCTCTCACTCGCCTTCCAGTCATCTCCAGCACCGCAACCAACCATGAGCGACACTTGCCAGAAATGCAAGAAAGAATGGATGTCACTCTATGGCATGGCAAAGTGTCAAACCTGCGTGCTAGTCCACCGAGGCCTCAGCTACCTCGTCTCTTCCGTGAGTAGTGCTCATTCAGACCTTCCCCATTGGCAATGCATTGACCGTGGTTCATTCCATCTAGCTTCAGCTCTGCCGCTCCTGTGAAAGCTGCTACGTCGTCCCGAACCAGCCCGACGTGTCGAAATCTACGCTCTGAGCTGAGTGTGTGACCCGAAGAGGCTGTGTCAATTGCCATGTAATAGATAGCATAGAGAGAAGAGAGACTAAAGTGATATGAACGATGATATTGACAGCACTGGAGCGGAACACAAGTCAAACTGTAGCTAACGCGTTATTAACGCCATTTCTAATTTCTCCACTCAAGTTCCGATGTCTCCAGCAATTCCAGCCCGCTCTCTCTTTCCTCTGATCATTCCCAAGCATGCTTTCAACTCATAGTGAAATGGATCACTATTCTGACACTCGGAGTTGGCGGCGGCGTCCTTGGCGATGGCGTTGATGGTGGCCTCGGCGTCGCACTCGGCCTGCCACTCGATGTTGTCCGCGCCGTACTCGCGGTCGTAGACTTCGAGGGCCGCGACTTGCTGCGGAGTGCCGTGGGAGAGCTCGGTGCGCTTGGGGCAGGACGAGGAGACGTGGCCTTCCTCGCGGCACATGAAACAGCGGTTGAGGTCGCGGAGGAACATGCGACTAGCGCCGTGGAGGGGCTCGCCTTTGGCAGGAAGCTTCTGGGAAAGGTCCAGCCACGCGCGCTGCTGCGCCGAGAAGTCCTCGGTGACCGCGTTGACGCTTGCGCGCTGGCCCCACGCCTTCCCGCCGCCGTTGTTGACCCCTCGTCGCTCGGCCCCGCCGCCACCGCCGCCCTCAAACCATGCCCGCCTGGTCTGACCACCTCCCGCTTGCCTGCCATGCACATAACCACCCCCGCGCCCCCCGCCCTGCCGAATCGCCGCCAGCCTAGCTGCCTCCTCTACGGCCTCGTGAGTCTCCAGCGCTCCGTCGATGTGACGCTTGAGAGTGGCGAGGGAGAGGGACGCGTAGGATTCGCCGGAGGAGGTGACGGTGTAGCGATCGGCCCCGGTTATCCTACCCACCAGTAGGGGGGTCCGGCTACGGGATGACACCAAGTTGATGCGCGCCTCCCCAGAGCGAGTGGTGGAAGAGTTTGATAGAAGGTGACGGATGGAGTATCCGGTGTTGCTAGTCTGTTGAGACTGGGAGTATGCGAGAGTGCTTGAGCTCTGCCGATGGATGGGTGTGTGTCTAGCCACTATAAGATCTCCGGGTCTCTTGCCCTCGTATGATTTGGGGTGTGTCTATATCTGCATCACCGAGGCAAGGCCTACGGTAAGTAGTGTACGGAAGCCCTATGCTGGGTCTGTATGTATCCCCTTGTACGTATGTATAGCTATGTATACTACTTCTATGTATCTAGGTTCCTCCTAGGTTGTATGTATCCTAAAAATGGGCTCCCCCCTTCTTCTCCAAGTGCTTCTATCTTATCTGAGTGGTCGTGTTGACGCGCAGACGCGTGCACCAAGTGACTGAGTAACAGGTAACTACAGGTTAGCAGAGTTCCTAATGATTGGTAATGTATGTATGGATAGTAACTGTTAATAAGGGGTAGTATCATTCTACCACCGTACTTGGCTAATAAACCAGCCTGAGGCGCGACTTATCACGTAATCTATGACTTATGTTGATTTGCTCGTTGCTCTCACTCTGCTTGTGCGTCATCTTATCACCACTGACGCTCCCTATACCTCATCCATAGGCATGGATGCACCACACTGGCAGGTGGTGGTGATCTGGAGGCTTGTACGGGTGAGGAGGCTGGTGGCTTGCTTGACGAGGAGGAGGGTCATCGTTTGGCGCTGTTTGGCGGGGTGGGGCGGGCATGATTGTCAGCGGTGAGCGGCGGGAGGAGTGTGCCAAGCATTCGAAGGACGCAGGATGGGAAGAGGACGTTCCTCTTTCTGCACACGAAGCTTGACCGCCTTGTCCGAGTTGGACCAGATCTTGGGGTCGACTGCCCCCACCCGTCAGCCTCTTGAGCACCCAGCTCAAACAGGCAGACTCACCTTTACTCTCGTCATCCTTGACCAAGATCAAAAACAGTTCATCCTCATTCCTCGCCACCGTCCCAATAGCCTGCTCCGCCTCATACCGACTCTCCTCACTCAAATCACTCAACACCACTTACCGCCTCATCCGCTTCCCGTTCTCCTCCAGCCCGCCGTCAGAGTCACCCTGCGTGAGGGTGATGGTGCACCGGTCCCGGGCAAAATTGGGGCGGGAGGTGACGAGCTCGATGGCAGGGGCGGGCGGGTCGGCGCCTTTTTTGCGGCGGCGGGCTTGAGCGTGGGAGGGCTGTAGGCTCGACACAAGCTCCCCGGCGATGCGAGAGGGTCGTCTAGTTGATAGGAACGATGCATGGGGGGAACATGGCGCGAACGTTGGTCTGTAATGGACATGCGTCAGCGTCCAACGTGTAGAAGAGGCACAAATTATGTGTGTGATCTGCGGAGCCCGTTATCATCGATGAAAATGGCACTCGCCTTATAGAGCGATACGACGCGGGTGGGGCCGGCATAGATAGGCCCGAGATGGAGCTTTGTCTCGCCCTGCGAGACCCTCTGATTGTCGAGCTCTCGGACCGGGGTAAGAGTGTGTGTCCAGAGAGCGACTCGAGAAGGATCTGCGGGAGTCCTCTGAATCCAATAGTCGCGATCAACGAAGATACTGTGCAAAGTCAGCAACAGTCTTACAAGTGACTGTCCAATGTCATCATCAAAACAACTCACCCGTTGTCCGCCCCTTCATGCCTCTGCCTTTCCATGAATGCAGCCCCACTTGTGACCTCTCCAAGGTCGGGTTTCTCGAACAATTTATTCTTGGCGCCCGGCTTGAAGTCGGTCGCGGTACGCAACCGCAAGCGGTGTACAAGCACAAGATACGCCTGCATGTCGTGGCCTGTACATCTGTCAGCATTGTCTTGTATCGAGGGAACTGATACTGCGGAACCACTCACAGCGACTCGGGCTGGGCACAAAAGTCTATGATCCCGTCAGCATGCAACGGAGAATACCCGTCCTAGAGCGTATTCCGCTTCTCCTCTTCACTCCAGGCTTGCCCTCGGCGTTCTATAGGCCTGGGGAAAAGGGGGCCCGGCACAAGAGTTGGGGCCTGCGTACGAGCAAACGGGTCATCTTCAAAATTGAAAGGTGAAAGGTTGCGGAGGCTTCTAGAGGGAGAAGAATATGGGTGGGATTTCTTATCGGAGAAGTCAGTTTGGCGGAGGGTGCGGCCGGAGGGCGGGGTGGTTGGGGGCTGGGTGGCGGGACTTGTTGGACATCGAGCATGGTGGCCACAACAGATACGCTGAGAGAATCGATGTGTACATCGCTTGAAGAACAGAATGAGTTAGGCCAGAAGCAAGGTGTGTGCTCTATGTAAGATGATAGCGAGCGAAAGTCGATAAAAGTACGAGGATGCTGTCGTGAGTCATAAGTCGTGGATTGTGAAAGGCGGAAGAACGACCGTTAGGGCCCGCGTCAGGTGTGTGCTATGATAGGCTCGACACAAGCCCCCCTCGTGCCGCCAGAGACGGAAGAAGTCGTCGGTCACGGTTGCTGCACCGTGCAACTGGTATATGGGGTCAGCTTTTTTGAACTTGAACCAAAGACTAATGTTCAGATACGTACTCGTTCGGCCAGCGATCGAGCCTTCTTCATGAGGGTGGGCAGGTCGGTCTCCTCGGTGCCACCCATCCTCCCCGCCATGCCTTCTCCCCCTTCCCCCGCCGTCACATCACTCCCAATCCCATCTTTGGTCAGCTCATCCGCGCCCACTGTCACCCCAATGCTTTCGCGATCGATAGGAAGACCGATGGTGGTCAACAGTTTTGCCTGCGCAAGGTTGATGATATGGGCGGAGCACCTGTACGGGTACAGTAAGAATGTAAGCACAAGCACAAGAACACGACCACATAACATTTCCGTCAAGCAATGGTGTCAACTCACCTTTGACGCATCATGCTAACGCTGTTGAGGGACCCCCTGACAGCGTCGTTCTCCTTGAAGTGCTCCTCTAGTTTCTTGACGAGGAGTGAGACCGCCTTGTCATTCACAGATGCGTTGTCTGACACTGTGGACATCAACTGTGGGGCCCGTGAGTACTTGAACCTTGTCTGAGTGAGACTGGGAATAGACTCACCTTCCCGGAGATCCCGTACTCCTCTGCAATTTCAAACAACATCTGCGCACCGACCTCGCCTGTATGGCTCCCCTTGATAAGCGCGAACTTGATTACGCGGCTCTCAGACTCCCAGTCGGCGCTCATGTAGTGAGCTGTAACGCCAAGATAGGATGACATGTCTTGACTGCTCTACCCATCGAAGGTCAAGCTGATGCGGCCCGGCGCAGTCTAACCAAAGTTAAAAGTCAGCCTTAATCCCAGACTGTCATGATGATTCAGATAGGAACTTGCTCACCTTGAAGGCAGCTTTGAGGTTTGCCTTGGCGGAGGTAGCTTCGTACTTCAGGATGGACGTGATCTTCGTCCTCTTGAACAGATATTTGGGCTCAAAAGGCTTCTCGAGGCGGGTGGCAACGTGGATGAAGTGCCGGAAGGAAGGTGTAAGAGGGGAGCCCTCTTATCACTGACGGTAGGTGCGATACGGTCGTACGGGAGATGGCAGTGTCGATGCCGGAGGAGGATGTACCAGTGCTAGCTCAGAGTCACCTGGTACATAGGTCGATGGTCTGTATGGATCCCCTGGGCAAAGGGTCAGAATAACAACTAGAGACTACGCCACTCGTGCGACACGATGTGGAAAAGACAGAGAGGATTGATGTATAGATGAAGATCCAACATCAATCCGCCCGCCGAAGTCTGTTGTTGTGCAAGCACCAGAAAGGACACGCGGACAGCGCGGACGCGGGTCAGTTGCTTCCGGCGGAGACCCAGTCGCGTGCCTAACACGCGACATGGACATCCCGCGCCTAAGCATGACCCGCGGCCAACCGTCAGACGCGTCAGAAAGGTAAATACAAGAAATGCGATGACGACATGAATAATGAAAGCACGGCAAGGAGGATGGTACATATAGGAAACGGGGAAGAGGCCCCACCTCTTACAGAAGGTTTGTCGCCAATGGATAAGGGCTGGAGTGCCATACCATGTCAGCTCATGCTCACACACAAGAGACAAGACGCGACACATGAAACAGCTAGAGATCCGAAACCCCAAGCAACTTACCAGATCCAAGTCCGTGATCATGAAGACAAGGACGCGATTGAGATACTCAATTGTGTATTGATGCGTGGGGACGCAGTAACCATCAATCATGACCTGCTTGACGGAGTTGTTCTCCACACCCGCCAACTTGGTCCTGTCAGGGGCGTGCGTCAGCAAGCAGTACGCGCCCGATACGATGATGCTCGAAGGGAGGATGAACTGACTGTGTAGTTTTGAGATCGTCCACCTTCTCCTTGAGCGCATTATGGACCTTGATGCCTTGCGAGATACACTGCTCCTTGTAGCGTACGAGATGATCGTGGTACCGTCCCACATGGTTGCGAAAGGTGGAGGTGGATCATGTGCCGCCAAAGATCCCGCGGCCCTTCTTGGCTGACCTGTAGATGATCGTCAGTAAGTTGCGAACCATGGAGGCAGACTGATTGATAGCAATGTGACAGGTGACAGGTGACAGGTGACAGGTGACAGGTGACAGGTGACAGGTGACAGGTGACAGGTGACAGGTGACAGGTGACAGGTGACAGGTGACAGGTGACAGGTGAGTGGACCTACGACCTGGGATTGCACACAAGGCATCTGCCCGACACCAACTTGCTGTTCTCATCCCACTTGACATCGAACGTTGTCAAGATGTAGGCCCATTGCGCATTCCCGCCCCTCTCGGGATCTTCTGCAGCATCATCAGTCAGATCCACCATGGGGGTCGACTCTGACAGCTGCGTCAAGTCGACAACATCCGCCCCGGCCGCCTTTGAAGAAGCAGTGTCTGGTTGTGCGTCCATATCAGCATCCCGTTCCCGACTCGGCATTAGGGGTCTGTAGAGTAGAGAAATGTGGACTAACCGGAGGCGGGCGCTTCGACATCCCCCGGCAACGGGGCGTAGTCATCTGATGGGGATTTGACCCAATAGCCTTTTTCAAACTGGTCAGGCTCCTTGTACGTGCCATCGGCGTTGATGGCGGGAGGGCGACCGCTGTCGCTGTCGCTGTCGCTGTCGATGTTGCTGTCGATGTCGCTGTTTGACATGGTAGTGCTTGCGGTAGACTCGCAAATGATGGGAGGATGGAGGATGACTGTCAGTTGATGTCAGTAGACTGGCGGTAGATAGATATAAGCTGGCTTTGCCAGCGACAGCAGAGGGGGCAGAATGGGGGGTGGGGGACAATAAGACTCTCCGGCCGTGAGGACAATAGGACACATCCCAAAGTGATCGAAGGACAAGTTTCATGGGGCAAGAGTGGGGGACAATGGGCATCGCGGTGCCGATTGCCATCTTTGATGGCTTGAGAACGTAGACAGAATGGACAGAAGACAATACAAGTAGTAGTAGTGACAAGATGATTGCATAGATGCGGCAAGCTGAAACGCCTCAAATGGAAACTCCGCAAAACTCCTGAGCTGTCTGGCGCGTGCCGCCATCCCCAGTCCCGCTGTCCACCTCCTTGCTGGCAATATGGATGAGATGTCTGAAGTATGGATTGTCGGCCATGGACGAGGGCTGGAGTATTGCCACAACCATGTCAACCAATGTTCACAGACGCGACACAAGAACCAGGCAGAGATTAGAAGATTGGAGCAACTTACCAGGTTCAAATCAGTGATCATGTAGACAAGGGCGCGGAGAACATCCGCCTCGGCCACCTCTGGAGAAGCAGTAGTGTCTGGTGATGCGCATCAGCATCCCGAGTCGCATGTGAGGCCTGTAAAGTAGGGAAGGTGGACTTACCGGAGGCGGGTGCTTCCGGCATTGAAGTGTGGTCGTCTGAGGGGGAGTTGACCCCGAAGTCGTCGTCAAATTTGCCAGGCTCCTTGTACGTCCCATCGACGTTCTTAGCGGAAGGTAGATCGCGGCCGCTGTCGCTGTTTGACATGGTAGTGCTTGCGATGGACTTGATAATGATGAGGGGATGGGATTGTCACGTCAAGTGTCAGCAGATTGGCCATAAATATCTATAGGCTGGCTTTGCCAGCGACAGCAGAGGGGGGAGAATGGCGTGTGGCGTGTGGGGGACAATAAGGCTCTCCGGCCGTGAGGACAATAGGATGGTAGGACCCATCCTGAAGTGATCGAAGCAGGAGTTTCATAGGACAAGAATGAGGGACAATGGACCACGTCGCGAATCGTGATGCTGATGATTGAACAACACAAGTACAAGGTGACTGCCAGAACAGCGACGCCAGGCGTCAAATGTTGGTCTTGAACGCGTCCAAGACCGTCTGGACCGGTCCACAGAAACAGAAATTCTGATTCTGCCAGACCGGACTGGATCACTGGACCGCCTCCCCCTCGGTCCGGTTCGGTCCAAGTCCAAACTTGGTCCAGTCCAGTCTTGGACGCGTCCAAAACAGAATTTGGACTGGACTGCGGGACTGCGGCAGCACTAGTCACGCGAATTGAGCATTCTTTTTGAAGGCGTTTTGCGATTGGATCTCATGTACATAAGCACTGTTTATTGTTGGTAGATGCTACACTAAGATAATCTTTATCCATGGTAATTTTCAGTGCATGAATTGCTATAGTTTTGCGGTGTCAACAGGTCTTCTGTAAAGTGACCGAAAACGCGTAAATAACCTTTCTAAGAGTAATCTCCTCTCCATAACCCAATTACATCGCCCACTTCCAATGACGCAATTGTGTACATAGGACCTCGACCTGCCGGTTTCATCGGGCGAATCTTATTTATCACTCTATTAGCTGTTAAATATCGTACTGTACATACCGGCTCTGCACTTTTGTTATTGGCCCATCATGCATACTTCCCGCAGCGTACAGCGTGTTGCTTGCATGCATCAATTCATCTGTCACCATATACTCCCTGTCCCGCTATCATCATCCCACATTCCCAGTATCTGTCCACCTCAGCCATACCCCCACCCAGCCCCTACCCTGCCACTCCGACTCCAAGAGGGGATGAATCACTACAGCACCCATCTCACCAATCCACTCCTCGGACTCAAGCAAGCCCATCAGCCCCCTTTCCATCTCCCTCCCCTGCTACCACTTTACCTGGGGACAGTCCGCAGTCCCTGGACATCAAGATCGCGATGGCCGAAGAGGCTCTCAAGAACTTGGGATTCCGCAGCCCTCATGCGTTCATTGCTGCCTACTGGCGATCAACCTCAGGCGGCGCTGCCATCCGGAACCATCGGTCAGGTGATGTGCATATCATTGAAAGGGCACTTGATGCAGCGCTCTCGGCCACACCTTCCAACTACAGCAGACATGGAAGCTACAAGGAGATCAGAAGAGTCATCTGTGAGAAAGCTGGGTCTGTGATACGTGCTGAGATGAAGGAGAAAGAGAGTGAGCTTCTTCCCAGGCTACATCTCAATTATGCAGACATTACTTGGGAGGACCTGGGGCTTTCACGTGGCTTTCACCACCTGGGTGAAATATACAGAGACAATGTGGCATATCTTTATCAGGTACTTCAGTATGTTTTGGAGTCACCTAATCAGGGTGAACGAAAAGCAGCTTGATTCACAATTGAGAACACGGAAGGTGGAGAGGATCCCAACTGTGCGTGTCTTTCATCTCCATGTTGCAGGATCATTTCAAACTGACCACAAACTTCATCAGACTATCATCCTCATCATTAGCATGATCCTGAATCTGTATAATCAGCAATACAAATTTTTCCAAGCTGTCATGGGGCTCTTTCTGTCAGCATGTGCTGTGCCTCGGGGTGTCATTGCAGTGTTTGGCGCGCTTGGCTTCAGCGGGGCATACTCATCCCACACCACTGCATGGGTGTCTCTGTCCTGCCAGGAGGAAGAGCGTCTGTCAAGCATGTTTGGTCCCACTATGCCCGGCATCAAGCGCAAGTTTGGAACAATTCAAATTGATAATGTTGATTTGTATATGAAAAAGTCAAACAAGCAAATCAACAACTTCAACCACATGTCTCATTTCACTGCAGCGGCAATATCAGCAGTTCCACCTCATGTTGACAACTCTGTTTGGTCTGAAGCCACTCTGGATGCGTACGTCAAATCCATGTGATCTGCATTGAGCATGCCATTCTCTGATATCGTTCTGGGAAATGACATGGTGGATGAACACAATCGCCAAGCCCGTTTGTGGCATTACCGCCGCTTTATCATCCTCTATCACCCAAACCTTTGCAAGGCCAGCAACAGACAGAAACAGAAGGAGCTGCTCAAGGTGAACAAAGAAGTTCCCGATTTCCCCAACTCGCGGTGTCTACCTGTGGTGAAAATGGAGCGCCAGACTATGAAGGCATATGATATCAAGCTGAGTGACCCCAAGGGTGCTTCTGAAGTGCTGGACAAATACAAGAAAGATTTTGGCCACACTGGGCCAGAGAATTGTCACTTTGTTCCTGTTGGTGGTGATCAGCTCACCATACGAATCATTGAAAGTGCAATCAATCAGTGTGCACAAGAGAAGAATCCAGACAACCGGCATGATACAATCATCTCACAGCCAGGTAAGTAATAAGACCTCAACCTTGTGGCTTCTTTGACTGACAGTTATCAGGGGCATTCCATATGTCTCTCAATGCCTTGATGATGATTGTGGAGAAGTATAAAGGTTTCGATCCTCACGACAACAAAGCAGACCTTCATCAAGCTTCACTGAAGCTCCTCAAGGCAGGCATTAGCAATGAGCATTTCGTCTACTATGATATGCTGGAGCTGGTGGAAGTTCGCCTTGCTGCACGAATCCTTGATTGCATGAGGTGAGTCTGGTTCCTGCACGGAAGATTAGAAGCTGACTACACCAAAGATGCGCGATTGGTGGCAGTGGTGCTTCTCCCGCCGTTGACATCTTCTCAGCAATGGAACGGGATCAAGAATCTGTGTGGTACGCAGCAGAAATGATTGACGAGTACTTTGAAGGCTTCAGAAAGCAAGCCACAAATGAAGTCAAGCTAAAGGCTGAAGAAAGGGATGATGTGAGCTGCTTTGAAAAGTTCTTTGCCTCTGAGGCCTTACTCTTGTTTGAGTACAACTGAGCCGTGAAGGCAGGTGATGTTGGCTCAATGTGGGAGTTCATGAGACAATGGCTCTTCATCTTCCATGGCTCAAACAACAGCAACTATGCCAATCTCATCATGAGTATGTTTGTCAAATTTGCAGAGCTCCCCACACAAGCAATGCGCGACCTTCTGGAGTCCATGTGGCTTGTGAACATGACTGGAAAAGACAATGCTTGGGAGGCAGCAGACCTTGCCTTAGAGCATGAGGTGGGTGCTATCAAGGTACGTACCTATGGAAGTCTCACCCCCCTTCCTAGACTGACTGTCTCTACTTTACAGGAGGCTGTGCAGAATACAGAAGGGAACCACAACCACTGTTACATCATTGACATCATCACTGGCACTGCACAGATTCGACATGATCTCCTTCAGCAGGTGCCAGCTGTCACGAGCCTGACCACTTTGTGGCTCGCGACAAGGAGGATAGGAGGAAGAACCAGCTGAGCGGCTCAGAACCGCGGCTCAGTACCGTGGCTCAGAACCGTTGAGCGGCTTAGGAGTGCTCTGAGTTGAGCGGCTCAGTACCGCGGCTGAGAACCGCGGCTCAGTACCGCTCCATCGTTGGAGGAAGCAGGAGGGCCCCTGAGCCCGGTTCACACATATATAAACCCCCCTTCAGACTCGACTTCCATAGCCTTCTCTTTATCGATGAATAATTCCTAGTCTCTCACCAACAGGTTGCACACTCAACACTCAACACGCAACACACATCGGCCACAACACCTTCTACATCACCACTGTCTATAGGTACGCCTACACACAAGCCACTCTAGACTATATTCGGCTTGGCATCGTCCCATCCACTACTGACTCCTCTCGTATATAGTCTCATCGTCCCCCATTGTGAGGTTGCAACCTCCTTGCACTTAGGTCCTGACATAATTATTCATTGACTAACGGTTGCTAGTGGATAATATAGTCTAATCTATATACTTACCAACCCCAACTAGACACAACACCATGGCTGGCTTACGACCGGGTTAACAGACAGGGGTCAACCAACAACGGCGACAACAACTCCAAGCCACATGAACCCAAGGTCTCGGCTCCTGACTTCTTGACCGGGGCTCGCTACTTGATCAACCCATTCCTATCCCAACTCGAGCTAGTCTTCACTCTTCAGCCGTCTCGCTACCCGGACGACAAGACTAAGGCAGCTTACGCTTGTAGTTTCCTTTGTGGCGACGCGCGGAACTGGTCTCAGCCTTATGCTGCGAAGGCGGAAGACAAGAAGCCGGTGTGGTACACGAACTACGAAGAGTTCAAGAAGGCTATCCGACAGCTTTACGGCGACCCAGACGACAAGAGGATCGCTGAGAGGAAGTTTTACAGTCTGACCCAAGTTGGGCAGCTGTCTTGCGACATTTCTGAGTTCAGGAAGTATGCGGCGGTGTTGGAATACAAGGACAAAGCTAACGCAGGCCGTTTCTACAACGGTCTGAAGTCAAACATCAAGACGGAGATAATCAGGGGAGGTAAACGACCTGAGACGTTGGAGGAGCTGATCGAGAGGGCCACTGACATTGACGACAACCTCTTTGAACAGAGGATCGAGACTAGCAATAGGCTCTTTCAATTCCGAACTCGGGATCAGGCTCAAAGGCGCATCGAATTTTGGATCAAGTTGGGCAGAAATGGTCCCCCTCGCCACTGCCTCGCCAACTTCACGGGCAAGCAGGGCACACCCCTCTCGGAACCTCCCCCCCCCCCCTCCCCTCACAAGTACCAGTATGTCTCGCAAGACTCCATCCCACTGGCCTTCGCCGCCTAATCGACATGATCGCCAAGCCGAACCGCCACCGCACCCGCAGCATCAACCGCACTCCTCGTGGTGCCGGCCTCACGGCACCGGCACATCGCTGTCGGCGACCTCATACCCCACCCGTGCCCTCTCTTCCCAGCCTACCACCTCTAAAGCCTGCTCCAGCAGCTGTTGGCCTGGCGATGGCCGGCGCTGCCGGTCGTGTCTGTGCCGGCTGTGAGGGACCTGGGCTGTGAGGGACATGTCGGGGCCGAGGGGTATGCGGCTGTAGAGGGAGGGGATGTTGTCAGACGATGACCGGGCGCGTTGTAAGTCTGTAACGCGTGGCTTTTCCGTGTCGCTGCAGATGTGATCGTCTCCTGCAATGGGCCCAGTCCATTTTCCTCCGCTTGGCTGGCGAACTGGTGCATTGGTGCCGTATCCCGTGCTGGATCTGCCTCCTCCGCTGTCTTCTCACGCTGACGCCTCCCATGCCTACTGCCTTCTCAGATGCATCCCTGCTGAAACAATCATGCGCTTCAATCTTCTTCGACCAGCGCTCTTACGTGATGCGGGGAGCTTCTCCAGGACATCTGAGCCCACCAGCCAAATGTCTGACCGACAGACTCTCCGTCGGCGTTTCCTCTGGCGATCTATCGACGTGTCCCAGCCATCGGTGGCAACCATGTCTCGCTTGACGACGACGTGGCGCAGTGTCATGGAAGGAGACAAGCGGGAAGGCGGACTGGGACAGAGGAAAGCTGGGCAAGATGATCAGCCACTACCATCCGTTGTACTGTATGCATCTCCGTGTGCCACTTTCGCTGTGCGATTTAGTGGGCCTTTGACCCCCGCAGCTTCTACCATTTGCGTGCCAATTTCAGCTTCTACTTCTCCGCCATCTCCTAGCCGCAAAAGTCCCTTTCGCGGGCAGACCCTAGTACACTACAGGAAGAAAGTAAATGGTCAAGCGGAGAAAGCTGTCGGAATAAGTGATCCAATTATGGATGACAATGCATACAGACAGGATTGGGCACCATATGGAGACAGGCAGTACAGTGATGAGTTCCAAGGGGTGTAATGGTAATTACTGTGGAGTTAGAAACAGTGTAGATAACACAAGTAGTGAGGAGACCACCGTGGGAAAGTTGGATAGACTTAAACCATTGCTCAGTGCAACATCTCATCTCTCTATTCAATCTATACATAGCTATCTGACACAGCTTCTTCAAGCATCATTCCTCGACATCTAGCGCTGTCTTCTGACAGGTTATGAGCCTTGCGGCCTCACAGCAAGTAATTATCAAGCATACAGAGTTTACACACCCCCAGAAAGCCAGGATCGCGCGCTCTAAGAGACCACCTGGTCCTGCCCTAACAACAGTGGTGGTGGACGAATCTGGACACCCCAGTGGCAAGTCACTGCTCCTAGAGCACATGCAAACTTGCCTCACTATAGCTGAGTACACTTCGGAAGTCTCATCCACGTCTCCAAGTGCATAAGAGCCCTACACTCACTTGCTCCATCACTCAGTCTACCCTCAGTCATCTATTTCGCTTTCAGAGGCCAATCAGCCATCATTCATTCATGAACATCATGCCAGGCTACAACAGAGCTTCACAGAGAGATCACAAAAGTCCCCAGTGGTGCACATATCACAATTCAGCCACCCATGACACAGCAGATTGCAGAGCATTCAGGCATATCAGCCAATCAAAATCTGCACAACAGAAGGTACCACTCACTGTGGCCCAGCTCACAGACACACCAGCCTCTACTATGGCATTCAGACTGAGCATGACCTCATCACAACATATGGTGGGCAACATAGACCCTGTCTCATTCGATTCATATCGATCTTATGACTCAAAGAGCGTTCTTCATGACAATATCACTCATTCTGTGGCGGGAGAAGGCACCCTTGTTATGGGTAATGTCCATCTGAAAGAGGTTTTACATGTCCCTGCTCTACAACACAATGTTCTGTCAATGAAAAAGCTACCCCCAGGTCACCATTGGGATTTCAATGCCACAGAGGCAAAACTTGTCAATAAAAGCGGTTAAACCATCATCAATGCGCCCTACAAAGATGGTGTATATGTCTGGGAAGCCCATCACACATCACACAGTCAAAGCTTATGTCACTCAGAACACAGACACAGACCCACTCAGGGATTGGCATCTCCAGCTTGGTCATCTCAACATTCAGGATGTGGTGAAGCTGGCAAGGAAAGGAAAATAAGGAGGGGAGACTATGCTCAAAAATTTCCGCACTGCAGGGATCAAAAACTTCTCATGTGAACCTTGCATCCAAGGCAGGTCTACCACCTCCCTTCACCTCCAGCAGCTCATATCAAAGACAAACATCCACTGGAGCTCCTTAACATTGACCTCTGGGGCAAAGCACCTGTTGCAACCAGGAATGTGATGCTTTACTTTCTCACTATCTATGATGATTACAGTCACAGACTACCCATCACATTACTGAGAAGTAAATCAGAAGCCTTCCAGGCATTTAAAAATTTTGTAAGCCATGCAGAGAACCAGACTGGCTACAAAGTCAAAACAATCAGATCGGGTAATGGAGGTGAATTCACATCATCACAATTCAAAAACTTCATTCAAGACAAGGGCATTGAGCACGTCTTTATTCCTCCTGATGCTCATGCTCAAAACGGGCATGTGGATCGTCCTCATCTCACCATCCTCAATGGAGTGAGGACTCTACTTATTGACACAAAGCTGCCACCTAGCTTCTGGGGGGAGGCAGCCAAATACATCACGTTTTCCAGAAACTGCTCATTTGGGTCTGACAACACTATTCCTTTTGAGCAGTGGTATGGGAAAAAGCTGCTGTTTACTCGCTTATTGGCCTTTGGTCAAAAGGTCTTCTACAGAGACTACACTGCAACCAGCAAGCTACAGCCTCGTTATCGAGGGGCCAGATTCATGGGCTATGCCAGTGACACCAGTACTTCCAGTTATCGAGTTCTTGACTCACAAACCAAGAAAATCATTCTTACTAGAGACACAATTCTGCCAAAAGAACCAGTTCATTCTCAATCCATTGATCCTTCTAATTATACTTTGACTCCTGGATTTGAAGAAAACAATCAAACACAGTATTCCCAATTTTCAGAACCAGACACTTTTCCTTCAGTAGATATTGACACTGATAGCTTTCCAGAGCCAGAAAAGAACAAAGACAACAACAAGGCTCCAGTAGATATACTTCAAAAAGAAAACAACAAAAACAACAAGAACTCTTCTCTTTCAAATTCAGCAGATAGAAACAAAAACAATAACAATAACCAAAACAACAACCAATCACAAAACACACATGACACAATTTCACAAGATCAAGAGGCTGCACCAGCCCCAGCTCTTGAAGAGCAATCACCGATTGAGTCACTTCGCATGTTAGCGAGACAGGATCACAGACATCAGGAAAATCATATTGACAGGCAAGGGGGAGAACAGCTCTCCCCCCAGCAGTCACATCATTCAGACAGTGATGTGTCATCTATTGATCCATTGGCTTTGACAGACAAGCCTGCTACTTGGGGAGCAATTGCATCTGCTTTAACTGCTTTATCAACAGATGTGCCCAAGTCATATCGAGAGGCTATAACATCAGATGATGCTGAGTACTGGGTCAAAGCTATTAACGAGGAACTTGCAAAATTTACAAAATACAAAGTTTGGAAGGTTGTTGACAGAGATCCATCCCAAAAGGTCTTGAAGGCAAGATGGGTATTTGGAAGAAAGATTGATGGTCAAACAGGAAAGAAATCAGACCACAGAGCAAGATGGGTTGCCAAGGGCTACACACAGCGAGCTGGAGTTGACTATGACGAGGTCTTTTCTGCCGTTGCCCACAAAGATTCCATCCGGGTATTTCTCTCACTGGTCAATCATCTGGACTTGGAGTGCGACCAGATTGACATCAAAGCTGCGATATACATCTACTATCGATATCGGACGATCCATGGGCGCGTATCACACAAGATATTGAATTCTCAAGTGGTCCACACCCCCATATGCCTTTACTCTCTATTTCAAAGCCACGTTCTCGGAATCAGTCCCTTGCAGACAACAAGCTCATACTTTATTTTATCACGGACATTATTTAGGCATGTCGTCTTCAGTAAAGCCTAAGCCTTGTCCATTATTGGCCCAAGGATCTCGGCCATGCAGTCTGGCGTCAATTGTCCAGCAGACCCAGGCGCCGCAATTCATACCGCCCCCCTGTCTTGTTGGCCACTGCAAGTTTGAATCATGATCAGCAGTGAATGATTCCAGATAACACATCTTACGCGTCTTTGTTGTGGCACGGGACTGCTTGTTTACATTTTGAAGTGGAAGTGTAAGTGCACGCTTCATTTTGGAACCACCTCAATCCCACACTGACTACATTGGTCACTGCACCATCTAGACTGTCAAGTGCTGAGATCACAGGTGGATTGGAGAAAATTCTGTCGCAATTCACAGAACAAGCAAAACGCGTCTTTGATACAACACGCGGGTGGAAGGCTGGATGTTTGCATACTGAAGTGTGAGTCCATGCTTCGTCTTCACACCACTTGATTAACACACCAACTACATCATAACCTACAGTATCTAGATTGCCAAGTATGAAGCTCACAGGTGATTGGGGCAAGCTCTGTCGAATTTGACAGAACACAAAAAACGCGTCTCTATACAGCTGGTTGCATTTTGATGTGTAAGCCCATGCTTGGTCTTTGCACTGATTAATTCACACACTAACTACATCGCAACCTGCAGAATCCAGATTGCCAAGTCTGAAGATCACAGATGGATTGGAGCAAGTTCTGTAAAAATTCACAGGACACAAAAAACGGGTCTCTATACAGGCGGTTGCATTTTGATGTGTAAGCCCATGCTTGGTCTTTACACTGATTGATTCACACACCATCTACATAAGGACCTGCACTATCTAGATTGCCAAGTATGGTGGTCCCAGGTGGATTGGCGCAGGTTCAGTAAAAAATCACAGGACATGGGAAAACACGTCTACGCGGGTGTATGACGGCTTGTTTGGATTTTGCAATGTAAGTCCATGCTTGGTCTTTCCACCACATAACTCACAAACTAACTACATCAGAACCTGCACTGTCTAGATTGCAAAGTGTGGTGGTCCCAGGTGGTCTGGCGCAAGTTCTGTCAAATTGGAAATAACAAGGAAAACACGGCGTTGAATCAGCGTCGGGTGGATCACCGGGATCACCGGTATGCCTTGTTCTCGATCACAAGTGAGTAGACCATGCAACACTGAACAACACTGAACAACAAGGGGATAGTCCCGTTGAGTGGTACCACATGTGTGGTCATGACACTCATCAGATAACCGCGGAGAGGCATGTCGTAGCAAGGGCATATTCAAGCACATGGGGTCATTGAAAGGTGAGCTCTTAGAAGTGAGAATGGACCTCTGAATTTTTGGCAGGATGTAGCCACAATCGATACTCACCGGTCTGAAGAGTTGTGAGTGGATGTGCCGCGCGTGAGGAAAGTTAGCATCATATAGCCATCTAGCTCCCTATAGCCCACACCGAAATTACCCTTTTGGGGTATATCTTTTCCTACAGACCGAATTTGAGCATGCATGAAATAGATACGTACTCCTACGGCTACGGGCTACCTACCTACCAAGTTTCACATGCATAGCTGCGGTATTGACGAACCGGGGTAAAATTAGGTGTTTTCAGACGAACCACAGTAAAAAACGGAATCAATCGCGGGAAAATATAGGTTTTGCCGAGTGAAGGGCTTCTTCCAGGTTCCAGCAGACCTTCCAAGACACCGGCAGACTCTAGATAAGTATCGCTGTATGCGGTGTGCTTGCTTGTGCATTCTTACGTCAAACGCGTCTGACGACTCCGTATACAGATATTTATGAATGCAAATCGCAGACGAGGGATATACGATACGATGGACGTGTAGAACGACAGGGTGAAGAAGGCAGAGAGAGGACACCCGTCGGCGGGCAAGAGAAGAGACTGGCTGCGGGTAGAGGGGGCAGAGGGGCAGCCGCAGGGAGAGCTCATCATACTTCTGCACCACTGAAGTCTGAGTATGGTCAACAACGCTGCATTCTCGAAGTTACAAAGTTGTTAATGGGATCACAAGTAACTGAGCGCTTATAGATTAACCTGAGCGCTTACTGTACATGTCGGGTGGCTGCATGTGAGATTCCTGTCCATGATCACCTTGGACGGTGGTGTCCACCTCTTGTTCACATCACTCATCGTCAGAATCACCCTCACTCCAAACGCTCCAGTCACTTGGGAGACTCGGGACACTCCCTCTGTCCGGCCACCAATCCTCGTAGTCATCCGGCGGCTTCGCCATATCCTCTCTGATATCCTCCGGTATCAGTCCTGGATCGATCAGATCGTGGTTGGTCATAGAGACAGCGTCATAGACGTAGGACTCCATATCAAATTGCCCGGACGGTTCGCAAAGGACCCAGAGTTTGAAAGGGTGGAAGGAAGGGTGGTAGAGTCGGTAGGTGAGTGCAAGGAGGGTCGTCCAGTCGATAGGAACGATGTATGGGGGGAACATGGCGCGAACGTTGGTCTGTAATGGACATGCGTCAGCGTCAAGCGTGTAGAAGAGACACAAATTATGTGTGTGATCTGCGAAGCCCACTATCAATGAAAAATGGCACCCACCTTATAAAGCGATACCATGCGAGTGGGGCCGACATAGATAGGCCCGAGATGGAGCTCTGTCTCGCTGTGCGCCATCCTCTGATTGTCGAGCTCTCGGACCTGGGTAAGAGTGTGCGTCCAGAGAGCGACTCGAGAAGGATCCGCGGGAGTCTTCTGTATCCAATAGTCGCGATCAACGAAGATACTGTGCAAAGTCAGCAACAGCCTTACAAGTGGCTGTCCAATGTCATCACCACAATAACTCACCCGTTGTCCGCCCCTTCATGCCTCTGCCTTTCCATGAATGCCGCTCCACTTGCGACCTCTTCTAGGCCGGGTTCTTCGAACAAGTTATGTTTGGTGCCCGGCAAGAAGTCCGCCGCGGTACGCAACCGCAAGCGGTGTACAAGCACGAGATAAGCCTGGATGTCGGGTTGCCTGTACATGTCAGTGTTGTCTCATATCGAAGGAATGGATACTGCAAAACCGCTCACAGCGACTCGGGTGGGGCACAAAAGTCTATGATCCCGTCAACATGCGACGGAGAATACCCGTCGTAGAGCGTGTTCCGCTTCTCCTCTTCACTCCAGGGTTGCCCTCGGCGTTCGATAGGTCTAGGAATAAAGGGGCCCGGAGAAAGAGTTGGGGCCTGCGGACGAGCAAACGGGTCACCTCCAGATTTGAAAAGCGAGAGGCTGCGGAAGCTTCTAGATGGAAAGAGGACGCGGGACATTTGGGTGGGGTGAAGATTGCGGGAACTTTTGGTAAGGGAGAGACTACGGGCATCTCTGCTGGGAGAGGAGACCGGGGATATCACGCGAGAGAAGTGAGGGGAAGAGGGAGAAGAATAGGGATGGAATTTCTTATCAGAGGAGCGGGTTTGGCGGAGGGTCCGGCCGGAGGGAGGGGTGGTTGGGGGCTGGGTGGCGGGGACTCGTTGGCGATCGAGCATGGTGGCTACAACAGATACGCTGAGAGAGCCAACGTCTAAGTAATGCCGCTTGAAGAACAGCGGGAGTTAGAGAAAGCGGGAGTTAGAGAAAGTGGGAGTTAGAGAAGTAAGGTATGTGCACTATCTAAAACGATAGCGAGCGAGAGTCAGTGAAAGGACGAGGATGCTGTGCCGTGACTCGTGAGCCGTGTGAAATTGCCGAATGGCAGAAAACGGAGATCCGTAGGTCTCCGTCCCATAGCCAGGTGGGCTTGCGTCGAGCCTACATAAGTATATGATATATACGGTCAAGCGCTTCCGGGCGTTCCGGCAGAGACTACTTAAGTATACTTAACTCCAGCGGAAGCAGATATTTAACCCATCACATAAGCACTTCAGTACTCGTACAATTTACTTACATCGGCATTCAGGCATTCGGCGACCAAAATATTAAAGCCAGTGAAACTTTGCGGCTTCTCCGGAGTCCAGACGGTCTTCGAACCCACGCATCAGAGAGTCTTCGCGATCTGCTGTATCACATGTACTGTACTAGTAGTATACATACAGTATCTACTTCAACCACACGTACAAGTACCGTACTTATGTACAGCAAGTGCTCATGCGTACGTACATAAGCGCGCTCGCAAACGCCCCACTAAGGCCCCAGCGAATCGTTTCTCGAAAAGTGTGGGCACTAAGCGAGTGTCCTGCTCCTGATCTCCTGAAGTTCGCCCAACGTCACGCGAACAGATTAACCTTCTGATGTTGCCGTACATATATAAATCTTTCATGATGATTTCGTCTCCTTATCATGTCTCGTTCATCTGAATCATCACAATTGTCCTAACAAAGAATGTCTTTGCCATACGAGAGCAAGAAAAACGAATCGTCGATTGGAGGATCGCAGGGACTGGTAGCCAGCGACGGCACCAGCGGAGATGAGGTGTTGGTCACTGCGGCCCTTGGAGAGAAGGGCGGTCTCGAGGGGTGTAAGTACATGTGCCGGTTGAAGCGCTGAACTACTCATGCTGACCAATTCGCAGCTGGAGGCAATGCCAACGAAGGCACTGTTCACCGAACGCTGAAGCAGCGACATATGGCCATGATCGCTCTTGGAGGTGAGCATCGTCTTTGGACGCGCACGGGCTGCAGCATGCGCTGATCTGGTCCATAGGGGCTATTGGGACTGGCCTCTTTGTCGGTTCCGGCTCTGCTCTGGCCACTGGTGGTCCTGTGGGCTTTTGGCTGGCCTATATCTTGATGTCGGCTATGGTCGTAAGCCTTTTCCTATTCAATATCACTAGCGATATCGCAATCCCACAAACTTACTTTACCCATCGGATCATTAGTATGCCATGATGGTGGCCTTGGGTGAAATGGCTGCGCTTTATCCCGTTGCCGGTGCTTTCACGCACTATGCTGGTGAGTTTGGAAGTCATCCACCTAAGAGTGCTGCATGGAAAATCAACGCTTACTCTTGGCAGCTCGTTTCGTCGACCCCGCTCTTGGTTTTGCTACTGGGATCAACTATTGGTATTCCTACGCTATCACGATCCCCACCGAAATCGTGGCTGGCACCATTATCATCTCTTATTGGGACACAACTACGAATGCTGCCGCATACATCTCTGTTCTCTTTGTGTCAATCCTGATCATCAAGTAAGTCATTTCTTCTTGGACGGTGCAAGTCTGGGCAATGCTGAACGACGCCACTGAAACAGCTTTTTGGGGGCCCGAGGTGATTCTTCAGTTCCCTTCGCCATGTGAGGAGTATGCTGACTATGGCGTTGCAGCTTACGGCGAGGCCGAGTTCTGGTTCAGCTCAATCAAGGTCATCACCATTGTCGGCTTGATCATCCTGGGCATCATCCTCATGTGCGGCGGAGGACCTGTGAGTTCCTGTTGTATCGATTAAGCCGCCATGGTTGACACTCCTGTCAGAACCACGACCCTATTGGTTTTAGGTACTGGCGCAACCCAGGCCCCTTCGCTCAGATTACGACGGAGAACGGCGCCGGTGTTGTCCCGGGGCGCTGGGGGCAGTTCCTTGCATTCTGGGATGTCTTCGTCCAAGCTGCATTCTCCTTCATCGGGACTGAAATCATCGCCACTACTCTCGGTGAGGCTGAGAACCCCAGGAAAACTGTTCCACGAGCCATCAAGAGGGTCTTCTATCGGTAAGCCCAGTTTTCTACCTTGTGTGTCGTCCTTGAAGCTGATAACGGTCTTTAGTATTCTCTTCTTTTACGTGGCCGGCACGTTTGTCATCTCGGTACTCGTCCCTTATGATGAGCCCAATCTCCTTAATGGGTCTGGCAATGCCGCCGCATCCCCCTTCGTCATCGCTATCAACAACGCTGGGATCAAGGCCCTCCCCTCTATTGTCAACGCCGTCCTCTTAAGCGCCGCTTGGTCTGCAGGCAACTCGGACCTCTACGCTGCATCACGTACCATGTACGCGCTTGCATTGGAGAGACAATTGCCTAGAATCTTCAGGAAGTGTACCAAGAGGGGTTTGCCCATCTGGTGTGTGGTTGTCACTGGCCTGTTCGGTGTACTCGCATATATGAACACTGGTGGTGAAACCGCCGCAAAGGCGTTTGACTGGTTGTACAACCTGTCTGCCATCACCGGCATCATCACATGGTGGTGAGTTTGACATTTTTCAATCTGACAATGCTTTCTGGGCACTCCAAAGCTCCTCAACTAATCTGTATAACACAGGGCTATCCTCTTGTCGTATCTCCGGTTCTACTACGGCTTGAAGAAGCAAGGCATAAGCCGAGACAACTTTCCCTATAAGGCGCCCCTACAGCCATACTTGTCGTGGTTTGGATTTGTCTTCTTCACCCTAGTCATTTTAGTAAGCCCTCACCGCAAAGCTTGTAGGTGTCAGTATGGACCATACTGACAAGATTGCTCGTCCACAGTTCTCTGGATTCCCTGTCTTCCTGAAGGGCAACTGGGACATTTCCACTTTCTTTGCTACCTACGTCACCATCCCCATCTTTGCATTCTGCTGGCTTGGGTGGAAGTACATCAAGAAGACCACCTGGGTCCCCCTTGAGCTTATGGATTTCAAGACAGGAATGCGAGAGCTGGACGAGCTGGAGGAGCTTGATAGGGAGAGGTTCAAGGTCGAGACAAAGTATGAGAAGATCATGAACATCCTGTTCTAGATCATTTGGGCGTGGTATGTTTGGTATGTTTGTGTAAGTCTACCATTCCCTGATTTGGCTGGGAAGTTGCTGATGGGAGTTTGCAACAGTTGTGTCTGCTGTATTTACCCCTCCTTCTTTCAACCTGTCTTCTAACATCATTTAACAACATCTACCTCTCCACCGCCCTTTAATACTGTCATCTGTGAGTGCCCAGCTGAAAGAAGAAGGGTTGTTTTGTCCTTATAACTGACTTAGCATCATTGTCAGGCATCTATCCCACTTCTTCCGCACTTAACTTTGATACATACTAGACTTTTTTGTGATACAGTACAACCACATATAGATGACATGTGACAGTCTATGTTTCACACTCCATTGCATCACCTGTCACCTGCTTTGTTTGTCTACCTGCTGATGTGAGGCCGGGATGCTTCGTGTCATTTTTCTCTCCTGACTCTACTTCATAGTCCACTACTCATTTAGCCGAATGTCACCCTCTCAGACAAAAAGAGTTGGCACCACCGCAAACGCCAACAATGAATGATTAGTGGCCAACTCAGGGAGACAGGTGCGTTCTGTGTAATACACCAAACGTTTTGAATGCAAACAAGCTCCATTACACCACTATGTAAGGATTCAACAGTAAGAACAGATGCAATCAATATGGGCTGTTGACAATGTCATTATGTGACTCCTGTATCCTTCGTCTTGGGGTAGAGATAGATGCTCGGGGAGCCAAAGAGGAACGGGTGGGCTATATTGACACAACTGGTAAGCGTGCAAATGACAAGTGATATATTGTGCAACTTGCCTTCGCAAGGTCCTTCTTGTTTGCCATGAGAACATTGTTTTCAAGGGCAACAATGATATTTTTATCAGCGCCAAACTTGAAATTATCGGCAACAACTCTCGAATCGTATTGCTACGCCGGTCAAACAGATAAGCAAGGTTCCATGATCTACGCATCCAACGTCGCTCAGGCGCCCACCTTGATCTGATAGTCGTCATATCTTCCTTGCTTGAGTCTCCGGAAGTTCCCTGTGTATCATCTTCCCGTTAGCTATTTAATCAGAACTTCAACACTGCGTAGGCTCACAAATGATGACGTATTTTCCCGTTGATGTAACAATAGTTTTTTCGGTCTCGTTGATGCCTGTATTAAACCTGCATGTGATATCACCAATCAGCTTCAGCTTCACGTAATTCCTGATGCCTTGCAAGTTACCTGGCAGGCGTAAATGAGACCGGGTCCTCCATATACGCGACGTGTTCCGGCTTGAGCTGGAGACGACGGGGAATGGGCTTGCTGTCCGCAGGGAAGCTTCTGTCAAAGCCCAAGGAACCCTTGTATCTGCCATCGCCGATAAGTGTGTCAATCAAAAGAAGGTAGGTCTTGCACGTTGCGACCAGCCATCGACCATCTGCAGAGACATCCACCCCCAAAATCGGGTCGCCCAGCGCCGGCAGTGCTGTCTGGAGACACGCCATCAGCAAGTAGGCCCAGGTAAAAGAGAGATAGGATGAGACTGGTACATACCTTGGCGTTTTTCCCTATCTGGTCAAATAACCTGATGTCTCCCTTGTTGCTGGCAACGACGAGCTTCCCTGACTCCGTGGTTGTGGCTGCTGAAAAGTCGTTTTTGCTGGCGTACTGCTTGAATTGACTCTCCACCAATTTATTGCCAGACACTCTGGGGTCGATGCGGAACAGACCATTGTGGGCTGAAATGGTCAGGGGACTATTATATTAGCGCATGTCCCCAGTGAGAGTCGTTCGTACCAAACGTACAATGGCCGATCAGGGTCTTCTCCGGGTTCATCTGAGCATATTTGGAACTACCAGCATGTCAGTACGCCATACTGGTGAGCTGTGCCAGCCTTGACTCACTCTGGTATGATGTTATTGACTTCCACGGAGTCAGAAACTTTCCACTCATCCACAACTTTCCCGTACTCCAAGTCCATTCGGAAGACCGAATTCTTGTTGTTGGGATCAAGGAGCAACATGTCTGTGTCCTGGTTGTGCAGCATCATCTATACTAGTTTGTCAGTCGTGTCGTGGACATAGTCGGTACATGCCAAGGCCCACCTTTCCAGGAGAAAACCTCTTCCCATTTGCGTTTTTGACTCGGTCGATAGCCGTCCGGAATTTTAGTTTTTCTCCGTCATGGGCAAACACGCCTATCATGTCACCGCGAGTCACAAACGACATGTCGTTTTTGTACCCCACAGCAAGCTGTTCGTTCTTGGCTCCTCGGTTGAAATCCTCGGACTCCGACTGGTCGTCCTCAACCTCGCTGTCTTCGTCAAAGCTCCCATCTTCCTCCTTTGTCTCCTCCTCCTCTGCCTCTTCCTCATCATCTTCTTCTGGCTCTGCCATCTCGACATCCTCATACGCCTCCTGAATGTACCTCTGCTCGTCGGCCTTGGCCTTTGCGTACTTCATGTGGTTCTTTCCCTCCCACATGCAGATGGTGAACCGGTCTTTCCACTCGCTAAATACGTCTGGTTTGAAGCGGAGGCACCAGGTCATGCCAGGAAGACCCTCGGTTTCGCGAAATGTGAACATGAAAGCGTGGTTTGCCTGCGGATTTTGTCAGTATCTAGCATAAGCTGACATCTTTTGTTACACACCATGTCGAATCGAGCGTTGAGCTCTGCATCAATAGGGGCAGATAGGAAGGGTGTGGAGCCTTGTCTGATGACAATCCATGCTATGAGATTGATAATCAGTCATCGTCACTATGGTCTGATGTTTGTAACACGCCTGATTCTTATACTCACTGTCGAACTCCCCGTTTACAGCCAGATCCGCGCTGACATCCTTTTCTTGGATAACAAACAGGTCCGTGCTCGTATCAAACAGGTAAAGCTCTGCAATAGCTGAGTGCAAGACAGGTACGTCTTTGAAGGTATCCTCGTGAGGTTCATCCTGCGCCGCCACCGGCTCTTGCACAGAGAGTGATGAAAGTTGATCCTCGAGGCCAATCGAGGTGCCCGGTTCGCGAGCAAAATTGTTGGAAATCGCGGTCCGCTCATCATACTTTAGGGCCTCTAGTTCTTGATCGGTAGCCTCATCGTGGGAACGCAGGTATTTCTTCAGCGGAGTGGCCAATCAGCTACTTGCGCCTACTCCTCGCTGCCCAGCGATAAAGCGACACCCACCCTCTCGTAAATACAATGGAGGACGGTAAGCTCGAACAAGGAGTTGGTGGCCTTGGGAACAGACTTAATGACCGCTTCAGCTGATGCGTGGCCAAAGGCGAAGATAACAACTCGAAAGAGACACACCTTGCTGCTAACAAACTCCCAGAGGTCACCCTCGTCCCCGCTAAGATCCAGCCACGAACACGTAGCATCACCGTCCAATGTTCCAAACCGGAATTCCAATGATTGATCCAGTAAGAAGACTCGCTCATCGTCCGCTGCAGACGCACGTTATGAGCCACGATATTGGCACGGCCAAACATCGACTACACTCACTCTCGGCGTCCTCGTCCAGCAGCTGTTCCTCGCCTTCCTCGTACGCCCGAGTAACGACAAGTTGGTACTGGAAATCAATCCCGGTCCTCCTGATAGTTGCTACCGCATCTTGAAAGCTGGAACTGTCAGTGGAGCATGTACATGTTTAGACTCACATGCACTCGCGCGATCCTTTAATGCTGTCAGGTCGAACAAGGTAGAGCTGGCCAGCGGGAATTTGTATGAGCTCGGGGTTCGCTGGGTTGCCCCACATCTTCCCCAGCACTACCAGCCGGAACACGTTAGCTGGTGCCGGTATAGCCTATGATGGACAGACTGGGCGGTGACTCACGGGACTTGAGGACAAACATTGTTGCCTGACGGGATTATTGTTGGGCCAAGGGAAGCGTAGGAGAAAGTGCCGCAGCGAGATACGAAGACGGATGTCTCTATCTGGATTGCTTGATTGTTCTGTGGTAGTAGTAATAGAGACAACGCGATGGCACTTCAATAATCGAGTTATAGCAGGAGTGAGAGCGACACTACTACTCGCGGTGCGATGATGTGCGTGACTGCTCGCCGACCGTGTTTGCCACCCGCCCGCTTATCAGCTGCCACGTGTTTCCTGACGTGGACTTGCGTCTCTCACCATCTGGGCCGCGCGTCCGTTGCACCCTCTCAGTCCATCATCATCGACAACGTTCACTCGCCTGCACATCGACCTTCAGCGCTCGACCTGATTCAACTTCTCACTTTACGTATCACCCTAGCACTCCCCACATACACATCCTCCATCCCCGCACATCTCCTTTCGACAAATTCAACCCCACCGGTACTCGCCGGAACAGAAGTACATAAACTCCACCCACAACTCTTAATCATGGTGAGTCGGGCCCTCAGCCTGTCCATGCTCCCCAGACACTGAACGCTACTGTTTTCACAGGGTCAAGCTCCATCTAACGGCGCTCCTGGAGGAAAGAAGGATGGCAAGGACCAAAAGGACAAGGTACGATACTCTCCGCAACTGCCATGGCGTGGCACTCCGGAGCCCTGCTGACGACCATCTACAGAAGTCCAAGTGGGAACCCCCCGTCCCCACTCGGGTCGGCAAGAAGAAGAGGCGTGGGCCGGACGCCTCTTCCAGGCTCCCGGCGGTATACCCGACTACCCGTTGCAAGCTGAAAATGCTCAAGATGGAGAGGATCAAGGATTACCTGTTGATGGAGGAGGAGTTTGTCGCGAACCAGTCCGCGCAATCAGGCGAGGACAGGACGGCGGCCGATCGATCGCGAGTGGACGAGCTGCGCGGCTCGCCCATGGACGTTGGCACGCTGGAGGAGATCATTGATGATGATCACGCCATCGTGTCAGCCCACGGTGGTTCCGAGTACTACGTTGGGATCATGTCCTTCGTCGACAAGGACATGCTCGAGCCCGGTTGCTCCGTCCTCCTTCATCACAAGACGCATGCCGTCTTGGGGGTCCTCGCCGACGACACTGACCCCATGGTCAACGTCATGAAGCTCGACAAGGCCCCCACGGAGAGCTACGCCGATATCGGCGGCCTGGAAAGTCAGATCCAGGAAATCAAGGAGTCGGTAGAGCTCCCTCTCACCCATCCAGAGCTGTACGAGGAGATGGGCATCCGGCCACCCAAGGGTGTTATCCTTTACGGTGTTCCTGGTACCGGCAAGACCTTACTCGCCAAGGCTGTCGCCAACCAGACTTCGGCAACCTTCCTCCGCATTGTCGGCTCCGAGCTCATCCAAAAATACCTCGGCGATGGTCCCAAGCTGGTCCGAGAGCTGTTCAGGGTGGCGGAAGAGAACGCGCCCAGTATCGTCTTCATCGATGAGATCGACGCCGTGGGTACCAAGCGCTATGACTCTACTTCGAGCGGGGAGCGAGAGATCCAGCGCACAATGCTGGAGCTCCTCAACCAGCTGGATGGCTTCGACACGCGAGGTGATGTGAAGGTGATCATGGCAACCAACCGAGTGAGCTCGCATTCACATCTCATGAGGACCTGCACTATTCGCAACTGCTGACTTTTCAATCTCTCTTAGATTGAGAGTCTTGACCCTGCTCTCATTCGACCGGGACGTATCGACCGAAAGATTGGTGCGTTTTTTGTGTTCAGTTTTCATCATTCTACGGTGCATCTCTTGGCGTGATTCCTTTATCTCACATACATTTTGCAGAGTTCCCCCTTCCTGACACCAAGACCAAACGCCACATTTTCAAACTGCACACCTCCCGCATGTCTTTGGCAGACGACGTCGATCTCGAGGAGCTTGTTATGACCAAGGACGAACTTTCGGGAGCAGATATCAAGGCGGTGTGCAGTGAGTCTTCCCAGAGGGATGACATTTGTGCCTGTAAACAACCACTAACGACCTGCCCTTGTAGCTGAGGCCGGTCTTTTGGCGCTGAGAGAAAGGCGAATGCGAGTCACCAAGGAGGTAGGGCCAGTCCGTATTTATAAAACACACCCAGTCGCTGATCGTCTCTTTGTGCAGGACTTCACATCTGCTCGTGAGAAGGTTCTGTACGGCAAAGACGAGAACACCGTGAGTTACACTGTTGCCATGACGGCGCTGACTCCATTAGCCTGCGGGTCTGTATCTGTGATGCGGCATTCGACGACGGAAAACAAGGTCCCTCGTGTGGGGTTCGCGATGCACATCTGTACATTCGGCGGTAGCAGGGATAGATGCATTCATGTGGGGCGTAAGATCAGGGCTTCTGCAGCAGCTGGGGTGGAGAGGCGTATGACAGAAATAATCCAGACAGACTCGCCGTTTTGATACTCGCCCTGTCTGATGAAGCAAGTCCGATTGATATGGTAGATATTACAGTACCATTTTGGTTTCAACTACATACTGATCTACAACGGGCAGAGGTCGGAGTGGGGTACATGTTCTAAGAGTCTAGAGTAGACACACATCATGATGGTTCGATATCCTACGTACGAACGGGGACGTGTTCCGATTTTCCCACGGGCGGTTTTGTTGCATCATCGACTTGTCGCTGCGTTGTTGTCGCGTCGACATGACATGGCGGCGACTCTTCTGCCACGCATTTAGTCAGTCCGTCAGTCATCGTCAATTATTGGAGCTGAAATATTACCTTCCTGGTCGTCTTCACCATACTCAGTTCTTTGTCGCAAGATAGCTTCAAAAACAACTGGTATAGAACAACATGTTCTCCAATAGTCCCAGAGCTCAAACGTCTACTGCCACTCGCAGGTCAGCACATTCTTGTATCTCGGCCATCGCTACTATCCCAGGCGGACGATTGCAAGGGCTCGGACTCAGCTGACGTTTTACCTTTTAACAGGCTCATGAAGGAATACCGGGAGCTTACCTCCGATCCTATGCAAGATGCAATCACGGCTGGCCCAGTCTCAGAGGATAACATGCTAGAGTGGGAGGCACTGATCCAGGGGCCGGAAGGGACACCTTATGTGCGTCTCCGGCCGCAATGGACTCTCATTGTGTGTAGTCCGTGAGCTTACCATCGCATTGTATTCCAGGAAGGGGGTGTATTCGCTGCCAAGCTTGTTTTTGTAAGTGCCAGTGAGCTCCAGGCCACAGGCGTGGCTGACGATTGACGCGTTAGCCCAACGATTACCCCATGAGCCCGTTCACGATGACCTTCGACCCTCCCCTTCTTCATCCGAACAGTGAGTTGTGCCCTCTACCGTGACGATGCTGATTCTACTAGTCTACCCCAACGGCAACGTATGTATATCAATCCTTCATGCTCCCGGTGATGATCCCATGCACTATGAGCTGGCGTCCGAGCGGTGGTCGCCTGTCCAGGGTGTGAGGAGCGTGCTTTTGAGTGTGCTTAGCATGCTCGCTGAGCCCAACATAGAATCTGGCGCCAATGTCGAGGTTCGTGTCCTAATCGCATATAGCCGTTGGGAAACACCGTGGAAAGCGCCAGCTGACTTTTTTGAACTGAAGTGCTGCAAGCTGTACCGCGATAACAAGCTGGAGTTCGAAAGACAAGTGAGGGAGCAAGTGAAGAGCCTTTTGGGTATATAGGGTAGATAACGGGACAGGACTAGACAACTTTTGTATAAACAACCTCACCCCTATGTAACGCCTTACTCCGCGTCCTGGTGATACCCTGCTCTGCGCATCTCTCCCAAACGCCTGCGAGCTGCACCAAGATCCTTCTCCAGCTTCAAGATCTCCACCTGCTGCTCCATCTCGCGCATCTTGAACTCATGCGACGGCAACGCCTTGTAGTCCACGGCCTCCTCGTCGCCGGTCTTGCTTGAGATGAGCTTGACCTGCCTGACAAGCGCCTTGCACGCGTCCGTCACCGCCTTGGCAGCGACCTCGAGGCGCTGCTGTGTCTT
Source organism: Cryptococcus sp. DSM 104549 (assembly GCA_036427605.1). Classification (NCBI taxonomy): domain Eukaryota; kingdom Fungi; phylum Basidiomycota; class Tremellomycetes; order Tremellales; family Cryptococcaceae; genus Cryptococcus; species Cryptococcus jaspeensis. The sequence goes on from CP144046.1 coordinate 3,113,488, forward strand.
GGACATGAGCGACGCCTTGACTCGAGAGGCGGCGACAAGTTGAGCGGTAGCGCCCGAGACCTCGTTTGATGCAACAATAAGTTGCTCAAGCGAGTGGGTCCCTGAGATGACCCCGTCGGCGCTTTCGATGAGCAGGCCTGTCGCGTACGCGACTGCCTTGGCTGCAGAAATAAGCCCGTCCGTCCAGCGGTTGTTCTTCTTGTAGAATTGCTGGGTCGTACTGGACCCCTTGCCCTCCCGCACGATCTCTTCCTGGCTTTCCGTGGCAGCCTGGATGAGTCGACCAATAGCGTTGGTAATCGCTAGCGTCGCCTCCAGAATTGCGTCGTGCACCTGCACATCCAGCGAGGTGTACTTGTCGCCCTTGGGTCGGGCCATGAGTGTCTGAAGACGCTGCGTCGCCTGCTCGATCGCTTTGGCTGCGTTCTGCATCTCCTGCGTGACGAGATCGCCGATATCTCCGTTTGCCTTGGCCAGATTGTTCTTGGCCTTGGGGACAAACTTGTCGACTGTGTCAGACAGCTTGGACAATGCGCTGCGCGTCTCGGCATTGTTCCGCAGTGCGGCCTCCTCGCTCCTGCCACCAGCCAGCAGCCGGAAGGACTGAAGGTTGAGGAAGAAGCGGTACCCAGCATCACCAGACTCTTTAGCCACTTTGACAAGTTTGTCTGACGCCTCGTCCGTCTCGGCGAACCGCGTGATACCCTTTGAGCTGACCAGAGTCTCAGCGAGAGCCTGGGCAAACTCATTGGCCGTCTTGATGACCTCGACGTGACCACCGCCACTCTTCTTCCCCAGATAGAGGTTGAAAGTTGAGGCAAACTCGGTGGCGTTGGTCATTGCCTTTTCGATCATTGACAGGGTGTACTCGGGAGTTGCAGTGGTGTTGCCTGACTGCATGGGAGCCTCGAGCTCGTACATGGCGTCGTCCACCTTGGACATGCACGCTTGTAGGATGGAGTCGATGATGGCATTAAGCTCTTTTCGGTGGTCAAGGATGAGGGTGTCAACCTGAGCGTCAAATGCCTGACTTGTGTCGCCCTGGGTCTGCAGCGCATTGTTGATCAGCCTTTCAGTCCTAGCAGGATGGGGTCAAACTTACGAGACGGATGTCGCTAAGCTCCTTCAAAGTGGAGTCCATGCCCTCTTGCATGATAAGCAGCTCCTGCTCCTTCTCCTCCATGACATGCGCCACTTCAGACTGCTTCTCATCCAGCTTTCGCAAGAGATCGTCAATCTGGAGTTGCTTGGCCTGATAATAACAATACAAAATGAGCAAACATATCGGGACGTTGAAGTGCGGGTGTTAACTCACCCGTAGGGAGTCTTCAAGTTCGGTAAGCTGGCGGTTGTACTTGGCCATGACGCCAGACACCTCGGTGCTCTTGTGACGGGACGCATCCTCGGCACGCTCATTGGCAAATGACAAGTCTCGCTTGATACGCTCCGTCTCCTCACGGTGGCTCTGTATTGATGTCAGGGCGGCCCTTTTGACGTGATTGTGAAAGCATCACTTACCGACTTGATACGGTCAAGGTCGTATCTGGCCCGATCCCTCTCCCGGATCATATCCGCCAATTCCAAATTCTTCGCCTTGACATCTCTCTCCATCCTCTCCATCTTATCTATCGCCTCCTGTGCCGAGCCCGCCTTGAGTTGGAAGCCCTTGCTCTTGTTTAGCAAGTCGAGATGCTCCCCACGCAGCTGTGAGTACAGCTTGGCCAGTGCCTCGTACTTTTGCTTCCACGCCTCAATCTGCTGCTGGAGTTGCATAATCAACTCGTCCTTCGCCGACATTTGCGCGCCAACATTGGCGCCGATCAGGCCCAGCTCGCTTTCCAGCGACTTGACCCGGCGGTCATACTGCTCCAAGAGCATCTGGTCGCGCTCGTACTGCCCGCGCATTGCCAGCATCTCCTGCTGCAGCTGGGCCGCCTGTCCTTGCTGCTGCTGGTTCCACTGCTGGCTCATTTGGTCCCGCAAGAGTTGCTCCTGCGCCTGGCGCTCACGCTCCTCCTGGAGGCGCTGCATCTCGGCAAACTCGGCCTCTTGGCGTCGCTTCTCCTCTTCCTGTCGGCGCTGGTCTCCCTCGCGCTGGGCAACGAGCGCAGATTGCTTGCGCTCGTATTCTTCGAGCATCCTCCTTTGCTCGTCTATCTCTCCCTGGGTGGCTTGGGGGGATGTAGGGCGGGGAGTCTCTGCCTTGGGGGCAGCACGAGGCGCCTCAGCAGGCCGCTCTGGGAGTTCGGGGGCAGAGCCGTTGTCGATGAGGTTTGGAGGTTCCTGCTTTCTTGTCAGCCATTGCATTTTGACGTCATGGGCAAACAACCGCGCACCTGGCCCAGCTTGGGCACGTTGATCAGACCGGTAAGATACTTCAAGTTGCTGCAATCGTAGTAGAAACGACGGAGGTTGAAGTGTTGAGCATTGTAGCGTTCCCGCAGAGGGAGGAGCGCATCCGCCGCATCCGTACCTGTCCAATTATCAGTATCTACTCAACAACTATCCCACATCCATGACGCATTTTCAGACTTACGCCTGTGCATAGCCCTCAGCATACTGGTGATGAACTTGTAGATCCCAAAGCTCTCCTTGACCAGGGGCACCAGCGCCGCGATACGACACTCATTGTTTGCAGAGCCGCGGAAGTTGACAAAGATAAGCTTCTGGAAAGACTCGATCTGATCTTGCAGTGTCATAAGGTCGGTGATAGTTTCGTAGCTAGACTATTAGCAACTGTGTTGTGTAGATGTACACCTACCCTTCGTTGGGATCATCAATGTTCTTCAAGCTGATGTACTCCTCGTACTCAAACAAGCCGTTGAACTCTGGGTGGTGTCGGTGAAAGCGGAGCTTGGAAAGTAAGAACGAGGTGTATGCCTTGATGAGCGGGCCGTAGCCCTTGCCACCATCCCCCACTGTCCTCCCGCACGTCTCTATCCACCCGGTTTGAGAGTGTGCCTCTTTGAGAGTCTACACGTCAGCGGTGTTCACATGGGCAAAGCACTCACCACTGGGTGACCCTCTTGCAGGAGCTTGTGCACGACGATGAGCGCTTTGAAAGTCTGCACCTCGTCCGCGAGAATAGGCTGAGTGCGCAGCCCATTCCATACGGACAGCGATGAATGGTAGTCCCACGTGTACACGATGCACTCTACTTGTCAGCATTGTTGCAGAAACACTTGGACGTACTTCTGACGTGCTTCTGCTCTGTTTATTGTCAGCTGTTGGCTCGCTGGCATGATACGCCACAAAGATAATGCTGCTCACTAGGCGCCGTCTCCTCGGGGCTGGTGGCCTTCTTGATGTTGACGCTGAGTTCGGATTCGGTTTTGTCCTTGTCTACAGGCCTGGTGGGCTGATGATTCGCCCCGCTGGCCGCAGCGCGGACGGAGGGATAGTCGTCATAGTCGGCATTATGACGGCCGAACCTGGACTTAGGTGTGAGCTTTGGGCCGATAGCAGAGAAAGGAGCTGACTTACATGGCTGTGGGTGTTGTGTGTGGTATATGGAGTGGATGTGCAATGTGCTGAGATGACCACAGGAGAGCGATACATATGCCAACGAGAGGCGGGCGGACGCACGCAGGGGCGGCTAAGCCTCTCGGCCTCGTCTCCGCACCAAGCGGCGTTCCAATGACGTTGCGCTATCGCCGCGCACCTATCCTTGTCCGTGCAACCTGACGCCTAGGCAGCTCATCTTTTGCTTCTCGCAGAAAATTGAGATAGGCACGCGGATTGCTCCCTCAGTCGTCAACTCGTCACCGTGCGCGTTGTGCCCGTGCCAGCACCGACGGACGACATCCGAATCAACTTACATCTCGTTTTCAAGTCGTTCACCATACATAACCTCTCTACTAGAGCTGCTCCCCACCGACATCATACGCCCACCCGACTGTTCCAGCCGACCCACTGCTCTCGCCCTGATACTGGTCCACCACCACCCCTTCGTCAGCTCCCCTCCCCCGCCCCCAGCCTTAATGAATGGCACCATTCGACCTCGATGCCTGCATCGACCGTCTTCGGGACAAGCAGCTTCTCGGAGAGGCTCTGATCCGAGAGATCTGCGAGAAGACCAAGGAGGTTTTGATGCGCGAGAGCAATGTTGTGCACGTCTCCTCCCCAGTGACCGTTGTCGGCGACATACACGGCCAGTTCCACGATCTCATCGAGATATTCCGGATTGGAGGTTCGGCGCCCAACACAAATTATCTCTTCCTCGGTGCGCCATTCATGTTCTTGCCTGTGCCTCATCGTGTACTGACGTAAGGTATCGTAGGCGACTACGTCGACCGCGGGCTGCACTCGGTGGAGACCATCTCCCTTCTCACCTGCCTAAAGCTTCGATATCCGGAGCGGATCCAGCTCATCAGAGGGAACCATGAGTCGCGGGCTGTCACGCAGGTCAGTCGTAATCCGTTTTGCCCCTCGTACGCCTTGACAAGCGCGTGATGAGAACTTCAAAAGAGGTCTCTGAGGTTATAGACGCCAATGGAGAAGGCTCATGTCGGCGTGCCTGTGGTATACTCTGACTGAGGAACCCGGCGCCGGGGTGAGCACAAAGAACGGAAATCTGATGCTCGTCAAGACCATATGTGTATGCTAGCCTGATCACCGCTGACTGACAATCTGAAACCTGAACAGACATACGGCTTCTACTTGGAGTGCACCCGGAAATACGGCTCGCCAAACGTTTGGCAGTACTTTACCGACATGTTTGACTTTCTCACGTTGAGCGTCGTGATCGACAACGCCATCTTTTGTGTGCACGGGGGTCTCAGCCCGTCCATTCACCAGATCGATCAGATCAAAATCATCGACCGGTTTCGAGAAATTCCCCATGAGGGCCCCATGGCCGACTTGGTGTGGTCCGACCCAGATCCAGAAAAGGAAGACTTTGCGATCAGCCCAAGGTGAGTTTGCATGTGATGTTGACAGTGGCTAATATTCAGGGGTGCGGGGTATACGTTCGGGGCGTCGATCGTCAAGAAATTCTTGCATCTCAACGACATGAATCATGTCTTACGAGCGCACCAGCTGTGTATGGAGGGATACTCGGTGTTGTACAATGATCAACTGAGTACGGTGTGGAGTGCTCCCAACTATTGCTATAGGTGTGTCTGCAGTTATCCCCGTGACGAGATGTCTTGGGCTGACATACATCAAAGATGCGGTAACATGGCGAGTATTCTGGAGGTATCGCCAGGAGGCAGGAGATTCTTCAACGTTTTCAGCGCGGCTCCAGAAAACGAGGTGAGTTGGATTGACTCGCGTATCCAAACGACACTGACACGGTGCACAGCGGGACGGGCCAAGCCAGCAGCAGCCCGGAAAGGTGAGTACTCTCGGAATTCTCTCCGCGTCCCAACCACTGCCAGTGCTCTGACCACTCTACAGTCGATCGAATATTTCTTATAGTACCTGTACACCCTGCATTGTTACGATACCTCCCACTCTAGCGATCCGAATAGATCGTCTACAAGCCCAAAACTTCTTCCTCGGATCACGCCTTTCCCTCCGTTCATGACCTCTTTTACGCCAGGCAACGTCCACTCTTCTGTAATCTTCCAGCGCCTGCATATGAAAACTTTGGCGTCCCAGTCTCCGCCCCGGACTGGTGCTGTTTGAAAGTAGAGCGCGAGGGCGTCGAAGAAGGATTCTTCGAGGCAGAGAGTTCGGGAAGTGTCTGTGGTGTATGTAAGACATTGTCCGGGCGCGGGTCTGTGAGGTCGTAACGTACAAGAGAGCACAACCTCTGGGCCAAACGTGTCGCCCTCGATTTCCCCATGGTCGGCGGGCGGCTCCGTGAGGCTGAGGAGGGTATGTAATAACAAGGGGTAGAGGTTCGGGAAATAAACCTACCGAATCGTCAGGCAACGTGTGGGAAGCGCACACCGGCCATTGCAACTCACAAGATCGCACATCAGAATATGTGTAAACGTCCCAAATTCCTCCACCAGATGCGCCGTCTCCTCCCCCCACGCCAGTGGTCGCGCGATCACCTTTGCATGTTTCTCCGACGGCGGCGACCACGCTTCGATGCATCTTTCGCAAAGAGGCACCACCGCTGGCAAATCTGTCGTCACGACTGTATCTTCAGTTGAGAGGTACGACGCCAGATGCAGCGAGGCGACAGACTGGCCAGAGCCAAGCTCTACAATACGCTTTGGGCTGGGGCTCGGCTCAAACAACGGGCACGGCGGGTCGAACGTCGTAGAGGGAGTGAAATATTCCAACAGCGGCCGAGTCGCTTCCCTGCCATGAACGCCAGTCGCCGAGTCAGTGTTGTGGTGCAAGCTGGGCAGATGTGCGACATGATGAGCGTCGAAGCCGGCTCACCAGACCCTGCCGGCGATACCGTATGTAGCGATGGCCTCTGCTTGGTGCTGCTGCTGTGCTTGGCCTTGATGTGTAGCATCGCGCAGTAGCAGGGGCGCTATGTCCAGGTTTGGGGGGAAGTTGGGGTCTGTCATGGCCATCTACTCTATGTAATATCTTCATCTTGTATGCATATCCGAGCGAAATACTAATCTTGCTTCGCGCGTCGGACTTATTCTAGCCATTACGTAATTGAATAACGCCGAATATCATTTTTTCTGACTTTCTCCCAAACTGGTCGAAACTGTTCACCGCAAATGAGCCACAATTCGAGGTTCTCACTCTGGTTCTCTATCCCTCAACAACATTCAAAAAGGTGTGTAGCACTGCCTATCCCTTCTCTCACCGACTACCCAGCTCACTCCCTGCACCACAGATGGCTCGTTCTAAGCCTGTCGCACCCAACGTCGGCCGTCTCTCTCGATCCCAGGTGGCTGAGAAGCGTGGTCTCTTCAAGGGTGAGTTGAAGTTGTGCAGATGGCGGAGAGGGACGGAAGCATGGGACATGGGAGCGGATTGTGGGAGGAGAGATTGCAATGGATGGGAATGTAGGCGGGAGCGGAGAACGTGGGAGCATGGAAGTGGTATGAGAGAGACGGCGTCTGACGAAACATCTTGACCCACAGGCAAGAAGACCGCTTCTGCCCCTGCGAAGACCGAGGCGGCTGCCCACACGGAGAAGACTGTCGGCGGCAAGGGGAACGGGGAGAAGCGATTGGTGCCTACCCAGAAGGCTTCCAAGTACTACCCCGCTGAGGATGTGCGCAAGCCCAAGGTCTCCCGCAAGACCCCCGGCAAGGCTGCTCTCCGCTCCAGCATCACCCCCGGCACCGTCCTCATCCTCCTCGCCGGCCGCTTCAGCGGCAAGCGCGTTGTCTTCCTCAAGCAGCTCGACAGCGGTTTGCTTTTGGTGTCTGGTCCTCACAAGTGAGTGTTGCTGTGTGACTGTAGTGTGCGTGTGTGCGCGTGCTGACCCTTCCGTGCTTTAGGCTCAACGGTGTTCCCCTCCGACGAGTGAGCCAGGCCTACGTCATTGCCACCTCTACCAAGGTGGACATCTCCGCCGTCACCGTCCCCGAGTCTGTCAACGACGCCTACTTCACCAAGGCCAAGGCCGCCAAGTCTACCAAGGAGGGAGAGTTCTTCGGCGAGGGCAAGGAGAAGAAGGCGTTCCCTGAGGAGAAGAAGTCGGAGCAGAAGGTGAGTGGGCGATGAGCATGGGCGATGAGCATGGGCTTCGGGCCCACGTGAGGTCATGATTGAGTGCTGGTACTGACACCCCGTCCGCAGGCCGTCGACGCTGCCCTCATTGCTTCTATCAAGAAGGTTGACAACCTTGCCAAGTACTTGAAGTCGTCCTGGGGTTTGTCTAAGGGCGACCGATTCCACGAGCTCAAGTTCTAGGTGTCTTCTGATGGGGCTTGAGGATGCATGTATTACAGCTACGACCACACTTGTCACAGCAAAGTATTTTCGGCGTGTCTCGCATCTTGGTGTCGGGCATTGCACTGTTTGGGTTGGCAGGGTGGCCGGGAACCAGAGGCGCTGAGCTCCATGCTGATCGGTCGAGCGTAAGTGGCTGCTCCAACTGTGGAGGCGATTGTGCTCGGATGTGCAGGATCGCAATAATGGGAGATTGGCAACGTAATTCAATCACACGTAGCCAGCAGTCGGTGTATCTGCTGCACCTGCGCATCTCTACTCGACTAAATACAGCATACCGGTGTGTCTGCTGCACCAGCGCATCACTAATCGGCCACAGCGCACCACTCGGCTCAGTGTAGCTCACTTAGCACGAACATTTATGTTCACCCTACTCTCTCCGATATCTTACGCGCAACTTCGCACCCAGAGGATTACTCACATGAAGCATCGGTGCTTTCTTGATACAGTAGTGATACCAGCTGACAGCACGGCGCAGTCTGTGTCGCTGTCACGTTCACCGTGCCGACACAGTTGCGCGGGTGATATTTGCGTCCTGTTACAGGTGGCATGTGTGCATCGGAGTACATACCGTACTGAACAAATACGCATGTATAAAAGGCATACTATTACAACCAAGGCGCCCAACCCACATACATTGTACCCTGCATTTGCATGAGCACTAGTCAGCATTTTGCAACCGTCGACGAGAGCCCAGCTCACCAGCATCGCAGGACTGGTAGCCTGTTTGATCAACGTCTCCACTTGGCTCGACACCGACGCCACCGTCTTTTCTTCCAAGATGCCTCGCAACTTGTTCTTGATTGGCTCGAGATTCTTATCTGCCGAGCTTCGGATGCTGTCCGGTTTGCTTCGGCCCTGTGCAAGTGTGTTAGCTAATGCTGTCATGCTGGCAGTGCATGAAATTTGAGTGGAAACGGAGACCAGCTCACAGGTTTGGTCCACTCAACCAATGGGTCGTGAACGAATGCTTCGAGTACACTCATCATGGAATCGCTGTTCGACCTAAGGATACCCATTGTGATCTCGGCAGCGTTGCGGAAGACGCCTGCAGTTTCTAGGTTAGATTAGATCTCTGAAATAAGCGGTCTAAGGACTGACCTTCGACACCTGTCACGCCCAAGGCATCAACCATATTGTGTGTCAGGCGGAAGGGTACACGCTCCGGCACCTCGAACGTTTTGCCCTGCATGAGAGTATAAGTGTCAAGCTGCTGTGCCAGCATCATCATCTTAACTCACTTTATCAAACAAGCAGTTCAAGTCAACATGCACCGTGTCGCCAGATAAGCCATCAAACAAGATGTTCTCGCCATGTCGATCACCAAGACTGAAAGCAGTGGGAGAGGAAACAACAGGAGTCAGCTGGCCCCTTCCACTAGATCATGCGTCTAAGCAAAACCCACCCAAGTACGAATCCAATCATAGACATGACCGCCAGTGTCCGCGCATAAGCCATCCGACTTGCAAGCCATGCTGACGGTTCGGGCCATGTCAGGAGGAACCATTCATGGAACACGGTAGGCGTATATCTGGTAAACAAGAGAGGGTCAGTCGGTGTGAAGGCTGATCATCATACAGGCGACTCACATGGGCAGCACAGTCTCGACAAAATATTTGGTCTGAGCCTTCTCGTTCTGCTTACGGGCGACCTCCCACATGGTATAGACCTCTGTTAACTGCGTCTGTAAGCTTGGCTGTGGGATACCCTATACTCACGAAAACCTTTTTCCCGTGTCTCTCATATCCCTTGTCCAAGATTTTCTTTAACGCGTGAGTATTTGACACCCACTCAAGCAATCCGCACTCTTCGTTCAACGGCATGACGGCGTACGTTCGAATATCTGACATTAGCAGCGCTCATTCTGATATGCAACTCACAGAGCTGTCTCCTTCGAGATTCTGACGCGCTCTTCAATAACTTGTTGATCATTGAATTGAAATCCATGAGACGGGCATCTTTCCGGAGATCGTCATGTGGCTTGCAAAGAAATGGGTATTGTTTGCCATCGCTTCCGATGAACACCAATTTTTTGGGCCGCTGAAGTGAAGGCATTATCTCAACGCGATCATCAACGTCTGCAACCAGTTGTTAACAGTGTCCGCAACATAGTTTGTTACGATTGGCTCACTGTGGATTTCGACAGGGGCATTTGGGAAAGGATTGTGCGACATGACAGTATCAGAGGTAGATGGGAGCGTGCAAGTGAGAGCATCCTGCAGGGGGAGGATCATTTTTGTCGGCAGAGCAAGTGTCACGTAGGGGTAGTGGTCCTTGATCGACATTGCTGCCCGCTTTTTGCCGTCGGTTTTGTCATCTGTGAATTTAAGCAGTGTGTGAGAGAAACGTTCGGCGTCTTTGATCATGGTCCCAACAGAGTTGTTCTTGGACTGGGGACCTGTCAGCATAGAAACACAAAGACTGTCATGCAGCTCATGTGACAGTACTCACTTCGATCTTGGTTAACACCTCGCGGCATGCCTTCTTCCTCTCGTCTCTCCTTGACTGCATGACACCAACGACTGGCCACAACGCTTGCTGGGGGTACTCGCTTATGACTTTGACAATGATTCCCCTGACCACTCTGGCAACATCTCGATTGGGATGAACAATCCGTGAAACAATCTGGGGGAATGCAGTTAAAAACTGTAGATGTCAGCGATATCCCCGGCTGTGAATGCTCACCTGGTATGCTGGCAGATCTTTTTGTGCCTTCTCGATGAGCTTGTTGAACTTGAGGAGCGTTTTGACATTATTCTCATTTCTGCTGCCAGTCAGCTCACATCTATTATAAGGATGAAACACAGGCAACTCACTTTTTAGCAACAGCTTGTGTCATGTATTGGCCAAAATCAAGCCACAGAGTGAGCATCCTCGGCATCGTCTGATAAATGTATTTGACACCATGCTGCAATGCTTGATAGTAGTATTTGGCTGTCGTGACTTTGCTTAACTCATCGTTTGCGATCCTCTGAGAGTTGCTGTCATAATAATGACCCCAATGGTAATGTATCGACTCCAAACTAACAAAGAGTATTAACACAGTCAACCCTGCTATGCACTCACGTATTGCAGGCTTCGTCAGCCTTTGTGAACCGGTCAACAATCTCGTTGTGCTCGAAGCGATCTGTCTCGGCGGCCCATCGAGCTGCAAGAAGACGAGCCTGACATTCAGTGGCGTCCTAGTAGCTTCCAGCTCACCTTGGCAAGGGCACGACTCGTATCGCGTTCTGGTAGCTGTTGTGAATTGTCATTTGTCATATCAATAACGGGGGATTGTTCTTGGGCAGTTGCTAGTCCGTTATCCAGTTCTGCAAGAGCCTTGAATGTGCTGCCTTGCGCTCGCCGCAGCTTCGCTTGCTGGATGAAAGCAAATTGGGCGTTTACCTCTGCTGCTTGTAGAGCAGCACTGTATGCTGTCTGCTCGTATCCTGCCTTGCGTGCAATCTTGGAACTTAGATTCCAAGCGTCACCAACCCTGGATTTAAGATAAGGGGTGTTGATGAGGCTGTAGGCAGTGCGCCGCACACTTAAGATGGCCTCACGCGTGCGGAAAGCAGGGGAGGTGGCGAGGAACCGTGTGTCAAGGATATTGGTGAGTTTTTCGATTTTGTCACCTATGGTTCTCATTTTATTGAAATCTTTTGGTAAGCTCTCTATTTCTTGCTTGGTTGTGCTTATCATCGTGACCTCTTGTATGAGATGAAGTTGCACTAGGGCCTCATATGCTTGCGCATACTGCTTGCCTGTTATGCTGGAGCCAATGTCTCGTCGGACTTTGGTGAATATGGGCTTCAGTTCTTTGCCCTTGTGAAGTGCAAGCAGGGCCTGCCCAATGGGGGGGCAGTCAGGTCCAATCTTTTGCACTGTATCCCAGTCACCATTGAGCCAGGCAGCTTCAGCTGCAAAGGGTGCAAGCTCAGAAGACCAGTCCGGACGGTGACTGATGACACCACGGATATGAGTGCGCAAGGTATCTACAGGGCATGACATGTGCTGTCAGTCCAGTCACATCACACAGGGCAATATCACAGCGCTGAACTTACCATAATGACCTAGATTGCGAAGACACTTGAGAAGCCCCACATGCGGCTTCACATCATCTGCAAATCGCTGCAGCTGTACCTCCCAGCAGCTTTGTGCTGAAGTCCACCTTCCTGTGCTCTCATGCTCTCTGATCTGGTGTTCCATAGAAGGTGAGATGACATATGTCGATACACCTTCCATGCCATCTGGTTCTTCAAGCTCAGCATAGATGTGATGGAGGTTTTCAAAGCATGTCTGGATCATTGTGTTTTTGTCCTCTTGATTGCGCAGCTGTATGATGAGCTCTTCATAGCTCCGCAGAGACCGGGCATATGCTTTGCTCTTCAGAGCAGCTTGTGCCATGATATGAGTATCAATACCAGATAGCACCTTCTCCACAGTCTTTGTCCCACCCCCCCGCTCTGATGTGCGTGTCACTCGCTGCGCCCGGAGCCACTTGCTCAGATGGTCCATGAGATCAAAAACCACCTGGGCACTGAGTGACCTCCTGTCTTGTGTGTTTGTTGGATTGACAAGATCTTGCAGAACAGTAACAATTTCTTTGCGGATCTCTTCGCGATATACTGCATTGCCAGAGAGCAGCACATTGAGAACAAGATGAGGGAGGATGTGGTGAGCAACAGTGACATCTTGATCCCTCAACACTGCGCGAAAGACACCAAAAATTGCCTGGCTGTCAGCCACAGCACGGTTGGTCTTCTCCATCTGTAGGATCTTGGCAACAAGGTCAGATGACCAGTACTGAAGCCATTCACGATAGGAGGAGCAAGAGTTGTAGATGGGGTAGGTGTAGGTTTTATGTGATTCGTCCAGCATCGAAAAGTGAGATTCTAGGAGGGGAGTGAGAGTTTCCAGTTGATCCTTTGGCAAGCTCTCCCACCTTGCCCGGACGCTTGCATCCACTTTGCTTGCTGAATGAATAACCTTTTGAGAAAAGCCACAGAATTTGAGCAGCTCCTGGATAGCATAGACGAGGTTTTTCTGGTGCTTTGTATCATTGGTGCCGCGGTATGCGTCCACCAGCAAGTCTTGAATGAGATGAAGAGCAAAATCAATAGACTCGTCATGATCAGAGAAGTTGGACATGAGTGTGATGCCACCAGTTTCGGCTGGTGAACCTAGCCTGTCTGGGTCTAGGGCACCCAGAATCCCTATGCACTCGTAGCTGAGATCACGCAGCTTTTGGAAATCACCATCTCTTGTTGCTGTTGACAGCAGGCTTGCCATTAGACGTGATATAATGGGGTCATAAGTATCACCCTGCACAAGCTGGTTAAGCTTTGTCTGGTGGCTGGTGATGAGCAGGCGCAGTTCAAGCAGTGACGCTGTGGAGATAGCAGAGTTCTTGCTGTCCACTCGATCAAGCACCTTGGATATCTGCTCCTTGATGGGCAGCCTTCGCCGTTGCTTGGTAAGCTTCTGTGCAGCCTCCTGCAGCTCAGGGATGTGATCCATGCCCACAACCTCATCCAAAAACTGGGTGAGGTGTCTGGCATCATCAGCAAGGTTGTTGACAATGCTTATAGCGATGTGCTTTGAGTTGGTGTCAAAAGTGCGCCAGTTGGCTACAAGAGCACCGGTAGTACGGCCTAAGAACGGGCCCACATCAACAAAGCGGAGGGTAGAGATGAAAAGCTGCCAGGTCTTGAGGGTCTGTAGTTGGAGCTCTTGAATGACAAGTGTGCTCTGTAAGCTTGCCATGATCTAGAAGACTAAATCAGCTTTTTTCTCTCCTGCTGATCGGCTTGGTCTAATATGGCTTGATGCCCACCTGTGGTGAAAACGATGGCAATGAATCCCCCACTAGACTGATGAGTGCACCCAGGCTCTGTATGATTTTCCTCTTGTACTCCACTGACTTCTTCCCTCGCACATCATGCAGCATATCATTGAGCTGTGAGATGACACCCAGCATGGAAGGTTTCAGAAATGCCCCAAGGTCGGCTCCCTCAGGCTCTGTGTACCTCTTTGCCTCCTCTAGCCCACGCTTTGCTCGCTGTTGCGCATCCTGATTCTGGTCTCCTAGCTCGACCACCATCTGGACCAGGAAGTCCACAATGCAAGCCTTGATCAAAGATGCTGGCCCCACACCATCTTTCGGCACTGCTGTAGACAATGAGAAGAGGAAATTGAGATCCTTGGCAATTTCTGAGGAATGGAGGAAGATGTGTGACAGGATAAACGGCATATTGTCCATAAGGCTGAGTGAACGAGGTGAGCGGATTACCTGGCAGACATGGTGCAAGGCTTCGCTGTTGTGCGCAATGACCAGAGCTGGGAGGGTATGCTGTAAGGTCATCTCGAAAAACCCCTGGCGGGTGAAGCCAATGAATTGCAATGTCTCTGCAACCATCTCTGGACAGCGAGTGCTGTTGCTGGCAAGGAGGATGCTGGTCTCTTTGAGGAATGGGGATAAGAGATTGTAAGGGGTTTTGTTGTGGTGTTTTGCCAAATGGACAAGCTGGAATAAGTCTCAGCTGATTCTGCCTGTAAAGTCTTTTTTTTTTCAGCACTTACCTGAGTATATGCAAGGCTTCTCATAGGTGTACGGGTTGACCCTAGCTGCTTCAAGAGCACCTGCAGCACACTACACAATGAGTCCCCAGAGGCATGTCTCCCCATTTCCCCCAAGACCAGTATCGCTGTTTCCCGCTCTGTTTGTCGCCCTTTTGCCCGTGATTGCAGAATATGTGCAAGAGATCGGACATATCTCTGGCGATTTTTTTCCGCAATGCCACGATCTGGGTGGTGGGCCTGCAGAGCAAACATGTTGGAGATGATCCGTCTGGCATTAGCACAACTCTCTGACCCTATATGCTCACCCAGCAGCTGTTCGATTTGCCCGCTCTGATGCTCTCATGGCACAAAACAATCGTTTTTCAACAATCTGATGATCAGAAGTCTGCAGTTCACAGACCATTGCTTGAGGTAAAGTGTGATCAATGATCCTGCTCAATGCTGTGAGCATTGGGAGATCATGGCTGTTAACCTTGATCCACAAATCGATCACCGGATGTGACAACATATCCAGGGATGGAGATGGAGTGTGCTGATGACAACCAGCGCAGGCGCAAACTAGCTTGGTCATCAGAGGGGCAAGGTTTGAAAGGGCACTACTGAAAAGAAAAAGTCAGCAACAGCGTGAAGGGATTGAGACTCACTCCTCATTCAGCAGCTGCTGCACAACTTCTCCCTCAAGATTCAAATCAGGATACAGTGTCTGCACCTCTGTCAGAGCGGATGTCTCGTTCTCCACTCTCTTCCGCTTCTCCCTGCCTGCTGTTCTAGTCTCGTTGCAGTCCAACAGCTGTTGTAGCTTATCGGACCCTGCCTGGTAGGTCTGCAGCTCCTCAGACCATCGTTTGATGAGGTCTTGTCCCAGAAGGGTCTTTATTGTAGGGCTTGAAAGACTTGGGAGGATAGGAGTGAGGAGATGGCAGGCTGCGGAATAGTCAGCTAGATTGTTTATACTGATTTCTGGGGCTCGCTGATAGACAGCTTGCCAGGCGAAGTCCCTGGCTGTAACATCTGCTGATTCCAACTTTTCGTAGAAGCCTGTCAATGCCTGTAGCCATTTCTGATCTGCTACAGGAGGAAGACTGGCAAGATATGCGCAAGCTTGCGCCGTATTGTAGGATGCAGGACATTGGCAAGCCAGAGCTACAACGTGGGCGTAACGGATCTGCAGCGTAGGCGAGTACATCATGCGATGAGCTTGCGACAGGATGGTGCAAGCTGAGGATATCGCTCTAGCCGCAAATGGCAGAGGCAACTGGGCGATGATTGAAATCACAGTCATGAGGGTGACGGCGTCGGAGGCCAAGTCCGCGAAGTTGTAAAGTTGAGATCGTATTCCGTCAAGGATATCTTAATACCGTCAGCCAATTTCAGTCTATAAAATACTCACCTTGGCAGTATACCAGCATTTGTTCCATCGAACGCACTGTACGGCCCGGTCCCCGCGCGGGCGCTCCGCCCATCGGGGAATCGACGTCGGTGCCCATCACATACATGACATGCACTGTTGCCGCAATGGTCTCATCGACGAGCCCCGCGTCTTCTAACTTGGTGGCCGCGTAGATCATCCGCGGTAGCAACCATTGATAAAATGGCACCTGTCCATCTACATAGAGTAGCAAGCCCGGATGAAGAGCAGTTTGCCGTTGGAGAATGGTGATTGTGTAGATATAATCTTGTCGGATGGGAGGGATCGCACGATCAATGGGTTTCAGGACGCAGTTCTCCAGGAGAACGCGAATAAGCTTGCACAGCCGTGGCGGAGCATTCTCTTTGTCTGTGCCGTCGCCAGATAGGCCTTCCTTGATGAGGTTTTGGAGGATATCACCAGTGTCGGACGGGACTTCTGTCGCGTCCGTGGTGGCCGCCATGCCGCGAAAAAGGAGGCGGGCGAGATATGTCGCTAGTCTGGAAGAGCGAGGAAGCTTGTATTGTGGGATGGGGGCGTTGGTGTCGGTGTTGATGTGCTGGCTGCGTTACGAGCTATCAGATGCGTGCTTCCAAGCAAGAGTCGGTGGTGAAGTAGCAAAGAGTCCAGTCATCACGAAATCCATTCTTCGTGTCGGTGGAGGGGAGGCGCGGGCGCGTCGGCGTCGCGGTCTTTGCTGTTTGGTGAGCTTTTTTTGATTCCGTCGTTCGAGATGATCCTCCTCTCCTCTCACGGCAAATGATCGTCAAGAACAAGCTCAAGGACACATCGCTCCATTTTCTCCCCTCCTGAGCATCCATCCTTCCTCCGCTTCAACCATGTCCAAAAAGTCGGATCTCTTGGTGCGGGTTCGATACCTGAATCCCCTTCCCAATCCGCCTTTTCCCCCGAAGCTCCTCAATGTCTCCACAGACATCAGTCGTCTGGGAGAGCCCAGCTATCTCGACAGTCTCGCTGCGAGTACGCAACTCCCGATGCTGGTCGACTCTGAGATGGGAATGCCGTTGGATCTCAACGCCTATGGTGGTGTGTGGGAAGGTCGCGACCAAGGTGAGATTCCCGATCGTGACGAACGTCTCACACCGCTGACCCATCGCAGCTCTCAACCCCACCACCGACCCTACTCGGGTGACCAACCCAATCGACGTCTCCCTCCTTGCGCCCTTCAACCCTCCGCCCGCTGTTCATGGCGAGCTCAAATCTTCACCCGCAACAACAGACGTCACATGGATGCGCAACTCGAGCTACATCACCAGGAAGAATGTGGCGAGACGGAAGGAGGCAGCCGAGGCGAGGTACGCGCGTAGCTACGAGGTGTATAACGGCAGCTGACCCTCATATAGGACGGAAGAGGTCGTTGATGCGTCGGAGTCTGCTCAAATCATGGCAATTGAGAAGACCTTCCTAGACATCACCGCCCAGGACGCGAAGGAAGTCCAACACCCTGATCCTAGGAAGCGAAGTCTCAAGGTCGTTGAGGTCAGTTCAACGCTGATCAGTCGCTCTGAAATTAGCTGAGCATCTTCTGATGACAGAGCTACGACATATTGCCCGATGAGGAGAGCTGGTCCAACTCGTACATCCTTTTGCGATTCCCTGAGCGACCTTCTGCTGCCACTGCCCTTGTGTGTCCCATCGCGATCATCGCGAACTACTACCTACTGACACCCATCCCGCAGAACCCGGCTGCTGGTGCCTCCTCTCCTCGCCTTGCCAAATCTATGCTGCGGCCAATCATTGACGACGATCAGGCTATGATGGAATTCTATCTTCCCCAAGAAGAGGATCTTTCTCAGCTGGAGGAGGCATACGAAGGGGCGGTGGATGACGAGCCTCTTAGCAAGATAATGCAACTCAACCAGGAAGATCCGGATGACCCAGAGATCGACAAGATCTTCCCCGTAAGTGATTGATTATATGGTTACAATGCTACACGCTGATGTCTTCCAGAACGCTTACTATGATCGTATCCGTACATACGAGGTGGTATCTACCCTTCCGCCTCGAAAGGAGGTCCTAGTTGCTTTCCAGGAAGAGGATGCTGGCGAGGAGGAGGAGGACATGTTTGGCGAGGAGCCTGCGAAGAAAAAGCGTAAGGGTGTATACTACAAGGAGATTAGCTACCGGACTGTTCTCCGGAAGACCCGAGCAAAGGTGAGCCCACCATATGCTTGAGCGAGGCTGACAAATAGCGACGGGACGAGGTGGATACCCGAGACGATATCTGGGACAAAGGCCGCGTCGGGTTCCGCAAGCCCAATGGTCGCGAGGAGGAGGTGCGCCAAGTTGCTCGGGAACAGGTTACAGACCCTACTTGGGCAAACGAGGAGCTTCGCAAGATACATGGGGGCGAGAATATGGCGGAGGGTCAAGGAGAGGCCATCGATGACGAGGAGACGGACGTAGACGAGGGGGCAATGCGGGCTGAAGCTGAAGCCGAAGCGGAGGACTAAGCAGCGTACTCAACATGGTCTATGCATACAACGTGCTACTTCTACTCGTCTCCCAAAAGCTCTCTGATCCTCTGAACGATGTCCAGATACGCTTCTGTGGCAGGACTATCGGGATACTCGTCTAAGAAGCTCATTCCCTGATCGCAGGTCATCCCTATTCTGGGATCTAGCGGCACCTTCCCCAGCAGTTCAATCCCGAGCTCTTTGCCCATCGCCTCTGCCCCGCCTGTTGTGGGCGCGAAGATCTGGCTCTCGCCCTTGCAGTTCGGACACACGAACCCCGACATATTCTCCACAAGCCCCAGGATTGGGATTCCCACCTTACGGCAGAAATCGATCTCCTTCCGGACATCTTGGAGCGCGACCTCCTGCGGAGTTGTGACGAGCACTGCCCCGTCGATTCCCGTTTCCTTCAGGTACTGCACGATTGACAAATGTTCGTCGCTCGTTCCAGGAGGAGTATCGACCACCATGTAGTCAAGGTCTCCCCACTCGACATCCTTGAGGAACTGCTTGATAAGCCCGTTCTTCTTGGGGCCACGCCAAATAACGGCATCGGAGTTGGAGGGGAGTAGGAAGCCGATTGACATAACCGCGAGATTGTCGAGGGCGTATGCGGGAGACCAGCCCGAGGAAGATGTATGAATGGTAGAGGAGGAAAGGCCCATGAGGAGTGGAATGGACGGACCGCAGATGTCGATGTCCATTATACCAGTCTATAGCACCTACCGCATTAGCTCAGAGGCATGTAACACTTCTAGAACTAACTCACCTGACACTCCTCATCTGCCGCCAAAGCCCACGACAGCCCGGCCGAGAATGTGCTCTTGCCCACTCCACCCTTGCCCGACAGCACTAGTACTTTTCGCTTCACGCTCTTCATCCTCTCTCTAATGAGCGGCAAGTCGGGATCAGGTCCCTTGGGCCCCTCTGCGCAGACACTCTGGTTGGGGCATCCGTCACAAGCATCTGCTTTGCCCGCATTGGTCGACTCCACACCCTACGCGCCATGAGTCAGCAAGAGTGGCGAATAGATGGCTGGTGGGCGTACAGGGCAGTGCTCGGGGGCATTCTCGGGGACAGCGGCGGGGAGAATAGTGGACGTGGGTCCGAGAGGTATGGGGGATGGTGGAGGGAGTGATCTTTGTGTTGCTATCATCTCACAGCTTTTTCAAAATGATGGAGAGGTTAAAGATGAGGCTTACATAGCAAGAAGGTGAGTCGCGAACTCCAGAAAAGACGAGGTTCGGCCGGGTGCCTGACTGTCTCCACCTCCACCGTCACCACCACCGTGTTTTGGCATTGCTTATTGGCCTGGCTTGAGAGTGACACATGTACTTGTGCATGCGCAGGCGTGTTTTGGGCTTTGGCCAGGCTGCTTCTGCCCTTCAAGTGTTGTTCGAGGTCTTCCTTTCGTTGACGCCCCCTCCTCGTCGTCGCCTTTCATTATCTCCTTAGGCATGACATTAGTTACGGCCAGATAGTGAGGCACGTTGCCCCAGAGCCCCACCAATGTATCGTATATGGAGGATGATCAACAATAAATTTAAATAACATGGACAACATGGACAAAGACAACCGTTCTCTTCTCATGCTGCAGTGATGATATCCTCTGGTACAGTACTCGTACATACACTGACGACTGGCCGCTGATACGTCGCGAGCGTAATACATAACGTGCCCTTTGTCGCTGCCGTCTTCTGTTTCTTACAGTATTCAGTCCTGCACCCTGCACACTACATAATCAGGTTGACATGCCGATATGCGTAAGTTGTGATACCACCACCCGCCGGGGGCCTGCGGCCATTATTCTCTTGTTACTGTACAAGGCGTGTTTCCGACTAAGAGGATCCCGTCTCTGCCTGCCGTATAGGACTCAAGCAAGTCCGACGTCCGTGCATCGCACATATCAATTATCATACCCTGGCCGCCACTCTGACGCCCCGACGGGGCCGACATCGGCAGTCGACATGAGCCAGACGCCCCGGGTCGTCACCGACGACATCTCAAGGAAAGAAGGCACACCGAAGATGGCGAACGAGCCATGCGGCATGACCCCTCTACCGTCGGCTCGTCACAGAAGTGGCGAGAAGCACTTACCGTACATATATGTCACGCTTAAGGCACTACAGTCTTGGCATCGCACTATAACCCGACAGACGTTCCTAATCCTATGTACTTGTACTTGTACAGCAGGTATGTTTCAATGGTGACATCCTTGTGTATATAGGGGGTCTAAAACTATTGAATTTTACGGACGTATGGCAAAATCACTTGGTATTGTTATTTATTCGCTCAAATGCAGGAAGGAGGGCCACATTATTGGGACCACTCCTCTCTCAGCTTCTTCCCCCGGTCAGACTTGAAGCCATTCGGCCGCGGAGACTGGTAACATCCAACAGCCGCAGCCACCCGCTGTCTCAATACTATACTGTATGTGCTGGCCGTAGACCGCATGTATAAAACGTAGACCTGTGCAAAGAGGATGTAAATATTATTGTAAATAAGAAGGACGGGACGGCGGCGGACGAGCAGCGCGTACGGGCGGGAACCTGCGGCCTGCCTGCTGCTATCGTCCAGGGCAACAGCCCGCGGATCGGTTGCGGATCGGTCGGATCGGTTGCGGATCCATTTCGCGCCTCTCCACCCTTCTCCACCGCTCAAGGATCTCCGTGAAAAGCACGTTATCCAGTTGTGCTTGGGTATCCAGCGCCTTTTCCATGAGACCGGCGCCTACTTCAGGGTGCAAAAGTGTATCAGATGGTTGATAACGGCCGATAGATACTCTCGTATAGTTCTCGGCTACCTTGAACCCCTATCTGATTGTGGCGCCCAGGCCAGAACCGATGATACTATGATACTTAGTAGGTCTGTCCCGGCTCGGTCTGTCTCACTCAACTCACTTTCAGATGCTGCACCACATCCACCACCAAGGCTTTATTGGCCCGACGCCCGGGCCTGAAGATCGGCCGATCCATCACCGGCTGATGGAAAAGTTGGTGGCTTCGCCATGACAGTACGTATGGTAACAAACTTTGTCTTCCGTGCATTGATGGCGCAGTATATAGTGATGAGGTCAGTCGACAATGCACTCAGCTCCCGTAGCCCAGACCAGTCACCCTTCACACCGCCCTTGCCAGCTGACATTCGTCCTGATGGCAACACAACAGCAGCCCAACATGCCCGACAACGTCCACGTCCTTAACTCTGGCGTAACCCCCACCCTCGCCGACGAAGGTCGATCTTCAGACGAGCGCAAGGACCTGGATTTAGATGGGGGCCCCAGAGACGGCTCCACCATTGAGGATGGCTCTTCTGGTGTCATTGCCGAGAAGAGCAGAGGTGTCATTGAGATGGAGTCGCTCAAAGACCAGCTCACAGTTAAGCGGCTCGTAATCATCTACGGTAGTTTTATGCTCCTGTCATACGTGTTGTCCCTTTGTGAGTGAGATCTCTGTCATGCGGGCTAGAGAACCGAAGCTCATACGTTCGTCATCCCATCACGACAGTGCAATACGCTACCACGCCCTTCCTGAACGCCGCTGTCTCCAACGCTTTCCACAAACACGCTCTGCAAGCCAGTATTGGTACTGTGGCGTCCGTCTTTCAAGCCATGGGCCAACCGCCTATCGCCAAGTTTGCCGACTACTTTGGTCGTATCTACACCTACGCCACTTGCCTGTTCTTCTACGTGATTGGGTTGATCGTCATTGCCTCGTCAAAGAACATCGTGACCTACGCGGCGGGTTACTGCATCAACGTTGTCGGTGAGCTCGTTTCAATCATTACAGTATTGAGAGTGGTGAATGTGCTAAAATGGAGCCCGTAGGAACCACTGGGTATGCGACTGTTGTTACTTGATCTGTGGTGTCGAACAGAGCTGACTATCGGATATTTTCTCTAGGCTGTTCTTGCTGCAAAACATCATCATTTCGTGAGTGACCTTGTCGAGTATCATGTGGTAATAAGGTGGCTGTGCTGACAATGCGCTTGACATTTTATTGTATCTCCTTCTCAGTGATATCTCGAGCTTGCGCAACCGATGTGAGCAGTCTTACAGGCTTCACTCACGAAGTATGACATTAAACCCGCTCTTCCAGACATGTGGACTGTCTTCCCCAACATTCCCCAAGTCATCAACGCTTTTGTGTCCGGTGACCTTGCCTCTGCCCTTTTGGACCACGGTCACCCCGAGCATCAGTGGCGATGGGGTTTCGGTGAGTGTCAACCCCATCTCAAAAATGCATTAAACCTGTACAATCAGCTAATAACGGTATGGCATAGGGATGTTCTGTATCATGGTCCCTGCCTGTGCCCTCCCTCTTGTGGGCACTCTGTGGTACGCCGCTCGACCCAACCGGATCCGACGTACCGAGATCAAGCAGATCAAGGCCCAGAGGAAGCAGGTGACTCTCAAGACCACTCTCCTTGAGTTCTTCTGGCAGCTCGACTTCATTGGTCTTTTCTTGTTCGTGGTCGGCTTTGGTCTCTTCTTTGTCACCATCACCACCGCCAACTCGCGAACCACCAAATGGTCCGATGGTGAGTTTTTAGGCGACCACCGCCTCTTCAATGCTGACCGTCATTCATTTAGCCCACTCCATTGCCCAGCTCGTCGTTGGAGCCGTCGTTATCGTTGCTTTCGTCGTTTGGGAGAAGCGATATGCCCCTCACCCTCTTTTGCCTTTCGACCTGCTCAAGCGCAAGACGGTCGTTGGTGCTTGTCTGATTGCTCTCTTCCACCCCATGGGCGGCCGCGTTGTCAGTGGCTACTTGTACACTTTCTGTGAGTTAGGACGAAAGGTGGGCTTTGAGAGTGACATGCTAACGCTGTGTTTTGTGACCAGTGGTCGTTGCTGCTGGTCAGAGCACGAAGTCTGCTACTCGTATGACCTCCTTCCCCTCTGTGGCTGGCACTGTCTGCACCATCATTGGAGGGCTTGCTGCGCGATACTTCCGGGTCCTCAAGCCTTTTGTGAGTCGCCAGTATGATGTTGATGTGTCTTTACCTGGCTGTTGAGCTTACCACAAGTCCTACAGATCATTCTTGGTATCTGCATTCAGATTCTCTTCACCGGTCTCATGATCCGATTCCGAACTAGCACCAACTCCACCGCCGAGCTCGTGGTGGTCCAGGTCCTGAGAGGCTGTGGCAACGGTTTCATCCCCTACCCCACTCAAGCTATCATCCAGGCTGCGGCTCCCCACGAGCACCTGGCTGCCATCACTGCTGGTTGGCTGGTTGTCTACTACCTTGCGGTGAGTGGCATCCATGGCTGCGTGTTGTATATGTCGGTGCTGATGAGTTTGTACCAGGGTGGTATCGGTTCGGCCATCGGCGGTGCCATCTGGACCAACATGGTTCCTGACAAGGTTGACAAGTACCTTGCCCCGTTCAACAACGCTACCCTCCCCGCCCTGGCTTATAGCAACCCCTTCGGCTTCGCGACTGCCTACCCCATTGGTACTCCGGAGCGTGCTGCCCTCGCACGCGCTCAGGACGAGGCTCAGCGGGTGATTGTCATTGTGGGAATGTGTATCGGCATTCTCGCTTTGATCTCTGCCGTCTTTGTGCTTGACAACTTCAAGCTGCCGGACACGCAGTCGATGGATGAGTCTGAGGAGGAGATTGCGAACAAGGAGAAGGAGAGACTGAAGGAGAAGAAGACAGTGCCGGTCGTTGGTATCATCTGATTTTGCATCTGATAGGTAGCATCGGTTCTTTAGCCGTTGGGCTGCCCCTTCCCACCCACCCCTTTTTTTACTTCCTTTTGCCTCTCACCATATAATCTTTATAAGGGATGTGATCTTCAATAGATATTGCTACACAGTGATGCCATGGTATCATCTCAGATTTCATGGCACTGAACATCAGAGCAAGAACGTCAGACTGGTGGCAGAGGTGATTGATAATCCTTTGTCATCGGAGTACCTTTGTGACTATCAATTAGTGGGATTGATGATTAGTAAGTAATAGCCATTAGATGTTGTGGGCGCTGACACAAGTCTTCATTCTATGGCTACAGGTTTCCAATACTAACTTCTCTTACGCCGCACCCTCTTCGAGCTCCGGGATCTGCGAGCACCACTCCGGGTCATCACCGTGCTCCTTAGTGTACTTGTCATGCAGCACAAGCTGGTGCTTCCAGTAGCTCCCCAACTTGTGGGACCTGATCCCGATGGGGTGGTCCGGCTGGTCCCTGCTGACACGCTCGACCGCGACATTGGCAATGCTGTAGCGCGAGGTGTTGTTGAGACGGAGCATTGACCAGGGAGTTGTGGTGGTACCCTCCTCAATGTAACCAAAGATGTCAAACTAAACACAGTGTCAGTCCAATCAGGCAACGCCTCGTAGAACTGTAGACGCTGCCAGTACACACCCTTGACCTGGCGACCCGAGCATTTCGCGCAAAGAGCAGAGCCTCGATATCTTTCGGGTACCCGTGGAAGTTGACAATCACAGGCTTGTCCGCGGTGAACAAACTGTCAAACGCATCCTGCCCCAAGGCATGAGGGTGAACGCCAGTCTTGCCCAGGATGAGCAGGTCGGTGACGTTGACGACGCGGACCTTGACGCCCTCGTTGCGCAAGATGGCAGCCGCCGCGATGATCTCGGTCGTGACCTCGACACCGACACCAACAAGCACGATGTCGGGGTCAAGACCGCCCTCAGAAGAATACTTCTCCCATACAGAGGCACCCGCAACACAGTGCTCCTCCGCCTGTGGTCCGTCAGCGACTGTGATCTCTGCACACTGATGTACAAAGGTTGCCGAACATAGAACGTACCTCCTCGACGCTGAGCCAGCCCCGGGTGGGGTTCTTAGAACCAATCACCAGACTGATGTCTTGATTGTTTATCAGTTATCGCCTCTCATCCCGACAATTTTCAAACTCACTGTTCTTGGCCCTCAGGCAATGGTCAATGGTAGCCACGCTGGTGTTGGCGTCAGGAGGGAGGTAGATCCTAGCCAAGTTACGAGGCAAAGAAATGAAGGAGCCGATGAGCTACACATATCTTGTCAGTGCTCGAATTTATTGTCAGAGCGGAAACGCAAGCTTACCCCCGGGTTCTGGTGAGAATACCCTACACAGCGTCTTTGTTAGCTAGCTGCATACAATCTTAGTCTTTGTGAGACACCATACACACCATTGTGCTCTTGGCGCCACAGGGTACTAGTAGATGTATATATTATGTCAGTTTCCTCGCTGCAAAAACATCGCAGTAGTCTGTGGTTTTTTTGCACCCACCTGGACTCGATGTAGGTCAACCCCGCAACGTCCCCTCTCCACTTGGTCTCCAGAGCCATCTTCAAGAACTTGGCATATTGCTATAAATCGAGTCAGCGTTTTTGCTCCATGTCATTTCGAACACATACTTCAATCATGGTTTGAACAATACCAAGGAAGCTAAAGCGCTGTCAGCTGATGCTCGTGACTTTAGGGCTGAATAGCGTACCTTTCGTATGACGGGAAAAGGCCGTGGCGTCCGGTGAGAGTGTAGCCTTGCAGCCAGCCCTGGAGGGTGTGCTCAGACAGCATCTCGATAACGCGCCCGCCATTGTTGGCGGTCTGTACCAGCATGTTAGCGCCACAAGGCGATTCGATCACTATATGTGATCATCACCTACCTCGGGGTCCCACTGGAAGTTCCTGTGAGTGACCTCAAACGCAGCATCAAGTTTGTTACTGGAGATCTCGTCCGGCGAGAAGATTCGGAAGGACGAAGGATTGAGCTCAATGACCTTGGCCACGTAGGATCCGACACTACCACTCAATTGGTAAGCAAAAGCGAATACGCGAATAATTCAATCATTAACTCACGCCTTCATGTTAGAGACCTCCTCATCAACCTTGTGCCCGTAATCTTTCCATTCAGGAGTTTTGAGAGGCTCAAAGCCGCGGTAAGTCGCCTACACAAATATGTCAGTACATCATACGATAGGTGGTCACATCAAATAACAGTCCTGGAAAATTGTTACTCACATCAACCATACCCATTCTCTTCTGTTGGTCCTTAGGGATGATGCGCAACGCCTTTGCCTCGATGACACCTTGCGCCTTGTTCAA
Organism: Cryptococcus sp. DSM 104549; assembly: GCA_036427605.1. Classification (NCBI taxonomy): domain Eukaryota; kingdom Fungi; phylum Basidiomycota; class Tremellomycetes; order Tremellales; family Cryptococcaceae; genus Cryptococcus; species Cryptococcus jaspeensis. The sequence continues at coordinate 3,139,825 of CP144046.1, forward strand.
GGCGTTGTGGGCCTTGGACTCGCCAGAGTCGACTTCGGCATTGAAGAGATCCTTCGGGTTATACGACTCGAGCCATTGTTTCAACAGATCGAACTCCTCCCCCTCCTTTCCCGCAGTAGGCAGCGGCACTACGGACCGCGGGTCAACAAATGAACTCACCCGTTAACCCCTGAATGGCTGTCCAGACTCACCTTGGTGGGCACGCCAGTTACCCTCGATAGCCTTTCCCCCGGCCTTGCGTGGCCCGGTCCACCCCTTGGGCGTCCTCATGATAATCATGGGCCACCTCGGCTTGACGATAGGCTTTCCCGACCTCGCCGCTCTCTGAATTTTCTTGATCTCGGTGTACGCCCACTCGAGGGACGCAGCCATGTCGTAGTTGATGGCGATGTCGTGGTCATGGTCCGATACATCTGGACCCTTGGTCTTGCCGTACTCGACGATGCGGACTTGGTAGCCGTAGCCAGTGAAGAGACAGGCAAGCTGTACAGATGAGTTCACTCCGTCAGCAGAGTCGGCGTGTGTATGTCGATGTGGTTTAAACACACCTCTAGATCGTCCATGGCCCCTGTGATAGTTCGTTCACCAATCTGTCATAATCATCAGCACGTCTGTCTCCCTGGATTGCCCTCCACATTTACCTTGTAACCATTGGCGTGCAAGATAGGAATGACCGCGCCACTCTCCGCCGGGTCGATGTATTTATGAGCGTGCCACGCAGTAGCCGTCGGGCCAGTCTCACTCTCTCCATCACCAATGACAGCCACAGTAATGTGGTCTGGCTTGTCCATGATACTATGAGGCAGGTCAGCTGGCTGTCGACAGGGCATGATTGGGTGGAAAGACACTCACCTGCCATAAGCCACTGCCAGACCGTAGCCGAGCTCTCCGCCTTCGTGGATGGCACCGGGCGTCTAAGGGTTCAGGCTTAGTATGTATATCATAGTTTTTAACAGTGATATCGCATACCTCGGCATTGACATGACTGGGGAAGCCACCAGGGGTACTGAAAGCTCGAATAAAGTCCTCGAGCCCTTGGCGGGACATTGGGTACTCTGGGTAGAATCTACACGCGCACGCAATCGTCAGCGAAGCTCGGCGGAGTCAAGCAGCTGTTTGTATGTTTACCTCGTGATCGAGCCTTCCATGAACAGAGCCGCAAGGAGTGCTGGAGCACCATGACCAGGCTAACCCAGCAGCATTGGGACAGACAGGATCGATGACGACGAAGGTCAAAGGAGAAGTCAGGGCAACGCACATCAGCTTCAGTTTGCCTACACATGTGCTCAAAGGTTGCAATGACAGCTCACTCCTGTCAAGAACATGAAAGAAGGGACGTCAGGGTCCGTCTCGTGGTTGGTAATGAGAGCGTTGGTATGGGCGTATGCGAAGTTCAGCCCGGGGCAGGTACCCTGCGCAAAGACATCAGCTTCCAGAGAAAGAGTCGCAACTGACTGTAGACTTACCCAGTGACCAAGGAGTCGAGGCTTGATATCGGTGACCTCTAGAGGACGAGTAAGAAGGCCGTTTTTGTGCAAGAATATCTGTAATCATCGTCAACATTTTATGGCTCAAGGCGAGAAGCAAACAGCCATCCTACCATGGCGGCCGCGCTGCGAACGCACGCATCGCTTGTCAGCAGAACTCAATGGATACCAGCTTGCGAAAGACTTACATGTAGTTCGCAGTACACTGGTAGGCCAGCAGTCCCTCCAGATCGATTCCATCTTTCTTCTCCTTGAGCCCTGCAATCTTGTCGTCGAGGTTCACCAGGAGCTGATTGACGAGCTCGGCGGGGAGGGAGGAGTCTTTCGGCGGGGTGATAGCGTCGAAGTCGGGCATTGTGCGTGGTAGATTGAGTGAAGATGCAGTTTAAAGAGTGCTTCGTATCCCCCTTTCTTCTCTTATGCAAGACCTGGGTGGAGATGGCATATGCTGGTGCTCTGAAGTCATCTCTCGCAACACGGCTCATCGCGCGCTCGCGGCTACGTCACATCTCCGCGGTCGCCTGGGTCGCCTCCACTTTGGATCCACGTGGCTGCCCTGGAATTTTGTAATGCTCATTACAATTCGACATCTGCATTAGCATTTTGAGTCTGCTTGATTAGGACGCGCTTATCTGTTGTAATCTCAGGGTTGTTTTGGCTCAGCACGTCCGCGGCCTTTTTGTTCGATGCTCTCGGCTTCACCGTGTCTTATTGTCCTCCATCTCTCCACTTTTACGAAGGTATCTTTTTCCACAGAGCCTTCTCATCCCCATCGCCTTCCACATTATCAACTATGGTGAGCAATTCTGATCGGACTTGCGTCTGCTCCCAGCTGACGCTTAGTTTGAGCCGTCCTCATCGTCCTCATCGTCCTACATCCCCCTCGCCGAGCGAAGCATCTGGTCCGATGTCAAACCTATACCTCAGGATGACGGGCCTAACCCAGTTGTCCCCATCATGTACTCCGAAGAGTGTAGGTGATAGTCTAAATTTGTCGCAGCTTCGCATACTGACAGCATCACAGACGCGGACGCTATGGACTACTTCCGGGCCGTGACAGCTTCCGAAGAGAAGTCTGAGCGCGTTCTCGACCTCACGGAGACGATAATCCGTCAAAACCCAGCTCACTACACTGTCTGGTAAGTTCAGGTCTGATAGTGCTTGAATGTGTCATTGAACATCTGAGTGAAGGCAATATCGTCTGGCAACACTTCTTGCGTTGAAGAAGAGTCTGAAGGAGGAGCTCAAGCTCATGGACGAGTTCGCCGTTGAGAATCTCAAGAGCTACCAAGTATGGTGGGTATACCAACACGATCTACAACTCTGATACTTGATCTGACCACTCTCTCCCATGTTTAGGCATCATCGTCTCCTTCTCTTGACCCACATCTCCCCCGAAGACCCCTCCTTCGAGATCGACTACATCCACGACTCGCTCCTTCCGGACCCCAAGAACTACCATACCTGGGCGTACCTTCACTGGCTCTACTCGCACTTCTCCACCCTCGGGAGGATTTCTGCGGAGCAGTGGAAGTTTGAGAATGCGTGGTGTACCGAGATGCTCCGGGTCGACGGCCGGAACAACAGTGCGTGGGGGTGGCGCTGGTATTTGAAGGTGGGGCGGCCCGAGGCGGATGGGTCGAAGGAGGTCATGAAGGACGAGCTTGAGTAAGTGTGGTTTATCGACGTAAGATCCTATGCCTCTGATAATAAGCTGACATATGACCATAGCTACACTCTCAAGGCCATCCACCTCATGCCCCACAATGTTTCCGCATGGAACTATCTCCGCGGCCTTCTCAAGCACTACAAGCTTCCTCTCTCTCCTCTGATCCCCGCCATCTCACCTTACACTGCCAGACCATCTGCCACCCTCCCCTCCCCTCCCGAATCTTTCGATTTCCCCTTACCCTCCGACCCGCTCCCCAAGGACACCCCTCTCCCGGTTTCTCTGGCGCTGGAGTACCTCGGTGACTCTTTGATCGAGCAGAACCAGGAAACTGAGGCAGGAGCGGTATTTGGCGAGCTGAGTACGACGTACGACAGGATGCGCGCCGGGTACTGGGAGTACAGGAGAAGGGAGTGCGTCGAGGAGTAAGGATTGGGGATCAAGTTGGTTCCGTTTCTGGTGTGTTTAGGCAGTGCCTCTGTTGTTATGTATATGTCTCCTCCCGGATTCAAGCCAAGCGATTCACTGCTCGTCTTACTATCTTGCCAAATGCTCTCTCGTGGTTGGCGAAACTGAAAGCGAGACGGTAGGACCTGGGAGCCAACGATGTTGTGGTCAGGTAGGTGACAGAGTAGCACTGATAATTTCTGCAAAACTTCATGTACGCATGTATGAGAAACACCTTGCTATGTGTCTCGTCCCCGTGACAAATGAGCCCCACCGTCTCTTAGTATACATACTCGTACAGTTTCATGACCACCCCACCCTTTACGAGGGATTATTTCACCCGCATTTTGCTCTATCCCCATGCCTGTGCGTTGCTGCGTTGCTTGTGGTTAGTTGATATCACACAGCCTCAGGGAATCACAGCGCTCACCTGTAGTTTACTATAAGGTGCCCTTCAGTACCAAAGTTCTTGTACAAGTTCCCGACAGTGTCATCTGGAGACGGGGCAAACGCGGAGTTGATATACGTGAACTGTATGAGAGAGAATATCAGCTCATATACTTCCAAAGAGGCTGCTTAAAGTCATCATTGATTTGGGATCTGGCGTCAGTGGACACACCAGAGAGTCCTCTCTCCTCGTCCCCAGCTGTTGCCGGAGAAACATGATCACCGCCTGGAACTTGTGCCCCGCTGTCGCCTTGAAGACATTGTTCTTCATGATAGGTGCTGAACCGATCGACTTGAAGCGGACCACCACTATCATGGGATGCCTGTCAGATCTTGTCTCTTTCAAACACGTCCATCACAATGTGTATGGGCACACCCGTCAACGCAGCCCGGCCAGGAGCTCACCTTTGGTAGCATCCTTCTTCTTGTACTCCTGAAGCGCCGTTACCGCATTCGGTGTCGTCAATTGCGAGTTGGCCATCGCTGACTCTGATACAGACAGCGGGTCAGTACAAAAATAAAACACGACTTTTTGTTGCTGTTGCACAACAACATTACGCCCGACAGGCGGGTCGAAGGAAGCACGGTAGCACGGGCCCTTTGTTGGCTCTTGTCTGCAGTAACGTACCGGCTGAAAGCTCTTGAGCTGGGGACAGCAGGTCTGTTGGTATCACGGCTGCCATGTTGGATGCTACCGCATTGGCTTTTCTGCTGGATGCAATAATGGCAATGACAGGCGTGGTCGCATGGATGGACTTGACCGACAACAACAGCACGCGAGATCGACGCCGAAGCGTTCTCCGTCGGGTAATTAGCGGCGACGAGCCGGCTCGCAGAGGAGTCTTCTTCATCACTCACAGCCATCCTCCTCTTACATGTTCAACTCTTCACATCACCCCTTTGCCGCCCCCTGCAGTACTTGATCTCCTGCAGCACCATGTCGGACCCCAATGATACTGCAAACTCCACGACAAATCCTCTCTACGGCGCTTCACCGGCACCGCCCACAACAACACCCGAGGCTGCGGCGACCTCGTCTCCCTCTCCTGCTTCCCAGGTCGTCAACCCGACTGGGACAGCCAACCCGCTGTTTGGAGCATCACCGCCCCCTTCACAGTCGGTGAAACCTGAGGCCTTGAGGGGTCTTCCCGGGAGTGATTACAGCCCTCCCGTGTATCATTATACCACCCCACGGCAGACATCCATCCCCTCCTCTGTATGTGTCGTCTGTCCCAACAATCGACCACAGTGCTTCTTACTGACGGTATGCATAGACCACTCCTACCTCCCGCTCTCTTCCAGAGTTCCTCCGACGTCTGACCCAAATCATCTCCATTGTCGTTGGCGCCTCCTCCACCGTCGCCGTTATTTGGTCCCTCTTCCTTCTTCCCCTCCTCCACTCATCCTTCTCCGCTCGCAAGGCCATTGTCGACCAACAGTCCGAACGGCTCACCACCCTTGTTGAGGGTCTGCGGCGGCTGCGCTCGAAAATCATCTACCCTGCGCCCTCATCTGAATCAGAGGCTGGGGAGGGTGAGACGGAGAAGAGCAAAGAGCTGGTGAGGCGAGAGGCGTCGTTGAAGGAGATCAACTCTACTTCCTCTGTTGCCTCCCACCACTCCGAGTCCGGTGACAGCGATTCTGCCCAGCCTAAGCCGGAGATGGTTCCCTTTTCTCCCCTCACTACTCTCTGCAAGTCGGTCCGCGGCCTCACCTCCGCGCTCGACTCCACCTCCACCACTCGTACCTCCCTCATCTCTACCCTCGAGTCCTACACGTCTCATCTCCACAGACAGCTATTCGTGGCACGCCCTACGGGTGGGTACGGTGGATTCTCGGTGGGGATGGGATCTCTGAGTGCGAATCTCAAGAAGGAGGGGCTGGATTCGGGCGTAGAGGGCAAGGGGGAAGAGTGGGATGCGGCGAGAAAGGAGATCCGAGCAATCAAGGGGATGTTGCTTAATAGGAGGTCTTTTGCGACTGTGTCTGCTGGTGTAAAGTGAATGTGAATGTAGGGAGAGGAGGGAGTGATTGAATTAGGGCTATCGGCCTAGTCCCGTCTGTTGTATGCATACGAAGGAGAGTATTCGTGGTTGATGCAGACCCTCACAGCCTCGTTGTGTCGTGGCCGTTTGTATGTCGCCAAGTTGATGAAGCAACCTCTTCCCACAGATAAGGCTATTAATGCAAATTCCATACTCTACTCTACAACATGGTACTGCAAGTGTATCTCCGTCATGTACAACGCCAAGCAACCCTATCACTCCCTATACCCTCCCCGGTCCCCACTCCCCCTCCCAAAAGCCGCACCCATCGCCCTCCCTCCCCACCCCACACCCGCACCCGCCTTGGCCCCTACTGCCCTTAAACCATCCTTCGCCTGCTCAAGATACCCCAAAGTAGCACTGGCGGGTGACAGTGCACGCCTCGCGCTCCCCATGCTGCCGGCTTCGTGGCCTGTGATGCCCATGGCCGATGTGGGGGGCATAGCGAGGTCTCGCGCGGTGGCAGTGGCCGGGGTGGAGGTGGTGGATGGTGCTGGGGGCGGGGAGGTCAGACGCATGGGGTGAGAGGGGGGTGGGGAGGGGGCAAAGAGCTCAGATGGTGAAGGAGGGGCAATCATGATCTACAATACTATAAAGTCAGCTTCGGTACTCAGTGTACTGAGCCACAAAAAAAGGGCTTACCTGATGGGACACATTGCTCTGCTCCTGCTCGTGCCCTCTGTGGTCAACATTGACCTTGTCATGCCTACCAACACTGGACTCACAGAGTTGCCCGACAGAGGGGGCACATTCCCCTTGTTCTCCACACAAAAAGTCAAGATTTGCAGCAGCGCCGCCGGCAGAGGATTTGGACCAGGCTTGCTCGACTTGGAGAATGTGATCGTGATGAGATGCTCTTCCCATGGCACGAGCTCCTGTTTCATTCCAATCAGGTTCCAATTCATAGTAGCACACCTAGCGTCACTTTGATCATCCTCAGGGTGTGCAGAGAAACTCACTTCTGTGATAGCAAACCATCCTTTCTTCGGTTTCTTCTGCAGAAACACCACAGCCAGCTCGCCCTTGTCTAGCCTCGTGTCCAGGAATTCCCTAGAAAAGTCTTCAATCTTGCCGTTGATCTCCCGCTGGATGCTACTGCTCGTCCCACATGACTGTAGTACGGATATCAGCCATTGCCATTGCATGAGCCGACAGGCCGCACCGCTGTTCACCAAACTTCATTGGAGGCAGCGGCGAGCCTGTCGCGCAGCTAACCCACAATGTGCGACTCGAGAAGCTCGAGCGTCTCTGGCTCTATAGCATCGAGCGTCCTATGGAAGAAGATCGCACGCAAGAGAGCGCGCAGGACAGGTCGGACTTGTGATGGATGGACGGTCTGACGAGCCCCACTAAATGTCAGCGTCCCATCATCCATGCGGCTCGGCACGTGGTTCACGCACCAGTTCGAGATGATTGACCAGGTCCATTATATGGCTAAAAAGCTATCGCATGCGTTTGCGGGGGCGTTGAGCATGCGATCAGAGATAGTACAGTAGTGAAGATGTTGACAAGAACGCCGGGATGGCTCCGATGACGAGCATCGCGAGCACGACGCCGCCGCCACGGACGACGGACCACCGCGCCGATGCCTCCACCGCCGAGCGTCGAGCACCAACTGACTTGATCCTATTTCGAACCTCTTGAATCGTCTTCAGAAGCTCTCTACTACTCCGAAATAAGGGCACCCTCAAAAAGCACACCAGGACAACGGCTCGGTCCTGCCAAATGAAGTCACCAACTCTCAAACATGTACGTGCATGATCTTTTTCTATCGGGCGGCAGACTGATTTGAACTTCTACAGTTCATCCTCCATGCCGAGTTCATCCAGGCATACCGGTCGGCCGTTCGAGCTACAAGACGTGAGATTGCCTTTATCTCAGCTTCTTCTCATGCATGATCTCTCGGCTTGCAACTGACCCCCCATGCAGCTCTGCCAGACCCTCAAACTCGGCGCGAAACTCTCGACTACCTTCGCTCGGACATCGAGCGGTTACGCAACGAGTCTAGTCTTGTACGTTGTTGGGTGGCTACGCAACAGCATTTATACCGACTCTAAGAACTGACTGTTATTAATCGCTTCATAGACTGCCCTTGAACATAGCTTGTCCCACTTCAGGAAGCTCATCAAGCAGATGGCCCCGTCTTTCAGCCTAACGGGCCTTTCGGAGGGGGGCGGCGCAAAGCTCATCGGCCAGAAACGACGGCCGGCGAACCCCTTTCTAGATTGAAGGGGCATGTGCATAGGAGAAGAGGTACCCATGTACATGCCGGCACAAGCTGGGCAGTCGGGGCCGGGGACAAGAGCTGCGGCAGGTGGTATCTTGACGCACGCCGGGCCAGAAGAAGGACGCTGAGCGCGTCTGCTCGTCCTGCACGAGCTTGGGCAGGCGGCTACTCTATGTGCTGTACCAGTAGTGACATGTAGTACTAGAGTCTCAACATCCGTATCGTTGCATTGTTTTTGCTATAACATGCATCTTGAAATCCAATAATACTGCTGAGCTGTCTAGCAGACTCGCACCAGGCAATTATTGATGACGCAGGAGAGCTGACTCATCGTCAAACGCGTCGCATAACAGCGCAGCCGCCCTCCTGCCTTCTGCGCCATCATCCATCATCTACATACATACTTCAAAATTATTATTACTTTCGAACTTGAACTATGCCTGGCAGCACTCTCAACATGCCCAAGGATCTCTATCTAAACAGACCTTACATCCTCTTCTATGGCCATTCAGTCACCCGGGAATACCCCATCCACCTGGCCTGCCTATCGCAGATGTACCCCGCACCATTCCATGATCTCGAATACACTCCCGACCCTTTCCCCACCGCCGAGCACTACATGATGTACCGCAAAGCGCACCTCTTCGAGCGCTCCGCCGCGTCGCGCGTGCTCCGTGCGCGGACCCCTTATGAGGCCAAGGCCCTCGGGAGGAAGGTTCGCGGGTTCGACGCGAAGAAGTGGGACGCTGTGTGCGAGGAGGTCGTGGAGAGGGGTAATCGGCTCAAGTTTGAGAGAAACGATGAACTGAGAGGATATCTCTTTGCAACAAAAGGGAAAGCCTTGGTGGAAGCTAGTCCAAGAGACCGATTATGGGGAATCGGGATGGACATGAAGACCGCGCAAGGGCAGGAAAGCAAGTGGGGGAAGAACAAGTGAGTGGTAACAGGGATCAGTGCGCTAGGAGTACTGAGTAACAATTTGAACTCGGGCTGACGGTGATTCTGTGCCGTCGATAGGCTTGGTCGCATATTGACGAAAGTACGAGATCGGCTGATAGAAGAGGAAGACGCGATGGAGAACTGCATACCTGCAGACGATGAAAATACAACGCCTGCCAAGACCCAAGCAACCAGCAAGGCGTGAGGGTAGTCAATCACGACAGTGTGTACTCATAAAGCTGTAGTGTACGTATCACTGTATCTATATGCCTCTTTTTCGGATTACTCAACCAGTCCAGATCCCAAAAAAAAAATCCTTCAAGGTTCCCTTTCACTTGCAACACTGCATCCCATCCTACCCAGAGCAAAAACGTTTCCCAACGCTTCACAGCCCTACTCCAGCCACCCCAACCTCCCCATTCGCCCTCTTCATCTTCTCGAAGTCCTTCTTGGCCTCCTTAGCGAACTCGTCGTCTGTCAAGAACTTGGCACCGACAATCGCAAGGCCCTTGGCGACGTTCATGGCGAGACGGTGGGCCTCTGGAGTACCGGCAGACGCCGTAAATCCTGCAGTGTGGTTGCCCGAGCCTTCCGGTGAAGGGATGTCTGGGGGAAAGAAGGAGAAGGAGAGTGGATGTCAGGTCTGGTAATGGGAGAAGAAAGATGATCATGAGACTTACTGAAGCCGGGGTGGAAGGCGGGGCATTTGTACGTCACGTTGCCTAAAGGTGCGATGTCAGTCACCCATCCATCTGTCTCTCCCTATCTAGCGCTGAGAGGAAGCTACTTGACTTACCGAAGTCTGTGCTAGCCGTGCTCATACCGGTAGTCTCAATGTTGTCACCAAAGGTTTCCTCCATGAATGCCTTGTACGACAACGACATGGGCTCGTTGTTCCTCAAGTCGGCATACACCTCTGTGTTAATGTCAGTTCTTTCCTACATCATCACTGCGCCCTTGTACTGTATAGACAAATGGAAGCTTACCATCGTCAGAAACAAAGGTCTCCATTGTGCAACCCGTGGCTCTATTCAAAGAGTTCAGCTTCATTCGCGGGGTAGATTGGCTGGTACCCACTCAGCTGCAGACTGGAAGCACGCAATGGTCTTCTTCCTCAAAGTCAGGCAATCTTTCACACTTAAGGCGCGAGTGCTGTAGGAAACCTTCGAGTCTGTTTGGGGTTGCGTCAGTCACTGGTCCCATCTAAATGGGAAGCACAATCTGCTCACAGTTAGGAATGATGTTCTGTGCCCACTTCTCCGATCCAAGGATGATACCGTGCACTCGCATGGACGGCTCAAGCTGCTGTCGAAGCATGGAGACCGCAGTGTCTGCAGATTATGGTTGTCAGATATGGTATGGTATGTGGAACCGTTTGATGGGAAGTTCTTACAGCCTTGGACAGCAGCGTCAAGAGCGTTAATGCCCATCCAAGGAGCAGCCTGTTGGATGATCAGCCGTTGGGTCAACCAGGAAGTGCGAAGAAGGTGGCAACTCACACCAGCATGGGCACCTCTGCCATGGAACTCGATCTCAAACCCAGCTCTAGCAAGGCTACAACAGTCGTCAGTTGGGCGTCAAAGGAAGAAGAACGAAGTGTCGTAACTCACGTTCCGGGCCCGTTGATAGGGACCTGTCCAGTGAACGAAGTGGGGCCATAGCCTCCCCCAGGGTGCGCCATCGTACACGCGTCAAGATCATCGTACACGCCTTCGTTAAGGAGGATAACCTTGCCCCCTCCGCCTTCTTCCGCTGCATTGCCCATCAGCATACACGGTGTTGTGACTAGGATTGCTGTCAGATTTTACCTGGAGTGCCAATCAGCTTCACTGTCCCCGCAATGTCACAGGCCTTCATGGCAGCCATGAGACCTGCAGCTCCAGCCACTCCAATGACAGCGATAAGGTTATGACCACAAGCTATTGTATCAATCACGTCAGTCATCAGAGTTGCAAGTGAGGTACTTCGTGCTCTCGGTGTACTCACCATGGCCGACCTCGGGCAAAGCATCGAATTCCGAGTTAAACCCAAACGTCCGACCTCCCTTCCCATGGGTATAGGTAGCCACGAAGGCAGTAGGTAAGCTGCTGGGGTTGCTCAACTCAAACCCGAGCTTCTTGAGTGCGGCCACGAGATTCTTGTGTGCTTTGCTACGTGCGATGTGTTCGCTATCAGCAGATAGCCTTCACGGGTATAGAGGGACAGCTCACACTTCTTTAAACCCAGTCTCCGGGTTATCATGTATCGCGAGGTTCAGCGCCCTCATGTCCTTGTTGATCCCATCGATTGCGCCAAACACGGCATCGTGAATATCGCTGGCCACGAAGCTGGCCGTCGGTGGAACAAGATCGCGCAGGGAGTCGATGGTCTGGTTAACCAGCGCCTGGATGTCGAAGGGAAGTGCTACCTGGTGGTCTGTTCGCATGGTGTGGGGATGATGATGTATGTTGTTATGGGAATGAAGGTGAAGGGGGGGAACAACGCCATCATCTCGTTCTTGCACGGCTGATAAGGCTCGCTGGCGTTAAAAGCACGGATGTGACCGACGGGGTCTTGAAGAAGCGCCGAGCGGGGAAGACCGATGGTTGCCGAGTCGGGCGGAGATGGCCGCAAGTGATCAGGTTGTGCTGTGTGTGGCGGCTCGCTGCCTGTCATCATCATGTAACGCGACGTCTGTATGTAGAGCATGGTGTATGACTCTCTACAGTATCTCCTCCATCTATGACTTACCAGTCAGTGGCGTGGCTCAAAGCATATATTACTCGCAGATAAATACTCTACTCAACACAGGCCACGTCCCCGCGCGCCTCGCGCCTCCTCGTCGGCCGGTCTGTCATCAGTCCACAAGAGGCTGCGCATTACCACAAGATATCCATACCCATTTGAGGTCCGCACTATGTATTTATCAAGGGACTCAATTTATCTCCTAGATCCGACTCCAATCATATATGCACCCCTAACGACTTTGTCTTTACAGTGATAAAGTTTCATCGATATCATCATCGCTCAACTGATAATTACTATGGCCTCCTCCACTATCGACTCTGGCAGCCTGTTCGGGGATACAAGGTTGCCATGCACGTCCTAGTTGCTCCACTATTCTAGCTACTTCATCAGCGACACCGTAGCGTCCCTGAAATCCTTCAGGCTTTTACCCTCGGTCTTTCCTTCTGCCACTCCCTTCTTCCAGTGCTCAAACGCCCGCGGGGGCAACGTAGTCTCCAACTCTGAGCTGTCGAGTGACTCAAAGATAGAATTCCGAGTGTTGTGCAGCCAGAACTCCATTCCTGACGGACTACTCTTTTCCAAGCGCTGCTCCAAAGTGATGTCTGTGTCAGTCTTCTCCTTTCCGTACCGCGACACCCATGCGGCAGGGCCATCGCCCCGCTGAACGGATCGGACATGATCTAGTAGACTTTCAAACCCCTCAGTGGGGATATCCCCAATCCTACGGTCCATCTTGGAGCTGGTAGGACATTGTTCGCCGGCTGCCTTGTTCCAGAACCTGCCGAACTCTGGATCCGTACAGAGGATGTAGGTTGCTGGTTGGCGTTCCTTAGTGGCTGTAGAGGGCTTAGGGATCGGCGGCGTTACATGTTCGTTATGCTCCTCCACAAGGCTACTACGCATCGTTTTTATCTTCTCCTTACTGGTGAGAGCGTGGCCTTTAGAAGCAATGGATAGAGCTGAGTTGAATCGGTAAACCTGGGTGCGGTTGTTGTAAAGGAGGGTGGTGATAAAGCGATGCGCGCTATCTTCTGGATTATAGCCATGGCCAGACTGGCACACATATATGTCACAGTGTCAGCAATGGTCTGTTGATACATCAAACACCAATGTTGATATGTCGTAAGAGACTCACACATTCACATGGAGCAGCATCCAATTCCCAGTCAATAATCGTCCCCGGGTCCATGCATCGTTCCAACTCCGCTCTTTCTGTCAGCTCCCGGGCTGTCTTCTGTAGTAGTCGGTTCAAATCCGCCTTGGTCTTCGGAGTAAAATAAGTGTTGTTCTCAAACTGCTGAGCATTGAAAATGAGATGGGTGATTGGATCACCAGCGTCGCCATCGCTGTTATTGTGAGCGCTGCGCACCTCATTCCAAGCCCAATTCGTGAGTGCGTTAGTAGACCGATCCGAGTGGCGTGGCCATTTGTGATCTCCACGCGGCTGCATACTGTAGGGCATCTTGCTGAGGTCAAGCTTGAACGGCGCGCCCTCTCCACCCTTCACTTGTGTGTCCCTTGCATCTTCCAGTGCAGTGAGCACCTTCGGATAGGTATGTGAAGAAAACTCTGTGAGCACATTCACGTTGGCTTTGGTCACTCCCTTTTTAAGCTCACTGAAGTCTTGCTTAGTAGTGGAGGTGGTAGAGGTTCCTTGAAGTGAGTGCAGGATCCGGTTAGTGAGCACGGCGGATTTGTCTCCTTTGCGGTGGGCCTCTGCCAATGTCCCAGTGAGCACTTCAATTGTGCCGTCAGTCGTAACCAAAAGGTTGAGAGAGTCGTGTGGGGGTGCTAGCACATCTTTGTCGAACTGAATAAATGCTGTTCCTCTTTGAAATGTCGATCTGCATGTTGACACGGCAAGAGAAATATTCCATGAGCTCTTATGACCATTTGAAACACCAACAAGGCGACTCACTCAGTACTGTCCCAGATATCTTTCAGAGTTTTACTGCCGTACATCCTATTTCCATCCTTGCGAATAACATCCTCTATTATGCTTCCATCCTGTGGCAAGGCAAATATCAAAGTAAGTCATTGTGTGATCCTGTTGGTGTCAGTTTTGGGCGTACGTAGCAGGGAAAAACCCACAGAGGCTCTACAAGCCGTGATCAGGCTTGCCATACCGGTGCCGTATTTGTTGTTGCTTGCTCTGATGGACATTATTGGTCAGTATGCTGGGAGACACTACTAGTCATTTGGTGGATACCAGGGTGAAAAATGACTTGAGCTCTCATTTATCCATTCGATACTAGACCCATCCCTCGCTTGCCAGTCAATGCGCTTATGACCGGTTCTTTGAAAGGAGGCAATACACAGCTCGGTAATAAGTGGTACGCAAGGGTTTCGTCTGTCGCTTTCCCACCGCCTGGCATGCGAAGGAAGCAGCAGTAGTAGCCGGCAGACAATAGAGTATCACAGGAGTTCTCATCCACAAATATGGTTAGCCACTCCGCATACATACTACTCACTGAGCCATCTTCAACGTCCCTTGGACGTATTCGTATCTCCACGAAATCTTTGGCACCAATCTCCCCCTCCTCATCCCTCAATTCGTTCCGCTATCCGTGGCGTACGAGCTTTGAACTTGTCCCGATATTCTTTGAGTTCCATGCCCCCTGTCAGTTCTTGTGATTCTCGAGTCTTCCATTCATGATACGCTCTTGGCGGCAGAGAAACTTCTAGTGCTAAGCTGCTCAAGGCCTTATGACGGGGGTAATTAGTAACTACCAGCCAGTGGTTGAAGCCGGAAGGATCGTTCTGGTCCATATGCTGCTCCAGAGTGACGTCGCTATCTTCCTTTTCCTTTCCGTAACGTGAGCACCAGGCGGTCAGACCTTCACCCCTTTGGATGGATCGCACATGGTCCAAAAGACCTTCAAATCCCTTGGTGGGCATGTTGCCTACCTTCATGTTCTTGCTGCCCACAGCGGTTTGATGTTCGACCGCTGTTCTCCAGAATACTGCTACATCTCTGTCGTTGGCAGCGATGTACCTTGCGGGCAGGCGGTCCTTGGAGTCTGGGGAAGTGAAATTTATCGGCTCAGTCATATATTCATTATACTCTTCCACAAGGCTGTCAGGCAACAGATTGGATTTTTCTCTTGCAGTGAGGAGGCGACCTTTGGCGGCAATGGACAAAGCTGAATTAAAGCGGTACAGCTGGGTGCGATTATTGAATGTGAGCGTAGATCTGAAGCGGTGAGTGTTATCTTCCGGATCATACGTATGTTCACGCTAGCGGCAGCATGTGTCAGCTACTCAGCTGTCACACAGATCAACCACAAGGGCGGTAGCAGACCACACTCACGCAAGTACACTGAGGAGCATACAGCTCCCAGTCTACTGTAGCATCGGGGTCCAGACACCTCTCCATCTCTGCTGCCTTGCTCAACTCCCGTGCCACCTTTGGCAAAAGATGTGTTAACCCCTCCTTGGCCGTTGATGTGAAATATATCTTGTCCTCGAGCTGGTCCAGATCAAGCGTGACATCCGTTACAAGCTCTGTACCCTCGTCAGCCTTATGCGCGCTACGCACCTTGCCCCATGCCCAGTGTGTGAGGGCGTCAGTAGACTTCTTGGTGTGGCGCGGCCATTTGTGGTCCGCGCGCGGCTGCATGCTGTATGGCATCTTGCTCAGGTCAAGACTGAACGGTGAAGCCTCCTCCCCCCCTTGTCTTTCTCTCGCATCATTCAGTGCAGTGAGCACCTTGTCATAGGACCTCTTGGCAGAACCGGTCAAGCCGGCGGCGACACTGGCGTTTCTCACCCCTCTAGTCAGTTCCTCATAGTCAGATCCGGTAAGAGAGGTGGTAGGGGCGCCCTGAAGTGAGTGGAGTATTCGGTTAATAAGTATGCCTGGCTGATCCTCCACACGGTGCGCTTCTCCCAGAGTTCCGGTGAGTGCCTCCACTGTGCCATCAGGTGTAATCAGGATGTTGAGGTCATTGCCTTCCACGACGTCTTGGCCAATCTTCACAGATGCTGTACCCCTCTCTAGCGTCGAACTGTATGGAAAGCACACATTCAGCCATTGATTGTTCAAAGGCCCGATCCTCAACACTGCCGTGTTGCAACAACTTACGTGGCGCTTTCCCAAATATCTCTCAAGCTCTTGTTACCATACATAGTATCTCCCTCTTTGCTGACTATGTCTGTTGCCCCACGCTCATCCTGCCAAGTCACATAGACAACCTGTCAGTGTGATGGTCTTATTGACTGCATATCCATTTAAAATAGGAAGGGGTGCACTTACGGAAATATTACAAGCGGTAATCAGCCCGGCCAGGCCGGTTCTGGCGTCGCTGCTGGCTTCTGCTTCATTAGACATCAGGCAAAATGCACTGCAGAATATTTAGGGATTGGAGGGGAGGTCAAAAAGACGTGAGCCTTCTACGTTTTATCAATCACTCGGTCCTCCCTCATTCGTGGCTTTCATGGGCCAGATTGATTCTTGAGGTTGTACTGAATGGATGTACTAGCTGACCGAACGTTGCAGGTCTATGCTCTTCAACTCCGACGTCAGCGCATCTCAGAGGAAGTGCACAATCCTATGCGAGATGGGCTTACCTGTTGATTTCTTTCCTGGAAAAGGCAGACCCAATCCTTTATCTCCAGAAGCACTGCAGGACACACCATGCATTGCCCTTCCCTTTCTCTACAGCACCCCTTTCATCACCACCAGCTCGTTCTCACAAAGGCCCACCACCACATCCTTGCCTCCCACCTGTACACACCCAACACCCAGCATCATCCCCTTCTCCCGCCCGCTTACACCCAGCACACCCTGCTGTGCGCTCGTCTTGGACGTAGGGGGGTAGTACACGTACACATTCCCCTGTCCGGTGGGAGATGAGCCTGAGTCGAACGCGAGGACGGTCGCCTGCATCGAAGATCCCGAGGAGGTGGTAAAGTGCCGGACAAGGCGGAGGTCACGTTTGCTCGAAAGCACAAACGCTAGTGCAGGGGTTGTCGCCGCATGCGCCCACGGAACCCTGCTTGGGTCCTTCCCTTCTTCTGCAGGTGGCTCAAACAGGAGTCCATCCACCGCATGCTTCAGCATCACGCTGGCGTGTGGGCTCCGGCTACCGTTGAGCGGTACCGACACCACACACGCTGTCGTCTTTGACCAGCTCGCCCTCCCCTCTGCCTCAGTGGCCGTTCCACTCCGCACATACCCCACAAACACATCCCGCCCGACCTTGGTGCCCCCACTGAGCTCAGGGAAACCCCCCTCTGTGTTGCCAAATTGTTCCCCGTCGTCCAGGTCAAAGTCCATCTCCTCCCGGAGGAGGGCAGGTAGTGCCGGGTGGGGGAGATCGGGCTCGTCCGGGCCGCGGGTTTTGATGTTGTTGAATGACTCGCGGACGGATGCGAGGATCGACGCAGAGAGAGTCTCTGGTACCTCGTCATCTTCGTCGTCCTCGTCATCGTCTTCGGAAGGGGAGAACAACGACGGCCACCGCGTGTTCTCTCCCTCCGGGACCTTCTGGATATCCAGCTCAACGACGCGTTTTGACTCGTCAAAAGTCCACGTAGACGAGAAAGCATCTACGGGCGCCCACCACTGCCTCGTAGACTTGTTGAGGAAATAGCCTAGCTCGGGGGTAGGTGGGACGGACGATGGGGAAAGTTTGAAGGTGAAGGTGGAAGTGGTGATGGCGATGGCGATGTCGTTGCGTGTAGCAGACGCGGAAAGGGGGATGGTGACATTGATGTTGTCGGATGTTTGAGTCCACGAGTAAGGATACACCTTCTGTTCCTCGTCCACTTCCATGGGTTCTGCCCTGGACCCACTCCCGCTTGCCTCGGCTGACTCGGACGGGGGCAGCGAAGCCCCCAACCCCAGCTTGGCCACCTTTGCTTCCCTTTCCCTCTTCTTCACATCTGCTTCACTTTCCACACTCTCCCCCTCTTGGTCTGGTGTATCGTAAGCCTCCTCGGAGAGCACCACCCACCCCTCCCCATTCCACGCCGTCCACACCGGCAGGTCCCCGCCCTTCAACACCCAGCTGGGCTGTAGCCTTTCTGGCCCCGCGTCCACCCCATTTTCTCGCGCGGGGTCCACTGACACCTCAAGCAGTTCAAACCGCGTCGCTTGAACCGCAGTGATCCCCGCCCCTTGCGCCTGAGCGGGTACAGACCGTGTCAACAAGAGCCGGGCGTTGCCTGGACCGACAAGGTGCCCCGTGCGAAGTAGACATGGGCTCGGCTCACCAGCCCCGATGTCATATCGCGAAATGAGGCTGCCCGAGAAGGTTTCATTGGGAGGGGTAGTGCGGAGGATGTATATGGAGCCTGAGCCGGTCGAGATGGCCCAGTGGGTCGGGGTGAGGGGAATGACAGAGGGAAACTCGGCTTGCTGGTCTGTGCTGGATACAGGAGAAGGAAGGCTGGCCAGAGTTGAGAAAGCTGGGGAGAGGTCGTCCTGAGAAGGTATTGCATCAGTGTCAAGTTCATGATCAGAAACTATCACTGTCGACATTTGGCTCACCTGTATGACGAATCCGACTACATTCCACTCCTTATCAACATAAATCCCTCTCCCACCCTCACCGACCGCCAAATGGTCCCACCCAATTCTCCCGCGCACCTCCTTGAAGCTCAAGTGCTGCTGCCCGTAGCCCATCCGACTCTGGGTAGCGCCGGGTCCGGGGAGGGGGAAGGTGGCGAGGTCGGTGTCTGGGTCGAGGGAACGGAGACGGTACGTCTCGAATTGGGGAAGGAGGAGGGAGCGTTCGGGGGGAAAGAGGTGGGACATTTTGATTGTAGGTAGCTGTACTATGACAGTTGCGGCAAAGTGGGCTCGGATGAGCTACTCGAAAAGTATACCTTGAAGACAAAGAATAGACCCAGCGCCGTTGCGAAGACTCTGTTCGAGCTCAGGACCCACCGGCCACCGCGCACCCGATGATGTCACCACTTTCCAACCTCCAAGGACCGCTGCTGCTGGTGTTTTGTGAGAGGAAAAAGTACAGTCCGGTGGTTTGACTTCTTCCTGGACGAGCGAGGGGGGAGTGGTGGTGGTCTGCAGCATGAGAGAGCCCCAGTCATGCTAACTATTGCTCGACAGCTTTACCTACAGTGACATTACCACGCCAATGTACGCAGGGATATCGATCAATGGATCTGAAAAGCAAAATCCTCGTCGAAAGTCTCCGTGGACCAGCTGGTTCTAACACTTTATCATAGCCCGGTTTATCACCTGAACCCTTTAGTGTTGATCTAGTCGTCACTGAGATGATCACACCCGAGCAACGGCTCCCAATATTTGACTTTTTGCATCAAGCGACTCACAGCCACTTTTTCGCCAACCTAGAGTCGACAGAACCTCCTCTTCCAAGGAGATATAGGAGGGGCACAGATGGGCCACGACTCCAGCGTAAAGGAAATAGGGAGAGAGGTCGATTCCCTCCCAAGGCCAAGACATTTTACTTTTTGACTACGGCGCGTGTCATGCCTGTTTACGGCTGACTTCGTGAATACAGCTCTAAGATTATGTATTCCACGTACAATCTACTTATGTGAGGGTGCACTGTCAACATCAGTCGCTCTTCGCTGCCGCTCGTTTTCGCTTCCACTCCTCAGCCCGCAGTCTCCGTTGCCGCTTCTTTTCCTCTTCATCGTCGCCCCCTGGTACCTCTTTGGCCCCCTCACCCTCTCCCGGAACCGCGTGATCAGGAGGTGGAGGCGGAGGTGGTGGGGCCGACCCCTCGTCTGCGGGTGGCGGTGGAGGCGGACCACCCTCTGGCGGAGGTGGCGGCGGCGCTTCATCCTCCTCACTCCCGCTATCGCTCCCACTCTCATAGCTCCCCATCAACCCCCCTAGCCCCTTCGCTTTCTCTTTCCGACTCCTCTCCGCCTCTCTCTTATCTCTCACTTCCTTCTTGGCGGCTTCCCATGCGCTCGCCCACCGGCCCTTGAGGAACAAGAAACGTTCGTCGGAGGCGTGGTTTGCGAGGATGCGCATTTCGAGGAGAGAAGGGTTGGGGGAGGAGATGATGGCTTGGGCGGTGTGGGCCATGAGTTGTTGGATGGCTGCTGGAGGCTAATAATGAAGAGATGTCAACCGCAATCCTGATTTGATCACTCTGCCTGACGAAGTGAATCCGAGACAAACGATACTTACCTCTTCATCGTCATCCCACCCAATCTTCTCCTCCCTGATCGCCTCGGACCTATCCTCCCTCTCCCTCTCCCGCAACCTATCCTCCCTAAGCGCCTCCATCCATTTCTTGCGTTTCTCATTCTGGTACGCCTCAATCTCCTCAGGGTCGGAGAGGTAGAATGTCTCTTCGTGGTCGGAGGGTAGGTCGTCCCACGAGGAAGAGGATGAGCGGGTAGGAGAAGGAGGACGGCGGGTGGACGATGAAGGCATAGAGGAAAGGAGGTGGATCATGTCGTGTCTGAGCAGAGCGATGTAAGCAGAGTCCGCCAGGTAGCCCGGAAAAATAGAGGAGACAGAGGGTAAGTAATCCAAATTCGACACGCCGCACTGTGAGCTTCAAAATCTCATTTATAGTCAACAGCGACCTTGTTGGTACAACAACACCGGCACTGTTTTTCGCACGCTTCCCTTGGATAACAAGCTCTGCAGAACATGTACAACCAATCGATCCATAAGTAGTCGTGTAAGAACCAGAACGTACCTATCAGCCCACACCTCCCCACCCTCCTCCACATCACCCATATACTGTATCATCCCCGACCGCCCGCCTCCACGGGACGCCACAGCCGCCGCCAGCTCGGGCTCGCCATACACGAGCTGCACCTCGTATGCCTGGATGTACGCCGTCGGAGGGATGGACGGCTGTGCGAGAGCTTGCCGATGGGGAATGTCGTGCCGGTGAGGGCGCTTTGGTGGCCGGGGCGGCATGATGAGGGATGTCGAGGTGGTTTGCGTGGTAGAGAAAGAACGAAGTAGTCAAGACGATGAACGAACTCGCTGTTGACGGCCAAGTTGCCAGCGAGCGCAGCGGGCAGCGGCGGCCAGCGCCTGTAATTAACGGGATAGCGTATTTGTTATTGTAATTATGACGTTGTTACAGGCCCGGTGAGTCACCGGCTCGAGATCACCGGACTGGTTGCGATCGATCCAGAAGCTCAAAAGAGGAGTCTTGTTGCAGTTCAATTACTCACCCCAACAGCTCCATAACAGTCTCTACAGTCCCCAGCACTTATAGGAGAGCCCACCATGATCGCCCGCAGACTCGCATCCACCGTGTCCGTCAATCCAGCCGACAAGTCCCCTCGCAAGATCGTCCTCGTCGGAGCGGGCTTCCTAGGTTCGTGGCGTGCTCCGAGACTTCGCAGCTAGCTGCCTGCGGGATCCTTCTGTCGCACGGATCAGCTGGATCAGTGGAACTCACCAATACGCACCTGATTCAGGCTCATATATCGCTAAATCGCTGGTCGCCGACCCCCGGAATCGCGTTCAGCTCGTCTCTCGTCATCCCGAATCCCGTATGTGTCTCCCCTCACCTCTCCCCGTTCCGGGCACTCCGCTGACCCCCACTCGCCCCTTTCACAGTCCACAAAACTCTCTCCCACCTCGGTACCCAGATCCTCCCCCCCATCTCCGCCGACATCTCCTCCCCCACCTCCTCCTCTCCCTTACGCGAAGCCCTCAACGGCGCCTCTGCCGTCGTTTCCCTCGCGGGGCTGCTGACTGGCAGCCCAGCGCAAATGAAGGCTGTTCAGGAAGACGGGGCGCGGCGAGTGGGAGAGACAGCGAGGGACGAGGGGGTAAAAAGAGTGGTGGGAATCAGTGCTATTGGGGCTGATGAGGGGGCCGGGACGGCTTAGTGAGTAAGGCCTCGCACGCTGGAGAACGCACCTGCGTAGTCCTTTTGCGCATCTAGTTACCAGCGACACCTTCAACATCGGCCAGTGCTGATGGAAGGGTCTATTATACATAGCTGGCGGACAAAGGCCAAGGGTGAGAACGCTCTGCGGGAGACCAACCCCGGCGCGACAATCATCCGTCCCTCGCTTCTCTTCGGTCCTGGCGACTCCTTCTTCACAGTATGTCAGACATGTCTAGTCTCTCCCGCCTTTTGTGACTCAGCGAGACTCGAAAGCACTGACCAGTCTCTTTGATCTCGTCCCTATCATAGCGCTTCGCGTCACTCGCCAAGTTCTTGCCCTTCCTCCCGGTCTTTGGCGGCGGCATCGTGCGATTCCAGTGGGTCTTCGTTCTACCAAGTCCGCAACAGCCTAGCTGACTTGAACACCGGGGTAGACCCGTGTATGTTGGAGACGTCGCACGGGCTGTGGAGATCTGCTGTCGTGAGGACGCAGAAGTAGTGCGCCAAGTCGGGGGCCGAGTCATCGAGGCCGGCGGGCCTGACAGTGAGCCTCTATCTCTCCTCCCTGCGCCTTCCCTTGCTGACACCCTCCCTAGTCTTCACCTACAAACAGCTCATGCAGCTCGTTCTGACCCACACCTCTCTCTCCCGCCCTATCATCTCCCTCCCATACTGGGCCGGCACCCTCCAAGGCTTCTTCCTCGAAAAGCTCCCCACCAACCCGCTCACCCTCACGCGGGACCAGGTGGAGCAGCTCCGGCACGACAACATCGTCTCGCCGCACCCGCCACTCTACTCGCTCAGCTTTGAGGCTCTGCTGAAAGCGTTCCCGAGTTCGGCGCCGAGTTCGGCGCCACCTGGGGATGCTGGGCTGAGGAGCGTAGAGGATATTTTGCCGAGGTATATCGGGGGAGGGGAGAGGGAGGAGGGGAAGAGGACGCATGGGAGGAGGAGTGGGAGCTTTGAGGAGGTGAAGAAGATGGGTGGGAAGGCGTGAGCGGGTTGTATCATTCAGCATTTCAAACAAGGACGATCGGTCAGTGCACAAACAACGCATCAACAATGTACAAACAACCAAGTGTGATAAACAGCAAATGCATGTCCATCGATTCTCGATTCGCTATGCACACCCGACGACGATTAACCTACTTCTACGCTTTTTTTTGTTCGTCGGTCATGTTATGGGTTTGATCTGAATTTTTCGATAGGTCTCACTCTACCAGCTTTCTATTTGGAAGTTTATCCACATGTATCGCGATTCGGTTCTGAGCTTTCAGTCTACACACAAGAAAGAAAAGAGATATTAGAGAGATGGAAGAATTGGTGGAAAGTGGGATGACGAGATCACAGCTCGGTGTTGACGTGCCCCGCGTGAGTGCCGTGGTCACGGAGCTGGCGCTGGTACTGCTTGAGACGCTCCGTGATCCTGTCCTCGAGGGTGAGTTCTCCGGCTTGAGTGCTGTGCCAGCCCATTGTCAGCGCTTAGCCCTATCGCTCCGTCGTGATCAGCCCTTCTGCATGTATTCACGACTCACTGAATCTTCTCGCTCATCTTCCTCATCTCCTCCACCACCCACCTCTCCCTCCTTCCCACCTCCCTCTCCCTCTCCTCTACCTCCCTCTCCCTCTTCTTCTCCCTCCTCCTCCTCTCCTCCAGCCTCTCCCACTCCTCCCTACGAGCCTGCTCGTACGCCGCGTCATCCCCGGCATCTTTGATCGCGCGGACGTGGCCGTCAGCTTGGCCGAGGTGGTAGTGCGCCGCCGCACCCTGGGAGGGCGGGGCGGGCGGAGCGGGAGGAGGGGCGGGGCAGACGGGGCATGGGTTGGTCTTGAGTGCGTGGACCTCGGACTGGAGGCGGTCACGCAGGAGGAGGGAGTGGGTGAGGGCCGAGGTCAAGGCGGTGGTCTGGGGAGTGTCTACATGCGAGCGAAAAGTTCGCGTCAGCACGCCGTATTTCTACCAGTGTATCTCAATCTGGTAGTCAACTCACCCTCTTGGCCCTCGGCGTTCACCCTGATAACCCAAACTTCCCTCTCCTGCCCCTCCCCTTTACTCCTCACCACACTCGACCCCTCCCCAAGCTGCTCAACAGACCACCACCTCTCTCCATCCTGACCCACACCCACGCCGAACGGCGACCCCTCCGCGGCATTCCAGAAACGCAAGTGCGGCGCGATCCTCAGGAACTCGAGCTGCTGGTGGTCGCGCAGGGCGAGGAGGGACGTCGGGATGGGGTTGGTAGGGTCGAGCGGAGCGACGAGGGCGGAGAGAGGCGGGGGGAGGAAGGTGGAGAGCTTGGTGAGGAGCTGGAGCTTCTCCTGGACGAGCTTCTCTCGGGTCTGCCGAGGGTGGTGGTGTCGTCATGTCAGCGGGGCTGCGCTGCCTAGATGAAAGGAAGGAGGAAGGATGGAGGAAGGCATGAGCCGACTCACTCGAAGGGCCCTGTGGCGGCCGGTCACAGTGGGCAAGCTGCCCTTGGGCACCTCGAGCACCAGTGCAATCAAGCTGAGTATGAGGCTGATCCAGAGTAGGGGGTGAGGCTTGGTCCACCTGAAGCCGGCCCACCTCCTGTTAGCCCTCAGCTCCCTTTCCCGCTCTTTCTCCCGCTCCCTCTCGCGCTCTCTCTCGCGCTCCCTCTCCCTCTCCCTCTCACGCCCAATCTCACGCTCCCTCTCACGAAGATCACGCAGCTCCCTTTCCCTCTCCTTCTCTCGCTCCCTCTCCCTCTCCCTGTCCCTGTCCCTGTCCCTGTCATGCGGCACCCCGGGAGGGTAGATCCGCGCATTGGGTATGGGCGCGGGAGCCGGCGCAGGAGCAACCGGGGTGAGGTTCACCGTGATCGGTGCAGGCGCAGGTGCGGCCATCGGTGGTGCTTGTGCTGGTGGAGCAGGCGGAGACGGAGGAGGGGGCGCGGGCGGGGGCGGCGATGGTGTGGGGGTGATCTGGCGGGTGAGGAGGTTGGGTGCGGTGTGGATCAAAAGGTTGGGAAGGACGATGGGGATGGTCCCGTCTGGATTGATGATGGTTGGGATAAAGTAGTGGGATGGGGGGTTGCCGGGATCGTCAGTGTCTCCAATTTGGATGGGGACGGGGATGGGGTCACCGTTACCGTTGTCGTCGGCGTTGATGTGGATGGGCGGGACGTTTGGATTGGCCGAAAGCTTTCCGCGGTAGGCCTGGTTCATGCTGGTGGAAAAAGAGAAGGGCGAGCTCGAGGCGGGGCTGTTAAGAGGAAAAGTCGTTCGGGGGGAGAGCGCGTATAAGAGGACAATGCGACAGTGCGTGGCGCAGGTGGGGCGGAAACGTCATTCCCGCGTGTTGAAAGGAGGGCAGCGGCGCTGTCGGACATGGCGCAGAAGGGGCAGGCAACGGCGACAGACGCGGACAACATGGTGACAGACAGGCCATACATACCCACTCATGCATGCTCTATGCGACAGGCGCCTGAAGCGGCGCGGGGGCAAGCATCATCCGGGGTATCACCGTACCAGCGACACCCGCCAGCGACATCCTGCAGAAAAGCACAACATGAGGATCAGCCGTGTCCCTCTCTTCTCTTTCCTCGTCGCATCACTCAACCAACTCGGGTCGGCAGCGATCAATCGACCGGGAAAAGGGGAAAGGGGTGCGCAAGGGGGCGACATCAGCGACGGCGACTCACCCCAAAACAAGCAGCGGGGACGTGGCGTCCTTGTCCTGCCTCAGAGGCTGCTGGTTCACATAGCTAAACACGGCCATCGCAAACGAGCCCCATGCGATCCTACCGTTCAGAACCCATCCCGTCAGCCTCGTCTCGTCCTTCCATGCCGCATAAAGGGGCGTGCACGCGGCTTCCGCGCAGCAGCAGCACCCCTCGCGCCAACACGACTCACAAGGGCTGCTTGATAAACATGCCAGCAGCGGCAGAAGTCATGGCCATCTGGCCGATGGGGTCCTTGTACTCGGCCCACTCGGGAGAGAGGGGGAGATGGTACGGGTAGGCTCTGGAAACAGGCAGCACGGGTGAGTTGCGGAACGTGGCAGGTGGGCTGGAGAGGCGGAAGGGGCTGGAGACGGGCTTGCTTACTTCTCGGCTCTGGGGTCGGCCTTGTCGAATACGGGAGCGGAGACCATTGTGGATGTGTGGTGAGTATAGAGGTGAATGAGAAGGCTACTCTTCTTGCTTTCGTCGCTATCGCCGTCGCTGTCGCCATCCCTCTCTTCTTTCCTGGCCGGCCATGGCGCAAGAAGCCGGATCGGGTCAGCAAGGGTCCAGGAACGTTACTCCCTTACTTACCTTAATTACTGCCCCCTGGCGTACTTACTTAACAGCCGCGTTCCTGCGGTCTTGAGTCGGTCTGAAAAAGTCACTCGAGTCCTCCATCTTCGTCTTCGTCTTCATCCAAAACAGCTTTCAGAAAAGCAACAGCAACACCCCCACCTCCATCATGCCCTCCGCCTCCCGCCCCCAAATCAAGGTTGGTATCCTCGGTGCCACCGGTACCGTCGGCCAGCGGTACGTCTCTCTCGTTCTCCACGCACCTCGCCACTCCTCCACTCCGTCTCTCCCCGATTGACCGGACCACCTACTGACACCCGCCTCTACAGCTTCATCCAGCTCCTCGCCACCCACCCTTACTTTGTCATCCACGCTCTCGGCGCGTCTTCCCGTTCGGCCGGCCAGGCCTACGCCAAGGTCGTGCGGTGGAAGCAGTCCACGCCCATCCCCGACGAGGTGAAGGGCATGGTCGTGCAGGAGTGCAAGCCTGATGCCGCCGGGTTCAAGGACTGCGGGGTTGTGTTCAGCGGTTTGGATGCGGATGTTGCGGGTGACATCGGTACGTTAATGATGGACGTTCAGTAGAGCTGCCTTGAAGCAGAGCACTGACGGTACTTCCACACAGAGGAGGCATTCCGTGCCGCCGAGCTCGTCGTCTACTCGAACGCCAAAAACTACCGCCGTGACCCCCTGTGCCCCCTCATCGTCCCCCTCGTCAACCCTTCCCACCTCTCCATCATCCCCTACCAACGTGCCCAGCTCGGCCTCTCCAAGGGCTACATCGTCACCAACGCCAACTGCTCCACCACGGGTCTCGTCGTGCCCCTCGCCGCCCTCGAGAAGGCGTTTGGCCCCCTCGAGACCGTCATGGTCACCACCCTCCAGGCTATCTCTGGCGCGGGCTACCCCGGCGTGAGCAGCCTCGACATCATGGACAATGTCGTGCCCCACATCGGCGGCGAGGAGGAGAAGATCGAGTGGGAGACCAACAAGATCCTCGGCGGGCTTACGCCTGACAACACCGCGTTCGACCTGCACGCCTCGGCGTCGCAGAAGCCCATCAACGTCTCGGCGACGTGCACCCGCGTGCCCGTCATCGACGGCCACACCGGCTGCGTCTCCGTCAAATTCGCCCGCTCTCCCGCGCCCTCCATCGCAGAGATCGAGCAGGCCTTCCGGGATTTCCGATGCGAGGCGCAGGACATCGGGGCGCCCTCCGCGCCTGGGCAGGCGATTGTCGTGCACGAGGCGCCGGACAGGCCTCAGCCTAGGCTGGACAAGGACTTGCACAACGGCGCGTGTGTGAGCGTCGGGAGGATCAGGGAGTGCCCCGTGCTGGACGTCAAGTTTGTTTGCTTGATTGACAATGTGAGGCTCGGAGCGGCGACGTCGTCGGTTATCAACGCCGAGGTTGCGGTGGAGAAGGGGTACATCCAGTAGAGCGGGGATCGCTGGGACTTGTAGCGTTAGAGGGGGAAATAGACGGAGGCTGGACATTGGAGAGCGGGTCCCAGGAGCGAGGACACATAAAAATGCATTGCATCTTCCCCATATCCAGACGGACAAGGCGCAAGCAGACGACTAACGTATCAAAGATGTTCACAGAAAAAGATGATATGTAAGATCAACCCCCTGAAGATACGATGAAATGACTGTGGGTGTGGAACAACCGGGGAATACTGATACCGATTCTGAACACATAAAGCCCAAATCTCTTCCTCTCTTTAGAAGCACTGTAGCGCACAATGTCAGTTCCCGGCCTGCTAACACAATGTCAGTGGCAACTTACCCTCAAACCCCTCTTCGCGACCTTCTTATCCACCGCCCTCTCCAACTGCGCCTGCAGGCTAGCCACCTGCGCCTTGGCAGCCTGCAACGACGCCCTCTGAATCTGCTCCTGCTCGCTCAACTTGCTCATCTGCTCGCGACGCGCCTCGAGCTCAGAGGTGTGCTCGCGGCAAGCCTCGGACGTGCGCTTGGATTCCTGGCGGGCTTCTTCCATGTGGGCGCGGAGCTTGCTCGCTATAAGTGAGTGGTCAGCAAAGCTCGAGGACAGCAGTTGAAGACAGAGCTTACTGGTCCTGGAGGCCTCCCGCAGATCGATGGTCAAGTTGTTCACCTTGACCTTCTCTTCCTGCAATTTGCTCTCCTACGCTCCTCGTCAGCTATGTCATATGATCTTTGACGCCAGCATAGCTCACAATCTCTTTGACCTTGGCCTGATGACTGCCAACCTCCTTCCTCAGCCCGTCACGCT
This sequence comes from Cryptococcus sp. DSM 104549, assembly GCA_036427605.1. Lineage (NCBI taxonomy): Eukaryota > Fungi > Basidiomycota > Tremellomycetes > Tremellales > Cryptococcaceae > Cryptococcus > Cryptococcus jaspeensis. The sequence continues at coordinate 3,168,135 of CP144046.1, forward strand.
CCTGGATCGCCCCGTCCCGCTCCGCCAGAACCTTGTACAGCGTCTGCGCCCCTGCCTCGCTTATCGTCTCCGAGTGTCCCGAGTGGCCCGCCGACGACTGGCTCTGCCTGCTGTCCCTCTCCTTGCCATTCTCCTTAGCGGGTGCGCCAGCCCCGGCTGCAGTATTGGGGTTGGGCGACAGCTCCAGCTTGAGCATGCCTACGCTCGGGCTGCGCGGAATTGGCGGGAGCGGCGTCGTTGGCGGTGGGCCCTGCGGCGGCGGCAGCTGCATATGCGACTTCCTGCTGAACCTCTGCTCCAGCTCCCCATTCCTCTTCCCCACTTCCGCATACGCCCCCTTCAGCTCCGCATTCGCGCTCTTCAACTCCGCATTCGCCACCTCCAGCTCCGCACGAGCCTTTTCCAGCTGAGCTGTCGCCTTGGTCAGATCGGCGACTTGCTTGGCGTGCGAGTTGCGCTGTAGGGCGTGCTCGTCTCGCACGCGCGAAAGCTCGAATAGGGCTTGGTCGGCCTTCATCTTGAGCTGCCGGCGCTGCTCCTCGGAGGTAGAGAGGGAGGACTCCATCTCGGTAGCGATGAGATCGCTTCCCGCCTGGATCGCTTCCATCGCACGGGCATGCGCGCTCTCGAGCTCGGCGGTAGCCTGCGCATGTGTCGACTTAAGCGTGTCAAGCTCAGCACGGAGGGTCGACTCAGACGACTCAAACGCCTCGCGCAGCTTGGTCATAGAGGTTGAGTGCTCGAGCTTGAGCTGCTCAATCGTCGCCTCGTGACCCCGGATGATCGTCTCATTTTTGGCCAGAACATCGCGCAGCTTGAGGAGCTCCACCTCGTGCTCAGTCTGCAGCACCCCGATGGTCTGGGCGTGGCCGGTGATGAGAGACTGGAGCTCCTCGGCGTGCTCCTCACGCAGACGATCAAGGGCGGCGTCCGAGTTGGCAGATCGGGCGGGTGAGGCAATGGGAGATGCGGCGGGAGACTTGGTCTTTTCGGCAATGAGGAGGTCTCGCTCATGACGAAGCTTTTCGAGCTCAGTGACGTCCTGCGGCTCCTGCGATCTTGATTCAGCGCCCATCAGAAGGGTCAACAGCTCACACACTTACGGTCTCCGCGATATCCTCCTTGAGCTTATTATTCGCCTTCTGCAAATCCGCAATTTGGATAAACTGCTGCTCGATAATCCTCCTCTGCGACGCCTCCTTCTCAGCCATCTCCCTACACTCATCACCCATCAGCTCTAAGACGATCCTCCGCGAAGGTTAGAAAAGCTCACCTCATCAAATTCTGGATCCTCGTCTGCTCATCCTCCACGTCCTGGCCATTCTCCAACCTGCTCAGCGAATCGGCAAGAGCACTGAAACGCTTCACGCTCTTGGGTGAGAGTGCGCCCGTCTCCAGACCTTCCTCCTCTGGAGGCTTCAGCCCCTTCTCCTTATCATCCCCCTCATCCACCTCCTTAACACTCGCCTCCCTCTCCTTGCCCTGCTCGAGATCCTCCGCCTCCACCTCCCTCGTCTCTACCGCCAGCGGCCGCACAGGCGTCCGCGGGCTCAGCGGCAACGGCACATCCGCTGGCTCGATTTGCACGTTGATACTGGGTGTTTTGGGTGTATGTTTTTGTGGTTTTTTGGTTGATGTTTCCGCACTGGTTTCGCGGGAGAGGATACTGTGCGTTTGTTCGAGTTGTTCCTCCAATTGTCGGATGCAGGCTTCTCTATCTTTAAGCTCTTCGTCTCGTTCTTCAATAATCTACCAGTGCGCACTGCGTCAGCTACAAATTGCCCATTCGTCAACATAACTTTTTGAGGCAACTCACACGATGCACAAACTTCAGCTCTGCTTCCAGAGACTGAGATGATCGTAACGACGCCCTCGGAGTAGCCGGGTTGGTCGGTGAAGACGAGATGAGACTAGAGCTCGGTGGCGTCCACCCAGCGCGCGGCGATGAAGCCGAAGACTGCGCAGATGAAAGCTCCTGCGATAATGATTGAGGCCTGCGTTCCGACATCGTTTTGTCAGCTTTCCCGCGTTGCCAGGGACGGAGGAGGCAAGAAGAGCCCACCTGATCCTTTTGGAGTCCCCGTATCCCCTCCCTCCCCGAAAACCCGACTTGACACCCACCCCACCCCCACCACCCGAGTTCGACAAAATCGGCATCGATGTCCTCCTCTTCATCGGACTCTGGCTCCCCGTCGACCCCCGGGGCGTCTGCACCATCGTCCCCGTCTCACTCTCCTCTTCATCATCCGACCCTTGCCCTTCATCCTCACGGGGCGTTTGCGGCCCAGGCGAGGGAAGAGCAGGCGACAAGGGCACCATATCGTCCATCTCGGCGTGGATGAGCTTCGATTCGGAGAGCTGGGTGGTAAGGTCCGCTACGCGGGACTCGGCTTCGTCGTACTTTGCCGAGAGCTGCTTGAGGGCGAGGCGGAGCTCCTCGAGCTCGCTCGCTTCCCCGGCGGGAGTGTGCGAGCTGGAAGGGCTCTCGGGCGGGGTGAGCTCTTTGGCAGCTCGGATAGGCGTCTTCGCCTGAGCGGTGAGAGTTCCGCCGCTGACGGGCTCCGTCGGGGGAGTGACAGTGCCGACTGTGCTCGACACTGAGGCTTGCAGGGAAGCAAGCCTCGAGCGCAACTCGTCCTGCGCTGACCTCTCCGCCTGAACCGCCTCAAGCAGCTCCCTCTCCCTCTCCTCAGAGGAAGCCTTCTCGTCAAGCTGCAACTGTAGCTCCGCGATCCTGCTATCTCTCTCCGCCAGCTCCTCTACAAGCCGCTTGTTGTCCTTGCTCGTGTCGAGCAAGACGATATGCGCTTCGAGATCACGGTACGCCGCCTCGCGGTGCTCGGCGTCCTTCTCCTGCTTCTCAATCTGTGCGACCAACCCCGTACACTGCGCCTCAGACTTTGCAAGCCTCGCCTCCAGCTCCGACGTATGCTGCGCAAACGCCGCCCCATTCTCACGCAGCTTTGTTATCTCCTTCTTGAGCTCGGCTACGACGTCGGCGTGGGACTCTTCCTTGTCGGAGTGGGTTTTGAGCTTGGCCTCAAGGTCGTGGATGTATGCTTCGCTAGAGGTGTTGCGCTCTGTGAGCTTGGCTAGGCGGCTGCGGAGCTCGGAGACGTAGGTCTCGCTTTGGGTTTGGCGGGTGCGGGCGTCTTGGAGTTGGCGGGTGTGCTCCTCGGAGAGGTCGCTCATGATCACCTGCGCCGCCGTCGTCAGCTTTCACATCTCGAGGACCTTGTCAACTCAGTCACGATTAGCTTACAAGTTCCCCTCGAAGCTCGTCAAGCTGCTGATTAAGCGCAGACACGACCTTCTCATACCTATAGAAATCCCGTGTCAGTAGTGCAGTGTTTCAGAACGCACGACACACTCACTCCAAGATGACAGGCTCGACCGTCTCGTTGAACTTTGCAAGCGCATCACCGTCGCCTGGGCCACGGTTCCTCAGCTCGCTTGAGAGGCGCATGTTGTCACTGCACTTAGCCAGGTACCTGTCGTAGAGCTACATCATTGTCAGCTGTGGTCTTCGCCAAGCTGAATGTCTCAGCTCACCTCGGTGTGCTCTCTCTGCAGCTCCGCCAACCTCTGTATCAACTTCTCACTCTGCCTCCCCCCCTCCTCCTGCCCCGCGCCCTTCCCATCCGCCTCCATCATCGCCAACTGCTTCCTCAGCTTAAGCACCGACGTCTGCAAATGCTCCACATCGTCCCACCCCGCCTCTATCTGGTTCACCTTCGCCACATTCCGGATATTCCTCGCGCGCGACGCGTACTTGATCGTATTCAGCGTCTCGCCAATGTTGGCTTCGATGGGGGAGACGCAAGCGATCATCGTCGTGAGCGCGTTGCCGCCGATGGAATCTTGTAGCATGCGAGTGAGCTTTGAGTCGCGGTACGGGATATGCCCTCGTGCTTTGACGGGGTCGCAAAGCGTCGAGATGACATTCCCCAGCGCGAGCAGCCCGCTGTTGATTGAGATACCCTCTTTCATCCGGTCACCCTGCGCCGCCGTGCGTTTCAGCCGCTCCGACCCGGCAAGATCGACCATGTTGAACTTGCTCGTGACGATCACGTACTCCCCGTCTGCTGGAACGGGGGTGCCGACGACGGACGAGGGGCGCGTGGGGGTCTGGGCCATGCGGCTGAAGCTGCTGGGAGGGATATTGCGAGAGCTCGTGGGAGTGGGCGACCGCGCGGCGCCGGGGAAGCCTATGGTGGAGGACGGGCGGCGAAGCTGCCTCGTCGGGGTCTCACGACCTGATGCGGCGACCCCGCTCGCACCCGCACCCGCACCCGCGCGCTTCTTCTGCACGAGCGTAAGCGAGAAGATCGCATGACTCCGCGAACTCGTCGCATTCATCGTCGTCTCGCCTGTCTTTCTCCTCTCCGACCCCTCCTGGAGGAGCTGCATGACCTCGCCCAGAGACTTGACCTTCACCTCGCGCACGCCGGACCAGACGATCCGTCCGTCGCGTTCCTCGCGGATAGTGATGGCGACGCCCGATCCTGAGAGAAGGTCGATGATCTCTTCGTTGTAGAGTTCGAGGAAACTCAGGCGCGCTTCCCAGGACGCGCCGGGGCCGGATTGCTGCTTGATCTCCTCGGCGCGTTCAAAGATTGTGTGGACGGTGCGGGGAATGAGACCGGTCCGGGGGGTGAACTCGGTACCGCTGTAGTCGATGTCCTCGCCGGTCGTACCCATGGAATAGGATTTTCCAGAGCTGGTTTGGCCGTAGCTGTTGCAAAGGGTCAGCTTTATACACTGCCACAGCTACACGCCCCACTCACGCCAGAAACGTGACATTGTGCCCCTTCATAAACTCATCCACGCTCTCCCTCGCCGTCGCGCCATACAGATCCAGCTGCTGCGCGTCCTCCCCGAGCACACTGTCGAACGTAAACGTGGGGTGCCTCTTGCCACTCCCTGCACCGGGGCCCATGCTCCCCTGGCCGGCAAGAGTGGCGGGGTCGACGTCGACACGGATTTCGGATTGGGAGGTGGGGTGGACGAGGACGGAGCGGAAACGGGGAGGGATGGAGGGGTCGTCTGGGTTAGACGGGCGGATACGCAGGACTGAGGGGGTGTCAGTGTTATAGTTTGCTTAGGAGCTGGTAACACCGTGCCACTCACCGACTTTCACATTCCTCGTCTCCTCAGCCGCAGTGATAGTTGCTGCTACACTCGCGGCGTCGCTGCTCAGCCTCGCGCGTGTATGGCCTAGAGGGTTGTGGCCCGTGGCAGAAGAGGGTCGGGGGAGGGAGGTGGGTGACATAGGCCCCGGGGAAGCCATGGACTGTCGGCGTGCAGCGAGCATGGTGGTGGCGAAATTCAAAGGGGGTGGGGGTGAGGAGCGGGGCTTGAGGTGTGATGAGGAGCTTGAACGAGGGACTTTGGGTGAGGGCAGACGGCTGGTGGACGACCTGTGGGTTGAGAGAGAAGCCGGCGTCAGTGTCCACGACGGTGAGTGATGTTTGGCTCGTCAGGTGAGGGCGGGCCACGGACACTGAGAAAGGAATGAGGGTGATAGCGGTCTGAGCGAGTTGCGGGTGAAGGGCTGTGGTACACACGCTGTGGTACAGTACAGGCGAGGTGGCTGGGTGTTGGCGGGGTGGTATAAGGGGGAAGGAGGGAAGGGGGGGATGTTATGGGGCTGAATGTAGATGAAAAGGAGGATGCAAGATGGGATTGATGAAGGACGTGGGCCCTCCTCTCTCTCCTCTTCTCTCGACAAACAAGCCGCACACGCGATCTCCCTTCAGCACCGACCTCCTCCCCGCCCTCTCCCTCCCTGCCCTCACAAGCAAGGTACGCTTCACTCACATCTTGCAGTCCTCTCTCTCCGTTACTTGACGACAATGGTATCCGTCGCAAGGCACAATGGCCAGCCCCCCGTGCTTCCCCAGCTGAAGACGTAGAGGATTTCGGGGCCGAGTGATAGAGGACAGTGGGCGGTACGCGCTCAACTAATCTCCTTCTCCTCTAGCTGCGATTCCCCCTCCGCACCTGATCGTCGCAAAGGTTTCCGCTTCTCCCCCGGAATGTCGATCGGTTCCCGCTATTCGGTGTGACTGTCGTGTGTGTCTTTAGGCTGGTACTGCCCACTGGTGGCAGTGTCCGGACCGCCGAGGAGGCGAGAACGTCGAGGGCGAACGAAAGAAACAGCAAACGTCTCCCCGGGCCTTTCAGCCAGGGGAAAAGGGGGTCATCCACTCATCTTGCACAGCAGTGCTGATGGCGGTGGACTGTGTAGAGGGGGGAGCTGCAGTATGAGAGTAGAGAAGAGGAGCAAGATGGACATCATGAGCACGCAGCGCACCACCACCACCTGCCTCGCCGCCGCCGACACCGTCAACCGCATGCAGGCGGCTCCAGGCAGCGAGCCAGGATAAAGTTTGGGTCGAGGAACAGTGCCGTAATTTTGGGCCGTAATTGCCGAATGCAGGAATCGGGATCAAATATCGCTGGAAGTTCAAGGTCGCCGCCGTGCATGCGCGCACCACCATTATTGTCATGTTGTTTCTGCATCATCATCGCCTCACATGATCGCCAGTGTAGGGCCCGAGATCTGTGAGTATAAGACTCCCGATGTGGTTTGTTTGCTCCAACAGATGACTCTGGCGATGACACCACGTTACCAGCTCGGGAGCAACAGACCTACTCTGCTGATCATGTGGACTGATGTACTTACTCACATTGATGATGTTGTTGACACCGGCTTTGTTGAAGTACTGATCTGACCTACCATCAAACACGATATGCTCGTTCGCTCTCGCCAAAGGACCCCCTCAGCAACATCCCCATGTATCGTGCATGATTCCCAGAACGCTTGTCGCTCGCTGCCGCTAACCCACACACCAGTCAAACATCGAGAGCGATCTGTCAGGAAAGGAGAGAGGAGACGTCCAGTATAGAAGAGCAGGAGCTGGAGATGTGACCGTTCACAGCTGCTTCTTGAAGCAATGCGCGCCCCCTTCACTGGTACACTGACTGTTGACGCCGAGCCTCAATGCTCGTGTGAAGGTAACTGACGCTCGTATGCATGTGTGTCATAGCCCACCAAGGTATGTGACCACTTACGCGTGAGACGCACACAAGATGGCTGATAAAAATGCTTTTCAAAATTATGCAAAAAGAGGGAACTTTTGGCTGATCTGGTCGTCGGCGACCAGCCCAGGCTTAAACCCTCTCTTCCAGTGCCCCCGGACTTGGAACTCACTCTCCTCCCTTCCCGCTTGTGGGATCCCCCTCTTGTGGGGTGGCTTGTGGCCTTGCTGGGAGTGCCTGCCGCACCGTGACTAGCGGTCGGACCAGGCTGAGAACCGGTTTCGCCCGCCCCACATTCATTAAGGGACGAGGTCAGGCCAGATTCGAACGCTTGTGCTCTTTTTGATGAATCTGTGCTTACATAAGTTCTTAACAGCCAGATCGGCCGCTCTGACTGTCAATCCCTCAGCAGCAACTGAGTATTAGAAGAAAATGGTGGATACGGTCGCTCATGGCCTCTTGTCCCATGCATATGCATCGCTCATGGATGGTCAATCCCCTCCCCCCCCCACACACACTTGCGCTGACCTGCATGCGTGCTGCATCCATCACCCAGGCGTACACCGCGTGCATGCATGCATCACTTGTCAGTGCACACCTCCGTGAGAAGACGACATACATATCCAAGATGCATGCATATGGGGTCCTTTGTTGCATGCTTCGACCACATCGGACCATCTTCTGTCGCCCGCATCGCGTACGAACCACTTCTAACACTCACGGCGACGTACCAGCTCTTCTCCTAGGGCGAATTTAGACCTTTCCCTTCAGCAGCATGAGTGACAGAGTAGGGCGCGCTCGAAGATGCACCAGTAAGTACGAGGTGCACTACGACTCACTTACTCCCTCCCCAGAATCCGGGCTCCATCATCGACCACATGCAGTGACACAGACCCGCTTGTTCTACCCGGCACGATGTGGGACGACGTGCACCATACCCGCACTGGACGATGGAGCCACAATGCATTTGACCAGTCTATGTCGCGTGAACATCGGTCATATAAACATGCATGTCATCAGCGTTACACTCCAGAATACGCCTACACCCCTTCATCTTTCTTCCACCTCCCACCCTTCCCCTCCACCCCATCCCCAAGCCTTAGCCGCAACAACAGCTCCTGCAAATCATTCCCTCCCATCCCCACTCGCGCGTGCGCCTCGCTCGCCTCGTCACTTGCGCCGCCTTCTCCCCCGAGAAGGACTTGCATGTCTTGCTCGGTCTCGTTACCCCCCTCGGTAGCTTGAGATCGGGTGGTGGTGGCCGTGCGTAGAGATAGGCGTTCGAGAGCGTGTAGCTGTTGAATCGTTAGATGAGAACTCGACGTGGCCCTGGAAGCTGCGGGATACTCACAAACACCGCTTCCTTCTCCTCCCACTCCTTCCCGATCTCTGCCACCTTCTCCGCCCCATCCTCCCACCCCAAAACCCCACCCTTGACCTCCTTCACCGTCTTGCCCAGATCCAGCACCAGCCCCAACAATGTCATCAGGATGTTGAACGTAACCTGCTGGCCTGGTTGGGGGCCGAGCAAGCACGCACGTAGGATTTTGTCGAGGGTTAGGTGGTGGTACAGCACGAGGGAGTGGATTGATTGGAGTTGGTGCAGACTTGCTGCGCGAGCATCGTCGTCCTCCCCTTCGTCGCCTTCCTCCTCCTCCCCATCATCAGCAGCGTGCAGAGCCTCGTCTTCGTAAAAATCGCCCTCATCGTCGCCTGCAGGTGACCCAGCTCGACTCCCCTTCTTCCCCTCTGTCCCCTCCCTCCCCCGGAGCTTCCCCAGCCTCCTCCGCATCACTCCCCACTTCCCCGCGATCGCGCTGTCCGCCATGTACCGCATGTACGCCGTCACCAGGTGGTTCATCCGGAATTTTAATCTCTGGAGGTGCCGCTCCACTTTCGAGTCGCGTGGGAAGATAGACATGGCGGGACGGTCGTGGCTCCGAGTACTGGCCCTCGAGGAAGGGCGGGGTCGGCTGAACCCCGAGTCAACGCCGATCTTGACAGGCTCGTCGGATAAGGACATGGGGGAGGGGTGAATGATGTCCCAGTACATAGTACGGAGGACGAGGTCGACACGCGAGAGGCGGAGGGTAAGGTTGTGGATGAGTTGGTATTTGGCCATCAGGGAGGGGGGAAGGAGGACGGAGATGGCTGGTGGGGGGGAGTAGGAGAGGTAGAGGAAGTCGAGTGCTCTATTGGTAGGTGAGTGTTAGCGATAGAACTTTACAGCAAATCGTACCCTTGGCACCCACTCGATAGCTGTACGATTAGAAACTCCGTGTCAGCTGTCTGTGAGAAGGCGCGACAATTCCCCAGCTCACCTTGAGGATTCAACCACCTCGCTCTTCTTCCACTATCCCCCTCCTCCGGCAGTTCTCTAATCGCAAACGACACCCTATCCTCCACCCCTTCCCAAACCGGCCCCTTGGCTTTATCCTCCTCTCTGGCCCCACCATCATCCAACAGCGTCGTCCGCAACGCATAAGCCAACTCCGCTCCGCCAGGCGGCCACCTGCTTCGCTCGCTCAGCCCGATACCGAGGCCGATACCCCAATCGCCCTCGGCGCTGAGCCCTCGCACTGGCTCGTCCCCACCGCTGATGCCCATCCGGGCGCGGGTTCTTGCCCGCCTTCCCAAACCCAGCGCTTCCCCAGCTCCAGCGGTGTCTTTCCCAAACAGCGCCCCACTGGACCTCTCCATGAACCCCACATCCCCGCCCAGCCAGAACGCCCGGAGTATATCAAGATGATCCAGAAACAAGAGATCATCGAGGTAGAGCGATACCAGTGAGGTTGATATCAACGTTGAGTGGGTGAGGAGCGGGGCGAGGAGGTGGGTGCTGATGAAGATTGGGAGGGTGGGGCTGTCGAATGGGAGGAGAGGGTTGGACGGGGAGGAGTGGTGGGCGATGAAGGTGTGTAAGGACTCGAGGGGGGTGGGGGCCCAGAGGTTGGAGCTGGGGGCGGCGACGTCGGGTTGGGTAGTCTGGAGGGTTTGGAGGTGCGAGCCGGGGGCTTGGTTGAACAGAGCCCACAGGTCGTCGATGTCCGAGCTGGCGGCTGAGCCGGTCGCATTCGTAGTCTGAGCCGGACTAGGCGGGGCAGTATCTCGAAACTCGAGAGGTATCCGCTTGCGCTCTTTCTTCGCTGGTGCGCGTAACCGACTGGTAGACAGAGAACCCGAGATGGAGCGTGTCCGATCTCGGACAGACTTCCGCCAGTGTTCTACCTCTTTGCGTACTCGCCGCACGTGGCTGCGCATATCGCCCGCCGACCTGATATGCCACCTCCCATCAGCACATGACCACGGATGAGCTCGTCAGACTCACACAGAGCTGCCACTTCCCCACTCCCACCTCGGCTCCACCCCCCACCCATCCCCACAAAGCGGATGCCCGCCCCCACTCGCCTCTCTCAGCAGCCTCAAGCTCCTCCCCGCCTCAAACAGGGTCCTCCTCACATCTTTCGGCACGAACTCAGGCATCCGCCCAGCCGAGAACTCGTACTCCCAGCCATCGTCCCCAGTAGACTTCAGCTTCCGGGTGATGCCCAGGTCCGCCCATGGCTGCGCCTCTGGGTCGGCATCTTCCTCTATACTCGTTCCAGGGGAAAGCCCGACCCACGCATGAAGGACAGTGAGGAAGGGAGTGGATGATTGGGAGAGGAGGTAGGCGAGCGCGAGGGGGGTGGGGCGGGTTCGGTTCGGGGAGGTGGAGAGGGACGCGAAAAGGTGGCTATACAGATGGGTGAGGAGAGAAGAGGCTCGTGAGGGTAATGCTTGGGCGGTTGATCCATTCAGAGGCTGCACAACCGTCTGATCAGCGCCGCCATGGCAGAAGAGGATTATAGAGCGACTCACCCAGCACATGACTTCACAGAGCGTCTCGCCCAGCTGCCTCACATACGTCGTAGCGGACATCCACTTGTTCCAGCTCGATGTAGACTCGTCGACGCACTCGTCGATAGCCGTCGTCAAGCGCTGCTTGATGAATGTCAAGTAGGTGGAGAGAGCGTGCAGGAGTGCGTGGTGGGTTGGTGTAAGAGGTCTGCCCGTGTGTCAGCCTTCCAATCTACGAGCGTTAGCCACATGGGACCCACAATGTGCTCTGGCTATCTGTGATCACCTCCAACCGTCGAATCGCTGTACCTACAGACAGCAAGCTATCCATCGACCTGCACACCGCGCCATCAGCCTTCATCTTCCAGTCATGTGCACCGTCAGGGAAGGCTCACGATGCTGCCGCTGTCTTCCCGACCCCCATCGGTCTTCCTCCACCTTCTTTCCACGCGAACCGCGATTTCCGCGCATCCCATACGAGATGATCGGTGGTCACAGTTCCCATGGTCGCTCGCATCATGAGCTTCAGAAGTTCTGTCGGGTCTTGGATGGGCGTTGATGTGGTTTTGATATTGGGAAGAGTGATAGGCGGTTCGAGCCTACATCTCGAAGTTAATATGAGCTTGTTGTAAACCATCTGGACCGGCATCGTAATGAAAGCTCACGCGGTAAGGAGAGAATCGAAAGCAAAAGTCGCTTTCTCAGAAAGAAACGGCGTCGTACGCGGATCGAGCTGCGAGGCTAGATCACGGTCCCACGTCCGTAGTGGCTGCTGTACGTCAGCTATGAAGTATGGATGGTCACGATTTACAAAGCTCACTTCGAATGTCCGTGGTCCGCTCGGCCCAGCGACTGGCTCCTCTAGTGCTCTTCTCCATAGCTCCCCGTCTTCCTCCTCCCGAACATTGACCCCATCTCCCTCATTCTCCTCCTTCACAACGTAGCCCATTTCTTCCGGAAGTTCTTCGGGAGACAGAATCTTCAGCTCCTGCAGCCCATACCTCGAACCCCCTCTCAGACTCCCCAACAGCCGTTCGCTCCCCGAAGCGTGCTCATCCAGCGGGGGCAACACGAACCGCGGTCCCACATCTTCGAGTTGTTTCCCCCGCTCGAGCGCGAGGTACGGGAGCGGGGCGAGTTGAAATATTGATGGGGCGGCGGTCATCGTCTCCTGGCCATTGTTGGTACGGGTTGGTGGGTGCTGGTGGCGAAAGGGTTGTTGACAACAAGATGAGCGACGACGAAGCCGACGCGATGTGACTTTCCTCGAGTGTGTGCGACGCGTCAAGTCCTTGCGTCACCACTTTTCGCTGGAAAAGTTTGCTCCTGGCGGCAAGCTGGCCACCGACCGAAGTGAACTGAAGGCTCTCTTGATGCCATCGTCATGAAGACTTGCTTGTCCCGCTTCACATCTCCTCCGGGTATAGCAAAGAGCGTCTAGAAACGCGGACCTGACATCACTCTACTGAAAGCCCGCTGAAAATCTACCAAGATGTCTCGACCAGAAGAGATATCCCCTCCCGAAATCGTAAGCTCCTTCCGCCCCTCTCCCCGTCGACCACCCCTTCCCAGCATTAACTAACCCTTTCTCAGTTCTACGGCGACACCGAAGCCAAGAAGTACACCTCCAACACCCGAATCAAAAACATCCAATCTCAAATGACCGACCGTGCTCTCCAGCTGCTCGCTTTGCCCGAGGACGAGTCTGCGTTCGTTCTGGATATCGGGTGTGGTTCGGGGTTGAGCGGGGAGCTTTTGGAGGAGGACGGGCATGTTTGGGTTGGGGTGGATGTGGCGCCTAGTATGCTTGGTGAGTGACTCTTGCTTCTGGCGGGCATGCCAGTGTAGGATTGCGGAATTCGGGGCAATGCTGATGGGTATGCCTTGGCTTTTGTGTAGAGGTCGCGCTGGAGCGAGAGGTCGAAGGGGATCTGTTCTTGCAGGACATCGGGCAGGGCTTTGGGTTCAGGCCTGGTACATTCGACGGTGCTATCAGGTATGTCTTCCCTTCCCCTTACCCAAACTCCTAACAAGATCTAACATGCACCCGCTGCAGCATCTCCGTCATCCAATGGCTCCTCAACGCCGACTCCGCCTCCCACTCTCCTCCCCAACGTCTCAACCGCTTCTTCACCACCCTCCACTCCTGCCTCCGCAACCCCTCTCGTGCCGTCTTCCAATTCTACCCTTCCTCCGACGACCAAGTTACCATGATCACCACTGCCGCCCAGCGCGCGGGTTTCGGTGGTGGTCTCGTCGTGGACTACCCCAACTCGAAGAAGGCGAGGAAGATGTACTTGTGTTTGATGGTGGGGCAGCAGGAGATCCCGAAAGCGCTGGATGGTGAGGAGATGAATGTGGATAGCTCGGGGTTGGAGAGGCGGAGGGAGGAGATTAGGAATGAGAGGAGGAGGAGGAAGGAGGGGGGCAAGAAGGGGAAGAAGGGAAAGAAGGATGTGAATGCGAAGGAGTGGGTGATGAAGAAGAAGGACTTGTACCGAACAAGAGGGAAGGAGGGGTGAGTCTCTTGTTTCACGGACAGCTTACCCGAGCACCTGCTGACCGTGTCGAAATCTCACCAGTGTGCCCCGAGACTCAAAGTACACCGCGAGAAAACGAAAGACCTACTTCTAGACGCGCTCACCATGTTTTCCTGTTCTACCTCTGTATGCTCCATATGTATGATATCCTCTGCTTCTGATCAAGCCTCGCTGTCACGTAGAAACGGTGCATCAAGGTGTACAGGTGTGGTGTATTGCCGATGCTCCTGTCGCTCGCCCGACAAACAAGTCCGTCTCCGTCTAGACGAGACCGACTCCTCCCTGGACTCTCAACACCAAACCTCTTCGTAACCCACCCGCTACGGCCGAGGCCAAAGCCAACACCAACACCTGTCTCCTGAATACGACACCGCAGCCCCCACGAGCAGCTTCACCACAGCCCATCGGCACGCAATACCTTCAGCTCAACCACAGCCATCGTACCTGCCTGACGACGACCCACACCTCGACCTTCACAAGATTCCAGACCACCTCCTGTTGATCAGTCGACCCAGCTTGATGGACAGCCCCATGCCGGACTGCTCCAGCAGCGATGATATTGATGATTGCCCCCTATGTTTAAGCTTGCATGGCGCGTTCCGAAGAAGAGATATATATAATGAACTGTTTTTTTGAAATCTTGCTTTTGCTCTTCTTTTTGACATTTCTTCAAAATGGGTTTTGTTTGATACAATCATTGAGGGGTTGCACAAATGTGGGTGGAAGATGGGTAGTGGTGTGGGGGAGGGGGTTTTTGCGAATGACGATTGTCTTTTGTGTCTTTGCCACCTAGTACCGCGGCATCTCGGCGGGAGGAGGGTAGTCACGGCGGGGAGCACGTTCAGGAGAGGCAGAGTACCTGTTGCGGCGGCTGTACGTGGGCGGTGAGTCAGCATGAGGCTACGACCTTGACCAACAGCAGACTCACCTCTTGTCATAGTCGTAGTCGTAGGTGGACGAGGCGTAATCGTCACGCCTGCTTCGCCCGCCGTAGGGATCCTCGCGGTCTCGTCGAGAAGACACATACGGGTCCCTATATCAGAATGTCAGTTGTTGTCATATGGACCATCGTGTTCGCCGCACCATGCAACTCACCTATCGCGGTAAGACGACCCACGGTCGCGATCATCATACGCTGGCGCGACGTACTCCCTGTCCCTGTCGGCGTACCCAGACCCACGACGGTCATCGTAACGCCTGTCGTAGTCGCGTCGGTCATCGTCGCGCCTGTCGTCGTAGCGAGAGCGGGGGTACCTCTCCCTGTCGCGATCGCCGCCACGGTCACCGCGGCCGTACCCGTCGTCTCCTGCAGGTCTTTGTCAGCTCGCGGCACAAGAGGTGTTGCGGTGAGGTGCGGCAACATACTGGATGTACGCTTGACGCCCATATACTCTCCGGGAGTAGACGCGTGGGGTTTGGAGGTTGCAGAGTAGTCGACGCGGATCTTGCGGCCGTGCAGGTTGTAGCCGTTGAGAGCGTCGATGGCGCGGGTGGCCTGGTCGGTGGCTCGCATGGTGATGAACCCGAAACCCCGAGAGCGGTCCGTCTGTCCACGATGATCAGCTTCGAGATAGCAGAAGAGCCCGGCCGGTTAACTTACCCTCTGGTCGTACACAATTACGACCTTCTCGACCTCGCCGAATCTTGAGAACTCGTCCTCCAGGTCCCTCTCGCGCGTGCGGATCGAGAGCCCAAAGACACCTATGACATTGTTGGGATCCGCTTTGGGAGGGGCACGCTCCGCTCGAGCAGGAGGCGCACTGATTGGCGGTTGATGGGTGCGTGTGTGACGGTGATGATTTCATTGTGGATGTGTCGGCGCAGCGAGAGGGGGAGAGTAGATCGTGGATTTGAAAGTTGTCAGCATGGTCCCCTGTACAGCAATCTTTTGTCACGGTGCACGGGCCCCGAAATCCTCCCGCGCACAGACCATCGCCTCCCACTGCCTCCTTGCCAGATTTCCACAGGCTCGCCTAACGGAGCCTCCTCCTGCCTCTTGATCCATCGACGTCTCGTACTCTCCGAGCCCTCCAACATCTCTCGCAGAGCCTGGATCAATGCGTTCGCAACTCACGTATCGGGACGCTCAAACTTGTATCCCCCTTCCTGGTTCGTCCCAGCAGGCGGGTACTCTGCCTTCACATCATCACGCCTGGGCGGCAGGTCGTAGGAGTCCGCGTAGGCCCTCCTCGGCGGCGAGCGGCTCCGACCTCTAGGGGCATAAGCCGAGTCGCGAGGGGGAGGTGCGCCGGCATCGTACTTGTCGCCGGGGGAGACGGGGGGCTCGTACGTGTCGCGGCCACCAGAGGGGGCGGGAGGGTAGTCCTACATGGCGGAAGGGGTTGATGTCAGCGATGCCAGAGTTGAGCTGCGGGGCTTGACTTGTAGGGGCAACGCACCATGTTGAGTTAGGTCTGCAAGATGGCTTCTGGGTGTGTATAACCAAGACTGAAGCTGGTTGGATGAGTATGATGGAAGAAGAGGGAAGCGTGGATGTCAGTGTGTCGTGTGTGCATGTCCTCTCCTCGTGAGGTGAGCGCGGCTGACGAGGACGCGGCCACCGCCGTTTGCCCATTTGATCCCGCCAGCGAGCAAGTGTGGCACTTTAATATTTCTAGAGTTTTCGGGACTTTCTCCGGGTACTCCTGGTTTGTTGTCTCTTGAAAACCGGTCTAAGTGCGCGCTAGCGTGACGGCTGTTTCCCTGCACTGACGGCATTCCGTCCAAAACTCTCCACTGCCGCATGCTAGAATTCACGGCGTACCAAACCTGCGCAGGCTTTTAGCGTGGCCTGGGCCGCCAGAGATTCCGAGACTCGCTCAAGCTCGCTCAAACCCCCTGCCCTGCCCTTGACGCGACGCGACTTTTCATGCACCGCCATGAACTCTCTCTCGTCCCCACTCTCCTGCACTCTCCTCGTCGCCCCGCATCGTCCCCGTCCATCCCGATGCCTTGGCGACCGTGTCGTCTCCGCACCGTCGCGCCGGCAACACAATACATGTCATGGCTGTTGCGCAGTGCTCTCCCCGTCCATCTCTCTACAGAGACACCGCGACATCCTTCTCTGACGCTGCATCGCTCTGCGGGTGGTTTGTTGTGCCGCCGATTGGCGCGTCACTGGCTGAAAGCTCCCGTGTGTCGGGGAGTGGCCTGCGCCCCCGGATCCCCCACTGAAGGACGGGGCGATCAACTCATAAAGCGCGTGTACCCTGGAGATATGGGTTTTCGCGCACCCTGGATGACGAGGTTGTTGTGGTTAGAGCCTCCCTCGAGATGCGCGGTCGCCCCAGAGCCAGCCAGCCCCAGACTTGTTTGAGACGCCACACGTCGCGATCCAAAGGGAAACCGCCTTACGACATACGACGCCCTGCACCTGCACCAGCCGCCAGAGTATAAGACCCGCTGGTGTTTGCTTTTTCGTCTCTTTTCTTCCTCACAACCCATTCCTTTCACTGTTTTACGATCAGTCCATTCACGACCTTTACACGCTCTTTATAGACTTTCATCTCCATCCACACCATCACAGCAACACTGCACAAAATGTTCGCCCGATCTGCCCTCATCGCTACCATCTTCGCCGGTGCCGCCCTCGCCGCGGACCTCACCATCTCCACCCCCGCCTCTCTCATTGAGTGCCAGCCCGTGCTCCTCTCCTGGACTGGTGGTACCGGTAAGTACTGCCTGTCTCTTCTCTGCTCGATTCGTCGCTGACCCATGTCGACAGCTCCTTACTACGTCGCCGTCATCACCGGCAACGAGCCCTCGTCCGCCGCCTTGTAAGCTCCTCGCTTCGCTTGCCCGTCGCGACCCGTAGCTGACGCGTCTTTTTCACCCAACAGGGAGGACTTCGGGGAGCAGTCCGGCACCTCGTACACCTGGACCGTCAACCTTGCCTCCGGCACCTCTGTCGGCCTCAAGGTCACCGACTCCACCGGTACCATTAACTACGGTTCCGCTGTCACCATTCGTGAGTCTCTTTCCTCTCCCCCCATCGCGCTTTTTTTTCGCGTCCCGCGTCGTGGCACCGCACCACATGTGCGCGTCCTTTGTCCTCCCTCCCATGCTGACATCCCCTCCTTCTCCCCCTCCCTTCCACCCATTCCACAGAGGCCGGCTCTAGCACCTCGTGCTTGAACTCTTCCGCCTCGAGCTCCGAGTCCGCCACCGAGTGAGTTTCATCCCTGATCTAATCTTGCCCGCGCCTGCGGGCCGGCGGTCATAGCACACACAGCGTTGCTAACCCTAGATCTTGCGCGTAGCTCCTCGTCGGCCTCTAGCACCGACACCGCTGCTGCCGGTGGCGCCGCCTCCTCCGCCACCTCCGACGCGTCCTCCGCCGCGGCCTCCACTGGTGCTTCCTCCGCTGCCTCCTCCGCTGCTTCCAGCGGTGCTTCCAGCGCTGCCTCCGCGTAAGTCTTCCTCTCTCCCCTACCGTGCTTATCCCTCGTTCGCCTGACTGACCCCCATTTTTCTACTGTAGCACCTCCTCCGCTGCCTCCGCCGGCTCTTCCGCCGCTGCCTCCGGCACCTCCGCCGCCGCTTCCGCTGCTTCTTCCGGTTCCGGCACCTCCGGCGCCCAGGGCTTCGCCGCCGTCTCCCTCACCGGCGTTGCCGCCATCGCTGGCGCTGTCGGCTTCGCCATGCTCTAAGCATCGGTGGTGTCGTATCCCTCCTATAGAAGCTCTCCCTCTCTCTCTTTCTCACTTATGTCTCTTTACATCCATCTCATTTTTGACGTAACATGATACGAAGACCTTTGCATCTCTTACGCCCGAAATGTCTTTCGCTGTGATATACACGCTACCATGCACTCATTACCCCGCATGTAACCGATGATGGACTTTTACTTGCAGATGTTTTGGGTGGGGGCTTGGAGGCTGGAGTACAAGTGCATTCCAAAGAACTATCCCTAGCAGAAAACCCAAAAGACACCTGTCTGAACTACCCGGTAAGACTTATTTCTTCTATCTCTAGTATTATAACACGGCGAGCTGCTGACCAGCGAGAGCAGCAAGGAGAGAAACCCAAGAACATCGCGACCCGCGCACATACACCGCCTGCGAACGATCAGACCTCTGTGGTCTTACCAGCGCTGCAACAAACACCGTCAGCTACCATCTCCCATGTGACCACCAACCTAAACGGCCCACTCACTTCTTCTGCGCCACCTTCTTCTTCATCATCGGGAACGGCATCGGCCTCCCCGGCGCCTTCTTCGCCTTCCTCGAGAAGCTCGACACAAACTCCACAATCACTCCTTCCCCTTCCTCCCCGTCCATCTCCACCTGCACCACCTCCTCCCTCTCCTCCACCTCATTGTTCTCCCACAAGTACCAGTTGTTCCCTTTACAAGGGTCCATCCGCTGGATACCTTCGAGCATGGTGGGGCTACCGCACGCGCAGAGCACGCCGGAGGAGGAGAGTTGGGTGTAGGCGGCGATTTCACGGGAGGAGCAGCGGGAGAAGCAGGCGGCGGGGGAGGGGACGTCGTGCAGGATGGAGAGGGGGCGAAAGGTGGTGGAGCAGCCGAGGGAGGTGAAGGATGATTCCTTGAGGAGCTGCTGGGTTGTCAGCGCGGTTCTAAATTGGGCAAGATAGTGGGGGGACTCACGAAGATGGTGTCAGGAGCAGGGGAAGCGTGCACAGGGAGAAGGAAGAGGAGGGCACCGAAGAAGACAGTGAACAGGGTGTTCTTGGTGATAGAGGACATCTTGCCAGAAGTGTGTGGGGAGAGTGCCGTTGTCAAAACGTAGCAGAAAAGAGTGTGGGTGACGAGCGCTAACCAGCAGGCCGGGACGAGAGGAGGATGGGGTGGGAGGATGGGAGGGTGGTCGGCGAGAAGAGTAAAGAGGGGAGGATACTTGGGGTAGAGATCGAAGCGTCAAGATGAGAGAGAGATGAGGGGGGGGGGCTTCAGGAAGGTGGACCTGCTGGCATTAAATACATTCCTCGACCACACAGCCCGTGGTCACTTCGACCGCTTTCATCCAAATCACTAACCGGTGGCTTGCCCCTTCACCGCTTCATGTCACTTCCCCTATAGGCAGTCTTTCTCGAAGATCATCCAACTCACCCTCGTGTGGCTTGAAGCCTGTCAGCACCCTATAATCTGGTACCGGCCGCCTCACCCCGTCGGACTCTGCCAGATCATGCCAACCCCCCACGGGCCCGACGACCGTTACAACCGCTCCGAGACTTCTGACGTGCTCCCAGCATTGTGCCTCCTCAGTTCTTCCTCATCCGTCGAGATACGACACGGTAGTCGGTACACTGGGTAGAGCCTATTCGCAGAGGCACGATCCACAGCCGATCTTGATAAGGGGCGCAAGCAAGCACCTGAGGACGAAGAGGAGGAGAGACGGTGCAGAAGGAGGATGAAGAGGACGATGAGATGCCCGATCCGGCGTGCTGCTGATAATCTTAATTCGGGGAAATACTCCGGTGACTGCCAAAAGCGGATCAGGGACAGGTCCCAGAATGCCACACTGGCGGAGGAAGAATTGCCACGTGGAAGTCGAGAGCGGCTCGTTTTGGACGCTTTTGGGTCTTTCTTGGCCGATTGTGACTCTGAGTGGCCTGCTGCTTGCATTATTGTCCGCCATGCATGTACGATCCGGGCGGCGCTTTATTAATCCCGGGGGATCTCTTCTCATTACAGTTCTATGTACCCGTGCATCTCATTCTCAGCAGATCTCGCAACAGAGACGTCGCGGAACCAAATATATCCGTCGCCAGCCATCATTCCAGCGACCGCGTTTGACTTCTTCAGTTGCCAGACGCAATCTTGACGATGTGACTGCCCTTGCCCACCTGTCCCCGTTCCGTACCCTCTACGAGTCCCGTCGGACCAACTGACGATGCCCCCTCGCCAGGGCCACGACGCCCCACCCCCACCCCACTGGCCCGAGTCCATCACCTTCCTCACCAAACCCCGTCTCTCGCCTACCTTCCCCTCGTCGCTCATCCCCCTCGTCTCCACCACCTCTACCTTCACTCCGCATCCCGTGAAGCACCCTACTACGGTGCATATCAAAAAGATCGCTGAGGAATCGCATCCCGCGAACGGCCAATTTGGGTTGTTTGCGAAGCAGAAGATCAAAGAGAATGAGCTGGTGATTCCATATTTGGGGGTTGTCCACGCTACCCTCGCCCCAGAGGACGGGTCTGCCCCGACACCAGACGAGCACTCAGAGAGTGACTACGATCTATCCCTCCTCCGTCTCTCCTCCTCCGACCCACGCAACCCCTTTCCAGGCTCACACATCTCCATCGGCGTAGACGCCGCCCGCTCCGGCAACGCAGGGCGGTTCGTCAATGATTTTCGGGGGGTGAAGCCCTCGGGTCCCAATGCGGAGTTTCGAGTGGGAAGGGGGGAAGGGGGGGAGATGAGGATGGAGATTTGGAGCTTGAAGGGTGGGGTGGGGAAGGGGGATGAGGTGGTGGTCAGTTATGGGAAGGGGTGGTGGGGTGCAAGGACAGGGTAAGGGACGGGGTGGAAGAAGGTACCATCATGTTCATAAGGTGCGTGACTTTCTTTGTAAAGCGTGGACCGGGTCACACCCACTCCCACTGGTAGCCGCTAATCATTCCACTCCCCTGGTTCCAATCTCCCCCTCCACAGACTTTCTGAGACAGCCCAAAGCGCTCGCCCCCAGCCTCAAACGCGAGCGAGTATCTCGCAACCTCGTCATCATTACCCTCCAGGGGATGAGCTGTATATAACATCAGTGAGTGGCTCGAGCCTCAGATTAGCCAGAAATGAAGCTCACCGTCCGGCTCAATCACCCCCACAGCGTCTCTCCCCAACATCCGCCTCGCACCATCGATGAGAGGGATCATCTTCTCCCGTGTCTTGGCGGGTCCACCAGCAGGGTCTCCTGGTACGGCGGCGGGCTGGATGGGTAGGAAGGCGGAGGGATGGATGCTGGGTTCGAGTACCACAAGATGCACGGGTGGTTCGCTAGAGGGTGTGTGAGCTGCAAGTTTTGAGAGACGCGAGCAGGAACACGCACGACGGGTGGAGGGAAGAGAGGTGGTCGGCTGTTGCTCGTGCGGCTGCTATGACATTGAGGTAGTCGGAGATGCACGTCCTGAGACCACAACTGTCAGTGCTCATATATTCTCGCTACCTCCAGCATAATGATCGGCATACCCAGGTTTGAACATCTTTTCTCTCTTTCCCTCGTTCGTCGCACCGCCCTCCATGTCCACCTCCCCCTCCCCCGCTGGAGGCACATTCTCATCCCCCTCGTCCTCGCACATGAACAGCCCCGCTGCGTCCCAGAGAACTACCATCCCCGGCACCTTCTCGACATTATGTCCTTCCATGTTGGAAGGCTGCCGCGCATTGTCTGCGGATATGACGGTAAGAAGCGCTTGCAGATGAGCTGGGGTCGGGCAGTACCTATCAAGCGTCGAGCTGTCAGCCGGAGCAATTATCGATTGTCTAGCAACTCACCGCATGTCCACCCTCTTGAGCTTCCGCACCACCTCATAATGTCCCCCGTGATTCCGGAACCACGCCTCATCCTCCTCTGCTATCCGATCTTGGAACTCGCCCTTCCCACCCGCGATCACGAGCACCCTGGCAGGCGCTCCCCGCCGGGCAGCATCCGATTCTTTGGCGGCGGGCGCGTTGTCTTCTTTCTGCTTCCCCTTACTAGCTGGTGTCACAGGATAGATACCACCTGGGTCCCGGCTCGATGGATCAGAGGAGGAGAGGAAGCCGAGGGCGAGATGAAGCGGGGATGTGGATGGGAGAGGGCCGAGGATGTACGCCGGGGAGAGAAGGGGGCGTGAGGGCCCCGCGTGGGTTGACGAAGGCGGTAAGAGGGATGATAATGGTATTGTTATTTGTTGGTGTAGCTGGGCAAGCATCATCGCGGTTCGTTGCTCAAGGAAAGAGTAGGTACGATGCAAAGATGACCATGCCACCGACCATGATTGCATTCTTCGACGCGAAGAGCGCGCGCGCGTCGCGTCCGTCGTCGTCACTCGTCATCCATCTTCTCTTGCTTTTGATATCATTTCTGTCTGACTACTCTCACTACCAAAGAATTGGGGCTATTCAACAGATGATGAAGTCGGCCCAAGGTGGTGCGTATGACTCACATAGAGCATACATCCAGAAGCAGTGCATGGCTTTAAGAGATCGTAAAGCACTGTACAGTGGTAGGGCGTGTACTTTCCCACGGTCAAACCCAAGTGGTCCGCTCGGAGCTAGTCTGCGATTTGAGGGCGGGAGAGCAGCGGGAGGAGGAGGAGCGAGGGTGACGGCTGGCGGAAAGCAACAGCGAGAAAATCATGCATAGGATGATATGGTAGATGAGGCATACCTCCCATACAAGAGAAGAGAGACTCTGCCCTGCTGGCCAGTGAGCAACGGTAAGTATCATGACACTACTGCCCCTTGAACCCCCGCCAGTCGACTACAATCAAGTTCGCCCGCCGGCTCCACCGCAAGTTCCCGAGTACCACACTGGCAGGCGCTGTTCAAGGTGCTATGGAGGATCTGGTTTTACCCGAATCCAGTAAGTGGGAGTGGGGGGTGACAATGATGGGAGAGCGAGATGGCGGTGGTGACAGTCAAAGGAGACCTGCTGGATAGGAGCTGTGCGAGACTGGTGGCTGCGGCAGCAGTAGTGAGTAGTGCATGGCGCCGTGATTGCATATTATGGGTGATCAGCGCTTGATCATCCGTGCTGCTCTCTGGGCTGATGGAGCTGATGGCATCCACGTGGCACTGACGAGAGGTGATTTGTGGCTGACGGCACTGAGTAGTGTTGTATTATCGTCGTGAAGGAAGAGTGGGGGAGCAAAGTGGGGGCGGGGTTCTGTCAATCTTTTCTCGCTCGGGGCTTGCCTGCTACCATCTTCCTTCATGCTCACATCTATCAGCGCCTATAACCTCACACCGTATCCCTTCTCACTCACTATACTCACATATTCAAGACCCATCGACATCTTCCCTGCCCCTTGCCGCGCTATGCTTCTTACACAACCTTACCAATCTTGTGGGCTCACCATATCAGTCGACTCACCTTCTCACACTCTCCACCCCCGGGTCCTTCTCCACCCCGACCGAACGTATCGGGACGCCACCTGGCGCATGTGCCGCGCGCCCACACTGGAGTGGAACACCGGCGCATCTGCTGCCGCGATGAATGAGGCGGCTGGACGACAAACGGTGGCTGGAGGGAGCCGTGCAGGGATGAGAGAAGGCTTGGAGAGGCTAACGATAGGAGACATGAAGTGTGAGTTTGCCAAATGAGTGACTGTAGAAGATAGAAGATATACGATGACTGACCATCTCTTACAGCGAAACAGCCGGCACTCGATGGCTATATCTCCTTCAATCACTCTCACCTCACTTCTCCACACACCCTCCCCTCCGACAGCTCAGTTCACATGCCACTGATTCATCCACCGCAGGACAACTCGACTCCCGCAGTCAGCTTCCAAACCACAACTCCTCTTCAACCTGCCCCACGGCTCACCCTCACCCTGCCGCCTGCGTTCGTCCGATGGCTCGCTGGCAGGAATGGGGATGACGAGATGTCTGGGTGGGAGATCAGGGTGGTGTTGTTCATGGTTGGTGAGGTAGGATGAAGCTGCATGAGAGGTGGATACGAAGTAAGGTGGATGAACGGCGGGCTGTGGCTGTGGAAGGAGGTGTGTGGGCTGTTAATGCGTGAGTCTTGCCACAAGCGGTACCAGCCGGTGCCACACACCTCCACTCACCTACTGACCCAAGGCGCCACAGCTCCCCCGCCACAGGCATATCCCCGCGGCAATTCATAAATCACATCACCGTGATCCTCACGTGATTCTGCTCAACAAATCGAAATAAATCGTGACGACTGTGATCCCGTGAATGGTCCCGTGGCGTACCTCTCGACGTCACGACGCTCGGGGCGTCTCTCACACACCTACCCCTTCCCCTTGTATCTTCCTTCCCCTCCTTCTTTCTCTCTCTTCTTCTTCACCCCGCCCTCCCCTCCTACGTCGCACTACTATCATCAACATACACCAGAGTGGAATCGAGGACTGCCAACGGGGTCAACAGTGTGGGAGGAGCCCGAGGATGGGAACTTGGTTGGGCAGCAGTTCGGCCCGTGGACGGTGGCGAAGCGGCTGGGAGAAGGGGGAGGTGATTGTCTTGTTTCTCAGAGCCAGCCTTGTCTCCACCCCCATCCCAGTACATGCGTGGCCCTTCTCGACGCGTTGAGAGCCGGCTTCGGCCAGTGTTGGGTCATTCAACTCTCTCCTCCCCACCTCTCCCCCCCGTTCCCACGCCACCCATGTCTCCCCCATCCATCCCTTTCGATCTATGACATCGTCTATCATCGTACCTTCTCTCACCAGCACTCCTACCATCCATCCTCATATTAATATTTCTCTCTGACTTTGGCTGACATGACCTTCCCCCTCTCCTCCCCACAGGTGCTGTATGGGGCGTCGTCCACGAGACCGGGCACCTCGCCGCTCTCAAGGTCCAACCCCGCCTCCCCTTTGAGAAGTACGGCCGCAAGGACCGACGCGAGATCGACATCATGCAGTCCTGGTACCAGGACCCGCATGACCGTATCCTCAAGCTGAGGTGGTGGTGGTTTACCGCAGACCACATGTGAGTTTGTCTCCGTCAACCCTCTCCCCATCCTTTCCCATCGTCCTTCGACAGTATCCACCGACCCCGCCACCCATGCCGTAGCCTCAGTGTGCACATGCTGACCACAACCCCACCACAGCTTCTGGCTGCTCGACTTCGCCAAGGGCGGCGACCTCCACTGTCGTCCCTACCGCTTCCCCGAACCCCTCTCCGAAGCCGGCATCCGCCGCCTCTTCACCCAGCTCATCGAGGCCGTCGCCGAATGCCATAGGCGCGGCATCTCGCACAAGGACATCAAGCCAGCGAACGTCATGCTGGATGAGAATGATTGTGTGATGCTGGGTGACTTTGGGATGGCGTCAAGGGAGAGGATGAGTGATGGGATGGGCGGTACGCCAGGGTTCATGGCGCCAGAGGCATACGAGCCGGTACGTGGTCGACCTGAGACATATCTGAGTACGGACGTGAGCTGACGCCGAGAGACAACAGGGCCGCGATCACACGGGCTTCTACGACACGTACGCCGCCGACATCTTCGCATGCGGCGTCACCCTCTTCTGTCTCTTCGCCGACGGCGAGATGCCTTTCAACGGCGAGACCATCGAGGAGGTCATCAAGCGCACGCTGTCTGGCCACTTCAAGATGCCTGCCAAGGTCCCCGAGGCTGCTTGGGATCTGATGTTCAGCATGCTTGAGACGGATGTGTCGTGTCGTCCTAGTGTGAGTGTCTCGGGTCTCTTGGATCATCATGGGGGCTGACGCTGACAGGGGTTGGGTGTAGGCCGACGAGATCCTTCAACACCCATGGATCATCACGCCACCATCTCCTGTGCTCAAGCCGCAGTCTACCCTCGCTGCCGTCGCATCGGTCCCCGCGCTCTCGCTGTCACCGCCGGCTACCCCTCTCTCTTCAACTCCGCCTTCACCACCCTCGCTCGCGCTCCCCGTTCGCGTCTCTGCTCTCGGTGTCTCAACCCACGACACCGCGTCCAACGCCGAGCTCGCCGCGCTTCTCATCGCGCCGCTTGCGTCATCACCCGTGAGCAAGTGTTCGTTCGAGCACATCGTGTTCAAGGGTCGTGCGACGCTGTCCATCCCCGCGGATGAGAGCGACGACGAGCGCGAGATCATCGTCCTACCCCGGCGTGCAGAGCTCGCAAGCGTGACCTCAACGCTTGAGAGCATCGAGGAGCTCATCGTCTTCTCGGCTCCAACGTCATCGGGCAACACGGTCGACGCGCGCAAGAGCTCGGACGAGCGCACCACCCTCTTCGAAGGTACAGCGCCGTCTATCTCATCAGGCGAAAGCGAGTGCTCGTACGAGTGCATTGTCGTTCCGCGACGCGCACCGCCAGCGAGCGAGCACCCCATCCTCCTCACCACTCCTACCCACACGAACCCTTCCCGTTGGCGCTCCCTTTTCCCCTCTTCTCTCCCCCCTCCTTCTGCGCCGAGTCTCTCCCTCATCCAACTACCGCTTGCATCAGCGGCAACAGGACACGGGTATCTCGCAAGGTGGGGTCTCACCCTCGGGGCCACGCTTCCCCGCGGGCTGGCGCACGACTACCTCGCACCAGTACTGCGGACCGGTAAGGACCCCCCGGCAGCTCATCGGCCATCCCCAGGTCGGCGAGCGTGGATCTCACCTATCCGCAAGCCAGGGAAAGACCCCCCGCGAGATCGCCCTCGTCTCGCTGCGCGACAATTGCGCTGCGGTATCGGATGAGCGAGCTCACTCCTTACGTTTCTTATCATGGCGGTGTGTTCGCTGTCCACTCTTTCGTGGTGATGTGTCAGAAAACCCCAAAAAAAGTGTCAAAACTTCAAACACCAAAAAAATACTCTTCGCTTTCGTGAGTGAGTGTATCAAGTCTCTCCTTCGTATATGTGGGCACTACTGACACTGCGTATAGTATCTTGTGCTACCGGCTTCATGTCTACACCTTTATTCTCGGCAGCTACGGATCATGACTCGGATGTGGGTTCTTATGTTGATATTTGATTGGTGAGTCTTGAGTATCACAGTAATCTTTGTCAGGATTGAAACTGATACCCACAGTGCTACAGTGGTCGCTCTTCTTCACTTTGACTGTATGTTCTCAATCGTTATTCTTGGCTTTTGGACCATGCTGATGCTCAACCACACAGTACTCGTTTGACTCCAGATCGCCCGTGGATCTATCGGGCGCGAACGGGGCGTCGTGCCGTGCAGCCGAGGGGCGATCTCCCTCCCCCGCCCCCTCGACAGCCAACACCCCACTCGCGTTCGCTCCCTCCCACCCCTCCCTCACCGACTATCCCTTACCCCGCCACCCCTCCATATACTACCTACCGACAAATCAACCCCATCGCCCCGTTTTCAGCGGTTCAGCAAGGCGATATCAAGTATGGCGACGGCCACTAGCTTGATGGGTTCTGTGTCTACACAGCGAGGTGTGACGAGTATGAGATGAATGAGAGGGGCGGTATTGGATGGTGTGCTATGGTGCACTGGTATCAAGAGTGAGTGCTATCATCACACGCGGTTACACTGGCTACCGCTGACTTATATCGCAGCCAGTGATGACAGGCGGAAATGTGCAAAGTCAATGAAGATGTTTCTTTGCTTGGACTGGTTTGTTTGGAGACCGCGCTGCTTACAGTGAGACTTCCGTGGCACCACTCTGTTCTGGCTGACGGACCATACTAAGCAGAACGAGTGTCTGTCGGTGACAAAGCGACTTACAGAACGGATACGGGTTGTGCGAGGATAGAGTTTTGAGAAGTTTGATGGAATGCTGGGTGAGTGATTGCAACTGTCGACGCCAGTATATCGACGCCAGTATGGGGCAGCTGCTGACATAATCTTGCAGCCGAGCTATAGCAGATGAGGGCTGCCACAACCCTCCCCCCCTCCTCCCCTTCTGGATGCGACCCACGCATACGACGATGACGGCCAATCACTGTAGCAACACCACACACCCACCCATTCCCTTTCCGTTCCCTATCGCAAACTGGTGCCCGGGGTCACCGGCTACCCCTCCCCCTCCCTTCCTCTCCCCCTTCTTGATCTTAGACGGAGCAACGCCCCACGTGCGAGGCGATTGCAGAGTAACAGAAAACTCTCCCAAACCAACAAAGATGCCAAGCTTTTCCAGTGAGTGGACGGTGTCCTGGTGTGCGCAATTATTGAGGCAACGTAGCTGACGTCTGTATAAGCCATATGGCGCACACACCTTCCCCCGCGGAGACACAGAGGCGCAATACCCACCAACCGTCATCGCGGGGGGCAACGGGCATGAACACAGACACAACGACGAGTCCTGGCTCCCTCCAGCGTCGAGCGAGAGAGAGATGATGAGCGGATGATGATGCCAGGGGTCGCAGCACGGATGGACACTACGGAAGGACACTCAAGGACATTAGACACAGTTGTACAATGTAAACTACATAAACCCGATCAATGTATAGAATGCTCTCTGTCAGAATATGGTCACCAATCGCACTTACATATCCACGCTGGACGTGATCACCGACTCATAATACACCTTATCCAACAGTCACGGGTGTCCCTCTCCCAATGATGATTTGCTCCCGATGATTTGCTCCCAGTCGGCAGCGCACGCAAAGTCGATATCAATACCGCTACATGAAAGGTTTCTTGCCGCATTGGTCGGCGCATTGAACGGGCCTCTTCTAAGATCTACGGGCTGTATTGTACATATACCCCCCTTCTACTGAACACTCACATCCTGGGCCCGTTCATGGAATCGACTGAAGCCCGTGCGAGACTTTCTTCTTCTCGCCCTCCTGGCCCTGCACCTCCGTCACCCCAACCTTCTTCTCAGTGTGCTCCAGGGCATCGCTCTTCGCCACCAGACGGGACCACGCACTGTGCGTCGCACCCACAGCATCAGCTCCGTCTCGCGATCACCACGGTGACGCCATACCAAGGGCCGACTCACCGCTCATACTGCACAGCCGGCGAAACCGCTACCCCCAGCTCGAGCGCCGCCCTCAGCGGCCAGTCGACCTCGCGCAGCACCTGCCTCGCGAGGAGGACGACGTCCGCCCTGTTCTCCTCGAGGATGTCGGAAGCTTGCTTGGGCTCAGTGATGAGACCAACGGTGCCGATGAGGACGTTCGGGACGGCTTTCTTGAGGTACTCGGCGAAGGGAAGTTCTGGTGAGGTGGTGATATGGTCAGAGGGGGTAGATGAGGGGTAGAGTACAGGAAGAGGGAGCTTACGGTAGGCAGGGCCGACCTTGACCTTCTGGCGAAGGTCGTTACCGCCAGAAGAGACGTCCAGGAGGTCCACCCCCGCCTCAGCCAGCTTCTTCGCCAACACGGTTGTCTGCTCGATACCCCTGTTCGCAATATCGTCAGCTCCACCATCATTCTCGGACCGGTTGGGGAACAGTTGACTCACCACCAAGCCCACTCCCCATCCTTGCCCTTCTCCGGCCCAAGCACGTCCTCCAGCCAGTCGGTCGCGCTGAACCTGTAGAACAACGGCTTGTTCCACTTGGCACGGATGATGTCGACAATCTCAAGCGGAAGTCGAAGACGGTTCTCGAGCGAGCCGCCGTACTTGTCCGTACGCTTGTTGGAGAGGGTGTCGACGAACTCTGGACATGGGGGGACGTGGTTAGCACTTGCTCGCATCTATGGAGGCAGGCTCCGACCGGGCTCACCGTGGATGAAGTACCCGTGTGCGCCGTGGATCTCGATAAAGTCGAAGCCGATGGCAGTGCACCTGTCGACGGCATCGCTGTACGCCTGCTTGACCGACTCGAGGTACTCGATACTGGCCTCGATGGGGTTGGGGTACTCGCCCTCATTGAAGGAGATCGGGGACGGGCCGTAGACTGAGATAAATCATCTCCATCAGCTCATTCCTACACCGATCACAAGAAACGGTGGGGGAAAGCTGCTCACCCTTGTTAGGCCACCCGCCGTGCTCCTCACTGGTCACCGACCCGCCCTTGTGGCCCTTCTCCGCCCCCAGCCTCAAGTTCCAAGGCGCCGGCATCGACGCCTTCCTCCCGGCGTGACCGAGCTGGATCCCAATCACGCCCTTGTTGGCGTGCACATAGTCGACAATGCGCTTGAGCCCCTGGATGTGGGAGTCCTTCCAGATGCCCTAAATTGTCCGGTCTGGGTATCAGCAGAGCGCGAAAGACGAGGCTGTCGGGCAGACTCACAACGTCCTCGGGGGAGAGTCGGGCTTCGGGAAGCACAGCAGTGGCTTCCACCATGATAGAGCCCCACCCGCGCACCGCCATGGTACCCAAGTGAACCAGATGGTGGTCCGTCACATGCCCGTCGTCCGCAGAGTCTGAGACACACATACATTCACATCAGCTCTCCGCCCTATGATGACTTTCAGACACGACCACTCACACATGCACATGGGCGCGACCCAAGCCCGGTTCGGGAACGTCACCCCGCGAATGGTGAGCTCCTGGAAGAGCTTCGGGGCATTCGCGTTCTGCTTGTACTCGCTGGGGTCGAGGAGGGAGCCGACCGGCTGGGGCTGGGCCGGGAGGAACGTGTCGTAGCCCTCGACGGTGAGCGGGGGGTAGGGGAAGAGGGGCTGGGGGGCTCGGGTCATGGTTGCGAGTTGTAGGTTTGTTGTGTATGGGGATTCGTGAGAGAAGGGGGAAGGGTGGGAACGGGGCGGGGGTGCATGCGGTATATATACTTTGGGGAATCTCGGAAGAACAGGCGGTTCAAGGTGGAGGGCTGCTTGATAATCTTGGGGAGGAGTAAGCAAAGCACGACAGCGGTGGAGGTCGCGGAGGTCGCGGAGACGCGTCGGCCGTGGTGAACAACATGACACGATAGAATTGTTCACATCACTCTTCTATACAGCACAAGATACTCATCTCGTCGGACAATACATATGCTATGCTGACGATTATGCTAATGACTATGACAGGCGACAGAAGAATCAATCTCTACAGGATCTACGGCTGGGGTGCGTTATAACGGACCGCCCGGAACGCCGCCTTCCGCCTCGCCCTCAGCGCCTCCGCCGCCTCAATCGTCAAGCACGCTCTCCTCGGCCTCATCCCATCATCCACCATCACCATCGAGCTCCCCAGCATCCCATCCCCCGGAACTTCTGGCAGCCTCATCCCGCCAGCTCTGAACGCCTCCACCTGCCTGGCCGCCCAGCCCGGTGCCCGGCGCGGCAAATAGGCCAGCGCCCACTCCAGGAGATCCAGGATCATCGATCGCTGGGTGAGGGTCTCTCCGCACTCTGCGTTGTCGAAAACTACCAACAGGCGGGAGAGGTAGTCTTGCAGGGTGGGGTTGGCGGTGTAGAGGAAGAGCCACAGTATGTCAGGAGGGGGGTCCAGCACCGAAAGCCGCAGAGTGGGAGGGCCTCGGGTGGAGCTGTAGTCTTGCAGGAGGGTGAGGAGGGTGCGGAGGAGGATCCGGTCGTAGTCGGGAGTCGACGTGGGTCCATATGTCTGGCTGGGGGAAAGCACGCCGACAGCTCTCGCCAGAATGGCAAGGCGATGGTGATATCTGGGGTGATCCTCGGGAAGGGCGCAGAGGTCCAGGAGAGCTCGAGCGACGTCTTGGAGAGTGGTGGTACGGGTGCCCTGTAGATGCACTCTATCAGTTGAAGCACACCATACTGCTTTGACCTGCCAGCACTCACCGAGTCCCAGAGCTTGATCTCATCAACCAATGCCCTCGGTTCTCGCGCCTCCTTCGTGTTGTCCTTGAACCCTTCCGCTTCGACAGCCTCCCGCGCCCTCCCCTGCTCTCCCCTCTTCACCTGTGTCTCCAGATCCGGCTCCTCCCCCTCACCGACCCCCTTCTCTTGCACATACATCCAGTACTGCACATTCACCGCCACTTGCTCATCCATCTTGTCCTCCGCCTCCAGCTCCTGGTAAAGCTCACTCTGCAGGTCTGGCGCCTTCTGCGCATCCAGCGTATTCTGGTCGACATCCTCGTCATCGCCCACACCTGCGCCTGCCCTCCTGTTCACCATGGGGACGCCAGGCGGCAGACCTTCCTCATCAGGCGAGGGAGCATAGGCATCTTCGATATGCTCGACCTCATACGAGGGGTCCAATGTGGGAGATTCCGGGTTGGAAGGGATGGTAGGGAGGTCGGGAGGTGTGGAAGAGGAGTTGAGGTAGCTGTTTCGAGCGATCGCGGGGTCGGGGTACCCGTGGGTGAGGCGGTACTCTCGCCATTGGTTGAAAGCTTCGATGCGCTCGTGATGGTCGGGGGCCATGATGACTGTTTCGCTCGAGACGCTTGAGCCGCCCCCGCTCCATCTCAACACTGCGCGGCGTGTCTTGAGCGGCGTCGGTCTGGGGCGGGTTGTCGGTGGTGGGCGGGGAGAGAGGGGGTTGAGCTGCAGTCTCGAGCAAGATGTTGGCGGCAGCGGTAGAGGACTCGCCAGGGCGGGAGCTGGGACCAGCCTCTCCACCTCCATAACGCCCGGCGCGCCCTGCCGCAGCCATGCGGGCTGACTCCTCGATCGCGGCTCTGATATCGGAATCGACGTCCTCGTCTCCCTCCTTCTCTTCCCTCTCGTCCTTCTCGTCCATCTCGTCCTCCTCGAGATCCTTCTGGCGGGCCTTGCCCTTGCCTTTATCCTTGCTCTTGCCTTTGCCTTCTGTCTTCTCATCCTCTTCTTCCACCTCGGGCTGGGGTTCGAGCTGCAGCCCAAGTCCTCGCGAAAGCGACAACGGCAAAGAAGGTATGCGATGACGAGGCAGCGAAGAAGAGCGTGGAGAGAGGATGAGCAGCATCCTCGTTGGTCCTCCAGGATCCGGCTCCTTGCTCTTCTCTTCCTCCCTCCTGACCTCCTCCTCGCCCGTCTCATCCTCCTCGACTCCATAGTCTCTCGCCGTAAGTAGACCCCGCATCGCCTCAGGGTGCCTCTCCATGGCGCGGTCCAGCTCCACGCCCTCTGACAACAAGAGGCCCTCCGTAATAGGCGCGAGGGGACTGCCGTTGGTGGGCGGGGTCCGGTCAGGAGAGAGGAGGCGGCTGATGCGAGAGCTTCGCGGGGAGAGGTCGAATGAGGGGAAGGTCGGAGACTTTCTGGGGCTGCCCCTGGGGGAGATAGACGGTGGTGAGCGTGGGGTTCGTCGAGGGGTGGGCGGGGACCGGGTGGGAGTGGCGTTCAGGGCGGGTCGAGGAGGTGTATGGGGGGGGCTGGGGGCGATGGGAGGAGGCCGTTCGGTGGACGGGCTGGGACCCGAGGGTGTAGAGGATGGCGAGGGCGTGTTGGCTTGTGGAGGGCTGGAGGTGAGTAGAGTTGAGAGAGGTGGCAAGCAGCTCCGTGACAGCTGCTGCCGGTGAGTCTTGAGGCGCTTCATTGCCTGTGGCGCCCTCGGGTGCGTCGACTGGGAGGTGCTCTGGAGGAGGGGGAGGATCGTCCTCAGACATGGTGATGGAGAGGTGCGGGGCAGGGTGTATGACGAACAGAAGGGGTGAAGAGTCGGTTGAGAAGACAAGGATCAGTAGCATCGCTGCCAGGTGACATTTCTGCGCCTTGTTGTGGTTGTTGTTGGGACAAACAGTTGAACCAAAGGATGGCTCCCGGCGACAAAGTACTTTCGGTCCGGCGACATTGTGGTGCACTTCCCGTACTGTGTCGGTACACCGCGGGGCTCCTCATGCACTGGATTTCTCTGTTTGATTCCGCTGCTCCGGTGCTTCTTCCTCCCCCACTCTCCCCGAGTTCGCTCGTCGTTCGTCGTGGAGTACGTACTCCTACAGCAGTTCCTCGATGCGATTCAAACCCAGACTGCCCCTCTTTACAGCTGGTTGTCCCCCATCGCCACTTCGGGTGCGACAGTCTCCCTCTGTCTGTTCTCTCCACCTCGTTTATCGGAGAATCAAAAACTCCAGCTGGATCGAAAGCTGTTGCACCACCACCACCTCTTGCTTGCTCACCCACCCTCTCGGGCCTCTCCACCTCCACCAGCTTCTGCACCATCTCCTTGCTTGTTCATCCATACTCTCCACCTCCACCAGCCTTTGAACCATCTTCTTGCTTGTTCATCCATCCTCTTCACCTCCACCCGCCTCCATATACTCATGTATCAGTCAGCCTCGCCCCGCCGTCGAGATGGCCGCCTCATGTATGTATACGTGCTTTCGGAGCCAGCCTGTTTTCCAATACGGCGCCTATCCGTAGCGTCAAAGCTACCCAGTTCTCCTCTCAACACGAGTATATCAGTAAGCCGAGTGAATTGTGCGACTGCGCCCATCGAGAGAGCTGACAGAATATACGTACACCCATAGCCCAGTATAGCGACCTCTATCATAATACACTTCGCCACATCCCCACAGTCTGCCTACGAGTAACATATTCCCTCCAGCGATGACAGAAAAGGCCGCCTCGCCGTCGCAGGGCGACAGTCCGTATCCGAAACCAGTACCAGTCTGCCCCTCTCATAGTTCTGTTGAAGTCTCCGCCTGCGACGAGGCAGAGGCCGACCATCGGGCCCTATGCGAGGAGTTGTCTGCTGGGTATGCCGGAGCAGAGGTAAAATTCAGCCAGACCAAGAAGTGGCTCTTGCTGGTGGTTTTCTGTGTCGCCGAGGTAGGCTGCTTACGAGTTACGACCCACGTTACTTGTGTGCTCACCAGCTGACCGGCCTGGACGCAGTACCTAGATATCGCCAGCATCTGTGCAATGTTCGTGTTCACCGATTCTATCGCCAATGATCTGGATATCATCTATACTCAGTCATCATGGATAGTGGTAAGTATCACCCTCATCGACATCACCATGGGTGAATAGCTGAAGGCTGATTGCTGTCGTCTCACCCCTCAGACTTCCTACAACATCACCTTCGCCGCTTTCCTCCTGTTCTGGGGTCGAGTGTCAGACTTGTACTCAGCCAAGCCCGTCTTCGCATACGGCTTTGTCGGGCTCGCGGTACTCGACCTGATCATCTCGTTTATGGAGAACAAGATGGCGTTTTTGATTCTCAGGGCTCTCAGCGGTATAGCAGCATCTGCCACTGTATGTTTTGGATCTACCCCCCGCCCCACTTCCCCCTCAAACGCTGCAATCATCTTGCTGACCTCTCACATGTCGTCCCTCACAGATGCCCTCATCATATCGACTGATCCTGGCTATCTTCGAACCTCACGAGCTGCACAAAGCACTTACCATCTTTGGTATCAGCGCAGCTGTCGCCAACGCGTCAGGGATGATCTTTGCTGGGCTTTTGGGCTTCAGCACAACTCGTGGACAGCAAGCTGCCTGGAGATGGCTTTTCCGAGTGAGCTTGTCGTAGAGATGGTTCGAGCTATCGCAATGGAAGCTGACAGCAGTGCTCTCAGGCGATCACCATCGTCATCGTCCCCTTCGCATTCGCCGCTTTCCTGGCAGTGCCAAAAACCTCCGGCCACCACGGCCCCGGCCTCACCTCCCGAGACAAACTCAAGCGCCTCGACTTCGTCGGATGTTTCTCCATGCTGGCGGCCATCATGCTTTTGATCCTCTCCCTCACATTCGGCGCATCCTACGGCTGGAAGACGGACAAGTTCCTCGTGCCGTTCTTCCTTACATGGCCTCTGGCCATCGGATTCTTCGTGTGGGAGGCGAGATTGCCGGATGGATATGCGCTGCTTCCGCCGTCGTTCTGGAGGATCCCGAATATGAAGTTGCTGGTGGTCTTCTCCCTTTGTATCAACCCTTTCTGGAACGTAAGTCACTGCTACTACGAATCGAAGCTTGTCACTGACTCGGCCCCTCGATAGGACCACCAACTAGTTTTCTTGGAGTACTTCATCTCAGTCGTCCATGATAAACTCATCATCGCCTCCCTCCGCGTGTTCCCTTCGGGTGTCTCCGCAGTCGCAATGGCCCTCCTCTTCCCTTACCTCCTCCGCCTCTTCGGCGGCCCGCGCTGGCCTACTGCAGGCGGCATGCTTGTGGGAGGGTGCATGTACCTGCTCATGATCTACTCGAGGGGCGTGGTTGCGCATGGAGAGTATTGGAGGTGGCTGTTCCCGGCATTTGTGGTGGGTACGTTAGGGAATATGGCGGCGTTTTTGGGTGCCAAGTGAGTGCCCTCTCTGT
The DNA here is from genome assembly GCA_036427605.1 of Cryptococcus sp. DSM 104549. Classification (NCBI taxonomy): domain Eukaryota; kingdom Fungi; phylum Basidiomycota; class Tremellomycetes; order Tremellales; family Cryptococcaceae; genus Cryptococcus; species Cryptococcus jaspeensis. The sequence continues at coordinate 3,204,223 of CP144046.1, forward strand.
CGCACCCGGTCTCCCAAGCCCCAAAGTGATAGGATAGGTGAGCTGACACCGCCCACGCAGCCTCACCATTATGACGGCAATCCCACCCCGTATGTCAGGCGTCGCCGGCGCGACTTTCCAAGTGGCCCTCCAAATCGGTGGAGTAGTGGGCCTCGCCATCCAGGCGGGCCTGATCGCTCGTAACCCGGGAGGGATCGCCAACTTCTCGAATGTGCAGAGGTCGTTCTGGTTCCAGTTTGGGTGGGCTGTGCTGGACGCGGTGATGCTGGCGGTGCTATTCCGCCCGGGGAAGGTGCCAGCCAAGGGACAGGAGGGGGAGAGTAAGGGGGAGCCAGTGGGGGAGGTGGTGTGATTTGTAGCGTGACATGAGGAGATCAGCTCACACAGTCATCATAGCTTCGGGCATAGATACGGAGACCGCAATTCAGACATGAATTCAACAGGATGCACCTTCCTCCCACAGCAGGCCGAGTCTTTACTCTTTTCGTTCTTGGGACCAACAGTTGAACCACAAGAATGGCAGCTTCACTACTCGTCACGGCGACGCAGTGCTTTTGGCGACGGCGACGCAGTGCTTTTGGCGCCGGCGACACAGTACTGTTGGCCCTCGACGACAATTGTGGTGCAATTCCCAAACTGTGTCGGTACACAGCGGGGCTCCGACGATTGAGCTCTTACGTAAATCGATTTTTAACTCGCATCCTAACCTCGGGCCGAGGAGTATTTACCGGTGTTTATGATTCAGCAAGACTGAAATCTGTATGTTGCACCATCCCCCCTTGCTTGTTCATCCATCCTCCCCACCTCCACCAGCCGCCATATTATATCAGTCAGCCCCACCCAGCCGCCGCGATGCCCCTCTCATGTATGTTTTCGTGCATTTCGGGGCCAGTCTGTCTTCCCAGTACGGCGCCTATCTGGAGTGCACAAGCCATCCAATCCCCCGTGTCACCTCCACCCACCCTCACCGTCTTCGACCCCCTATTTTTGAACAGAATTTCACAGACCTTTCAGGTCCTACAGGGGATACAAGTATCTCAGTGAGCCAATTGGGTTGTGTGACTGTGTCCATCAAAAGACTTAGCTGACAGACTATACACCCATAGCCGGGCATAGCGACCCCTGTCAAACACTTTGCCTCACCCCCACAACCTGCTCATGAGCAACACCTTCACTCCAGCGATGTCTGAGAAGGTCGCTCCGCCCACCCAGGACGACTGTTCCTATCCAATGGCAGTCTGTCTTGCCCAGAGCTCTGTTGAACCCTCCGTCTGTGACGAGGCAGAGGTCGACAAGCGGGCCTCGACCATCAAAGATCACGATCTAGGCGAGTTGTCGGCTGAGTATGACGGAGCAGAGGTCAAGTTTAGCCAGACCAAGAAATGGCTCTTGCTTGTGGTCTTCTGTGTCGCCGAGGTAAGCTGCATACCGTTTGGTTCGACGCTTGTCACTTGCATGCCCGTCAACTGACTCATCTTATCGTCTTCACCCCAGTACCTGGACATTGCCAGCACCTGTGGATTGTTCGTTTTCACCGACACTATCGCGAAAGATTTGGACATCATCTATGCTCAATCATCATGGATTGTGGTGAGTACTATACCCATGTAGTTACAATCAAACCCACAATGTTGATCGCTATCCTTCCACCCTTCAGACCTCCTACAGCATCACCTTCGCGGCTTTCCTCCTCTTTTGGGGTCGAGTATCAGACATGTACTCAGCCAAACCCGTCTTCGCATACGGCTTTGTCGGTCTTGCCGTGCTCAACCTCATCATCTCGTTTATGGAGAACAAGATGGCGTTTCTGATCCTTAGGGCTCTCAGCGGTGTTACCGCGTCTGCCACCGTAAGTCCTTACCTCTCCCGCCTCAACCGCCATGGTCACCCTACTGACCATTCGTTTGGTCACAACTTTCAGATGCCCTCGTCATACCGACTGATCCTGGCCATTTTTGAGCCCCACGAGCTGCACAAGGCACTCACCATCTTCGGTATCAGCGGAGCCGTCGCCAACGCGTCGGGAATGATCTTTGCCGGGTTCTTGGGCTTCATCACGGCTGGTGGACAGCAAGCTGCTTGGAGATGGCTTTTCCGCGTAAGCTAGCACCATAGTGCCCAAGATCTGGACTATCGACACCTAAGCTGACAGCGTGCTCTCAGGCAATCACCATCGTCATTGTGCCCTTCGCATTCGTGACTTTCTACGCAGTACCGAAGACCTCCGGCCACCATGACCCCCGCCTCACCTCCCGAGACAAGCTCAAGCGCCTCGACTTTGTCGGGTGTTTCTCCATGCTGATCGCCATCATCCTCTTGATCCTGTCCCTCACATTTGGAGCATCCTACGGCTGGAAGACAGCCAAGTTTCTCGTGCCATTCTTCCTCACTTGGCCTCTGGCCATTGGGTTCTTTGTGTGGGAGGCGAAATTGCCGGATGGGTATGCGCTGCTGCCGCCGTCGTTCTGGAGGATCCCGAATATGAAGTTGCTCGTGGCCTTCTCCCTCTGCATCAACCCTTGGTGGACTGTGAGTCACCTCCACTCTTCATAAAGCTTGTCTCTGACCCATTCCCTCCTACATAGGACCATCAACTCGTCCTCATGGAGCACTTCATTTCCGTCTCCCACGACAAACCCGTCATCGCTGCTCTCCGCATGCTCCCATCCGGCATCTCCGCCATCGCAATGGCCTTCCTCTTCCCCTACCTCCTCCGCTTCTTCGGTGGCCCTCGCTGGCCCACCGCAGGTGGAATCTTCGTCGGCGGGTGCATGTACCTGCTCATGATCTACTCGAGGGGCGCGGTTGCCAATGGAGAGTATTGGAGGTGGCTGTTCCCGGCGTTTGTGGTGGGCACGTCTGGGGCGATGGCGGCGTTCTTGGGTGCCAAGTGAGTGCTTTCTCTGTCATACAATCTCTGAAAGACGATACAGATAAAGTAACACCTCCCACACAGCATCACCATCATGACGACCATCCCACCCCGGATGTCAGGTGTTGCCGGTGCGACATTCCAAGTGGCCCTCCAAGTCGGTGCAGTGGTGGGCCTCGCTATCCAGGCGGGCCTGCTCGCTCGTAGCCCGGGAGGGATCGCCAACTTTTCGAATGTTCAGACGTCGTTCTGGTTCCAGTTTGGGTGGTGTGTGCTGGACGCGGTGATGTTGGCTGTGCTGTTCCGACCGGGGAAGGTGCCGGCCAAGGTAGAGGGGGGAGAGAGTCAAACGACGACAGCGAGGGAAGTGGCGATAGCATGAGATCGGCGCACACAGCCGTACGTAGACGTATTTCGGGCATAATTTCAGACTTAGACATATAGACTCCCATTCAGACCTGGCTTAAGGACATACACCTTCCGGCCACAGCAGGTTATATGTACAGATACATGACAGGTAACGATGATTGTATGGTATTGGGTATACGGCTATGAAGAAACAAGAACATGCACTACCTACGAATCGAATGCTACCCCGCAATTCCAGTATCCGGCTCCTCTCACTGCGGCTCCCCCTCCTCCTCCCAATCCACCGCCTCCCACTGCTCCTCCCTCGCCTTCCTCAGCGCTATAATCTCCTCCTCCTTCAACCACCTCATCCCACTTCCGTGGAAAGGAACGTCACGTACTTCCTCCCAAGTGGCTCTCCTCAGATCCGTCACCCTGATCGGCCTCTCGGTATGCTTCATCCCGCGCCTCTTGAACGCCCAGACCTGCTGCCTCGCCCACTCCGCGTGGGTCAAGCCCGTGTCGGGACATTGGCCAAGAGTCCTCAGCTGCCCGAGGAGCATGTAGAGCGCGACCCAGCGGTTGCTAGGCAAACACGCCTGGAGGAAAACCTTGATGACAGCTTTGAGCTCGCGCTGCAGCGCGGGGTCGACCGTGTGGACGAACAGCCAGAGAAGGTCTGGAGGGACCATGTCTTCGAAGTTTTCTGGCTGGTCCGGGGAGCAGGCGAGGGGGCTGTAGTGGTGAAGGATGATCTGGAGGGCTCGGAGGAGCACCTCGCGGAGGGTGGTAGAGTCGCGGATGTCGCTGCCGATGGGAGGGGAGTTGACCGCTGCGGCGAGTCTATCGATACGTTCACCGAAGCGGTCGTCTGGATTATCGGCAGAGCGGCCACACAGGTCGAGCAGTGCAAGAGCGACTTCCTGGAAGGTGATGCTGCCGACCATGGCGTTGACGACCTGCGCGAACCAGTCAGCCGAGTCGAGGCAATAAGATCATGTAGGAACCACTCACTTGTGATGAATAGGTCAAAGCGGACTCGTACACTCTGGCAGTGTGACGGTCGTCCCTCGCAGACTCTGCCGTCTCCCCTCTCTCCTTGTCCTCTTCTCCCGATCCACTGCCCTCCCCGAGACGCCTCCTCAGAGCCCTTATCTCTTCCTCCAATGCAATCACTCGCAAGATGCTGTGGGTCAACTCCTCCTGAGTCGCATCCCTTGCCTCCCTCCACTGTCTCACCCCCCAGTTCCCCTCATCCTCGTACTTCTCATCGTACCTATCCTCGCTGTCCTTCTCGTCCTCGCGGTGGTCGGTCGTGGGAGCGTCCTCGGCCTGACGGGGAGAGGTGCCGGGCTGAGGGGCGTCGGACGCTCCTCTGCGTCCGAAGGTAAAGCAGGTAAAGCCGCCGTCATTGGTCGTCGAGCCAGCATCGACCCTCCTCCCAGACCCACCGGGCATCCTCCTCCCCTCCTCCTCCCCTCCATACACATACCTCCCTCCCGTCTCAGCCTCCCCCCTCACCTCGTTTTCCCTCCCCGCAGCAGCCATCGCTCTGTTCCTGATCCCCGGGCTCGCAGCCAGCGTTCGCCGTATGAGCGGCGCCGGCGGAAGCCTGGCAGGGGAGCGCCATCGGCGGGCACCGGTGGTGTTGGTGTCGGTAGCCTCGTCCTCCTCGGTGTACTGGTTGACGTCGTTGGACGATCGGCGGCGCTGCACGCGGGTGAGCGCCGGCACGCCGCGACCGGGAGACGCGTCGCCGTCCGCAAAGGGGTCCTCGTCTTGAGCTTGATCGGCAGCAGAGGGTGGAGAGCGGTGGTTGAGCGTCAAAGTGGTAGATGTCGGGGGCTGATCATTGTCCGCGAGGGAAGGATCCGACGGGGAACCATCGCGCTTGGCGTCTCCGAACATGCGCGAGAGCAACCTCTTCGAGCTTGAGAAGAACGAGTCGGAGGGAGGAGTGGGACTTTCAGGTGAGGTTTCGGGGGATGACGAGTCACCGTTGGATCGGCGGAGGTCTCTGGAGGAGACGGATGTGCGGAGCGGGGAGGGTCTGGCGGGTTGATGCCTGTGATGAGAGGGCGGGGTGCGAGGGGGAGGTGGGGGGTTGTCGTTCGGGGGGGCGGAGTCGTTTGGGGTGGTGTCGTCTGGGGTATTGTTTGGAGCGTCGCCTGGGGGATTGGGCCCAGGTGGTGGGCTCGACATCTTGGTAGGAGGATCTGGAGTGTGAGGAAGGGAGTGTTAGGGGAGACAAGAGGAGAAACGAAGGTGAGGATGAGATGTGAACAGTTGAAAGAGTTGACGGCTGCGTGGGAAGCAAAGGACAGTCGCGCGCACAGGCCACCATGCGCTTGACGGCTCTTCTGTTGACTCCGTTGTGGCACTTGACATGGCTGCAATAATACTATGGTATGGGTTGCTATGGCTGATGCTACTCTACATATGCTATATACAGGAGATAGTACATATTTGGCTGCTGAAATGAAGAGCCCAGGCGGCAACAGGATACAAATTCGCCCTCTCCCTTTCCAAACCCCATCGACCAACGCCTCTCAGACCTTCTGGTACTCGATGGCCTCGAGCACCTGCTTCCACCCCACCCTCGTCACATCCCCCTTGTATAACATCCCCGGTCCCTTATCCGTCCCCTTGCCCCCCTTCACCGGCAGCTTGTCTCCGCGCTCATGAAACTTCTTCACCTGCTCCTGCGCCCATGACTGCCACCCCTCACTGCCCCTCATCCCCTTCTCATCCCCCTCCAGCAGCTGCAAGACCACAAACAGCACGACGCCCCTCGTGCTGCCGAGACACGACTCGTACATCGCCTCCGCCGCGAACTTCAAGCCCGCAAGGAGCTGCTTGTCCGCTGTGTGGACGAACAACCAGAGCACATCAGGCGGGGTGAACACCTCGAGGTTGGTGCGCCCGCGGTTGGGGAGAGAGATGTCGACGGGCGGGAAGCTGAAGAGGAGGACGCGTAGGGCTCGCGAGAATGTTTCTTGGATGGAGACGCACTCGGATAGCTGGGAGAGGTCGGACGGGGTAGGAGCGCCGACGATCCCAGCGAGGAGGCAGACTCGGCGCTCGAAGGCGACGTTCTTGGGGGAGGGGAAGCACCCGCATAGGGCAAGGAGGGCGGCGGCGACGCTGGGGAAGTCGATCGTGGCGACTATAAGGTCTGCGTGCTGTTGTGCATGACCGTTAGCTCAGTTCACCCAAGACATACAGGCGCACTCACAGAGTTCAAAGCGTACATCGCGTAATCGGCCTCTCGCCTCTGCTTGTTCGCCTCGCTCTTCCACATCGCCACCTCCCTTTTCAGCCTCTTCACCTCCTCCTCCCACGTCTCCTCCATGTCCTCCTCAGAGCTCGAGGACGAGCTCGACGAGTAGTACATGGGCTCCATGTGATCTGGCTCGGCAGACTGCACCTGGATGGGCACGAGCGCCTCGTCGTCTTCCTCGCTCGCATGCTCCATCGCCCGCATGATGCTCGCTGTCGAAAATTCCGGGGCAGCTACGGCCTGTAACCCGGCATGCTGGTCTTTCTGACCCGCTCCTTCGCCCTCCGTGCCCATCACCCGCGCCAGCGCACTCGTCGACGCCGCCACCCCTTGCCTCACCCCAGGCCTGATCGTCCGATCCGAGTCGATCGACCGACTCCTGCGCAGCGGCGTATCGAGCACGCTATCATGCGCGTACTTCTCTTCCTCCTCCTTGCTTGGCGAGTCCGCGAGGAGAAGCTTCTGGCCAAGGATGCCGAAGGAGGCTTTCTGCTCGGGTGGGGTGGAGGGGGTAGAGGGGGTCCATGCCCCGCCGAGTGGGCCGGAGATGGCGCTGTCGGTCGCGTGCGCGAGGGGGAGGGGGATGGTGCCGGTCATGCGAGTCATCTCGACACCGCCTTGGTAACCGATATCGAGCGGGCGGCTCTCACTCTCGTGGTGGCTCGCAGAGGTAAAACCGTCCCTGAGATCATCGGACGATGCCCAGAGAGTCCGAGGAGGTCCAGGTGATGGAGGTTGGAGGTTGATCTGGAAGTCGCCAGCGGAAGGCATCGGCGGGGATGGCGGGGCAGCACGAGGCTGGGAGGTGAAGACGTCGAATGACATGCCGAGCTGGGGAGTAGGTTGGCTGGAAGTTCTGGTGGGATGTGGGAGGGGGAATGGGATGCCCGGGTCGGGAGTTTTGGCGAGTTGTTGACTCTTTCTGCGCTTGGGGGAGAGGATGATGTTGTCGAGGAAGCCGCCCATAGCTGCTATGCGGGGCGTTGATGCGGGTATGTGACAGGAGATTGATGATTTGCGTGATAGGACGAGTGACGGATCAGAGCGGTTAGAGAGAGATGAGGTTATGTGGCGATCGATGAAAAGGACGAGCAGCTGACGGGTGATGAGGAGGATGGAGAGTTGATCGCCCTCAACGACGGACACGAGGTGCGTGGGCCGGTGGAGGTGTTGTGGCGCGTCGCCGTGTGGCAGTACTTTCATCGTGCAGCGGTGGTGATTTTGAAGCCATTCCAATATCATATGCATGTCATATACACTCATGGCGTTTATCGTTGACTCATGAAGAAAGCGTTATGCGCCAGGCGCTACAAGGAACAGTACAAAGAACTCATCCACCAGCCATCGTCGTCACCTACGGCTCTGCTTGGAAGGGCGCAAATCCAAATCCTTATCACCAACCCTATATCCTTCCACCTCCATATCCCCTCCATATCCGCCCTTTCCATCCACTTGCGTCTCGTTTCTCGCCCTCTTCTTCCTGAAACAAGCCATCGCCTCCTTCACCTCCTCCCACCCACACAAGCGCACATCGCGCGGACCCGCCCTCTCGTCAAGCCTCCACTCATTCCTCTGCACCCTCGACCTCTGCGCTCTCGCCCAGCGCATCCTCTCCCTCCACTCGTATGGGGTCATCTTCCTTCGCAGGAGAATCTCGTCCTCCGCGCGCGTCAGCAAGATGCGAAGCACCACGCCGCGCTCCGTACCCGCGCACGCGTCGATCGCGGCGCGCAGCACATCACTCAGGTGCGTGAGGATCACCGTATCCGCCGTCTGCACGAGCAGGCAGAGCACGTCCGGTGGGGTAAACTTCTCGATCGTCTCGCCAGAGCGCGGGCCGGGCGCGGGGAGGGTGAAAACGGGGTCGTATCGGCGGAGGAGGATGCGCAAAGCGCGGGAGAAGCATTCTTCGAGGAAGCGGGCGCCCCAGGTCCACTCGGAGTGTGTGGGGGCGCCGAGGGAGAGGGCGAGGGCATGGAAGGCAACCACGAAGGGCTCGCCGTCGGACTTGAAGGTGCCGCAGAGGCAGCCGATGGTGTGGGCGACAAATGCGGGAGAGCGGTCTGCGATGAGCTGGTCTGCGTGCTACATTTTTCGGTTGTTAGCTTCGAGGACGCTGTATCGTTCTATGAAGCTAGCAAATGGCGTGTAACAGATGCTCACATTATTGACAGACCTCAGCGCAAACTTCAAACCCTTATTCTCCCTCCTCAGCATAGTCCCTTCCTCCTCGGCCCGCCAGAGCTTCTCCCGCAACCTCTCCACCTCACTCATCCCTCCTCCTTTCCCCGCCGTCCCATACACAGAAGACCCCTCCCGCTCTCGTTTCACCTCTTCCCTCCTATCCTCCTTATCCATCATCATATCGCCTGGAGGGCTCCCGCCCTCAAAGTCACGCCACGCCCGACGATCATCCCTCATCTCCCTGGAGAGCAGCCCAATCCTCTGATCGAGAGGCAGCGCAGCTCGGTGGGTGTCCACGCCGTAGCTGTCGCACGGAGACGACGCGGCTGGTGGCGGGGAGCCACGGTGGGCAGGGTGGCGCTTGGGAGTGGGTGTGACGGGAGAGTCGGGCGAGCTGGGCGAGTTGGGTGAGATGGACTCGGAGTCCATCCCAGACTCCGACGCTGAGTAGTGGTTGTGCCTGCTATCGATTGGCGAGTCTCCGGTCACGGTTGACCATGCGGGAGAGTAGCATGAAGCACCGGCCTGCGAGAACGTCGTAGGGCTTAAGAGAGAGCTCGGGCTGGAGCGAGGCGAGTGCCAAGCGTGCGCGGTGAACGCGTTGGGCGAGGTGGGCCTGGTGGGTGTGTCGACCTGGTGGCTGTGCGATGACGGGCTCGTGATGTGGGAGTGGGTGGCAGTGGGTGATGCGGGGGTGAAGGCCGATGAGGGAGAACGTCGTTGGTCTCGGTAATGGGTGAAGGGGCTTTGAGGAGGGGGATGTCGGGGAGTGGAAGGGGCGGTGTCGTTGGGAATGCCCTTCTGCGGAGAGGCGGTTACGCTTCTCATGTTGCCGATCTATGAGCTATCTGTTGACTTGAATACAGTAGTGTTGAAGGCGAGTAGTGGGAGGAGTCGATGAATATGTACCGGGCCGTAGTAGATCCATAAGAAATGGAGTCAAGTTGGACGAGTCGGGATGAACGCACACACCTCCAAGTCAGTCTCCAGATTAGGCTCGCGAACCACCACGCACGCGCCTAACTCGAACCCTTCCACGCACCATTCGTTCCAGCACCACTCCGGCACTCACCTCAACCTCTACACCCCTTCCACACTTTACCACACCACCACCTTCTCCTCTTTAAAAACACCCCCCGACCTCCCTCAGCCTCCTCCCACAATGTCTGAGCGTCTCACCGAGTTTGCCGATGTCCCGAGGCAGTTCGTCAAGGAGGGTACCCTCGTACGTCCCTTCCTCTTCCGCTTTGTCGAGCTAGTTCTGTCTACGACGGGCGGGTGCAGTGTGGCGCAGTGAAGCTGACAGTGTGCATGCGGAGTAGTTCGTGAACAGATGTACCAAGCCGTCCAAGGCAGGTTAGTTGGGCTGGTGATTCTCGTCGACCGGGTGTCTGTGGAGGGGCGGGATAGGAATTACCGGATGCGGCAGGCAACAGGGCGCCGGAGGGGCGGCAGGGCGGAGAGGAGGGCGGCGTCAACGAGATGGCCTGGGGAGGGAGGAAGTCGTGCGGGACCGTTGCGTTGATGGGGAGACTATCGTCGATCCTCGTCGACGTTGTCGGTCCTGTTGTGGCGGTCTCCCGGCCTCATCTCACGACCGCTTTTCTTGGCTCCCTGTCCTCCATCCCTCGCCTCCTCCCCTACTCCCGCCTTCGACAACCCCAATCCACCACCCGGACAACGACCCCGTCAGACAGACAAAACAAGAACCAGATACTGACACTCTCTGCAGAGTACATTCAGCTCTGCCGAGCGGTCGCCGTCGGGTTCGCAGTCATGGGTTTCATCGGCTACTTTGTCAAGCTTATCCACATCCCTATGTGAGTCCTTCGCTCTCGCCTTTTCAGCTCCAGCTTTCCCTCGTGTTATCGCTCGCTGTCTTTGGCTCTAGCTGACGTCCGTCTCATCTCTAGCAACAACATCTTGGTGTACGTCCAGCTTTATAACTTCGTGACAGGCGCCTTCAACTGGCGTCGGTAAGACCACGAAAACGAGACGCTGACGTTCTGCCGATCCACAGGGGCGGCGCATAAACCATCACCACCACTGGAGAAGGGTGAAGGGGGAGAGGAGCAGGGTGTGCTCGGTTGTAGAAAGGTCTTTGGGGCTGTAGCGGGATGCATTTGCATGATACCCTCGGACGGTGTACATGCGCTCGGAACTACGGTGTGAGACAGCGGGTGGAACGTGCCAGCAGCTCGACTCCGATGACGTGCTACGCTCGGCAGTCTTGAGCTCAAGAATCGTCCACAGACCAGTTAAGGACAGCAACAAGAGCGCAGAAAGAAGCCGGAAAGTGAAGTGACTGTTTGACTGACTTGCATCGTCGTTACTGTAATGTACTGTACGTATGGTGTGACAATCGTCTACTGGAACAAACCTAATGCGAAGAAGAAGAAAACTCAAGAACATCTTATTACCCTACACACACTTAAATCCCCTACCACACTCTCAATCTCGTCCAGCAACTACAGGTCTACTCCCCATCTGCCAAGTTCAACGAGTTGATAGCGTCGGCAAGGTCAAAGTGGAACTGTGGTATGGATGTGGTTAGCGGTTGGCCAAGTCGCACGCGCGGAAGAGAAGAGCAACTTACGAAAGGCGTCGAGCTGTCGAGCAGCGGCACCGACCTGATCGACTCCCCACCCGCCTGGCGCCCATCCACCCTGTACGACTCCAGCCTAGGAGGCGTCACGCTCCCCTCGCTCCCATAGATCTTCTTCTCCTCGTCACCCGCGTACGACGACCCCTGCGACCCCTGCCCCTGCCTCCCGAACGAAAGCTCCTCCTCATCCTCCCCGAACCTCTCCCTGTGCGGGGCGGGCGTAGCAGCGTCCCCGAGGTTCTCGATGACAGCGGGGGCGACCTCGAGGGCGGTGCCCTCCTTGGCTTGCCCCTGGCCGAACCCACCAGCGATGAGCGCGCGGCGGATCCAGGGGGAGAGGATACCGCAGAAGTGGAACTCGACGGGTGCGTCGGCCCACTTCTCCATCTCAAGCCGGGTGTCGATGAGGTTCTGCACACCGGTGGTGTCGAGGTTGGCGACGGCGGCGAAATCGAGGATGACAGCGCGAAGGAGGGGCTTGCTGTTGTCAATCTCGACCTCGTTCTTCTTGGGTCCCGGGTCGTTCCAAGGCCTGTCACCACGCGAGATGTTGGAGAAGTCCTTCCCTCGGCGCGACACCTTTTTGGCCTGCTCCACAAGGCGGTCGTTGATGTACGACGCGTTGGGGTAGAGGAAGGACTCCTCGAAGCGGTAGATGATGACACCAGGAGGAGGGGACTCGACGGGGATGTCGCGCTGGCGCTCCTCGTCAAGCGGGACGTAGACGTCGCGGATCTGGTGGCCCGCCTCGGGGGAGGAAGGCTTGATCCTCACACGCCCGAGGAAGTGGCCCTTGGGGCGCGCGATACGGAGGAGGAGGAGGACGACGGAGGTGGCGAGGGACCAGTAGATGCCCGACTCGATGGTGTAGAACACCGACCAGAGGACGGCACCGACAAAGATGATGTACTCGATGGGGGAGACGCGCCAGAAGGCGTACGAGTGCTTGGGGGAAGCGACGAGGTCCGCCACGGCGTGGATGATGAGCGCCGAGAGCGCGGCGTTGGGGATCCAGTAGAACGCAGGCGCGACGGCGTACAGCGCGACGATGACGACGACACCGGTAGCCAGACCCGCAGCGGGGGTGCGCACGCCTGCCTTGGACTTGAGCGCCGAACGGGAGAAGGAACCCGTGGAGGGGTACGCAGAGAAGAGGGTGCCGATGGTGTTGTTCACGCCGATGGCGATCAACTCCTGGTTGGGGTTGATCTTGTACCCGTTCAATCGCCCGAAGGACTTGGCGATGGAGATGTGCTCGAGGAGAAGGATGATGGTGGCCACGGGGATGTGGGGGCCGATAGCCCCGAGGATCTGGGTGTTGATCTCGGGCTGGCCGACGTTCCTCAACCCGGAGGGCACAGTGCCGACAAGGGAGATGCGCGCCTTCTTGTGGTGAATGTTGACTCGCCACGAGATGATGGTGAAGATGATGATGACGAACGCGTGACGGAGCGCCTGGATGAAGAACGCGGCCCTCGCGAAGCGAGGGTACCGGCCACCAGCCCACTGGAGACTCCACTTGATGCCGTAGAGCATAGCAAGGGCGCTAACGCCGAAAGCGGCGTCGAGCGAGCTCTGGGGGAGGTACTTCAAGGTGTTGATGATAACCTTGTAGGTGGCGGCCTTGGTGTTGAACATCTTGGAGAGGCCAAACACCGCCGGGAACTGGCCCGCGGCGATGTTGAGGGCACTACCAGTCATGAATCCAGACACCGCGGGTTGAGGGACTGAAGGTGATTGGTCAGCCTGGGCCCGACGCAGCAGACAAGAGGACCAAAAACTCACTGAACTCGACGATCCACCCGATCCTCAGCAGACCGATCGCCAGCACCACAAACCCACAGATGAACGCCAGCGCGGTGGCAATCACCGGCGCCGAGTACAAATCCCCGTACTTGTCCTGCACGCTCGCGATGATGTTGCCCGTCTCGAGCGACATGACCGCGACAGGGCCGATAGAGACATCCTTGGACGTGGCGAAGAAGGCGTAGGTGAGGACACCGATGAAGGAGGAGTAGAGACCGAACTGGGGCTCGAGGCCGGCGAGTTTGGCGTAGGAGAGGGATTGGGGGACGAGGACCATGCCGACGGTGATACCGCTGAGGGGAGAGACGCTTTGTCAGCCATCGCCGCGGCCAAGAGAGAGCTTTTTTTCGACGTTTTGACTCACGCGATCAGGTCACCCGTCAGCCATGTCAAGTTGTACCGGGGCACCCATTGGATGAAGGGGAAGAGGGAGAAGAAGTAATTCTTGACCTGCAGAGGATGTCAGCGGATGCACTTCAAGAGCGACGCGTACAGGCAGATTGACTCACAGCTTGAGCAGCGTCAGGCTTCTGCGACCTTGCCCAACCAGCGACCGAGATGGTCTCGGGCGTGCTGTCGGTGTAGCCAAAGTAGTGGCGGACGCGGCTCTTGAGGCCGCTGGAGGTGAAGTCGTTGGGCTTGGGCGACATGCTGGCTGGTGCGGCTGGGGCAGCTGGCCTGTGTGTCGAGGATTCGAGAGGATGGGCTGCCTCTGGAAGACTGCTGGAGTCGTGGTGTTCGTCTATACGAATGAAGGGGGAGTGTGGTGGAGAGGGGGGGGAGCGGTCTACGAATTTTCCTTTCCTCGTATTCCTAATGTGCTTTATACCTCCCATCGGATTCGAGAGGAGTCGAGAAAAGGAGCGTGAGGTACCGAGCACGTCTTCGAGGAGGGATCACAGAAGATCAGTCAATCGCTGACTGTTTTTGGCGCAAGCGAGTGGAGAGGAGGAAGGTATTCGTGAAAGAGGAGCGGGAATGATGCCCAGCTGAGGTACGACGTCACAGATATCATATCGTGGAGCGGCTGAGTGCTGCACTATCGCCGGTGATCGTAGCGGGGAATCGCCTGTCGCCATAGGAATGTGTCTTCGCGATGAAAAAGAACGAGCACGCAATCTGTCACAACCGCGCAGCGAACTCAGGGTCCGTAGGCGACCCCTCGGCGGTGGCGAGTGACGTCGAGCAGCGCGGGGCCGTCTTGAGAGGATGCGGTGAAGAGTTGCCTGGCAGCATGGGGGGGAGCGTCCATCGGCGCAGTGGAAAGGAGCAGCAGCAAGCAGTCTCCAGACCCCCCAGCAAAAAAGCACTGCCAAAGGACGCTTGGCGTGCACAACAGCGCGACCGGCAAAGGCGGCATCACAAAATCTTCCTGCCTTCTGATCGTGCCTGACGATCACTTGGTGACATCTCATCGCCAATCGTGCCAGTTTCTCGTCACCCATGTCCTCTCTCCCCTCTTGCCCCCCGCTGCTCCCCCTCCATCCATCTGCTCGGCAGGTCCCGTTTTAGCCCCAGATCCCCTTGCCTCTTATCGGCACCTTATCGAGAGCCTCACTCGAGTTTATCGTAGCCCGCCCACGACCACGAGCCCATGGCGCAATCAATCCTCCTCTCGACGTGCCATCCAAAAACGAATCTCACGCCATTCGCAAGCTTTTAATCCAGATATCTTGATGGATCATTAGCCTTCACCCGCAATGATCGCTCATGCAGTCATGTCTTGATTCCAGAGAGCCATGGCGTCCCACGCGATGGCTCTGATGGCGATGGAGAGCCATGCGGTGGTGCCGAGCACGTCTGATGTCGTTCATCCTGCCTGTCCTTCAACATCGACCAGGTCCACCACCGGGTCCTCGAGCGGCTGCACCACCGGCCGTCAGCTGATAAGTGGAGCTGATTGGATATGTCCGCCACCTGTTGAGAGTCCGTTCTTCCCGGGACATGGATCCACTCTGTTTATAGATGAAAGTGGTGCCTACTTCATACCGCAATGTTGTCGCCATCATTCCTGCTCCAGTCTTCCAGATATCGATCGATGGATGCCGCTCCCACCGGTGGCGACACTCGGTGAACGCAAGGCAGCAGCGGGTGGTGCTCTCGGTGGCGAGTGGCGACTGCCAGACCCACTCGCGGACTCTTTCTGAATACGAATATCACGACGAGATCCTCTTCTGTGTGCACGACGCCAGATCCCCTCACGCCCGGTGGCAACATATCCGTATTGTGCCGCACTGCCGACTGCCGAGTACCTTTCGTCGCCACTCTCTCACACAAGGCAACCGGCTCTTCCTTGTCCTCCCTCGCATATCTCAATGAAAAGATACCCGGTACTTTTTACGTGAGGTATCATGCCATCGGACCTGTACGTACACACACAACGGATCAATAACCAACACTCCCCCGAGATTGTTCCTCTAGCCCAATCTAGCATCGGTTGAGGTGCGGTTGAGATGCGGTTGAGAATCTTTAGATGCTTGAGCGAGTGGAAGGACCTCTTGGCGTTTTTGCGTAAGTCTAGTCACACACGAAGCACGTCTTGTCTTGTTCGCTGTCGCGATGTCTTTCTTTTTGGAACTCGTCTCATCAGATGTGCTAACTGCACCGTCCTGGTCCTCATCTTCACACACACGTTCGCTTTTTCTGCGCGAGCGAGTGACAAGAACAATGCAGATATCATAGTAGTGTACGGGATAGGCAACACCATCTACACCTCCGCCACCTCTTCCGCCACCTTCTTCCTTGACGCCACAACCGGCATCATCACCTTCTTGTACAGCTTCCCATCCCTCATCTCCCCGGACGGCTTCACCTCCTTCTCCTTCCCCACTTTCGCCTTCTTCGCAGCCGGTGCGGCCTTCTTCCCCCCAGCCACAAACATCCCCCAAGCCCCATACACCTCCGCCCAGACTTTCTTCACGCCGGTACCTACGTTCGCGCTCTCCACGCCGGCGGCATCGAGCCACACCGCGGGGCGAGCATTGTCAGACATAAGGAGAGGGGGCGCGTCACCCGGCGTGTTGAGTAAGAGGTGGTGGATATGGTACGTCATGTTGATATGCGAAAAGACATGAGGGATGTTACCCACGTCGCGCTCGACGTACTGCTCGGGCGAGACGCTTTCGGCCCCGGCGGCGAAGAGGTTAAAGGTCGCAGTGCGGGAAGCGTCGAGCCGTTCGGCCGCAGAGAGGCCTGCTGTGACGGGCGTGGTGGGCGGTTCGAACAGTCCGGCGAGTAGCCCTGTCTCTCGATCAGCCTGGAATCCACAGGGAACGGTCCGGGAGAGCAGACAGGCTCACCTTTTTCAGGCCGCTTCACAAACAACCACCGATCCTCACACCCCTCCCCACGCCACTGAATCACACACACCACCTCCTCTTCCACGCGCGATGCCTTCTTCTCTTTGCGCATCGGGAAGACAGTCACGCTTGGTATCCGGTCTGCGTCTGCGTCCGAAGTGAGAGGGATGGGAGCGCAGAGGGTGCATGTTTTTGAGGTGGCGGAGGGGGGAGGCGGTGGGGCAGAAGTCTGCGGTGGTTTAGGGAGTTGACGTTAGCGGAGCTCAGATCCAGGGGGCGTCACAGAGGAGATAGCTCACCTCGGTATAGGCTTTGCACCCAGTCTGAAGAGGGCACGCAGAGCAGTCCGGTCCTACAGGCTTGCAAACCTGACTACCAAGTTCCATCAAAGCCTGCACGCAGCTCCTCGCATTAGCTCCCTCTCAGAAACAACCCGCACACAACAGGCAAACCCATAGAACCCACCTGATTCCAATCCCCCGCGACCCCCGCTTTATCCCCCGGTAAACGCCCCACAAGCTGATCGGCTGCAGCCCATAGGAACTTGATAGTGGAAGGTGCGGTTTGGGGGGCGTGCAACGCGAGTAGGCGGGTGAGGAGGCGGTGGACGTTGCCGTCGACCTGGAGCCAGGTAGAGTATGTCAGTCAGTCCTCTGGGCCGATCTACAGACCTGGCGTAGATGTATGACATACGATGGGAGTTTGCACGCCGTATGCCATCGAGCAGATCGCGCCTGTATGACAGTCAGTCGTCAGCAGGAGCTCGACTGCCACAATTGCGCACGGTGCGAGCCCAACATTAGCTCACCAGCCGTATACCGCCCGACTCCGTCAATCTCCTTCTCAAGCACAGCAGGGTCATCAGGCAATCTCCCCTTGTACTTTGCACTGCCCATGACGGTTTTGGCACCTGCAAGGAGTGATCGGGCACGGCGATAGTATCCGAGGCCGCCTGTGGAGGAAGACTGGGTTAGTGGTGGTCGGGGGACGATGGGGATAAGGACGCACGCCATGCTGCGTTGACTTCCTGAGAGACGAAAAGAGAATCAGCTTAGGCTTTGTAACTCGTGCACTGGTAGATGACCTACCTCGATGTCGGCCTTTGCTAGGTCTGCTATCGTCGGCCACCGCGCTATCCACTTCTGCCAGTACGCGATTACCTGGAGTACATAGGACGGCGAGGCGAGTCAGCAAGGAAGCACGCCAACAGATGAGACCGGCACGTACGGTCGCTACCTGTGTCTGCTGGAGCATGACTTCGCTGACTTCTTTGCGAGTTAGTAGAGCTCATCGACCAAGAAGGTAGGGATAGCTCACCCCATATCTGCAGGTGTCATCAGCGCCGCGTCCTCGTCCTCTGGATCATCTTTAAGAAGACTCACTTCATATGCACGCTGCCCCTTCTCCTCCGTACTCAGACTAGGATCATACCTCTTCCTCCACGGCATCCCCCTCTTCTCTCTGCACACATCGCCCCATGCATTAGCCCTCTGACGCCTACAGCGCCCGTCCGCCCGCGCAGGCAACTCACCTGGCGTCCTCGAACCACCCAAGCAGCGCGTCCTGCACCCCTACAATCCCCTCAATCCCATGATACCCCTCCCCATGCGGCCTGTTCACAGACGCTCCAACATCCTCGATATCCACGATCTCCTCTTTTGCGTTTGCCTTTGCCTTCGGCTTGCCCTTGCCAGCAGCCGCGGGCTTCGAGGCGACGCGTTTCCGTTTGTTATTGGTGGGCTTGGACTTTGACGGGCTCGGGGCGTAGTCGCTCTCTTCTTCCGAATCGGGGACGGAGTATACCGAGGGGGAACTTGAGGGGGCGCGCATGGCGGGGACTGGTATGAGGTGGGTAGTCCAGACAGATTGTAGCAAAGATGAAGAACAGAGCGCTCCAGGTTGAGCGAGGACGATGGTCGACGCGTCGATCGTGCCAATCAACTCGGGTGGATTTCGCGAGACCTCGACGCGCAATAATTCATGACCCAAGTCACTGACTCACACTGAGCCGTGTTCTCAGCATACTTGCCCTTGTTCCTGGAACGTACGCCGCGGCCAAGGTGGAATTTGGGCACCAAAATTGGGCGTTCCAGTCGAAGACTTGTGGTTTATCGAGGTCGTCGTGCACGCACTACTGATGTTGGTTTTGTATCATCATCGTCGCACATGATTGTAAGTGCCCGACCAGAGATGCGTGAGTATTCGACTCCGGTATGGCCTCTTTGCTGTAGCAGATGACCCATGACACTACGTACCAGATGCTAGCTGTTGTGGCTCGGAAGCGGCGGCGGCCTCCAATCATCGCTCCCCATTGATGATGTTGTTGACGTCGTCTTGACCGAAGTACTAATCTGACCTGCCATCAAGCACCATACGCTCGTTTGATCTCGCCAAAGGACCCTGTTGTCAAGAACACCTTGTATCGTACATGACACCGAGAGCGAAGGCTTATCGCTCGCTGCCGCTCACACACACCCCGACTGAACATCGATAGTGAAAAGGAGATAAGGAGAGAGGAGACGTCAAGCACTAAGGGGTAAGAGGTAGGTATGCGGCCGCTATGTGCTGCTCCTCTATGGTATGAGCGTGCCCTTCACTGTGACACTGACTGCTGGCTCCGAGCTTCATCGCTGCGGGTGAAGGTATCTGACGCTCACAGGCATGTGTGGCGTAGCCCACCGAGGTATGCGACCGCTAACAAGACGCGCGAGACACATAATCAAGGATGGCTGATCAATCCTTTTCAAAAAGATGCAAAAAGAGGGAACTTTTGGCTGATCTGGTCGTCGGCGACCAGCCCAGGCTTGAACCCTCTCTTCCAGTGCCCCCGGACTTGGAACTCACTCTCCTCCCTTCCCGCTTGTGGGATCCCCCTCTTGTGGGGTGGCTTGTGGCCTTGCTGGGAGTGCCTGCCGCACCGTGACTAGTGGTCGGACCAGGCTGAGAACCGGTTTCGCCCGCCCCACATTCATTAAGGGACGAGGTCAGGCCAGATTCGAACGCTTGTGCTCTTTTTTGATGAATCTGTGCTTACATAAGTTCTTAACAGCCAGATCGGCCGCTCTGACTGTTAATCCTTCAGCAGCAACTGGGTATTAGAAGGAAATGGTGGATACGGTTGCTCATGGCCTCTCGTCCTATGCATATGCACCGCTCATGGATGGTTGGTCCCCTCGCCCGCCCACACACTTGCGCTGACCTGCATGCGTGCTGAATCCACCCAGGCGTACACCGCGTGCATGCATGCATCACTTGTCAGTACACACCTCCGTGAGAAGACGACATACATATCCAAGATGCATGCATAGGGGGTCCTTTGCTGCATGCATCGTCCATATCGATCCTTCTTCTGTCATCTGCATCGCGTACGGACCACTTCCAACACTCACGACGACTGTGCCAGCCCTTCCCTGAATCCTCGTAGGGCGACTCAAGGCCTATCCCATCAGCAGCATGAGTGACAGAGTAGGGTGTTTTGGAAGATGCACCAGCCAGTATTGGATCCACGACGACTCACTTGCTCTCTCTTCAGAACCCGGGCTCCGTCGACTACATGTTGGGACACCGACTCCTTCGGTCGGTCGATCCGGCATTTGGGGGACGCCGTGCACCATACTCGCACTAGACGACACAAGCACCGTGTGCATGCTATTCACCCACCTGCGTCTCTATTCGCTTGTCAGCCTACACTCGCTCCGCTATGTGGGTCAGCATTGGTGCTCGACTAGACACCATCCACCATGCCATGGTCTCCCACTCATCAGCCCTCCACTCTTGGCCTCCCTCCCGCGATGACCGTCAGTAAGTACACAGCAATGAAATGTCAGCATGATGGATACCGTGTTCTTTGGAAGACGCTTGGCGGACACCGGGCTTCTCGGGGGCCGCTCTACGACAGCCGTCCGATGGTGATGAGCGATACACACGGTCGAGAGACCCCACCACCATCCCGTGCCCTCCTCTCTTCTTCAACAACTGAAGTATGGATGTGAGGAGCAGGTACTGATGTCAGTCAGCATAATAGCCCTTGAAGGTGGCGGTGCAAGTGCTCGGCAGGGATGAATAAAGCTGCGAACTGCGATGGACGGTGGACGAAAGAAACGAACGCAACCGATGCTGCAAGAACGGAATGGAAAGCCCGCTGGCCGCCGGCCCGCCGCTGTCATCCACTCCAAGGCAAGCTACACCCTGGATCCATAATGTTGGGTCAGGTTCAATACAAACTTTTCCTAATGGCTGCGGTGAAAATCGTAATGCTCGCGTGGCAATCCTAATCTAGATCTAGGTCCAAGGCCCGGCCGCCGCTGCCCTAACGTAAAGACGGTCCAAGCGCGTCTGATCTTCGCGCCAGCGCATTTCTCTTCCGTCCACAGTCTTTTGTCCCCAACGACAATCTCGCTCCGTCTCTTTCCCCACCCACCCGCCCAGCTCCAAGCAAGCACCGTCACAGCATGCTCTCAAGGACAACAGAACAGAAATCCGCCCACAGGCGGAGAGCGTCCAGCGTTAGCAAGGCTCTGAGGTGAGCTGGGATATTGTCCGGCCTCCGAGCGAGGCTGTGTTGTGGGGTTGTGTACGTGCCGACCGGGCTGACCTCTTCACGGCCGGCGGGCTTGCTGCCACGTATAAACAGCCAGATACCCCTCAACTATGGCTCAGAGTAAGCTCCCCCCTTCCTCCCCATCTTGTACCATACTCGACCACCCCCATCGCGACCTCGCGCCCAAACGTACTCTCGATGCTGACCATCTGCACCAGATCGTCCTATGCCAACCGCCGGCCCTCCGGTAGCACCTCCCGGCCCCCACGCAAGCGAAAAGGCGATGGTCTGCCTGACATGTACCAGTCTCGGGGCCTGTGGCAGGACATCAAGACCGGGCGGTGGATGCTCGTTCCATGTGAGTCGCTTGGAGGGCGGTCGTACGAGCCCGAAGGCCGGCCGGAGCTGTGGCTGATAGCGAAAGGCCCCTACCCCCAGCATCATCCTTTACGATTATGCTCGTGCCCCCGATCGCGTACGCGGTCCATCGGGTCATGGAAGAGTATGGGATGATGGACGACGGGGCGGTCAACCTTGCCGAACGTTTGATCTTGCCATCGGGACAGCTGGAGGATGAGAGGTTTGGCAAGTCGCGGTGGGACTTTGCTTTCCTGGCGTACTACATTGTGGTCTGGAGCTTGTGAGTCTGCTATTACCTGGGCCCGGGTGTGGCGCTGATGGATAGTGGACGCGTAGTATGAGGCAGTTCATGACTCTCCATGTGTTTCGCCCGATGGCCAAGGCGCTGGGTATCAAGGGTGGAAAGGTCATGAGGTTCACTGAGCGTGAGTCTGCTGGCCCTGGCGTGATACTCATCAAGCAGCTGACCGTGGTGTGCAGAGGGATATGCGGCGTTTTACTTTGGAATCATGGGGGTTTGCGGTATCGTATGTGCTCTCCCGGTCGCGCAGAGTGTACGAGTATATGAGCTGACGGTCCGGTGCAGTATGTGATGCGCGGTCTCCCGTTCTACTGTGGGTGTTGACGGGTGGTCCTATGCCAGATATACCAAAGCACGAGCTGATCCCATACCACTGTAGGGTACGAAACCAAGTACTTCTGGATCGACTACCCCCACCGAGCCATGACCTGGGAGCTCAAGACGTACTACCTCGTCCAGGCGGCGTACTGGCTGCAGCAGTCGATCATCTTGGCTGCGGGGATCGAGAAGCGGAGGAAGGACTTTAATGAACTGGTTGCGCATGTGAGTTGCCAGTGGAGATGTCGATGGCTATATGTGACTGATGCTCTGCGTCGTAGCATTTGGTGACGTTGTGGTTGATCTGGTGGAGCTATATCTTCTACGTGAGCGCGACATTTCGTTCCGCTGACCATGCTAGGCTTTGTAAGAATTGAGCGCTGACCTGGCACCTCTGCAGTTCACATACATTGGCGTAAGCATCTTTGTAACGATGGACGTCTCCGATATCTTCCTCGCCGTGAGTCAAGTACCGAATTTGCTCCATCCAATCGAGAGGCTGATGTACTCGAGTAACGGCTGCAGATCTCAAAGTGCGTCAACTACGCCTCCGACTTTTGGTCGGTACCCCTCTTTGCGTGGTTTGTCGTCGTCTGGACGTGAGTCACCCCAGCACGTCAGCACCTATGTACGGACTCACTGTCTGACCACACCTGTCTCTCCGCCCGCAGCTACCTCCGCCACTACCTCAACATCAAAATGCTCTACTCCGTCGCCTTCGATTACGACCACTACGTCCCCGCCTCCGAGCAATGCTGCTTCGCCCCTCTCCAAGACCGCTGGACAGACACCTTCACCAAACCCTTCGTGTTCATCTCGATCCTTCTGCTGCAGCTTATCAACCTGTTTTGGTATGTCGCGATCTGGAGGATCATGTTCAAGGCGGTGTTCAAGAAGGAGGTGAGGGATGATCGGTCGGATGATGAGGATGAGGATGAGGGCGAGGGCGAAGGCGAAAGACGAGAGGGAGAAGGGGTGAAGGAGGAGTGAGCGGGTGAGAGAGCAGGACGATGCGAGGCGGTCAGCACTCAGTAGGGAGAACGCGCAGGAGGGGGCTGACGAGATCAACGGGAGCAAGATGGTCGAGAGAGGGGGTTGGCGAGTAGATGGGATGGGCGGGGCGGGCGAGGCGGTACAAGGGTGGTACTGTATATATATGTATGTTGTACGTTGTGGCTATAATACTTTCGTAGAGTCTCGATGGATGAGGGCACACCCTAATAGTTGCTCGGCCCGTATGCAACAGTCTCTAGACCAAGACAAGACACTGTCGTCTCACGAGTATGTACGAGCGGATGGCTGGATGCGATCATTTATACGGCGAGTTGCATGCGTCGCCCTATAGCAAGCTCCTCCCCGTGTTTCTACTGTTACAACACCTATGCAAGTATAATGAATGTCCAATAAAGATGTGTTTGGGGTAGTTGGGTGAGGAAGATGAATGGAATGGCTAGCTAGATATATGCGGGTGAACATAAATAACAAGAACCGGCTTGGAGGAGATATGGGGGTACAGGTAGGTTGGTGACGTGGGAGAAGATGGGGTGGGTAGATATGGAGATGAAGATGAAGATGGGGGGAGAGGGGATTATAAATGCTCGTGTGATGGGAACAGACATCATTGTGCTGGGCGGTGTGTGTGTGTGGGTATGAATCAGGGCGTGTGCGTGGGCGTGGGCGTGGGCGTGGGTATGGGGTGATGGGTGGTGTGGTCGGATGAATGATGGGTATGTGATGCAGTAGTGTGAGGCGAGTGGGAAGCAAGGTAGACCGGTTGGCTTATGCAAGCACCATAGCTGCCAGCCCAAGCACCGCACCAACCACCCCCACCACCCCCGTGTACCCCGACCCCACGCGACTGCTCTCCGCCGCCGAAGTCGACGAGGAGGTCGTGTTGGCCGATACGTAGGTTGCCACGCCGACATCACCGCAGATCTTGAGCTTGTTGGCGTCTGATTGGGATACGAAGACCTAAGAAGAAGGTGGGGGTTAGCGTGGAAGGTCGGAAGGGGGAAGGGGGGGGAAGGGGTGGCTTACGTAGGGCATCCCGCCGGACCCGGAGGGAGAGTACGAGATGGAGATGGCGCCGCCGGAACCGACGGTGAACTGCTTGCACGACAACAAGCTGCAGCGTAGCCCGAATCAGCAATGCCCTTGACGGACAATAGCTTGGGCGATCTGGAACTCACTCGATCACGCTGGACTGGGAGGGCCACCCACTAGTGGGCACGCCGAACGCGTCGCTCTGGCTAGGGCTCCCGCGCTACGATACGATCCCCGTCAGCTCCTGCCTGGTACATCTTCTAGCCAGAGCAGAGGACTCACGTTGTTGAGCACCGCCAACACCGGCCCCTTCCTAAACGCCACATCCTTGGTCGTGCTCGCCACAATCTTCGTCTGCGCATCCAAGAACGTCTGCCCATTGAACAGCGTCCCGTTCGAGATCACCGCATGGCGAATCTGGTTCAACCTCTTGATATGGTTGTACGTCGTCGTGTTGGCGTACTGCGACGGCCACAACGCTTCCCTGTTGTACGGGTCCCCCGCACCACCCGCGAAATCCTGCTCCTGGCCATAGTACACGACAGGCAAGCCATCAAAGATGAACTGCGCGACCATGGCGTTGTACGCGAGCTGGCTGTCGGCGGTGGTGTTGCGCCACCGCGGCAGGTCGTGGTTCTCAATAAAGTTGCCGAGGAGGCTAGGGGTGGGGAAAGTGCCGAGGACTTGGGTAGCGATATCTACGAAGCTGGACATGTTGCCGGTGGTGGAGCCAAAGGCGTTGACGATGCCGTAGTAGAGGGGGTAGCCGAGGACGGAGTCCATCCACTTTTCCGATTGGAAGCTCGCGGCGAAGCTGCGGGCGTGTCAGCGGCGTTGAGTGGAAGAGAGACGGGACACTCACTCAATGTCACTCCCGTACACCTCGCCGATACAAAACACCCCCGCAGCCCCGCAGAACGACGTCCAAAACGCCCCGGGCACATGCTTAGCCGCATCGATCCTCAGCCCATCCACCCCATACGTCGTCACGAATCCGGCGATCCACTCATTCAGCGTCGAGATCACCGTCGGGTTCTCCGTGTTGACGTCCATAAGCGGCAGCTTATCGTCCCCCAACCAGCAGTACTCCACCGAAGTCTCGTTGCTGTAATCAATATCGCACCGGGGGTGGAACTCTGCGGGCTCGGTCCAGCGGGACCCGTCCGCGGCGAGCGCGGCGGAGCTGGTCGCGTCCGAGGCGTTGAGCCCGGGGACGTTGTTGATGACGATGTCGACCATGAGGTACATCCCGCGGGCGTGGAGCGCGGCGCTGAGCTCTTTGAGGTCGTCGGCGGTGCCGAAGCGCGCGTTGAGGCTGAGGGGGTCGTTCACCCAGTAGCCGTGGTACGCGTACTTGTAGTATGTCAGTGTGTCGGTGTTTTCTGTGCGTGCGGGAGTGTAGGTCAGCCTGGCTTGGTGCGGGCAGGGTGAAGGCGGGACTCACGAGACACTGGCGAGATCCAGATCGCGTCAAACCCCATGTCCTGGATGTAATCCAGCTTGTCGATGATCGACAGCCATGTGCCTCCGCACCATCTACCATCGACGATTCTGTCAGCTTTGCCACTTGCAGGGATGTAGGAGAAGGAGCTGGCTCACGTCTGGTCTATAGGGTTACATGTTGAAGGGATGGGGGATGACCGTGCGGGGGCGGTGTCTGATACCGGCGCGAAGCGGTCCGTTATGAGTCTGCGTGGGGGTGGACGATGTCAGTTGGTGGGTAGCAGAGTCGACAAGCGTGGCAGAGAGAGGCTCACTGGTATATCGACTTTCCTCGCCACTGCTCTGCTGTGGCGGCGTCGACAACGCCGGCAGCCCCGAGACATGTCGCGAGTAATGTGAGTGCGGTTTGTGGTCGCATTGTGTTGTGGAGGGGATGTAGGGAGTGAGGGTGTGTGGGGTGGATAGGGTGGGCGGGAAGAGGAGGATATCAAGCAATAGGTGTTGTCGAAAAGGATGTCAAAGAGTGTCGAGGGCGGAAGCTGGGAGACGAATCTCGACCAAGAAGAAGAGGACGGGTGTTGTTGAAAGGGGCAGCGTTCGTTCAGTGTCCCGGCATGTGACCAAGAGACGCGGTCCGAAGATGCGATGGGAGCACGCGGGGCGGCTGTCACGGAATGATGGGATCAGCCGGGCGATCACGGTCAAAGGGGCCCAAAGGGAGAGGGGGCGGGTCTGTGCGCTCACCGGGTGTGGTCGGGGGGAGACGAGAGGAGGAGACGCGGGGCGCACGGGGCGGGGGCTCGGCGTGCGTGGGGACGGTAGAGGCGCTGTGTGTGGCGGCGAGGGGATGGTCGGGATGGAGGATGAGCCGGGTGAGAGTGAGGATGGGTGGGTGTGGTGAAGGGAGAGTGTCTGGGGGGAGGTGGTGTTGTTGTTGTTTTGTCGAGAGGAGGACGATCACGAGGGGGTAAGATATATAGAAGTGTACTGTAGTAAAGAGCGTGGACAAAGCAAAAGAGTGTGGGGTGAGGCGACGCGGTGTATCGGTCGCTGCTCAGTCAGTCAGTGAGGGAGGTTGTTCCGGGAGAGTGGCTTGTCGAGTGAATGCTGATGAAAGAACAAAGACAGAAACCGCTGAACAGATCGCCGGTCCTCGAGCAGCGCCTCTGCAGCCACCGCCGTGTTGTGCGCTCTGAAGGTTCAAGCCGGAGGACCTGCACCAGTCACTTCCCTGACGAACATTAAGAGCCCCCGGCTCATGCGACGGTCCAGAATTGCGTGAGCATGGAGGCGAGTCAGGTGGGAGAGGGTGGGGGCACAAGGGCGCACAAGGGCACAGAGGGAAAAGCGAGACAAACAACAGAACACAGAGAGGGACCGAGCGTTCCTGGCCCCGCAATCCAGGGTGTGCTCAGGGCGAGGCACCTCGTTTGGCGGGTCGTGCGGCACCACATCCGCGGCTAATCCAGGGTCCGGCTCATTTACGCTTCTAGCGCGGAAGCTTCTCGGCCGGAAGGCGTTTGTTTGTGCCGGAGGGGATTGGTGCACACGAGTCAGTGGCACGGGGAGCACGCACTCCATGTAAACATCGTCACTGCTGCCGTACATACACCTCTGGAGTCACACGCACCCCATGCATCCCCACGCTACTCGACCCGCTCGGCAACCTGCTCCAGAATCTCCCGCGTCGACTTGCCCACATTCGACAGCTCCTTCGACACCGCCTGCCACACTGGCCCATGGTGCGGCGCAGCCGCCACACACTTTTCAATCACTGCGTCTTGTCGTTCCTGCGTTCGGTCTCTGTCAGCTCCAACCCACAGTCAATAAGCAACAAAAGACCCACCTTCTCCCCATGCTGCTTCTCAAACTTCAACCACCAACCCCAAGCGTCCCCCCAATCCGCATCCGCCGTGATCGCATTCTGCATCCACTGCCTCGTCTTTTCAATCTTCCTCTCACCCCAGAAGAGCCGCGCGACAGCGAGGATCACCGCGGGGTGCTCGCCTGCCTTCTTGAGCGCGTCGACGGACCGACCCTTGCGCTGCTGGGGCGCTTCCATGAAGATGGCCATGGGCCAGAGGAGTGGGGAGGTCGGGCATTCTTGCATCGCTGTGGGGATGGGTCGTTAGCTTTGGCATTCACGCAAGTATGGAGACCGCACGTACCTCGCGCGAGCAACGACTTGGCCTGGGGCGTACTCCCCGCCCTCTCCTCCACTTTAACACTCTCCGCCCACAACGCATCATTCTTCGGGTTAAACAGCCTCGCCCTCTCCAACACACTCCTCGCCTTGATCACCCTCCCGCCCTTCTCCTCCAACCTCGCCGACAAGATCCACAGCGGCACGCTCTTCTGGCATGCCCTGCACCCTTGCGTGTACGCCTCCTGCGCGAGCTTGCTCTCGTCGCGCGACTCGTAGAT
Source organism: Cryptococcus sp. DSM 104549 (assembly GCA_036427605.1). Classification (NCBI taxonomy): domain Eukaryota; kingdom Fungi; phylum Basidiomycota; class Tremellomycetes; order Tremellales; family Cryptococcaceae; genus Cryptococcus; species Cryptococcus jaspeensis. Next base: position 3,232,046 of record CP144046.1, read on the forward strand.
CTGCCCGCGGATCATGTACAGCTTGTCAAACGCTGGGAACCGCTTGATCGCTTCTGCGAGCGTCGCGAGCGCCTCGTCAAGCTGGCCGAGCTGGCGCTGCAGCACAGCAGACTTCATCCACACCCTCTCCGTGTTGGCTTGCGCTTTCGCCTTCTCCAAGATCTGGAGCGCAGCGTCCATCTCGCCGGTCTCGGCGGCGAGCTTGGCAGCAGCAAGGAAGATGGACTCGGAGTCTTCGTTTTGCTTGAAGGCTTCGCCGAGGATGGCGTGCGCGCCGGGGACGTCGCCGCCGACCCACTTCTCTTTGGCGGCCATGAGCCAGAGGACCTCGGCGTGCGGGCAGTGCTGTACACCTGTCGCGAGGATCTCCTGCACCGCTTCCCTGTTGCCCCAATCACATCAGCCATCGCCTTACACACGGAGACGAGACGACTCACGGCGACCCATGGGCCTTTTCAAACTCTGCAGCCTTCCGCCACACACTCGGCGTCGTCGCAAACGTCTCCAGCACCACCGCATAACACGCCCTCGCGACCTCATAAAACCCTCCCTTCGCCGCCCGCTCCGCATCCTCCAACCACACCGCCCGCCTGTCCTCCTCCTCCACATCCTGGTGGATCGTCGCTTTCACGATCCCCTGCGCCGTCAGCGGGCTTCCGTCCTGCTCGCATTTCTCGGCTTCCTGCAGCCATTCCTCCCGGGAGAGGACACGCTGGTTCTTGCGCAGCGAGCTCACGGCGCCGATCATGAGCTTGTCCACCTGCGCAGCGAGCTTGCGCGTCTTCTCCACCCGCTCTGCCTCGTCATCCTCCACCTTGACCGCCATAACCGCCGCGGGGGACTGCTCCGCCAGGCGGCCGGCGGCGATCCAGATCTCGTGTGAGGTGGGGATGCGCTTTCGCGCAGAGTTGAGCACTTGCTTGGCGTTTTCGGGGGTTTCCAGCCGGGCGAGGGTGAGCCACAGCTCGATGGAGTTGGGGATGACTTCGACGGCGCGGGTGAGGAGGACGCGCGCGTCTTCGGGGTCGTCCTCCAGGTTGACGGTTTCTTTCCATAGCGAGACGGAGTTGGGGATGAACTCGAGTGCTGCGATCGGTTCGGGGTCAGCTGCAATCGACGAAGTGGTGGTCGAAGCCAGCTGGCTTACCTTTTCGGAGAACACGCTTCTTGGCAGCCACGTCCGTCTCGAGCGCCGCAGCCTTGAGCCAGATCTTGACAGACTGCGGCACATGCTGGATCGCCTTGCCCAGAATGACCTTTGCGTTCTCGGGGTTCTAAGTCGACCCATCAGCATCGTCCTAAGGATCCTCGTATTGACAGCAGCAGGACTCACATTAAGCTCCGCGGCGTGGAACCACACATCCTCGCTCTTCGGGCACTTCTCGCACCCCTCCGCAATGATCTTCCTCGCCGCCACCATCTTCTTGGCGTGTACTTCGAGCGAGGCGGCGGCGATCCATCCGGGCGCATGTTTCGGGTTACTCTGGATGAGGTTCTGCAGGAGTTGACGAGCTTGCTTGATGTCGCTGCAACGAGTGGTCAGCTTTGAACCTTGTCGTGAGATGGGGAAGGTGGCTTACCCGATCTGGGCGTCGGTCTGGACGACTTGGCTGTTGAGCGCAGTCATATACCCTCGGGGGTCGACGCTAGTGGACGAGCCGTTGGAGGCGTCCTTGGAGGCCTGGATGTCGGAAGAAGCGTCAGTTAGTCGTCGGTTACCCCAAAAGAAAACCGCGAAACCCGCCGTTGTAACTCACCCGGTCGAGCTGCAAGGAAAGCACCTTGTCTCGGGCGTTACCGATTGAGACAAAGTCCGTCATCGTGCCGTCTGTTTCCGCCCCCTGCGCATTACACTTATCAGTACTCCAGTTCTCTTGTTCGCCACTCAGAACCGCACGACTCACCTCCATAGGATCCACCTCCCCAACCATCGCCGTCCGATTAACCGCATCCGTCAATACCGTATCGCTAACGTTATAGCTCCGGCCATTTTGGTTCTCCTCCAAGCGCAAGTTGGCTTTACGCCGTTTCCCCGTCAGGTTGCCTGCTTCGGGGATGGCGTCCCAGTCCGAGTCTGTGAGGGAGGAGAGGGATCGTTTGAGGTCGGCGAATTGGGTTTGGAGTTTGGGGTTGCGGGCGCGCTCTTCAGCGGCGATTTTGGCTTCTGCCGCTTCTCTACACTCCTCTTACACATCAGTATCGACCCAGGTAGTACACAATGAGAGAAGAGGAGACGCACCGGCGAGCCTTTCTCCGCGCATCCATCCTCTCATCCACACTATCCCAAACCCGATCCGCATCCTCATCGTCCGCCTCATACACCGTCCCCGCAAACAGATTCCGCTCGTCGTCCGGGTCCTGCAGAGCGTCTGGGTCGGGCACCTCTTCTTCCCCGCGCTTGGCTTGGGCGTCGGCGATGGTGTCGGCGCTGGGACCCGCGCGGGCGGGACCGATGTCGGAACGGGTTGTGAAACCGGATGCACTGTTAAGACGGATCAAAGTCAGCTGAGACACAGATTACGCAAGTCACAAGGAAGGAGACAATCTCACCCTCGACCGAGACCTGCGACGTAGGACGCCGGGGCAGCCATCTGCACACAAGTCCGCCGTCAGCTATCACAACAGTCGAGGAAGGAACCGAATGAGAAGACAGCTGGTACTCACCTGCAGGAAGGCATACCGGACCTCCTTGGGCACATGCTTGACTGTACCGATATGGGACATGGCGGAGGGTGCTCTTTCTGTTGTTGCCCCCTATAGGCTTTGTAGAAGTATAGAACGACGCCCTCGAGACTGGATGAGATGCGAGAAAACGAAGGAGCGCGGTTCGGTGGCGAGGAGCGTGGAAATTACGTAATCTACTGCCTCCACCATAAAAGTCACGGCCGAGCCAGATGGATAAGCAGGCCATGATCTCTATCATCTGCTGTTGCATCTACAAGAAGTGGTATAGAAGAGGATAAGATACCATGGCAGACCCACTGGACACCCCCATCGCACGGCGCTTGGCGTCTGTGAAGAACATCATCATCGTGTTGTCTGGCAAAGGTGCGTCGCAGCTCGTCTACATCGGCACCTCGCTGACTCACGCCCCTCTGCTTCAGGCGGCGTCGGCAAATCCTCCTCCTCCGTCCAACTGGCCCTCTCCCTCCTCTCCCGCTCACCCACCACCCGCGTCGGCCTCATCGACCTCGACATCACTGGTCCCTCTCTCCCGCGCATGGTCGGCCTCGATACCCCCACCGCCACCGTTCACCAGTCCTCCGCCGGGTGGGTGCCCGTTTATGTCGACCAAGGGCGGCGGTTGGGTGTAATGAGTATTGGGTTCTTGTTGAAGGATCGGGGGGACAGTGTGGTCTGGAGAGGTCCGAAGAAGGATGGAATGATCAGGCAGTTTCTGAGCGAGGTGCGGTGGGGGGAGCTGGATTATCTGGTCATTGATACTCCACCTGGTGCGTCCCCCCCCCCGCAGAGCCAGCCATGTGCACCTCGTTGACGCGCTGACACATCATAGGCACATCCGACGAGCACATCTCCCTCCTCACGCACCTCCACCCCCTCTTCACCCCCACCCCCTCCCGCCCCACCACCCCTTCCTCCATCCTCATCACCACCCCGCAAACCACCGCCCTCAACGACACCATCAAATCCCTCTCCTTCACGCGCAAGCTCGCGCTCCCAGTGATGGGCCTCGTGGAGAACATGGCGGGGTACGTTTGCCCGTGCTGTGGGGAGATTAGTGATTGCTTCGGGAGAGGAGGTGGGGAGGGGCTGGCGGATAAGGAAGGGATTGGGTTCTTGGGGAGAGTGCCGATTGATACGGTGTTGGTGGGGTTGTTGGATGCGGTGTCCAAGGGGGAGGTGCCGGGTGAGGGGGCGGGGGTGGACGGGGAGCAGAATGGGAACGGGAACGGCCATAGCCATGAGAACGGGGACGAGGCGGGGCACTTCCCTCTACTGGACAAATACCTCGAGACAACGTCCTCCAGGGTGTGGAAGGAGATCACAGACAAGCTCGTGGACAAGATTGACACCCGGAGGGAAACCATACGGACCAAGCTCGGGGCGTAGCCCTCATCTAGAGGCATTGGATAGACGGTTGTGCAGAGACTGGATTCAATTTTGTTGTAGCGCATGCATAGATCATCACATAATGGAGAGACAAAAACCCAATACAAAACCTCACCCCTACCCCGCCCGCCCCCCGGCAGCTCCTAAGCATTCATCATCGCCTCCTCATCATACCCCTCGGCCACCTCCACCCCCTCATCCACTCTCACCCTCTTCCCACTCCCTACCACCCCATCCTCCGCCTTCCGCTTGACCCCCTCGATACCGTCCACATCGAGAGGAGGCGTCGCCGTCTCGCCAACTTGCATGCTCTTTGCTCGCGGGGCGGGACCCCAGTTTGGCATGGGGTTGATCTGGTAGAAGGTCTCCTTGCCGGTTCGCTCGAGGACAGCATCGGGGTGGGGGGTAAAGTCGATCGTGTGGCTGCGTCACGGTGCAGAATGATCCCAATCAGCCTCAAAGTCCTAATCGCGGAAGAAAAGCAGCTAGGACTCACATCATAGGCTTGGAAATGATATTCCTCGCCGGCGACCCCTCCGCAATCTTATCCAGCCGGATAGGGTTCGTCTTGGCCTCTTCACGCATGATATCATAGATAAAGCTGCGCGGGGCGTCGGTCTTGACAGCCCCGGGCGCGCAGTGCGAGCGCGAGATCTTGTAGCCGGCGTTGAGAAGGGCGGAGCTGTAGCCGGGGGTGGTGAGCTTGGGTATGAGGGGAGTGAGTGGGGAGGGGGGGAGGGGGGCTTACAGGATCTTGTTGAGGGGGAGACCGGCAGAGTGGAGAGATTTGGCGATCCTGTTGGCTGTGAAGAAGAACGGTTCTGGGAGCTCCTACACGCGCGCCACACCATCAGCTTGACTTTTCGCCTCCGCCGATAGCCAGCTCCGAGGCGACTCACTTGCGAAGCGAGAGTAAGCATCCCAAGCATACGCTTGTACGTCTTGTACTCCTTCTCTTGCTTCTCGATATCCCGAATCACGCGCTTGGCGAACTCGTTATCCTGGAGCGGGCCGAGCCAGAGCGGTCCACCGAGCTATCCCCATCGGATCAGCACCCTGCTTCACCTCAAGTCTGAACGCTGAAACCGAGACTCACGTGCATAGTCCCCCCACACTCCTCACAGATCGACCCGTTAGTCGCCGTCGGCCCAGATACCGTCTTGAACGCATCGAGGGTGACGCCCTTTGCCGTCTCCTTTGAGACGACCTTGCCGAACGGCTGGATCACGGGGGTCTGGCAGTATTGGCAGGTGAATACTACGCCGGTTTGGCTGTGAAGTCGTGGTCATTAGCTCGTGGTCTGCTGTGCCCCATCCCGTATAGGGTATTCAAGGTAGGGCGGTCAGCGGAGAAGAAGGAAACCCCGACTCACCCAGCAAGCCGCTTAACCTGCTCCGGCCTCGTATCGATCCTCACAAACAACCTCACGTAAAAGTCGATCGAGAACGACAAGAGCGGGGTGACGTAGCGGCCGTAGCGGGCGGCGCAGTTGGCGAGCGAGTGCATCACGAGGCGGAGGGCGGCTTCGTGTGTGTACTCGGCGTGGACGTTGGTGCCGCCGTAGTTGGAGTAGCTGTGAGGCCATGTTAGCGAGAGTTGCTGTCAATGGTAGCTTGTAGGCAGGAGATAGACCATTTCTCGGGGTACTGCTGGCCCGCAAGCACGGCCAGATCTGTGCAAGTAATAGCAAGCAGCCCTACACAGCCAGATCAGCTTCGTTGTTTCGCCAAGCTTAACGCATAAGCAGACAGACCTCCGTCCGCAATGCACCCGATAGCAGCGTCAATGAACGGCGCAGCAGTCCCATACGGGTCAAGGTCCACCACGTCCACCCGCGAGGTCGGGCCCACAGCAGCTCGGTGGGCGTACATGAATGCGCTGTCCATCCCCGCCTCGTTAGCTTCGGGACCGACGCAGCTCCAACCAACGATCGCGTGAAAGACACTCACCAAGCGTCACCCTCGTTGATCTTGACACGCCCCTTACACCCCGGCCGACGACCCACCTCATCCTTGGGCTCCTCGGGCACCTCAGGCTCGGGGGTCTTGGACCTCCGCGGCTTGGTCTCGCCTTCTACCGCCGCGGCACTCTCATCCACCTCCATCTTCGCCTCCCCTTCCGCTGTCGCCGGCACGGTCTCTTTGACCTCGACAGTCTCGACAGTCTTCACTGTCTCGGTGACAGGCCCGCCTGCAGCGTCTTGCACGACCTCGGTGGTGGTGGTCTCCACGGTCTGGGTGGTCTCTACCGCCGGCTGGGCCACGGCGCTCTCAGTGGGCTTGGGCGCTTCGTACGACAAGCCAACACCGTTGAACTCGACATTCCGCTTCATCGCTTCGCACGCTGAGGGGGAGAGGTCGTTGGCGAGCACGTACCTGGAGTGATGGTTTGTTAGCAGGGCGGCTCGAATAGCTCGCGGAGGAGGAGGAAGGCAGAGACGCACTTGACGTTGGGGATCTCCTTGGCGTAGCGGATGGAGCGCAGGCCAGTGGCAGCGAGGGCTTCGAGGATGTTGATGGACGGCGCACGGAACTTGGGCTGCAGATTACATGTTAGTGAGTGGATCGCGGTGCGTAGAGACGGGCGTCAACTCACTTCGGGGGCGGCAGAGGGGCCGGCGACGGGCTCGTCGGTCGTCTCGGGGGCCTCGACATCAGGTGTAGGCTCGGCGGAGCCCGCGGCGACTGGAAAGATGTCAGATAGATATCTCACCGCATACGTGCATATCTGAGGGACTCACTGAGCTCTTCCTCCGTCAACGGCACTTTCTCCTTCCCCTTCCCCTTCTTCCCCTTCTTCTTCGGCTTCCCGCCCCTCCTCTCCACCCTCGCCTTCCACCTCGCCTCCAGCTCCTCCTTCCGCATCTCATTCCAAGCCCGGATCACCGCCACGCTCATATCGCGGTTATAATGCTGCACAGGGTTGAGGAAAGCGCCCGCCTTGGGGAGGAAGATGGTCGTCGTCGACTCGGTGTGCAGGCGGTGGTCGGGCGGGTGACCGGTGGGGAGGGGCACGGTGTAAGCCGGGTTGGGGGTGGATGTGGAGGACATTGTGCGGATGTTTGACAGGCGGATGATGCGACGGGCGAGTTGTGGGCCGACTATGGGCATGCGGCGGTGCTGCGCTGGAGGCCGTTGTCGCTGTCGTGGATGTCGTCTGTGCCACCAAAGAGCTTGTTGTCGCTGGCCGCTCACCCGGAAATTCTCAATTGTGTGGAGGCGTAATTAGTGCGGTAGTTAACTGAAGTTATTTTGTAATTAATGCCACGTCATGTAATATCGTCGCGATCACGTCCTCGTCGCGTCGCCGCCAGTCGAGGAAACGAGCAGGAAACACTCAACGCTCTCTTGCTGTCGTTCTGTTCTGCATCTATACTCTACTCTACACCCCATACCACCTCCACACCGCACCCACAATGGTAAGTGCCCGCTCCTGACTACCAACAGACCACTTACTGACACTCCCTCCCCCTGTAGTCCATCGTAAGCCTCCTCAAACACCCTTAGCCCTACGCGACCCCCCTCAACTAACGACGCGTCCCACGCAGGTAAACATCCGCAACATCGAGCTGCTCAACAACCCCGCCAAGTTCGATGATCCTTATAGCTTCAGGATCAAGTTTGAGGCTATAGCGCCGCTGGTTGAGGGTGAGTTGCCGTTGTGAAAGTCGTGAGGGTGGGTGGGTCGTGTAGCGTGTCGAGTCGCGACGAGGGAGGAGAGGCGCGTTCACGGTGGCGAGAGTCGTATATGGGATGCGTGGGGCATCGAGGATGCACGAGAGGGACAGGGAGAGAGTGGACGCGGAGAGGCATAAGGATGTATGGCTGACGGTATGGTGGATGGCAGATCTCGATTGGCGATTGGTGTATGTTGGGTCAGCGTCTTCAGAAGAGTTTGACCAGGAACTTGACAACTGCTCTGGTACGTACCCATCGCCGCTTCTACGACAGCGCTCTTCGAGCAACGTACCCTAACCCCCGTCCTACCATCTCAGTCGGCCCCATCCCCGCCGGCATCAACGCCTTCGACTTTTCCGCCCCCGCCCCCGCGCACGACCTCCTCCCCTCCATCGAGCCCGACGAGATCCTCGGCGTCACCGTCATCATCATCACCGCCTCCTACCGCGAGAAGGAGTTTGTCCGCGTCGGGTACTATGTCAACACGTACTATGAGGACGAGGAGCTCAAGGAGAACCCGCCGGCGGTGGTGCAGTGGGATAAGCTGCATAGGAACGTGTTGATTGAGAAGCCGAAGGTGACCAGGTGCGTCCTATACCCTTCCCTACCTTCTCACATCGCCAGTCACATCGAAGATCAACTAATGATGTGTATTCCGTCTATCAGGTTCCAGAACCCATGGGACTCGACAACAACAAGCACCTTCGAGGGCCCCACATCAAACGGATTCGGCGGCAACGCAGAGCTGCCCCCCTCGGGCGGGAACGGCGAGATCTTTGACGCGCCGTTACCCCCACCTGTGCAGAAGGCGGCGCCAGCGCAGTCAGAGGGGGGGATGGATGTGGATTAGGCTGGGCTCAGGAGGCGGCGGGGTGGCCGTGGCTGGGGGCTGTTTTGGGCAGTTGGGGTAACGGCGGGCTGGAGGGTAGTGGGGAGTGGGTGGCGAGGAGGAGCGTGGGAGAAAAACGTGTTGGCCGCGCCAGGCTTGCAAACGCGGCCAATAAGGGAGGGAGTGGGAGGGCGGGAGGTCGAAGGGGCGCGGCACGACGACAGATATCCTACGAGCCAGGCGTTCGATATACCTATTCTCTTTCTTTCAATTCCCTCATAGCATGTCACATGATGAAGCAGAACGAGGGCGTTGGTTGTGTTGGGCGATACATGGCGCCAAAAAGTGCCCACACGGCCGGCATGGCTTCTACGGTGGGCACGAGCCCAACTGGCCCTTTCCTGATGATACGACACCTGTCTGTCGATGAAAAGAACGACCAGAGGTGGGTTTGCACTCCTACGCCACTATAGGCAAATGCCTCGATACTTGAACGGAACGACTTCGCTATGCTCTAGGGATGAATAATGGCCTCGTTTCATCTTATCGTCACTGAACTACTATCACCTGCTGTATGTATATGCAACCCCACACCCCCACCCCTCATCACATCTACATGCACCCTTTACGCCTTCTTCCCCCCATCCTCTTTGAGCGACACAATCCTGTTCAACACAATCTTATCCCCCTCCCTCTTCCCCGCCTTCCCCTCCCCATCCTCCTTCAAGCACCCCAACGACGCCTCCCTGTCCAGCGCGAAATACGCCAACCTCATCCCCTGGAACCTCACATTCTCATTCCCCACGAGCTGCTCTGCCGTCGCCACCGGTTCGTCCTCTCCGTGGCTTGCCTCTGCGCTGCCTGCCTCCTTGGCGGAGGTGGCGACGGCCGAGGGGTCGGCGGCTTGCTCTTTGGCTTTACGCGTGCGCTCCTCGCTCTCCTTGCGCGCGTCCGTCATCTGTTTCCTCGCCAGCTCGTAGAACGCTGGCTCCACCACCGCATCCCTGTACACCTCCAAGCTCTCCTTGTCCACGTCCGCCTCAAAGTCCGCAGGCGGGGGGTCGCTCTTGAAGAGCGTCTTGAAGTAACGGACTTCGTCGATGTGCACTGCGTCGGGCACGTTCACCCACTGAATGTACGCCTTGGCCTTCTTGGCAGACGCGTCGAGCAGGTCACAGTGGATCTCTGTGACGCGGCCCGACACGGGGTCCTTGGTGTATGAGGTACAGAGCACCGGGAAGGGGGCTTTGAAGAGACCGACAGACTTGCCGGGGGCAAGGCGGAAGTAGTCTGGCGAGTCGACCTCGCGGAAATCCTCCGCGTCGATGTACACCTCCTTGGTGAACGACGTGGTGATGGTGCCCATAGCGGGCACTTTGGGGTGGAGCGGCACCTCGACCGGCACGCGGTAGTCATCCGGCACGTTGTCGATCACGAGCTTGATCGGGTTCAGCACCATCATCAACCTCGGCGCCGAGTCCTCGAGGTACCGCCGGATGGTACTCTCAAACTTCTGGATCTCGGTCGTGCTGTTCAGCGTGGTAACACCCAGCTCAGACACAAACGCGAGCAACGCGCCGGGCGGGATACCCCGTCGACGCAGCGCGATGATGGTGTACAGGCGGGGGTCGTCCCAGTCCTTGACGTGGCCGTGCTGCACCAGGCGCGCGATCTTGCGCTTGGAGAGGAAGGTGCCCTGGAGGTTGAGACGGGCAAACTCGTACTGGCGGGCTTTGTAGACGCCGAGGACGTCGCACAGCCACTCGTACGATTCACGAGCGGCGATGAACTCGACTGTGCACAGCGAGTGGCTGAGTCCATGTGGGTCAGCTGCAGGTCCTTGGCACCAAGCGGACGGAGTGCACCCACCTGATGTTCTCGATGCTATCACAGAGACAGTGGGTAAAGTCGTAGGTGGGGTAGATCTCTACACATATCGTCAGCTTCTCGACACCTAAAGCGGACCAGCTGACTCACTCCACTTATCCCCCGTCCTGTGATGAGGCGTCTTCTTCACCCTGTACGCCACCGCATCCCACATATACGGGTTCCCGCTCGTCAAGTCCATCTTCATGCGCAGGCACGCCCCCTTCTCGGGGTACTCGCCATTCTTCATGCGCTCAAACTCGACGAGGGACTCCTCGAGAGGGCGCTCGCGGTGCTCGCACGCAACGGGGTTGCCCTTGCCCATCCCCCGGTCCTCCTTGATCTTCTCGGCTGCGGTGATGTGTCAGCTGTGTGACCGGAGTGTGACCTGTAAAGCTGAAGGCGACTCACCGTCACAGGTGCAGACGTATCCCTTGCCCCGGCGGATCAGCTCCACGGCGAGCTCATACAGTCGATCAAAGTTATCGCTCGAGTACGTGATCTTCCATGGCTCAAAGCCGAGCCAGCGGACAGTCTCGAGGATCGACTGGAAGAAGCGGCCTTCCTCGGCTTCGGGGTTGGTGTCGTCGTAGCTTTGCGAAATGTTAGCTCCAAGACACGAGTAGGCGAGGACGGGGAGCTCACCGGAGGTAGGTGCGGCCACCGTGGAATTTGGCGTAGCCAAAGTCGACCATGATAGCCTTTACGTGACCTGCACTCACGTCAGCCATCTTCACCCTTCTCCATCATCACGAAACTCACCGATATGCAGATACCCATTAGGCTCAGGCGGGAACCGCGTGTACACCATCCCCTTCGTCCACGCCAGATGCTGCTCCTTCAACTTCGGGTCGATTTGCGGGTTCTCCCCCGGCTTGTGGAACTCGGACAAGAACCCTTCCTCAAAGATCCTAGTGGGGATCACGGGCGAAGCGGAAGAAGACGCGGCGGAAGCCTGGGCGACAGCGGAGGGGGTGGATTTGGTGGGCTTGGGTTTGGCGGCGGCTTTTTTGGAGGTGGAGGACTGGGCGGCGGCGCGCGCGGCGGCGGCGGCTTCTTTGGTGCCGAAGAGGGAGGTGAAGATGGCTTCGAGGGAGGTTTTGACGTCGTTGGCGTTGGCCCAGCTACATGGTACCTAAGATGAGTGTACGCCCTCAGCAGTAAGGATTACACAAAACATACCGGAGGTCAGAAGTGCTAGCCTTGATGCCACCAAGCACGGGACCGAGGCTGGTCCAGCTCTCGGGGGGAGTAGGGAGGGACGAGACGTAAAACTTGAGCAGCTCGGGGATATCCTCGAGAGTGACGTTGACACCTGGAAGTGGACGTTAGCTGGGTCCCTTTGTCAGCTTAGGCGGAAGGACGTACCGACACCGCAAGCCTTGTCGAACGCCTCTTTGTTGGCCTCGAGGTCAGGCGTGGTCTCGGCGAACTTCACGGCGGCTGAAATAGCATGGCTAGTTAATGGACGTATATGTCATATGGCGAGCACAATAGGACATACCGGTGACCTGGTCGGGCGACTTCAAGTCGCCATCCACGATCCTACGAACAATCCATCCCTTCTGCTCCTCCCCGAGCTTCCCACCCGTCGCACTAAGCTTGACAAGCGCAGCCGCCTGCTTCTCATCAAACTTCTTGTCCTCGAGGTTGTACTGCTCGACGAGCGCCCTGAACGCAGCGCCCGACTTGGGTGTGCGTACGAGCTCGGTGGCGGCGTTGGGTGCGAGGCCGAGGTTGGTGAAGCGGGCGATGAGGGAGGCGTTCTCCGGGGAGTTGGGGTCGAATTTGGGGGGCATTGTGGGCGGTGGTGGGTGTGGGTGATGGGGGAGAGTGGCAATAGCTTCCTGCTGCTTGCTGTTATAGTCGTTGCTGAGGTGTGTGGAGAGTTCCGTGACTGATGCTCGACTCGCAGAAATATCGCACGCACCTTATCCGCTTATCAGGATGGAAATAGGCGCGCGACCTTTTTAGGCATGCACTTGTGGGCTTTTGCGCGCCTATTTTTCAGTCACGTCCTTCACAAAACACCGTCAACGGCGAGCAATAATGTTACGAGAGAACCCATTTCAAGCTATCTTCAACAACAACAACCCTTACCAGCTTCATCCAAAATGCCTGACTGGGCGACAGAGTCTCGGAACTCTGAAGCGCCCTCGGACGCGTCCGCTGACCGGCAGTCCTCTAGGTCGCCTTCGCCCAAATACGAAGACGAGGAAGAGGGCTTCCCACAAACACAGTTCGACGGCAACACCGAGGGCCTCTACGAAGCTCTCGAGATCCTCGATGAGCGCAAGCCAAGGAAGACAGGAAAGAACAAAGTGGGGCTGTACCTCTTACGCTGGGGCGGCGTCGACCCCGATACGGGCGAGCCATGGGAGCCCAGCTGGGGTCCCAAGAACGGTACCACGCCGGACCTCGTCAGCGCGTGGAAAGCCAAGCTCGCGAGGGACCCGTCCATCTTGGGCGTAGAGGGCAAGAAGTGGGACGAGGTTCATGAGAAGCGGAAGAGGGAAGAGAAGGCGAGGCTGTCTCGGGAGAAGAGCGCGAAGGCGGCGGCGAGGAAGTCTGCGTCGCTCAAGAGGAAACGCGAGAGCATGGTGTCGAGTAGTGGGAAGAAGGCGCGCGCGTCCAGCGGCAGACAGAGTGAGTTGGGTCGCCCGTACCGTGGGATCCATTGCGTTCAACCGCTGACCCACTCGCCTCCTATCAGGTTCCACAAAGAGCGTTGAGCCCACTCAGGAGCCCAGCACCCCCGCCACAGCCCCATCTCGCCAGCGTTCCACACGTACTTCCTCCGTCGCAGCCGCCCCCTCTGCACCTCCCACACCCCTAGACTCCGCCAGACCCTTCCCCCATCCACGCACCAGCACCCCGCGCAAACCCACCTACCAAGAACCCACACGCGACAGCTCCGAGTCATCTGATGAATACGAGGAGTCGCACCCCCCAGCTGGCCCGTCCAAGCCAATCTTCTCAAAGAAGAAGATCATCTCGATCTCTTCTTCCACCAATCATGCTACGGTGCATCTCCCAGCTCCAGGCCGTATGGCTCCTCCAGCGCCATTGCCGGCAAGGGCCGGCCCTGGCCCATCCGCCTCTGCAGCCGCGCGCGAGAAGTCCCCTGCCGGGTCGCGCCGACCGCTACCTCCCAAAGCTCGTGTTGCGAGCCCAGCGCGACCGCGAGTACGGGACCCATCTCCCGAATTGCCAGACACACAAGAAATCCCGCCGTCATCAGCAGGGAAGGGTGCAACCGAGTCGGAGATCGGCTCGTACGGCAGTCAACCGTGGATGCGCGGGGACGTACCCGTTCCGAGCCAGCGTGGGAAAGCGCCCTCCGCGGGGCCTAAGGGCAAGACACCAGCAGACACGAAGGGGAAGAAGGCGTCAGAGGGCAAGTTGGTGGAGAAAGATGGGATGTTGAAGATGGTCTACTCGAGCAGCGATGATAGCGGGGATGACGACGAGGAGGATGATCGCGTTCCTCCGAGGAGGGACGAGGAAGGAGATGATAGCCAGGCGGAGGAAGAGCTGGATACGATGATGGATGATGACTACCTTGCTATGGCACCTCTGGAGCCGCTGGTCCCGGAGGAGCCGCCGGTCCGACCAGAGACAAGTGAGTTGTTGTCCCATCTTCTACATGAGGGGCGATGGGCTGATGATCGGTTTAGCGTATCCGTGCGGATGGAAGGGATGTGGTGAGGGGTACGAGACGGCAAAGGCCCTCCGGGCGCATGTTGAGGAAGTTCATATTGGGCTGGGAAGCGATGTGAGTTGCAGCTCAATCTTACATGGTGCCTCCTAGCTGATGCCCTCACACAGGCCGAGGATGCCGAGCCCAATCCCACAGATTCCTCCGCCGACCTTGACGCCATCACCCGCGCCCGCCGCGAGCTCTCCCTCGAACTCCATTCCGCGCGCGACGACGTCTCGCGGCTTACCACCTCCGAGTCTCGCCTCGAAGCAGAATCCGCCAGACTCTCACACAAGGTCAAGACCCTGACAGCCCAGCTGGCGACGGCCACCCTCCGCGAGCAGGACTCTGATACCCTGCAGGTGCGGTTGAACGCCGCCGAAGACCGGCGGGAGGTTGCGGAGGCCAGACTGAGCGAGGCGGAGGAGAAGGCGAAGAAGGTGGACGGGGTGATGAAGGGGTTGGAAGATAGGTTGGCGAAGGCTGTTGCGGAGCTGGAGGAGGTGAAGCGGCAGCTGGCAGCGGCGGAGAGGAAGGGTGACCCCGGGGCGTTTGGCGCGGAGCTGGAGGCCCTGAAGAGAGAGCACGGGGAGACCGTGGAGGAGTTGAAAGAGAAACTCAGGGAGGCGGAATTGCAGAACAGCGATGCCGAAGCCCATATCTTGGATCGCACTGGCGACCTCAACGCCGCTCTCGCCCAGACCAAGTCGCTCCAGCAGCAACTTGCGGAGGCTGAGGAACTCCGCGACCAGCACATGGCTGAGCGCGATGCCCTCCAAGCCGAACTCGACGAGGCCCGCGAGGTCTCCTCCGCCTCCGCCACCGAGATCACCTCCCTCACCGAGCAACTCGCACGGGCCGAGCGCGTCTCGGAGATGCACGAGAGCTCTGCCGGGTTCCTTCGAACGCAGTACGACGAAGCCCGCGAGCGCGTCTTCTCCGCGGACCGCACGAACGAGGAGCTCAAGCAGCAGATCAGCGTGCTGCGTGAGCAGCTCTCCCTCGGGCTCGCTCAGCGCCAAGTCTTCTCTGCGAGCGTCGCCGCTCAGCGCGACGCCGAGTCCGCCAAGCTCCGCGCGCAGATCCGTGTGCTTCTCGAGCAAGCTCGCAGGACAGACGACGACGTCCGCAAGAAGGCGGCGTTCTTCACGGCCTACTCTGTCGAGAGGGATATCCTTGTCAGCCGAGCGGCGCAGAAGGACGCGAGGATCTCGGAGCTGGAGGATGAGAATTATGAGCTGGTGGATAAGGTGGAGGAGCTCGTGCAGAGGATGGACATACTCCGGGCGGTCAAGATGGGGGTCATTCGGGACCCGGATGCGGAGAGTAGTGAGGAGGGGTCGCCCATGGGGCTCTTGGGGAATGAGGAGCTGCCGGAGGTTGGTGGTACAGAGGAGGTGTTCAACATCGACCCGAGGCCATCTGTCCCTGCAGAGGGGAAGGCGTGGCCGTGCAAATGGGTGTTTGAGGGCGGTGAAGTGTGCGGCTGCCTGTGCGATACCGTCGAAGTGAGTCGTTGTGATACCTGTGCCTTCGCTCAGCAGCTGCTA
Organism: Cryptococcus sp. DSM 104549; assembly: GCA_036427605.1. NCBI lineage: Eukaryota > Fungi > Basidiomycota > Tremellomycetes > Tremellales > Cryptococcaceae > Cryptococcus > Cryptococcus jaspeensis. The sequence continues at coordinate 3,247,739 of CP144046.1, forward strand.
ACGACTTTTCTCCCCAAACAGGAGCTTTACGCGCACAGCACGAGCCACCAAGCCACGGAGATGGCAGAGCGCAAGCGGAGGAAGGAGGCGGAGCTGCTGCAGGAGCAGGACTCGTAGAAGGACGGAGTTGTGTTGAGATTTTGGGCGGGGGGTTGTAATGGAGTGAGACAGCAGATAGAAACCTCTTTCATATATGTATGAACGATCATAAATAGGTGAGCTTTCGCTTCATACAAAAGCGTTATGCGGGATGTGCATGCAAAAGCCCAGGTCTTGCTATCGCCCAGTATCTGCCAGCTCGTTCGACACCCAAGACGAGCGATGAACCACGCCAGAACCAAATTTGATTCCGTCCGACCTTTCTTGCTCCTCCGTCTCTATCACCTCGTACACCAAGTTACACCACTTCCACTCTCCCCTTCTCACCCCACCCCCACCCCACCTCCTCCACCATGTCGGTCTACCGCTCGCTCGTAAGTCCCTTCCCATGCTGCACCACTTGTAACAGGAACATGCATCGAAGAAGAGGGCGCGCCGGCTGACGAAAGTGAAATCCGATAGCAACGATTCGCCCACGAGAAGCCCATTATCATGTGGTCCCTCATCGTCGGGTTCTCTGGTCAGTCCCCCCCGCACCGCCCTTCACAGCTACACCTCTCCGCCGTTCGACATAGAAGAGGAAGAGAAGCTGCTGACAAGAGACTTGTTTGGGTGTATTATGACAGGCCCCCTGATGGTACTCGTCGTGCCCCCCGTCCGCAAGAGCCTGTTTGGCTACAAGATCCCCGAGCCTATCCCCAAGACCTACCCTCGTAAGCTCCCTTTATGCTCCCCCTTCCTCCCGGGTCTAGTGCCACCTGCACGGTCGAAGCTAGGGGGAAGGCACGCAGGATGGAAAGACGCGAGGAGCTGGAGCTGACCGGTGTCGCGCGCAGTGCCGAACCGACCTCGGGAGGCTGTGACGGGGTATGAGGATTAGAAGCTGGGGAAGCGAGAGAGCATGCATGGGATGGGAGTCTACCTGGGTGGTGTCCGTGTTGTTTTAGGTTGGTGGGGGTTCGGCGGAGCGAGATGGCTACGGGGGCGGATTGGGATGAGGCGCAAGAGGGGTTGGGGAGGGGATGGCATTGGGCAGACGTAATGGTCTTGCAGATCCCCCAGGAGGGGACGAATTCAGCATCGTGGGACTCATATCGCAAGCTGATGACATGCAGGAGACACGTATTCGGTGGACGCTGGCTTGGAGGATGTTGTCGAACCCGACTGGTGGATGCGATGTGCGCAAGACCTGATTGTCGAAGCACTCCATCCGAAAGTCGCTGCAGGCTCCAACCCAACACCTGTCATAGTTGGGAGGTCCATGCCCAAGACTATCTCTCGAGGCGTACAAATTACATCCCCTCGATGGTCTACCCGAAACATATATGTGTCTGTCTGTTTTGCTCGTCCCATGACCCCATTTACTCTACTGCACACGTATAGTCGCGTACCCCAACCCACCCCTTCCCCAGTCTCGCCCCCCGCCTCCCAATGAATCACCTACTCCTCCTTCTTGATTGCCTCCACCTCCTTCACCAGCGCATCAAACAAGCTCTTTGCCGCCTCGGCATTCTTGACGCGGAGTGCGTACGGCACGGGCTTGCCGTTGATGTCGAACCCGAGGAACTTGAGGTGCGGGCCCTCGACGGTAGGGTTGAATGTGCCCTTGACGCCCATGTTCTGGTAAAACCGAGAGTAATGTCAGCTTTGTCCTCAACAGCACGGTCAGCTTACTGGGAAAGCTCACCAAGATGACATTCCCATTCCCATCCGTCCTCATCAACAGCCTCCTCTTACTCTTTCCCCCCTCCTCCTTCCCTCTCTTCAACTTGAACTGTCCCAGCCCCTCCAGCTTGAACGCCCCACCCTCGAGCTTGTTCAGCTTACCCCTTGCCTCCACAACAGTCTCCTCGTCTTCCTCGCCCGCACCGCCCAGCTCGGCAAGGTTCTTGGAAGGTGAACCTTGAGGGGAAGGAGCAGAGGAATCGCCCGCATCAACCGACGCAGGAGCGGAGGGCTCGGACGCGGGGGTAGAAGCCGGAGGCGGGGTGAAGAATGACGAGGTAGGCTTGGGTGCGGCCGATGCACCTCCGAAGGAGAAGCTCGGGGTACTAGACGACGCCCCGCCAAACGAGAAACCCCCAGCAGCCGGAGCCGCGGCTGCCGGTGCACTGCTCCCAAACGAGAAAGCAGCGGGCTTGCTCGCAGTCGCGCTAGCGCTCGACCCCGACCCAGTGCCGAACGAGAACCCGGTCGACGCCCCGCCCGCTGAGCTCGCACCAAAGCTGAACGGTGTGGTTGCGCTCGCAGCAGGCGTGCTCGGGGTGGAAGCCTTGGCCCCGCCGAAGGAAAGCTGTGGCTGGACGCCGCCCGGACCGAACTTGCCCAGCGGGGTAGAAGAGCTCTCGGTGGTAGGAGCGGGGCTCTCAGCGGGCTTGGAGGATGAGCCGAAGGAGAAGAGGGTAGTGGGTTTCTTGGCAGAAGCCGGGGTGTTGAATGACGGGGTCTCAGCTTTGCTCTCCTCAGCCGCAGGTTTGGTCTGCTCGGGCTCCTTGCTGGAGATCGCATCGCCGACGAGCTTGTTCACGGCCGCAGACGACGGCTTCACCGGGGTCGACGCCGCAGGTGCAGGTGTAGCCGACCCACTAGCGGGGAGGGTGAACCCGGAAGTAGAGGTCGTAGCCCCAGCGGTGGGCTTGAACTGGAACCCCCCACCCGAGCCACTCCCGCTCCCGCTTGACGCCTTGGGCAATTGGAACCCTCCCGCTGGCGCAGCGGGCAAAGAGAACCCGCCTGCTGGAGGCGCAGGGGGCTTGGCCGCCGCACCGTTCGCTGCAGGCTTCTTCACACCCTCGGGACTCCACCCGGCCTTCTTCGCCGCCTCCGCGAGGTGCTTCTCGTACTGCGTCACCAGCGAGGGCAAGTACAGCGAGAGGTCGGTGAACGAGTCCGCGTCGAGGGTGCTGGTGATAAACTGCAGGAAAGAGCTGTTGAGCCCAAGCAGAGAGGTGTAGTAGGACGTTTCGCCCTCTGAGGGCGGGGCGGGTGCGGAAGCCTGCTGGGCGGGCGCTTTGGCAGCCTTGGAGGGCGCAAAGCCAAATCCACCGCCAGACCCGAAGCTGAACCCAGATGGGGCTTTAGGGGCAGGTGCCACCTGAGCCGGCGCAGGAGGGGTAGAGACTGGCGCGGCAGCACCTGCAGGCTGGGGAGAGGACCCAAAAGCAGGAGCGGGAGCGGGAGCGGAAGCAGCGGGCTTGGGTGCAGCCGACCCGCCGAACGAGAAGCCTCCGAAAGGCTTGGGAGCCGCCGCTGCAGGCGCAGGCGTAGGTGCAGGGGCGGGAGTGGCAGCAGCAGGTGCAGGCGCAGGCGCACTAGACGCTCCCCCGAAGGAAAACCCAGCGAAAGGTTTGGGCGCCGCAGCCGCCGGAGCAGGCGCGGGTGCAGGTGCCGCCTCAGCGGGCTTGGCCCCAGAGCTGAACCCAGAGCCACCTGCATCCGGGGCCGCCGCGGGAGCAGCAGGCTTGGCCCCGAATCCAAACGCGGAGGTGGTAGCAGCCGGCGCCGCAGGGGGCACAGCCGCGGCCTTGCCAAAGGTGAAGCTGCTGAAGGCGGGTCCCGCGGCGGGGGCAGGGGAAGAGGCAGCCGGGGCCGCAGCGGGAGCAGCTGCAGGCTTGCCGAAGGAGAAGCCGCTGAATGGGGAAGCCGCGGCGGGGGTAGGGGCGGGGGCAGCGGAAGTGGAGGAGGAAGCGCCGAAAGCGAAGGGCTGGGAAGTAGCGGGTTTGGCGGCGCCGAACGAGAAGCCGCCGAAGGGGCTGGCAGCTGCAGGTGCAGGTGCGGGTGCTGATGATGAGCCCGAGTCTGAGGCCTATTTGTTTGGGTAGACATATGTCAGCATCGACTGACAGGAAAGTGAGAGGTGTAGCCATGTTCAACGTACGGGAGCAGGAGCAGCCGGGGCGGGTGTTCCTCCTAAACCTCGACGCTTAGGAAGCCCTCGAACGCTAGAGAGACGCTGGTCAGCACGCTAAATAGACGCGGCATCAGCGACTCACACTCGACCTGCGACAGGCGCAATGGGAGTATCCCGGGTGCCGGGCTGTTCCATGATCGTCAACATCAATTCCGGCCGGGAGACTGGAGCTGCGAGCTTACCTCCTCAGACGAGTCCTCGTCGTCGCGGTCGTCCTTCGTCTTTTGGTCGTCTGCATGACGCTTCGCCATTGTGCTGGTCTTGCTGCTGCTGGTAGGGGGAGGGAGAAGAGCTGCAGTGCAGAGATGAGGCTGAGTGGACGAGTTGAGGAGCTTTTGACGGCGAGAGACAAGGCGAGGAGGGCGCCGCGAGGAGAGGAGTTGTTGGATCACGTGATGGGCGGGGGTGCACCAAATTTGGTTCCGTCGCCCACTCAACCACCTCTTCCAATCCGGGACATCGTAATTCTCTCTCAGAATCGCTTTCAAAGCAACAACAAGCACACAATGTGGCCATTCTCCTCCACCCCAGCATCCCCCCCGCCTGCAGACGCTTCTGCGTCCGCAGACAAATGCCCAGTAGACCACACGACCCGCCAGGCATGGCTCGCCAACGCCAACGCCGGCTCGTCCTCCCCCCACCCCTTCAACCCCTCTGCCTCCACCTCTTCGCCCACTGCCTCCTCCTCCCGCTCACAGGCAAACCTCTCGCCTGAACGCGTCGTCTCCTCCATACCTCGTGGATCTGGCCCTTCCTCTCCCCAGAACAACCCCGTGGGCCCTTCACCAGAGGGTCACGCCCCCGCACACCAGGACGCAGAGGGCAACTGGGTGTACCCCTCCGAGCAGCAGTTCTTCAACGCCATGCTGCGGAAGAAGCACTCTCCCAGGGCCGAGGACATGCGGACTGTCGTGCCGATCCATAACGCGGTGAATGAGAAGGCTTGGGAGGAGGTGCTCAAGTGGGAGAGTCCGTTTGGGAGCGAGAGGTGTGGCGGGCCAAAGTTGGTCAGCTTTGTGGGGAGGCCGAAGGATATGTCGCCGAAGGCGTGGTTCAAGACTGGTCTTGGGTGAGTTCGGCTGCAGCTGGACCCTCCCCATCGCCAAGATAAAGCTGACATCATCCGCCGCTTATGCTATAGCTACACACCACCCTTCGACAGACACGACTGGATCATCGACCGCTGCGGCACCCAAGTCCGCTACGTGATTGACTTTTACACCGGCCGAGCTGGGGTGGACAAGAAGCTCGCGTTCTACTTGGATGTGCGGCCCGCCGTGGATGACTGGGAGGGGATCAAGACGCGGGTGACGGGGTGGTGGACGCAGAAGTAGCGGCTGCTCTCGACGTTAGGTGGGATGCGATCTCTTGCGTGATGATGATTGCTCGCAGGGGTCTGGAAGTCGGCCATCGGGTGGCATTACAACAGCATGTAATGTACAGCACTCTCAACCCTCATACAAGCAGCTCCCCCACTCCCCACACCACTTCCTATACCGTGTCCCATCTTCGCAATGCCTCCCTCCTCGAATCCTCGTACTCCAAATGCTGCACCACCGCCCCGTCTTTTCTACACTCTCCACTGTCCTTATCTGATAGCACCCTCTCCAGCTCCCTCCACACAGACTGGCTGTCGTTCCTCTCCCCATCACTAGTACTCATGCTCGACGCCTTGGAAGGCGTGGGCACGATGGACGCCAGGCCGAAGACGAGCTCCGGGAAGTCTTCGGGTCCCGGGGCAGTGGGGGTTGGAAGGCTGATGAGGACAGTGACTCCCATTGAGACGCTGACGGGATGATATACGGCACGTTTCCGGATGTCTGAGGAATAGTAGCTCGGTCGGTTGATCGCCAAGGGCTAGATCAAAAGCGGTGTCAGCTCTACGCACGCCTCCCGGAGACGCCTTCCGTGACATCGCCACCCACCGCACTCACATGAATGACCTCCTCATCCTCCACCCCATCCACCTCCCACATCTCCGGCTTCTCCCCCACCTCCCACCTCCCCATCCCCTCCCTCCACACCAACTCATCCCTCAGCGTTTGCCTCCTTATGCACACCCTAAACAAGCACAGCAGTATCGTCGCCGCGACACCAAACGCCGCTACCCCGATACATAGCGAGATGATGGTCGAGGTGGCGACGTACGGGCTGGAGGGGCCTTGGCCGTAGACGGGCACGGAGGTGCGTGTGGGGGGAGGGAAGGAGAAGGAGAAGGAGCCGGTGAAGCTGCCGGTGGGGAATAGGGGTGAGAAAGAGCGGGTGAAGGAAGGGGGGTTTTGAGCGAGGCTGTACGGGAGAAGGAGGGTGATGGCGAGGAGCGTGCTGCCGGTGCTGGCTATCGACATGGGTCCTTCACTGCTATTCCAGAGGATGGTGTTGATTGCACTGTTTGGAAAAGTGATAACGAGCAAGAAGGTGATGCAGGTATGATTGTCAGCGAATGGTGCGTGTATCAAGTCGTATGATAGCCACCCGGGCCTTCATATATGAGACACCCGCTGACCTTTCCAGATGAGCGTCGCGCACAGCGAGCTGGGCCAGAGCCGGCCACGGGAAGGAGTACGTGCTCTCCGTCTAATGTTCGTTCGTCTTCTTGCTCGCTCGTTCGATTGTGGTCTGGTTCGTTCGTCGTCGTCCGAACCTGTGCTTGGTATGTAAACTCCTGCGTTCAACCTAAAAGCTGTGGCACGATGGAAGCTTCCAATGCTGCAGAGACCGAAGGCAGGCGGCTCCGTGTACATGCGCATACGGCGTGCTACGCGTTGCTTGTACTTGTGATGACCATCATCATCATCACCAAGAGATCAGAGCCGACCCTACTCGGCAGCGGGGCGACTCACCACACCGCATCAGCATACCCGCACCGCCGCCATGCCCACCACCGAGCCGACATGGCGACAGCCCACTCGCATGCAGGCAGAAGACCGCGAGCCACCCGGAGCCGGCGCTGCAATCTGGGAAGGGAATCGAAGGGATCGACGGGCTGTGAAAGATGGGAAGCTTCAGAGTTGGTGCCTGAGGCCCAGACTGGGCGAGCGCCGGGAAGGGGGCTGTGGTGGTGGCGGGGGTCGAGTGAGGGGAGAAGCCGGGAGGGGGCAGCAGGCCGGCAGCCGAACATAGCATGCATGCGTGGCACCGGGTCAGGCCCGGGGGGTATTGTATCTGCCATGTGGACTTTCATAGCGCGTGCTTAGTTAGGAGGAACGCAGTCCCGGCTCGATGCGACGGATATGGCATGATGATGGCCCTCCTCTCGCGCGTATATTCGAAGCAGTTGCGTGCGGTGAAAGAGAAGCTTTGGCAAGCGCAGATGGTGTTTGGGACTTGGGACTGAGACGTAGTACATATGCAAATGGATACTGTACCGAAGAGGAGGAAAGGGACTACATGCACTGACTAGAATACGCGGCGGCATGATGATGTTCGTTGGATCGATCAACGCAGACCCTGTGGCACGGAATGTCTTCTATGGTGCATGCCTCTACAACGAACTGATCATCAACTCTTGTCTGATACAGCTATGCACTCGTGTATGCACTACCGGTCATCACATCCTCACCGCTTCTTCTCCCTGAGCACAAGTTGGATCCGCCCCGAGCACAGAGACTGTGTGTGTTTCCACCAACGACGACGGGACGGTGCGCCTCGTCAAGCTGGGTACGGGGATGAAGCGGGTGGTAGCGAGCAGAACTTCTGGAATGTTATTGTGGTGCTTGGTGGAAGGAGAAGGCATGAATACGGGGAAAGTGACCCCGAGGGTGTGGGGAGGTGAGGGAGGTGAGGAGAGTCGGGTGGTGTGTGTGAGGGATTTCACGTCTGAGGTGAATGTAGGGGTGGGGATCTCACGTGAAGTCGATGAGATCCCAAGTGGCTGTAGCCTCCTCATGTCAGCTCCTCTATTCATCGATAGCGAAGATAACTGTTTCCACAGTGTCAACTCACTGCAAGATCTGCCACGTCCACATCCAACGCACCATTCTTCTCCCCCACCGCCTCCCACATCTTCGGTGCCACCCTCTCTTCCTCCCCTTCTTCTTCTTCTTCCGCCGCCTCTCTCCTCCTTCTTCTCCACCCCTCTAAGACAGCTCGAGCTTCTTCTAGTTCTTCTTGCTGTATCTCCCTTAGCCTTCTTCTCCGCGGCAGTCGCCGGGAGAAGAGCCCCCCGATGACGAGCACAGCGCTGATCACGACCACGGCGGCCATGATGCTGATGATCTTCGTGCCAGTCTTGCCGGAAGTGTCGGTGGCATGTTGGATGGTGGGATTCCCTGTGGCGGGCATGGCGTACTCTACTACACTAGGGTGTGTGTATGTGTTGAGCAGAGGTCCTCCTCGTGCCCTTCTTGGACCGGAGTTCTTGGACCGGAGAGGACAATGGTTTGGCCCTGGTAGGCTTCTGTGGCTCGCTCGGCCTACCTTCGTGGGCGATATATACATCTATCCATCAGACCAGAACGTAACGCTGATATTGGAGCACGCACTCGACAGCAGTGACGTTGCTCAGACATGCCCTGTTCACCGCTTCACCGCACACCGCATCCCCGAGGGCTTCACCGGCACTGCACATGCACCACATGGTGAATTCTATGCTGCCGATATGTACTTTACATGTATTGCACGGCGTGTCAGGTCGTATCATACGGCCGTATCATTCCCTCTTCCCCGATGGGCACCACAGTCCCTCTGCACCGGACCCGACGCCGGTACCTTGCTACCGCTGTTATCTGCTATCAGCCTTCGCGTAAAACCGCAGTCAGATTCACGTACTGCCGTCGTGAGCGGTGTGATTCCAGTGCTGAGCGAATGAAGGCATCCACCGTAATTGTCGGGCTCCCCTTGTTTACGAAGTTGACGGGATTCTCCGTCACGGCCCCGAGTGCCTCGAAGAGGTGACCTCGCCCCGCCCCGAACGCCATCATGGCGACACTTGCCATACATATCATGTTCGCTCGCGCACACCAGCAGGCTCTTGAGTCGCCAACCTTCTTCTTCAGGACAGGAGCTCGCATGCATATGCTGATACGTCTCTGCAACGAGCAACGACGCTGATCACCGCCGCGTCGGTCCCCGGTCCCCGCGTTCCATCGCTCTTCTTCCCCGATCTGACGCCGGGCGGGGGGCTCCGCGCCTGAGAAGGGGCACGAGCCGATAGGCTCGTGGATAGGCTCGTGGGGTCGTGAGTCGTAGACTCGTGACACCTCCACTCTGTTTGGTCAACTCGTCAGTACTATTAGCGAGAGGAAGAGTGCTTCTTCGTTGCTTGCTGATCATCATCGTTACCGTCTCCCCAATCACCCCTACTCACCCCCCCCTCCCCCCCTTCCTCGGCGTCCCCATACACACACAAACGCCACCATGTCAGACTCCTCACCCTCCCTGATGTCCAACGACTCGCCCAAAGGCGCCAACAAAAAGAAGACCACCCCAGTCAAATACAGTGACGACTACAATTTCCCAGACGGCGACATCGAGCTCGTCTCGAGCTGTTCTGTTCATTTCCGAGTGCACTCGTACAAGCTCCGAGCAGCGAGGTAAGTCTGGTGCAAGGGCGATCAAGGCTGGCCAGAGAAAGCTCCTTGCTAACAACCAGGTGCTGTAGCTCTGTATTCAATGCCATGATCGATATAGGGGGGAAGAGCGAGAGCGACGGCGACGGAGCTCCGAAGGTGCAGGAAGTCGTCCTCACTGATGCACAATTGGAGACCGCCGCAGTTTTAACCGCCTTCCTGAACGTTATCTACGGCAAACCACCAAAGATGGAAGAGGATGACGGTGTATCCAAAAAATGGCGCCAAGCCAACATGAAGCTGATCAGACCTCTGGTCTCGTTTGCGGGCAAGTACGACGCCACGCCCGTTTCCTTGACTCTCGCCTTTGCCACATTATCTTGGCTGCAAAAAGACCTCTTTGATCCTATGAGCGCATTTGTGCTGGGCTGTGCTCTACAAGATGTCTACATATGCAAAACAGCCATTAAGAGGGGGGGCGCCTGGGCTTACAAGCCAGATGCCAAAACTGTGAGTCCAGGTGGACTAGTACAACTAGCGATTTGTGGTTCAATCATCTGCACGATAACACCCATTTGACTTGTACTTGTACGACGCTAACTATGACTTGATGTGCAGGGCAAAGCTAATACTACCGAGTTTGATGACGGTGTGACCGGAGGCAGCGTCTTTGACCTGTCTGCGGTGCCGCTCGCAATATTTGAAGCTATTCCAGACGTCTACAAGATGGCTCTTCTCCGTGCCGCTCGCAAGTATCCTGTCTCGGTTGGAGAAACAGATTGGGATGGGCTGGCAGATGAGTTCGAGAGAGGTATAGCGGCCTATAAGGTGAGGTTTCGATGTTAAAATACGGTGTAACTCAGCTGACAACGCCGTTTACAGAAGAAGGCCAAGAAGTCTTAGCTTCAACACACAGTACCCTTGTGACGTCGTTCTTCGTATCTCCCTCTCTGTGAGGTTCAAGGCGCAAGGGCAGAGAAGTCAGCAGGGCTAGAGGATCATGCCATATGGGACCGAGCGCGGGGCCGGGTGGGTGTGGGGCGGGGTTGAGGGGTGAGGTTGAGAGGGGGGGGGAGTCGGGGGGAGCGAGGGGAGCGAGGGGAGGGCTGTCTGTCCCGCAGGGCCTTTTGTGGAGCTCACGCCCGTTGGAGGTTGTGTTCTGTGGTATGGTGACTGTATGTGGGGTGATTGCTCACCTTTTCATGCATGATGCAAGGTTGTGATGGACCATGAAGAGAGCGCGAGCCGAAAGAGGAAACAAGCGTGGCCTACGAGCCCCAGCCCACGCGCCCACCAGTCACCAGGTAAGTTTATACAGTAATTACTGCGTTAATTACCCAGGCTCTTAAATATCTACACTTTTCGCATCTCCGCTCTCCGTGTTTGCTGCATCTCTTTCGGAGTTCACTCTCCTCCTCCGCACAACCTCCATAAGGTAAACAATCCACCATGCCCCCCACCTACGACCCCCGGTACGACAACCCCCTCGGGCCCATGGGGGAGTCCACCGCCCAGCCCCACCCCCGCCCGTCCCCCTCGTCGGGCGGCGGACACTCCGAGCCCCCCCAGTCGGACGTCTACGACTACGCCCAGCACGGTGGGAGTGCGAGCTACCTGGGGCAGCTGCCTCTCCCTGCTGGGAGGGAGGACACCGAGAGCGCGCTCAAGACGCTCTTTGGGGAACAAGGCGGGCAGGATGTGCATGATGAGGGGGTGGATGCGGGAGGTCATGGCGGGGTGCAGACGCTGGCTGCGCAGGAGCAGGCGGAACAAGCGCGGGAGCATCACGCCCACTCTCAGCACTCTGAGAACGGTGAAGGCCTGCCCGTCCCGCGCTACCTCACGCCCGACGTAGGCTCGGCCTCTGGCTCAGGCATGGAGGGCCCACCTGCCGGCTCGCAGAAACGCAAAGCGACCTCCCGCGCTGGGATGCTCGCCCGCGGAGGCGCGTGTGAATTCTGCAAGCGCCGCAAGCTCAAGTGCTCTGCCGAGCTCCCTCAGTGCGCCAACTGCGAGAAGGCGGGTAAGGAGTGCGTGTACGCGCAAAAGAGGCAGCGCAGTCGGGTGAAGATCCTGGAGGATAGGCTGCAGGAGCTGGAGAAGAAGCTCGGCACGGAAGCCCAGGGGGCGGGGGCCGGGGAGGCGTCGGGGGAGCATCCTGGGGTGCAGGTAGAGGCTGCCGCAGAAGTGCAGCACCACTTCGACATCTCCATCGACCCGTCGCTCGACGCGCCCATCAACCAGGGGGTGTACGACTCGCTCGCCAGCTTTGACTTGGGGCTCGCCCCGCACAAGAGGCTCGACCAGGAGCCGGACCTGATGACGCTTGCGGACGCGGCGGCGGCAGACATGAGCGTGGAGGCGCCTTGGGAGAGGTTGAGCCCGGAGGAGGTTGCGAATGAGATCGTGAGGGTGGTCGGCGGGGGGAAGGGTATGGGCGAGAAGATCATTGCGCATCTGTAAGCTTAATCTCGCCAGTTATCGCCGCGCATAGCTGACCCTGTCTGCAGTATATCGATCTACATCAACCCGACCTCCCTCCCCTTCCTGCACAGCGCCATACGCCCCCAAGACGTCCTCTCCCGCCTCTCCCCCGCTTCCCCCTCCCCACTCCACCCCGCCCTCCTCCTCTCCCTCATCTCCTTCCTCCTCCCCCTCTCTCCTTCCCCCGCCCTCCACTCCCCCACCATCCCCGCCCTCCTCCTCCCGCACGCCCGCGCGCACAGTACCCACGCTATCGCCATAACCGACCCTCGTATCCTCGATATCATCACCTCGGGTATCCTTCGCGCGTATAGCTTCTACGGGCAGTCGAGGAACCTCGAGGGGTGGGTTGATAGCGCTGCGGCGAATGGGCTCGTTCGTGCGGCGGGGCTGGGCAAGCTCGGTGGGGCGGGGGAGAGGTTCTTGCCGTTTGAGTTGGAGGGAAGAGCGGAGAGGGCAGAGAGGGAGAGGAAGATGCGCGTGGCGCTGCATAAGGGGGTGGTGGTGCCACCACCGCAGAACCCGCGCGAGCTGGGCGATATGATCAACCTCTTGTGAGATGCCCCTGTCGACTTGACTGTGTGTGGACCAGGAGCTGATATCGGTGGACAGTTGGAACGCGTATTTGAACGACCGCACCGCGGCGATCGGTTGGGGCTGGCCGTCTGCTCTCTCGGATGACGAGATCACCACCCCCTGGCCCAAGGAGGACTACGAAGACGTAGGTAGCCCCTCCACCGATTTTCAACGTCGCACCTACTAACACCCACCCCGCCAGCCCGCCGCCCTCAAAGACACCTCCACCATTCACACCTTCCTCTCCGCCACCACTGCCGACAAACCCAGCACGCCCGACGGGCCCCTCTGCGCTACCGTCAAAGCCATCACCCTGCTGTACCACTCCCAGCGCCTGTTTGACCTCGCGCCAGGGGTGGCGACGCCAGAGAGGACGTATCAGCTGATAAGGCTGACGAGGAGTTACATGTCGACGCTGGGGAGGGTGAGGCAGGAGGCTTGGGGGGAGACGGGGATTTTGGAGGGCATGTTTAATCAGGTTTGGATGGTGCTTTACACGTGAGTGCCAGTCTTCTTGTGTTGCGCCTGACCGCCACACGTCTTCCGTGCTGACAGGCGTGATCCAGTGCCCTGGCATTCCTCCACGCCAAAGAAGAGGTCGACGCCACCCCGGGCTCAGAGCGGGACCACCTCGAGCAGTCCATCGAGGCTGCTGGCAAGGTGCTTGAGCATGTCCAAATTGCCCAGCTTAACGGGGATGCTACCATCAACAGTGAGTCATGCCCCACCGCTCAAAGGGACCTGCGTAGCGCATCCTCCTGGCCTAGCTGTGACTGACCCTCGCAAACCCAATACAGCGGGCTACGACATCACCTCCTCAGTCTGCTTCCTCCTCCTCGGCCGCCTCATGATCAAATACGCCGACCGGCTCCTCGCCCACCCCCAACCCAACGAGGAAGCCCGCCTGCTCGACCTGCGCAACAAGGCCGACGCATTCAAGAGCGCGCTCGCGGCGCAGGCGGCGACGCATAAACCGGGGATGCGGTTTGCGAGGGTCGGGGTGCAGGTGTTGGAGAATGCGCAGGTTGGGGTGGAGTGGAAGGAGGGGGAGTGGGAGAGGGCGGATGGGTTGGATTGGTAAGGCGGGGATGGAGGGGTACATAGGGGGGAAAGATGCTGGGTCTTGAATCTTGGCGATGTGCTGAAAGATAGATTAGACACCTTAAATGGCCGTGTGATGAATGCTAGCGATGTATACATATTTCGAAGGCTACTGAAGATGTGCACCGTACACAACCGTCCCACCCCGCTCGTCAGCTCACGACATGCAGCGCAACGCAAGGCAATAACCCCATTCATCTCAAACACGACCCAACAAGATGCCCCCCACCTCCCCTCCCTCCCCAGTTGCTCCGCCGCATCTACAGGCGTACTATAACAATTTCTCCAAAAAAACACGGACACGTATATGCAAGGACCCGGCATCCCCACACTCCCAGCACCCCAAGAAAGCAGAGCAAGAGCAAGCACCCGCCCGGCAACCATCTGTGTAGAAGATGAGGTAAACGATGAGGAACATGATAAGAGCGCAGGGTGGCGTAGCTGCCGTTGGGGTATTGTACAGTGATGTAGGATCTAAGAGGGTTGGTTTGGTGATGTCGGCGAGGAAGACGGCGGGGTGAAGGCTGGAGAGGTGGAAGAAGAGGAGGAGGGCGATAAGGAGAGGGTGGAGAAGAAGACGGCTCGGGCCTGCCGAGGCGACATGGGAGGTAGCCTGAGGCCACGCATTCATGACAGCCCCTGCTGCGCTTTCTGTAGTGCCGCCTGCTTCTCGTTCGCCGCCTATGTAAGCCACGCGTGTTTGTCAGTGAAGTCATCCAACTGGAACACAAGCGAGTGGTGAGGGGGCTCACCTGCGAGATGGTGAGGTACGCCCTAGTGGGACTCGACTGCTGGTCGTCAACGCCCATACCCATGCCCTTGCGGGCATCGATGGAGAGGTTGGCGGCCTTGCCTTCGAGACCGGTGGTGGCGCTGTCGTCCTTCTCGTACTCGAAGAACTGCTGCATGAGGGTGAGGAACTGGTTGTGGTGGATTGTCGGCGCGCGGTTGGTTGATAAGTTGGTCGGTTGGAAGTCGATGAAACGGGGAGGTGGGGAAAGGGAGGAGAGGCGAATACGTCATTGGGAAGGGGAAGGGGGTGCAGTGGAAGAGAGGAATTGGATGAGGCCAAGGGAGATACCGAGGTCAGCTTGAGGCCTTGGTGCTCGGGGTAACGGCTTGACCGTCCCCGTCGCGTCTACCGACTCGAGTAGAAGAGAGCTCACGCGTTCAGTCTTACAGAACTACGATCATCAAGCCACTGTGTCAGCTCCATACCCCTTTCCAACAATGAGTTAACGAGGACACACCTTGGGCACAGAGTCGGTGGCCATGAGCCTAAAGATGTACACCTGGATACGCTCGTAGAGCTTGACCATGGTCTGCAGCTGGCTGGCGTGCAGGGTGTTTCCGATCCCGGGCTCGATGTGGCCCTTGACGCCGGCGTCCTTGTCGGCGGTGATCTGGTTCATGTACGCGATAAGCTCGGCACGGAGGTTGTGGTCGATGTTCAGCTCGCAAGGCGAGGCAGGAGCGAGGTACGCTGCAGGTGTGTCAGCTGTGTTCGGGTTCTACAGGCAACGTCAACTCACTGTTGTAGATGACAAACGCCATCGCGATCAAGTCCTGCTGGTGCTTCTCCATCGCCGCGTGCCCCTGCGTCTTGCCCACATTCTTCGCCCCCGGAGCCGCCACCGCCGAGCTCGTCGTCTGGAACCGCCTCTTGAAATCCTGCACGTCGAGCCAGAAGCTCAAGTTCTCCTCGCAGAAGTTTGCCCTCAAGAACTCTCGGAAGAGCGACCTGAGCGCGGGCTCCTCGAGGATCTGCTTCAAGCGCGCGGTGTGGCTGTCCTTGATGTGGTTGTCGCCGCCCGGCACGCCCGAGATGTCGAAGTCGCCGCGGAAGCGGTCCGACGCCGAGTTCCTGCGCGTGAGCTGCGCGGGGACGGATGCCTCCTGCGACGGGCGCGGCTTGTTGGCGAGGGTGGCGGACGAGTCCTGGGCGTGGAGGTTGGGCTTGGAGGCGGACGCGGGCTTGTTGACCTGCGGGTCGTTCCACTTGGCGGCCTGGATGCCCTCCTTGGTGAGCTTGTAGATGGCCCGGTCTGTCAGGCGGAACTCTGCTTCTTGCTGTGGGTGGGTCAGCGCTGTTCCACGAATGGATGAGGCGACTCACCATGATGGCCCCCGCACCACCACCGGCACCACCACCACGGACGGTGACGATTAACTGGTTGTCCTTGGCCTTGCCCTTGTCGCTCGACAGGGTAATGTACCCGTATCGCACAAACTGCCCCAAAATTTCCGCCGCCTCGTCCACCCCGGTCGCCGACGTGAAATCCAAGATCCAGTCGACCGCCGACTTTGCCCCAAACTGGTACTCCTCCTTCTTCTCGCCGTGCGCCGGGACCCTACGCACAATGATACCCTCGCTCCTGTCGAGCGTCTCGCCCGCGGGGAGAGGCGGCGTCTTGGTGTAGAACCGCGAGTAGTAGAACGTCTGGACCTCGTCCTCGCTCAGCTTTGTCGCGTTGGCGTCACGCCCCGCAAACCTCCTGAAGAGCACATCCACCACACCACGCGTGATGATGATCTCGTCGTCACCCGACCGCCGCTCGAGGTGGAGCAGCTTCATGGTGATGGGCTGCGTCGCAAACACCTTGAGCAGGTGGTCCGCGGTGATACCGTTCTTGGAGACGAATCGCTCGAGGATGTGCAGGCCCTTGGCGGTGAGCATGTAGATGCCACGGTCCTTGAACGTGCCCGACGCGAGGTCGGTGGCGTTCTCGACGAGGTGCGAGTCCATGAAATGCTGGCAGATGCCCTTGGCCATCTCGCGCGACATGGAGAAGGTGGTGGTGGTTGTCGTGGTGATGATACGCGTGGGGTCTTTGGGGTCGGCGGAGCGGGTGGACTGGGAGAATTTGAGCGAGGAGAGATTGGAGCAGGCATCGTCGCTGGGGAGGGGTCAGCTGTGGCTCGTGCAGTTTGGCTGACCCGACGTACGTGGTGAAGGAGTTGGGGTAAATTTTGAAAAAGTTTCTGTGTGTGTCAAACTTGAGACTGACCACGAGGGTGCAGAACAGGTCGTGCGTGTCCTGTGTATCATCCCTTGTCAGTGCTGGTCCCCTTCTCCACCATGTTCGCCGGACTGACCTTGACGAAGGGCCGACCCCTGCGGGTGGTCTTCATAAGATGGGAGTTGCTGGTGGAAGACATGTCGGGTTGTGGGTGTGAGGGGGAGGGGGGGAGGGTTGCGAAGGAGGAGTAGATGGGGAGATGGGTGGCGATGGTGGGTGGGTGGGGTGTCGACGGGTGCACCTAATGTAGAGGGTGTCTGTCTGGGGTGTCGGGGGTTGGTGGGTGAGTGAGGGGTGAGTGGGTGGCGGGGTATAGTTATATATCTACTAGGGGGGGAAGGAAGAGAGGAGGAAGAGGAAGAAGAGATGTGATTGCGAGTGAAGTGAAGTGAGGGAAGAGAGGGAAGGGAAGGGAAGGAGGGGAAAGGATGCTGATGGTGATGGTGATGGACGGTGTGTGCAGCGAGGCCCGTGTGTCCGCTGTCTCCGCACTGTACGCGGTGTCCAGGGGGAAAGGGGGGGCTGTGTGTTTGATGGATGGGTGGGGTGATCCTGATGCTGATGCTGATGGTGGCAGAGATGAAACCGGTTGTGTGGGTGGGGTGGCCCGTGTCTGTGGCGGGGTGAGCTGTGTGGTCCACGTGAAACCGGTTTGATCCTTGCTCACCGGATGACTAAAGACAGCGCTCTTCTCTGACAGACGGGACGACCATCAGCACTCCACAGCACTCCACCCACTCATCGCACTCACCAGGAAAAAACCCCTTCAATCCTCCACAGACCCTTCAATCGTCTCTCCGCAAAGGGACCACCAGCAGCACTCGGTGACAGCGGCGCCTGTCGTCTCGTCGTTCGAAGGGCGGGCACGGTGTGGCGCAGTCTAGAGAAGAAGGGGGAGGCGGGGGTGAAGGCGGGGTGGGAGAAGGGCCGAGTGAGAGACTGGTACAGCAAGGACCATCAGCAGCAGATCAGCAGAGTGACAACACGAGCCGATGGAAAGAACAAACGCACTGACCGGTTTTAATGGATTCGCTGGAGCAGCCCGTTGCTACACTGCGGTACCAGTACCGGCTCCAACCTTGCTGGCCAGTACGTAAAGATTTCCAATCAAGACCAAGAGCCTAAAGTCCGAAGAAGCCGTCGGGCGGTGGGTAGGCGGGAGAGAAGAGAAGTGCATGGTGAATCTGGAATGGATGGCGGCCTGCAGGGTGGGCGAGATGGGGGCGTCGAGAACAATAAGAACTGGCGCGAGAAAAGGTAAGGGCGCGTTTCAGTGCGCCGTGCCTCGCCGAGTGCCTGAGTCAGACAGCAATCCGCGGTTCGTTCCCGCGTGGCTGAGGGTCTGAGGGAGCTCTGCCATCCTTGTCGATCCTCCTCTGGTCTCGCCTCACTGGGCCGTTTGTTGGCAGAAGACTGTTTACGTCGATAGGGCGAGTGTAGTGCAAGTACGTACGAGTATATGCAAAGCAGAACAGCCAGCACGTCCATGGACAAGAAATCAGCGATGTTTTAGAGCGGACGTTTGACGCTTGATGACGGCCACATTTGATCCCGCGGCTCAGTGTTCTTCGACATCTTCTACGGTCACTTGCTCCTCTATCTCCTCTGTTGATCCTATACCAGTGGTTCAACTTGAGATTACGAACACCCTGTTCTGCATCACCGAGCCTAGCATGTTTCGCCGAGCACTACATCGTTCACTCCCACGCTTCAAACCCCCTCCTCACCCCGGACGTGTCCTCTTCAACAACCGGCCGTCGCCCCACACCACCGATGTTCACGCCCCGCCTCAAAGCCTCCCAGCAAGCTTCGAACATCATTCCGCCCCCGACTTGATACAAGATAGCCAAGACGTCGGGCTGGACACGTCAGGAAAGCCGGGCCCGTCTGATACCTCGAGGGCTAAAGCGCTGGATAGCGTATCGGACGCACCGCAATCCTCTGTGACTTGATTTCCCGTAGGTGCAGAGTAGAGGATGCCGACTGTACGCTGACAGATCTGCATGCCCGTACCAGACATCGAGCAAAAATATTCTCCTTCTCGCGAACCAGATTCAAGAACTGCAGAGACAAGTGAGAGCGGAGCTAGCAGCAAGAGAGGAGGGCGCGAGGGAGTTTCTCGCAGACAAAGCGCACAATTCCATGGCTGTGTTCACCTTCAAGTTTATGGCTGGTGAGTGGACGGCGATGTGCATCGTCGGAATCTCAAAGGAGGGATCTGATCGTGGTATCGCTGGTCTACGCAGGCTGCCGGTATCGGCTTGCGGGGTCGGAGTCGCTCCGGAGAATGACGTTCACAGACCTTGAACAGGCAGCTGCTGCCGCTCGAAGGGGTAAGCACGCTCCCGCCTCGACCTTCGTTGCACGATTTTAAGCAGCAGCTGACCCGTATATCCCGTCTCCCACATCTCCAGCTTATGAACATGACCCCCACAACACATCCTTCCTTCCCGACGAAACCCTCGTCCAAGTCTACCCCCTCATCGCCGCGCTCGATTCTGAACTCTCTCCAGCCCTGTACTTCCTGCACGACCCCTTCCTATCCCCAGACGAGCAAGCCGAAGCCCGCGATATCGTGACGAGATACCAGACCCTCAGCGTGGAGGACTTGGAGGAGTACTTGGTCGACCCCGAAGAGGTGCGGTTGACGCAGTACGCGCCGGAGGTGTTTGCGAGGTGGGGGAAGGATGAGGAGGAAAGGAGGAGGGTGGTGCAGTGTTGACAGGGAATGTGTGAGAGGTTTGGGTGGGGGGAGTATGCTAGTGAGGGTGATGAGGACTACTTCTGGTGAGACGGTACTCTGGGAAGGTAGGAGGGTAAGAATGACACCGTTGGACAGTATGGAGCAAAACGTACACAGTGACGCCCGTGGGGTGCTGGAAAGAAGCAATACTTCATCTAGCAATGGATCTACATCACAGTGTTTAGGTTCTCGTACGAAGACAACCTCATCTAACGAGAAGAAAAGAGTGACCCAGCGCACACACCGCCGCAACACCCCTCACTTCCCCTCCCTCTCGGCCAGCGCCCGCTTCCCCTCCTCAGCCCACTCATCGATCACCTTCTTCTCCGGCCCGCCTGCCCCCTCGGCCTGGCGTGCGTCTTCGGCCAGGCGCTGGAAGACGGCGGCGAGGCCTTGGAATGTGTCGGCGACGGAGTGGCCGGGGTTGGCAGGGGATGTGGAGGTGGTGGGGGCGGTGGAAGGAGTGTTGGGGGACTTGGACTCGAGAGATTCGGCGATGAATAATGAGATCTCTTCCATCTCGCCTACCCACTGCATCGCGCGAGCCAAACAGCGAGTAACCACCGCCGTACGTCAGCAATCCTCCCACCATGTCAAGACACCCTCTTCCAACAGCAGTGAAGCACCACCGCAATAGGACGAGGGGAATGTAGGTACTACTCACGCGGTAAGCCTTGGGCACCATGTCGGGGAGAGTCCACGTCAGCCGTTTGGTGATGAACGGCTGCGACTCTGCCATCTCGTCCAGCAGGGCTTTGGCCGTACCAGCCGAGTGGGCTTGTGCCGCTGTTCCCGCCAGACGCATTCGACCAGATTGAAGTCAGCACTTCTGGACTAGCCGGAAAGTGGAAGGGAGCTTACAGAGGATCATCAGCGCCGCCAACCCCGTCGCCCCCTTATTGATGCCCCCATAACACATCTTCAACGCACTCGCCCCGCCCACTCCCGCGCCCTTCATCCCCCTCACATCCAAACCCTTCCCCTTCCCCCCACCTCCCAGAGCATCCACCACCTCCTGCATGACCCCCTCCCACTTTGGCTCCGCAGAGAGGTAGAGTTTCGGCTCGGAGGAGAGATCGAGGGGTGCGGGGAAACCGATGATGCTGCCGTCGATGAAGGGGGTGGAGGGGGGGAAGGTAGAGGAGAGGCGGAAGGCGGTGGTGGGGGAGATGGCGTTGGCGTCGATGAAGATCGGCCCTCTGGCCCCCGCCCCCAAGATCAACCCAGCGACCTCCTGAGCCACCCCCAACGCAGCACTAGGCGGCAACACCGACAAGATCACATCCGACCTCTGCACCAACTCCTCCATCGGCACGCTAGTGAGACCCACGGCACGGGCGCGCGCGATGGATGCAGGGGAGCGGTTCGTGAGGGAGGTGAGGAGGGTGAGGTGCGGGAGGCGGGTGGAGAGGATGTGTGCGAGGGAGGAGCCCATGGCGCCTGGGTAGAGGATGGAGATTGTTTGGATGGGCATGGTGTTGGTGTGTGGGTGTGGGGGGTAAGGTTGAACAGGATTCCATGGCTATGTGCACTCTTTTTATACTTAGGGCTTCGCTGCTCGGGTCGGGTCTTCGGGACAGAAGAGATGAGGAGCAGCCTGCAAGAAGTCGGCTCGGCGCGCGGCAACCGGCTCGTCGCGACTCGTCTTCGTTCTTCCATCTGATCTCGAGCAACGACATCTTGTCATCTCGTGTCTCTCATTCGCGTCACAAACATGGACTCTGCACCCCTCACCCTCAACGTGTAAGCCCCCTCCCACTCCCCACCTCCCCACTAACACCCCCTCTTAGCCTACACATCTCCCCCCAAACCCTCCTCCCCTCCCCTCCACCCCTCTCCGCCCCCTCCCTCCCTCCCAAATCTCTCCCCCCACCACCTCCCCCACCAGGCTTCACCTTCTCCCCTACGCCAAACTACCCCTCCCCCTTCGGTACCGTCTCCCTCGGGACGTCACTCCAGCTTCGGCTCGCGCTGGAGAACACTCATGTGCAGCGCCATGCGGTGCTCGGGGTGAAGATGATGGTGGAGGTGCAGGGGCCTGGGGGGAGGTATCGACTGGGAGAGGTTATTCATCAGAATACCAAGTCAGCTGGTGCTGATGGGGAGGCAGGTAATGGAGACGGGGGAGAGGGGGAAGAACTGCCAGAGCTGGGGTATGGGGAGAGCGTGGGGCTGGAGGTGGAGGCGGAGATGAAGGACCTGGGGTTGAACGTGGTGATTTGCAGCGTGGCGTGGGAGACGCTCGATGGGAGGAGGACCTTCCAGCGGTTCTTCAAGTTCAACGTAGGTCCTACATCTTCACTCAATAGCATGGCGCTTCGCGACAGATGGAGGAAGCTGACCCGGCATCCCCGCGGTATGAATTTCACAGGTAACCACCCCCCTAGGCATAAAAACCCGCATCCAAACGCCCTCCCACCCAAACACCACCCTCGACCCCCACCTCCGCCAACAAATCTACCTCGAAGTGTTCATGCAAAACACCTCCAGCGAGGGGATGCGGATCGGGGAGGTCGGGCTGGAGCCTGTCGACGGGCTGGAGAGTCGCGCGGTGGGTGAGCAGGGAGAACGGGCGAAAGGCCGAGGGGAGGAGACGCTCGTACCGGGGGATACGAGGCAGTACCTCTTTGTGCTGTCTCCGTCTGCGCCAGCGGGGGCGAAGGGGAAGACATCGGCGTTCCCGCCGGTGTACGCCCCAGGCCAGATCTTGCCCCTGGGGAGACTCGAAGTCGCATGGATATCAGGCGTTTACCACACACCCGGTAAACTCCAGACGTCCATGCTCAATCGCCGAGCGCCCATCCCCCCTGCCCCTGCTCCCACTCCCGCCTCGGGTCAGCGAGGCTCGGGGTTAGCCCCAACGCGAACGACGAGCGCCGCCCCGCCTACACCCAGCAAGGCTCCCTCCAACCCCAGCGCGGCTGGAGCAGGGGTGCTCGCGAGCCCGAGTCCGCGAGCGGGGAGCCTCGTGCCCGCTGGAGGGGAGGAAGATGAGCGGAAAAAGTGGGAGTTTGATTTGACGATGCAGGGGGAGAGGCTGGCGGTTGCTGAGAGGGATTTTACGCTTACTCTTGCGCTCGCCGTGCGGGGGGGAGCCGTCAGTGCTGGCGCTCCCCCAGCGGCACCGAGGCTGGCGGTGCAATACCTCACCCCCTTACCGCCTACCCCACCGCCTACCACCCAGCCCGGAGCCGCGCCCAACTCACAACTCGCCATTTCCCCTCCCTCACGCACATCCACCCCACACTCCCCGGCTCCTAGCATCTCCTCCGCCGCTACCGGCACCACCACTGCGCCCACCGGCGCTGCTTCCCGCCCGTTTTCCCCACTCACACCATCCAGGCCCATGACCCCGCTCAGCTCACAGCTCCGTCAAGCTGTTGGCAGCCAGATCGGCTTCTCCACAGGTGGTGGGGCGGGGAGCGCGCCAGCGACGCCTGTGGGGCTGGGCTTCGCTCACCCCAGCTTACAACCTGTTTCCACCCCTGGCCCCGCCAGCGCCTCGGCGTACGCGCTGGGACCAGACGGGCAGGGTCCGAAGGATTTCCCGCCGGTACCGACGATCGTCCACTCCCACCCAGGGCCGGGGCAGGGCCAGGGGCAAGGGGGTAAACCCCAAGTGGCAAGGGCGGGGTTGGCAGCTGGCACGGCGGCGAGCGTGGCTGCTGGGGCGGGAGCGGGATACCCCGCGCAGGTTACTACGGTGCATCACCTTGGTAACTCGCTCTACCTTCTCCCTCCTTCCTCGCTCGTAGCGACACCAGAGAACTTCGGTCCCGGCTCCTCCCCTCCCGCCGACGCCCCCGCGGAAGATGGAGGTGCCGAGAGCAGCAAGCCGCCAAAGAGGGAGAGGTGGGAGGCAGTCCACACGTTTGAGTGGAAGTTTGTGGCGTTTGAGGAAGGGCTGGGCGGGTTGGGCGGGGTGAGGGTGTTGGTGTTGGATGATGAAGAAGAGGAGGGGGCTGGGCGGGGGGTGGTTGGGAGGGAGTGGGAGAGTTTGGGAGATGTGCTCATTGTTGGGGAGTAGGCGGAGTGGTAGTCTGAACAGAGGTATGGCACAGGGAGGGGGGGTTTATACCTTCACTAAATGACGAAACATTTACGACCCAAACACTCTATGTGGGTGCGCATCCTCCCACACACCTTCACTGCGCACATGACCAGTGAACAGAGAACGGAAAACAAGAGCATTGTTGTCGCTATCGTTACAAACCAAGAATAGAATGCCTTTGTGGATTCCTCGTTGTCCGCTTCGGTGTTGGACTGCTGCTGGGCTAGGGGGTGATGAGGTGGCTTGATAATGATGTGTTCCGGATAAAGGAGACGGCGGAGGCGGGTCGACCTGCTCTGCGTGGCGATGAAAAGAATCCCAGCGTCTGCAACTCTGTAAGCTGCAACAGGCTAGGCGCTCGTTGTCTTTCCTCCCTTCTGGCCTGCTTTTCTGCGTGGAATAAACAACGCTACGATAAGTACGTACATACACTGTGCATTGCTTTATCAAACATCAATTCTTAAAATGATACACCACTCTCCATCAACGTCGACCGTGTGCGCCCTTTTACCGTTCCCCATATCCTCACCAGTCATCCTCCTCATCATCAGCATACTCGCCCCACCCGAATCTCTCGCAAAGACTTTCCCAACATTCAAGAACCCTCCCCCGTTCTGCCTCATCCCTTTTCAACCTCTCAAACAGCTCAGGGCTGTGTGGCGTCAAACGGACCGCGTCGGGGTCAACCAAATAGCTCTCCAGCTCCTCCGCGCTGGGAGCCTGGTATGACACGAAGTCGCGAGCTCGCTCTAGCTGGTCCGGGGATGCGAAGGGATTATGAAGAAATCGCAGCGCGCGGGCAAGTTTGGAGTCGAGCTGGGCGATGGAGATGTACACATCGGCGAAGGCTGAGTCTGGGAGGAAAGATGTGTCGCGGGGGTCTTGTGCGTACGCTGATGGTGCGAGAGAGAAGATACGAGTCAGCGGGGAAGTTCTACCTGAAACCGTGTAGCGATTGTCCAGGCGGGAGCGTGCTTACCACTACGAGCGGCCGCTGCGGCCTTCTCAAGGTCTGCGTATTTTGCTCTCCGAAGGGACTCCATCCCCGCGAGTCGATGGCCGAACGCTAAGTAGATCGGGGATCCAGTAATTAGATCTGCGCTTTCAGCCATCCACCTCGTGGTTGCACTTACCAGCCATGAGCTTGAACGTGAGCACAGCCATAGAGCGGCGCGCCTTTCTGGCGAAATACTCTATCGCGTCTTCCTCCCTTGCTGCTTGCACCGATCTTGCCTTCCTCTCCAAATGTTCGATCTCCTTCAGAAGGTCGGATTCTGTGCGTTCAACCTACATAGTGCGCACGCACATGCAGACTTGTTAGTACCCAATCGGCAATCGCTTACCTGATACAATACTTCACTCACGGCAATCCGCTGCGCTGCCGGCGGGCCGTCTGGCGCTACGGGTGGTTTGAAATTGGCCCAGTCTTGCTCATCGGCGTGGCCCAGCGTGGTTGTCTGATTTCTCTGATGCGAGTCGGGATGATTTGACGGGTGTGCGGAAGGTGCGACGTAGTTGGGCGGGGCCGGGTTGTTATCTGAAAAGACGCGAACATGATGCAAAGGCGGCTTGATCGGGGGCAGTGCGTGTAGAGCTCTTCGGAGCATGTTGTGAGGATAGGAGCAGTGTATAGGTGAGCGTAAGTACACAAGAGACAAGCAAGACCGACGCTGAAGTCCAAGATCCACCAAGAAGCCGGGCTACGGGATCAAATGGTCTTCCAAGCCAAGCGCCCAAGCCACACCGCGCACACGACCAAACAGAAAACAGAAGACCAAGGCAAATTCAATTCTATACCATCCAATCCATTCACAGCTACTCTGCAACACGCTCTTCCCCATCCAAAACGGTTCCCAACCTGTCCGTCTCCACCTCCCATCCACCCCGCACTCCGCTCTACGCCTTTGCCTTTCCCCTGACATGCCTCTGAACCTCGTGCATCGTCTGCCGCCGTCGTAAGAGTCGTGAAGGAAGCGTTTACTTGCCCTCGAACATCTTCTTGATGGCCTCGGTGGAGTAGGACTTGGGCCTCTCGAGGGGCATCTGTTGGGGGGATCACGTCAGCCTCTTATCCCTGTGTATATTGGTTTCATCTATGTTGACGTGCCCGTTTTTAAGGGTAGGTGTAACATAGGAAGTTCGTGTAACGTAGCGAGACTTACACCAAGAGCACGGTCCCAGATGAGCTGGGAGACAACACCGAACGCACGGGACACACCGAACAGGACGGTGTAGAAGTCCTGCTGGTGGAGACCGTAGTAGGTGAGGAGGACACCAGAGTGGGCGTCGACGTTGGGCCAGGGGTCTGCCAGGGGCGCGTCAGCTCAAGACTTCCTCAGGACGGGGGGGTCAGGGACGCACTCTTGGCCTTGCCGGCCTCGAGAAGAATGTTGGGGACGATCTTGTAGATCTGGCCAACGAGCTTGAAGAGGGGGTCGTCGGGGAGGTGCTTGAGGGCGAACTCTCGCTGGGCGGTGTATCGGGGGTCCTGCGGCGCGCCGTCAGTTGCTGTATCCTGCAGATGGATCTCACCAACTCACAGTCTTCCTCAAGACGGCGTGGCCGTAACCGGGGACGACCTGGCCGCCCTTGAGGGTGGACCAGACGTACTCGGCGACCTTCTCGTCGGAAGCGTCCTCGCCGATCTGCGCGCGCATCTTCTGGACCCATCGGAGGACCTCCTGGTTGGCGAGACCGTGGAGGGGACCGGCGAGACCGTTGAGGGAGGCACCGAACGCGAGGAAGGGGTCAGAGAGGGCAGAGCCGACGAGGTGGCCGGTGTGCGCCTGCGCGTGGGGGTGGGGGGTTAGCGGGGGCCGAGGGGCTCGGGGGTGGGGGGCTCGGGGTAAGGAACCAGGGTAAGACAGGGAGACGACGTGGACTTACAGAGACGTTACCACCCTCGTGGTCAGAGTGGATGGTGATGTACAACCTCATGAGGTCGACGAACTCGGGGTTCTCGCCAAAGCCAAGGAGGGTGGCCAGGTTGGCCGAGTAGTCCTTGGTGGGGTCGATGGCGGGGAGCTTGCCGTCGCCAAAGACGTTTCGGAAGATTCGGCCGGCGATGTTGGGGAGCTTGGCGATGAGGTCCATCGAGTCGTCAAAGGTCGTCTTCCAGTACTCCCTCTTGTGGACACCGCTCGAGTACGCCTTGGCGAACGCAGAGTCGTGGTTGAGCTGTCAATACCCGGTGATGCAAGTTAGCCGTAACCCTTAAGCGAGATTGTCGTTCCAAGATAAGCCGGATAGATCCGCGGACTCACGGCGTTAACAGCGATGGCGAACTGGGTCATGGGGTGGAGGGTGTTGGGGCAGCGGTCGATGAGCTCCTCGACAAACTTGGGGATCTCGGCGCGGGCAGCCCACTCCTGGGAGAGGCCCTTGACCTGCTCCTCGGTGGGCACCTCACCGGTGAGGAGCAGCCAGAAGAGACCCTCGGGGAGGGGCTCCGAGCCGCCGGGCGCCGTGGGGAGTTGGGCCTGCGCCTCGGGGATGGTGAGCCCGCGGAAGCGGATACCCTCGTCGGCGTCGAGGACCGACCCCTCCCAGATCAGGCCCTTGATGCCTCGCATACCGCCGTACGCCTGGTCGACGGTGACCTCGCCAAAGCTCTTGCCGCCGTAGGCAGCGCGGACGGCCTTGACGTTCTCAATCTCCTTGGGGATGAGCTCGGCCATGCGGTCCTTGAGGGACTGGACATGGGCGGCGGGGGTGGTCGCGAAAGTCCTCGCGAAGGAAGGGCGGAGCTGTGGTGGTGTGGGGTAAGGGGGAGCCCCGGGAGTCAGTACATGAATGGGCCTCTGTGGGATTGGCGGAGCAACTCGGAGAGGGCGTCGGCCGTGGGGCGCGATGCGGGGCCGAGGGGGGGGGTGAACACGGGGAAAGGGGGCGAGTGAGTGGGTGAGTGAGCAGAGACGAGCACTGACCTGGGCGCGGAGGGCGTTGCGGGAGACGAAGAGGCTCATTTTGTTGGATGAATCCGTGTTCTGTGAGAGAAGAAAGTGGAAAGTGGATGACGGCGCGAAAAGACGTCTTGTGTGCTTCTGGCGGGTGCGAATTGCCGTAGCGCCCGGCGTGGGGACGGATATCCCCGGCCGAGCAATACCCGTCCCGGCGATACACGGCGTTTAGGGAGTGTGGCGCCATGACGCGCGGTCACGTGCCGGTTCTCGAGATTTCAGCGACGACTCACCGAAGCAGCGTCAGTCATGAAGGAAGGCTGGCTTCAAGACGGTTCTATACAGCCACAGCCACAGCCACCATCCACAGCACAATGGTAGCAGACTCCTCCTACTATGACCTCCTTGAGGTGTCGGTGGACGCCACAGAGGTAGAGATCAAAAAGGCATATAAAAAGAAGGCTATGCAGCATCATCCGGTGCGTGTCACGTCTGTATTCACTCGGCGATCGTGTGCTGACACCGACGTTGTACCTGCAGGACAAAGTGAGCTGCCGTCTAACCTCTCTACTAACCTGCTGTGGTACTGACACCTCTCAAGAACCCGGACAACCCAGAAGCACACGAAACCTTCCAGCGCATCGGCCAGGCTTACGAGACTCTCTCCAACCCCAATGATGTACGTCCCTCCCCTCCAGCTTCCCCGTCTAACGCACCAGTGCAGCGCGCAACATACGACGAGTTTGGCCCCGAAGGCGCCCCCCGCGGCGGCATGCCCTCCGACATGGACATGGAAGACCTCTTCGCCGCCATGTTCGGCGGCGGCATGGGCGGTATGCCGTTCGACGATTTCGGCGGCGGCGCGGGCTTCTCTTTCGACCCGTCTGGCGGTGGGGGCGGGGCACGGCGCAAGCCGAGTAAAGGGAAGGATACGACGGTGCCGTATGATATCAGTTTGGAGGACGCGTATAAGGGGAAGAAGGTGATGATGAGTCTGGAGAGAGATCGGGTTTGCGGGGGGTGTAAAGGGAGTGGGGCGAGGGCGGGGGTGGTCCCGAGGGATTGCTCGAAGTGTGAGGGCAAGGGGGTGGTATTCAAAGACCGGATGGTGAACTCACCGCTCTCTTGTCAACTCAGAGCGACAGCTAACAAACCATCAACAGCTCGGCCCAGGACTGGTGGGCAAGATGAAGTCGCCCTGCCCCGAGTGCGACGGCGAGGGCAAGAAGCTGCGCGATAAAGAAAAGTGCAAGAAGTGCAAGGGCGCAAAGGTCGTCAAGGAGAAGAAGCGCGTGGAGTTTATGATTGACCCGGGGACGGAGGATGGCGAGCGGATAGCCCTTCGCGGGGAGGCCGACGAAGCTGTGAGCATCTCCCTCTCCTCCCCGTAACTACCCCACTGACACGCCCGGCGGCACAGCCCGACATACCCCCCGGCGACGTCATCTTCCTCATCCGCCACCTCCCCCACCCCTCCTTCCGCCCCCAACCCCACTCCCCGGGCTCCCTCACCATCCTCATCAACATCCGCCTCTCCGAAGCCCTCCTCGGCTTCTCCCGCGTCCTCTTCATCCACCTCGACGGACGCGGGATCCACGTCACCTCCCCGCGCGGCGCGCGCATCATCCAGCCCGGGTCAACCTGGCTGATCAAGGGAGAAGGGATGCCGATAAGGGGGAAAGGGAGGAAGGGGGATATGTATGTGAGATTTGAGGTGGAGTTTCCGGGGGTGGAGTGGGCGAGGGGGCTGGAGTTGGAGAAGGGGAAGGATGGGGTGGAAGGGACGGAGGTGGAGTTGCCGGCGCGGAAGCCGGATTTGGGGATGACGCCAGAGAAGGTGGAGGTGAGGGAGTTGTCGGCGAAGCCTGTCAACTAGGCGACGGTCGGGTATCGAGAGGCGCGGGGCAGCGGTGAAAGGGTTGGGGGTGAGTGGGGCCGTTTGGGCGTGATACGGTGGTCGTGGGGTTGGGGCTTTGGGCAGACACCAGCGACAGAGGAGATGTAGCACGTAGCAACACATAAAACGCATACCGACAAAGCATACAGGTCATAATGCCATCACACACATCTCATACATACTACCATCTCTATGCCTTCTTGTCCGTCTTGCGCTTCTTGGGTATCCGATCGTCGCCCTCGCTCTTTCGCTTCTCGCCGCCCTTCGCTTGCTTCGCCTCTGCTACGGCTTTGACGGGTGCCGCGGTGCTCTCGTCCACGTCCATCTCGTCCCCCGTGCCCTTCGCCTGCCCGTCTTTATCGCCCGCCTCATCCTCAGCAGCACCCTTGCCCTTGCCCTTGCCCTTTCCCCTAGCTTTTCGTTTGACCACGACGCTCTGGCACGTCACCCCTCTCCGGTCCATCCCTTCCAGCGGACGCGTGGAGAGTGTGATCTCGAGGTACGGGTGGTGTGTCATTTTGGGGCTGAGTTTCACCGTCAGCTCTCACATACACGCCCAGAAGCGGATTGTGCGTGGGTAGCTCACTTTTTCCGCCCGCTCAACACCCTCGCCAAATCCCCCGCCCCCACCCCTCCCTCCTCACCTCCCCCTGCCCCGCCCCAAACCCCACACTCAGTATACTGCCAAACCCCGCCACTCTTCCCCTTCCCCTTCGCTTTCCCCTGGCGCAGCTCCTCGAGGTAGGACCGCTTGATGAGCTCGGTGACGGAGATCAGTCGAGGGGTGGTGAGTGTGCAGGGGAAGAGGGTTGTGGGTCTTCGGGGGGCGGGGGTGGGGGTGGTGGTGGTGGA
Organism: Cryptococcus sp. DSM 104549; assembly: GCA_036427605.1. NCBI lineage: Eukaryota > Fungi > Basidiomycota > Tremellomycetes > Tremellales > Cryptococcaceae > Cryptococcus > Cryptococcus jaspeensis. The sequence continues at coordinate 3,277,881 of CP144046.1, forward strand.
GGTAGAGGGGGATGGGTCAGAGGGTGGGAGTGTGTGTAAGACCAGCGGTGTACCCGGGTTCACCTACTCCCCATTTGATATCAGTAAACTCAACCTACATGTCTAGCTGCCAATGAAGATGCCCACGACACGTACACGCAAGAACTGGAGCGCGAAAGTCACGTATGACGAGATGGACCCGCCAGAGGTGATGCGCATGCGGTATGGTTTTGGGGGTTTAGCAGAGTCGACGGGGTCGGCGCCGAGGCGGGATAGGAGGGAGGTACCCTCTGCTGTGGGCATCGTGGGCGTGCTTTTGGTTTGGTTTGATCTTTCTCGGCTCGTGTTGTCTTGTGTCAACAGGTGTCAGGTGCCGACAGACGAAACGCACAACATCATCATGCTGGTCATCTCGATCATGTTCATGGCAAGAAGTTGGCAACATGAAGGTTGGATGCCGCGTCGCGCGCGCCTTTCCCGGACACCTGGATCTGCGCCTAAATCTGCTACTGCCCCCGTGTGTGGCATGCTCAGTGAGAATGCCAGAAGTAGGTCCCCTGTGGTTCCTCTATCGTTCAAACATCACATTTCGATGGGGTGAATGAATTCTTAGATGCGTATGATATTGATAATGACATGACATATGCAGCGGCGTGAACCTGTATTCACCGCTGTGGGAACCTCTACAGCTATGTACAACCTCGTCAACCACCTCGACTCCTCTACCCAATGATGTAAACAAACCCCGCGATCCAGCCAGTGCCCCGCAGCGACCTCCTTCCCCGCCCCTCCTACCCCATCGCCCCTCCTACCCCATCCTACCATCATCAACTCTCTCGACACCCTCCTTCCCAAGTTCACCGTCATCCCCGCCCTCTCGCTCCCGCACCACCGCTTGTATGAGACACCTCTGCGCCTTGTCGTCGATAAGGCGAGCCGTCTCCTCCGATACAGGTATAGCGAAACCGGGTAGATCTTTGATGACCTCCGTGAAAGCTGCTGTATCGAGGGGAGAGTGCGCGAGCTCATTCCGGAACGGGCGGATGTCGTCGAAGAGCACCGCTGCATATGGGAGAGCGGTGGCCAGCGTCGGCGGGAGGCGGGAGAGGGGCGCGTTGTCACCGGTCTTCGCGACTTTTAACGCAACTAAATAGCAGCGATCAGTATACGGTACAGTATCGCGCTACCCCAAAGATCTCTAGGAGAAGCCTCCGCGATGGGTACTGAAGGACATACCTCGCAGCGCCAACTGGCGGAGGGCCACATCCATCTCATGTGCTTTTCGACCTGCGCGTCTTCGCCCCTTCCACGACGCAAGCTGCTGCTTCAGATCACCGTACGCCAGATGCTCCCCCCCGCCTGGATCTCATTGTCAGCCTCGAAACCTCATCGTCAAGGAGTCCCAATCGTCCACTCACGAACAAGGAGTTGGTGGCAAGACTCTACCATACCAGGCAGCGCCCTCTCCTTGGCCAGCTGCTTCTTCAGCTTGGTCATCTCCCGTTGATCGTCCTCTCGGTCTTTCGTATACTGCGCCTTGAACGCCTCCCACTCCTTTTTGGACGACGACTGCATCTGCCACCAATTGTCACCGTTTCAGCATTGGGAAGATGTCAACGAGACTTGAAGCGAGATATCACTACACACCTGGATGAGCTCGGCATCTGCGATCCGATGTTTGGCGTGCACAGCACCGTCTCCGTCTGGATCCCATTGGTACTGCTCCACATCTCGCGAGCCGCCGACGCGCTCTAGCGCAAGCAGGTTGTCCTCGTTGGAGGCAACGGCTTCGGCCCACCCGGGGGTGCCCGGCGTGGCTGCTTCAGAGGTGTTGAGGATGATGTTCCCCCTCACCGGGTCTGACGGTTGACCCGATACGCGACGTATCCAGGTTCGCCTAGGCGTCGCGATGTTCACGGCAGTAGCCTGGTGGCGGCGAGGAAGGGCGGTGGCGGCGATGAAGCAGATGCGCGGCCGAGCGGGGCGGGCAAAGAGCTTGAGAGAGAGGAAGGAGGGGGAGAGCATCGCGTTGGGAGAGTATCGCGTTGGGAGGGTGGGGGTGTCGAGGGAGCGCAGGTCGATGCAGTTGAGGTAGCGGGGGCAGAGGGTAGAACAGGCTGTTATAGAGAATGGTATGGCATCGACCAAGCTGCTGGTGGGCGAGATACTTGCGCACACACCCTCCACCACCCCCCATCGCGCGCCTATCCTCCAAGCCCAGCCAAACGCGTCAAGATAGGCGCGCCCCGCATATCGAAAGGTCCATGCGCGTGGAGGTCTATAGAAGTTCCATGAAGCCAGCACTCAAATTGCCCTCTTTCTCCACTATACGTGTTCTCAAAGACAAGCAACACTCCAAAAGCATGTCGATGGACCAGATCAACCCGGGGCAGGCTGTCTATGCCCAGGACGAGGTGAGTCGGCTTTCAGGCAGGGGGGAAGGCGGGGAGGGAGCTGACAAGGGGTGAAAAATAGAATGGGCGTCCGTTCATTATTGTTCGGTGAGCTTGACTTTCATTGGGATGCTCAAGGTATAGTAAGACAGGCAGCTGATAGTCTTGCAGTGAGCAAGGGAAGAAGGTTAGGACGCATGGGCTGGAGGCTATCAGGGTGTGTCTTGGTCCATTTGGGATAGGTATGGTATGGTGGTGCTAACTTGCATTTTCCCGTCAGAGCCACATCCTCGCTGCTCGAGCCGGTGCGTCTCCCCCTCTTCCACCCCCCTCCCCCACCCCCAACCCCCACTAACCCAACCCCCGCAGTCACCAACATTATCAAATCCTCCCTCGGCCCGCGCGGCCTCGACAAGATCCTGATCTCCCCCGACGGGGACATCACCGTCACCAACGACGGCGCGACGATCCTCGGCCAGATGGAGGTCGAGCATCAGGTGGCGAAGCTGTTGGTGGAGGTGAGCAAGAGCCAGGATGATGAGATTGGGGATGGGACGACGGGTGTTGTTGGTGAGTTGCGTCGAGTTCTGAAGCCCGGGCGGGTGAGGGGGAAGGGGGGAGAGAAGCGGTCGCTGACAAATGGGTGATACGACGTAGTGCTCGCTGGTGCGCTCCTCGCGTCGGCGCTGTCTCTCCTCGACAGGGGGATACATCCTATCAGGATCGCGGACGGGTACGAGAAGGCGTGTGAGGTGGCCGTGCAGGAGCTTGACCGCGTTGCGGACACTGTGAGTCCTGTCGGGTGGCTGGGTGGTGGGTATGGGGTGGAGAGCTGATGAGGGGTGGGACAGATCGAGTTTAGCAAGGAGGACACTTCCAACCTGTTGAAGACTGCCAAGACCTCCCTCGGCAGCAAGATGTATGTGCAGCTGGCCGATTGTCTGATGTCCATGACCGTACAACAGCTGACACCCCTCACAGCGTGTCCATCGCGCACGACAAATTCGCCAACATCGCCGTCGACGCCGTCCTCTCCGTCGCCGACCTCCAGCGCCGCGACGTCGACTTTGACCTCATCAAAGTCGACGGCAAAGTCGGCGGCGCGCTCGACGACACCTCCCTCGTCAAGGGCGTCGTCGTCGATAAGGACATGTCGCACCCGCAGATGCCGAGCACGGTGCGCGACGCAAAGATTGCGATCCTCACGTGCCCGTTTGAGCCGCCCAGGCCCAAGACGAAGCACAAGTTGGATATTGAGAGTGTGGAGGAGTATAAGAAGTTGAGGGAGTATGAGAAGGAGAAGTTTTTGGATATGATCAAGATGTGCGTTGGGCCTATGCGTAGAGAAGGGAAGAGACAGGGCTGATGAGCAACGACAACAGGGTCAAGGACACGGGCGCCAACCTCGTTATCTGCCAGTGGGGTTTCGACGACGAGGCCAACCACCTCCTCATGCAGAACGACCTCCCCGCTGTGCGATGGGTCGGCGGCCCCGAGATCGAGGTGAGCAAAACCTCCATCTGCCCGGGCCTGGTCTGAAGAAGTCATCGAGCTCAAATTGACCTGACCCCTCCGCGCGCAGCTCATCGCCATCGCCACCAACGGCCGCATCGTGCCCCGCTTCGAGGACCTCACTGCGGACAAGCTCGGCCATGCCGGGATCGTGCGTGAGCTCACGTTCGGGACGACGAGAGATAAGATGCTGGTGATTGAGGAGTGCGCCAACTCGCGGGCGGTGACGGTGTTTGTCAGGGGGAGCAACAAGATGGTCAGTCTTTCACATCTTACGAGAACATTATTGGAAATGGTGCTGGCAACGAGATGGACACGACGACGAGAAGGATATGAGCTGACCAGTGATTCATCCGGCAGATCATCGACGAGGCGAAGCGGGCATTGCACGATGCCATCTGCGTGGTGCGGAATCTCGTTAGGGACAACCGTGTCGTGTACGGTGGCGGTGCCGCCGAGATCTGTGCTTCCATCGCCGTCTCCAAGAAGGCCGACGAGGTGCGTCCTCTCTTTCCTACCCCACCTTGCCTCCCCCGCTGACTCCCACCCCCGCCCACACGACAGATCCCCACGATCGAGCAGTACGCCATGCGAGCATTCGCCAACGCGCTCGACTCGGTCCCTCTCGCGCTCGCAGAGAACTCGGGCTTGTCGCCGATTGATACTCTTGCGGATGTTAAGAGCCGACAGGTCACGGAGGGGAACCCGCGGTTGGGGATTGACTGTCTGGGGAAGGGCGAGAATGGTGAGTTTTTGTTTCTTGTTGCATGATGTGGTTTTGAGTGTGGGTGAGAGTTGGGGGCCCACTGGTGGTGTTTTATCAGCTCTCCAGAGCGCAGCGCGTTTCATCTGTGGGAGGATGAGGTCAGACACCGCGGGGGTGCGGTCCCCCGCACCGCACCGTCATCCAGGTTCGCGCGCATTCAGGTTTTTCACCTGCACCTGCGCTTGCTCTTTGGAGCCTCGCGTCGAAGACTGGAGATCGAGGTCGATGTTGGATGATTCCAGAGAAGAGAAAAAAAGTGGAGAACGAGATACTGATGTCATGGCCTGACCTGATGTCATTCCCCACCCCCGCAGACATGAAGAAGCAGCATGTGTACGACCCTCTGATCTCGAAGAGGCAGCAGTTCCTGCTGGCGACGCAGGTGGTGAGGATGATCTTGCGTGTGGACGACGTGATAGATGCGTCTGCGTTTGGGGAGGAGTAGAGCTGTGGCTGGTGCATGCATCTGAATGTGTAGAAGCTATGGAAGTTGGAAGAGGAGCGAAGAATGGGAATGCGGGGCAGTGACGTTCGCCAGGGTTGTCCGCGTAAAACCGACCGGCGCTAGGCGGCTAGATGACGTACCGGCCCAGCGCGGCCCGATCCTCTGCGCGAGCCGACACCTTTGTCCCATCGCGCCGGCGGGTCTTGCAGTCCTGGCTGGATCCCCCCAAGCATCCTCCGTTTCCAATTCCACCTCCGTCACTTCCCGCTCCGTCTCAACTTCCGTGAAGAACATTCAGAACGTCTTTTGATATCTATCATCTGCTTTCTTCAATCACACTCTATAACACTTCCCTTCACCCCTACCACACAACCACACCACACCACCCACAATGTCTGCTCAAGCTACCCTCGGTGCCGACCTCGAGCCCCCTTCCACCGACCTCATCACCTTGACGAGGCATATCCTGTCCCAGCAGTATGTTCTCGGCGAGAGCGCGTCGGGCGACCTCACCATGCTGCTTATAGCCATCCAGGTGAGTCGTAACAGTGCCTCTGACAACTCAGTCGGTGGGCCACACGACGGCATGACTGACACCTTTGTCCTTCTCCAACCTTCCCTCCCCTTCCATCTTCTTCCTTCTTTCTTCAACCGCACACAGGTGACCTCCAAATACATCGCTTCCAACGTGCGCAAAGCCCGCCTGATCAACCTCGTCGGTCTGGCCGGCGCGTCCAACGTCCAGGGCGAAGACCAGAAGAAGCTCGACGTCCTGTCGAACGACATCATGGTCAACGCTCTCAGCGCGAGCGGCAAGTGCAGCGTCATGGTCAGCGAGGAGGTCGACGAGGCTATCATCGTCGGCGGGAGCAAGGGGACCTAGTGAGTCGTCTGCCAGTGTCTTTTTGGGCAGCGGGGTGGGGATCGGGGGGTGGAGCCGATTCAGCAGTTCATCCGAGTGCAAGTGCTGACGAGGATGATGCGTTCGCAGCTGCGTTGTCTTTGACCCCCTGGACGGCTCGAGCAACATTGACGCCGGTGTGAACGTCGGTACCATCTTTGGTGTCTACAAGGTGGTGCGTACGCCTCCCCCCAGTCATCGGCTACGTTGTCCCGAGCGTGCAAGCTGACAAACCGCGGACACGCAGCGAGACGGCTCCAAGGGGTCGGTCGAGGATGTGCTCCGCCCGGGTAGCGAGATGGTTGCTGCCGGGTACACCATGTACGTCCACATACCGAGACAATGACTGGTCGAGCATGTGACGTGCTGTGCTGACGATGGATCCATTGCCGCAGGTACGGTTCGTCTTGTAACTTGGTCCTGTCCACCGGCCAGGGTGTCGACGGTTTCACTCTCGACGAGGTGCGTCCTTCCCCCCCTCCTCAATCCGCCCCGCTCTCCCCAAATTGACACCTTTGTATGTAGGCTCTCGGAGAGTTCATCCTCACCCACCCCGAGATCAAGATCCCCAGCCGAGGCAAGATCTACTCCTTCAACGAGGGGAACTCTCTCCACTTCTACCCGCCTACCAACGACTACCTCAACTCGATCAAGTACCCCGAGAACGGCAAGCCCTACTCGGCGAGGTACATCGGGTCGATGGTGGCCGACGTGCACAGGACTCTGCTGTATGGCGGTATCTTTGGGTACCCCGATGACAAGAAGAGCAAGGATGGTGAGTTGCTGAAATGTCTGGCCCGATATGCTGGGTAAGCACTGACAGCAATGCAGGTAAACTGAGGATGCTCTACGAGGCATTCCCCATGTCCTTCCTTACCGAGCAGGTGAGTAACACCCACCCCTCTCTGCATGACGCAGCCTTACGCGCAGTACTGACGACGCATGCCCCTCCTCAGGCCGGCGGTGTCGCCACAACCGGCTCCCAGCGCATCCTCGACATCGTGCCCACCAACATCCACGGCCGATGCCCCGTCTTCCTCGGGAGCAAGGAGGACGTCGAGGACCTCAAGACGTTCTACGCCAAGTGGGACGGGGAGAAGAAGTGGTAAATCATCGGCTCGAGTTTCGGTGTGAGGAGGATGAGGTTGTATGAGAGGTCTGAAGTCAACAACATAGAGTCAATTTGAGTGGAGGGAGGAGGGGAGAGAGTGGAACGTATCGCACGATTTGGCACAATTGGGATTGAGGATTTGAGAGGAGGTCGACATCTCGTGTTTTCATCATGCATTCGTCTTCTGCTGCTGTCTCGTGAGTCGGGTGGCCGACCCGTGACGCGACGCGTCTTGATCTCTGCTTTCTCGGTTCTCGTGGGTGAGCCGAACGGGGCCGACATGCTCGGCTCGCCGGCTGAGCAGTCTCAACCGATTGGCATCCAGTCTGCTTCCACAGCTTCCTTCCTTCCCCGCTCCATCTCCGCACGCGGACGACATTGCGGTTTGCGGCATGCTCTCGCCAAACATCGAGGTGCGCGCTGACACATGCCGTCCATCCCAAGGGCTGGTGAGCGGTGACACCCCCCGGTGTTCGAAAGCAGGAAAACACGCGTAGAGAACAAGGGAAAGAAGGGGAGGGGATCAAGTTGTGCAGGAGTGTTGGTGAGGGTGGTTGAGGGACGGAGAGTGGAGGAGGAAGATGTTTTGTGCTGGGTGAGGGCAAAAAAAGAAGTCTCGGCTGGGACCTGTTGACGTTGCTTCTCTGTCCTGACAAGAACTCCTGGGTGCATCCTTGCCGATCTTCCTCTTTCCCTGTGCCGGCCATGCTCCCCCTTGCCTGCCCAGCAAGAGAGCAAACAAAAGGCAAGCAGACGATGGACCCAGAATTGCCCGATTCGGCGATTGAATACAACAATCGGGGCTATTGTTTACAAACTTTAATCCGTGGGTGACCTAATGAGCCCAGGGCGAGACAGGGAGGAGGAAGACCCTTTCCCGATCTTCCGACGACATGGGCTGCGCGCACCATCCAGGCCTGCATCTTCGCGCTTTCGTGCTGGCCTGGGACCGCCGAGGGTTGTGTGCTCGACGCCGAGAGGAAGAGCTGCATGTCGTGGCTGTATGTTTTGGATGTGTTGACCTGCCAACTGCTGTCTCTCTCTCTTTCCACTCGCATCGACCGACAGAATCGCTCTTCAAAAAGCATCCCGCCAGGAGCATCCGGAGAAGAGAGACATCATCACCCTTTAGCCTGAAGCTTATAGAAAGCAAGCAATTGACCAAGAACGACGGAGGCATCGCCCAGCCCCACCACCACCTCCTCTGCATCTTCACTTCATCTTGCCCATTGGGTTATCGCCCACCTCATCAATCTTCCTTCCCTCACCTCGATACCGCCGCCCTCGTCTTCCTCCCCTCATCACGGGCCCGACCAATCGACCGTCCAGCACTCTTGGCACCACATCCCTCTCTCCCGTCGCCCAACTCCTCACATTCTCCCCTCCCACTCCCCTCTACCCCACCCACCACACACAATGCCCAGAGTCCGCCCCCAGGCTCTCGCAGCCCTCCTACTCGCATCCACCGCCCTCGCCCAGAGTACCACCACCTCCGCCGACTCGACGCACTACACCGCGAGCTCGGCGCTGAAGCTCGCGAAGAGCTGGTCGGGGAGCGATTTCTATAGTGATTGGGGTGAGTTCTGGTGGTGGTTGGCTTGGCGGTGGTGTGAGGCGTGAGGCGTGGGGTGTGGGGCGATGGCTGATGGGATATGGCTGCCAGATTACTTTACGGACGATGACCCCACCAATGGTTATGTCAAGTGGGTCTCTCCCCTTCTCTCTATCGACAGGCAAGCATGCTGACGAGTTGGTCTCTGCTGCAGCTACGTATCAAAGTCCGCGGGGACGGATGCAGGGCTCGTAGACGTCCAGGCGAACGATGTCTTCATCATGCGAGCCGACTCGGACAATGTTGCCACAGGAAGGGGGAGGGATAGTATCAGGATTTCGAGCAAGGACAAGTTTGCCGATGTGAGCTCGGGAGTTTCTGTCGGTGATGGCAGAGAGCATGAGCTGACGTGCGATGCAGGGTGTATACATCCTTGATCTCAATCACATGCCCGTTGGTTGTGGCACAGTGAGTCGCCCAGCCCTGTATACGACCCCTTACACATCGCTGACCAACACGTAGTGGCCGGCATGGTGGACTGTCGTCAAAACCGGCTGGCCCATCGGCGGCGAGATCGACATCATCGAAGGCGCCAACGGTCTCCCCGCCAACGGCTCCACCACCTGGCAAGCCACCACAGGCCTCAACACCTCCGGCTCCCCCGACATCTATAACGCTGCCTCCCTGCACACCTCGGACGCGTGCACCATCACCGGCGGGTCTTACATGGACGGCCAGGTGGGGTCGACCGTGTGTAGTGCGTATGCGGAGGGGAATATTGGGTGTGGGATCACGATGGATGGTGGGGGGCAGTGGGGGACGAATGGGAGTTACGGGGCAGGGGTGAACACGGGTGGTGGGGGTTGGTTCGCCATGTGGAGAGATATGGAGGCGTGAGTCTCTATTCGTCTGACTGGCGCTGCGCTTTGCTGACAAAGAGACGGTAGTTCTGGAGGTGTCTATGTCTGGTATTGGCCTCGAACATCTACGAAAGTGCCCGCCGACGTCGTGGTAAGCTACATTGAATCCAGCGAGATCGGTGCGATAGCTTACACCTCGCGTTAGGACTCTGCCACTTCCACCACCGACCTCTCTGGCTGGGGAACCCCCAACGCCAACTTGTCCGTCCCCACTTGCAAGACCGACTTCGGGAACCACGTTATCGTCTTTGACCTCACATTCTGCGGCGACTAGTGAGTGCTGGCTCATTCCTCTTCATCCAGCACCCGACTGACCAAGTGTCTAGCGCTGGCGCCACATACACTTCGTCTGGATGCCCCGGCACCTGCGAGACGTTCGTCAAGAACTACCCCGCAGCTTACGCGGAAGCCTACTGGTCTATCAACTCTCTGCGAGTCTACACGGCCTCCGGCAAGCCCGCCTCATCCGGCAGTAGTCTGTCCACCGGCGCGATTGTTGGGATCGCGATCGGGAGCGCTGTGGGTGTGGCTATCTTGGGCTTTGGACTCTGGGTGTGTTTGAAGCGCAGGAGGTGAGTCTGCTCGATATTATCATTGGCGTGTTGTGCGCTGCTGACAATCGACTTTGGCACATACAGGGCCCAGCGCTCATCCACCGCCGACACCGCCCCCTCCGCCCCCGAGCCCTACGCCCTCCTCGCAGGCCGCAAGCCCCGCGTGGGACCCACCAAACTCGCCCCTGGCAAAACCGCGCGCCACTACCTCGAGGGCGAGACCCCCACTCAGCTGTACGGCCGTGGCACGGGCAGTCAGCGCGGGGACGACTCGCCGGGCGCGTCGAGCTCGGATATCAAGTTGGTGGATACGTCGGCGTTTGTGGCGCCGCAGGCGAGGAAGGCGGGGGTGAAGCCCAAGACGAGTACGTCGACTCTGCAGCAGCACCAGGCGCCGATGGGGACGAACAGTTGGATAGGGTGAGCGAGCGCTGGTGGCAGGGGGGACCGGTGTCGAGAGCAGGGAGGGCAGGGAGGAAGGGTGCCAAGGGGGAGGTGGGGAAGAGGGGAGAGGGAAGATGGTGTTGGAGAGCGATCTGGGCGCTCGGCGTGGGTAACGCCATAGAAGCATTTTAGTAGTAGACTTCATCTTGCGTATCATCTCATACTACATGGCTCGATCGATATCGATTGAGTTCTCATACTTCACCTTGACCATTCCCGGCAAGGTTGTTTGTCGTTTCATGCTATTTCTTGCATCTCTTACCAGCTGGTATATACCCCCCCGCACACGTCTTTCTAAACACCGCCCAAGCTCATCTACATGTCCTCCATATCCATGTCGTCGTGGTCGTCGCTCTCCTGGATGAGCTGCGCGATCTCACGGTCCCGTTCGCGCGACTCGGCGGCAGAGTCGAGCTCTGTAGGATGGACCTCGTCAGCCTATGGGTGCAGGACAAGGTCACTCGACACTTACCTTTGCGGTGCGCATTGGGAGAATATATCATGGCCTGGAGCACTTTATCGTTAGCGATGCACCTTCCATTCCTGCAACGATGTACTCACCCGAACACTCTCGTTGTACACCCCGTTGCAGTAGTTGATGTTCTTGTGGAACTGCTTCTGCGGCTCGTCCGTCTCGTACACATCGCTCGCCACCTTGGACTGCATGAACCCGCCCTGGTGGTCGATTGTCGCGTCAATCACGCCGTCCTTGATCGCCTTGGCGACAATGTACTCTGTGTCCTCCTCCGAGTCGAGGTGGAGCTTGACGCAGATGTCGGCGAGGGAGATGCGCGAGTACGCGAGGGTGATGGTGCGGAGGGCGGTCTTGATGACAAAGTGGCGGAGACGGAGGATGAGGAAGTGGGTAGAGTCGGCGAGGAAAGTGGCCTCGTGGGTCTGGAAGGCTTTTTGGAAGCCGGTGACGTCTCCGACGCGGACAGCTATGGATGGACGAGTCAGCTACAGATGCTGTGATCAAGGTGGATTCGGCTTACCCTGGACGATCTGGAAGTAGGGAGCAAGTGCTTGCTTAAGGACAGGCTTCCTGAACAAAGATCGGTCCGGGATGACACCAGTCAAAAGCACGACAATTATGAAGTACTTGTGAATCTGCAAAGTGGCCATCAGCTAGATCCACGACTCAATGGTTTGAATAGCTCACCATCTGAACAAAGCCAGGTGCCACCTCGTCCTTCGGAGCCCTCCTGATCGCCGTCTGAAGCCAGCTCCTCGCCTGGACGTAGTTGAGCTGGATGGCCCTGAGCCTGCCAGCGTAGAACAGCCATCGCACAGACTGGGCCTGGTTGACTGCGCCGTGGAAGCTCGTCTTGGAGACGAGCCTGTCGGCCTGGTCGTACTGCTGAGAGGCGAGGTAGGAGCGGAGGAGGATGTTTATGACGGTGACCTAGATAAGGATGTCAGCATTGGGACGTGAAGAGCAACGTCAAACGGTAGCTCACCTCAAGAGTCTCGTCCTTGCGCAAGAAGGCAGTCTGACGGATAGCCAAGAGCTTCCTGTGAAGCCCGACACGACGTGTTAACATATCAACGTCTTACAGCAGTCGGATAACACGCACGGGTGAAGCTCGGCCAGTCTCCCCTGGATCTCGTACGCCCTCGCAATGTAGAACCACACCTTGCTAGCGAGCTGGTCCATCGTCCGTCGGTTCCACGCGCTGATGAGGTCGGCAGTCTCCGTAGCAAAGTCGCCCGCCTTAAAAACATCATCAGCGCCGCCCACTTCCGGAACAACCATACCTGACCCACCTCGACAGTACGCCCCGCATCGAGAGTCGCAAGGATCAACAATAAGCGGAGGTAGACGATCCCCTCTGGCAACAAGTCGCCGGTGGCGCTGTCAACGGGAGGGACAAACTTCCTCTTGGGAGCAGGAGCCTTGGGCGCATCCGCAGCTGCCTCGGGAGCGGCAGCAGGCGAGGGGTCCACTTCCATAGACTCCTCCTGTGCGGGCTGGGAGTCGGGGAGGGAGGTGAAGATAGGAGAGGCGATGAGGGATTGGCCGGTCTTGGCTGTGATGTCGAGCCGTTGGTCAGCACTATGCGATGAGACAACACACCGGGAGACCAACAAGACGCCAGTGACGATGCGAGCACAAGAGGGACTCACAGCCTTTGGGGAAAGCCTGCTCCAGGACGTTTTTCAAGGCGCTCTTTGTCAACTTCTTGCGGAGCGACGTCAGCGTCCTTAACACTCTGATCGTGAATCGCGGCTCGAGAGCTGGTACAGCTCGCCCGATGAGAGTGATGTTGGCGAGGATCTCTGCGTAGGGGGCAGATGCACCGCGTTAGCTATGCTCTCAATATTCCACTGTGGACGATACAGCTCGACTGATAGAGATAGACACACCTTCCTCGACAGTGAGGACAGGAGCCTCCACAGGCTTCTTCACCTCGGGCTCCACTGCCTTCTTGTCACCGTCCTTGACCTCCGGGTCCGTGGCTTTCGTCGTAGTATTGGCCATGGCGTGCGTCTAGAAGAGGTGAATGTCGTGAAGAGAAGGTTTGGGGATCGTGGTTGTAGGTAAGCTTCGAGAGAGGTTCGTCGTGCTTGTCAGAATGAGAGAGCCATCATCGTTGTCGAACGTCGACGCGCAAGCTGTCGTCCAATATCCGATTACGTAACATCTCGCACATCGTCATTCGGGCTCTTCTTCTTGGACTTCTTGGGCTCTTCCATGTTCAGCACTCGTGCATCACTGGTGTAGCAGTCGCACTCCATTGGATACATGGCAGTGATAGTTGATTGTATGTAGATGCATGTCCACTTTCGAGATCGATGTGGCAGTAGATGCTCGGCTAGATTTACGTCCTCACTAGATTACCCCCTCAGAGGTCCTCCTTGATCTTCTTGGCCTTCTCCTCAACGGCGTCGGCGAACTGGTCAAGCCCGTCCCTAACCTGCTGAGGCACCTGCTTCGCCCCATCCACTGCGTCACCGAGGAGCTCCTCAGCAGCACCGTAAGCCTCGCCAGCCTTCTGAGCGGCGAACGCGGAGAGGATGTTGACCTTGATCTTGAGCTCGTCGACCTTGGTAGGGGCGAGCGAAGGGGAAGCAAGGAGGTTGGCGAGCCTGTGGGTTGATCGTCAGATGAGACGGTCGAGAGGGTCAATATCTGCAGTGCCAAACTCACCTGGCCTGCTCCTTGGCCAACCAGCTCTCGCCCTTAGCGAGCACCCTCTCCATAGCCTTGACGTAGTACTCGGCCGAAGAGTTGGCCTTGTCCTTGTTCAAGTTGGCGAGCGCAGCCTTGGCCTTCTCCACGATCTCGGGGCGCTCAGGAAGGCCGGCGGTGAAGAAGTTGGAGGCAAGGGAGTCGAGGAGAAGGACTCGGCCAGCAGTCTCGGAGAGGAGACCGGTGGCGGTACGGTGGGTCCCACAGTGCTCGTTCAGGAACTGTGTTTGGAGCTCGTCAGCTAGATGTACGCTTCTGTGAAGCCTATCTAGCCTGACTTACGTCAATGAACTGCTCCTGGGACCTGCCGGTGGAGTACTCGATAGGCTCCTTGGTGCCCTTGGGGAAGAACTTGAGGGTGGGGAAGCTTCGGACGCCGTACTTGCCAGCAATGGGCTTGTTCTCAGCATCGTCGGCGTCAATCTCAGCGACGACACAGTCAGACTCGGCGGCGAACGCCTTGGCGACCTTGTCGTAAGTGGGCTTCATGTTCTGCGATAACTGTCAGCATCGGAGCTTTATTGGATGAGACCAAGTACAGCAGTTGAGCTCACCTTGCAGTGACCGCACCAAGGAGCAGTAAAGGCTACCAAAACATTCTTGTTGTCATCGAGAGCGATGTCGTCGAAGTTAGAAGAGTCGAGCTGAAGGTACGCGGGAGGGGGAGGGGGCTTAATCTTGGACTTGACGCCAGACTCCTTGGTGACGCTATCATGGCCCGCTCGTTAGCGATGACAGCACACTCAGCGGCTTAATCGCAGGACTCACAAAGCCGCCAAAGCCTCGAGGTCACGCCCACCCCCGTAGTCCACGGGCTCATCAGATCCGGCAGGGAACCACTTGATAGCTATCCCGTATGTCAGCCTCTGACGCTCGCATCTCGCAGGCGATTCCACACATACTGGGGAAACCGGAAACACCGTATCTTGTCCCGAGGTCCCTCCCAACACCGTCGGCATCGGTCTTGGCAATGACGACCTTGTCCTGTAAGAGTGTCAAGATCAGCTACGCCACTCCGTAAACATTCCGCGAGGTGGTGGCATACAGAGGGGAAAGCGTCGGCAAGCTGCTCGTACGTGGGAGCCACTAGAAGAAGAAGCTGGTCAGCTGCCTGTCCATCTTCCTATGCTGAGGCAAAGGGTACCCACGGTTCTTGCAGTGGCCACACCACCTGCACAATATTACTCAGCACCTCAATCCTTTGTCATCTCTTCAACCCAGTACTCACGGTGCAAAGCTATGGGGTGTACAAGTCAGCTATCATTCTAGTATCAGACTACGAGAAGACACTCACAACTCTACAAGGGCGCCCCTCTCACCGCCAACAAACTACATATGCACCGAGATCAGTACATGTCCCGCTGAGCCGAAACCAAAGCCGCTCGAGATGACGCACCTTCGCAAAGTTGGTAGGATCAAGATCGACGACATTGCTCGCCAGCGCAGAAGAGGCGAGCGCAAGAAGGGACGTGGCAATGGAGAGTGAGAGCCTCATTTTGTAGCGATAACACAATCGTTACTGTATGGAAAGAAAAGGATGAACACGTCGCCTGCATGAGGCGAAGTTCCATGGAAGGGACGACTATCAAGCCGGAAGAGGCTCCACGTCAGAGCTGCGGTGACGCGCCTGACGCATTTGCGGAACCCTTCCAACTCTATCTTCCATCTCATCTTCGATCGACATCCTCTGCTTTCTTGCCAATGCTCTTTTGTATGCCGTCCTCGGCCATCTCGACATGACACAGCCCTTTCCCGGGCATTGTGCGATACCAACGACATCGCGAGATCGGCCGACACTGTCGGAGAATCAAATATCCCTTCTCCTCCCACGCCATCTCCTCCTTTATGGCTGGGAACCATGCTCGCCTGTAGACTCACGTTGCCCGCTATATACGTGGGGTGCCATCTCGGATGGTTCCTCTTCCTACTCACGCCACTCTCCTCACTCTCGAATCCAGCCTACGTGCGACTAGGTCGCCACAGCTCTCACAACCCGCGACACTCACTTCCTCAACCTCTCGACTCCTGCCCCTTGTCTCAACGCACTTACTCACTTTGCGGCTCTCACTAATCAAGCCTTGATTCGATATGGGTGCTCCTGATCGCACAGTTGGCCTTCCATATCACTTGGGCTACCCCTTACTGTCTTGCGTGCTGCTAGCCGTCGCAGCTTTTTCAAGCGCGGATTCTGTCTGGTATGTCTCGGTAGCGACTGAGGACACAGTGGTATGTGTGTCTCTTCAAGCTTTCGGGACCTTGTCTAGGCGTCCTCAAGCTTACCATGACACCACTCATAACCACAGGTCCGCTTCGCTTCGCAGAACTACTGCGGCTACAACGTTACGAATCTGGAGATCACAGGCAAGCTGGGGTGCATCTTCCGTGGCTTCCAGTACCAGATCCCCAGCGGCTATTTCGGCTTCAGTATCCCCAACGACATCAGCCTCAATCTTGGCCGAGTGGTCACCACCACTGTTGTGTGTGAGTGTCAAGATGGTCAGCTGGCATGGTGTTTGTTCTTCAGCTGATATCCCGGGGGCGTAGCTTTCGCTCTAGTACTGATCGCAGGAGCACACCATGCCTACACCATCCGATACTCTTTCCGAGTGAGTCCAGCACCGAACAAGGACAAGCTGTATAGTCTGGCTTTGATCCATTTTATCTCTGTCACCGTCTGCTTCCTGTGAGTTCTCCCAGCATTGACATGGTTTGGCTCTCGACTGAATGTCCCCGTAGATTCACCTGGATAGCATTCATCGCGCAAGCGGCTGTCATTGGCCATGCCGTCTCACAATCCAACAATCTCATCTCTGATGGCGGGGTGGCGATCTACTGGGGGCAGAGCGCATTTCTCGTGCTGGCGTCTGCGGTGATACATTTTGGGTGGGGGTATGAGGCTGTCCGGTGGAGAGTAGTGCTGCTGAAGTAACGGCGATGTGCCATCTGAGGATCAGGGGTGATTATTGTTGTACACTACAAACAGGCAAATGAAACAAAGATTCTAGCGATTTGACAGCATGAACATGCATTAAGGATTGACATCATATGGTGATTCAGCCCAAGAGATAGATAGAACAACCCAGGCATGGTAACAGTACAACACGCTTATCGTCAACCCCTCTCTTCGCCACTCAAACATGACAGACAGACTCTCTCGCCCCTATACCTCAAGGGCCTTAACCTTCTCCACAATCTCATCCTCCTCGTACTTTGGCACGGGCTTCCGCCTCCCCCGCACAGGTGTCACCGTCTTCTTGATCTCCGCTCCACTCTCCAGCCCCATAACCGTCGCCACGCTCTGCGGCCTCTCACTCTTCACGGGGCTAGAGTGCAGCTGCAGCTCCTCCTCGATCCCAAATCCAAGCCCCTGCGACGACGGGTAGAAATACCCCGACGGCGAGTCGTGGTACGTCTGAGCCGAGTGACCCCAGCTCGACTGGCGCGAGTGGCTCAGGCTCGAGTCGAACGACGACGTCGTTGACGGGAAGTACGAGTCCCTCTCGAGATCCCTCCTGCCCTTGCCCAACCCCGCCATGGTAGACAGACGCTTGGCTTGCGAGGTGAGCGCCTTGCCGAAGCGGCCTGTCGGGGTGATGGGAGTGCCAGGAGGGGCTGTCGAGTCCGAGTGGTCCGAAGATGACGAGCGGACAGAGGACGATGGGGAAATGGGGTTGCTGCCCGAGTCGCGGCGGGAGTGGAGGGAGAAGTTGGGAGGGGTGTAGACGTGGGACGGGTAGTGTGATGGGCGAGGTCCGCAGGGGCCAGGATATGTAGTGGCTAGAAGCGGACGGTCTTGTCAGCTTTTGCGGCCATATGAAATGGAAAAAAGCAGACTCACGAGTGTAGACACCACTGCTGCTTTGCTTCTTTTCCACCCCATCCTTCACCTTGTACGGGTCCCGCTCCACCCCCTTCGAGCTCCTCCTCTTCCCCTTGGACGGGAAGTCCTGCGCGAGTGGCGACCTCGGCAAGCTGCTCGGCGAGGTCGCGAAACAAGGCATCGACGGCGATGTCAAGTTGGGCGTGTGGGGCGACGGGATGCTCGAGGGCTCGTTGTACAGCGAGGTCTGCCCGTGAGTGACGCCGCGGGTAGACGCAGCCGCCACAGTGGACAGCTCATCGGTGGAGATGTTGTTGGCGAACGAGGGAGGGGATTGGAGAGTAGGGGAGGAAATGTTGCCGAGCTTGGGAGTGGGGACGGTGCGCAAGCGCGAGCGTGCGGGGACGGGAGGTGGGGTGGTCATTTCGCCGGATGCGGAAGACTGTGAAGACAAAGACGGAAGATGCGGGTCAGCGATGTCAAAATATATGGGAGCTGCGCCGGCGGATAAAAGTGATGGTGGAGAGGAGGCGAAGATGGTAAACACGGACAGCGGATGCCTCCACACAGCTACAAACGTGGCACCAAGGCAACGAACTGGGAAGATGGATGGGACAAGCAGTGGTTGCGCCGACAACGACTGTCCCAAGGTGCGTGCGTATGCGATGGTTGCTGCAATAATGAAAAGGAGGACAATCCGAAATGCACTCCAACCCGATGGTCGGGAGGGGGACAAGCAATAAAAGGAAGAGGAGGGGCTCGAGCGGGAGTGGCACAAACAAACCCAAACAAGATCGAACGAGAAGAGAACTCACACTTGCCCACACTTCGGACTTCATTCCTTCGGCCCTCAAGTTCCGACTCAAGATCCCCGTCTTCTCCACGAGCGACAAGACGCTCTGGCAAGTCAACTTCGCCCTCGATCGGAAGTCTCCCCGGTGTATCTGCGCCGGGTTCTCCTCGTATTGGTACGGGTAGTCCCCGTCGTCTTCAAACAAGTCCTCGGACGTCTCAGCAAACGCTGACCAAGGCTGAGGGTGCGCAAAAGCGACGCTCGTGGGGCGGCGAGGGGTGAAGTCGACCGAGGAGCGAAGGGCGAACGAGGTGGATGGACGACGTGTTAGGTCGTAAGAGGATGCAAAGAAGTGGGCGTGCGGGGGAGGTGAGTGGGGCGATGAGGGTCGGCGTGGGTCGACGAACAAGGTTGGCTGACCGCGCAGAATTCCCTGTTCAGGACCGAGAGAGGAAGAAGTTCCTTCGGCGGCTTGCGCATGTGACGCGCCGCCGCCGAGCGCCGCCGAGAACGACCTGCGTCCTCTGCGAGCCTTACTGAAGAAGCTCTTCTTGCCTTTGCTCTCGCCGCAATCGTCCAAGCTGACGACTGCCTGGCTTCGGCGCCTCTTCGGCAGCCAGAGGAAGGTGGAGGGCATGGTGCGGTGGGTGTGGTGCGTCCGTGGTCCTCGAGAGTGGGTCGCCGCGGTGGGCTGGGGTTGTTGTTGGTGCGCTGGGGTGGTGTCTTTCTTGAACAGCGAAGAGCGGGCTCATGCATCGACCACTGACCCCCCGTCTACCTATATACCCCCCGCCGCCATCTGCCCGCTCCATGTCCCTCCTCCCCGCTCCGCATGAGGAGCAAGAAAGAGTCCGGCCTGGCCACTCCGACAGCTGAAGCCAAGGGCCCCAAACCCGTTGATAAAAAAATCATGCCAGCAGATAGCCCGCGGTCGTAATCTCCCCTCGTTTCGGGGGGCTTTACGGCGCTAGAAAAGTATAAAATTGTAACCCCTGCGGATGTGGCTTACGTGCTCCATACCAGACCTTCAGTAGCCGCCTTCCACTGCCTTCTATAACGGGAATTGCCGGCGGGTGGAGACAGGTGGAGACGAACTTTATCGATTCAACCTCTGTGCTCTGTCCAGACTTTGGGCTGACGACCTCTTCCAAGACGTAAAGGTGATCTCGACTGGAGCAGCACAACATGCAGATCTCACCTGCCATGAAGCGTGCAGCATGCTGGATTCTTCTCTGACCGTGACGGCCTCCACGGTATATCTACCGTACAAGAGGGACTGACGGGCGCGCCCGTGGCAGCGGACAGTACTCCGGGGAGAAGGTGACAAGCATTTTTCCTGGGTGACTGTCTCACTTTGTGATCAAGCTGTTACTCCGTTATCACGCCACCCTCACAATTACGTGCAAGATTGCAACTGCCACCTCATACCAATCTGATCCCATTGCACGGAAAGGATCCCGAGCGGTATGCATGGGCGGTATAGCATAGGGAGTATCTGCTCAACCAGCCGAGGATGCCTCTACAGTACCACTTGGTACCCAGAGGAGGCGCCCTGAGTCGGATGAGGTGCGTAAACCCTCCCGCCGCTGTCCCGGAGTAACGATTGCAGCAAGAGATGAGTGATCAGGGGAAGTCCCTCTCTCACATGTGCATGCGTGTTGACATGGCCGCGACCGACCAGCCAGCACCGACAAGCAACAACGGCTCGGATCTAGCCATCTCTCCACCTCTTCTTCGCGGTCCTCCGCGGCAGTCCTCTTCGGCTCTTCAGCACCAGAGTGAGTAGTGCAGCTTGTCCCCTCACTTGTATCGCATCGGTGCATGTCTACGCTCATCATCACCTTCCCGCTGCCAATGCCGAGCGAAACCGACACGGGGCGATCAGTTACGGGCCGTAATTGCTTTTACGCAACACCCGAAACCAACGACCCGCCGCCTCCCGACGCCTCTCGCCCTCCAGAAGAGCCCGTTGCCCAGCTCTTCGTCTCTACAGGCCCATACTTTTCATCCACATTCTTCTGCCACCCGTCGTCGCTCTGCAGCTCATGCAGCGACAACCTTCTGCACGCTTTCAGCTTGTTATCCAGCGGGATCGGCACTCCTTGCATCCCCCATGCTTTGGGGCTTCGGAGGATATTTTTGAGCTGCCACCAGTCGCGCTCGTTGAGGAGCTCGTCGGAGGGGGAGGTGAGGAGCCACTCGATGGCGCTTTTGACAGTCTCGGCATCGTAAGTCGGTCGGGTGGGCTTGCAGTTGGCTTCGGTCTTGCTGGGCGGGGGGCGGGATGCGCTTCGACTCGATGAGGAGGAGGGGGATGCACTCCTGCTGGGTGAAGGGCGGCTGCTTGAAGAGGACGATGGCTGACTGCTTGTTGCCACAGATGGACTACTCGAGCTCGACGGAGTAGATAAGGCGGTCGAGGAAGACGACGATTGGGCACTCGACCTTGCCTTCCTGCCTCGCTTGTACCACTCCCCCGCCACCGGCCTCGTCGCCTCCAACAACCGCTCCAACGCCGCTGGCCTATCTTGCTCTCTCACGTTCTTGAGACGCTCCAACACTGCCTGAGACCTCTCCTCGAGGACTCGAGAAACATCGGTGGGAACAGAGTTGCTGAAGGACTTGCCGCTGGTGATGGTGTCATTGACGGACGACACAGTGGCTTCGTTGGAGGATGAGTAGAAGCTGCCGAGGTGTGTTGATGCTGGGGAGGAGAGGGAGAGGGATAGGAATGTATGGAGGTTCGTAGGATCAATTCGTGTGACTGTTGTATGGGCGCTGGAAGAAGATGCTGCTGTGGGAGGTGAGGAGGAGGATGAAGAGGAGGATGGGGAGGCGGAGGAGGCAGTGGACGACATGGGTGGGCGAGCTCGGAGATGGTGTCCCCGAGATGTGTGAGGTGTTGTGGTGATCGGTGGTCGTTTCACGTCGTCAGCGCTTGAAGCCGGTGAGTGGATGTCAGAAGGATAGCAGTGATGAGGTGAGAGAGAGAGGGAACCATGCAATGAAGGAAGAATGCAGTTCATAAGCAAATGCACCCAGATGTAGAGGCTGTCTGAGTGTCCGGTACCCTCCTTTCAGACATGTGCAGACATCAACGGAAAGTCCCTAGTGTGGTAAGCAGAACGACCCGTCCTGCTCTACCATACATAGCCTGCACATCCTCTTAGACCTCATGCATATGTGTTAAAGCGTCGCGTCGCTGGCTTCCTCATCCGATATACAAGGCTCTGTGTTTCGCACCATGTCGTACAGCGCTTCCGAGCCGCCGTTCATGACACTCATCCTGGCCATGGCCACCGCGCTCCTCTCATCCAACATCTTGATAAGCTCTTCATGAGCCTCTTTCCAAACAGAGTCGCTCTCGTTGTCCCAATCCGCCTTGCTATTCTCCTCCCTGCAAAGAGTCGCCAATGTGCTTGATCCGTTCGTCAGCCTCTTTGCGCCCTCCATATTGTTCGCCGTGAACCTCGCCTGTTCCGACGGCCCCGCCCACGTCCCCAACACAAGCTCTCCTTGCGCAATCCTCTCCGCCATACCATACACCCCAACTCTCCTGGCGTGCGATAACAGCATGTCGCCCTCTAGGCTCTCCCACAGCCCGATCCACGAGGGCGAACCCGCTTGCCCGCTACGTTGAGCTTGCTGATACCAAGCCATGCGGAGAGTCTTGGTGCGCTCAGCTGCGTGGGTCAGGAGGTAGGAGAGGTTCTCGGAGCTGGCGAGGGTGCCGGTACCAAATTCGTTGGCTCCGACGAGGCTTGATGCACGAGTCATCAGCTGGGAGGCGGGGGCAGCGGCCGTTGGCCTGGGTGGAAGGGTTGGCGGCATTGTGAAGGGATGGTGGGTCTAGATGGAAGCTATGGGACGATGACTTCCGTCAGTATCTCTTTCGTGGATCAAGGGGTTGCTGGCTTACCTGGGGGCACCTATACGAGCCCAGACTCACGAGCACTTACCTCACAGACTAGGCCCATTTCGATCTCCTTCCCCTCCAGTAGGCAAGCCCCTCTAAGTGAAGCTTCCCTCCGACGCCTTCTCCTCTTAGAACCAGAACGGAGTGCTAGCTTTCGATCTGGTATCTATCCATCGAGAAAAAAGGTCGGATCGTGGTAGGTTTTCTCGAGATGTACCGTCGGACGTCGTATCCGCAAAGAAGGCCACACTGGTGATCGCTTCTTCGCCGTGTCGGCTGGTGAACCCTGCTGGAAGAACCTCCTAAGGATGTCGAGGCTGGGTGAATGGAGGGGGCGCAAATTGTTCAGTCCACGGTAGCATTGGATATGTTTCAAAGTGAGATACGGCTTGAATGCCAGATAAACGTTGATGATTTGATGATGTGGGGTGATGATGGTGATGATGAGGAGAAAGTGAAGGGAGATCGGATTTCGCGCGAGGATCTTCTGCCGTCTCCCTCGCTCAAACCTCAGCTGACCGTTGTCGCTAGTCATCCTCTCTTGATTTTTATATGGTCAACGCATTCAAGCTTACTCCAAACGATCGGTATCTTGTATTTCCCATGCACTCTATAGACGAAATACTGATATGACAGTCGCAGATAGAGCATCGCAGGTGGCAACATCTCTGATCATCAGCCAACCCAAAGCCTGCCCGTGCCAGACGTGCTGTAGTGGTTATACATGTCGGCGAGTCTTTCTTCATATCTGTATGAAGGTCCTGTACTATAATACTTTTAAGAGTACTTGTACAGCACGCAAAAACCCGAAAGAAAGATGTAGCTCGATCCACTGTATGTAGTGTCATAAGTACCTGCTTGTATACGAGACCTCCTCCGCCTTGGGCTCCGCCGCCCCGTGTATAACAATGTAAGTAGCGTTTGAGAGCGCACCAATGCCAGTAAAGTCCCCCACTACACCCCATGCGATGCGAAAAAGGAGATAGAACTAAAACCAAAGAATCCGGCAACACTGTAAAACCCAAAAGAAACACCAGAAAAGAAGGTACAACAGTCGTACGCCGCGATGACCGGAAGGTTGGAGGAGAGGATTATGGACAGGAGAGTTGGGTGCAGCTGGTGGGTATCAGGGAGAGCTACTGGGAGTAGCTCTGGGTCGTGGCCGCCGCGGCATTGATGTCGATAGGGCTCGACGGAGCGAATTGGTAGTTCACCGGTGCCGGGAAGGGGAACGAAGGGCGATGCCTATGAAATCCAACATGTTAGCCAAGCTCGCTCGTCCAATTTCTATCTAGTCGCAAGACTCACCATCGCTGCCACGTCTCGGGGATTGCATCCTGACTCGCCACCTTCTCCATCTTGGTCCCATCCAAGTTGGCCGCCAGCACCGCCTCGGGCCTCTGCACGCCGTAAGGTACCACAGGCGTGAATGGCATGGCAAACACCGGCTTTCCGTCCGACCCCATGCTGCTAGGCGCAAACTGGGTGGGCGTATACGCCGTTGGCGATGGCTGACCGCTGCGTGCTTGAGCAGGGAGACCAGGCGACGAAGTGATTAGCGTCGGCCGGCGGTAAGGGTGGTGCCCGTGGACGCCGTGGGGCGGTGACTGAGGGAAGCGAGAGTACGGGGATGTGTGGCCTTGGACCTCAGAGTTGTGCTTGGCGGCGACTACACCTTGAAAGTAACCCCCAGCCTGGGGGTCTCCTCCCATCGAACCGGCGCTGCCTTGCCCGCTACCGCTCTCCACGCTGCCCGCAGTCGTGTCGAGCACGATCGGGTCCTCGAGTCCCGGGACCGGGTCAGAGATGGACGTGCGGGCGAGCTGCTGCCCCGCAACCTCGCTGGGGGTGACGATGACCTGGGACTGGGACACATCTGAGAGGGGGCGAGTGGGCAGAGTTGATAGAGGAGGAGGGGCGGCGGGATGGGAGAATGAAGGGGTAGGGCCGCCAGATTCGCCGTTGCTCGATGCCGACGTAGGGGACACGACAGGAGGCGAGGAAGGAGAAAGAGCGGGAGGCTGGTTGGCGTTGGCACTCATGGGGTATAGTGGGACTGGCAAGTCTGTTAGCTGGTGGTCACTCTCTTTTGATCAGCCGCAAGCTTACGGATAGGCGCAGTAGCACCGTCTTCTCCTCGACAGCCCTTCACCAACCAGTGCCTCCGAAGAGCATCCTTTCGCGAGAAACTATCATCGCATGGCGTCAGTCGACTGAATCGTCACCCTCTCCGCCGGACCACTCACGTTTTCCCGCACTTGTCGCACCCAAACGGCTTCACGCTCAGGTGGATTCGTTTGTGGCGCTTCAAGTCGTGGTTCCGGTTCTAAGAGGCGATTCGTCAGCAACGATAGGTAAAGGAGGTCCCCTCGGAGATCTCGGAGGCGGCCAACACGTTGCCACAACTCACAAAGCTCTGCACACACTCATCGCACTTGAACGGCCTGTCCGCCAGAGGTGTCCGGTTCTGATACCCGTACGCCCCCAACGACGTGATCCCGCCCCTGGCATCCGCCCCGATCCCGCCGCCTAGTGTGTTGTGTCGTACCAGCGACGGGTGGTTCAGCATATTGCTCTGCTGGAGCGCCGCGCCGACCGACATGCCCGGGAGGTATGTAGGGTATCCCGACTGGGTGTAGCTCGATGGGTAGGATAGCGACCTGGGCATGTCGGCGGACGTTGGCTGCGAGTAGGCAGTAGCGTAATACCCGGATTGGGGGTACAACGGCGGCCGCCCTACCGGGATATCGGTTGGCTGAGCGCCCGACCCGGGAGCAGGGTAGGCCGCACCGGCTGATTGCCTGTACTGGAAAGAGCCAGCGACCGGGCTAGACTGCGAGGGCACGACGCTGCCGCCGTTGGGCTGAGCGCCGAGGTTGATGCTCGGCACGCGGTTTAACGAGGGTTGGGTTGGCGAGTGCCTCTCGCTCTCGCCCGAGTGTGACCGGTAGCTCATCGGCGCGCTCGACGCGTACGAGTACGAGTGGTGGTGGGATGGCTGGGGCTTCATGGATGCGTATACCGGATACTGTTGTTGTTGAGTGATGGGCGGGGGTTCTGAATGGTGCGCGAGCAGCGGCGGGCGCGACGAGGAGCCCGAGACCGGGGCGGCTGATAAGGGGGGAGGAGCAAAGGCGAAGGGGGAGGAATTTGTGGGAGAGAGAGGAGGGGGAGGTTGGTAGGATGGGACGGGTAGAGGTGAGGGGTGCTGCTGGGGGTACTGTGTGGTCGACAAATAGTGCGTAAGCCGGTGAACGCGAAGTGATGCGACTTGGCCAAACAAAGCTCGAGCAATCCGTGTTTGATGCAAGTGGCGGACGGATGAAAAGGTGGATGGAGCGGAAGAAGGACGAAGAGGGAGTCGCTGCACGCCTCAACACGGCTGTTTATATACAGCCCTGGAAGACACGGCGGCGACAGCAGCGACTGATGGGAAAGCTACACGCCGGCTGTCATGCGGTCACCAGATGACAGCGGATGGTGGGGGAAAGGGGGGGTACAAAGGCCGGCCTCCGCGGTCTAGCGCAGCTTGAGCCTCCGCTGGGAAGAGGGCGGGCGGGGGGCGGGGGGGGAGAGCGAGCGGTGGAGTGATAGAGGAGATAGCGTGTGATTGTACAGCCGCCGCGCTGTGGATGGTCACCACCACACCGTGACTGGCCCAGATCCGTAGGGAGCTTCCTTGCTGCTCCCTTTCCTTCCCTCTCGCTCCCCTCCATCACTCCCATGGCCTTGGATTCGGTGCCTCCCCGGCTCCCTCGACAACGCCCGAGCATCACATCCGATCATCACACACCATCACACGTACCCTGCCCTGCGCTGACTCCGCGGCGACAGATCCGCCAGAAAAGGTGGAGAGTCACGGGGAGAAGGAGGCACAGAGAGAGCAGTCGTCGCTCCTCTGCTCACTGATCGCCCGTCCACTCCACAGAGATCGAAGAACATCACACGCAGGGCTTGATACAAGCATCGCGTTGAGCCGGCAGCTGCCACTGCCCGCCATCGCAGTGCTCACACAGACCACGCCCAGTGAGCGACGCGCAATAACGCGGCGGCCCCACGAAGAACAGCGACACGGAAACAAAGGGGGGCGGGGGAGGATGCACACGAGGCCACACCACGCAGCCAGCACGAGGAGAGTACAACGAGCTTGACTCACCTCTTCTCTCCTATCCCTCCCATCATATCCTCCTGCCTGTGACTGGTAGTGGGCGCTGTTCATCTGTGTGGGGTGTGTCGCAGTGATGGCGTGGGTAGTGGAGTGAAGTATCGCCCGTACCAACACGCAATGGGGTGTTTACGTATCTGCGAGTGAATAGGCTCAGTCGTTAGCTACGCCCTTGCACATCTCACTCCTATGTGTATACAAATACAACATGGCTACTCACGGGGTGCTCGCTTCAGTGCGGATGCTGATCCAGCTCGGAATCGTCTCGGAGCAGGTTGTCCTCGATACACGTTATCCCCTTCAGAGCACGATTCGCACCGGCTCTTGCGACTCTTGGGCTGTCTGTCTCGCTTATCCCGCTGCGTCTACTAGCGAGCAACAACAACAAGCTGCTGATGACGGTGGCCTCAAGGCAAGTGGGGGTTCAGCAAGGCGTGGAGCTGATGCAAGATCCGCCGTGTGAAGTTGGTTGACCGCTCTGGTGTGTGGGCGAGCGATTGGCCGAGTGTCAACACGGAGCTAGTCGGGGAGGAAGGAGGTGCGAGGATGCGGCGAGTGGGCGAGGTGGCGCAGGAAGGGCGGAAGGAAGAGGGTGCCGGTGGGAAAGGTATGGGTTTAGGAGGAGATGGTGTAAAGGGGCGGTCGATGTGGGGAACGAGATATGAGGCCTATCTATACAGCTGGGGATTTATGATGGAACGAGGAAGGAGTACGAAGACCTTCCACAGAGCTTTGAACGGCCGTGACGAAGCAGCCGGTGCAGCTCTCTCTCGCCCTCAGCTCTCACGCTTCTGTGCTGCTCAGGTTACTTACAGCATCCGCGACCCTGACCCTTCTGAGCCTGTTCCCCTTCTTCCGTCGATGGCAGCTCGTTCCTGTCAGTTCCCCCGGCTCTTGCACCGCGTCCTCCAGGGCCCACGCCGATGCTGTCTCCAGGCACTTGCAGCAGGAAATTCCGAGAATCAGGCGCCAGGACCCAAGAAGAAATGGCGATTAAGGTCTGCCCGGCCAAGGGCAGATCGCGGTCTTGGTACCTGACGGGACGGTTGCCGGTTGGACACGCAAAAGCTGAGGCCCGGAGGCCCCTCAGTTTTGTCAGCCCCGGCCTCGGCCAGGAGTGCGTTCCTTCCTGTGCAATCACGAATGCCGTCTTGGCCCACGCACTGCCGAGAACTCTCAATTACTTCTTCGCTGATAGATGTGCTGGTAACTCATCGCTTCATGCCTTCGACAGTCTGCTTGCTCAAGCCAAAAGGAGAAGGGGCGCCGTGCATCCAGCTGGCCTCTTTTCTGACCCCTTTCCCGCGCTGCACTGGTGCGCATGAAATGACACGAAGACAATGCATCGGCTATCATTGGCACGACGGGCCCACGGCATGCACCCTTACTGACGATCACTTCACCCTTCAGGTTTTCTTCCCAACCCTTAGTCAGCTCTTCTCTTTTGTCTTTTGCCTTCGTATTTTTGGGCAGTCACCCGTGCACCCTTCCATGACATCGTGGACCGCTGCCGCTGCATGCAAGAGCCGACTGCTCGTGGAAGGTCTTCTTCCTTCCTCTGCCGCACCGCATCAGGTTCAAGAAGCGGCCTCGGGATGTAAAGGGTTCTTGGGACACTAACTTCGTTCCCTCGTGATTGCCCCCGTCGTGTGCACTCGTGCAAAGACCTCCTCCGGTCAGCGTTGCGGCCTTGCGGGCCATCAGATCAGCTCGTGGAGAACCCTTCTTCTCGATATGCATATGCCATCATGAATCTCATTATGATCGCCCGAACCCCGACGAGTTCGTGGACTTCTGTGGGGTGCTTGGACCTCCCGTTGTCCGTATCTTTCGGTCTCGGGGTGGGTGGGCACTTGTCCGTGGAATCATCAGTGCTTCGTGCGTTGCATCTTGCATAACTTCACGTCTCACCATCTTCTCTTTCGTCTTCGTTGGAACGGATCCTTCCAAGCGGTCACAGCAGGCTGAGGACGGCAAAGGCGTAAACGCCGTCCCGACTTCCAAGTCCCCACCCTTCAGTCCTCGCTCCAACTTCGGGCATCCTCCTTCCACCCCTCTTCTCTTCGTCCCCTCCTCTTCGTTCTCTTCGTTTAATCGAGAACAAGGTTTTGAGAGGTACGAACGTCTTTAGGGTTATCTTCTGGAAGCGCTGCGACGCACTGAAAGCAGCGGACGGCCAGCCTGAGATTACATACGCGTCGCGGTTCACCCTGACCATGCTGACTGGTTCTTACGTATCGTGCGTAGGTGGCAGGCGCAAAAGAGAAGGGGGAAGAGTTGACACAAGTGATCGCCCAAGAGCTGGCGAGACATACATGCAGGGCGCTGCTGGACCTGGCCAGCCTCCTGCAAAGTCGGAGGCTTCCTACCGTATCAACAGCAGCCAGCAGGTTTCGGGGAAGCTCTGTCTTGTCGAACGCGGATCTTCTCGGCCTCCTCGTCATCATCAGTCATCAGCACGTTGCGATACATCACCACGTACGTTGAATGTGATGGCTGTGAAGCTGCGCGCGCTGCCCACATCCGTAAGTATGCTGCTCGGCCGGCACGGCGTAGCAAAGAATACCTGCTTACGTATGTGGCACCGCAAACATACGAGCATGTACGTTGTTGAAGCGACGAAGGACGGAGAAGTGACAAGTGGGGGGAAGCAAAGCGACTGGGGGAAGAAGACGTTCATCGTTGACATAAAAGAGATGATACAACGTACTCGTACATACGAGCGGTAGGCGGGAAAAGACGATGTTCGGGCAGCACAACAGCTGAGAGTGAGACACGACAGTCACCGTACCGTTGTCTGCGACGAAGAACGGCATCATGAGCACAGTCAAGACTCAAGAGAAGACTTTTGACTGAGCTGTCTGGCCAAAGCAGCTCGCCGAGACGACGGCCGGACGGTGCCCTTCACCTGCCGCGTGAGTTCACCACCGCCGCTGATCACTCCTGTACGTAAACAAGACGGCACGGCATATTGACGCAAGCGGCACAGCGCCAAGGGGGCTGCTGCTGGCTCTCTGGCCGAACAACGTGTTGAGACCCGATGGATGCCTTGAAGCCCGACGAAGCGACGCCCGCGTACATACGTGCTGCTGTGAAAGATGTACGATATGTGTTCTCCAATCTGCTCCGGGTGGTGAGATGATACGGCACAGCGGCCGTTGACAAGAAGAAGTTCGTCATTCTGGGTGAGAGACGGGATGACGGATCGTCGACTTCGCCGACTGCCGGGACGTCTCGGCCATCCGTCGCGTCGCGCTCCTCGCGCGTGAGGAGGATTGGGCTTTTTTGTCGGATGCAAGTTGTTGTCCACAACCAGGCCCGACGGTCAGAAAACGTTATGCATGCTTGGTGCGCGTGTTTGAGGGATCGTGTGAACAGAGTGCGAAGCATAAGCTTCCCGCTCGCGCACCAGAGGCTCACGCGATGGGCTCCACGCAGGAGCAAGACGCGCGCGCCGCCGCCATGAGCGGAGGCCCCGTTGCACTCATCCTGTCAACCCTACGTGATATTCTCCGTTTCTCCGCATACAGCAGATCTTGCACCTGCGATCTGCCTTGGTGGTTGCTGCCCGCCGCATGACACGAATGATGCAAATCGTGCAAGTGCAGCCCAACGGCCTCGAACAAAAGACGAACGTCTCTCAGCTGTGTTCACCAATTCCGTCTTCAATTTTGCATCCACCCTTGCTTCAGGGCGGAGTGTGTGCTTCCAAAGGAAGAGCGGATGCGAATACCGCTCTCGGTCCTTCTGTGTTTCTGCCCCACCTTCCTTGCTTTCCATCACCCATCATCGCCGTCTTGGCAACCACGCACGCAAGCACGAATATCAATGCAGACTGATCCCCGTTCCAGTCCGCGGCGATCCCTAGCACACCGGGCATTGCTGGACGACGTGTACTCGTACAACGATGAGATGAGATGTCCCCGCAAGCCCGATGGGTCTCGGCTTGCGACTTCATGATGGGAGGTGATGATGGAAGGCAATCACGACTCCACGAGAGGGCAATGACCATCTTGTGAGCGCACCGATTCCCGACGGATGCAAGCTGCAGCAGAACAGTGCTCTACATATCATAGGGGGCATGTGCCGCATGTGCAGTAGAGCTTGATGGAAGGAGGGTGGTCCGGTGGTGATGGCCTTGGGACTGCTGACTGAGGCGACCTTCGGTGAATGCACCTGCACGGCCCCCTTCCTCGGAGTTCAGACATATCAGCCGGGATGTCAAGCAGGCCTGCCGCCTGTGTGACTTCCTCGGTGTTCGGGTGTCAGTACATACCATACCCGACCGGGCAACACCACGATCACGAAGGTCGTCGTCTGTGCGGGATGGTCTTGAAGCGTGGAGTGAACAAGTCATGGTTTCCATCCCTTTCTTTCCTTCTTGCGTTTTTGCTCGACAGATTGGAAGTGGAGACAGAGAACTGGGAAGAAAAGAAGATGGATGATGAAGCGCTGGGACATGTGAATGGGACAGGATTGCGCATCTGAGCCAAGAGCAGCCAGACAGGTAGGTGGTGAGGCAGGTGTTGTGCAGAAGGTGTACATAAAGGCATGCGATACGCACATCTCTACCCGACATAGACGATATGCATACGATAGATCCGACCCGGCAAGTCGGCTTATCCCCCTCCGGTCCCGCTCCATCCATGATCGACAGAAGCCCACCACAGCGGCAGCACTCTTAATATGTCCATCGACGACGCTCGTCGCTCGATATGTCCAACAATGCTGGTACCAGCAGTGCCTGCTGATTCAGAAACTCTCTTCTCGACCAGCGTCGTAAGCCCCCACATGCGCGGTAACTCTCCCGAGTCCCGACCTCACGGGAAGGCGGCGGCTGGTCAGCCCCCCCCCGGAAGAGGCTGATCAGGCGGTGGCTTTCGGCGCGTGGGACCTGCTGCGCGCGCAATGTCTCAAGTGCGCGAGACGGCGGGAGTGGTGCGCGATCTCTCACCTTCTTTCGCTATCGTTTTCTGAATTACCTCTTTTAATCTTGAGGAGATAGGGAGATAGACGACCCCTGACTGACTGCTTGGATGGTATGTACTGGTTACTCGAGGGCATCACCCATCGCACGAGGCGACACTCTGCCGGGTCAAGTCACCATGCCAAATTCATGCTACGTGCTTACGGCTTACATACTCCTCCTCCAAAGTCCATCGTTTCTACTACAAACGCAGTCGTTTGAAGGCCATATTGATCTTGCTATTCATCGACCTTCATGGTATCGTTCAGTCTATTTGTCGTACTTTACATTTCCCCCACGTCACCGCCTTCCAGCGTTCCTGCACATCTTCTACGAGAGTACCGCGATGAGATGCGACGAGAGGACGTCCTGCTCTTCGGCAACGGCTGTAACATTCCAATTGTTAGCTCCTCGATCCTCCAATCCACGCTGGATTTGAAGTTACTCACCCTTCAAGACAATCCTGATAAACTCCCTCGCCACATCCGGCACCTCCTTCTCCATCTTCCCCAGCCCCTCCGCATCCAACTTCCAAAGCACACTATCCCTCTCCGCCACGACCGTACAGTTCCTCCTCGTCCCGCTCAGCGTGCTCAAGTCCCCAGCTATCGTCCCCGCCACCATCGTCTCCTGCACCAAGCTCGTGTGCTCGTCGTAAGCGTACGTCGCGCGGAGGCACCCGACCTCGATGAGGTAGAGCCCGTCGGCGAGGTCGTTCTGGCTCCAGAGGGTGTCGCCGGCCATGATGGATGTTTTGGAAAAGAAGGGGACGAGGGCGGAGAGGAAGGTGCTGGACGTGTCGTCAGAGTAGGAGCCGATGGTCTGTTGGAGGAGAGGGAGGGGCTCGGCGACGGGCTCTTCTGACTCGGGGGAAGAGGGCTCGGGAGCAGGTGCGTAGGAAGCTGTAGCCACATATAGTCAGTCGCTTCTTCCGACTCCCATCATGTGAATGACTCACTCTGCGGCATGGCAGCCCCACCGGCCTGGACGAGATGGCTCCTCCTGGGACTGTTCTGGAACGACTCGGCCAGCGAGAATGGTGGCTTGGCGACCTTGGGGAAGTCGATCACCTTGGTCGTGTCGTCACACTCCAACATCCGCTGGTTCTCGAAGAACGCCGTCCTGTCGCACCCCCCGCCTGTCAGGAATAGCACCTACACGTAGACCTGGACGGGCCCGACTCACAAGTAAGCATTCTCAGTCCACTCGAGCGCATCATTCAAACTCCCAAACACCTCCACCCTCGACCCCTCCCTATCCGCCCACAGATCCACCCCTTGCAGCGCCGTACCCACCAGCCCATCCGGCTTCGCCCCACACAATATCAAAAGCACATCCTTGGCCGCGAGGAGACGCTGCACCCGGACAAACGCCTCGGCGGAGGAGAAGTCGAGCCCGTGCACGAGGGCAAAGTCGATGATGAGGAAGCGGATGGGGTTGTGTTGCCATTTGGCGAGGTCGAGGAGCTTGCGGATCTCGTCTTCGACGGTGGTGATCGTGCCGAAGAACACTGTCAGATGTCATTTTCTGTCAGTGAGGTGCCTTGGTGATGCCAATTGTTCCATCAAGCAACTCACAGAACCCCTGGAGCTTCATGACATAAGTCTGCGTCCCGACCTGATGGATGAACGCCCTCTGCCACCTCGGCCTGCGCACCGTCGACCGGGCGGTCGCACCACTAAACACGGTGCGGATGGCCCTGCGCCGAGAGCTCTGCACGACAAAGAAGATGCAGGCGAGGATGATGCCGAAGAGTAGACCGATGACAAAGTCGAAGCTGTCAACGAAAAGTCAGCTGCGCGGCTCAATGAGGATCAGGAAGCCGAGGTGGATTAGACGACGTACACTGTCATGCCGATGGTGATAGCCCAGATGGTGATGTACTCCATCTTGTTCACCCTATGCCGCGTGTCCCAAACCGCCTCGATAACAAGGTCGATACCGAGCACAAAGATGAGGGCGCCAACGACCATCACAGCTACGCTTCGTCAGCTTTGATCGTCTCTTTCTACCAAAGCTGAGGGGACGACGATCAGACTCACGAAGACTAGCAATCACTGCAGGGCCGATCATCATCACCGCCGCCGTCGCCGCCGCCAACATCAGCCCCGACAACCTCGACCCGCCGCCAACACGGTAGACTATTAGACACCAACTGTCAGCTCTGCAGAACGCGATCGGAAACCTGGAAACGCCAAGGCTCACACAACACGGTGTTGACATAAGTCAAGTAGTTCGGCACCGTCCCCATAAGCCCGGCGAGCGCGTTCGACGCGCCATGCGCGATCAGCTCGCGGTCAAGTTTGACGTTATCCTCGCTCAGCGAGACACCCAACGCGGGCACCTGCAGGGTGGCCCCTGTTTAGCGCTTGTCGAGACACTCCTAGCGTTTCAGTCAGACGACGTACGTTGAGAGGCACGTGGAGGATACCAAAGAAGACGAGAGCAAGCTGGGTGGGCATGGCAGCCCAGAATGCCTCCCAGTGCATCTTCCTGAAGTCCTATTCGCGTGTGCGTGGTCAGCATTGCCGACATGTCACAGCAAGCGCAAGCCACGCAATGCTACTTACGAAGAGCGTGTAAAACTTCCACCAAGCCTGCGTATTCGTCCCCACATCAAACACCCAGCCCGTCTTCCTCAGGTGCTCCAAATCCCACCCGCCAATCGCCACGATGGCGTAAAACACGAGCGGGATGACAAAGAAGTAGGCCGGGAAGATGAGCTGGTGGTGGAAAAAATGCGTGATGATGCGGAGGAGGATGGCGAGGAAGAGGGGGACTGTCCAGAGGGCTGTGGCGTGCACGGACTCGAAGAAGAGTTTGAGGGTGGCGAGGTTGTATTCGAAGCCTTCTTCTTTGAGGCCGCGGGAGACCTGCAACCCAGTCTCGATGAGGAAGACACCGACACCGCCAATGCACCTAGATCACGTCGCGTCAGCCATCTTCTCCATGTGGGCCGTCTCACCAATGCAACTCACCCGACAAGTATATGCCGCGGAAAGTACCCAATCAGCCCGCCCAACTTGAAGAACCCCAAACAAAAGAATATCAAGCCTACCCACACATCACCCGTCAGCTCCGTCTCGTCTTGCCCCCAAAACAGACAACCCACCAGTCAAGATCGAGCTAAAAGCAAACGCCGCCATCGTCGTCGCAATAATCGCCTTATCGTCGTCCCCGATGACGGTCTCGAAAGTCGTCACGAGGATATGGAAGAAGGGGACGGCTTCGATCATCATGGAGCCGTTGCCGCCGGGAAAGATGCTTCCGCCGAGGGAGAAGGTGAGTTGGGAGACGATGCAGCTGGAAGGCGGGTTTGTCAGTGGGGAGGGTGGGTGGGGGAGGGTGGGGGGGGGAGGGAGGAGGGAGGAACGCACGACATGAAGAACATGGAGACTCCGAGAGAGCCAAAGTCGGCAAACACAGGGGTGGCGGGGAATCTAAGCGATAGATTGATCAGCGAACGGCGCAGTAATTCCGACCACGAGATCAAACTCACAGGATCATCCCGTAGCTGACACCGTCCAACACATTCAACAGCAGCCCCAGTATCACCGACGGCAGCGTCTTGATCGGCTCCAGCAGTACCCCCTTGGCCACATCTTTCGCCGAGATCTTTGTCACGTTATGTCTCCACACTCCAACATTCGCCAACGCCTGCCCGCCCCACGAGCGCTTCTTGCCCTCCCCGCCGCCGCCGCCGCCGAGGAGCGGTGTGCGCTCGTCCGCGCGCTCGACGTCGGGAGGGACACCGTCGGCGAGGTACCGACGGAGGGAGCTGGAGGATGCGGCGTGTGCGAGGGCTGCTTCGGTGCCGTTTCGGGAGCCGTCGGCGCTGGCGCTCTCGTGCAAGGAGACGGCTTCTTCCTCTACGACGAAGGTGCTCGCCCCCTGACGGGGCGTGCGTTCCCCGTCTTCATCGCTGCTCAGCCCCTGGCCCTCTTCCGGGATGGGCTGGGCGCCCGGCGCAGCACCCTTTGCGCGCCGCTCTTCGTTATCCCTATCGAGCATCATGCTGAGGCCCGAACGAGCGCCAGTGAAAGGGGAGGAAGGGAGGGCGTACACGCCCTTGGGAGGGGAGATCTCGTCGTGCTCGTCGAGCTCTTGGACGGGCTTGCGCGCGACGCCAGCAGCGACGGCGGGGTTGAGGTGGCTCGGGTGGGCCGGGCGGTGCTCGGCGGCTGCGGCAGCAGCAGCGGGGAGAGATGGGTGCTGGGAGATGGAAGCGTGGCGGGAGGAAGGTACGGACGCGCCTGGGGTAAAGTGGAACCCGCTGTCACCGCCCGATGCAGAGGAGTAGGTGCGCGGGCGGTTGGTGAACGACATGGAGGCTAGACGGGCCGTGGAGTCACGGATCGCCTGGGATGTGGTCGAGCCTGCATGGGTGTGGAAGAGACGGCTGGGAAGAAGAGGAACGTGGGAGATCAGCGTAGGCCATATTGCGTGATATCGTCGAATCTTATGGCAAGAAGGCCTAAAGATCGAAAAGGCGATAAAGATCGTTCAACTCACTCGTCGCGTTCACCAGCAGGGACATCTTGCACATCGCTGCTCCCGCCTGTGGCTTCCATATGCGGCGGAGGTGGGGCACCAGCAGCGCCAGTGCTGACACGTCGAAGGACTTGGGCAAAGTATCCCGGCTGCGCGGTGTTGTGGTCTGGAGTCGGTGGATTCGACAGCGAGCCGTTGTTTGCAAAAGTGCGAACTGAAAACCCAGATGCGCCCGGCGGGGGGGAGAGGGTCGCAGAGTGGTGGCTGGGGAGGAGAGGGGGGTTGGAGTGGGTGGAAGAGAGGGTGGAGGGGAGGTGAGGGGAGGTGGTGGGGTCGCGGGCTGGCATGGCGGGCGCGACGGTGATAGGGGAGTGTTGTGGGGAAAGTGGCGTTGGGTGATCAGTGCCGGTGGGCAGATGACATCAGCTTGCGGGTGGGTGTGCGTGCGCGGGGGGATGGAAAGGGGGATGTCAGTAGTAGTGGATGTGAGTGAGTCGCAGCTGGTATACGACTACCCGCAAGCCTCTCTTCCTTGTGAGTCCAGATGGCGAGCCGATGCATCGATTGCAGCGATTGGTGGAGTGCCATCCACCGCAGAAACCTTACTCGACAGAGATAACGACAGAATCTCGTTTACGCGTCATCATTTTGCTCAGCTGCCACGTGCAAGCCATGTGCAAACCACGTGCATCTGCTTCCGTCCTTATCCACGCCCCCACTTACTCTCCCCCGTCCCGCCCTCACCCGGCCGTCCCCGCCCGCCGCAAGATACCGGCTGATCGGACCGGTACCGCGAGTGAGCTCTCAGCCGTCTTGGACCGCTGCATATATATATCGGGCAGCTTCGTCTTGTCGTCCTTCTTCAGAACAACATCCTCTTGAAAATGTCCTACCTCGATAGCCTCTTTGGCCTTACTGGCAAGACTGCTCTGTGAGTCAGCCCTCCCCTCTCTCGACGCCTCTCTACCTCTCCCCCTCCCTCCTGCCCACCTCCCCTGCTCAGTGCTGACACCCCCCGCAGCATCACCGGTGCCACCCGAGGCATCGGTGCCCGCATGGCCCTCGCCCTCGCGAACGCCGGCGCCGACGTCATCCTCGTCCAGCGCGACACCTCCAACACCGCCACCCGCGACGCCATCGCCGCCACCGGCCGCAAAGCCGACATTGTCGTCTGCGACCTCGCCGACAACGCCGCCGTCGAGAAGCTCATCCCCCACGTCACCAAGGACCTCGGCCGGACGCTCGATATCGTCGTCAACTGCGGTGGGATCCAGCGCCGGCACCCTGTCGAGGTCTTCCCTACGGATGACTTTGACGAGGTGCTGCAGGTGAACATGCACACGGTGTTCACGATCACGAGGGACGCGGGGAGGCACATGCTCGAGAGCAGAGGTGGGGTTGCGGGCGAGGCGGTGCCCGAGGGCGGGGCGGAGGGGAACCCCAGGGGCCACGGCAAGATTATCAACATCTCGAGCTTGGTGGCGTACCAGGGTGGGCTGAATGTGGTTGCGTAC
Source organism: Cryptococcus sp. DSM 104549 (assembly GCA_036427605.1). Lineage (NCBI taxonomy): Eukaryota > Fungi > Basidiomycota > Tremellomycetes > Tremellales > Cryptococcaceae > Cryptococcus > Cryptococcus jaspeensis. Next base: position 3,315,316 of record CP144046.1, read on the forward strand.
TCGGCGGCCAAGCACGCCGTCCAGGGCATGGTGAGTTGCTCACTTTCGTAATGACGAGACTCCAGCTGACACCTTGCTTCTTCAGGTCAAGTCGTTCTCCAACGGCTGGGCATCCAAGGGCGTCAACGTCAACGCCATTGCCCCCGGCTACATCTCCACCGACGTGAGCCCTTCCCCCTCCCCCTTCCTCCCTTCCCCTCCCCCGCCAGCGCTCAGCTAATCACCCCTCCACGACAGATGAACGAAGCCCTCATCGCCGACCCCGTCCGCTCACAGCAGATCCTCGAGCGCATCCCCGCAGGCCGATGGGGTACCCCCTCGGACTTTGAGGGCGCGATCGTGTTCCTTGCGTCTCGGGCGAGCGATTACGTCTCGGGAGAGTGTGTGGTTGTTGACGGTGGCTGGATGGGCCGTGAGTTGTTTTTCTTTGCTGATGGGCCTTTGGGATCGAGAGTCATGTGCTGATTAGGTGCCTGCAGGTTAATCGATCGGTCGTCGGTGGACTATATACCCAACATAGATGGCAGGGTACAGGTTCTGCATGCAGGCTTTAACATAACCGGACACCCTACACTTACTCTGTCCCCATCCCATGGGATCCTCACTAGACGTCATTGACCCACGACGTCTCATCCAGCCATACCGCCGACCCAGCAGTCGGCTCATTCGCCATCGATGCCACATCCCCTGCGGCAAACTCTGCGCCGTGGATCGCTTGCCACTTCGCGTAAAACTCTTGGGCTTTGGTAACCATATCGGCTTGACGGTGGGCTCCAGTGGACTGTACACGTATATGGCAGGAGGTCAGCGTCAGCGTCCCCGAATGCCTGTCTCGCCTTGCCACACCCAGCCAAGCGGATACTCACACACAACCGGCACACCTCATTCTCCTCCCCAGTAAGTGACACACAAGTACTAAACACATGGCCAGCGCTATCGCACAAGCACTGCTTCTTACCGGCGGGAGTGGTGGTGAGGAAACTGTGCGGGCGGGTTGCAAAGATGGTGTGCTGCAGAGAGGATGAAGCGAGCTGGGCGCGGAGGGTGCGTTCTTTGGCGTGTGCGCTGGATTTGGTGTCGGCCGATTGGTGGCGGTTCTGATTCTGTCATGTAAGGTGGTGTTAACGTAGTGATGAAGGGGAGTGAAAGGAGAGTGAAGCGACATGAGAGATGAATGAATCGGATGGAGAAACAGGCTATATCCCGAGTCAGATAGGGAGCACTCACACACAACCCGCAGAACGATGACCCCGCATTTGTCCTCGCGCGACCAGGTTTGGTGACGGTCTGGCACGTGGAAAAGACATGCGAGGTCTGGCAAAGACATTTGTTGGATCCACCTGTGAGGCGGGTGAGCTTGCCGGCCGTAGAAGAGGAAGATGATGCCATGTTGATGCGTGTGAGGATCAGTAGTTCGTGTCTTTTGTTTTTGGGGAGATTGGGTTCCACGTTTTTGGAGCGAGATGTTTTGAGGACGTACAAGGAGATGTACCTTGTGCTTCCTGCTATATAAAGCCAACGAATGCATCAACTGAGAGGGCAGGAGTTCGAGCTGTTTTCTGTTGACCTAAGTCCGCTCGAACCCCGCTCTCACCTCCCTCCCTCGGTGGGCAGTCGCGCGTGGTGATTGAATACTTTGGAAACTCCTTTGTGAGGGGTATCGATAAAGCAGCTGTCCTTCTTCTGTCCCGTCCGCTCCGCATGTCATTAATGGACAGGGGGCCACCATTATCGCTTCGGACTACGCCACATGCCGATGATGACAATCGAACGGCCAAAGAACAATCGGCATCATGCCTCACACTCCGCGCTTTTTTCCGAAAATCGAAGGAATGAATAAGCGGCGTGAAAGGACAGTCTTCTATCTGATAAGCAGCGCAGCAGATGAGATTACGCACAGCAGGCTACGTACAAGTACTTCACGTCTGTCCGTCGCTAGACAGGACGGAGGTGTTGATTGGAAGGTGTTAACTTTGCTTTCTTCTTCTAGCTCTGCGCCCATCGGACTACAAACGGTCTACATTCATGTACGAGTATTCTAAAACTAATTTAATCAACAACGTCTAGAGTGTTTCTATCGACCTCGGCTGTGTCTCGCCCACCTAATAGGTATCTTACTCCCGATATCCCCGCCCCGACCCCAACGCCCGACATCCCCACCGTCTCGGGCTCTCCACTCAGCCCCTACTCCCGCTATCCCTCTGACCCCGACTTCATCCCCGCTCCACACCCACCTCCTCGTCCCCCGACGCCTTCCTATACAACCAGTACTTCTGCGCAATGAATATCAGGTCGAAAGCGAGCGACAAACCCGCGAGGCCTAGCTTGGCGGGGTTGGCCCAGATGCCTGAGGGGTCTCCGTCGACGAAGATGGACGATACGGCGAGCTGGGTGAAGCTGAGGATGGAGCCGATGAGGTCCTGTATTGAGCCCGGGGGGGGGACGGAGGTTAGCAGAGCTCGCCGACTGAGATAGGGGTAGCTCACGCAGATGACAACCCCAACTGCGAACCCCTCCATCGCCCTCAGCCGGTGGTTTAGCACCACCTGCGGGACGTACTTGACAGCCGAGATGATAAGCTTGAGCGAGCTGACAAAGTACAGCCAATCGAGGAACTGGCTCTTGCCTGCCCAGACGAGGACTGCGGCGCCGAACGAGGCGAGCACGAGCGCGGCGAGGCCGATTTGGGCGAAGAGGGATGGGCGGTGAGGTTCGGGGGGGATGACGAGGGAGGGGTCGTTGAGCTTCGGTACGAGGGAGAGGAGGGGTGATGTCTCGGTTTGCTCGGCCTGCCCCGCTGGCTCTGGCACGGCGTAACCCCTCACCCCGTCCTCCTCCGCGTTCGGCACCGCCCCGGCTCCCTCGCCGGCCCGGCGGCTCGCCCGGTTATACCACAAGACCTGCCCGATGGTGATCGTCGAGATCACCAGCGCATGCAGCGAGAACGCGAGGTCCGACGCCGACACCTGCGGGAGGTGCCCGTGGTGCCGGTCTTGGTACTGCCGCCGCGCGACGGGGTTGAAATAGGCGCCCCAGTTCCAGATGGTGAGCGCGAGGAAGCCGAGGGGGTTTACCCAGATGAAGTCGGCGGAGAGGCCGTCCGTCCTGCGGGCGGAAGGGGTCAGCGGGGGGTGAGCAGGAAGAGGGGGAGAGGGGCTGACCTCTTGCGCTGGTAGTTGAGGAATATCTGGGGGTAGAACGAGTAGGACCAGGCGGTGAAGTACGCGACGCCACAGAAGGCCACGACGAAGTTGGCGAATGGGTGGGAGTCTTGGCTCCCCGCAGACTCCATTGTGCGAGTATGGCTTGAGGCTATGCTGTGAGTATGTCTGTGGATGTTGGAGAGAGAACGAGATTCATTAGACGCGTCTCTCTCTGTTTATGAGGCAAGCACCAAAAGACACGAGCGTCTCTTTGCTCTTTGGTGCGTGCTTATCAACAAGCGCCAGTTTATTGCCGCATATCTGATTGCGCCATTTGTTGAGTGCGGGAGCATTTCCACGTGAGCGGGGGTATTTTCACGTGAAAGCCACGTGAGATCCACGTTTATATCTGCCGCATCGCTCAGGGCCGAGTCAGCCTTTGGCGAGCCCGCCGCTGCGAAGTGCGATGGATTCTCGAAGAGGCGAATGGTCACAGAGCCGCCCAATCGGCCCTCAATTATCACGCACCAAGAGGCAAACAGGCTCACAGCCCCCCCAGCAAGCACCCAGCACCCACGCAGTCGTCGCCCACATCACTCAGCAACACCATGGACGAGCATTTATAGCTCCACACCTCCTCAACAACTCGCCCCCCTATCCCCCCAGCAACCACCGCCGCTGACACCGTTCTTGCTCAGCGACAAGCAACCGACCGTAGAGGCTCGTCTAGCTGCCGCGCATCCATATAAGGACTTTTGGATTGGTCGTTCGAACCCGCACCCTCTTGTTTGACTGCAATAGAATGTCGGCCACCACAGAAGACGTGCTCCGGAGATGGGTTCCAGGACAGTCTGTTCCAACCCAGTACCAGGTGCGTCAACCGTCTGTCGTTGACGAAGGATGCTCCGCTGACTCTTCAGAACTGTCATAGGTCTACAAGTGCGTCGCATACTGATCCATCAGGCAGTCATATCCGGACTAACCCTCTTCCCACCACAGCTCCTACTCGACAGACCCAAAATGGCAGATCAAGTTCACCATCATCTGGACCTCCTTCCTCGCCTTCTCCTTCGTCCTCTCCATCCCCTACATCATCCACTCCTTCCGCGTAGGCCGGCTCTACGCTGGCCTCGGGATCCAAGAATCCTTTGACCCCCCACAGTCACACTCCACCCGCCCCGCTTCCGCCCGGAAACCCCGCGCTGCCCGGCGGCGGACGACTTTTCTTGGGCGGGCATACACGGGCGTGGGCGCGATGGTGCAGAGCCTGAGTCTGTGGACTCTGCCCATGCCAGACCTCACTTGGTGGAAGGGTCAGGTGGGGGACTGCTGTAGGCGAGCATACTTTACGTTGGGGATCTCGCAGATCGTGTTGGTGCTGGGGTATATGGGAGCAGTGGTGGCTTGCTTTGTGGTCGGGGCACAGTTGACGCAAAACTCGAATCGACCTGGTGAGCTGTTTCTTCGAGGTGAAGCATCTGTATGGGACAGAAAGATGCTAACCCCATACCCTACTCCAGGCTTCCTTGCTCTCGCCCAACTCCCTCTCATCATCCTCCTCACCATGAAATCCCCTCTCCCCCTTCCCATCTTCCTCCCCTCCCTCTCGTACGAGCACTACAACTTCCTCCATCGCTGGACCGGCCGCACCATGTTTGTCTCGGCAACAGTGCACGGCGGCATGTGGATCAACCAGTTCTTGCGGTACAACGAGCACGACCAGATCTCGGCGGCCAAGACCAAGCGCGGGATACTGGCGTATGCGTTGATGGGGATGGTGGTGATCACGAGCTTGAAGCCGGTTAGGAGGAAGTGCTATCAGCTGTTCTGGATGGCTCAGTGAGTTGCTGCTGACTCGTTTACGCTTCCCTCAACTGTTAAGCAGCGACTGACAAATCGTATAGCGTCATGTTCTTCACGGGATTCTTTGCGGCGCTGTCGTACCACACGCCGTACAGTAGGAAATGGGTGTACGCCTGCGCGGCGATCTACGCATATGAGTGGGTGTCTTGTTTGTCTAGTTGCGAGGCATTGCTGACCCATACGTCTCAGCCTTATTGTCCGCATGTTCCGGTACCGTATCAAGGATGCTACGCTCGTCCCGGTCGATGACACTCTCACCATGGTAAGCCTCTCCCCAGCTGCCCTCTCTCTACATTTCTTAACACTTCCTTTCCAAGATCCACATCCCCGACTGCGACGCCGGCTGGCTCCCCACCCAACACGTCCTCCTCCGCGTCCTCTCCGGCTCCGGCATCTTTGAGTCCCACCCATTCACCATCACCAACGCTCCTTCCACCGCCTTCTCCGCCTCCCCGCGAGGCATCATCCTCTACGCCAAAATCGCGGGCGACTGGACGCGAAAGCTGCATGACCTCGCGCGGAATGTGGAGGCTATGGAAGTCGGGGATGATTTGGAGGAGAAGGAGAGGTTCTTGGCGAAGCGGGATAGGGAGGGTGGGGAGGGAGGGGGGAAGAGCTGGGGTGGGATGGACCATCCTGGGAAGAAGGTGCAGGTGATGATTGATGGGCCGTATGGGGGGTTGAAGATGGACTTGGGGGAGTATGAGAACATCCTCCTCGTGGGAGGAGGGAGTGGGATTACGTTCATTCTGGGGAGCATTGAGGAGGCGCTTCGGGTTAGGGAGAAGGGGAGGGGACCGAGCAAGGTAGATGTCGCGTGGGTGGTAAAAGATCTTTGTAAGTCTGCTGTTTCTGTCGCCCCCAACCTTGAGACCAACACCTGACACTCCCTCCCACAGCTACGATCGAAGCTCTCTCCCCAACCCTCCTCCACCTGCATACCCTCGCAGAGCGTCTCTCCCTCGCCCTCACATACAACCTCTACCTCACTGACCCTCCCCACCCTCTCCCACCTTCTCCCGCCGTCCTCCCAGCCAACACCACCCTCTCCCCATACCGCCCCGAGGTCGCACAGCTCGTGCGCGAAGCTCTCCCCATCCCATCACCCATCGCTGGCGCTTCCGCATCAGAGCAAGGCCGCGATCCCAACCCCGACGCCGACGCCGCCGCGGAGGACAGCGAGGGGCATGTGGTACCACACCACGGAGTCGGGCAAGGACATGCCGGTGGTCTCGCGGTGGTCGCGTGCGGGCCGGAGGGGATCGTGATGGAGGCGAAGAATGCGATTGCCGGGCTGGGCATCGCGGAGCGGGTACGGTGTGGTGGAGTTGGGTTTCATGGGGAGTGTTATGTTTTGTAAGGCGTTTGGTGTAGTTCCGGGGATGCACCCGGCTGTATTGATGAGGAGCGGGACGAGGACGGAGCGTGTATTAGGAGACGCCGGGCGGCTGTTGGGGCTGGAGTTTTGGCTGACTGACTGATCTTTTCAATCGTGGCACCCACCCGTATCATTACAAAGCTGATCCTAATCAAATCAGCGGCTTCATCGACCATCTCTACTTATCGCTGATGAGTTCTGGTGGCCTTCTATACTTTGCCCATTGAGGAGGCCAAGGCAGCCCATCTGCTAAATCATACTGACTGGCACATATCTGATGGGACGCCTTGTCGTTTGCCACCCACCGCGGGTTCCTCTGTCAGCACTATTCACAGCAAGTACACGCGGTGCGGCCTCTACCTGACAAGGAGGTGCTGAGGTGAAGTGAAAGGACCCCCACCGGGATAAAAAAGATGCAAAAAGTTTCGCCCCCCGGTAGAGAACTGAACACTTTTACTACACTGCCGCAAATCCCTATAACCGCCGCAAATCCCTATAACCACCTGTGATTACGTATGGGACCCGTTAGGAATCTGAAGTGATAACCACTCAGCTATGCGGGATGTAGATACTGATACATTGATTGGTGCCTTTATGGCGTGTGCATGATCCTCGACGAGCGAACGCAGCGACATCATTAGGCGTCGATTGATGAGGAGAAGTATGGCATGGTCCTCGTGACCATCAGCTCTTGATGAGCTTCTTTCGGTCAAAAATTGTCGTAGAGCTGGTGGAGTACTTTGATTCACTCTTAGATACTGACATGCATAAGGGGACGTTGCATAGACCCTAACCACCAGTAGCGGATGATGCGCCAGCCATCGAAGCTGTTGCGGTCGTTTCCGTCCATTGTGTAACCTCATTTAGCCTGGCACAGTCGTCAGACGGCATCCCTTTCATGACAGATATGAAGACTCGAGGCGTATTTGTCTCAGCTAGGCAGAGTGCTGTGCTTGTAAGACTGTATCTCAAAAGCCGCAACTACAGGAAAGATGCCGGTCTCTTTCTCTGCTCGGTGTCTGTCTGTGTTGAATGTGTGTCATGTTCACACACACTCCCTTTCACCAACGCAATCGAATATACTATCATGTAATTCCGACCATGTAGCTGGACGGAGCTTCGATACCGAGGCAGTGTGAATGCATGCCTATAGCACGATTCCATTCTGATTTGAGGAGCAGTCTGCAAACAGCCTGAGAACGGCACGATCTAAACCTCTGGTGAGGCATCCTCTACGTTATACATCAATTCGCATACTGCACTTGGCCCACCTTCACACACCAGTACAGAAAGAAACCGCATAGCTCAAAATGAGCTACGCAGGAGAAGAAGATGTCGATTACGGCTTTGACAACGTGGGATTCGGCAGTACCGCGCCACCGACAAGTTACCCGGGGAACCCCCCCGCCCATGCCACTCCCTACGGCTTTCCTTCTCACCAATCTGGCAGCTTCGCACCTACTGATCCTTATGGCAATTCGTATAGCAATCTTCATGGCGATCCTCGTGACATCGGTCATGGAATCGCTCAGAGGGTAACAGCAGCATGGTCGGATCAACAGTCGTTGCCTGGTACTGGAACATCGGTTCTCTCCTATTCTGACACCAATCCTGACACACTAGGGGAAGATGACTTTGAGGCTCAAGAAGTAAGCCAATCACTGTTCTGGAGAGGTCAATAGAATCTACACGCTGTCTTGAGCTGATAGGGGACCTCTGATAGGGAGCCCTTTCTCTGCTTGACCTTGGTTCTTCGAAGTCTGCTAGCAAAAAGAAAGCAAAATCCACAGCGCCCCGAACAGGTGTGTCGCCACTCATCATAGTCCAGAACACCATGATGTCTTCACACATCATTCGACCGGCACAGCTAACCCAGGGACATAGACCATAGAAGAGGCGTCGAAAAGAAATCGAGGGAAGCTAGGAAGAAGAAGGCTAATCAGCTGAAGACCGATCATGCGGAAGCAACGGCGAAATTAGAGACAGAAAGATCTACCCATTCGGCTCTGATGGCTGAGTTTACAACACTGAACAGTATCGCAGGGTCCAGAGGACTCGCCCCCATGACATTGTCGTCTCTTGGCCCAACGAAGAAAGCCTCTCAACCGTCAAAGGATGCCAGTTCTCAGTCCACCCAGAACACACCCTCCTACTCTGTGAGTAAAATATCTGTGATGACTGGAGTAATATCGCTCCCGCTGAGAATGCAACAAAAAAGCACATAGAAGATCGCAAAGAAGTCGCACGACTGAAACGTGAGCCCTACTGCATTGCCTTTTTTCAGGCGTCATCTCTTGGGATAATAGGGCCAAGTGTGTCCATAACCGCTAACTCGACAACCAACAGACGTCGATGCCTTGCGTCGTGCTCGAATCAAAAAGAAAGATGAACAAGAGTATTTGAAAGGAGGCCTTGAAGACATGAAGATAGAGTCAGAGTCTCTGGCCACGCACGCCTCTGAACTCCGCACTGGCATAGAAACTTTGCGCTTTTTGTTACGTCCACCAGCGCCTCCTCAAATGAGCTTCAATCAGTTTCCAGGTTACGGTGGTCAGTCCACTGCGTACCAAGAGCCGGCACCTCAAGCTCGAAGCTTTGGTATCTCGCCTTATTACAATCCCAATAACGACCCATATGGCCAATTTTCCCAAGGCAGCTCCTTCCCTCCTGGTGGCCGTGGATAAAACCCAATTGGGCATTCCCAACACAACCGTCAGGGCCTAATCCCAGGAAATTACGGACTTTACAGTGGTGGACGGTATAAGCGATAGAGACTGTAGTAGTCTAAGGTAACCTACATATGAATTTCTTATGCGTTGAAGGCCCACGGCGGTAGGAGACATCACTGGTTGTGCGTGGAGAATATCATAAGAGAAGAGACTAGAATCAATCCATCGACGAAAAATAAGAGCCTCTATCCCTCATCAAAATCTGAAGTGCCAAGCCCGAGGACAGGAGGCTAACATTATACGTTCGGGAAATGGCCAGGTCACCATGTTCGGCTACCGCATCCCATGAACCGGTCATGCAATCTACTAGGCTGTGGGCTGACGTACACGTACTGCTGTAGCTGCTGGAGGTCGTTCTTTTCATCGTGTGCACCTCAGCATTTCAACGGAATGACACATTATTATCTTTGTAGGTCGCTGGCGTCATCCTTATCATCATGGCAAACGCTTAAATCCGTGTAGACTGCTGTGCTAGCTGGTATGTCATCGCCGCTGTGGACCACACCCATGGATAAACCGACGGCGGTATGAACACATCTGCTTGTATTTGCATTATGTTCTCACATCCCCTTGTATTGACCCAATAATGGCACATCGTCCTGATGGAAGGCAAAGGTATCCCAAGACATTCGTCGGAGATGGTTGTGAACGAGGGGAGCTTGATAATAGTTCGGTCGCAGTGTGAAGATGAAAAGAAGAGTCCGATATATCATGGGAAGATGAGAAGCGGGTGGCGACAACCTTTCGCATGGTCCCATTGAAGGCATTCCGATGGTATAAGTCGTGACCATGGAGCAGGACGACGGAGCTGTAATAATATGACAGCAAGCTGTCACAAGTGACTGGGACCTCTGGCGAGAGACCTTGAGCAGCCGGGAGGATGGAGTGTGACCCGAGGACCGAGGGGGTAGCCGAGCCACGGCCGGAGGCCGCCAGCGTTTGCGAAGAAGACAACAATATCGGATCGACGAGGTATCAAGAGCTATGGAAGAGGGAGCCAGCTATATACGTCTCTGCAACGACAACGCACGTCCCCGGCTTCGCTACCATATCCCCTGACACCGCCGCATCCCCGCGTTCCATCTCTCTTCCCCTGATCTAACCTGACGCCTGGCGGGAGGTTCCGCGCCTGAGAGAGGGCACGAGCCGATAGGCTCGTGACAGTCGGGCCCACCTGGAGTGCGAGCGTCCCTGCGAGCGAAGTACGCGGGGTGGGGGGTGGGAGAAGTGATGAGGATGGGAAGAGAGTGGAGTGGATGATGGAGAGGAACGAGTGGAGTGGTGTCTAAGTGATATGAAGTCGAAATGAGTGTGAAGAGTTGGACTAGTAGAATGTGGGTGTGGATAAGATAGATAGCGGGTGAAGATGAAGTAGATGTCGAAGACTAGATCTAATAGAGGGGTTCAAAGATGGGTGGGAGAACGGAGTTGGGTGGGTGAAGACTAAGCTAAGCAAAATGTGGTGGAGGTGAAGCGTGGGATAAGAGTGGTAAGTACGGTAGATAAATGTCCTGTGAAAAATTGGGGTGAAAAGTGGGGTGGATGGATGAAAGACGATGAAGAAAGTGCCCATGCCACGCAAAGCTCGACGCCGAAGCGGAGACGCGACTGGGGGGAGAGAAAGAGGTGTGCCCGCGGCCACGCATAAGCTCGACGCTGAAGGCGGAGACGTGACTCGAGGGACGGAGAGGTGGCCGGGTGATGGATGGTGAGGATAGGCCGAGGATGATGGTTGTGGTGGATGAGTGGTGTGTGATGGGTGAGATTGGAGAGGTGATTGGGAGATGATGGGGGACAAAGTAGTGGTAGCACCGCGCGTCGTGGACGCCGGGCCGAGTTCTGAGTTGGTGATGGCGTCGCGCGTGATGCACGCCGGCGCCTGGCAAAGTTGGTGGTATGACGGCACCGCGCGTGAAGAACGCCGGCACCTGGTTTGTAGGTCGAATTTGGTGGAACGGGGACGATTAGAGAAACCCGTGAGGATGGTCGGAGGGGGTGGGCTGCTCCAAGGTAAGGTCGATCCGATATTCTGTCACAAGTGACTGGGACCTCTGGCGAGAGACCTTGAGCAGCCGGGAGGATGGAGTGTGACCCGAGGACCGAGGGGGTAGCCGAGCCACGGCCGGAGGCCGCCAGCGTTTGCGAAGAAGACAACAATATCGGATCGACGAGGTATCAAGAGCTATGGAAGAGGGAGCCAGCTATATACGTCTCTGCAACGACAACGCACGTCCCCGGCTTCGCTACCATATCCCCTGACACCGCCGCATCCCCGCGTTCCATCTCTCTTCCCCTGATCTAACCTGACGCCTGGCGGGAGGTTCCGCGCCTGAGAGAGGGCACGAGCCGATAGGCTCGTGACACAAGCCCACGATGCGCCTCTTGAACAGCGGTCCCCAAACTTGTCGCCAACTGTGCTTCGTATACATAAGCAAAACGCCTTGCAAGGCGTTCCTCTCTAACTCGCCGCGCACACCGCAAACTGCAATCCTTCGCCAACCAGTACGGTATACATACTAGATCAAAATGAGCTACGAGGGAGAAGAAGATGCTGCGTGGGACTTTGAGGGGGGAGATATGGGGTTCGACAATACCGTTCCACCTATGGGTTACCCGAGCCACCCCACTGCTGGATTTAATGACTTTCAGTCAGGCTTGCAATCCAGCCACTTTGGATCTACTGCTTTTGGAGGGCCGTATGGCATGGGTCAAGGATTCGCTACTGGAAGTGCAAACACATGGTCTGATCAACAACAATCACTACCTGCTGAAACTACATCGTCACTCGTCTCTTACTCTGACACCAACCCTCCTACCGACGCACTCGGACCTGAGGACTTCCCCTTGTCCGAGGTAAGTCTAGATCTTGGCGAGGACATCGGCCACAATAATCTTCGAGGTCTTGAGCTGATGGGCAGGCTCTTTTGATTAGACGCATCATCATACGCTACCGCAATCTTCTTTCCATGGCGCTGCCAGCAAGAGTAGTAGAAAAGACACGAGGCAACATAAAAGAACAGGTATGTCACTCATCGAAGTCTTCCAGGACCTTCTACATTCCCCACGGAAATCATGTTGACTTATCTGATGACATAGATCATAGAAGGGGCGTCGAAAAGAAATCTAGGCAAGCTAAGAAATCCAAGGTCACTCAGTTGAGCCACGATTATGCAGCAGCTACCGCTAAATTAGAGACCGAAAGGGCTGCTTATCAGACACTGATGACACAATTTACGACATTGGACAGTATGGCCGTCATGAGGGGGTTCGCCTCTCAAGCTCCCTTTCCGAATGATACGGCGACAAGCGCATCCCAAGCATCTGAGGCATCCCGAAATCAGTCTGCCATAGAAAGACGTACCTTTGATGTGAGTACATACATTTAACATACGGGACAGGTGATTACTGTTTTACTGGTGCTCATAATCCAGCACCAAAAAGCATATAGAAGACCCCAAAGAGAAAGCACGGTTACAACGTGAGCTACAGCTTCAGTCTCTCTTTTTTTTTTCGTCGTAACAAAATCGTAGAGAAAACGGATTGTGTCTAGAAAGGCTCTGATCTGGCACCTTGCAGATAACGAACGTGTGCGTATCTCTAGAGAAAAGAAGAAATCTGAGTCGAAGGGCATGGAGACGGAGCTTGCGACAGCCAGGCAAGAGTCTGCGGATCTTACCTCAAAATTGTCTGATCTTCACGCCCGCATAGCAACTCTGCAGTCAATGTTGCGTCAGCCAGCGCCTACTGGAATGAGCTTTAGCACTCAGGGGTCAGAATATGGTCAATACAGTGGCTACCAGCCACAGCAACCTCAAGCCCCTACACAACAATACAGCTTTTCGACTTACCCAGACTCCACAACATATGACCAATCATTATTCCAAAGTGGCTTCCAAGGCGGCAGATGATGTAAGGGGGGTCGGGCCATTGGGAAAGAAATGAGACGAACTTGCTTGTGTATCTAGTCTACTAAGACGTATCGATACCTATCATGCATGGGACGTGGAAATTGCCATTGGTGTGTTCTATTTCTACTGTAGCTAATACTTTACTTCAACGACTGTTGTGACTACGTAGATGCCGCCATAAAAGATGATGTCGGCTCAGATCGATGGCCATACATCCTTGTCCGTATTTGTCTTGTGTACGAGTAGCTCACTCACTCACGTATGTGTGTTCCTTTCATATGTGCAGTTGTTGCTTTCAGAGTCCGCACACTTCCAGTGCCCGAAAGAAAGGAGCCGCCACTGGTCATAACAAATCATATCGTGGTCACTGGAGAGGGTGATAACAACGGGCCTTAGAGCGGATAACCCGAAGTTCATCCGTCCAACAAGCCACTACAAATGCAGTGCTGGCAGGATTATCACTGCAATTCACCATCCACACCCATAAGATAAAACATAGGGATCTGCCGGCGCCTGTGTGCTTTCACACACCCTTGTAGCAAGGCAATTGCAGTACAGAGTTCACTTGACAGCAAATATCTACGGAGGCACTCGGAAATGATGAGTGATACCATGGAGGGCAGCTCATTAGTGTGGTATATGGCCAGGCTATCATGGGAAGACGAAGAGTAAAAGGAATCTGGGATTTCCTGAGAAGATGGAGGTTATAGAACCTTTGGCATCGTACAATTGAAAGAATACCAATGGTGAAAGCTCGGGCCATCGAGCAGCAGAGCGGAGCTTTGTAATCGCCAGTAGCATAGTGCACACCGCCAAAAAAATAGATATGTAAAGCGCCTGGGAAGACATTTGTTTGCTTGACCCCGCAGCGCACAGATCACTTCGCATCTTTTTACACACACCCGTAACGTTTGATAAAAACTATAAATATCCAAATGAGTTCTGAGGGCGGACAGAATAATACCGACTATGAGTTCGACTTCGACAATTATCTCGCCGCATTCGGCGATAATGGTACCATTCCGCCAATGGGGCACCCGGATCTCACACAAACCGATTTTGACGCTCAGCAATTTGACTTCCAAATGGGCAACTTTACATCTACTGCTTTCGGCACCCAGTACGGAGCCAATCATGGATTCGCTGGAAGTGCAACTGCATGGTCTGATCAACAGCAATCATTACCCGAGACTGAATCTTCACTTGCCTCATACTCTGATACCAATCCTGACACATTAGGAGAAGATGATGCTGAATTGCCGGACGTAAGTCACGACTCTTGCCAAGAGCGACATTAACAGGCCAAATAAGCTAACCTGAGCTTATCAACGGCCTCTTATAGGGGGGGCTTCACCCTGGGCTTAAGCTTCCTTCTGGGAAAAGAAAAGTGAAAAGTGCTCCCCGAATAGGTATGTCGCTACTCATCACGGTTTAGATCATCCTAGTTCTCGCACGCGGATCATAGCTAACTCAGGAGTATAGATCATAGAAGGAGCATTGAGAGGAAGTCCCAGAATAATAGAAAGAAAAAGGTGTCAAAGCTGAAGGAAGATCATGCGACAGCTACGGCGAAAGTGGCTTCCGAAAGGGCTGCTCATTCGGCATTAATGACACAATTTACAACATTGAACAGTTTGGCCATCTTGAAGGGACTTCCCCCTGAACTTTTGCCAAGTGATTCAACACCCCAGACGTACAAAGCGCCACATAGACCCACCGTGGATCAACCTGTCTCAGTGGTACCCTCCTTTGATGTAAGCCGGGGGAGCGTCATCGCCGTCGCTAGTGCTGATGAATGACCTTGATATGAAAGCACATAACCGACCCCAACGAGGCCTCACGGCTAAGACGTGAGTTACATCTAGTTTCTATTCTATCTTCTCATTTCATCCTGTATTGGGCATTGCGTGATTCACAGCTGATGTGTTCAAAATGCTCCTTTGCCGTTCAATAGACAACGATCGTATGCGTCGTCTTCGAAATCAAAGGAAGATGGATGAAAAGCAAATGGACTCGGAGCTTGCGGCGGCTCGAGCAGAGTCAGAGGCTCTGACCACGAAAATGTCTGATCTGCACATCCGCATAGCATCTCTGCAGTCGATGTTGGGCCCATCGGATCCTCAGGAAACGAGCTCCATCAATCAAATGTCAGGATATGACCAGTACTCCGGATTCCCATAGCAGCCACCCGAGACACAAAACTTTGATTTTTCAACTTTCCAAGACCCCAATAACCACACACCATACGACCAATCATACCAAGGCGGTAGCTTTTTTCCTGGCGGCCGTGGATGAAAGCAAGCTGGACCCGTCCAACATTGCATGCCATCCCGAATGAGCAGGCTAGCTACCTTTCGAGATGCTGCTCTACATATACGTAATTATAAGTCATGACATCTGTTGCAGTGACCTTTTTTATTCCCTTTGGCAATCAAGCAGGTGTGCAGGTAGGCAACGAGATCGCTTGTCAGAAGAGACAGGTCCACAACATATGCATGGTCGTCTGTGGCTCCCCTACCCAGGCATCATGTTTGCGTGCGCATTCCGCTTCTCGTCGTATCGCTCACAGAGGCGGTCAGCCATGAGTGTGACGGGCGGTGTATCAAAAGTAGCGGCATGGCTGCACACTCGCAATGATCACCATGTTTCAGCTCAGCATCGGACTTCAAAAGCCTTTGCGTTCCTTTCATGCCCATGGCTTTCCATTTCAGTGGACGACTCAATCCGGACCACATGACTACTCTGAACTATGGCGGGCGATAGTAGGTATGAAAAACAGGCGGATATTCATTTGTCTTGTATTCTTTCCCCCATCCACTCCTCCAACCATCAGAGTGTTGCATATCATAGTGTACAAACTATCTCCCTGATCGTCAATATGTCCACAGCTTCGACCAACACGACGGTGTTTCAGCCCGTATCCCTCTTCGATGACTCTTCGAACGCAAAGCTTTTGTTCACAGATAACCCGAGCTACAACGTCGGCCAAAGCTGGAGGCCCCAGTCTGCCACTGATAATACTCAGAGTACTGTAAGTTGCCATCTGATTTATTTTGGATGGCTGGTGGAGCCTCGGCCGAATCCGCTGACACTATCATCCATCTTACATACCACCCTACCATATTCACAGATCTCACGATTGTCACACCAGGTATCCACCAAGCTCACTGGAGGAAAAAAAACAAACAAGGACGTCGCCTCCCTTCGTGACACCGCCCTCAAATGTACAATTGATCTACAAGCCAGCCTCAGGATTCCAGGACCCAATGAGAAACCTTACAATGTTGTACGAACAGAAGAAGAGATCCGCGATGAGCTGACAAACTGCTTTGAGCAGCTGTATGGGCCAGCGATAGATACGGTCTCTGACGCAGTTTACAGAGCGATGAGTCGGCAATTCTGCGTCACCCACCGCACGCATGAACAGCTTCCCTATACCCAACAATTCGTAACGGGGTCCATTCGCAGCTTCTGCTTTGACCGCCATGTGGCCCACGCATACCAGAAGATGGCCGACAGCGAAAAGTGCATCAATGGGCGGGCGGAGACGTACACGACGCCCCGACAGGACGACATTCCTCTTCCTCCTTTGTTTGAAGCCAATAGCAAAAGGGAATCTACTGTAGACGCTTTTACCAGGCGTCTCAAGGGAGGTTCCAAGACCCCCTGCAGTGATACAGAATGGTACGAGTTCATCAACAAGAGGCGAGAGGTGATGCACGACCGGCTGATGAATGGGGGTGTGTCGGTGGACTGGGAAGCGGACAAGCCGGATTTGAGGATTGGGATGTGTACTGGGACGGAGCTGTCTGACAACGATAATCTACCCAGGATGACAACCGCACAGTTTGACCCTAACCGAGCTGCTGATGACAAGGGGCCCTTTACCGTGAACATGGAAGGAGAGTTCCACATACCTTTACCATACGAGCCGTAGTTCGTAGCGTACGTAGCGAAAAGAATCGATCATTCCAGGCCAACTTGTCGGTTAGCTGTGTGCACACACCGCCATGACAGGTGGCAAAATGCACTTCCAGTCAGAACATACTATGTCCTTTTGACGTTCCACTCACTGACACGGTGCCGGGCATCAAGGAGCGCTGTGTGGAGGTGGTGGAGGTGGAGGTGGATGCCACCACGCCCGGATGGGTTGGTCAGCAGTAGGAGCCTCGCTCGCATTGCCCCGCTGGCCACATTCCCTTATCATTCATAGCAGCGCTTCTATCTCGTGGAACCAAGTGGTGCGGGGTTTCAACAACAAGGGAAGCATAACGGCTGTTATATAGGTGCCGGCGGCATGCCCGTTAGCCCTTCTCTTCTCTGATTGTATAACTTTTCGTTCCCTCGCCATAGCTGAAATGTCATCTTCGACTGGAACGACAGCTACCCTCCAACCCGTGTCGCTGGTGGACGCTTATCATCAGATCAGAGGGGAAGCATCAGCTCCGCTTGATCACAGCGTTTCTGTAGGGAAAAGCTGGCGCCCCGAGAACACCACAGATAGCCAGGGTACCGTGAGTGCATACCCCCGCTGCGGTCCCGTAATCTACAAGTTGCCACATTCCAACATGCCTGACACCTCCCTCTCATGTCAGATATCTCGTCTGTCAAGTCAGGTGTCGTCAAAGCTCAAAGGGACCAAAACCGCAAAATCAGTCCCCGCCACTCTCCGCGACACCGCTTTGAAATGCACCATCGACTTGCTCGCCATCGACCAGGCCCGCCGCGAGTTCGCCCTCGACGAGCCTCCCAACGTCGTCGGTCGGTCCGAAAAGATGGTCCGGGAGGAGCTTACAACCTGCCTCGACAAGCTGTATGGCCCCGCGATCGATAAGGTCTCTGCGGAGGTGTTTCGGACGATGGACAATGTGGTGTCCCGCACAACAGCTAGCACCGGGCTGTCACTCCCATTTAGTCGAGATTTCTTTACCGACTCGATCCGCAGCACCTACTGCGACCATCATGTCAACGACGCATACAAGAAGATGATTGACGATGAGAGGTACATCAACGATCGCCCGAGAGAGTATCTCGTGCATTACCAAGACGCAGTCCCTCTTCCTCCCTTGTTCCCCAACGATGAGTCTACCAAGGCTGCTCTGTCAAGGCGCATCAAGGGTGGAAGCAAGCCTACCTGCACTGATGCCGAGTGGTACGACTTCATCAATGAGAGAAGGGACGTGATGAACGAGAGGCTCTTGAACGGGACTGTGTCAGTCGACTGGGTGGCAGGCAATCCCGAGCTGGCGATATCGATGGCCACCGGGACCAACAACAACGACGAGCTCAACACACCCAGGAAGACGACAACTTACTTTGATCTTGACATGTTTTCTGATCGCAATGGGTTGGTCGAAGTAGATCAGGAGGGGACGTTCCACGTGTGGAGGCCGTATGGCTTGCCAATGTGACCACTAGGTAAAGTCCAGTTAGCCGATGCGAGAGTACCAGTGGCCACGTAAGTAATGGGTGAATGAAGTAGTGCTGTAAATGCATGCTATGATAGTGGCTCAGTGATTGCTGCCTTTTCTGTGTCCCCTCTACTGTTCCCCTCTGTCGGATCCCAAAACCCTGTCGCTCAATCCCTCAGACCCCCCCTAAGCCTTGACACCAGTCCACATGGTGGCAATCCCACCCGTGAAGTCCACCCAAGCCCCACCCTTGCCCTCCTTCATCAGCCCAGTCTGGAAGCCCGCGTTCTGCACCCTACATCCCGATGAGCTACGTCAGCTTCTAGTCTTTGCTACGGTTAGAAGCGAGAGAGGAGCTCACAATCGGGCGAACTCAGGCTGGGAGGGGAAGCGCTCGATGGACTCGACGAGGTACTGGTAAGACTCGGAGTCGCCGGCCAGGATCTTGCCCATCACGGGGATGAACGAGAACGAGTATTGTCGGTAGATCCTGCACATTATCACCTGTAAGCACCTGTCTGTACCTGTAGCACTGCACTTGACGCCAACGGAGCAGACCCGACTCACTCTCGGAAGAGCGGGTTCGACACCTTGCCAAACTCGAGAACGCCGATACGCCCGCCGGGCTTGAGCACCCGGTGGGCCTCGCTGAGGACTGCGGGGAGGGAGGTGCAGTTGCGGATACCGAATGCGATGGTGTAGAGGTCGATCGAGTTGTCGGCGATGTGCGAAGGGAGAGCCTGGGCGTTGCCGTGGGTGAAGGCGATTTGGGGGGCTGCGGGTCGCACGGGGGTCAGCGGGGTCACAGAGGAAAGGTGAGGGAATGGGGGCTGACTGTTGTAGTACATGGTCTTTGCGACCCTTTTCCTCCCCTCATCCAGCATCCCCTGATTCAGATCCACGATCTCCACCTCGATATCCCTACACGCAAATTTGTCCTTTGCGCGATCCAATATTCTCAGCGCGATATCGCCCGTCCCGCCCGCGACGTCGAGGCACTTGAACGCCGGGGTGGTAGCAGCGGGGGAGGTAGGGTCAGAGGCGTTGCGGTGGAATGAGGGCGGGAGGCGGGGGAGCATGGACGAGACGAAGGCGTCTTTCCAGAGGCGGTGGATGCCGAGGGACATGGAGTCGTTCATGAGGTCGTAGCTGGATGCGACCGAGCTGAAGACGCCGCCGACTGCGCGCGGGGTGGCTGTCAGCTGCTTGCTCTTCTTGGCGCATGTCGGCTTTGTGGGAGTGCGTGCGTGCGTGCGTGCATGCATGCATGCTTGCGTGGATGCCTGGCCCGACGGCCGGACGCGAGCGAGTCGACGTGGGTGGGTGGCTCGGTCAAGTGCGCAGACGACCGAGAACAGAATACCATGCGCGAAACGAAGAATCGCAGCTCACCAAGGCTCTCCTTGAGCTCCTCTGGGACCTCCTTGAATCCGAAATGGGTGGTCTTGGAGGTAGCCCCTGGCCCAACGGGGGTAGCGGGGCCAGCTCCACCGCCTGACGTCGATACATCACGCCTAGGGACGGAGGTGGAGAGGCATCGGAGCTGGGCGCCACGAGGTAAGGATGCGGCGGTGGTGGGGGGGACGGCGAGGGTGCGGAGGCGGGGGAGGCATGTGCGGGCGGCCATGGTGACGGCAGTGGCTGGCGGGGGGGTCAGAGGATGGAGGGGGTCGAGGATATCGAGCGGTGAACGTGACTTGGGATGCGAAGAAAAGTGTGAGATCGCTGAGTGTTTCAGGGACAATAGATGCTAGGCGGGGTGGGCGCTGGCTACGCGGGTCGGCTCTCTTCAGCATCATACCTCGGCGGATATGTGTCCCATGCATCTATTGTTCTCTTTTCTTCATCTAGATTTATAGAGTAGACCCCCCGCCACCGTCTCCCCCCGTTTTCCTCTCTTTCCGTATAGACACAGACCCACCCACCACCACTTTTCTCCACCAACGCCTCTCGGCCGCCGACCTTATCGCCCGCTGCGTACTTTACCCCTTCGAGCTCTTCCCACCACCACCACCGCCCCGCCTACCGCCATGTTCCACCTCTCCCGCCCCGCCACCGTCCTCTTCCTCGTCGCCTCTCACCTCCTCGCCACCGCTGCAGCCGCCGCGGCACCACCAGCAGGCGCTGCACCGCTCCATGACCGCGCCGGCCGCGATCTCGTGGAGCGAGGCGGCGAGGTTTTGGGGTCGGCCGCGAGTTTAAGAAAAAGGGCGTCGGGGTACAACAACCCAGCAGACGATGGGGGATACATGTTGACCGTGAGTGTGCTCTCTGTTCATGTCAGGTGACCTCTGAAAAGGACAAGAGCACGCGGAAACAACGAGCGAACATCGAACGAGGGCTGATAACCACGCCTCCCCGCAGATTGTGAACGGGACGTACCCAGCTGGCCTGGGCGAGCCCCTCAATGTCATCCTCTCCGCCGACTCGGACGCCGCAGTCCTCGAAAAGTCCACCGAGAAGGGCGGCTTCCTCAACTACATGCTGTACGTCCCCCCTCTCCCCCCCCACCGCCAAGACCCACGCGCTGACAAGACTTCTTGGCCACAGCACGGCAGGTCTCGGCGAGGAATGTCTCGGACAGCACCTCGGCTCTGACCAGAGCGCCAACCTCGGAGACGGGCAGGGGAACGTCACAGAGGTCGAGGAGCTGAGGTACAACTATGGCGACCCGTACATCGGGACGTGCCAGGAGACGTTCAACGGCGGGCTGCACTTGCGGTACTGGATCCAGAACACGACCGGCGCGTACTTTTTGGCTGTGTCGGTGGAGATGTCTTTGACGATGGGCCACGATATTGTCGTGAACGGGTGCGTCTTCAGCTTGCCAAATCTCGTCCGTGATGGGCAGAAGCTGACGGGCGGACAGGTACAACATCGGGCGCGACGAGCTGGTCGGCAACCTCACAGGCCAGGCCATCGACACCCGCGCTCTCACCAACCAGTCCACCGTCAGCGGCAGCTCCACCTACAACAACTACACGTACCAGACGGACGTGCAGTACGTCCCCGGCCTGCTCAAGAACTCGAGTGGTAAGTGCCCTCTTCGCCCCTGTGCCGGCGTGAGCGGAGGAACACTTGCTGACCAAGCACTTCGTGATGTTACAGACGACATCAACCACTACCTCAGTGTGGAGTCGGACGGGTACCCCGCCATCGATGGCCTCGTCGCTGTTTTGACTGTCAAGATCACCGACAAGCCTGCATCGTGCGTTTACGTTTACGGTCTTTTTCTGTGCTTAGGGCCACACGCTAACGCGCATACTCGCAGGAGCGCCGCCTTCTCCACCCTCGCCCGCGTACCCGTACTAGCCGCCCTAGTCCCCTTCATCCTCGGTGCCGTCCTCACCCTCTTCTGAGCGCCGAGTGGCCACCCAACCTTCTCTCAGCATAGCGACGTCCTAGATGGTGTTTTCAGTATACGCAACATCCCCTCATCCCCACCCTCACCGCCTTCTCCCACCCCACATCCCCCCCGGTGCTGGGCCTCACCCCCTCATCTTACACCCCGACGATCAACGAACATTTCTTTTTTGCATGTAGCATCTCTATATATAGATTTTCTGATACCTGATACTAGATTGTACCGTTCGGTACGCTCTTTGGCGCTTTGCCAGTGATACGCGATAGTCGAGACGAACGATCCCTTTAATCTTTTTTACACGTTTTTCTCCATTTTTTCCATTTTTTCGTGATGCTGTGGGTGCTGTGCGATACATAGATGAAAGTAGATGCGAAATGCATGTATGTGATGTGTCTGATGCATAGGCGGTGAGAAGAAAGAAGCTTTTGACTGCCTGGCCCAGTGTGCACGTCATCATTCTGCGCCCGGGCCTCGCCGCGTCCTCGCTCGCCGCTCCAGCAACAACCATCTCCTCTCTCTCGCATCCACCTCCTTCCCATTCATTCCATTCATCTCTCTTCTCACTTTGTCTTTCTCTCTCCCTCTCCATCATATCTACCGCCTACACCTCTGCAGCCCACACAAGCAGGAAGAGGCAAACACTCTCAACTAAAAACACCACAAGCTCGCCTACGGCAGATCTACAGACATCATGGCCGCCCCGATGCAGGTGGACGAAGTCGTCCCAGGCGACTCTAGTGAGCTATCTTCCTCTTCTTCGTTGATCTCCGGATATGAAGATGATGATGCTAACGCCTGCCTCGAAACTTGTAGTCGATGGTAAGCTTCAGAAGGTGGTGCGGCGCAAAGGAGGACCAGCTGACCAATCTCTCCCTCTCGCTCAGAGGGCTTGTACTCTCGTCAACTGTGAGTCTCATCTATCAGCCATCCTCCATAGTTGGCCGAGCTAACTGATGGCCTATGCGCAGCTATGTACTCGGTCACGAGGGTGAGATCTTCTGGCTCTGCCAAAATTGAGGTGTGAGAGCCGGAGCTAACCCTCCCTTGTCCGACCACGCAGCTATGAAGAAGATGGCCACGTCCAACGTCCTCATCGTTGGGATGAAGGGTCTCGGCGTGGAGATTGGTGAGTGATAGATGTCATGCATGGCTACGAACTTTGCGTTCTAGGATCATGCTGATGCCGTAAACCCGATGTGCAGCCAAGAACGTCGCCCTCGCCGGTGTCAAGACCGTCACCATCTACGACCCCTCGCCCACCGAGATCGCCGACCTCGGCACCCAGGTGAGCTCTGTCTCCCTCTGAACCCTTGAGCACATGACGCCCCCAGCTCTATCAAGTGCTGACCACACCACCAACGCAGTTCTTCCTCCGCGAGGAGGACGTCGGCAAGCCCCGCGCGCAGGTCACCGCCCCCCGGCTGGCCGAGCTCAACAGCTACGTGCCCGTCAAGATTCTCGAGGGCACCGGCGAGATCACCCCCGAGATGGTAGCTCCTTACCAGGTACGCTCTACCACCACCACACCGCGAGAGCGATCCATGGGAGAAGAGCGAAGCTAACGGCCCGGCGTGGATACAGGTGGTCGTCCTCACAAACGCGACAGTCGCCAAGCAGGTCGAGATCGACGAGTTCTGCAGGAGCAAGGGCATCTACTTTATCGCTGCCGACGTGCGGGGCCTGTTTGGCTATGTGTTCAACGACTTTGGGAAGGACTTTGCGTGCGTTGACCCCACGGGGGAGAACCCCCAGACGGGCATGATCGTTGAGGTTGACGAGGTGGGTTTTGCCCTGTGTGTGTTGGGGTGTGGGGAGAGATGCTGACGAATTGGCTGGGGCGTAGGATGAGGACGCAATCGTCACTTGCCTCGATGAGACTCGCCACGGACTCGAGGACGGCGACTTTGTGACCTTCTCCGAGGTCAAGGGGATGGAGGGGCTCAACGGGTGTGAGCCTCGCAAGGTCACCGTTAAGGGTATGCTTCTACCAGTATGGTTGACTGATCGCCAGAGTAGAAGCTGACACGAGACGTAGGTCCGTACACGTTCGCTATTGGCGACACCAGGGGTCTGGGCAAATACAAGACTGGCGGTCTGTTCACGCAAGTCAAGATGCCCAAGATTCTGCAGTTTGTGGGTGACTTTGCTGTATTAGATCGACACCGCCCAGCTGACCGCCTACTTCCCTCTACAGAAATCCCTCAAGGAGTCCCTCGCCCAGCCCGAGCTCTTCATCACCGACTTTGCCAAGTGGGACCGCCCTGCCACCCTCCACGCGGGCTTCCAGGCCCTCTCCGCCTTTTACGAGAAGGCCGGCCACCTCCCCCGCCCGCGCAGCGCCGCCGACGCCCAGCAAGTCATCTCGCTCGCCAAGGAGGCCCACGCCGCCGCGGGCGGCGAGGGCGACCTCGACGAGAAGGTGCTCACTGAGCTCGCCTACCAGGCGACCGGCGACCTCTCCCCCATGGTCGCCGTCATTGGTGGCTTCGTCGCGCAGGAGGTGCTCAAGGCCTGCTCGGCCAAGTTCCACCCCATGCAGCAGAGCATGTACTTTGACTCGCTCGAGTCGCTGCCGTCGCAGCTCCCCTCCGAGGCGGAGTGCCAGCCCCTCGGGAGCAGGTACGACGGGCAGATCGCCGTCTTCGGCAAGACGTACCAGGACAAGCTGGCCAACATCCGGCAGTTCCTTGTGGGCTCTGGCGCTATTGGGTGCGAGATGCTGAAGAACTGGAGTATGATGGGCCTGGCGACGGGCAAGGAGGGGGTGATCCACGTGACGGATCTGGACACGATCGAGAAGAGTAACTTGAACAGGCAGTTCTTGTTTAGGGCCAAGGATGTGGGCAAGTTCAAGGCGGAGAGCGCGGCGGCGGCGGTGGCGGAGATGAACCCGGAGCTGAAGGGCAAGATCATTGCTCATGAGGACAGGGTCGGGCCCGAGACTGAGAGTGAGTTTTGTGTTCGATAAAGATGGAGGGGACGCTGACAGATGGGTAGACGTCTACGGCGACGAGTTCTTTGCCTCCATCAACGGTGTTACCAACGCCCTCGACAACGTCCAGGCCCGTAAGTACCGACGAACCCAGATCGGCTCGCGAGTATGTACTTACCTCCTGTAACCAGGTCAATACATGGACCGCCGATGTGTCTTCTACCAGAAGCCCCTCCTCGAGTCTGGTACCCTCGGCACCAAGGCCAACACCCAGGTGGTGGTCCCCTTCCTCACCGAGTCGTACTCGTCCTCGCAGGACCCTCCTGAAAAGTCTATCCCGTCTTGTACCGTCAAGAACTTCCCCAACGCCATTGAGCACACTATCCAGGTGAGTTCTCAACCAGTCGTTCACCCTAGGATAAGTAGCTGACGCATAGCCCCGTACCCGCGCAGTGGTCTCGCGAGGCCTTCGATGCCCTCTTCGTCAACCCGCCGACGACCGTCAACCTCTACCTCTCTCAGCCCAACTTTGTCGAGACGACCCTCAAGTCGTCTGGCCAGCACCACGACCAGCTGAAGCAGATTGAGAAATACCTGGTCAAGGACAGGCCGAGGAGCTTTGAGGAGTGCATCATGTGGGCGAGGCTGCAGTACGAGCAGGACTATGTGAATGAGATCAAGCAGTTGTTGTTCAACTTGCCCAAGGACCAGGTGAGTCGGCGTGTGTGCTTGGGAAAGGGTAGGGGAGGTGCTGATGTTGGGAATGGGCAGGTCAACGCCAACGGGACGCCCTTCTGGTCTGGCCCCAAGCGTGCCCCTGACGCTCTCTCGTTCAACCTCGACAGCGTAAGTCATCTGGAGTGGCCACCTGTGCACAAAGCTGATCGAACAAACCCCCAGCCTGTCGACTTTGAGTACCTCGTCGCGGCCGCCAACCTGCACGCGTTCAACTACGGTCTCAAGGGCGAGCGCGACCCCGCGCTCTTCCGCAAGGTCGTCGAGTCGATGGAGATCCCCGAGTTCACGCCCAAGAGCGGTGTCAAGATCCAGGTTAACGAGAACGACCCCGTGGAGGCTAGCGGGAATGGTAAGCTTAACTCAAACACAAACAGCATGATCAGGGGTCGAGCTGACGGCGTATCTTCTGCACAGACGACGAGGATATCGACGCCATCGTCTCCTCCCTTCCCCCTCCCTCCTCGCTCGCGGGCTTCCGCCTCCAGCCCGTCGACTTTGAGAAGGACGACGACTCGAACCACCACATCGACTTTATCACCGCCGCGTCCAACCTGCGTGCGCTCAACTACGGGATCACCCCTGCCGACAGGCACAAGACCAAGTTGATTGCGGGCAAGATCATCCCGGCGATTGCTACGACGACGGCTTTGGCGGTGGGGTTGGTGTGCTTGGAGCTTTACAAGGTGCGTCGGCAGTCAGGGTGTAGTGTGTACGGGAGCTGACGATGGAGGGGAAACCAGTTGATCGACGGGAAGGACAAGCTCGAGGACTACAAGAACGGTTTCGTCAACCTCGCTCTCCCGTTCTTTGGCTTCTCCGAGCCCATCGCCGCTGCCAAGCAAAAGGTCAGCTATCCCTAAGTCGCCAGTGCATCGCGCGGCCCTAGCTGACAGACATTCCCCTCACAGTACGGCGAGACCGAGTGGACCCTCTGGGACAGGTTTGAGCTCTCGGGCAACCCCACGCTCCAGGAGTTCCTTGACTGGTTCAAGGAGAAGCACCACCTCGAGGTGCAGATGGTCTCGCAGGGCGTGTCTATGCTCTGGTCGTCGTTCGTGCCCCCCAAGAAGGTCAGTGTCCCTCCTCGCGTGGTCATCGTCTGCGAATATCAAGAGGAGAGAGCTGACGGGCGCCACGTTTACAGACCGCGGACCGCATGACCATGCGCATGAGCGAGCTGGTAGAGCACGTGAGCAAGAAGGCGATCCCGCCATGGACCAAGAACTTGCTCGTGGAGGTGATGGTGAACGACGAGGACGACGAGGACGTCGAGGTGCCGTACGTGCTCGTGCACATCTAGTTCTCATGTCGCGGCGAGGCCAGTCCAGTGCGCCGGGGAGGGAAAGGAAAGAAGAATGGAAGAAGCAAGGTCTCATGTAGAGTGTTTGATGCCACTATCTAATATCTGCTGGGGGTATTGAATCAGGTCATGATACAGCGTAGTGCAGTGGCCCAGAGAAACGGCGGGAGGGTCCCGAGCAAACTTCCCCCATCACTACTCATCCACCTTGATCATAAGCTAGCTAGGCCGGGCCGCCATCATATTCCTTCAAAAAAGATGCAAAAAGGAAAGAGCCCCTTGGGCTCTCCCTTTTCCTGTGTCCCGGCTAAATTTACAACGATATCTTTCGACTCATCCGCAAATAAACCAGCCAGCCCAGCCGCTTGATGGGCATATTACAAGTCCAGGTGCGAGCTGAACATAATTACCGGCTGGGAATAAGGACCACGCGAGTAGCGTGTGGAATGTCCAACGATTACATAATATCTCTTAAAAGTGAGAGATGATAACCGCTGAGCCATCACAAAGAGGTTAGAAAATCATGCATGCATGGGACCTTACATCCCACTCGGCCGCATGTATTCACCCACTGCACAAGTGGCGATCGCTCTTGAGCAAAGACAGGCCTGCTGAGGGCTGCACTCATGCTTTCACTGTGGGGGATGATGAGCTGTTGCATCTTCAACCGAACACCCGAGATGCTTATGTAGTCGCAACAGCACCACTACTGTTAGTGGTCGGCATCGTCAAGTCGGAGTCTTTCATGAACGGTTGTGGTCAGTACAACATGAGTTAATTATACATGCCTGGTTGTCTATGCTGCTGCTGCGCTTTCGCCCTCGCCCTCACCGTCCTCTCCTTCTAAAGGCTTCCCATGCTCCGCCTTCCACTCGTCCGACTCCCACACTGTAATGTACCAAGCTGTCAGCTTTTTCTCTTGCTTCCCGACCACTCTCCGTCCAAAAGTAACGCTCCAGCCAAGATCAACAGCAACAACTCACCAGCCCGATCATACTGCTTCCCCCCATCCTCCGCCCCAAACTTGTTTGGCGCCGCCAAGCTACACTTCAAGAACCTCCCCCGCCCTGCATGTCCCGGCAGCTGGTTGAGATCATAGTTGTCGATGGCCTCTTGTGCGTCTGCCGCAGAGGAGAAGGTGATGAATGCGAAGCCGCGGTGTTTTTTGGCTGTAGAGAGTCAAGCAACCAGGTCAGCGGATTAGGAGACCTATGCCATGACTTCGAAACCTGGAAAAGGACGATGACTCACGATTATGCGGGTCATTCGGGATCTTGATGTCGATGATGTCCCCGAAAGTCACAAACGCCTGGAGGAGAGCGTCGGTGGAGACCTCTGGTGCGATACCGGCGACGTAGACGGTGGATTTTTTGGAGGAACCCGCGGGTGCAGATGCGTCTCGGTCCTTGTTCATGGTGTAGGAGGGGGCGTTGGGTGTGTGTGAGGCAAACAGGCAGAGTATAGAGTGTCGAGGAAAGAGGTCAAGAGCGAGGTGTGTGGTGGTCTGAAAGACGGTGCGGTGGAGGTTACGTAATCGCCAAATCAACCTTGCATCATCGCGCTTCCGTCCTTCTTGGAGTTCTCGCGCTTCTTAACTGGAACTCACCACCATATCGACTTTTCCAAGAAGTATACTGGCCCCCGGCTCCCCTAGAGATCCCGGTATCTCCCGCATTCGCCACGAAAATGATCGCCAGCTCGCCGGAAGCCCACCTCAGCCCTGGTGCTGGCTCTCCGCAAGAACCCAAACCTCGCAGCGGCGCACCACAAAGGATATCGAGCAATGAGGGTGGGCATGTAGGCAGCAGCGGGGCGGGTCTTCTGAGCCTCCCGCACGAGATCTTGGAGCAACTATTCTTTGTTCTGGAGCTGAGTGACAGGCTCAAGCTATCACGGGTGAGTCCGTCATTTGGCCGATCGGATCGGGCTTCAGAGGCTACCAAATCTGACATCGACTGGGCCTTCAAGACATGTTCTGCTCTGCGGGATACGTACTCGTCCGCACCTCTGCAATACCTCTCCGCACTAGAAACTTCCGCCTACCTTGACATCCCACCCATACCCCCGTCCCTCCTCCCAGCAGCACCCACCACCCCACTTTCATCCTCCTCCTCTCCACCCTCCTCCCCCTCCACCCCGCCACCGACTCTCGCCTTCCGCTCCCCACACACAGACAACCTCCGCCACGCCATCTCGTCCGTATCCCTCGCGCCATGGCCCAAGACCGCTCCCGAGACAAGCCCTTTTGACCACCCGACCAGCGCGGCGGAGAAGAATGTGCGGCTCCGCGATAGGGAGACACGGTGGGAGACGATGGACTGGAAGGAGAAGAGGGTGTTCAAGGTGCAGGGCCGGGAAGGGGTGTATGAGCTGCAGGAAGGGATCTTTTTGATGTGCGATGATTTCAACGACGAGGACGACGAGAAGGTGCGTCTCGTTGTCGTACACATCGCCTTCCACGCCACTGCGGTAACTGACGCGCGGCCGACGTTGTTGCAGCCCACGACCGTCAGGCTGATACCGCTTCCGTCATCGCACGACCCCGACTTGGAGGACCCCCCCATCCAGACCAAGGCACACAAGGTGCCGATCCAAATAGCAGATCTCACCATGGACCCCACCCAGGACCTTATCGTCGTCAGCGAGTATCGGTGAGTCGCCCCCCTCATTTCTCCGGATAAACTCCATCTGAGGCTAACCCACCTATGCTTCTCCAGACCCGAATCCAGCGATACAACCCGCTCCCCGCCTACTCACCGCTTCCACCTATTGACAATGTCGAACTTCCAGCCGCACCCACTGGCATCCCTCCCGACGCTCGACTTCCCGCCGTTCACACAGGCGCTGATGCGCACGAGGCAGCTCTTGCAGGTGATGGGGGACACGCTGGCCGTGCTGGTCGCCAAGTATATCCCTCATTGGGTGCTGGATGGGCTGGGGATTGGGGCGGGGATGCTGGGTGGGATGGGGCAGGAGGAGGAGATTGTTATCTGGAATTGGAAGACTGGGAGGGTGCTTTCGGTGAGTCATTGGCTGCCGTTTGCATGAGCACCGCATGGGACACTAGCTAACGTCTTACCCAGCGCCTATCATTCCCCGAGAAAGGCTGGTTCTCATCCTTCGCTCTCCTCTCCCCTACCACCTTCATGATCACCGCCACCTCCAACATCTCCCCGCTCATGCCCTCCGCTCCCCGCTCACTCGCCAACCTCTTCCCGCCCGTCATCCAAATCTACTCCATCGCCCCCGACCCTTCCCACACCATCATCCCCGTCCAACCCCTCGACTCGGACCACATGGACGATACCACTCCCAGGCCAGTGCTTCTCGCGCAGCTCGAGATGCCACGGTTCGCACCGGGGACAATGGTGTTCAACTTTGATGTCCGGCCGGACCCGCCGTACCCCCCGCGCCCGCGGGGCAAGGAAGCGCAGGCTCAGGCGCAGGCTAACGCGGGCGGACCGGAGCCAACGCTCGTCAAGAATAAACCCTTCACGCAAGACCCGTCTTGCGGGATCCTCGTGTTCGAGCTCAAGGTGCAGCAGCCTGTCGCGGTCCCACTAGATGCAGACGAGGAGGCTGGGCTGGTGGCCGGTGCGGACCTGGGCGAAGGGCGGTTCGAGCTGTTCGTACCAAGGGAGACGCTGGTGAACATGGGGAAGGAAGGCGAGGCGCGGCTGGCAAAGGCGTATGCGAATGGCGGGGATGTGGATGGACTGGGGATCAGAGGAGTGGAGAGGACGTTGGCGTGGGAGGATTGGGGCGAGAAGGGCGCAAGGATTATGGACGCTGTGATGCGGAACCGCAGCTGGGTGAGTTATCCACCTGTTCTGATTCATCTAATTCACTAGCTGACAAGGTGTCACAACGCAGGTCTGCTCATGCGCAGGCTACAGATACATCTCCCTCTGGAATGCTGACCCCCCCACGCAAGCGTCGCGTACCCAGCTCATCGAGCGGCCGAGTCGGCACGACCTGCTGCTGCATGATTTCTCGCCGTACGCAGTGCGGAAGGAGCGGGCTCGTCAGCAGGCGGAAGCGGGTACTGAGTCCCCGGACGAGCGGCAAGGGGAAGAGAGTGGGGAGAAGGATGATTTCATCATGTTCGACGGGGGTGGGGATGCCCCGGAGGCAGGGCCATCCCGCTCTTCCTCCACCTCTTCACTGTCATCCCTTCCTTCCTCCCTCGACTCCACCACCGCTCCCACCACCTCGGCCGCCACCGCCCCCTCCCCCACCTCTCCAAACACCCTCAACCTCACCCCCGAAGACCTCGCCGCCGGCTCCAAGTCATGGCTCGTCGACGAGCCTTCGGTGCTCCCGCGCGGCAAGTTCTGGAAGGAGGACGTGAAGAGCGGGCTGCCGTATAGGAAGGTTTGGCGGAAGTATGGTGGGTGGGCGAATGGGGTTATGGTGGATGATCAGAGGGTGATTGTCATTTGTGTGAGTCAGCAGCTCCTTCCTTCAGCGACTGGCGAGTAGGTCCCCTCCGGGTGACGAGACCGCATTCCGGCGTCGGTGTGCCCGGTGGCGTGCCCGGGCTTCCCCCGGCTGTGCCGTCTCTCCCCCACCCACCCCCACCCCTCGATTCAATCACCATCACCGCGTCGCCAGAGACATCGCTTCGTCTCAGGGGCCAGGGCCATCAGACCGAGACATCATTCAGAAAGAGGGACAACGCTGACGCGAGCTTCTTCCCCCACCTCCTTCCCCTCCACACACCTTCATTCACCCCTCGCACTCGCATACCGTCCATCTCACGTACCCACCTACCCCTCGGCTCATTGCCCCACTCGACCCCGTTATGGAACACCACAACGCCACAGACGAGCGCGAGGCGTAACGGGGACTGGTCCTCCATCACGCAGGAGATGACTGTGCTGTGCATGTAGAGCAGGTCAACGTCTGTGACCGTCGGCCGATAGGGGAGGCTCCGGGAGAGCTGCAATATAGGTAAGGCTCAAAAGATTTCTATAGACTGGCGGAGTCGTGTGCGTGTGGCGAATGTAGTGTGTATCTGTATGGAAGAGGATATGTAGGCAGTAGAGTACGATGTACAGATAAGGAGATGCAGATAACTAGAGGGCTTTGCATGTAAACTTGAAATTTGGACCCGCGACGGAGTGGGGTGAGCGAATCTGTCTGTCTGTCGAGCTGGAGACGGCAGGTTGGTACATACCCCATGTGCTTTCTCCATTCAACCGTTTCAGCCTGCTACAAAGGCGTATGGGACTCTCTCGACCAGGATGGGCAGAAGACTAGAGCGAGTGGCGGGCGGCGACGATGAAAGGACGCATATCACACGAAGTTCTGCGTTGGGGTGACCTGGCTGGGCTATTCCCAGCCCACCTGTGGATCACCACCACTCACCACTGCATCATGTCCCTCAGCGACAGCTCGAGGAGCACCGGCCCTACCACTCCCAACACCCCACCCCGTTCAAACATCAACGCCACATCCGCCTCCCACCTCGCATCGCTCTTCACTCTCCCCAACCTCCCCACCTTTCCCACCCTCCCCAATTTTGCCCTCCCCAATTTTGCCCTCCCCTCTTCCATCACCACTCAGCCCCAATCCCAGCCCCAACCCTCGCCAGCACAGCCTGCAGTCTTAGTAGGATACCCCCTCGACCGGCACAGCCCACTCTCAGACAACTCTAGCGCCAACGGGTGGGATGGGGATTCCGTGTGGTCCTTTTCACTGTATTCGAGCCCCAGCGTGGGTACGGGCGAGGGTGGTTGGGATGCGTTGAGCGATTTGGACGGGTTAAGCGAGCTGGACGGGATGGGTGGGCTAGACCGGTCGGACGAGTTGAGTGGGGTGGAGGGATCGGATACGGTGGACGAGCTTCAGTGGTTCAAGCTGCCCGGGGAGGATGGTGCGCTGGGTGAAAGCTCACGGCAGGCTGAATCAGAGAGCGTGGGAGAGCTTCGGGACCAGAGGAAGTCGTAGGCGATAGACTATTCAGCAGTGCTATCTTCAACTCGAGCTTGGGAGAGATCCGCCCAGGACGGAACGTACCGACGTCGGAGCCCGGCGGAGGTCTACCCGCCCTTGGCGAAGACCCGTCCTCCCTGCTATCTGTCCCGCCCTCAAGAAACAGCTCACCAAGACAGTCTGACTACACCTCGCATCCCGCCATCTTCCCACGTACGCTCGCGCCTGAACGCAGTTCGCTAGATCCTCCGCCAAGCATCCCCTACGACACACGGTTGCACATCGAGCTGAGATACGTGTTGGACGACGACCAGGCGGAGGAGATGCGGCGGGAGGAGTGGAATGTGGGGGAGGACGATAAGCTCGATATCCATCTGGACTATTGGGGGCCGTGGTGGGACGAATGAGCGAGTGTGAGGAGCCAGACACAGGGCGGCGGGTGTATCTGGAGTTAGGCTGCAGGCTAGGCGGAGCGCGTGCTGGGGATATAGGGCAGATCTTACAGGTTGATTCATACAAACAATGGCACGCACGTACCAAGACCACATCGTCGTCTAAGCCGCACACCACGGCGCCGTGCCATAGCCCAATGCACTTCACTTCTTCCCAATCTTCTCGACGAGCGAATCCACGCTCCCCACATTCGCCTTCAAGACCTCCCACTGCGCAGCCGTGCCCATCAGCTCGAGTTCGATTCTGCATAAGAAATACAACTGAGCTGACCTGCTCGGGCGTCAGACTGATCCCCTTGGCTCCAGGCTTCATCGCCCCCGTCGCCTTGTCCTTGTAGGTGTCGCGGATATCGATGAGGGTCTTGCCTTTGAAGGTGCGGACGGTGACGCGGCGGTACTCGGAGAGCTGTATCACAATCGTTTGTGTGTGAGCACTTGGTGGGAAGGGGTGACCACAGTACACAGGGGGGAGTAGTAGGTGCGCGAATGGGGGAACGCACCTTGAAGAACGACTCGCCGTCGTCATTCACCTCGACCTCCGCTTTGCCTCCCCCAGCGGCAGAGCTCTCCCCATCCACCGACGCCCTGGGCTTCTACTCACTCACGTATACTACGTCAGCAGTGCTCCAAACATGCCACCACTGCTACCTCCGCCTCTCTCTGTGCGTGCATCAAATCGAGTCAAGGCGAGAACCGACCTTGGCTTTGGGCTCAGAAGAGCCCTCGCGCTCACGCTTGGACGCCTTCGACTTTGGTTTGCTTGCGCTAGGAGGCACTGAGGGTTTGACCTGTAGCATAGAGCGGTTAGCGATCATCCCAAGATCGCACATCAAGTGGGGTTCACCATCGCAATGCGCCGTTGAGTTGGCTGAACACACTTATGGCGTGTTTGCAACACTCACGTCCCCTGTGTCCGATCCGGAAGACACGGCGCGCTTGCTTCTTGGCGGCATTTGGTCGTGGTATCCTCGTGGTGCGCGTGGGTATGTTCAAGAGTGGCGTGGGTGGTGCAACACAATCGTCTTGAGCTTCAGAGACAGACAGAAGACAGAGACAGGCCCAGACAGCAGTCCAGCACTACTCGGCAGGTGTGTGAGTCAACCGTGCCGGGGCCCCAAGATGTAAGAGGAGTGTGACCGTGGGAAAGCTGAGAAGACACGCGACGCGACGCGCTTTTTGCCTTTCTGTGGACGTAAGCCACCGACGGTGTCGGTCTCTTCTCTTCTCTATGCTGTCCTGCACTACTCGTCGCACGTGGCAGCGGCAACAAAGTGCTGGGTGGAGCGCCCCTCTCTCCCCGAATCTTGTCCGCCAGCTGAGATGAGATCAGCATTTTCCCGACGGCAGCTTACGTACACCCATCCTTCCCTCCTTCCCGATCCGACGCGACACCCCCCCACCTCCGCCTTGACCCCCACGCGGGCATGTCTAAAGGAGGTGTCGAGGTGCGAGCGGTGTACTATAACACGGTGCCCCGCTTCTCCTCGACACGACATGGTGGGTTTTATTGAATTGCAGCATTGTTCCGAGCCTCCGAGCTGATCTAAGCCTCGCTCCGAACATCGAAAGGCCGCACCGAAACTGCCGACGAGCGCAATGCCACGGTGCGAGCTCGCTCCGTCTGCAATTTGGGACACTGCACTGCACTAAGTAGAGTAAGCAGCGCTCACCCCTGTGCACACCTCGTTTCTGCCAGTTTCTTCCATGCAAGACTCTCCGACTCCACCCTGACCCACCCCACCGCCTGACCCACCACATCTCCCAGACAACGCTGCGTCACGTCTCGCTGTGTGCGACGGCCGACGCGATACCCCTCCCCCTATACGCACCCCTTTGGGCGTACATACGAGACACGGCGGCTTGCGTACTCCCGTGGATTCCAGTGCATATGGGCGTTACGTAGGCAAGCGGATGTGCAACACGTTATCCGAAGGACAGAATGGGATTCGAAAATCCCCCACTTGATGTGCGCCATCACCCCAGAGAAGGTGTAACCTCCATCATCAGCGCCATCACCCATCACCCATCAGCATCAGCATCAGTCGTCACCCCAGTCATGGTCATCCCACCTCGGGACCGGTGCAAGGTGGGGGACAAGGAAGCAGCGGGCTGATGAAAGAGGGGCCGGCGGAGAGAGGGGTGTCACCGTGTGTGTTCATCAATTGATCGATGCCAGGCGGGCCCTTGATGGGTGATGGTGCGAGCTGGTCGGGTGGGGGTGGGGGTGGTCGCTGTGGCGTGGGCGGATTATGCTGGTTATACACCTTCATTAACGTGAGAGATCCAGTGGAAAGCGGCTTATGTACGCATGCATCTAGTGCCCACAGTCCAGCTCCGACGCCGACGCCGACGCCGACACCACACGCCTGGCCGAGCGAGTGCGAAGAACAAAGAGGCCCTGGCGACGGGCGGCGTCTTGCCCATCACATTCTCGGAGGATGGGACGTCCTTTCGGGCAGACAGCACAATCAGACGATCCAGGCCCGTCAGTGGTGTCAGACAATGTCTTACTGGGTGCTGGGTGGGGGAGGGGAGGGGAGGGGGACGGGTGGAGGGATTGGCGGTGGGCGTGGTGGTGCTGTCTGAGAGAGATGGGTGGGAGTAATGTATACAATAATCTGGGCTGCATGCGTATATAACACCACCCCCAGCACTCCTCCCCCCTCCCCGCCACACCACACACCACCCCCAGCAACCCCCAGCAACCCTCCCCCCTTCCTGCCCGGGGATCTCTGAGTGCACTGCAGGGCCACAACGAGCGATCGAGCAGGTGAGTATCCCTCCTCTCCTCTCGCCAGCAGCGGTCGTCACCGTCCCACGGTCGCCCACCCTCCGCCCCGCCCCGCCCCGCCCCGCCCCGCCCCGTTGCCCCTGCCTGCCCCCTGATAACAGACCGCACATAGCGTCAGCCCCGTGGTGGACCTAACCCATGTTCCCCTTGCACCCGACCGACTTTGCACCGGCACACAACAGACAGCACCAGCTTCAGCTCTACCCTCTTCCTCCTCACTCACCTCACTCACACCTCCACTTTCATCCGCACCACCACCCGCATCACTCACATCACTCTCATCTACCACACCCACCGCACCCCCGCCAGCCAAGAGGCATGAGCCTCCACTCGCTCGCCGACGCAGCGCTGGCCGCGCCCTCCATCACACCCACCACGCCCGACATCCGCACAGCCTCCACACCGACCCCGCCGCCTCATTCCGTCGGCAACGCCGGCACCACCACAGCTGCATCCCGTCCGGCGAACCGCACCAACACAAGCACCGCCAACATCACCACCTCGACCACATCCACCACCGCGCCCAGCGGCGTCACCCTTCCACCCATCGCCTCCCTCCTCCCCAGCCCCACTCCCCACACCGCCAACGCCCGCCCCAGCCGTAGTCCCACCCCGAGCCTCGGCACAGCCCACACCGCGGGAAAAGAGGCTGCCCCACACACTCAAGCGCAGGCACACCCGCTGGCGCTGGTGAGCGGCTGGTCCCCCGGCGACGGTTCTCCACAGCCCCGGCCCCGGGAGGCCGAAGGCCGGAGGTGGAGTGCTGGCGGCGGTGCTGGCGGTATGGGTGGTGTGGGAGCAGCAGCGGCGACGGGGGGAGCGGCGGGAGGTGCGGGGGAAGGAGGGAGGAGAGGAGGTGGAGAGGGCGCAGGCGCGGCGGGCGCGGCGAGAGAGGCCTACGCGCGTGAGCGTGAGCAGGGCGTTTATCCCGAGGTAAGCTTGCTTTTCCTTCTTCATGTCCATGCCGTCTTGCCTCGCCTCGCTGCGTCTCGTATCCCGATCTCTTCATTAATCTCTGTGTGATACCCCGATCACACCGAAGAAAGCTACTCTTGCATGCATAGACTGACCACATACCTCGCTTCCTTCTCAGACGTACACCGCACACCAGCACGCACCGTCTCAAGCACAAGGAGACCCACCCTCCGTCTCGCTCGAGTACACTGTCCAGCGATACCACCGCTCCGAGCCCATCCGGCGCTCACTCTCCTCATCCTCCGCTTCCGGCGTCCCCGGCCACACCGAGGCCCGCCCTACCTCCTCTGCCGCCCCGGCGCAAACACCCCAGCCGACGCGGCGTCACCCCCTCCAAGGCCTGCACCTCGACCGATCCTACCCAGAACGATCTCTGCACGGGTGGCATGAGGACGCGCAGCGGCTCCTCCAGCCTCCACGCGCCGTGTCGGGATCGGGCGCGGGAGGGTTAGGCTCGCCTGGGGGGTCGCTCATCACCCCTGGTCTGGGGCCGGGTGCTGGCCCGGGGGTGCCGGGGAGGTACTTGGCGGGACCGGGGGAGCTGGATAGGCGGGCGAGTATGGTAGAGGGGAGGATGGGAAGGAGGGAAAGTCGGGAGGGGGTAGAGACGGAGAGGCGAGAAAGTCGGGAGAGCCGGGATAGTCGAGGGAGCGGGTGGAGTGCGGAGAGGGAAGTGGGGGAAGGAGGGGAGGTGAATAGGCATAGTGCGGCGCAGGGGCAAGCTGGGTACTACGGTAGCCCTGCGCTTCCTCACCCGCACCACCCTCAGCACCCCCGCCCGCCCCAGCAGAAGATCCACCCCCCGCCCTCGTCCAACTGGGCTTACTCCGACCCACATGCTGCTGGCCCCCAGCCGGGGTACACCTTCCCCAGCCCTGCGCATCCGCATGCGGGTTACCCGGGGTATCTCCCCCAGGCGCAGGGTCAGCACCGCGTCTCGCTCTCCCCGTCGTACGCTTCCCCAGGCCCAGCGCACGAGGGCTACCCAGCGTACTCACCGCCGCACACCGCGCATCATGGGCCCCAGGGCTACCCGGTGTACTCCGAGTACCCCGGCCATCAGCATCCCCACTATCCCCAGCCCCACCCCCAGCAGCACACCCTGCAGCATCTCCACCAGCCCCAGCAGAGCCAGCAGGTAAGACCCCGGCAGAGGTCATACCGCTTCATCTCGCAGAGCGTTGAGTCGTACCCGCAGCGCATCCCGGATGAGGCGCAGGGGCTGGGGTATGCGGTGGGGACAGTGAACGCGGTGCACGTCGTGCACCCACAGCACCCACACCCACAGCACCCGCAGCAGCCGTACCCCCAGGCGTATCCCCAGCCTCATCTCTACGACCACTCCCACCCCCAGCAGATGCAACTCTCGCACCAAGACCCGCACGCCCACCCACATGTCCCGGGACGGATCGTCCACCCCCTCCCCATTAGCGGGGATGGCGAAGGTGGCGGTGGCGGTGGTGGGGTGCCGACGTTGGTGCGGACGTTATCCCGCCCGGGCAGGAGGGGGAAAAGGAAGCCGGTCGAGACCGAGGTCGAGACGGGACCCGGTGGAGGTGCGAGTGGGAGTGGAAATGCCGAAGAGCCTGTTGCTGGGGCAGAGGTGCTGGTGGGGCACTCGGGGACAGGGAGAGGGAAAGCGAAGGCGAAGGGGAAGGAGGGAGAGGAGGTGGAGGGGGAGGTTGGGAAGAAGGGCAAGGCCGGGAAGGGTGCGAAGGCTGGGAAGGCGAAGGTCGTGGTCGGAGCTGCCGCGGGGGGTAAGGGCGTCCCGCCCACCCCGGTGTCGTCTACCGAAGTTGGCAAGAAGTGGGCGCGTGAGAACGACAAGGAGCAAGAACAAGAGAAGAGGCGCGAATCGCGTGGGTCGAGAGATTCTCGCGGTTCCAGAGACTCGCGGGAATCGTTCTGGAGCGAAGAGCACGCCGGCGGCGATCGCGAGTCCCGCGAGTCCTTGCGCGTGGAGAGGTCCTTCTCTGGCGCATCACTTCCTGCTCCGGGCATCGTAAGAACAGCCTCGTCGTCCATGGCTTTGCTCGCGTCAGTCGCAGTCGACTCCGAGTCCGCGTCCGTCGTGTCCAGGTCCGGGTCCGAAATACCGGGAGCAAATCCCGATCACCCCATGTCCGCCGCGTCCGGACAGGCTGCCTCGCCACCCAGGCCCGAGCGGGACCCTGAGGGTGTCCCTGGCCCTGGCCGACAAACTGAGAACAACGACAACGCGGGGCACGACGAGGTGCTGAACGGCGGGGGTCCTTATTGTTCTTCTTCGTCTTTTGTCATCACTCCCGTCTACAACACTGCATCGCAGTCACGCTCGCCATCACCAGAGCAGGAGGACATTGACCAGCTGGACGACGACGACTACCCCCACCCCTACCCCCACCTTCACGACGACGACGACGAGATGGTCCGCACAAAAGCGAGCGTCAGAGCACAGGCCATCAAAGACGGCTTGCCCGTCACCCCGACACCCCCTCTCTCTCACGCATCCCCTGCCCCTCCAGCATCCTCCAACTCTCTCGCGCCCGCGTCATCATCCCGCACTGGGCGTAGCAGGGCCGCGCCAGCAGTCAAGGCGGAGGACTATGCGCAGAAGCAGACGTCTTCGCCGCTGAGGAGCGAGGGGATCAAGCGGAAGCGCGGGAATGGGGTTGCGGCGGGTGCGGGTGCCGGCGCTGGTGCTGGCGGTGCGGGCGAGGCAGAGGCGGAGGTTGAGCAAGGCGTAGAGGCAGCGGGCGCGGGGGGCGAGCCGGATGGTCTGCCCGCGAAGAAATCCCGTCCGTCTGTGACGCTTCGTCTCCGCGTGCCCCCCGCCCCCGTCGAGGCGCGTACCCCCCGGGGCGGCGCCACCGCCGGCACCGGGGCAAAGGCCAAGGGCAAGGGAAGAGCATCAGCAGTCACCGCCGCGTCCACCCCAACCGTGTCTGAGTCTGCAGACAACGGCGAGGAGGAGGATGACGAGGATGACGAGGATGATGACGAGGAAGGCGATGGGTACGATGACCAAGATTCCTACGACTCCACCTCCGACACTGGCTCCCCACTCGCCGAGCTCGACCCTTCCGACGACTACCCCGCGTTGTCTAAACGCCGTCGCACTGGCGCCTCCTCGGCCGCCCCTGGGACACACCTGAACAGTGGGAGGGCGAGCACCGGCCCCAACGCGGGGAAGAAGGTGAACGGGGGACCGCCGAAGCAGAAGAGGAATAAGGAGAGGAGGAGGGAGCAGAATGCGGTGGCGCAGAAGAAGTTTAGGTGGAAGAAGAAGCAGATGGCTGAGCAGGTGAGTCGTCTTTCTCAGTTTCTAGGCAAGCGAGGCATGGGCTGACGAGATGACCTCCGCGGACAGATGCAAGCCGACCTCGAGACCTCGCGAGCTGCAAACAAGGCGCTCAAGCAGAAGCTGGCTGAGCAGGATGGGATTGTCGCGAAGCTTGAGAAGGAGATCAAGGCGTTGAAGCGCAAACACGGGGAGGCTTGATGAGTTGGCGGCGGGTGGGGCTGAGAGTGTTGTGGTGGGGTGAGGGTGTAAGAGGGGGAGCGGGATGAGGGGTTATTATGTGACGAAGGCGTTTCACGATCTCGACGAGCCAAATCAGGCGCCCCTCCTGCGGGGAAAGAGCAGGGGGGTATAGTATAGGGTTCTTGTAGTGTTTCTTATCAGGGGGTCTCGAGGACATTTGTGGGAAGGGGGTGGGCAAAATGTCAATAGCATTATTTACGGTCTCGTCTTGTTCATTTTTGGGTCACCTAGTACATACCACGCATACAATATATCTCTTTCTTATGACAGATAGCACCAGGTCCGGGTCGAGTCCTCCGAATCGATACTGACATTTCACCGGCTTTGCCTTGTCAAGTGCTGACTGATCTTACAACTTCGCCCTCGAATCCACCAAACTCCCATCCTCCTCCCTGATCAAAACCACCCCCTTCTGCCACTGCTTGCGCTCCTCAAGATCCTTCAACCCTTGAACGACGCTGCCGAGGCCGCGGTAGGTGGTGGAGTGGAGGACGGGGCGGAGGCCGCCGGATTCGAGGAGGGAGAGGACGGCGTCGGTTATGGTTTTGTGTAGTTCGGGGCTTTGCTCTAAAGTTGAGGTTAGCAGGACGTTGTGGGGAGGCGCTCGGGTACAAGAAGAGAGACAGGGGGAAAGATGGTTGCGAAGGGGGGGAGGGAAAGAGAAGAGACGAACTCAGCGTGGCACCCCGATATGCGCCCGTCAAGCTGACCTGCTTGAGTAACAACAAATTTGCGGGGACCTATACATCACGTCCCACACCCTCATGTCAGCCCTATGTCCAGCCAGCAGATGCGATTCAGCGGACAATGAAACGAACGGACGCACCTTCTCGATAGTCCCGGCTGCAAAGCCGAGGACGACGATCCGCGCGCCAAAGGCCACGCACTTGAGGCTTGGGATGATCATCCCTGTGAGGCGACATGGTCGGCGATGTCAGCTTTCATGGGCCCGCTGGGACAGAGATCTGCAAGGAGGGGGTATAGCAGCGGTGATGGGCAGCGTACTCACCGACAGGGTCATAAACGACGTCCACACCCTTTCCCTTGGTGATACGCTTCACCTCGTTCTACAGACCCCGGTCCGTTTGTCAGCTAGGTTTTTTTGAGACTATCTCTCCCATTGAGCACAGGCAAGGTGGCAGGGCGGGGGGAGGCGGGGGGAGGGGCAATCGGGGCATGGACCGACGCACCTGCCACCCGGCCTTGGTATAATCCACAACCTCGTCCACCCCGGCGTTATCGATAACGAACTGGCGCTTGGCTTCGGAGGAGCATGCCGCGATGACTTTGCAGCCGAGCGCTGCGGGGCGAGGTAGGTCAGTGATGTGTATACGGGTGCGATGAAGCTTGGAGGGTGTGAAGGCTTGCCAGCTCACCTTTCGCGATCTGGCAGCCGGCGAGACCGATCTTGCCTGCAGCACCGTGGACGAGCACCCAGTCGCCTGCCCCAGACATGACTCAGTCAGCTCTCTAAAGTGCGTGCACAATGCCTTATACAACAACTCTCAGCAGACGTGGAGCTGGAGCACTCACCCGGCTTGGCCAAGCCCCGTTCTACCATCCCCAAGTAACTCGTCGACGAGGTTCTACCACCCCCAAGCCGGATCAGCCTTTCACTTCACCCACTGCCAAGGACAAATTACTCACAAATATACAGCACAAGCCTGAGCCATACTGATGT
The DNA here is from genome assembly GCA_036427605.1 of Cryptococcus sp. DSM 104549. NCBI lineage: Eukaryota > Fungi > Basidiomycota > Tremellomycetes > Tremellales > Cryptococcaceae > Cryptococcus > Cryptococcus jaspeensis. The sequence continues at coordinate 3,357,441 of CP144046.1, forward strand.
TGTCCGGCGCAGAATAAAGCACCCTCCAGTCCGCCACGACCTTCTCGGCGTACGCCCCTTGAGCCATGCCGAATACCCTATCTGCATTCGTCCGCGCGTTGTCAGCTTGCTCTAGATCCAGACAGCTAAGGCTCCTTTGCCCTGGCTAGCTGGTAGAAAGTGGGGTTTGCGTGGGAGGAGCAGAGGGAGAGACGTACCTCCAGGCTTGAAGGGGCAGCCCTTGGGGATAGGCGAGTCTTGGGCAATCTTGCCGGCGAGCTCGCCGCCGAGGGTGAACGGCACCGATGGCTGGGCTGTGATCCACACATAGGTATCAGCCCCGCCCTTGGTTCCAAGGCATGCCAGGCAGAAGACCGCGTCGCGAAGTGAAGAACGTACTCTCATATTTCCCCTTGGACTGCAAGATACTACATCCGGCTGTCTGTCAGCTTTGAAGACCGAGACAGACGAGCGGGCGTCCCCCAAGACTGGACTTACTCGAAGGTGTTGAGTGCCGCAGCATACACGTCAATAAGCACCTCTCCCTTCTTGGGGTCAGCCACAGGTGATGGGATCTCCGACCTGCACATGAACACATGCCAGCTGCGTCAGCTACCGACCTGCCATAACGACAGATGTGGGGGAGATGGATGAGCGTACGGGCTGATTTTGCTAGGGTGTTGGAACTCCTTCACCGAGAAAGCTTTCATCGTGCTCGCGTTTCCTGTTTGTTGTCTTGTTCAGCTGCTTTATGTCTTGCTGCTGCTATAGAAGTAGCTGTAGAGTAGTCGGTGTGGTAGTTGCCCGTACGAAGAGACCTCGTGAAGCGCGCGAAGTAGTTCCCTCTCGTGTGGTCTGCCTGACTGAAGTTGCTAATGGTCGGGAGGGGAGTTGATCTTACATACCAAGCAGACATCGCGAGTCTCGTGACTCGTGAGCCATCTTCTCTCGCCGAGGGGGACGGTCAAGGTGTCAACGTACTAACGTCGCTGAGTGCTTTTGATGATGTCCCGCAGGCAACACCGGGATGCACGGTGGTAGCAATACCCGGGGGCCGGGCCCCGACGCGTCTGTCCCTGCGGGATCAAATTCCGACGCGTGCATCCTCTAGGAAGAACCTGAAGAAGGGCCTTGGGGCTCAATGTCACTTGGGGCTCAATGTCACTCGGGGCTCTATGTAACTTTTTGCGACCATCTCCTCGTGCGATGGCATGCTACTCTTCATCCTCAGATGCACATGGAATTTCTCAAAATATCTACCCTATCTCCATCATCTTGGCTACCGAATGGTGCCCCCTAGAAAGTAATACAAACAGTTTCGGGCTCCCCACAGGTCATTAACCCTGTACGTAGCGCGAAGCATCATGGGCTGACGATATGACCTCTTCGGTCAGATGTCCATAGCGTTGTTTTATGGTCTCGTCCCGTTCATTTCTGGGTCGCCTGGTACATGATACGCATACAATACATCTTTTCTTCTGACTGATAGCACGAGCTGCACCGGTCCAGTCCTCCGGCAGCAATCCTAACACCAACAGCGCCACTCCGTCCGCAAAGCTACAGTACTTAGTACTTCATCTCACAGCTTCGCCTTAGAGTCCACCAAAGTCCCATCCTCTTCCCTGATCAGCACCACGCCCTTCCCCCAAGTCTTGCGCTCCTCGATATCCTTCAAGCCTTGCACGACGCTGCCGACGCCGCGGTAGATGGTGGAGTGGAGGACGGGGCGGAGGCCGCCTGAGGCGAGGAGGGAGAGGACGGCGTCGATCACGATGTTGGCTTGTTCGGGGCATTGTTCTGGGTTTGGGGTCAGCAGGCGATTGTGAGTAGGGTGCCCGACTGGAGGGAGGGGGATGATTGAGAAGGGAGGGGAAGGGATAGACGTACTCTGGGTAGCCCCCCAATACGCGCCCGTCACGCTGACCTGCTTCAGCAACAGCAAGTTCGCAGGGACCTGCCACGTCCACGAGTCAGCTGATCACCATGCATGGGCTCTCAAGTTTGAGGCAGCAGACAATCAAAAGAACGGACGCACCTTCTCGATAGTCCCGCCTGCAAAGCCGAGGACGACGATCCGCGCGCCGAAAGCCACGCACTTGAGGCTCGGGATGATCATGCCTATCAAAGTGTTGATGGGCGAGTCAGCTCTGATGACAGCTGGGACCGGGTCTTTCAAGGGGCAGCCGCGTAAAGCGGTGAGAGGCAGACTACTCACCGACAGGATCGAACACCACGTCCACCCCCTTCCCCTTGGTGATTCGCTTCACCTCGTCCTACCCCGATCAGTTTGTCAGCTAGTTGTCACATAGACGGTCTTTACCGGTAGTCTCATGTATCATAGCTGGATGAAGCGGAGAGGGGGTTGGTGGGCATCGACCCACCTGCCACCCAGCCTTGGTGTAATCCACAACCTCGTCCACCCCGGCGTTGTCGACACAGAACTGGCGCTTAGCCTCGGAGGAGCATGCCGCGATGACTTTGCAGCCGAGTACTGCGACGCGGAGTAGGTCAGTTTTACAGATCTAGATGCGAGGGAGCTGTGATTCTGGGCAACGAGGGCAAAACCCAGCTCACCTTTGGCGATCTGACATCCGGCAAGACCGATCCCGCCTGCGGCGCCGTGGACGAGTACCCAGTCGCCTGCCCGGAATGAGGCTTGTCAGCTGCTTGCTTAGAACCGCTGTTTGGTGGATGTGCGTAGCTTGAAGCATTATACGAGTACCGGCCAGAAGCTAGACGATACGGAGACGGTACTCACCAGGCTTGGCCAAGCCCCGGTCCACCATCCCCAAGTAGCTCGTCGTGGACGTCCTATTAACGGGTCAAATCAATCAGCCTTCCACCCTCACCCTTGGCCGCCCCCCTGGGGAACCCAACTTACAGAGACACCGTGCAAGCCTCAGCCATGCTCAGATTCTCCGGCACAGGCAACAGCTCCCTCCAGTCTGCCTTGCACTTCTCGGCGTACGCCCCTTGGGCCATGCCGAATACCCTATCTGCAGTTGTTCTTTGTCAGCTTGCTGGGCCCAAACGATTGATGCTGGTCTGTCCTGGCTAGCTATGAAGGGGAGACGTACCCCCAGGTTTGAAGGGGCAGCCCTTGGGGATAGGCGAGTCTTGGGCGATCTTGCCGGCGAGCTCGACGCCGAGAGTGAACGGCATTGGCGGCTGGGCTGTGATACACCCCTATATATCAGCTCTGCTCCTCGGGTTAACGAAAGAGCCCACAGCACACCGAGTGGGGGACGTACTCTGGTATTTCCCTTGGGACTGCAAGATACTGATACACCCAGCTGTCTGTCAGCCTCGACTATCCAAGACATAGAGCGAGCTCGGCCCCGATACGACTCACTCAAAGAAGTTGAGTGCCGCAGCATACATGTCGATAAGTACCTCCCCCTTGTTGGGGTCAGCCACCGGTACCGGGACGTCCGACCTATACGTAGACCCGTCACCATGTCAGCTACGTCGGCGGGGTGCCATGTCCCGGTCAGGCTACCGGCCAGCTGGGGACACGTACACGCTGATCTTGCTGGGGTGTTTCCACTCCTTCACAGAAAAAGCCTTCATCGTGCTCGCGTTTCTTGTCTGTTGTCTTGGCAGTCGTTGTAGATTTGGCTGCTGCTGTAGAAGTAGCTGTGGAGTAGTCGATGTCGTTGCGCGGACGAACAGACTTCGTGTGGTGATTGATCTCGACGCTAGCGCGCTAGTCCCCGCTCGTGTGGTCTGCCTTGCTCCTACTACAATAGTCGAACAAGGTGCGAAAGCTGCTCTTATATGCCAAGTAGAGGTGTACATTCCGGGGGCTGTTGGAGATCAAAAGCACCCAGCGACGTTGTCACCTCGACCGTCCCCCTCGGCGAGAGACGATGCGATGGCTCGCGACCAATAAGCCCGGCTGGGGACGCGCCGCATAGCCGGTGTGGTGCGTTCGGGCATCGTCCTTGCCCGTCCAGTCTCTCCGTCGCGTGGTCCGTCCTCTTTCTTCGTCTTCTTGCCTCCTTAGCTCCTTGCAATAAGGTCTGACAACAAAGACGAGATAGAACACTCCCACTCCGTCCTCTATTGTCTTCTTCCACCATTCAAGCGCCCACCTCCTCCCTCGGGCCCTCCAGCTGGTATAACAGTCTCCACCATACCTCCACCCCCGAGACCCTCCTCATGCCCTACGCCCCGACCACCGTCGCGAACTCCCCGCCGGTCCTCCACGTCTATGCCCACTCCGGGTTTCGATGCCTCGGCCTTCGCCTTTGGAGTGTCAGCGCTCAACTCTCGTATCACGTAGTCTCTGGGATACTTCTTCAATGCCGAGCGCGCCGACGCTCATGCCCCGTTGGCGGCGGAGGATGCCATCACGCGCCTCCAGAAGTGCGAGCAAGGGCTCAACGCTCGCCGACCCGGAGTGAGCGTCGGCGCGCTCCTCAGCATTAAAGTACCCCAAAGACTCCGTGATACGCGAGTTGAGCGCAGACACGCCGAAGGTGAAGGCCGAGGCGTCGAAACCCGCCGGCGGAGTGAGCATAGACGCGCTGGCCTTGGAGACTTTGTGGCTTTCTCGGTGAGTGATGTGTACGAGTACTTGTGGCTCTAGCTCGGGAAGATCAGCGAGCTGTGCCACCGCTGTGCGAGTGTGAGAGGTGGTGTTGTGGGCTGACGAGTGCAATGTGACCTTTGATTATATGACTACTGATGCACCTGGAGTGCGCACTCGCTCTGGACTTCAGCTCCACTCGTGCATGATTCAGCTATCCTACTCCCCCACCCGCCTCATGGGGCCATGGCCATGCTACGTAGCTATGCCATCAAACACTACTCTACTAGTTCGGGTATCCACTCCAGACATGACGAACAGTCCTTCCTTCTTCGCCTCGACGACTGGCTAGCTGTCGTGCCGTGCTCGTCACTATAATGTAAAGCGCTTGACCATCTCTGTATATACTCTTGACTACATCGTACAAAAGGGACATCTCCTCGTTCCTCTGCGCATGCTATGTATGCTCTCCCCTCCCCCGCCTCGAGACCCGAGACCCGCTACTGCCCCAGCGGACTCGGCGCCGTCTTCTTCCCCCTCCTCCCCAACAGCGTCGCATTATTCAAATCCAAATCAAACCCATTCCCCGTCTTCTGCCCTCCCCTGCCCCTATCCCTCGGCCCCGCCCTCCCATCATACAGCACCGCCTCGGCTTCACGCCTGTTGGCTCCGCCTCGACCGACATAGTTGGTGACAGGCTGCTCCTTGACGCCGGCAGCGGCGTTGGCTGCTGCGCGACCGCGGTGCTCTTCGATCTGACGGGCGACAGCTTCGCCGTGTTTCCGCCGAGCTTCCTCGAGCTGCGCCGCCTCGTCCTCTTCCTCCGCCTCCTCGTTGAGCCCATGCAGGAACCCGCGAGTGCCGGCTCCGCCGGGGCCGTTGTAAGCGCGACGGCGGGCACCTTCCTCCTCCATGCGGTGCACGGCGTACGTGACGTCGAAGGCTTCTTTGAGAGCGCCGACCCCGGGGGACCGGGCCTCGCGGTTGCCTTGACGAATAGACGCGAGGAGCGGAGAGTCGAGCGGCGCCTGCGAAGGCACGCCGGGCACGCGGAGGGACGCGGAAGGAGGTGGGGGAGGGGCGGCAGAGGGAGCTTCCTTGATCCAGGGGTGGGCGAGGAACTCGTCGATGGTGTAGCGCTGGGCGGGGTCGACGCAGAGGAGGTGCGTGATGAGGTCCTTGGCCGAGTGGGAGATGTCGTCCCACCAAGGGCTGAGGAAGGTGTAGTAACCCCGCGCGACCTTCTCCGTGAGGACGTTGATGCTCTCGTCGTAGAACGCTGCGGGTCCAGCGTTAGCCGTGTCCGAGTTGTCACCGACGCTGCACGCCGCTCGCTCTCAAAACTCACGAGGGAAACCACACAACAGCGTATACAGCACACATCCCAGCGCCCACATATCCACACTCTTACTATATCGCTCATCCTTCACAATCTCCGGCGCAGTGTACCCCACCGTCCCGCAGGGCGTCATGGTCTGCTCGTCCCACACAATCTTCGACAGCCCGAAATCGGCAATCTTGACCTGCCCGATCCCGCCCCCGCCGACGCCGGGCTTGAACTCGCCCTCGTCTTCCTTCTCTTCGTCGTAGGGGCGCTGTATAGGCTGGCGCGATGGGATGACGGGGATGCGCTCGAAGAGGAGGTTCTCGGGTTTGATGTCGCTGTGGGTGCGAGTCAGCGTCCCTGCAGGCAATCGAACTAGGCTTCGACGGACTCACCGATGAACGACCCCACGCTCCTCATGCAGATACCTGATCCCCTCCGCCACCTGCGTGATCACATGCCGCGACAGCGCCTCGGAAAAGTACGTGAGCTTCACGATCTGGTGGAACAGCTCGCCGCCCTCCATCACTACCCGTCGGCATCGCCGTCTATCAGCTCTGTTGTGCCAGGAACACACACCGACAGACGAGAAGACTCACGCTCAAGGACGAGGAAGTAGTGCTCCTCGCTCTCAAAGAAATGCAGCAGCTTGACGATACCTGGGTGGTCGATCCCGCGCATGATCTGCACCTCCTTGAGGATGTTTGCGCGCTATCACCCCCCAAAAACGGCAAGTCAGCTCATGTTCTCCACACTAATCGCTCAACGTGCCACGGCAAGAAGGATAGATAGGACAAAGACAAAGAGGGCGTGGGGCGCCTCTGTCAAAGTACGTGGTATCTACAAGGGTCCTTCCGACGCTCAAGGGGCCAGCGATCGCAAGTCCGTTATGCTATGCTACAAGACGCTGGGTGGAGTGTGGGAGGGTTCTCAATGAAGAACGAAAGGGGATGTGTGGGAGATGGAGTAGGGAAGGACGAGTCCAAAAAGAGAGGGTAGATGAAACACGAACCTCAGTGACCCTCGGCCTCTTCTTGAAATTGACGTTAAGGTGCTTGTTGCCGTGCTAACCGCCGCCACACAACACTCGTCAGTCGATCTGTCTCCTTCCCCCCGCATGGTGCTTGCCGGGTAGTTGGGGTGTAGTCGAGGTGCCGGGCGATAGGGGTGGTCGCCGTCGCCGGTTCCCGGAGGTTGGTTGTCGGTGAGAATCAGGTAAGATGGAAAGACACCGTGGTGTCCGAAGAGATAGACAAAAGAAAAGAAGTATGTAAAGCTGTCACCGCCTTGATCCCGACCTGGCCAGGGTCGGGAGACGGGTCAAGCAAGAAGAAAGTCTATCTACATTGAAACAAAGAGAAACAACCTCGGGGACACCGTGTCGGGTTATCGTTTAGTAAAAAGAAATGATCCTCACCTGAGAATGGTTCAACTCGTACTTGCGCACGACCTTGACCGCAACTTTGCGCCCCGTCTTGCGCTCGACAGCCTTGTAGACGTTCGAGAAGGCGCCGTCGCCCATCTTCTCGACGAGGTTGTACGCTTCGAGACCCTATTACGACAGATGGGTCAGCTACGCCGCGTTATACACTGGTCGGGAGAGCTTACCTCGTACACGGGCATCTTTTCGCTCTGCGCCCTCTCGTCCGCTACGATCTTCTCCGCCTCCTGGCGATAGTTTGGCGAGGCCATCGGCACTTTGCTAGCCTGCTGCCCTTGGCCCGCTATACCCCATCACTTCCATCAGCCACTACCCTCTGATACTTTGCACCAGGATCAAACTCACAACTGCTAGCAGCGAGGTATGGCTGCTGCTCCGCCGCGTACTGCTGCTGCTGTGCTTGCGCAGGCTGCTGTTGTTGCACCTGAGCGGGCTGCTGCTGCTGCTGGCGACTCGACCGCCCGCTCTGCCTACTACTATCCGGCGCCGGCGACGCCTGCTGCGCGTGCTTGCCGTGGCGCAGGATCTCTACGGAATCGCGGTAATCCATGAATCGGGATGATAGTTTGAGTGGGGTCGGCGCGGGTGCAGGGTGAGGGGCCGGTGCGAGAGCGGGGGCGCGAGGTGGGGTGGGGAAGGTAGGTGTAAAGGCCGAGGCGGTGGCGAATGACGAGGACGAGCGTCGAATCAACCGGCGAGGCGCGCGAGCGGGTGACGGCGAGAGGTTGGGGATAGGGATGGGGGACGGTTTCGGTGGGCGGCGGATGGTAGTAGGGAGAGGTGGGGATGTCAGCTTCTCGTGTGATGTGCATAGTGAGGGCGTGAAGATCGGGCTGAGGGCTTTGGATGGGGATGGGAGGAAGGGCGATGAAGCAGTGGTGGCGGTGGCGGTGGCGGTGGATGAGGCCGGGAGGAGGTTGGGAGAGCAGTACGGCATGGCGACGACATGGGCAGTGTGGTGTGTCGTCGGTGCGAGGGGGTGGGGGTGCCATGGGAGTGGAGATGAAGAGATGGGGGAAAGAATGAAGTGGGATGGAAGATAAGAGAAGCCAGGAGGAGGGGGATGTTGTGGAGCGGGGAAGGGGAAGGGGGTCCTTTTGGAACCCAATACGGAAAGTAGGGCAGTGCACGGGCCATCCCTCGTCATCGTCATCGCTGCACCACAAACAAACCCCCGCCCACCGTACAACCCCAGTCCCCTGTGGCACCGCGACTGCACACGAATGCCCCGATACAGTCATCGTGTCCCGCCCAAACACCACAGGAACACACCAAGCCCCGCCCGGGCACTTCCCAAACACACCAACACAAACACGGCGAAGAAAAAAAAAACCCGACTCACGTTTAAAGCTAGACAACATGTCGTCCTTCAAATTCGCACCTTCCAATTTCCTCAATGCGAGCTCGTACTCGTCTTCTTGCCGCCCGTATGTGTCGACGGCGGTGCGCGCGGCTCGGCGCTGGGCGTTGGCGTAGCCTTGCTGGTGGAGACTCGCCGATCCGTTCGACGAGGAGCGGTTGGACTGGGAGGATGCGCCGGAGGCTGCGGGGGATGGGTTGGCTTGGGCGTGGGCGTGGGCGTGGGCGTGGGCGTGGGCGTGGAGCGCCGCGGTGAGTGAAGCCTGGGCCGGGGGGTGGGCGGCGGAGAGGACGGGGATGTGCGGGTCCGAGAGGGGGACGAGGAGGGAGGGGGATTTGGGGGACGGAGGCGATTCGTTGGTGGATGTGTCGCTTCCGGAGGGAGGGGTGTTGAATAAACGTTGGGCGGGCCCGAGGTGTGGTAAGGTGGATTGGACGAGGGGTGGCAGTGTGACCTGTGGGGCTTTGGTAGGCTGCAGGTTTTTGCGCCCGGTGGAGTCGTCGAGTCGTGGGGGCGGGTTTGGGGAGATTTGTGTGCGGGTGAGGCGGGGGGAGGGGGATTTTCGACGTCGAGACGATGAAACGGGATAGACGACGGGAGGAAGACGGATGAGAGGAGGGATGTCGATGAGGGATGGAGTTGTGAGAAGGAAGGGATTGGAGAGGCGAGGAGTCAGCACTAAGGATCGACCGCCGAAATTGACGTCACAGGGGACTCACCGCTTGTAAGCCGAGTACTACCTCTGCGCCTGGTTATGCAGCGCTTCTGTAAGTGCTGGCGGGTGCGGCGGGTGCGCGGTGAGGGGGAGGAAGGTGGTGGGGGCGGTGGGTGGATGGATGGGGTGTGAAGAAGAGATACAAGCGGCTGAGTAAGAGGGTCAACAAGTGGTGGGGATGACGAGTGAGGGGCGACGATTGTGGTGGCCGCGTCGACTGAAATTACCCACCTGGACGTGTTAATTACGGGTTTGTGTGAGCGCGGGTGTCGTCAGTGGCGCTAGGCGTGAGTGAGTTACGTGGCTGCTGTTGCCGTGATGGGTGGATGCAGTTGGTGGGAGTGAGTCGCTGTGAATGTTGTTGATGGGGTGTTGTTGTGAGCAACAAAAAAGATGCATGTGAGGTATATATACTGGACATCGCACGGGCGAGTGCAGGAAATGAGATCAACAAGCATCATCATCATCATCGTCAGTGCTCCAACCGGCGCGTATGCATACAGCAAGGAGTGGTCATCCCCGCCGGCCCTCCGTCCTGGCTGCGTGATCCTTTGCTCGCTGCTCGCTGAGCCTGGCCATAGAGACGACTCTGGTGCAAGGCTGATTGCTGGTGCTGGGGCGGGACATGACGTCACGCCCCCAGGTCCTGATTCCCACAAATGTCCCTGGCTCGGACGTCACCCTCCGATCGAGCGACGCGTCGACGTCCTCACCCATTTCCTCTTCCATCGACCCAGATCTCTCTTGTCTTCTTGTTTGCACCCGCCCACTAGCAGCAGCAGGTGATGTCACTCGCTCTTATCGGCCATCGCCGTTGCCGACACGCAGCTTCCATATCACGTACAATGACCACACAGAACAACTCACACCCGATCGTCTACGGCCCATCGAGAGCCCCCTACATACTCCTCCCTCCTTCCTCACATGCCCACACATCACATGGGAGGACTAACGGAGTTTCCATGACGCCAGCCCACGGCATCGGCACCCCGGCATTGCGGTGACTCTCCTCTCTGTCCCTCGAAGCTTGATGCCTCAATATGTACGAGTACATGCCATCACCGCTAGGTAGTACTCGATGCTGAACCAAATCCACAGAAGTCAATGCCTTCTAACCACATATAAAAACACATAAAATACTGCACTGCCCTGCCACCCGTTTCGACCAGCTTCTCTACGGAGTCTTGCCCTCAAGACACAAGAGTCAAGACGCTCACACTGACGTTCACGGAGAGGGCAACGCGCGACCCACGACGCGTCACCGCACGGACTCCCTCGCCCACTTCTTCCCCGTCACCCCTGTCCCCCCGGCCGTTACCCCCCACCGTCTGCCCTCGTCCCCTTCCTCCCCCTCTCTCTCCCCTGCCCCCTCCCCCTCGCCCGCCCCCTCCTCCTCCCCCAACCCCGTCCCGCTCCCCGCCCCATCCTCCCTCCCCGCCGCCCTCCACCGCCTCTCCTCGTCGGGCTCCTGGAACCGCCGCGCCATGCGCGTGAAGGAGGTATCGATGGTGTGGATCGTGGAGGGGTCGAGGGCGGAGAGGTATGGGCGGGCTTTGGATTCCCAGGCGTGGTAGCTGCGCGGGTGTGCTAGGTTAGCCCAGCCCATGGTTCGGCGGTACATGAGAAACAACACGCGACTCACGCAAGCTGCCCAGACCGCTCGAAATCATACTGCGTAGTAGCATACACCGCATGGATATGGTCGTCTGTCCAGAGCGGCCAGAAGAAGGTCCGCTCGGAGAGGACGGTCACGAGGGTGGGGTACATCTGGGCTAGTGTCCATGGCATCTCCTGTGGGTGGGTGGGCGGGGTCAGCTTGGGCTTGGTGGGGTGTGGTGTTTGGGGATGCTTGGTAGCGTCTTGCGCGTGATACCCCCAAGAGCACGGGATAGACGACGCAACGAGCGCCGAGTCACGAGAGAGGGAGAAGATATGAGAGAGTAGGAACCTAACGTACCACAGAATGCTCCGTCCACTTATCCTCCCTAAACCCCTCATAACTCCCCAACCACCTCTCCAAAAACTCTGCCCCCTTCCTCGCCACAATAACAGCATTACAAAGCCCCTTGGGCTTCATCTCGTCGTCCGAACCGGGCGGGCGGAGGAAGGTTAAGCCGTGCGCTTCGAGGGCGAGGACGGTGTCGTGCTGGAGGAGGGAGAAGGGGGCGAAGGGGCGGAGGATGAAGGTGTCGATGTCGAGGTAGATGCCGCCGTATTCGAGCAGCCTGGGGGGGGGGGGAGGAGGGGGTCAGTGGCTGGGCGGAAAGAGCGGTGAGGGGACTGCTAGAGCGAGAGAAGACTCACACTTCGAGACGGATGATATCTGCCTTGTGGGCGAACTACAGTACACACCCACACCGTCAGTCTGTCGTCTCACCCACCCCTCCCAGACCTCCCCTCCGTCCCCCCCACCCCAATCCCAGGCCCCCCTTCCCATCTCCCCACAATCAACTCACATGAACAACCGGCCTCCGATCCTTCCCAACCCACTGCACATCCCTCGCCCGCATCACCCTGACCTCCCCCTTCACCTCCCCCCCTTGCTCCTCATCCACCCACCCCTCCCACCCCTTTACCCTCTCCCACCAATACCCCCTCGGCTCATGTATACAATGAAAATACACCACCTCCGGCTTCAAGCTCATCATCGCCGACCTCATCGCCAGGTACGCGAAGTACGGGAAATCAGGCTGGTCCTCCGCCAGCCCGTATACATAGTGCACCACATTCGGGATCGGTTCTGGCGGTGGGGGCAACCCCAGCGCGAGGAGGGATTCTGTCGCTTGGGGGAGTGGTAAGGGAGGGAGAGCGCGAGGGAGGAGGGAGATGGGGGCGGAAGAGCGGCGGGAGTAGATGGAGAGGTAGAGGGGGGTGTGGGCGCCGATGAGGATGCCGAGGGCCAGTATGAGAGCTGGAGGCAAGAGGCGGAGGAGGATCGAGCGGAGGTGCGATTGCGGCTGGGTACGTCGAGGGATGGGTCGCGGGGCATAGCTGGGCGTCAGCAATTTACCACCCATAGCTCGAGCTCGCTGCAAGCAACTGCCGAGCTACGACAAGTCCGCGACTCGGACTCACAGGCGACCGCCCCCCATCCCGCGTAGTCATCGGAACATACTCCCTCCCCCCTCCCTCCCCGCCCCCCCACCCAGAGGACGAGAACAAGTTCATCATATACGACGACCCCTCGCCCTGGCGCGGACCCGTACCCGTATCACCGCCGTGTACGTGGGCGTAGCCAGACGGGCGCCCAAAGAGCCGCTCGATAAGGCGTGAGGGGGTGCTCGAAGTTTTGGATGTTGCGGGGGATGAGGTGCGGCGGGCGCGCGGCGAGTCGGGGGGGGAGAAGGACGAGCGCGGCGAGTAGGAGTGAGCGGGCAGCTTGATGAGTCTGTCTGTCTTTCGAGTCGGGAAGGAGGAGCGGGCGGGCGGTCTTGTGCTGGGTATATGTATGCGAAAAAGTGAGTATGCGTAGCAGGTGATCAACAGCTGCGCGGACTGAGAAATCTCGATGCAAGGAGGCGGCCCGCGGTCGCGGTCGGCGTTCAGGTCTCGCCGTCTCAGGAGCTCGCAGCCCGCGTCCTATCTCGGCTGCCGAGACTCATCGACTCGCTCTTCGGCTTTGCTCGCCCGCCCAGCCCAGGCTGCCCAGCCAATGTAACGCCCACGAATGCATGCGCCCCAGAGAGCCATGTCCCATCGCCAAACAAGGCCCACTTTGAACCATGCCGAAACGTTTGCCGGGAGTATCGCGGCCAAGACCTCGACGCGTCTTTGGTGGGCTATTGTTCGGACGGGAGTATCTTTGGCCAAGAGGGGGGAAGGCTGCCGAGCAGGCAGGCCAAGGGCGGGGTCTTCGTGCTGCTTACTGTACTCTTCTTGTTGATCCCGATTGATACTGCCGCCGGTATGTGAGCTAATGATGGGCCGCTCTGACCCCGGCGGAGGAGGCGATGCTCCTCGGCGACGCTGGTGGCCTGGTGCTGCTGATGTCCGATGCCCACCGTGCGAGAGCGCGACTCTCGGCCTTACTCACAAGTCTGGCGAGATAGCCAGCCGTTACCGTGACTTCTCAACACCGCCTTACAGCTTCTCTTGCATATGTAGTCGTCGACGTGCGTACGACTTCTCATCCCAAGTTTCCCATGGTTCACCCGTCGGCCGCCGGCGAAGCGGTGACAGCGGTTGGGAGGCGAGAAAGGCTCTGGGGGAAAGGGCGGTTGCGGCAGTGAAAGACCCGTAGGGCTGCTGGTGCTAGCCCAACTATCGAGGTTGTAGTCTCTGTGGGTCTCCATTCCCCACGATGAGCGATGGAGGATGCTTGGAGTGATCAGGCCGAGCACCGAGAAGAAAGCTGTTCCATCTGACTACGTACTGACAACGCCCCGATATCCCTTGACCGTCTCTCTCAGCTTACCACCTGCCACTGGCCATCGTCTGAACGACTCAGAGGTAAACGTACCGAGGCCCTTCACCTCTTTCGAAAGCCTCAACATCACTATCCCGGTAGATCTCATAGCTCTCCTCCGAGCCAGATGCAAAGTCTCCCCGGTTGACATTCCGCCAGAACACCCCCAGCCCCGTCCTCGCTCCTTGTTCTGACCCCTGCCCGTCAGAGCTGGGGTACTGGGACGAGAAGCCCGCTCCGCTGGTGAAGCTATCTTCCATGCTGGACACACTAGCGAGAGTCGGTTCCCAGCCCAGGAGTGGCGATGTAACTGACCCACCTCTCTCTCCCGAGTTGTCCTCGTCGCTCGCAAAGTAATGATACCTCACATCATCCTGCGACGAACCCTCCTCCACCTCGCTCCCTACATTCGTACACCTCTCCACCATCTCCGCCCAGATCGCCTCTTCCCTCGACATCGTCCTCAACGCTTCACCCTCCCCCTCCATCTCCAGCCCCGCTTCCACCGACATTGCCCGAAGATCCTCTTCCGGCTTCACTCTTCTCAGCCGCCTTATCTTCACCGTCGGCCAATCTGCCCTCAGCTCCGGCCTCTCTGCCTCGGTGTACCACTCTGGCGACTCTTTGTCCTTGATGGTGCTGAGCCATTCGAGGTCCCCGAGCGGCCAGTAGAGCTCGTACGGGTTACGAATCCCGTCGGGGAGGCGGGAGTTGATGGCTTGGGCGGCGTCGCAGATGTCGACTAAGGCTGAGCTGGTCTGGAGGTATTGGACTTGCCAGTTGTGCAAGGGCGGGTGGCATGTCGCGTGACCCGATTCGCTCGGCTCGCTAGACTCACTCGGATCATCCCACCAATGGCCACCCCCCTTTCGCGCCGCGTAAGGCCCTGGCCGATGCCCCGTGCAGAGCACGGACGATTTCGGCTTAGCGCGGAGGTGGGCGTTGCGCTTGTGGATGAGGTCAGCGTACGTCTGGGAGAGGTCACGCAGTGTGGACCAGGTTTGGAGGGTTGATGGAGAGGTGAGTGCATCTACCTCTCCGGGGCGTTGGGGGCGGGAGGTCGGGGTGGGGGTGCAGGGGGTAGAGGGGCTGGGTGGGAGGGATGCGGAGGTGGTCGGGCTGAGAGAGCGCCATCCTTGAGTCGAGGATCGGGTTGCCTTGCTGGAAGCTGCGGCCTCGGGGTGGGAGGTCTCGGCCATTGGAGGTGAGTTTGTCAACGAGGGTTAGTGGGGCATCGTGCTTTCAGAGCTGACCTCGAACGCGTTTATAGATTTGTACAGCGCCTGCCCCCTTCTTATACCCCGGCGGCATCCTTTCAAATTGAACTTGCCTTCTTCTGTAAGAGTTTAATCAACCGCCTTGGTTCTTCCCGGTGGTCTAGGGGGGACTGACTAGAGACTAACAACACAGCTTTGGCCTGGCCGATGGCAGGTTCACGCGAGCAGCACATGGGCTTCCTACAGCATGTGGGTGCGGGCAAGACGCGTGGCGTTGTCTCATGGGGGTTTATGTGTGGCTTCTTTCCTTTGATGCTTAACTCGTGATATCGCTTTGAGCTTCTCACCTTGCAGGCGGAGGAGGATGGCGATATCTCTCTTGCTTCACAAACATGCATATCGGCCCTGCCAGTCGCAAAGCCTCTCAGCAGAGCACCACACAGACTTCGGCTGTCGATAAACTTCAACTGCATATATCAATCTGTAAAGCTATAGGTAAGAAGGTCTACTGATGAAGAGACTCTCCACTCGGGCGAACAAACGCCACCGGCTCATCCGTATCTTTGACGTGCTGTAGCCAGTTTTCGAACTCCCAATTTGCCCCCCGCAAATGCTGTGGAAACCTTATCCCCGGTGCCAGTTGACTGTTCAGCTCATTGACAGTCCGAAGCGTACTCTTGACCTTGCCATTTTGCTTTTCCAGAGCTGCTTGCCACTCGTGAGACATCATGTCTGTACATGTGTCGGCATTATACTGGTGCCGCTCAAAGATATTTGACGTGGTACAAGGTTTCAAAGTGGATGTCGCATTCTTGACATGCTCATTTCTCTCCTTTGAAGCAGTCAGAACGACCCCCGAAGCGTCTCGTAACTTGCTCCAGACCTCTTGCGCCCTGTACTGCGGGTCAACGGCCGTCTCGAGTAGATCGTTCGCCGAGAAGGGATTATCAAACCCTGCCCTCTTTGCGTGCAGCGCCACGTTGTTTTCGTGATGAACCAGGTCTTGCGTCCACTGGTGCGATGCCGTGTCGCACCCTTGCTGTACCTCTGGGAACATATCGCAGGGCCCACCAAAGCGAGGGTGAGGGCACGGCTTGAAGTTGGAGGGCCTGGTCTCGATGTGGGCTGATCGCATGAGACTGCCTTGCAAGACCGGTCTGAACTCGTCCCTGAGATGATCTATCCTGCTTTCTAGCATGCTTGTGAGGACATTAGTGACGCTCTGTCGATCGATGGGGCGCGAGGGGAGTGTGCTCTCAGAATTCACAACGTCAATGCTCGACATGGATGAAGAAAGGCTGGACATGGTACTGCTGCTGGTGTTGTTGGGCTCTGGTGACAGACGTGTGTGTGGACTGTGGGATTCATGTTGAAGTAACAGGGCTCTGGATACATGTAGTGATAAGCGTAGGTAAGATCAGCCGAACAGAAGGCTCTCCTGCGGGAGTGTATGAATGGGAATGTGGCGAGAAGTATACCATGCAACCGGCACTGTACGTGGTCTTCTTAGCTTCTTCTTGTTCTGAAACAAGAAAAAATTGGTGTGGCACATAAGCATGTCTTCCAAATGCCGTTCATCAGATCAACGGGTACTTTTGTGTGTGCAACACGTCTCGCTGCTGTTGACTGCTACATCCTTTGAGGGAGGAGGAAGGGGAGCGGGTAAAAACGTTAAACTTTCGTGGTGAGGTTTACCATGGGAGAAGGACCAGGTTGAAAGAACCGAAGGAGAAGGATGTGGTTGGGCGGTGGGGACAGCCTCAGCTCTTGTCTCATCTGGAAGAGGACTCGGAGGACTCATTGCCGGCACCATCATCCTGATGTCAAGTTGTCGGTCACTTCGCATTTGGTCTTAAGTTTGACCCACTCATCTCCGTCACTAAGGTCTGCATACGCTGTCAACGTCGTGCGGGAAGTGTATCCCATTCAAAATCTACTTCAAGACTCCCCAGATGGCATGCACCATCCAGTAGCTATAGTACTACTACCTCAATTCTCCCTGGGACGAACGAAAATCTCTGGCTCTTCTGTGTCTTTGACATGCTCCAGCCAGTTATAAAAGGACCCGACTCTGGGCAATTCTGGCGGATACCTCGTCCTGGGTGGCAACTGACTGTTGAGATTTTTGACGGTCTCAGAGAGGCCCCTGACTTCCCCGTCAAGCTCGTCCAACTTCAATTGCCACTCATTAGATGCTTTGTCTGAACATATCTTGGTGTTGCCCTCATGCGTTTTGCATGATGTGGGGCAACAATCAGATGGCGTTGTTAGGCAATGAGCCTTTCTTGCATCTGAAGCAGCTGAAAATGCCCGCGAAGCGTCTCGCAGCCTGCTCCAGACACCTCTGGTAGTGTACTGTGGCTCAACTGCCGTCTCCAGCAGGTCATCAACAGAAAAGGGATCGTCAATCCCTGCCTCCTTTGCCCGCAGAGCGGCGCGAGTATCGTACTCGATGAGGTCTTGCGTCCACTTATGTGAATCCGGGTCGCAGCCTTCCTGGATTTCGGGGAACCCGTCTTCGATACCACCGAAACGAGAGTGCGGGCACGGCTTGAAGGTGGAGGGTTTGGCATTGATGTGATAAAATCGCCAGATACTTCCTTGCAAGACCGAGCCGGCACTTTTTCTAGTATCCCCCGACGTGCTTTCTATCATGCTTGTGAGGACATTGGTTGCACTCTGTTGATCAGTGGCGGGTGAGGGGTTTCTGTTACCAGAAAGCACACTGTCAGTGCTTGGCGTGGAAGGCGAAATGTTTGACGGCATGGTGTTGTTGCTGAACTCGGCAAGGTATGTGCGAGCTAATTTAAACTACGCTGAGGAAGAGATGAGCCCCGAAAGGTGTGTTAGATTCGAAAGTGAGAGCAGGTGTTGAACATGAGCTCTCCGGCGGGGCATATTAGGATGTACCGGCTTGCCTCATGATAGGCGAAGTAGAGGCAAAAATTCAATCAGATGTATGTGTTCTTCTCATTCGGATCGGCTATCATGACACGTACTCACACCCTCCATTAACAACATCAGACACACTACTGCCTCTAGACACCTTCAGCAGCCTCTGACTAATGCTTCCGTTGTAATAGGAGAATGAAGGGGAAGACGATAGGCCTTCTAAATAGGCTAGAGCTACCGGCGGGAGGGGAGTGCAAGCTAAGGTAGAAGGGAAGAGAGGGTGGTCATTGTCTGAGACCGAGCCTGCATATCGTACTGCGCTGCGTAGAGGTACTGTATGCTGTATTGAATACTCAGGATCTGCAGCTCTCAGATGGGACGAGTAAACACCTCTGGCTCATCCGTATCTTTGACGTCCATCACCCAAGCCTCAAACTCCTGGGCTCTCTGCAGAGGGCGTGGAAATCTCAGTTTTGGTCCCAGCTGGTCGTTCAGGGCATATAATGTCCCAAGCTCGCTGTTGATCCTGCCATTGAGGCCTTCGAGTCTTACTTTCCAGTTGTGAGACGCCATGTCGTAGCATGTCTTGGGGTTGTATCCGTGCATTTCGAAAACATTCTCTGTGTTGCATTCTTTGAATCCGGGTGGCGTAGAGTTGAGATGCACATTTCGCCTATCTGAAGTAGCTGAGATATCCCGTGAGGCAGCTTGTAACATTCTCCAGACACTTTGCGTATTATATCGTGGCTCAACGGAAGCCTCAAGCAGATCGTTCGCCGAGAAGGGATCGTCATATCCTGCCCTCTCTGCTTGCAAAGCGGTTTTGCTCTCGTACTCCATGAGGTCTCGCGTCCACTGGTGTGATGCTGGGTCACAACCCTCCAGCATCTCCGGGAAAGCATCCTCGGGCTGGCTGAAGAGAGAGTGCGGGCACTGCTTGAAGTTGACAGGCTTGGCCCCAATGTGGGCAGAGCGAAGAAGACTTGCTTCCAAAAACGGCTTGAACTCGTCCCTGAGAGTATCTATCTTGCTTTCCAGCTTGCTCGCGAGGACGTTGGTAATGCTTTGTCGATCGGTGGGACGAGAGGGGAGAGTGCTGCTCTTATCCACACTCCCAGTAGAGCTCGGCATGGATGACGACATGTTTGACATGGTGGTGTTGTTGTGTAGGGACTTACGAGAATTTGTGGCGGTAGGCTGTGTCAATCACGTTGAAGAAAAGGGCTTGAAAAATGCTGTGGCGTTGATATCAAGAGTAGATGAATGAGACAATGGCTCCCGGCCCGGCGGAAATCTATAAGTAATGGGGTATTGCGAGAAGCACACTTGTACAACCATTCTACTTTTCACATATTATTGCGGGTAAGGACACTTATGTCTTTTTGTCACGCTTCCATTCAAAGCAGCGGGCACATAGTGAGTGTTGTGCTCGACGGTCTTTGACGACTGGCCTCTCCTTTGGGGCAGAATTGAAGGGGAGGCGGAGAGGAAGAAGAAGTTAAACTTTGCTGTCTAGCGAAAAAGCAATCGTTGGCGGGTCTAAACCGCAGAAAAGTGTCCCACATCAAATGGTAATGGAGACCAACAACCCACACCGCATCACACCACATCACACCACACCACCAGTCCACACCAGTGCAGGTATCTTTGCACAGAATCTCATACTATCAGGATTGAATGTTCTATTATGTACGGGTACACAGATAATGCCGACAAAGGGAAGATATATCACGAGAGATGCAGTAATAGCATTGCTTGTCCGTCGATAGTCACCGGCAGACTCTCTCGCATAAATTTCTTACGATATTGTCTGTCGTTATTCTCACACACTGTAGACCTATGACCTCATCCCCCATACGAGCCACGACTGGTGAGATCGGTGAAGGGCTCAGGCTCCTCCATGTCCTTCATGTACAACAGCCACCGGTCCCCTTGCATCCAGAGCAGACTATAAGGGCTCCGGAAAGGGGGTGCGATCTGTTGATTTATTCTGTCAGCCTCCTCCGTGATCTCCTTCATCTTGATGTTGTGCGGGACTAGATCTTGAACAAACTCGTGAGAGGCCAAATCGTGGCAAATTCCCTCTTGGAATTCATGGATCGTCATTTCATTGCAGGAGTGATAAGGTGAAGGCTTACTGATACTACCTGGTGTTGTCCCTTGCTCTTCACGCGCTGATCTTATAGCAGCATATGACTTCGCGGTATCTCGCAGCTTGGACCACATAGCCCGGGTTCTGTACTGAGGCTCCACCGATTCTTCGAGCAGGTCGGTCGAAGGCATCGGGTCTTCCATCTGGACATTTTTGAGGTTGTAGGCTACCCCGGCATCAAAAGACTGTAGTTTCTTGGTCCATTCGTGCGACTCTGGATCACACCCTTCTTGGATGCCGGGGAACATTGAATTGACCCCGCTGTGGCGAGTGTGGGGGCAAGGCTTAAAGGCGGAAGGCTTATTCTGGATGTGCAGGTAGCGGCCGCTGACCTCGTATGCGGCTCTGAAGCGGGGGTCTCGCCCGACCTCTTTGCGCTCTTCATCGGAAGCATCTTCAAGCTGTTCAATAGTCACGGGCATCAGACTGTGTATGGCATCAATTGATGAGATACCGGTGGAAGGGAAGATTGAAGTGCCCGGTGGATGGCTGGTGCTGGTCGTACCACTGGCAGTAGTGGAGTTGGATGACGCAGTATCTTCGGGCATCGTCGGTGGCGGGTATGATGCTGTGTTGTTGTGAAGACAGCCAGTGTATGTAGATATTGTGGGCTTATCAGAATCTATGCTGATACTTACCTCAGTGACCTTTCATCAGTGGGTGATGCTGCATGGGCGGATCAAGTCGGGTTTCAACGTGGCACCCCTTTTATTTTCGTTTCTCAGTTGTTTTGAGAAGCCCCCTCCGTCATTTCGACATCATTTCAGACTACTTCAGAAGTTTATAGGCCCCAAGCTGTCAAATAGTTATAGTCTCCTTTGATGTTCTTCGCATTGGGCCGACAAAATGCGGTTTCTAAAAGCCTTCTTGACACAGCAACGACTTTCCTTTGTGGAGATGACAAGGCTTCAAAACAACGCGATGCTGAAAGGCTCTGTGAGCCTTTGCCCAGAGCTGCACATGCCTTCGTTGTGTCATCCATTCGAAGCAGCGGGCACTTTATCACAGTTTCATCACTCTTGGCGGTGTATCTGACGAGGTTCCCTTTGAGGCAGAGAGGCAAAAGGGAAAGGAGGGGGGGAGGGGGGAAGGCGAAAAGCCAGCGCCAATTTTTTCTGTCCAGTCATCGACAACGGCGCATTTGAACCAATTGACCAGTAGTGTCTCACACGGACGGCTGGGCAATCTGCAATAGCCATCTCAACAACGCGCTGAGTAAACGTTCCCAATGGTTTTCATCGCATAGCAAAACTGCAACCATTTCGTACTTCTCAGCGACTTTCATCACATGTGGGAAAGGTTCTATGACTAGTCGCTAGGAAATGCAGTATTGCATCTTCTTGCCCAAGATCACCTTGCCCTGCCTTCCGTTCCCACATATCCAGTGTAAGAACAGGAAACCTCATTCTCATTATGTGCCACGACTCGTGGGATCGGTGAAAGGCTCCGGCTCTTCCACATCCTTCATGTGCAACAGCCATTCATCCCCTTGCGTCCAGACCAGACTATACGGACTCCTGAAAGGGGGGCCCATCTGCTGATTTATGCTGTCAGCCTCCCTCGTGATTTCCTTGATCTTGATGTTGTGTGGGACTAGACTTTGAACATACTCATGAGAAGCCAAATCACGACAATTCTCCTCTTGGAAATTGTGGATAGATAGACGACAAGGACGACACGGCGAAGGCCTGGTATACGTATTTCCGTGCTCATTGCGTGCTGTTCTGATAGCTTCAAAGGAGTGCGCGGTGTCACTCAGCTTTGACCACAAAGATCGGGTTCTGTACTGCGGCTCCACCGATTCTTCCAGCAGGTCAGTTGATGGTAACGGGTCTTCCATTTGAAGATTTCCGAAGGTTAAAGGCTATCCCATTGTCGATATGTTGCAAGGTCTCTGTCCATTGGTGTGAATCCGGATCACATCCTTCCTGGAGGCTGGGGAATCTTGAATTCACCCCGCTGTGGCGAGAGTGGGCACAGGGCCTGAAGGTGGGAGGCTTGTCTGCGATGTGCAGGTAGCGGCGGCTCACCTCGTAGGGAGCCTTGAACGCGGATTTTGCCCGAGCTTCTGAAGCTCTTCGGGGGAAGTAGCCTCAAGCTCTCCCATAGTCATAGGCATCAGGCTGTATATTGCATCAATTGACGAGTTGCCAGTGGGGGGGAAGATCAGAGTGCCCGGGGGAAAGCTGGTGTCGGCCATGATACTGCCTGTGGCGCTGGTGGATGATGGCTCGTCGTCGGTATCATGGGGCATTGTCGGTGGTGTACGTGTTGTTGTAAGGTGCAAATGAGACCAATGGCACTGCAATACGTAGATATGGTTGGAAGTGATATGTAATCAGGATACACAGTGGCAAATATCCGGTTTTACATCGGCGGCTCTGTATTGTACTGCTTCTGCGTGGGGAAGCGAAGTCGGGTTTCAACATGGCATTGCTTTTTTGCGTCTGTATTTTCAGATCGCCCTCCTTTCATCGTAGACGCCACCATAGCTTGTGTGCATGCCTGATCTCGCCGTCTATAGACATACGGTGATACTACGGTGGTAGAATGTGGTTTGTGTGCAGCTCTTGATTGATTGGCAGAGACCGTCAAATCAGAGACAAATCAGAAAAGAAACACACGGTATCTAAGAGTGCTTCAACTGGATTAGTCTAAACATTTCATCTGATCGCAACGTCCATATATGGCATATCTAATCAAAAGCGTCACGCACTTGTTGTGTGTGAGCCTCTGTGTTACGCCCTCACCATTGGTCCGTTAGTGACAGCATATATACACTTCAACAAACGCTTCAGGCTCATCCACGTCTTTCACGCGCATGTGCCAATCTGCCTCCCCAACATCCTTGGACAACGGGTACGGGCATTTATACGGCGGTCCCAGTTGTCGATTGATTTCATCTGCGGTGTTTTGTATCTTCTGGAGCTTATCATTGAACTCGAGCCGCGTGTGCAGCCAATCGTGCGAAGCCGGGTCGCAAGACCCCTCTTGAAAAGAGTGGTGGCTATGATAGTCATGAAGTGTAAAGCCGCAGGGTTCGAAGGGTGTAGGTTGTGTAGCACCATGTGCGTCACGCACTTCCTTGATAGAGGCGTAAGACTTGGCAGTCTGTTGAAGCTGGGTCCATAGAGCTCGAGTTCGATACGGCGGCTCGACGCACGCTTCAAGAATGGCGTTAGATGGCGCAGGGTCCTCATAACCCAACTTCTTGAGGGAGTATGCCATGCTAGCATCAAGTCTTTGCAACTCGTCCGTCCAGTCATGTGATGATACATCGCATCCAGAATGGAGATTGGGGAACCATGAGCTATGACCAGTGTGGCGAGGGTGCGGGCACGGTCTGAAAGTGGAAGGGTTGCTTTGAATGTGTCGCGCACGCCTCGCCATTTGCAATGAACACTGCATGCGCGGGTTCTCCAGCATATCCTGAAGTTGCTCTGGCCCGGCATCTTCTATCTGCTGCAATGTGAAAGGGAGTTGGCTTACGAGATCATCTATCGTCGATTGGACAGTGGAGGAAGGAGCGGCGTGGGTTGCTGATGTGCCGGTGCTCGTTGCTGCCAGCGGGTTGGCACTGCTTGATGAGGTTGTGGGGACGGATGGCAGCTGTTGTGGCATTGTAATTAGATGACAGCGATGGGAGGGTTAGTGAGGTGTGGTGGCGTGAAAAGGGCAAGGACCAGTGAGTAGATATACCCCGGGTTCCACATACGTTCGTATTTCCATTCAGTCTGAAGCTAGAGGATGTCATCCGCTTGTTTGTGTCATTGATTTGTCAGTATCCTTTGATGGATGGGTACACCCGGCGTCATACCTTCCTCCATTGATTTGCCGTGCAAGCAAGACTATCAAGCTGGCTGCCTGATGGTCGGGTGCAGATACCGGCACAAAAGTCACCCCAGTCACTTGCCCCACTCACCATGGCGAGACCTTTGCCGGGGGTTGAAAACGATGAGCAGTTCCTGGGATGTGGGCATAAATGTCGCTGTTTCGATACCACAGTCCATGGCGAAAAGCTCACCAGAAGATTGTATGCCATAGGACGACATGATGATCGCTTGAACACATTAGCTGGTTGATGCATTAGTATGATCGCCAACAGTAGTGCTGCATAAGTATGGTAGGTGATGATATGTGAGTGTATGCATTTGAGTATGATGAAGATGAACATTAGACACAACAATTTATACAACGTTAGACGGTACCTTGGATATCCCCGCCCCCGCTCCCGACCCCATCGACATCTCTCAGACCCCGCATGCCCCGAATCGCCTCCCCCTATCACCACTTCCGCCTCCCCCTACCCCAGACATCAAGAGTCCCCTCGTCCTCATCCGCACTTATCATATCATCCACCTCCTCGTCATCGTCCATGTCCATATCCTGGTCCATGCTGGCCCCGACCATCCTGACCTCCTCATCCGGAGGGGTCGGTGGCCGCTGCATCCCCTGGGCAAACCTCGACCGGCTACCCCACTGGTGCCCCTGGTCCTGCCCGTACCCCTGCCCAAACCCCTGCCCGTACTGACCAAAGCCCTGGGATGGCTGCGCCTGGCCCTGCTGACCGAACGCACCACCACCAAAGGCCCCAAACGCGCCCGCGGGGGCACTCCGCATCTTGGCCCATGGGTCGACCTCCTCGCGGTGCTGCTGCTGCTGCTGCAGGGCGGGGGCAAAGGCGTCACTCTCGAACGCTGCGTAGCTCGCCTGGGGGCTGGCGGGGGCAGGGAGGTCGTACCCGCTGGATTGTGCGGGAGTGTACGAGTGAGGGGTGGTGCCAAAGGAGGATGCGCGGCGGGGTGGTGCGGGGCGGTTGGTGGGATGATGTGAGAACTGGGGTGCGGGGTCGGGGAAGGAGGTGGAGAAGGTTGTGGGCGGAGGTGAATAGGGGTCTGTTGGTGGGAGGGAAAGAGCAGACGGTGTTGGGGAAGGGTAGGTGTACGATGGGAGGGAGGAGGGCTTGCGGGTGGTGGATGTTGAACGAGAGTTCAAGGGCAGGGGGTAGGCAGAGGGGGAGGGGAAGGGGATGGGGAGGTGTTGGTTGAGGTACTCCTAGAGAGGTGTGGAGCAGAATGTCAGCGATAGGTCTCAAGACCGGGAGACGATAAGAAGAGACCCACCTGTAGAGCCTGCAAATCGTACCCATCCTGGGAGACATGCATCTTCCCAGAAAGGCCAGCGACCAGATCATCCACATTTGCTGTTGTTGTCGCCATGTTGGACAGGTATAGGGGGTAAAGGTAGGATAGATAGAGAGAAGTTGGTAGAGGAGATGGCGGGCGGGAATGGAGCTGGTGGAGCGTGGGTATGAAATAGGAGCGATAGACTCTTGATGAGGACGATGCACGGGCAGCACGGCAGATAGTATCCGGGAATGAACCGGTAAAGAGGAGAGTACCTGGCCTGTAACTCTCTCGTGAAGCCTGGAGAAATCTTGTCAGTTACTGGAACCGAGATTGACTCCAGATGGCGAAAGCGTACGCAAGTCGGTTACTGGGAAGACTGAGCCGCCGGGAAAGATGGGGCCAGTTGTTGACACCTCGAGGGCGATGATCAGGGCAGGCGATGCCGAAAGGATTGCGAACCGGCGGGATTGGTGCTGGGTGGGGGGCGACGACGTATTTTGTGGGAGAGCCAAGTGGGAATGGTGAAGAAGGGCAGCTCATGCAATGGGCCCAAGATATATCTGCCATGCATGCAGCTCCTCCTTGCGAATCTTGGAGCAAACAGCGTCCCTCGACCCCACCGACGCCGCAATCCCCGGCCGTTCGGACAAACCGGCCCAAATCGCTCCGGCGCGGGGCTACGGCCCTAGCCGACAAAGTAACCGTATCAAAATGATAAAAAATCTCGACCTCTTCTTGCCTTGCCTTCGACACGACCTCTCGATTGCCCCGCTCTCCCGCCCTCCGAGCCCCATAAAGGGGCATCGCGACGGGGGTGGGGGTGCTGCGATAGGCTGAGCGGGGGCCAACGTCGGAAGGTATCGGGCCTGCCGTGTCGTGCATGGCGACATGCAGAACCGGCGGCGCGCCGCTGCGACGATCGTTCTCAAGAAACAGGGGCATGCCAGGGACCGACTGTGCGGGCCGATTTATGCCGCCGGCCGATAATGGAACGCGATGATAGGCTTCAGTCGCGAGTGGAAGACTTTCAGGCAAGGAGGAGCAGGAAGCGATGCGTGCGGAACCCCTCTCCTGAGCGGCCTGGCCCCTTGGAGACCCCGTTTGGTGCTCTCCGACAGCTTTTCAGGCTGCCAAAGAAGTCGTGTGAGACAGCCACACCATGTCAAGACGCTGATCACATGGATGCACCCACTTTCTGGTACACTTGGGTTCCAGCAAGAACGCGCTAGAACGTCATGATGGCGAAGTAAGCTTCGGAGGGGCATCACCGGGCCGGGCCTGACAGCGGCAGATCATGGCTGGCGGCGGCAATGGCATTGAATTCCCACCAAAACTCATCGCTGTCTCTTTACGCCGCATTGGTGTCTTCAACATCATCATGTCGGTCGATCTGCGGTCTTGCTCCTCGGCGCGGGGGTCCACCTTGTGCCTTGTCCGTGCGGTGAGTACTTAGCTCGAACTGTGAAGCATTTTCTTACAGTTGCGATCAGCGGAGTCGGCGGCCCGGTTTATGTACATACATGGAGAAAAGAAGGCGAAGAGGCGGGCGGTGGAGCGATGAGCTGAGGAGGACCCACCGGCGGTGTTGGGGCACACATAAAGCACCTGGGTGCTGAGCACCGAAGCCTCTGCGTAAACATAAGCACCTCGAAGCATGTGACCACAAGAAAGCTACTGTCTTAAAAGCTGTATCAGGCTCACACAGCAAGGGCTGATCTTCAGTGGGGTGTCTGTTTTTTGTTGATTGATCACCACAAGGCGCGAAGAAGGTCATTTCGGGTCATCGAAACATGTCACTGCGACGCATCTTCCAACGACCGCGAGAGACACTGCAAGTACGTATAAAGTGGCTCTACGCCCTCGGTGTGATTGGGCTAGTACATTATGTCCTAGGTATGCGAGCGGCATTCACAAAAATGAAGAAGAAGAGCAAAAAAAAAAAAAAGATCGATGATGATCGTTCACGCGTCTTTCTCCTTTTCGGGCCACGTGGACCGCTTACGTAACTTTCAATGTTTACGCGTCAACCACGCGTCAAACAGCAGAATCTGATGTTGTTCAACTCTCGCATCTTTCGTCTTGAAAGCTCAGAGGGCACATCGGGGGCACCACTGCTACTACAGCAGCAAGATCGCAGCGAGAATTCTCAAAAACCTCACCGGCGCTGCTCGTCTGCCTCGCGATCTCCGGCATGACCTCGCCCCCTCCCGCTGGCGACGCGCCTGAAGCCTCATCTTCGTCCACCGTACCCCGCCAGGACGCGCGCCCTATCCACTCATTCTTCAGCAAGCCTACTGCGACCCCTACCGAAGCCCCAAAGACTGGTCAACCTTCTCAGTCATCGGCTCCTGCGGTTCCCAAGCGGAAACGGAAGCCTGTCGATGGGCCGACGCAGAGCAAGCTCGGCTTCCGGGCTAAAGGGGAGCAAGGGGGCGATGTGTGGGTGATAGAGAAGCCGACGAAGGAAGAGGAAGTCAAAGAGATACCTGCTGGGAAGGACAATGCTACTGGTCAGGCATCTGGTAATGGGGAGGGGAAGAAGAAGAACGTTGGGAAGGGGAAACGGAAAGCGGACGCCGCAACCGTAGGCGAAGATGGTGAGCTCTAGCCTGGTGCAGCTTCGCAGACCACGAGGCAGGTATTGACATGTGTCTACCCAGATGGCGGCCATGTTGAGATATCTCAGCCTGAAGGCTCATCCCCCGATCCCCCAACTGGCACTACAGCTCTCAGCAAGAAGAAGCGTCCCAGGCCATCTCAGCCACCCAACGCCTCTTCGTCTACCGCCACCTCACTTCCCTCCCGGGCTGCCGCGTCTTCGTCATCTTCGATCGCCACCGTGATCATCGATGATGATGACGACGATATAGAGATAACTAGCAGTTTCATCGCTCCCTCCAGCGCGCCCAGCAGGCCAGCACCCAAGCCAGCCGCGAAGCCACACCCATTCTTCGGGCGCGCGTCAGCACGGGGTACGGAGCCTGAGGGTGCTATAGAGGTGCCGGACACGACGCCATCGCCAGTCAAAAGGCTTCCGGGTCCAAAGAAAATCCTCTTCGCGAGCGACCCGTCTAAGCCTACGCACTCGTTCTTCAACCGCGTTCGCGTTGTGGAGAGTGACAGCGCCAGCGGAGAGGGAGGCGGCTCAAGCAATTCGGCGGAGGCGACTCCTTCAACGCCGGTGGCCGGAGGAGAGGATGGTGCGGGGAGCACATCCAAGAGTGCGGGAGTGGAGAAGAAGCCTTCGGGAGGGCACAGCTTCTTCCAAAAGGGCGGGCAAGCGCGAGAATTGGGAAAGCTCAAGGACGGGTGGGGGAAGGCCGAGAAGCTTGCGCCTCTACCTGGGGGAAGCTGGCCTACCCACGTGGATGTCTGCCCGACGGCGTCTACTGGTGCAGGAAAGGGTGGGCGTAAGGTCGATCTGGGCCCCTCTGTGCCGAGAGACTCATCTTTCTGGAACGTCGTGCTCGGCGGCGCCACGCCTGTCCCACCCTCTCCCGTCCCGCTGCCCGCTCCCATCGCTGTTCCTCCTCACCTACACCAACACCCCGCCTTCTCCTCCATCTCCGCCAAAGCCGCCGCCTCCACCGTCAACCGTGACTCGTGGACGGACCGCTACCGCCCGCTGCGAGCCTCCGAGGTCCTAGGCAACGAGCTCGAAGCGACCTACCTGCGCGACTGGCTCTCCACCCTAGCGGTCGGCCATCATGCCGACAAGTCGCTGAAGGTCTTCCGCAAAGTCAGCAGGAAAGCGCGGTCCGGGCTGGTGGACGGGTTCATCGTGGATGACTTGGGGGTGTATGGCGATGCGATGGACAAGGATGATATGTCGGACGAGGAGGAGGAGCTGGAGGATCTGCCTGAGCCTGATGTGTGGGAGAACCCTGAACATCGGCCGCACGAGTACCCCACTTTCAAGGAGCGCTTGACCAACACCGTCCTCCTCACCGGGCCGCACGGTTCCGGCAAGAACGCGGCGGTCTATGCCGCGGCGCACGAGCTGGGATGGGATGTGTTTGAGGTGAACCCAGGGGTAGGAAAGCGTACTGGGGGAAACCTGATGGGCTGGGTTGGGGATGTGGGGAAGAACCACTCGGTGATCAATGGGGGAAAAGAAGATGTGACGAAGGGCAAGGGAAAGAAGGAGAAGGAGAAAGAGAAGGAGAAGGCGGCCGCGCCGGTCTTGGGAGGCATCAAGTCTTTCTTCGGGAAGGGCCAGCCTGCAAAAAAGAAACCGAGCACCCCCAACGGCAGCCAGGGGTCCGCGGCGACGCCGATCGACATCGACTCTGACGACGATCCCGTCGAGATCATTGACGCGGACCACGACGAGCCGGTCGCTGTTGAGAAGGCAGCAGCGGATGTTGGGGATGTCAGTGAGAGCGTGGAGGCAGTCGGGAACGGAGATAGCAGCAAGGTTAGGCAGTCGTTGATCTTGATCGACGAGGCGGACATCCTCTTTGAAGAAGAAGCTAGCTTCTGGCCTGCTGTGATCTCGCTGATCTCGGAGTCGCGACGACCGGTGATCTTGACCTGCAACAGTGAGTTCGATAGGTTCGTGCAGCTGCTAGAGGGAGTGAGCTGATCCTCGAGATAGATTTGCAGCGCATACCTCGCCACCAACTGCCCCTCCAAGCCATCCTTCATTTCCACCCTCCCCCTTGCCACACCGCTCTCCCCTACCTCCAGTCCATCGCCACCTGCGAGGAAGCTCGTACCCGGACTCTCACTTCCCCTCTCGACATCGCCGCCGTGCACACACAGTCAACCCACCAGCTGGAAGAGCATGGGGTCCTCGGAGACCAGCCCGTAGCCCCGAATGGCAACGAGCGACTGCCATATTTCGACCTGAGAAGGGCAATCACGCAGCTGCAGCTGGGGCAAAGCTCGCCCAATCAGACAGGGCGGTCTATCAGAGAACCAGGAGAGAGCGACGAGGTCAAGGCTCTGTGTGAGCGCATCGAGATGGCGTCGTTTGCCGATGCTCATGTGGATACCCGTTTGTGGGTCGCGATGGAGGTAAGCTATCGCCTAGCACCGTATCCCCACTTTAGGTCTGGCTGACCCCCAATCTACAGATCTTTGACGTCGACAGGCCGCAGCCGTCCGTGGATGACGAATTCGACGTCTCTTTGCTGGTGAAGCCTGGCCTCCCTCCCTCCTATCCCATCCAAGCTGTGAGCGACAAGTCGTCGGAGATATCGGCGACGCTGGTCGAGCTTGCAGGAGGGTCTCTTCCTTCTGCTGGAGATTTGGATGTTGCTCGGTACGTGAAACACCCATCATACGAACACGAGCATAGCTAACTCCTTGCACGATAATCAGCACATTATACACACGCTCCACCCTTCCCATCCTCGACCCTCTCATCCCGCTGTCAGCACCTCTCCTCCCCCACCCTTCCCTCTACCTACACACGCTCCCCATGATTCGGACCATCGTCGCAGCAGACGACCTTCTTGAGGAGGAAGAGCGCTTGGCGCTGGAGAGGTCGGAGGAGAGGCTGAACCGCAAGACTGGAAGACCCATGCGGGCTGGGGCTATGCACCAGCGGTGGTGGGAGTACATGGAGCTGGGGTCGTTACAGGGCGCGAGGCGGATCAAGGCATTAGATCTGACGTGGTAGCATTGTGCACATTCTCATGCATGTACTTATTTGTACGCAACGAGCATACGTTTTTTGCTGTGTGTGGAGGAGCCAGAAGGGTCATCGAGCATTGTCAGTAAGATATGCGATCTACATTCATAACGATCGTGCAAGCACAGGACCATGAATACACCCTCCAAGAAACGCCCCCCTTCTCAACTCTCCACAAGTCTCAAGCCCCACCTCGTGCCCGCCGCCCCATTCACACCCGGCTCGCTCCCCTCCAGCTTCTGAGCCACCACGCTTCTGCCAGTCGCAAAGCCCACCCCGTCCGACTTGCGCACAAGTAGCAGCGGCAGCGGCACCATCCGACTCTGCGTCTCCAGTGGTTGAGGTGTATAGAGCGAAAGTCTTGGAGGGTCATAGACTTCGGGTGCTTGTAGCGGGTCATGCTCATGCTCGACCGGAATGTCGTTGAGCGCGGGGGGCGAAAAGACAGCCGCGATGGCGGCGGCTGTCGAGTCCGCCGGCTCGGCATTGACCAGATCCCCCTGCTCCCCTGCCTTCCCTTCACCTCCACTCCCCGTCTCGCCGTGATGAGAACTATCCAGCCCCTCAAGATGCCGGCTAAGCACCGCCAGATCACCTTGCTCCATTTCCAGCGTCGCCGCCGCCATCTCCATCTCTGCCTGTCTGTCCCTCTCCGCCTCGGTCATCTCTTGATCGCCACTTCGGGGGCCATCGGTGTAGTGCGACAGCTGATGAGCAAGCCAAGGCTCCTCTGATGCAGGAGCGTTGGCGACGAAGGCGCTTCCCTCTGCTGCCTCGCTCGGCTGCTTGGAAGCCGCAGCGGCAGCAGCAGTGGCAGCATCATCACCAGGCGTGGCCTTGGATGCGACCATTATTCTGCTCAGAGCTGCCTGCGCGACACAGCTCTGCATCGCTTTGACGATCTCCTCAGGCCCAGGCATGCGCACTACGACGATCACATGCTTCTCGTCCGCAGAGAAGGAGCTCATGACCGCCTGCTGATGGTGCTTCTGGCTCGGATCACTGTCGTCGTAGGGGACAGCAGGGACGGGGCGGTTGGCAAACTCGGAGCGGTTGGGAGGGGCAGTTGATCGCCAGGTGGAGTAGCGAAGTGGGCCCAGGGGACCGAGGTAGATATCCAGCGGGATGGGAGGCTGGTCTGGGTCGTTGGGGGAGGGGAAGTAGAACTGTGAGAGGGTGAGGTCGAGCGTGTTGAGCTCGTGGTGGAAAGTGGGGATGGCGAGTACGCGGGGGATTGGATCCAAAGGAGCAGGAGCAATGGGTACGTCGGCGTCCAGCGTGTTGAAAAAGGTGCTCGAGAAGCAGGCTGTAGAGCTCGTCAGATTGACGACCAGATCGGCAGCAGCAGAATATGACTCACCGACTCCTCCAATCGTCCAAGACATCCAATCGGCAATCTGTTCCACTACGACCTCTCTCTGAACCCTTTGCTCCTCATCTTCCTCATCCCTGATGACCTCGGTGACCATCTCAGTCGACCTCTCTGCCCTCGTCCACTCCAGCAGTGTCTGTACCGCTCCATCCTCGTCCTCCGCCAACACCGCCGCAGCCAGAGCAAGCCTCTTCGTCCTCTTCTTGCGCTTCCGTGCCGGTCCGGTGCCCTGGGCTGAAGATCCAGGTCCGTCTGACGGGGCATCCTGTTCGTCCCGCGGAGCAGGGTCGATGTTTTGCCCCTCCGTTTCTTCAGGTGGTGCTGTCCTCTGCTGAGTTGCCTCGTGGAGAGTTGCCGATCCCTCGATATGCGAGGCGCCCGACGGGCCAGCCTCCACGTCGCCAAGATTATCAGGTTGTGGGTACGTCCTCAGAGAAGGCACTCCGATAGGGGTTTTTGGCGTGGTTGAGGGGTTTACAAAAGCTTTCTCGGCTTGCGCCTTGCCTCTAATCCTCTTCTCCGGCTTGGTCGGCGGAACCCCGTTTGGTCGAGACCTGGCCAACGACCGCGACAACGTCGGGTTCTCCTGCGCAAGCTCTGCGCCTCCCAGCCTTGCCCCAGGCGCGCTGAGGTACCATCTTGATCCGCCCGTCAAATCATCCTGCCCATCCAGCATCTTCACCAGGCCCACTCTCTGTAGCTCGCTCACGGGCTGCCCCTCATCTTCGCCTACCCGCGCCTCGCTCACGCCCACCTTCACCAGGCGAACGGCGTCGGATTTGATTCCACTCTGCAGGTCCACCAGCCGGACGACAGAGCCATATGTGAGCTTCTGGTCATCGCGGTCCTCGGGCTCGGTGTACCGGCTCCTGGTCGACTTGGGCACGCGCTGCGGCTCAGCACGCTCGACGAGCTCAAAGCTGAACGGAGTCCACTTGCCCGTCTTGTACGTGAGGGCGGGCCCCTCTCCGCCAAAGCTGGGTTCGAGCTTCATGTACTTTGTGCGTACGGTCTGCGCGTTGAGGCGGGTCCAGAGGGCGAAGGGGGAGTTGTGAGACAGGCAGCTTGCCATGGAGCGGGCTTTGGCCGTCTTGATGGAGGGTTTGGAGACTATGCGGAGGGGGCCAGAGAGGAAGGTGGCCAGCGGGCGCTCGACAATACCCTGGTTGGGGTCGTTGGGGTCAAAGTCGACCGGAAACGCTCCAAGATCCACTGCCCCTTCTTGGCCCGCCCCCTGGCCCACGGCCTCTCCCAGATGTGCGCCAGTCTCGACAGCTGGCGCCTGCGCTTGAACTTGTGCTTGCGCCTGTGCCTCACTTTCCCTAAAATGATCTGCCAGCGTCTCCACCTCTTTCGCCTCGTCCGCTTTCGCCTGCTGAACCGCCTCCGCCAGAGGCTGCAGCTCATCCATCGACGGCGCCAGCATCTCTGCAAACGCCGTCCCCGTCTCATGCGCGTGTCCCGGAGGGAAAGCCTGGTAAGACGGGTCCCGATCTTCCTCCTGGGCCGGCTCGGGCTCGAGCGGCTCGTCCACCACCACCTCCTGCGAGACCTTGAGCTCGAGCCTGAACTCTTTACTCTTGCCCGCCTCGTCGCCGACCCATAAACCCGGGAAAGTCAGCCCCTCCTGGAGGAGCGACCTTTCCTTCCCCTCGAACACCACCCTCGCTTCGGGCAGCGACGCGCCATACCCAGCGCGGAGTGCGGCTTCGCGCAGCCTGCGGCGCTCTTCCAGTCGCTCGGCGCGCTTGGCTTTTGGCCGGTGCGGGAGGAGGGGGAGGAGGGGTTGCGCGGAGGAGACGATACGGTGTGACTGGGTGCCGGAGGTGACGACGGGGTTGTTGGGGTCTTGGTATCCAAGGGAAGTGAGTGTGACGGATGCGACGCTGTCAAGCAATGGCCCCGTGAATCGCAAGATAGGCGGCGGGTTCATGATCCTGCGCGTCTCCATCAGCTCCCCATCAGTCGACCATCGACGCGTATACTCACCGCCTCTCCTTCCCGTAGCTCTTCTGGCACGCCGTGGGGTGCCACACTTCCACCGTCGTGAGCGTCGACGACTGTGCCCTTGCCAGGTCCTCGCGCCTGCCAGACGACGCCGCCGCTGAGGACATGGCGACATGCGACGCGAGAGTTTTGGCGACTTTGCGCTGGCGCGGAGATGGTGAACGCGATTCTTGACGGGGGCGTTTGTTTGATGGCTACATTGTCGTACATGGCTAGTAAGCTACGGATCTATCGTTGCCCCGATAGCGATGCACGAGACGTACCCCAGGAGTGTCACCCGGCCTTCGATGCTCTAAGAACTGATCAAGATTGACATCCTGCTCCGCGGGCCCGCCCTCCTGCGGCTCCTCGATGGCGTAGTGGTTCCCCGCGATAGCATTTATGAGTAGGTCGAGCGGGGTCTGGGAAGAGGCGTCTCCGCCTACTTCTGAAGCCATGGTGATGCTCGATGGGTATGGATGGATGGACGTTGTTGTTGTGGTGGACATCGAAAGTGGACGATCTTTCCCACGGTTGTTTGAGCGCGACGAGGTGGCGGGAAAAGGTTCCGCAAATAACTCCGCACCAATGTGGCACTCTTCAATTCCGCCCTTCCACGCGCAAACTCAAGGCTGGCAACATTGCTGTCACTGCATAGATGGTCTACGACTACATGGGTTTACTGTATGTGTTTGGGAGATTTGGACTGTCAGGAGGTGCCCGAAAAACGAGATGAAAACCGAATGGGGGAGGTGTTATAAGTGTCCGTAGAGTGTCCGATATGAAGCAGGGAAACAATATGAAGACAGGGGTTGTCGGTCTGGGTCCAATTACTGGGCGACGGTGAATGTCTCAGAGAGCCCTGCGAGTACATGGGTCAGCATGTGAGAGGAACAGTGATGGCACAGAGAGACCCACAAGCCTCGTAGTCGGACTCCTTGGTGATGTCCCCGGTGATGTGGAGTGCTCGCATCAAGACTGTTCGGTCACTAGTCAGCTTCTCGTCTCTATACGCTCACAGGCCCACCAGCTACTCACACTTGTACGACCCATTAGGGATCGTCGTCCCGTTCGCAAACGTCGCCGTGCTCAGCTCAAACGTCGCGTAATCCCCACCCTCACTATCCACATTATCCGTGTGCCTCGCCACGTACTGCTCCTCGTACAAGTTGCCCAAGATAGGCACCTTGAGGAACGTGTTCCCCGCCGAGACACACCCCTTGCCGCGGTACTGCGTGTAGTGGCACCACAAGGTAAGGAGGTTGGGCGTCTTGGTGCGCGAGAAGGACACGCCCGTCGCCTTTGCGCGGCGCGCCTCGAGGAAGGATCGCTTCATCGCGGCGATCTCGACAGCAGGGGAGGAGGGGAGGTCACGCTTGCGCGAGGTGTAGTTGGGGGTGAAGGTGAGGTTGGTAGCCGCATCGACGAGGTCGATGAGGACATACGGCGAGCCGCCGACGAGGCGGTACAGCACCGTCGGGTAGCTGGTGTTGCTGAACGTGTAGGTCGCCGGCCCGCTCTGCACGTCACCCTCCTCATCAAGGATAGTGGGCGAGTTGATCCCCAGGTAGTAAGGCGTGGGGTCGATGATGGGCATGTTGCGCATCTTGGCGGCGACACCCAAGTATGGCACCTGCACGGTGTTGGCGCCGCCGGCAATCTGGATGAAGCCCGAGTAGATGGGGAAGGTCTGGGCGTCGAGACCCTTGGGCGCGGTGAACTGGAGGGTGACAACGGCGGTCTGCCCGGGCCAGAGGGTGAGCTGCGAGGGCCAGAACTTGACCGACGCGGCGTTGGACACTTGCGGCACCGGCTGGTCGTTGGACTGGTTCACACCCTGCAACACAACCAGGTCAGCTTATACTCCTATGCCCACCTAGCCTGTCGCGCCACTCACAGTCTGGTACGCCAGCGCTGTCCCCGCAGGCACGTTCGACAACTTGTACGTCACCCACTTCTTCGTCGGGTTCTTCACCGTCACGTACTGCAACGAGTTGAAGTACGCCGTGTCGTTCAGCGTCAACTCCGTCGGGCTGACCACCGCCCCCGCATTGAGCGCCTCGTACAGCTGTACCCTCCCAGCGCCCTGCACCGCCACGCTCGCGAGCGAGCTGTCCTCCACCGACACGGGGAGCTGCTCCGCCGAGAACTCAAACGCGCTCTTGACGTCCGCGGGGCTGACGTTGTTCTTGCCCTTGGCGGCGAGGTAGAGCGCCGCCGCGCCCGAGATGAAGCCCGAGGACCAGGACGTGCCGTCCGAGATGGACCAGTTGGCGTATGTGGAGGGCAGGACGTTGATGATGTTCTGCCCGGGGGCGAGCACCGACGGCGCAAAGAACAGGTCGTTGGTGGGGCCGATCTCGGAGAAGTACGAGGTGGTGTTACCCGTCCAGATGTTGGGCGCAGCGATGGGGCTCCAGTCAAACGACACAGTCACGTTGGTGGTGTTGCTGCTCGCCTGCTCGAGGAGGTAGTTCCCGTCCTCGTACCCGATGATCGCAAAATTGATCAGCGGGAAGTTCTGGTAGATGGGCACCGTGTCCTGCGTGTTGACCACGAAGATCGCCGTCGCGCCAGCGTAGTACGCAAGCTGCGCCTTCTGGTTCAGCGAGCAAGCACCGCGCTGCACCACCACTAGGTAAGGCGAGAGGTCGGGCGTGTCGTCCGGGTACACACACCCGTACGGGTCCGACGCGATCGTGTAGATCGGGAGGGTGGCGGTGGTGAACGCCTGGTAGTTGTAGTACGTGATGGGGCCGTAGCCGGTGGACACGGTCGCCTGCTGGGCGGGGTAGATGGTGTTGTCGCTGGAACCGACGTTGATGACGCCCTGGCCCGCTGCGGGGGAGTAGGAGTAGAACGAGCCGACCTGACCTTGGTTGCCCGCGGACGAGACAACGACGGTGCCCTTGGCGACGATACGGCTGGCCAGCACGCTGAGCATGCTCTCGGTCCACCCAGACACCTCACCTGTGGATGCTGTCAGCGCCTCGTCTTGAGTACCACTCCTCGTTCCACTCACCAACGCTGAGGTTGATCACATCCATATCCTCATCGTACGCCCTCTGCATCGCCGTAAACACCAGATCATCCGTCGTCGCGCCGTTGCACCCAAACGTCCTGTACACATACAGGCTCGCCTCGGGCGCCACACCGGGCACGTTGTACTCGTTATCATTCGCACCGATGATGCCCGCCACGATCGTCCCGTGCGTGTAGCAGTCGTCGAACGGGTCCGCGTCGGGCACGGGGGTGTTGGTCCCGTCATAGTCGTCGCCGACAAAGTCCCAACCGCCAGCGACCTTGCAGCCGGAGCCAAAGCACCCGCCGAGGGGCTCACGCGTGTAGTCCACACCACCGTCGATGATACCGATCTTGATGCCCTTGCCCTTGTTACCGCCGGCTTGGACCTTGTCGGCCTGGATCTGCCAGTTGGCGGAGAAGCCCGTGGTGGGGCTTGCGGAGGGAGAGGCAGAGGCGGAGGCGGTGGCAGAGGCGGTGTGGGACGCGGTGTGGTGGCCGTGGGAGCCGGATGAGGAGTGGGGGCTCTTGGCAGACCACTGCAGCTCGGCGAGGGAGAGGGGCTGGGGGCCGAGGCTGAGGAGGTGGACGGGGCGGAGGTCCTACAGTGTCCTCGTCAGCCATTATAACGAGAGAAGAGTGGATGAAGCTGCGCACAAGGATACCGGTGATGTTGGCGAGCGCGTACAGGTCCTAACACATAGCCGTCAGCTGACATAAACCACTACACGGCTTGGTTGAGATGACTCACGGCATCCGACTCCAGCGAGAGGGACGCGCCGATGAAGAGCTCGCAAGAGTACTCCTGGTGGACAGTGTACGCGGTCGAACGCGCCGCCAGCTGGCTGTAGATGTACTCGTGAGGCTAGAACCGTGCCGTCAGAAGACATAATGTCAGCTTCACATGTTTGGGGGAAACCATGGGCCGGAAGCTCACGCTAGCAGCCCGCTTCAACCCAGCGGACGTGAGGTGCGCGCTGCTGTCAAACTCGACAATGTATCGCCCGGGGACGACCGACCTACAAGCCACACACCAGTCAGCTACCATCAAGCCTCTTCTGGCCGGCCACGGCAGCTCACCTGGAGCCGCCGTTCTTCTTCACGTCAGCGAGGTTGAACGCGTTAGCCACCGTGGCCGACGCGAAGAGCGCGCCGGCGAGGGAAAGGAGTGTGGATGGCACGCTAAAAGCGACCATGATGAGATGGCTAGTTCGCGATCAAAATGGGGAAAGGAGGGGGCGTGAGGGGATGTGTTGGTGGGAGGGGTATATGGAGGAGAAGGGGAGAAGGTATAGCTAAAGAGCGTGGGGGGGGGGGGATGGAGAGATGGGGTAGAGATGGGAGCGGGCCGAGATAAGTCTGATAGAGAAGAAGGAGAAGAAGAAGAGAACGAGCGAGCGCGACGAAGACGAAGAAGTGACGAAAGTCTGTTGATGCCTTTGCGCGTTGCCAACTATCATCATGGCATGCGTCCATCTTCTCGTACACCGGCCCGGGCCAAGAACTCTCAGCGTGTCAACAAACACTCCCATGCATGCCCTTCCTCCCAGCCACAACCCCTCTCCCCCCCCTTGCTTCCTCTCCTTCCAAGCCGTCTTTCATCTTCTCTCCCGCAATCTCTCTGCAGAGAAACCCTTCGCTTCTTCAGGGCTGCCCTACGGCAAAGCACAAACAAATTGCTCAGGCACAAAGCCACCCGCTTCTCCGGTCCCGGTCTCGCACTTTATGCGCAAGAAGCTCGGAAACTCTTTCAGTTATCGCGGCGAGCACGGCGGGCGGATCGGCGACGAGGTCACGGAACGGAGGCTGGATGCGTACTCCGAAGTCCGCGGCGTCGTCGACAGAGACGTTACAACACCTCTCAAAGAGACGCGCTGGTGTTGATCAAAAGAGCACATCGCAGTCAATATCATAGGCAAGGGGCAGCATGATGACGCGCTGAGGGTCTGACACGGAAGAGGCTTTGGTGGCTTGACCTGACCCCGTGAATGAAAGATCTGGCAAGACTTCACCCCAGCCAGTCGAACTGAAGCTCGCTGGACAGCCTGTCCAACCGTGGAACGCTGCAGCTGATTTGCTAGAAGGAAATGAGTGTGGCATGCGAGTCGTCTAAGAAGAGCTACACATGACAGAAGAAGAAGATCGTCCCCAACCCCATACGCCTACGCCTACGCCATGCTAATGCAATTAGATGGCGTCCACAGCCCGCTGGTTCTGGGTGGCAGCGGCCTGCCTGCGCTTCTCCCAGAACTCGGGGTTGACGGTGATGAGCTTAAGCTGTGGGGCACAAGGCTGTCAGCTGCTGGCCAACATACGTAGGAGAGGGATGAACGTACGTTCTCGTCGTGCTTGACCTTGTCCCAAGGCCTCCAGTCACCCTTGCGGTCCCAGACAACCTCAGACCCCTGGGAGAGACGCCAGAGGTAGTAGGTAGCACCACCGCACGCAAGGCCGACGATACTGTAAGGTTCAGAACCATGATGTCAGCCCATGTCATACGGTGCGATGATGTGTCTTGCGGGAGCTGCACGACGAGTGGCGCCGACGATGTCGGCCGAAGCGATGGGATTGGACGTACCCGAAGATGGGGAGGACCTCAGTGGGGAGCCACTTCTTGACGAAAGCACGGTTCTGAGGGGGGTACAGAGTCAGCGGGGTTCATGAGAGGCATCGCGTGACGCAGCGGGGTGGTGTGAGAGGCGTGGGTAGGGGCCGGGTGATGTCGGGATTGGACATTGAGGGGTGAGATGTGGAGACGAGGCGAGGTCGCGTGGAGTAAGAGGTCGCTGTGCGACTCACCATGGGCATTGTGAAAGATGTGAAAGTGAGTGTGGGGATGGGAATAAGATGCGGGGGAGGGGGTCTATATATCTAATGGGGGAGAGATGACTGGCGTTGTGTTGTTGCAGATCAGAGATGAAAAGCGAGTGCTCTGGACTTTTGAATCTTTGCAGGGAAGGGGCGATGGGGACACCGGTCGGACATCCTCGGCCCTCCGCTCCGACGCTCGCCTATCACGGCTATCTCACGTCACACGGGAACGCGTGCCTACCTGAGAGCTATTTTGCGCGCCTACCTACAGCAACCTCTTGCCTGAAGGAATCGAGTCCAGCTTGGAATCCGACAGCGAGCGGAGCGACGATCCATGAAGGGCTATCTGAAATTTCAGTCCTATATCTATCGCCTTTCTACCCACCCCCTACACTTCACCCACCACCCCCAGCGCACTCGCAATCATGGCCGCTCCTGTCGACAAGACAATCGCTCTCTCCCCCGAGGCCGAGGAGCAGTACGAGCGAATCACTAGGAACTTGCAGGAGGCCACCAGCACAGAGATCATCAGGAAGGTCTTGAGCGAGGGCAAGACCGTCAAGGCGTACTGGGGGACTGCTACTACTGGCAGGCGTGAGTGAAGCTCAGTGATCTTTGAGTATTCGAGACTATGAGCTGATGCGCCTACTATGGCAGCTCACATTGCGTACTGCGTGCCTTTGCTCAAGATTGCCGACTTCTTGACTGCCGGTGTGCACGTCAAGATCTTGCTTGCTGGTGAGTGCTGCCAGTTGAACAGAACATGAAAATGACAGAAAGCTGACGACCAATCTTCATATAGATGTACGTTCATGTGACCTTACAAAGCTCCCAGAGAGTGACAAACTAACCGCACACTCTACAGCTTCACGCCTTCCTCGACGCCTCCAAGTCCACCCTCGAGACCGTCCAGCACCGAGTAAAGTACTACTCTCGCCTCCTCCACGCCGTCTTCACCACCCTCGGCGTCCCCACCGACAAGCTCGAGTTCATCACCGGCACGAGCTACCAGCTCAAGGCTGACTACACCCTTGACGTCTACAAGTGAGCTGGCTCATTAGCCTGTCGCACTGGTTAAGCTAAGCTAACGCCCCGGACCTGCAGGTTCCACGCGCTCACCTCGACAAGAGAAGCCGAGCATGCTGGTGCGGACGTTGTCAAGGAGTCCGAGTCTCCTTTGATGAGCAGCTTGCTCTACCCCGGTCTTCAGGCTTTGGACGAGGAGTACTTGGGTGTTGACTTCCAGTTCGGCGGTGTGGACCAGGTTCGCTTTTCGTCTGTTGACCTATCAGTATGCTGAAGCTAACACCCTACATATAGCGCAAGATCTTCATGTACGCCGCCCACTTCCTCCCTCGCCTCGGCTACGCCAAGCGCGCGCACCTCATGAACGCCATGGTCCCCGGTCTCTCGGGCGGCAAGATGTCCTCCTCGGACCCCAAGTCCAAGATCGACTTCCTCGACTCTGCCGCCGACGTCAAGTCCAAGATCAAGGCTGCCCTCTGCCCTCCGGGCGAGGTCGAGAACAACGGTGTCCTCGCGTTCATCAAGGCCGTGCTCATCCCTGTGCAGATGCTCCGCATCGAGAACGCCAAGAACAAGG
The DNA here is from genome assembly GCA_036427605.1 of Cryptococcus sp. DSM 104549. Classification (NCBI taxonomy): domain Eukaryota; kingdom Fungi; phylum Basidiomycota; class Tremellomycetes; order Tremellales; family Cryptococcaceae; genus Cryptococcus; species Cryptococcus jaspeensis. Next base: position 3,399,017 of record CP144046.1, read on the forward strand.
GCGTGCCCGCCCCGCAGGGCGAGGGCAGCTTCGTCAAGCCTGGTGCCCCCGAGGACACGGTCTTCTCCATTTCGCGTCCCGAGAAGTTTGGTGGGGACATCCACGTGAAGAGCTACGAGGAGCTTGAGAAGGCGTACCTCGCTGAGGAGGTGCACCCGGGGGACTTGAAGACGGGCGTGCAGGACGCGTTGATCACGCTGTTGGCGCCGATCAGGAAGTTGTTTGATGATGACAAGGAGTGGCAGGAGATTGAGCGGGCGGCGTACCCGAGCTCGTCCAAGGCGCCCGTCGTGGAGGAGAAGAAGGTCGTAAGTGTGTCAACGCTCGTATCGTAGTCGGCACTGACACCCCACCCCTCATGCAGAAGAAGAAGGACGTCCGATCCAAGCCCCCTACAGAGGAGGAGCGCGCCGCCCTCCGTGCCGCCAAAGAGCAGGAGAAAGCCGCCAAAGCCGCCGCCAAGGCCGTGAACGAGGGCGGCCCCACCCCCGTCCCTCCTACCAGCACCATCTCGCCCGCCGAGCTCACCCAAAAGTCCGCTGCGGCCGTCGCGAGCGGGAGCTTCACGCCTTGCGTGACGGCGACGAGCATGCCCAAGCTCAAGCTGCTTGCCAAGGGCAAAGTTAGGGATATCTATGCGCTGCCCGGGAAGGAGGATGAGGACAAGCTTTTGTTTGTGGCTACCGACAGGATGAGCGCGTTCGACGTGATCATGAACAACGTGAGCTTAACTGTTCTCCTGGCATTCAGTCATGACAACGGCAGCTGACAACGAAATGTCGCAGGGTATCCCCTCCAAGGGCATCACGCTCACCACGCTCTCCCTCTTCTGGTTCGATAAGCTCAAGAACATCATCCCCAACCACGTTCTCGCCCCTTCCCCCTCATCGTGCTTCGGCTCCCCCGAGGACGCATGGAAGGAGTTCCCCAGGTCGCTCGATGAGTACAGGGATCAGCTTGAGGGGCGGGCGATGATCGTGAAGAAGTGCGAGGTGGTCAAGATCGAGGCGATTGTCAGGGGTTACATCACTGGTGAGCTCGTACGCGACTGAGTATGTGTATAGACAGAGCTGATGACAATGGCTGGCAGGTTCGGCGTGGAACGAGTACAAGAAGTCGCAGACGGTGCACGGGATTGAGATGCCGGCGGGCCTTGTCGAGTCGGAGAAGCTCCCCAAGCCTCTGTTCACGCCTTCCACCAAGGCCGACCAGGGCGAGCACGACGAGAACATTCACCCTGACAAGGGTGGGTCTTGGGTGACCGGATCAGGCCCACCGGCATTTTGCTAACACTCATCACCTCACAGTGAAGGACATCTGCGGCCCCAAGCTCGCTGCCGAGATCGAGGCCGTCGCTCTCCGCCTCTACACCGAGGCCGCCGAGTACGCCCACGAGCGCGGGCTCATCCTCGCCGACACCAAATTCGAGTTTGGCCTGCTCACCACCCCTAACTCCCCCACCCCTCAACTCATCCTCATCGACGAGGTCCTCACGCCCGACTCGTCGCGCTACTGGGCCGCGGCGGACTACGTCCCCGGCAAGCCCCAGGCGTCGTTCGACAAGCAGTACCTCCGTGACTGGCTGATCAAGAACAAGCTCAAGGCGGTGGAGGATGTGACGCTGCCGGAGGATGTGGTGGTGGAGACGCGGAGCAAGTACGAGGAGGCGAGGGACAGGGTGATGGGGCTCGGGGAGTTCGGGAAGCACGGGAAGAAGGGGGTGCAGGCTGGGGATGAGGTAGTGCTGCAGACGGACCAGGTGGCGGATGCGATTGAGGAGGAGGCGAGGAAGGAGCTGTAAGATGATGTATAGAAGGCGGTGTTCGTGATCAGATAGATGATAGTTGATGTGAGATTTCCCCGGCGTGGGTTCGATGTCCACTCATAATGCTGTGCATAGCTATCCTCGACTCCTGTCAATTCCGCGTGTCTCAACCCAACATGTTTGCGAAGATCCAGGTGTCCACTGCCCCCCGTCAACCCACGTCAGCTATCCACCACGTTTTCAGTACATCGCCCAGTCAGCATACGCACACCGTTGGTCACTGTTGACATCAACACTCCCCACGAGCTCATACCCCACTTCCTCCATCTTCGCCAGCAGTGTGCAAGCCAGCACCCGCGCCTGGGTTGTCTCGATGCCGGGCGGTGGAGACCACGGGTTACCCTTGAGCTTGACTTTGTAGCACCCGCCTTCTGGCCCTTTGTATTGGATTCCCGCGGGCCATGTCTAATGACGGGCAGAGTGTCAGCCGGCGGTCTCTTCACCCGCGATATCGGAGCAGCTAGCTCACCTTCATGGCCTCTTCAAACGCATCTTGCACCCCATCATCCGGATGATCAATCAGCCTCACCTTATCCCCCCTCGTGAAGTGGATCACAAAGAACGACCGATCTCTCGGCGGGCAGGAGCGCAGGATGAGCGAGTTGCGGTCGTACACCAAAGTGGAGAGGAAGGTGGCTGTGTGGAGCTCCCATCCATTGGTTGAGAGGGCGCGGAGGATGAACAGGAGGAGCCGGCGAGTGGGTACGGGGTCGATGTTTGTGATGGGCCCTGTGCATGCCATCCGTAAGCTCACTGTGGGACCATCTTAGCTTGGACGACAGGTCATACGTACAGGGGTGCCCCCACAGCTTCCACTCGAAAGCCCCTTCAAGCTGCTTCTTCCTCTGAATCCCATTCCCCCATCCCCTAACAATCGCCCTGTCCACCTCCTCGCATACCTTGTGGGTCACACCGATAAGTCGGAGCGTGTCGCTGTACTGCATGTGCAGGCATGCGAATGAGTGTGTGTTGGCTCGCGGGAGGCGGCGCGGGGTACGACGCGAAGAGGTTGGTTCGGGGAGGGTGAGAAGGTCGAGCTGGGTTGGGGCGACGTAGTGCTCGTTATAGGCGGGGGGACGACCCAAGGGATCGGGATTGTTGCTCATCGTTGTCGTCGGAAGTGGTGACTAGACAGTATTGACCTGTGAGTGTGCTGTGAGAGAGGAAGAAGGACAGCAGTTCCTCCTGAAGAGCAAGGCGTGCATCTGGAGAGCGGATGGCAGCGGCGGTTAGTGCTCTCAGCTGTTGTTGTGAAGTGAGCTACGAGTGACGCATGGCGGTGCGGGATCGATGCGCCGTCCTTTGGATCTCGGACCCGACCAGCGAGGGGCTCGTCGAGTGGAGATCATGGCTCGGGCGCTGGCGAGGTGGACGTCGCTAGTGATAAGGTGATAGGAGATCATACAGTCAAGTCTTGTGTTTGTCTCAATAGCGACTTTCGAGACTGGCCAAACAAAAGTAGACGGTAGTGCTGCAACAACAGTCGAAGAAGAACAAGAGACGACGTGGTGCGTGAGCGCCGTGGCCGGTTATGACGTGGAGGACGGCGACGAGGACGAGGATCTGATCGTGTGGTGATGCTGCATCTCCAAACTTCTCTTTCTCTACGTCCTCCTTCACTGTTCGTTAGCATCAGCCAACGGGCAGCACCGTACTTACAGCTATAAGTAGTTGGTAAGGCAGCGTGAGTGTCTTTCCTCCATCGTCTGCATCTGGCCCAGCGCGTCCAGCGCGCGCACTTCCTTTGATCATCGGCCGGACCACCGCTGACGAAGTGTTCGTCCCAGCCGAGCTCGCATCGGTCATGATGTGATATGCATGTTTCAAATACAAAAGAGTCCAGCTCGTAAGCATACGTGCTCACAGTCATGGTCCGTTTCGTAAGGATGGGAGGGGTGATGAACGCTCGCCATTAGAGGGTGGGGGTGGCGGGAGTGGAAGCACGCCGGGAGCCCGACATGCCGGAAGGAAAGTATGGCTCTCTGTTTGAGGCATATGCGGCACAACACCTGCGCCAAGACATTCCGGATGGGTAGCGATGCTCAGAATAAAGGAATACAGGCGACGATCTGACGGGGTTGTTGTTGCAATCGACCCCGTACGGTACGTGACTACCACATGTTCTGGCTCGGTCGGCTCTCGGTACTGTCTGATCTGCACAGGTATAAGACTGACCCCTCATGACCTTGCTGCCTCACTCCCTTCTTCCCCCCTAGACCTTCATATTCAACATACATAGACACCTTTGTCTCCTCTCCGGCATCTTTGAAAGACGCGACGTTCTTCGGTAGCGCGCTTTGATAGACGCTGCTGACTTACCCCCCTATACCATCCGGCCCACACTCTTTTGAAACTTCACACTCGTTTACCTTTTCACCCACCCTCACCCATTACCCCTGCCACCAACAACCGGCCAAGCATGATCTCTTCCCTCGCTCTTGCTGCCGTCGTCGTTGCTCCGGTCTTCGTCGCGGCTCACGGGCAGCTCTCGTGGATCCAGATCGGAGGTGGCCAGCAATACTCCGCCTGGAACTTGGACGACTACTACACTGCGGTATACAAGGAGACTGGTGAGTAGATTTTGAGCCAGCTCTCGTTGGACTGTCGCTGACTGCCCTCTTCAGACCCCGTTTGGGGAGAAGTCCCGGACCAGAAGTACTCTGTTCGTCCCCACCTAAAAGTCCACGGCCTTGCATAGGTGTACTGACGTGCCCTGTGGTCCACAGAGGAAGTTCGACGACCTTGATCTAGGCCCTGCGAGTGTCTTCAACAACACCATCGCTACCGGCGGGTACGATATCCCCAAGAGGTTTGACGACCTCTACCCCGTCGGCGTCATCCCCGCCAAGGCCGGTGATGAAGTCGTCATTCAGTGGGGCGCCGAGTGGCCCGATGAGCACCCAGGCGTGAGTCTCCACTCGGATTTCTGCTATGAGACATCTACTTTTGCTGACTTTCATCATGTCTAGCCCATCGGCGAGTGGATGGCCAAGTGCCCCGGAGACTCTTGCACCAAGGTCGACGGTACTACTCTAGACTGGTTCTCCATTGCCCAACACAACTGGGATGCCGACTTGAAGGAGTGGCCTACCACGACCTTTGTGAAGTCGCTCAACAAGCAGTGGACTTTCAAGCTTCCTACGGATCTCCCCGGTGGTACGTTCTTCAGCTTACAGTCGTCCTAATCTATGCAGCGAAGCTGACAATGGGCTCTCCAGGCGCGTACATCATCCGTCACTCGTTGATCGGGTACCAGAACGACACTGGCCCCATCGAGGGACTCAAGAGCACCCCCCAGCACTACCCCGTCGGCATTGAGATCAACCTCGAATCCTCGGGCACCACTCTCCCCTCAGAGACGTGCAAGTTCCCCGGCTGCTTCTCGTACGATGACTACGAGTGGCACCACAACATCTACGATGAGGAGGACAGCGGCACACTCGGCCTGTGGGAGTTCCCTGGTATCGCTGTGTACCCCGGAGGCTACACGTAAGTACCGTCATCTGCCTCTCTGGCTCCGGTTGGTGTACATGGTAGCTGACATGTGTATGACAGTACCGGCGTGGTCAACGGCAAGTCCGCCGGCCAAGGTACATCGGGCACTCCCTCGTCGTCTGGAACGTCCCCTGCATCATCGTCTGCCGCCGCCTCGCCCGCCGAATCGTCCGCTTCCTCTGCGTCATCTTCCAACTCTGTCACCGGCACCGCGTCCGAAGCTGGCGTTGCCACCTCCACTGGCGCTACATCTCCCGCTGTCACCAGTCAGAGTGCTGCCTTTGTGGACAGTGACGATGACGATGACAGCGACAGCGACGACGACGACGATGACGACGACGCCGCCGATGACAGCGACGATGACAGTGACGATGAGGATGACGATGCGGACGACGATGATGACGATGCGGACGACGACAGTGATGATGCGGACGACGACAATGATGATGCGGACGATGACAGCGACGATGCGGATGATGATGCCGACGACAGTCGTGACGACATGGATGGGGACGCGGACGATGACGATCACGATGCGGACGACCGTGAGGACGACAATGACGGTGAGTCCTATCTGTTCCCAATATCTATTACTCTCTTCGAGTACACGTTTCTGATATAAGCACGTAGATGACAAGAAGCCCAGCAAGTCTTCCGGAGGCTCTGGGAAGACTTGCAAGCGTAGTGGAGGGGAGCAGACGGTGGCCACCCCGAAGCGTCACCTCCACAGGTCCGTCGCCAAGCGTCACCAGCAGTAGCTCTTGCAGCACTTTGCTATCAATCAGCCCCTCCCCTCCCCTATCTACCTACCTTTATCTGATTCGTTTTGACCTACTGTCCATATACCTCGTTGCCGCCGGTCGGTACTGATGCATCTCGTCTCCGTCGTACTGCGCTCTCCTTTTCCTATCTGTAGCTGACGCAGTCCTTCTGTTGCTGAAAGTATGGACCTTGCTACATATCGTCGCTGTCGTGGCAGTGGCAGACAGCGCCTGAAGTTGATTGACTCCTTTGTCTTCTGTGCTTCCATTGACGCAAAGCGGGCTTTGTTGCGTGCGCATTGTCAAGCCCGCTAACCATGGTCATGGAACATGCCTGTCGAGTATTTCGATCTGCCACACGCTCATGTCACTTGATCCTCCCCAATCCAGTCTATCAAAAGCACAACTACCATGCCTAAAGTCGATAAGGAGGAGTCAATCACAACCTCAATTTCATCCCCATCTTGGCAGCCCCCCATTCCAAGAGTAGATTTTGTCATCAGCGCGACAGAAAGAGGAGACGGTGACTACTGGCCTCGTGTGGCATTTACGACTACGCCTTCAATCAGCTCGTGTGCAAACCATTTCGGCACGGTCGTCATAAGGGCTGCCGAAAAGCTGAAAAGTGAGTCTTGGGCAGAGCTTGCCTATAGTGAAAATACAGAAGAGGAGTGCAAAAAGGTGTTTGGGAGAGATGTGGCTTGGAAGGCCGATACGTTCGAGAAAGAATCTGGTTTGAGCATGGAGTGGAGCATCAACCAGTGACGATCAGATCATCATACGCGGTGGATTGTATGCTCTTCTAGCGCCAGCAGAGATGGCACCACTTTGTCAGTGGTGCACAATGTGGATGATATACATGCCGGCCCCATGCAATGGACTTCAAACTGGGGTTGATTAGAGGGTATAGGTACAGTGCTACTTGAGTATACAGTAGTGTGACGGCACAGTCATCGATACCGGCAGGCCACTCTTCACTCCGCTTCCGTGCTTCTTCACTGCATCCCTGCCCCCTGCTCCTTCACCCCATCCCTGCCCCCTGCTCTAGCGCATCTTCGTCGCAAAGAACCATGTATCCACTGTGACCAGACATATTGTCAGCGAGGGTGCCCATGGTAGAGGACCAGAAAACGCAAGCAGACTCACAGTCCCCCTGACCATCCCCAGCTGCAACGCTCATGTCCACACTCGCCACCAGCTCAAACCCGCAGGACTCCATGGCCGACAAGATCGTGCAGCACAGCAGGCGCGAGTAGGTGATCTCCGTACCGTCGGACGACCACCAGGGGTTACCGCGAAGCTTGAACTGGTAGCAGCCTGGCTCCTTCATGCGCTCGTTCTGGATGCCTCCGCTCCATGTCTATTGCCATTCCGAGAGAGTCAACGTTGTCCATCGTCTGGTGTGCAGCGCGGTCACGACAACTCACTCGGACTGCACCTTTGAACGCCTCAGCCGTCCGGTCGTCGGGCGGATCGATGATCCTGATCTTGTCGCCCATGTTGAAGCTGATGGCAAAGTAGTACTTCTGCTGTGGCTGAACAGTGTGGAGGATGATGGAGTCCTTGTCCCAGCCCTTCTTGGACAGGTCACAAGCCATGTGCGCGTCCCACCCGCATGCGGACAGAGCATGGAAGACATGGCACAGTAGACGGCGGGCGGGGATGGCTTCGCTGTATTGCCCGGACCCTACAAGTCAGAATTGCATCAGTAGGTCACTCAACACGGCAGCACTGATGCACGCATACTCACAAGGGTTTCCTCTCAGCTTCCACTCATACGCCGCGGGCAATGCCCCCTGCTGCTGAACTCCGGGTATCCATACCCTCCGAATCGCCTCCTCCACAGCTGGGTGGACTTCGGGCGGCAGTCCGATCAGCCGTATGCGGTCGGTGCGGGCGAGGTGGAGACATGCGAAGTAGTGGGGGAAGGAGGGAGGGGCCTGATAGGGAGTGGCCGAGGAGGAGGCGAAGGCAGGGGATTGTTTGGCTTCGCCGTAAGAGGGAGGTGGAGGAGCCTCCTTCTTCTCGGACGACGAGGCAAGGAACTCGGAGAGTTTACCCATAGTTGAGATGTGTCAAGGTGTAGAGTGGATGATAAGGTGGCGATGCTGAAGAGCAATAGTGATGTGGTGTTTACTGGCGGCAGTGGTGCCTCGATCAGTCGGGGACTCCGGAGTGTTGAAGAGATGGTGGGCAGGAAGGAGGACGAGGCAGCGGCGGCGGGCGGACTCTCCTTTATATGTGCGTGTCTGCTCTCATATCGCTCAGCATCACCTTCGTCATTCCCGCCCGTCTTCTCACGGCCTCACCGCCTCCCCGAAGCTTGCTGCTCACAATCCTCTCGGTGTCCGCTCCTTGGCGGCACAGCTTGCCGCTGATGACGGCCAAAGAAACGCGAGGTGGCCGTGCCTGAGATCCCGTCTTCGGCGCTCGCCGTCTTGTTGCGTTGTTGGTGGTGTTGAGCCCCGATGGAAGAAGCTTGCGCGGGGCTTGCAAGAACTGGAGGTGACAGCACGATGCCAGAGAGCAGGGATAACAAGCTAATATTCATGACACTCCTATACATGGCAGTCGATAGATGGATACAGTGCGGCGTCGCTCATGTTTCTGCTTCGTCCTTCCCCGGTGTCGTCATCACTGCTTGTCCAAGTCCGTCACAGTGTCGGCGTTGTGGTGGACCTCTTTGCCCTTCTGATCGAAGAAGACCTGTGAAAGGGAAGAGTGGAAGTACGCATGTTCAGTTGTCGTGTTCACTGCATTGACAAAAGAACCGTGAACTTAACACACCTTGGGCGGGTTCTTAACACCCTTCTCCTTGGCCTCCTCCTCAGTAGCAGCGATGTCGGTCACCTTCGAGTGAGTGTCAGCGATTAGCAACCACCGGACCTGCATAGCCGACACTCATCACTGACCTCTCCTTCCAGCTTACCGGCTCGATACTTCATGGTCACGGTGTCACCGATCTCAATGGGGTTCCCTTGCTTGTCTGTGACGTCGCTCATGTTGAGTTGTGATATGTTTGTGGTATGGGTTACAGTGATGGAAAGACAATCACTTCATCCAGTATCCATAGGGACTTTATACCTTCCTCTTTCACTTCTGATCATGTTCCACAAGCCAGCCATCGGGTCAGGCAGAGCACAGAGATCGAAGACGTCACACACGCGCCCGATCTACGTGTTTATTTGGTCCTCCACTTACCAGAAGGGTTCACGCGCCGGACGCGGTTCGAGCTCTCTCGTGTCGGTCCGTCCTCTGGCTGTTGTCGTGTAGTCCATCTCTTGCTGTCCTCTCATCTTCAGTCTTACACTCGCTCTTTCCTGCTTTGACGTAACAACACGAGAAGGAGGGGTGTAAGATGGCTACCGAGTTTGACGACGTGTGAGCCATACTTCTTGCTTGCTACAAACATACTCACCTGACTCACGTGCTTCGTTTCTTAGCCTCACAAATCAGCCTGTTGTCATCGACAATGTAAGCCCATATCGCAGCATTACATATAGGACTGGCCAAGCATATAACTGAAATTCATGTAGGGCTCCGGAAACATTAAAGCTGGTTTTGCCGGCGAGGAGCAGCCGTCGTGCTACATCCCCTCCTTGTTCGTTTCTACCGTCTCGCTCTTACGCTACCGCATTGGCCTGAGCCCCAGCTGACACACTTTCCCATAGTGTGGGACGTCCCAAACACCCACGAGTAATGGCTGGCGCTATCCAGGATAACCTCTTCATTGGTCGGCGCGCGCAGGAGTTCCGTGGTCTGTTAAAGATCAAGTACCCGATGGAGCACGGGGTGGTGACAGATTGGGACGACATGGAGCGGATATGGGGATGGGTATATGGAGAAGGGCTGAAGGCTTTGAGTGAGGAGGTGAGTGCATCTAAGACCTCTGTCGTCCCGAAATGGAGACAGTGAAGATCCAGCTGCCGTGATCTTTGGCTAATGGTCCGTCGTTCAGCACCCTGTGCTGCTCACAGAGGCGCCCCTCAACCCTCGTCAGAACCGGGATGTCGCCGCCCAGATCTTCTTCGAGACATTCAACGTCCCAGCATTCTTCACGAGTGTACAGGCGGTCCTCAGTCTGTACGTTCTACTTCCACTTTCCTCAAGTTTGAATTTTGTGACGCTGATTCCTCTCAAGCTACTCCTCCGGCCGAACCACGGGTATCGTCCTCGACTCTGGCGACGGCGTCACACACGCCGTCCCCGTATTCGAGGGGTTTTCCATGCCCCACGCCGTCCGACGGATCGACCTCGCAGGCCGAGACATCACCGACCACCTGCAGCTCCTCTTGCGCAAGGCGGGGCACAACCTGCACACGTCGGCAGAGAAGGAGGTGGTGAGGACGATCAAGGAGAAGACGTGTTACTTGGCGATGAATCCAGTGAAGGAGGAGAAGGATCAGGGAGGTGCTTGGGAGGAGTTCAGGCTGCCGGATGGGAAGGTTATCCAAGTACGTCGTCCTCACCATGTCAAGTACTGAAAGAGAACGACACTGACACATCGAACAGCTGGGGACAGAGCGCTTCTTAGCTCCAGAGATCTTGTTCAACCCTGAACTCGTGGGACAGGAGTACCCCGGTGTGCACCAGGTAAGCTTCTGCGTTCATGCGAACTCAAGCTGTCCCTCTGATGCTATGTCTCTCTCAGGTGATCGTTGACTCTATCAACCGAACCGACCTCGATCTCCGCAAATCCCTTTTCAGCAACATTGTCCTCTCCGGTGGCTCCACATTATGCACAGGTGTGTTGAGCTACAGCGTGCCGCCGTATACAAAGCTGACGTTTCCTCTCACAGGATTCGGCGACCGATTACTAAACGAAGTCAAGAAGCTCGCGCTGAAAGACGTGAAGCTCAAGATCTACGCGCCGCCAGAGCGAAAGGTGTGCTAGCTCATTGTCGGGTCTCGTAAGACGAGCAACTAACAGCCACTGCCTGTAGTACTCAACTTGGATAGGAGGAAGTATCCTGGCCGGTCTTAGCACCTTCAAGAAGGTGAACTCCTCCCGTCCCTCCCGTGCCGGTACATAGCTGACGTATTCTACAGATGTGGGTCTCGGCGGACGAGTACAAGGAGGACCCGGACATCATCCACAAGAAGGCATTCTAGAGCACGCAGCTTGCGAGAGCGCGCCGAGTTGATATCCCAAGGGCAGTATACCAGTCATGTATCATACGTATACCTCATCGCCATTCAGCGCATCCATTTCATCTACTCTAAATTGAGAATCTAACGCGAGTACTTTGGCTCACTCCCAGATCGAACCGGGCCCCACCACCTTGCCATCCCTCTCCCCAGCAAACCCCCAATCCCCATCCTCCACACCCGCATACTCGGCCCTCAGCGGCGTCACGCTCACATACCCCTTGTCAAATGCCCAGGCGTCGGTGCCTTCGGGCACAAGAGACATGTCGGGGTCCATGATGTGCGTTTTGTCGGGGGCGAACAAAAACTTGCGGGGCCAGACTGGTGCTGGTGGTTCACTAGGATCAGAGGATGAGGGAGGAGGCGCAGCAGCAGGCCCCGCGGTCGAGGGGTCGGCGTTGCGAGGAGGCTCGGAGATTGTGGGCTCATCGGGATGCGCTACGACGTCTCCTGGGTCGTAGCTCGTCTTGTCGCTAGACATCCCAAGCACTCCCCATCAGCTGGCGATCCCATGATCTAGGAGCAATGGTGGACAGCTTACAGGGTGGTAGCCTTGAACAAATTCCCATACGCATTCCTCCACAACTTCGTCCAGCACACCGGCATCCCCCTCTCCAGCACATCCTCCACCATCGGCACATTCACACTATAGATCTGCACCAAACCCCTCTCCCTCTCCCCATCCGCCTTTGGCAGCTTCTCGTCCTCCCCCCACCCGTCGACGAGCCGCTTACACACGTCCGCGGCGACGTTGGCGGAGAGCTCGAGGATCCGCGGGGTGAAGGGACGGGTGACGACGCAGTAGGAGACGGCGATGCAGGGGATGTGCTCGGTGTGGAGAGAGGGTCGGTCGGAGGGGCCGGGGATGGGGACGGAGAGGGCGCCGGAGAGGGCGGCGCCGATGGTACCGGAGGAGAGGGCGAAGGCGGTGGAGGAGTTGCGGCCGTCTGTGGTGAGACTCGTCAGCGGGAGGTTTGACGCCTTCAAGAGCAGAGCGAGGTAGAGACGCACAGTTGGGGCCTGATATGACCAGGTCGATCTCGCCCGGGTAGAGAATGTGCAGCCCGATGTTGGCGCACGACGCAGGCGTCTGTATAGCCAGCGGAGCCCTTTGTCAGTTGGTGTTCACTTCGTCCAGTGCAGTGTCCCACGGCAAACATACGCCAGAGAGTAGGACCCATTCCATCGTCTCACCCTCCTTCAGCGGTCTTGGCTCATCCGTTACCTCTCCAGTCAGTCCATCGGGCTCTGCTCTCACTTGTCAGCTCTACGTGGCGTCTGACCGCGAAAGCTGGCGACTCACCGAGAGGGTAGAAGTAGCTGGCGGTGATGATATCGTTGATAGCATAAGCCTTGCCCACCCTTTTGGGGGAGACATCGTCAACATCAAGAGCTCTCGGGGCACATGGCAGCCAACAACATGATGAAGCTCAGATCGAATCGACTCACCAAGACTTCTGAGTGTTCGGAATAACGACTCGCACATCCCATCCCAAGCGAGTCTGCAGCGTCTTGCAGAAGGAGTATATGTTTGGAGAAGCTGCACCAGGTGGTCCATCGTCGTTCTACCAGAGGGTCAGATAACATCATGCGACACGAATGAGCACTGAGCGCCCGCGCGGGGTATCAGTCACGGGTGGCTTACGGTTAAGAGAACGACGGGGCGGTCGCCATATAGCTGGATAGGAGACATCTCGGAGTTAGGATTGGGTGCTGTAACTGTATGAGAAAGATGTTAGATTGCTGATATGGTCGTGTGCTGCAGAAACAGAGACAGGAAGATCGAGGCCAGGCAGCTGCAGTCGACTCGAACGAAAAGCGAACCGTCTTCACCCCTCGGAGGTCGGCGGCTCGGCCCTCACAACCCGGAGCACTTCCCGAACCAAGAGCATCTTCGCAGTCCAGAGTGCAACTGCTGGTAATCTGAGTCGGGCGGAGCACAGTTGAACGAATCAGCGGACGAAGAAGAGTCGAAGACGCCATCTTGTGCGACACGTGCGTAGCCAAGGACCGGAGATGCGCGTCTCGGCAACAGCGCGTCAAGAAGTTCGCCTGCTGGGATCCAGAAGCTGAATGACACTCGAGTTTGAAACAATCATCCAGAGACTCTTGGAGTCTTGGGAGAGGGGGGTATGTGGTGCACGAGGAAGCACGACTACAGTAAGTAGAGGAAAGAGCATGCAAGTTTACATATATTGCAACATCGTTATCGTCGAGCTCATTAGACACCTCCCTCCCCACCCTCTCTGACCTCGCAGGCATGCACGATTTCCTCTGTCCCGATTATGGAATCCGACGGTTGACCGGCCTCACTCCCACATTGTCCCCGGCCCGATCCTATCCCCCTTCCCATCCTCCCACCCAAACCCCCACGCCCCCTCTCCAACACCTGCATACTCCGCCCTCATCGGCGTCACGCTCACATACCCCTTCGCGAACGCCCACGCATCCGACCCCTCCGGCACGCTCCCCATCTCAGGGAACAGCAGCGGCTGCATATTCGGTGCAAAGTGGAATTTGAGCTGGGGCTCAACTTTGGGCTCGGAGGGTGAGGACGGGGTGAGCGGGGAGGCGGGGTCGGGGGTGGGGAGGGCGGCGGGGCCGGCGGTGCGGGTGGAGGAGACGTGCGGGGGGACGGCGGAGGCGGAGGCGGAGACGGCCAAAGTGGGTTTGTTGGGTTTGTTGGGTTGGAAGTGGTTGCCCTGGACGGGGTCGTCTCCTGGGTCGTATGTCGCTTTTGACCTGGGGGAAGCAGCGTTAGGTCCTGGAACTCGGGCTTGGTCTTGCTCTTGTGCTTGGGAGTCGTCCTGCTTCGCATCTCGAGAGGTAGGAGGATCTTGGGCAACTGAAAGCTGCTCGTTCTCCGCTACGCTCTGCAAGGACGTCTGAAGCGCCGTGGTAAAGCTTTGCATGGTGCTGGGCTGGTTGGGCTTGGGCTTGGGGGGAGCGTTGGACCACCAGTTGAGGGATGGATCGCTGCGCGTGAACAGGAATCAATCCCCGGCCCGGTGACCAGCGGATTCATGAGAAGGGAGATGTATGCACAAGCGATGAAACACAGAAGGACCAGGGGAAAGGCTGGTACTCACAGCTTGGTAGTCTTGAACAGTTGCCCATACGCATTTCTCCACATGTTCGTCCAGCACACTTTCCGAGCGTTCTCCTCCAGCGATGCCTCTACCAGCGGTATATTCACACTGTAGATCTGCACCTTCCCCTTCTTCCCTCCCGGCGCGTCGTCCCACCCCCAGCCGTCGAACAGCCGCTGGCACACGGCCACTGCAGCTTCGGTAGCGAGCTCAAGGACGCGGGGGGTGACGGGACGGGTGACGACGCCGTACGAGACGGCGATGCAGGGGATGTGGGTAGTGTGGAGGGAGGGAAGGCCGGAGAATGGGCCGGGGAGGGGGACGGAGAGGGCGCCGGCGAGGGCGGCGCCGAGGGTGCCCGAGGAGAGGGCGAAGGCGGTGGAGGAGTTGCGGCCGTCTATGGCAAACGTGAGCGTATGCTGAGATCGTTACGGCGATTGACATACGATTGGGACCAGATACAACAAGATCAATCTCGCCTGGGTAGATGTTATGCAGAGCGATGTTCGCACACGAAGCAGGTGTCTGAGAGGAACGTGTCACGGTGTCAGTCGTCTGCCTTTCCTTCTTCGGGGCGCCGGATGGACTCACACCAGAGAGAAGAACCCATTCCATTGTCTCTCCTTCTTTCATAGGTCTTCGGGTGGTGCTGATATCTCCAGTCAATCCATCGGGCTCTGGAGTTACATGTCAGCCATTGTGTTGGCGCAGGAGAGCTTCCCCACAGGTCACACAAGACTTACCAAGAGGGTAGAAATAGCTTGCGGTGATGATATCGCTGATGGCGTATGCCTTGCCAACCCTACAGCACAGCTCGTCAGCTGAGGCGCACCGCTTGGAACAGCGAGCTTACCATGACTTCTGGCAGTCCGGCACGACTACGCGTACATCCCACCCGAGCCGTGATTGGAGGAGCTTGCAGAACGAGAAGATGTTAGGCGAGGAGGCGGCTGGTGGTCCGTCGTCGTTCTGAGGCAGTGGCGAGATGAGCTATGGTGAATCAAGTGAGCCTTCGCTGCAACTCACAGTCAAGAGAACGACTGGACGGTCTCCGTAGGTCTCGAGAGGAGGCATGCTGAGAGGTGGTGTGGGGGAATGTTTGCGGGTGATAACGGACACAAGAAGAGCACTGATGTGCTCTGCTGCTCTGTGGGTATATATATGCGCCTTCTGCACAAAAGACGTCCACGTATCACGCACAAGGGAGGGCAACTTCCTCGTGGATTATTGTCGTCGATGCAAGGTGTGTGCGATGGCGACGATGGCCGCTGCAGGCGACCCGGTAAATCGCGGGGTCTCCACACTACATGTGCCACACTGCTTATATCGCCGTAACGCCGCCCTTGCAGCTTCCTCCTCGCGCTTCGCCGTTCATCGAGCATAACTGACGCTGCATAGAGAAGGCTCGCCACAACATCTACACACAAAAACACCCTACATCCACCCCCACACCAACCTCCCACCCGAGCAGCATCATGTCTGCAGCGCCGCCAGGGTTCCCCCCCAACGGGACCGCAGGAGGCACTCAGGAGGTCCAAATGGAGGGCGACTTTTTCGGGCAACTGAGCCAGGAGGAGATCGAGAAGAAGGCAAAGAAGTGGAGGCAGTCCCAGAAGAGGCGATTCAATGAGAAGAGGAGGCAGGGGGGAGGAGGGGGTATGGACTTTGGGAAAGCTGTAAGTCGTTTGAAGGAAGGAGGACGCGGATGCGGCGGTGGCGATGGACGGTTGAAGACGCGATTGAGGTCTCGCGAGGGGTATGCTGACGAGGGCGCTTGCAATTGCAGGACCTCCCTCCCGAGCACATCCGAAAAATCATCAAGGATCACGGTGACATGTCTAACCGAAAGTTCCGGAACGACAAGCGTGTCCACCTTGGTGCGCTCAAGTACGTGCCGCACGCGGTGATGAAGCTGCTCGAGAACATCCCGATGCCTTGGGAGGTGAGTTGCCTCTAAGCTTTTCACTCGCATCTGGATAGAGCTGACTGAACCTGATTTGCAGCAAGTACGAGAGGTCCCGGTGCTGTACCACATCTCCGGTGCAATCACGTTCGTGAACGAGGTGCCGCGAGTTATCGAGCCGGTCGTAAGTTGGGTCCTATTCATGCCAGCCAGAGCTTAACTGACGTGATCACTAGTATCACGCGCAATGGGCGTCCATGTGGCTTGCCATGCGTCGAGAGAAGCGAGACCGTCGCCACTTCAAGCGTATGCGCTTCCCGCCCTTTGACGACGAAGAGCCCCCGATGGACTACGGAGACAACGTGCTGGACGTGGAGCCGCTGGAGGCGATCCAGCTGGAGCTAGACGAGGAGGACGACGAGGCCATCCTCGACTGGTTCTACGACCCCAAACCTCTCGTCGACACTCCCCAGGTCAACGGGTCGAGCTACCGCCTCTTCCAGCTCACCCTCCCCCAAATGACCAACCTCTACCGTATCGGTCGCCAGCTCCTCTCCGACTACTCGGACAAGAACGCGTTCTACCTCTTTGACCGCAAGAGCTTTTTCACCGCCAAGTCGCTCAACATTGCGCTTCCTGGCGGGCCAAAGTTTGAGCCGCTCTACCGAGACATGGACGCGTTCGACGAGGACTGGAACGAGTTCAACGACATCAACAAGGTCATCATCCGCGGTATGATCCGGTCCGAGTACAAGGTCGCGTTCCCGCACCTCTACAACTCGCTCCCCCGTTCCGTGCACATTGGCCCGTACCACGAGCCCAAGAATGTGTACATCAAGACGGACGACCCAGACCTCCCCGCGTTCTACTTTGACCCCCTCATCAACCCCATCTCCCAGCGTGTCGTGCAGGAGGCCCACACCCCGCTCGTCTCTCACGAGGATGCGGTGTTTGGGTTCGGAAACGAAGAGGATGATGAGTTTGAGCTGCCCGAGGAGCTGGAGCCGTTCTTGGAGAAGGAGCAGTTGGAGAATGAGAACACGGCGGACGCGATCGCGTTGTACTGGGCGCCTTACCCGTACAACTTGAGGAGCGGGAGGATGAGGAGGGCGCAGGACGTGCCGCTCGTGAAGAACCTTTACCTTGAGCACTGTCCGGAGGGGTCGCAGGTGAAGATCAGGGTGTCGTACCAGAAGCTGGTGAGTGCATCTGATCACAATCTACAAAACGTCGCTGACAAGATACCACTCACAGCTCAAGGTGTACGTGCTTAACGCACTCCACCACAAGCCGCCCAAGGCTATGGCCAAGCGCAACCTGTTCCGCAGCTTGAAGAACACCAAGTTCTTCCAGTCGACGACGCTCGACTGGGTGGAGGCGGGTCTGCAGGTGTGCCGACAGGGTTACAACATGCTCAACCTCCTCATCCACCGAAAGAACCTCAACTACCTCCACCTCGACTACAACCTCAACTTGAAGCCGATCAAGACGCTCACCACCAAGGAGCGTAAGAAGTCGCGTTTCGGTAACGCCTTCCACCTCTGCCGAGAGATCCTGCGTCTCACCAAGCTCATCGTCGACGCGCACGTCCAGTTCCGACTGGGCAACGTCGACGCGTTCCAGCTTGCCGACGGGCTTCAGTACATGTTCGCGCATGTCGGTCAGCTGACCGGCATGTACCGATACAAGTACAAGCTCATGAAGCAGATCAGGATGTGCAAGGACCTGAAGCACGTCATTTACTCGCGCTTCAACACCGGCCCTGTCGGGAAGGGTCCCGGTGTCGGGTTTTGGGCGCCCGGGTGGAGAGTCTGGCTCTTCTTCATGCGCGGTATCGTGCCACTGCTCGAGAGGTGGTTGGGGAACTTGCTCGCGAGGCAGTTCGAGGGGCGAAACTCGAAGGGGACGGCAAAGACGGTCACCAAGCAGAGGGTGGAGTCGCACTTTGACTTGGAGCTGCGTGCTGCGGTCATGCACGACATCTTGGAGTGAGTTGAGCCCCCGTTGACTTTGCCAAAAAAACATCACTGACCAACTCTCCCTCTCAGCATGATGCCCGAGTCGATCAAGCAGAACAAGGCCAGGTCCATCCTGCAGCACCTCTCCGAGGCGTGGCGATGCTGGAAGGCCAACATCCCCTGGAAGGTCCCCGGCATGCCCGCCGCCATCGAGAACATCATCCTCCGTTACGTCAAGTCCAAGGCCGACTGGTGGACCTCGGTCGCGCACTACAACCGAGAGCGTATCAGGCGAGGCGCCACGGTCGACAAGGCCGTGGTTCGCAAGAACTTGGGGCGTCTTACGAGGTTGTACCTCAAGGCGGAGCAGGAGAGGCAGAACAGCTACCTCAAGGATGGGCCGTACATCTCGGCGGAGGAGGGGACAGCGATCTTGGTGTCGACTGCGCACTGGTTCGAGTCGCGCAAGTTTGCCCCGATCCCCTTCCCGCCTCTTTCGTACAAGGTGAGTTTGGTTAAGTCGTTGTTCTGCGATGTCTCGCTAACCATTCACTTTTCTACAGCACGATACCAGTGAGCCTCTTCGCAAACAAGAGAATTGAACGTGCACTTGCTAACGTGTCATTCGTAGAGCTGTTGATTCTCGCCCTGGAGCGTCTCAAGGAGGCGTACAGCGTACACGGGCGACTGAACCAGTCTCAGCGTGAAGGTGAGAGATCATCTCGTCAGCTCGCGATAGAAAGAACGCTTGAACTGACCCCTGAGTATAGAGCTGGCGCTTGTCGAGCAGGCGTACGACAACCCCCACGAGACGCTGTCGCGTATCAAGAGGTGAGTTCTTATGGTAATGCGCTCACTCGAGCGCAGCAATGCATGTCTGGAGTCAAATACTGATTTTGTGCTGTTCCCAGATTGCTGCTTACTCAACGTGCCTACAAGGAGGCTGGTATCGAGTTCTTCGACACCTACGACAAGCTCATCCCGTGCTATGGTGAGTCATGACCAGCAAACGTCTCTGACCGGGTGCTGACTCGGCTTGCCCTCTTCCTTCAGACATCGAGCCCGTGGAGAAGTTGACGGACGCGTACCTCGATGCGTTCCTTTGGTTTGAGGCCGACAAACGTCACCTTTTCCCCAGCTGGATCAAGCCTTCCGACAACGTGAGTTGCACATCTACTCTTGTAGGATGGTAGCAGAACTGATGCTTGACCCCATATAGGAGCCTCCTCCTCTCCTTGTTTACAAGTGGTGCCAAGGCATCAACAACCTCACGGATGTCTGGGAGACCTCGGAGGGCGAGTCGGTCGTGATGATGGAGACGGTGCTGTCGCGAGTGTACGAGAAGGTCGACTTCACTCTGTTGGTGCGTCTGCTCAGGTTGATCTTGGATCACAACTTGGCGGACTACATCACGGCGAAGAACAACACGACCTTGACGTTCAAGGACATGTCGCACGTGAACGCGTATGGTATGATTCGAGGACTGCAGTTCTCGTCGTTCGTGTTCCAGTACTACGGTCTCGTTCTGGACTTGTAAGTTCTGCTGCACGTGGTGTTATTCGACGTCAGCTGACATGGTCGTGCTATAGGCTTATCCTTGGTCTGGAGCGTGCTTCCGAGATCGCGGGCCCGCCCAACGCGCCCAACGGTTTCCTGCAGTACCGCAGTCAAGAGACCGAAACCAAGCACCCCATCCGCTTCTACTCGCGTTACGTGGACCGCATCCACATGCTGTTCCGCTTCAGCGCCGAGGAGTCGCGTGACCTCATCCAGCGATACCTCTCTGTCCAGCCCGATCCCAACAACGAGAACGTCATCGGGTACAACAACAAGCGGTGCTGGCCTCGAGACTGCCGTATGCGTCTCATCAAGCACGACGTCAACCTCGGTCGCGCGGTGTTCTGGAACGTCAAGAACTCGCTGCCCCGATCGATCACCACCATTGAGTGGGACGACACATTCGTGTCGGTCTACTCGAAGGACAACCCTCAGCTCTTGTTCTCCATGTGCGGGTTCGAGGTGCGCATCTTGCCGAGGTGCAGGACCCAGAACGGGGAGCAGTACTCGCTCAAGGACGGGGTGTGGAACCTCACCCAGGAGTCGACCAAGGAGAGGACGGCGCAGGCGTACTTGAGGGTGTCGGACCAGGGGATCCAGGACTTCAACAACAGGATCAGGCAGGTTTTGATGAGCTCGGGTAGTGCTACCTTCGCCAAGGTTATCAACAAGGTGAGCTTGCATGTTTCTGTTCCAGAATGGCTGCGACAGAGCTGACATACAATCCAGTGGAATACCGCGTTGATCGGTCTCATGACCTACTACCGAGAGGCCGTGGTGCACACCAACGAGCTGCTCGACTCGCTCGTCAAGGCCGAGAACAAGGTGCAGACCCGTGTCAAGATCGGATTGAACTCCAAGATGCCTTCTCGGTGAGTTCTGGGTTTCAAACTTGCGCGCAAGTCACTAGAACCACGGTCATGCTGACGCTATACGCCATAGTTTCCCGCCGTGTGTCTTCTACTCCCCCAAGGAGCTCGGTGGTCTCGGAATGCTTTCGATGGGTTTCGTCCTCATCCCGCAGTCCGACCTCCGCTGGTCCAAGCAGACCGACAGCGGCGGCATCACCCACTTCCGATCGGGTATGACCCACGAGGAGGACCAGCTCATCCCCAACTTGTACCGATACCTGCAACCTTGGGAGGCGGAGTTCCTGGACTCGGCGAGGGTGTGGTCTGAGTACGCGATGAAGAGGAAGGAGGCTACGGTGAGTCCTTGGCAGGAGCTGTGCAGTTGTGTAGCGTTTGATCTGGTACTGATCGGTCGTGGGCAGGCTTCGAACCGACGTCTCACGCTTGAGGACTTGGAGGACAGCTGGGACCGTGGTATTCCTAGGATCAACACGCTGTAAGTTGGCCTTCACCTCAACTCTATCACTGAACGTTGCTGAGTTGTTCTCCAATAGGTTCCAGAAGGACCGACACACTTTGGCGTACGACAAGGGATGGCGTGTGCGCCAGCACTTCAGCCAGTTCTTCCGACTGTGAGTTGCACCAACTGTTCCCATAAAGGCTCGGCAGCTGACAATATCTTTCTGTTTTGCAGGCGCAACCAGCCCTTCATCTGGACTAACCAGCGCCACGACGGAAAGCTCTGGCAGCTCAACAACTACCGAGTCGACGTCATCTCGGCGCTCGGTGGTGTGGAGGGTATCCTCGAGCACTCGCTCTTCAAGGGCACGGCGTTCCCTACCTGGGAGGGTCTCTTCTGGGAGAAGGCGTCTGGTGAGCTTTTGAGTTTCTAGGGCGGTTCAACAGACATGGTGCTGACGATTGCCTTTCAGGTTTCGAGGAATCGATGAAGAACAAGAGGTTGACCAACGCTCAGCGTTCCGGTCTGTCTCAGATCCCCAACCGTCGTTTCACCATGTGGTGGTCGCCCACGATCAACCGAGCCAACGTCTACGTTGGTTTCCAGGTGCAGCTCGATCTTACCGGCGTGTTCATGTGAGCTTCAGTTTCGTGTACTCGTTCGCCGAATATGGAAACTGACGGTCACGATAGGCACGGTAAGATTCCCACGTTGAAGATCTCTTTGATTCAAATCTTCCGAGCGCACTTGTGGCAGAGTGAGTTTTATCCACCGCGTAGAGGGCTGGGCCACAAGCTGACCCGCATTTGCTCAGAAATCCACGAGTCGGTCGTCATGGACTTGTGTCAGGTCTTCGACCAGGAGCTCGAGGCTCTTCAAATCGAGACTGTCCAGAAGGAGACGATCCACCCCCGAAAGTCCTACAAGATGAACTCTTCGGCGTCGGATATCCTCCTCTTCTCCTCCCACAAGTGGCAGATCTCGCGCCCCTCCCTCCTCACCGACAACCGTGACACCATGGACGGCACCACCTCCAACAAGTTCTGGTTGGACATCCAGCTCCGATGGGGTGACTTCGACTCGCACGACATCGAGAGGTACGCCCGCGCCAAGTACCTCGACTACTCGTCGGACAGCCAGTCGATCTACCCCTCGCCTACCGGTGTCCTCATCGCGCTCGACTTGGCGTACAACCTCTACTCGGCGTACGGTTGCTACTTCCCTGGTCTCAAGCCTCTCCTCCAGCAGGCGATGGCCAAGATCATGAAGGCGAACCCGGCGCTGTACGTCTTGCGAGAGCGTATCAGGAAGGGTCTGCAGCTGTACTCGTCCGAGCCGACGGAGCCGTACCTCAACTCGTCCAACTACTCGGAACTGTTCTCCAACCAGATTATCTGGTTTGTGGACGACACCAACGTGTACCGTGTCACGGTGCACAAGACGTGAGTCAGACCCATGGATCAATGCAGTTTAGCCAAACGCTGACAACTCGCTACAGGTTCGAGGGTAACTTGACCACCAAGCCCATCAACGGTGGTATCTTCATCTTCAACCCGCGAACCGGTCAGCTATTCCTCAAAATTATCCACACCTCTGTGTGGGCTGGCCAGAAGCGTCTCGGTCAGCTTGCCAAGTGGAAGACGGCCGAAGAAGTGGCGGCGTTGGTGCGATCGTTGCCGGTGGAAGAGCAGCCCAAGCAGGTCATCGTCACCCGAAAGGGTATGCTTGACCCCTTGGAGGTGCATTTGCTCGACTTCCCCAACATCGTCATCAAGGGTTCGGAGCTGCAGCTGCCGTTCCAGGCGACGCTGAAGATGGAGAAGTTCGGTGACTTGATCTTGGTGAGTGTACTACCTGTTTGGAAGCCTCATCTAAGCACCCACTGACGGAGCCACGCAGCGTGCTACCCAACCGCAAATGGTCTTGTTCAACTTGTACGACGACTGGCTCAAGTCCATCTCGAGCTACACGGCGTTCTCCCGTCTGATCCTCATTCTCCGTGCCCTGCACGTGAACAACGAGAAGACCAAGATCATCTTGAGGCCGGACAAGAACACCATCACCGAGGCGTACCGTAAGTCAAGCTTGGCTCACTGTTGTCGATTGAGGGTCACAGCTGACACTCTATAATAGACATCTGGCCTACCCTCAGCGACGAGGAGTGGATGAAGGTCGAGGTGGCCATGAGGGATCTGATCTTGGCCGATTTCGGCAAGAGAAACAGCGTCAACGTCGCTTCTCTTACCGCGAGCGAGATCCGAGACGTCATCCTCGGTATGGAGATCGCGGCACCCTCTGTTCAGAGACAGCAGATGGCGGAGATCGAGAAGAACGCCGAGGCTGCCAGCCAGGTCACCGCTCTCCAGACCAAGACGACCAACATCCACGGTGACGAGATCGTCGTCACGACCACCACCCAGTACGAGCAACAGACGTTTGCCAGCAAGTCGGACTGGCGAGTGCGCGCGATCAGCGCTACCAACTTGCCGCTCCGAGTTGGCCACATCTTTGTGGGCAACGACGACGTCAAGGACGACGCTGGCAGCTTCACCTACGTCATCCCCAAGAACGTCCTGCGCACCTTTATCGTCAACGCAGATCTGCGTACGCAGGTGGTCGCCTACCTCTACGGTTCCTCGCCCGCCGACAACAAGCAGGTCAAGGAGATCAAGGCCATTGCCTGGATTCCTCAGCGAGGCTCCAACAACGGCGTTGACCTCCCTGTCGCGCTGCCCAAGCACGATTTCCTTCTCAAGAATCTCGAGCCTCTGGGGTGGATCAAGACGCAGGCGCAGGAGCTCAACCACCTCTCGCCCCAGGACGTCACGACTCAGGCAAAGATCATGGCGAACCACTCCGAGTGGGGGCCGCAGTCTATCTGTGTGACCTGTGCGTTCACGCCCGGATCCGTGTCGCTTAACGCGTGGGACTTGTCGGTGGCAGGGTTTGAGTGGGGCAGGAAGAACGAGGACGTCACGGGCTCGCACCCTGGGTTCAACCCGTCGATGGCGGGCCGAGTGCAGCTTCTGTTGTCGGACAGGATCTTGGGTATGACCCTCGTGCCGGAGGGTGGGATTTGGAACTACGGTGTTGGGTTGACGCAGAGCTGGTCGGAGAAATTGCCCTACACAATGACTTTGGACAAGCCGGAGGCGTTCTGGGCGGCGTGCCACCGACCTGTGAGTTTGCTTCATGTCAGGCAAGAATTACTCTGAGTTCTACGCTGACTTCTTATGCTTCTTCTAGAATGCGTTCCTCAATTTCGCGTCAATGGAGGGCGATGATGCGGCGGATGTGGAGAACAGTCTGGAGTAGAGAAGGGGCGGTGCGCGGCGGGGGAAATGTGGAGACAGTGTGTGACGAGGCGCAGGGGCGATGAGGATAAAGGTATAGGCTCTTTCGAGCTTGAGCGTGATTCAAAATGTTTGTACAGTAATAGATTATCTGCGATGCTACATATCCCGGCACATTCCTCACACGAATGAGCTGGTCCAAGGGCTTCTTAGACATACATGAGCGGCGAGACTTCCAAGACGCCCCGCGCTGCCACACAGGCAGCCGCCGAAGCACGGTGGAATTTGATCCCGTCGCATATCAGGTTCCAGCAAGTCGCCCTCACGTCACTCCACGCACACTCAAGGACGCGAGGCATCTCTTCTCGCCTTTCTTCTCACTTCACCATCCCCCACCCCTCCCTCTCCATCCCCGTTATCATGGAGGAAAACCACGCGGGACAACCACCCCCCGCCGAAGAAACCCCCCTCTCCGCCGACACCCCTTTCGCCTTCAACGACAAAGATGACGCGGCCAACGACATCTTCGCTCAGCTCGCCGAAGATCGCGAGCCGGAGGACCTGTTCAACCAGCTAGGACAGGAGGACGAAGCTGTCACGGAAGAGGTGGAGGCGCATGGAGATGATGAAGCGCAGGAGCTGGCTCCGGAACCCACGCCGCAGGCCGAGACTGTGCCGGTCGCTCTAGTAGAGGCTGAGCCGGCAGTGGCCGAGGAGAACGTCCAGGCGCCGGCAGAGGAAGAAGAGAAGGATTTCAGCGATTTGCTGGCAGAGTTTGAGGCGGAGAATGAAGTGGAGCCAGAGGAGCTCATGGGAGCATTGGAGGAGAAGGAGTTCGAGAGGGAGCAGCTCGATGCGGCCTTGAAGGTGGCTGGCGCGGGGAACGTCGAAGAGGACCAGGCTGTCGACGCAAGCGGCACCGTCGTGGAGCCTGCGGGGGAGGTCACCCAGGAAGAGCATCTGGGGGAGGATCCGATGGCGGACTCCGCACTGTTCAGTGGCGGCGCGAACGACTCCGCATTTGACGAGATCTTCGCTCAAGCCCAACGCGAACCCTCCCCGGAACCCACCCACAACGCTCTTCCCCGCGACGTCAACCGGCCTCCGACTCCACCTGCACCTAGCCTCTCCAACGAGCACGCCCAAGCCAACGTCGAGCCTTCTGGTCTGGGGATCACTGCCCCGGAGGATGCCTCTCTCCAAAGCTTGCTCACTGACACCAGTGACTGGCTGGGAGGCAACTCAGCAGAGGGGTCCTTCCAGGTGGGCGATGGTGAAGAGGAGGGTCCCGTGGACATAAAAGCGAACAAGGAGGTCGCGGAGGTCGAACCCGAACCGTTGGCCTTCGAGGTCCCCCAAGGGTGGTTTGATGAGACCGAGGAGTGGCATTGGTACACGGATGAGGAGAGAGAGCAGGTCAGGCTGGCCATGCTGGGCGAGGGAGGGTGGGATCAGCCGGAAGAGGCTCCGGCTCCCCAGAGTGCAGGACTCGTGCCATGTGAGTGGAGATGTTCCGAGACCTGTTTCATCGTTGCTGATACCCCTTGGCAGCGCTGTCTCCCGGGGTGCCTCGTAGCCCTGCACTGTTTGCTCAAGCTGCGATGTCCGAGAACGCTGCCCGCCGGACTCCCCAGCCCGAGTCGCAGCCGGTCCTCGTTTCCTCCACGTACGACGCCTACGCACCCCCCAGTGCTCAACACACTGCGAGCAGCGCGGCATATTCACCGTACGGTGGCACTGGCTCAGTCCAGTCCACCAACACCTCATCGCCTTATGCCCCTGTGTCGGCCACTTCCCTGGCCTCGGCTTCGTACACTCCCGCTCCTTCAAGCTACGATCCGTACGCACCGGCTCCGCAGCAGCCCAACCCCTACGCGCCAGCGGCTAAGGCGGCTCCCTCGCCGTACGCGCCTGTACCAGCAGCGCCAGGCTACGGACCGGCCGGATTTGGGACGCCCGCGCCAGTCAAGGAGCCACCCAAGCCTCGACCCCAACCGCAGCGGGTGACGTCCAATGCGTATGACCCTCCCTTCCTGAAGCCCCAGAAGAGCTTTGTGAGGCCAGTGGTGGCGACACCCTTGGGTGCCCCGTCGCCATTCGGTGTGCCCCCGGTGCCCTCGCCCATGTCTCCACCGCAGGTGGCGCCTTCCGCTCCCCCTCCTCCTCCCACTGGGCCTCCTAGACGCCCTAAGGGAGACAGCCGACCCCCAAGTCGAGGGCCAGTATTTGCTGCGCCTCCCCCTCAAGGGCTGTCCAGGCCTCCTTCGGCAGGGGCGTCAGCATATGAGAGAGGGATGCAGGGGATGGATCAGGCATACGGTGGCCCACCTCGTCCTCCATCCACGTCGGTTCCTCCTCGCCCGCCGTCTGCGTCAGAGGGCAGAAGGTTATCCCACGAGGTGCAGGATGCCTATTCTCCCCCTCCCCAGCTGCTGGCGCACGGGACGTCATTTGGGCATGGCCATGCGGCATACGGGCCTCCTCGCCCGCCCAGCGCGACCTCCAGCCGTGGGTTCACATCCTCTCAGGCGTCGGCTCCACCCAGTGCGCTCGCGCCGCCTCGTCCTTCAAGCCGTGGACCCCCGTCTCGCAAGGCTTCACCGTTGTACGAGGCTCCCCCTCCCATGCCGCGTCCTGACGTGACGCAGCGTAATCGCCCAGTGCCTGCAAACGTGGGGCCCAGGACTATGGGGCCAGAACCCACTCATATGGGATACACACCGACGCACGAGCAAAGGCGACCGTCGTACGAGGAGAACAGGCAGTACGGGAACCATGGAGAGGATGAGAACGACGGGTACGAGCCGCACCAGCCGACACGGGAGCCACACCAGCTTTCACCCCTGCGCGAAGAGTTCCCGGTGCTGTCAAGGAGGTACGATGAAGATGAGGATGACGAGGACGGGGAGGAGCAATACCGCTCGCACAGTCTTCCGCCGCGACAGGGACAGGCTCAGGGGCGACCGGAGCAGGCGTATCAGCATGCTCCTTATCACAAGCCCCCTCACCAGGCGCCTCTGTCAGTGGTGGCATCGCCGCCTTCCACTCGGCAGCCGTTGCACGACCCGTATGCGCCGTCGTCTCGTGAGCCGGAGAGTAGGGATGTAAGGGAGGCCCCGCGCAAGAAGGATACATATGGCACGTCGCCGTACGCGTCACAGCCTCCTCACCAGGCTGCGCAACAGGGATCCCACGGGCATTCGCCGTCGCCGCCGGCGCAGCACCAGCAGCGCCAGGCATCGCAGTACTCGTCTTACAGCCCGTACGAGCCCGCTGGGGCAGCTGGAAGCGCTGCGCAGAGCGACCCTTACGCCCCAACGCCATCAGGTGCTTCTCGTGCCGTGGACATTGCCGACGACCCGTACGCGTCGGGCCCGACGCCGGTTACTCCCAAGAAGCAGCCCATGGCACCCCCTCCCCCTCCGTCGCAGCCGCCACGCTCGGTGACTTCGTCTTACGACCCCCCACCTATCCCTCGCCAGCCTTCTCGTGCATCAACCACTTCGTACGACCCTTCGCCTTACACTCCGGCTAAGCAACAGCCTGTGGGGATGTCGCAGTACGGCGACCACTATGCCCGTACCGCTTCTCCCGCACACAGCGTCGGCTTTGGTCAGTCCCCGCCTCCCAACAACTACTTCATGTCACAGGCGATGGGGATACCACGCGCCGCCAGCGCTCCCGAGGATACATCCTACGTGCCTCAGCAGGTTTTGGAGCAGCGGCCTGTCAGCGAGGACCCTCTTGGACGTGTCACACTTGCGGCGCGCAATGCACCCATTGCCGTCTTTGGGATCGGCGGTGTTCTCATCACAGCCTTCCCCGGTGCTGCCGAGACGGAGTCTGATGGGTTCCACAAGGGTCACTCCCGTGCACCGTCGTACGGCTATGCGTCTGGTAGGGGTCAGTTGTGGATACGGAGCATATCGGAGGTGGCTGCTCCCGCTGCGTTTAAGAGCGACTCTGCGGTCTTCCCGGGTCCGTTGGTCAACGACCCGTCGACGCCGAGGAGTGCCGCGGGGGAGAAGAAGAAGCGAGAGGCCGTGCTGTCGTACTTGGATACGCGAGCGGAGGAGATCGAGAAGGGGTTGCCGTATCTCATGTCTTCAGCGAACCGGGCGAGGCGTGAGGAGGAAGGGAAGCTGGTGCTAGTGA
The DNA here is from genome assembly GCA_036427605.1 of Cryptococcus sp. DSM 104549. Classification (NCBI taxonomy): domain Eukaryota; kingdom Fungi; phylum Basidiomycota; class Tremellomycetes; order Tremellales; family Cryptococcaceae; genus Cryptococcus; species Cryptococcus jaspeensis. Next base: position 3,427,512 of record CP144046.1, read on the forward strand.
GGATCCTGCGGGCGATGATCCTGGGAGAAGGCAAGCTGTCGGGCAAGTGAGTCATTCAGAACTTGTTTTCTTGGGGTGACTCAGCTAACAATTGTCATAGCCCCCAAGTGGAGGATGCCATCAGAACCGCTCTGTCAAGCCCATCATCTCCCTTCTCAACTGCACCAGCTGCTCGGTCCTTGTCGCCCACCGCATCTTTCTCAACATCGCTTTACCCTCCATCGTCATCCTCCAGCGCGGCGCCAGTGGCTGCCACTCGCGCCCAGCTCAACCACCTCTCGTACTTGCTTGCGCAAGGCCAGAACCGCGATGCCGCCATGTACTCGGCAGACCAGGGGCTATGGTCTCACGCGCTGGTGATCAGTAGTTCTGTGGATGCTGAGCTGTGGAAGGAGATAGTCGGGAGATTTGCCACAGCGGAGCTGCACGGTAAAGAGGAAGGGACCGCTGGGATCAAGGCGTCGTACACTCTGATTGGCGGTATGAGCACCGACTCGAGTGAGTACAGGTATTATCGCGGTCTCGGAGTCAAAGGCTGACACTATCACAGTTGACGTACTGGTCAAGGCTGCAAGCATTACAGACGACCCGTCTAAAGATCAGTGGAGGGAGGTAGTCGCTTCGGTGCTGTTCCATGGCAAGCCGACGGATCTGGGGTGTTTCGACGAACTTGGTTCGCGATTCATGAGCCTGGGCCTTGTGAGCGCCGCCCACGCCTGGTACGTTCTATTGCACTTGACCCTTAGTGACCTCTCACTGACTCATTCGCACCTACAGCTTCTTGCTTTCGCCCCTCTCGCCGTTCCTGGACACCACTCCTGCATCATACGACCGCGGCATCATGCTCACTCAGAATGCTCGCGACGAGGATGCTGTTATCTTCGCCGAGATCGCCGAATACGCTCGAAGCTTGGTGCCGATCCCCAAGGGCCAGGAACTGCCGGTGGGAGGACTGCCTCAACTTCTGCCGTATAAGCTGGCAAGGGCTTGGAGGCTCGCAGAGCTGGGCGAAGTGGAGCTGGCACAGAAGTGAGCTTCGTCCGACAGAAAGAGACCGGGATACAGAAGCTGACATCATTATAGGTACTGTGCGGCCATCGAAGCGGGTGCAAAGCCCATCAAGGCGACACAGACCCAGTCTGTCCTTCCCCCCGCCTTCACAGCGAGCTTGGAGGACCTCTACGAGCGACTCACTGGTACTCCGTCCATCGATCCCTCCAAGGGGCTCGGAAGTGGCCGCAAGTCTGCCAAGCCGGGTATCGACAAGATCGGCTCTTGGATTGGCGGGCGTATCTCTACCTTCATCGCTGGAGAAGAGGAGGGTGCTTCCGCCCCTAAGCCTCCTTCTGCGGACGGGAAGGTGGCTGGACCGTTTGCCAAATTCAGCTCCATCTCCCCCAACGCTTCCGGTAACGTCTCGCGCACGCCATCACTTGCGGACGTCTCCAACTACGGGGGGCCTGCCGCGAACGGCTTCCTCGGCGTGCAGCCCGCGTCGAGATCGCCCTCGCCCTCGCAGTACGCCACTCACCACGGCCAGGCATCGCACCCCTCCAGCTCGTCCGGGTCGTCTTACGGTGACCAGTACGGACAGCACCCAGGAGTGGGAAGTGGGTTCACGCCATGGGGCGCAGACGCTGGTGGCGCTGGCGAGGAAGAAGGAGGGGAGACGCCGCACGGGTACGGCGCAGCTAAAGACATGGACGACGGCGAATTCATCAGCCCGATGGCCCAGCTGTCCCTTGGCCCCAGCGCCGCCGCCGCCCCGCCTCCTGCAAAAGCAGCGGCGAAACAGCCCCAGCAGAACGTGTACGACCTTGACGATGACGAAGATCTTGGATTTGGTAATTCAAGTTTATCCCGGGGAAAGACGCCGAGGCCAGGAGAGGGGGATGAGAAGGCCGGTGCGGCGGGAGGTAAAGAGAAGGAGGAGGCAAAGAAGGCAGAGCCCGCTCCAGTTGCCAAGCGTAAGTTCTGCTTCATGTCTTCGTTATAGTACACCGCTGATGAACTTCATGTTCACAGCCGAACCTGCAAAGGGATCGTGGCTCGGAAAGCTCTGGGGCAAGAAGGAGGGTGGACCGGTGAAGGCCAACTTGGGAGAGGAGAGCTCGATGGTGTTCGATCCCGAACTGAAGAAATGGGTCGTCAAAGGCGTGCGTATCTCCAGGCTGTACATCCGTCGGCTCTAGCGTTGTGCTAACACTTGTCCCACAACAACAGGCCAAGGGTGAAGCCACCGCTCCTTCCGCCCCACCTCCCCCACCCCGAGCCCAAACCGCCTCACCCTCTCGCTCCGCGCCCCACCAATCGGCCGCCAACCGCGCCATGTCTGCCACGCCTCCTCCCTCGCAGCTGGGCGCTCGCCCGCCCCCCGGCGGAGCTTTCGGCACTTTCCCCCGCTCTGCTGGTGCACCGCCCCCCATGGCTGGCCAGTCTGGTGCGGGATTCGCTGAGGGCCCCGACGGTGGGATCAGGCGGATGAAGTCCAACTTGGCGACGAGCCATGTTCCACCACCCCCTGGCGGCATGTCGGGCCCTCCTTCGGGCCCGCCATCTGGACCACCTTCCGGCCCGCCCTCGGGCCCACCTAGCAGGCCGCCGACGAGTGCAGCGACGGCGTCGCTTGATGATTTGCTCTCGCGCCCACCGAGCAAGCGGCCTGCGTCAGCGATGAAGAAGGGGGCGAGGAATCGGTATGTCGATGTGTTCCAAGGGGAGGGGTCTTGAGAAGTGACGGTGCAGGGGAAAAAGTGGGCGCTGCGCAGTTGAGAGGAGAGGGGGGTGATTGAACGGATAGGGAATGAACAGGTTAATGAGGTGTACAAGATATGCAATTGATTCGTACTATGGACCATGCCTCCAGTCTGACTATACCAGTACATCCCCCATGACCTCCCACCCACACCGCTACCTCTCGCACCCTCGTGACACACTACTTCCTCGACCTCTTTCTCTTCGCCTTGTGCTGATTCTGGTCCATCTTCCTCTTCACGCTCTGCACCAACGAGTCCAGCTCCTGCTCCTTGTGCTCCACGTTCACCACGCCTGACGCCGACTTGCGCGCCTCGGGCTCGTTCTGCGGCTGCTTGGCGTTGCGCACGCGAGAACGCTCAGCGAGCAGGTCCTTCATCGCCTTGGTCTTGGTGAAGCTGCACCATCCCAAAAGCATGTCAGCATGAGTTCCCGCTTGCTCACTGCGCATCAGAAGTGGCGTAGAGAAGGAACTCACTGGGGGTTGCTCGGGTCAATAGCAAAGTCGGGCTCCTCATGCAAAGCCTTGAATCGCTCATCCTTGACATCAATCTTCCACCCATCAGGACCCAGCTGCTCCTCCCTCTCAGCATCGTTCTTCTTCGCGCCCCTCCTGCGCTTGCGCTTCTTGTTCGCGTCGTCCTTCTCTGCGCGCAGGATATCCTTCATGGAGAAGTTGGTGTCGGGTGCAGAGGAAGAGGCAACGAGCGAGAGGTCAGGTGCAGAGGCGACCGAGGGCTGGAGTGATGCGGGCTTCGCCTTGGTGGTGGTGGCGGCGTCGGCGGAGGATTTGGCAGCCTTGCCAGAGCCCTTGCCGGACTTGGCCGGAGGCGCCTCTCCCTCGCTGTCACTCCCGAAGAAGTCATCCTTCCCGCTTTTCTTCCCCTTTGCCCCCTCCTCATCGTCCGCCGCTGCCTCCCTCGCCGCAGCCTTCATCTCCATCTTCTCCTTCTTCCTCTGCTTCTTCTCCTTCATCCTCATCTGATACCTCTCCAAACTGGTCATGTTCTCCTCGTCACGCTCCCCGGCTTGAGCGACAGAGAGTCCGGGTCGGAAGGTGATCTCGAGGTCTTCACCCTTCTTCCCCTTACCCTTGCCCTTAGCCCCCGCCTCTGCGGCCTTGTCCTTGGCAGCGGAAGCCTTGATCGACTCAAGCTCGTCCGCCCAAGACGTTCCCGCCTTCCCCCAGATATCCCCCTCCCCTTCCTCATCCCCCGCAAGCAACAGACTCCGAAGCTTCTCCGTGCGCTCCTTCATCGCCTGCTTCTTCGTCTTCTTCTCTCCACCTTTTTCCGCCTTGGGGCCTTTCTTCGCTTTAGCACTGAACGCGGAAGGCGCAGCAGGAGCGTCCCCCTCGGCCTCGTCCTCTGACTCGGGCTCGGACGCCTCGCTCCCCGATGACGCAACGAGGTTCTTGAAGTCTTGCTCCTCGATCTCCTCGCGCGTGAGGGTACGACGCGTGAGCTTGACACGGTTGGGGTCGTCCTGGTCCCATGTGAGCTTGACCTTGGAGTGGCGCAGAGCCTAAAGTGGAAAAAGAGGTCAGCTGAGAGGTTTTTGGAATTTTCAATGCCGCCATAGCTCACGTCGGTGACGAAATCGTTGCCCTTGTACCCCTTGGGTTCCTTCGTAGCCGTATCCCTACATCATTCGTCAGCCGACTGTCTTTCTCTCGCCTAGCGCCAAGACATCACTCACGTCACCGTGTCCTCGTCAAAGTCCATCCCCTCCGGCACATAGCTCAGGTCCATCACATTGGCGGTCTGCTCAAACTCCGTGCCGTTGCACTCGTTCATGACAAACTCGGCGGCGGCGACGGTCGAGAAAGTGGCGATAGCGTAGTAGTACCTGCAATGCATTGTTGCATGTTAGCCACTCGAGTTCCACTCGTTGGCAACGAGAAAGAGGAGTGCGAAACTCACCTCAGACGCTCCAGCTGATACTGCCTCAACTGGTCCATATCAATATCCTCCGACCCCGCCTCAGACTCGACATCCGAGATGATCTCAAGACCGTCGATCTCTCCCCGATGACGATCGTTCGACTTGGGCGCAGGGCCGGCGTAGTCGTCTTCGTCTTCGCTGAAGTCGGGCTCAGACTCGTCGCTAAAGTCATTCGAGCCTTCACTGCCCTCGCTGCCGTCTTCGAGCTCGTCCTCTTCCTCGTCCTCCTCGTCGTCCTCCTCGCTCTCGCTCTCCTCCTTGGCGATCACGATCCTCTGCTTCTTCTTATCCTTCTTCTTCCCGCCCCCCAAAAAAATCCCCCCACCGGGCCCCTGCGTATCCTCCTTCTCCATCCGCTCCTTCCCAAACTCGCTCGGGTAGATCTTGACATCTACCAACTTGCCCAACGCCCCGGACCCGGGCTCGCCCTTGCCCGTGGGTCGGGTGAGGAACGAGTTGAACACGGCGTAGAGGTCGGCGGCGCGGAGGTTGTCCCAGTCGAGGTTGACGGCGGCGATGCGGGCGGTGGGGGGTACAGCCTCGCCTTCATCCTCGTCCTCGTCTTCGCCGGCATCAGACGCTCCGGGGGGGAAGGCTGATGCCTCGTCCTCCGAGAGGTCCACCTCCAGATGACTACCCTCCGAGCCTGACTCATCCTCCGAGTCACTCTCCGACTCCAAGTCGCCTCCCACTGGCAGCTTCACTCTCCTCTTTCCCCCCAGCTCCAGCTCCTCTTCTTCCACATCCGAGTCTTCCTCGCTCCCCTCATCCTCCGAGCCTGAGGACGACAGCGCTCCCTCCCCTCGAGCGTAGTCGATGAAGCCGGCTTTGGAAGATTCCTCATCCTCGCCAGCTTCGGGAGAGCGAAGGCGGTAGAATCGCTTGAGCTGGTCGGCGTGGTGTGAGGATGTGACGGGGCGGCCGCGCTTGTCCACGCGAGCTGTACAGTCAACCTCATGTTAGCTTGAGCTGGCCAAACAGCATGTCCTCACACATGGACCACATCAGAACGTACCAGCTCCAGCCTTGCCCTTGCCCTTACCCTTCCCCGACCCTCCAAACTCCTCACTCTCGAGCACATCTCTGAAGCGCTCATCGATCTCCACCTTGAGGTTCTTCTGCTTTGGCCGGCGGAAACGGGGGTCCGTCTTGGCGCTGGCGAAACGCGGGTCCGACATGATTGCTGGCTCTTTTTTTGATTAATTTTGTTGTTCTTGTTGCTGGCACTGTATGAGCGAGGGTCACAGCACGGGTGGTATGCTTGCTGCTGCCTTGCGTCGGTGACTGCGATGATGAGGTGAGTGGACTGAAATTCTCGAGGCGCGGTGGAGGCGCTTCGAGAGCATGACGTGGCATTCTCTCTGACCCCGCCTGAGACAAACTGGTAGCCAAATCTTTCCTCTGCATCTTCACTCTCTTCTTCATCTCTTCATCCTCGGCAACTTTCAACTCTTCACGTTCTTCACCGCTCATGAACACCTGGAGAAGGGAGCGGGTATGACTCCCGCCTGTTGGACTGTTAACACGGCACCAGACGCTGTGAGAGCGGCGCAGGGATTCTGTGTGTTCAGTCCGACTGGCGGTGAGACCGGCTCGAGCCCTACCTCCCCTTCCCCTCTTTGATATCCTTCCCACTCTCCCTTGTCCACCCACTCTTCACCCTATGATGAGAATTGCCAACACAATAGAGTCAAGCTCGGAGACCCTAGTGGCCTTCTACGGAAGGTCCTGGTCCATGTCGAGCACTGGCCCGTTTGACGGTATACTGAGGGTTCATCTTTCCTATCTGCTTTTTGTCCATTGACTGTAGCTATATACTGCGTGCATCTCATGTATCTGGTATCTAATATTGACTACGGTATATTGATGAAGACTGGTATCTTGGGTAGGATTCAAACCCCGCCCGGTCCGACGTGCACCCTGCTGCAGCTACTCATCATCCGCCCACCAAAGCCCCCTCACCCACTGCACCGGCACCTCAACCACCATCCTCGCCAGCCCCCTAACCATCATCCACCTAAACTCATTCACAAATGCCTCCGCCCCACCCTCCCCAAAACACACCTCCAGGTTCTTCTTGCTCTCCACCATGTACGGCCTGACGCGGCGCATCATGCGGCGCTCATACGCGCGAAGGGCAGTATGGAGAGCGGCGGGAGAGGGCGCGATAGGGAGGGGCGGGTTGAGGGTGCGGGGAGGAGGGGAGATGGGGAGGAAGGATAGGGGGAAGGGGGGGAGAGAAGGGGAGGGAGGAGGGGCGGGGTAGAAGAGGCGGGTGAGGGTGCGGCCGAGGTCGAGCGCGTCGGCGAGGGCTGTGGGAGATGTTAGCTGATGATGCGCATATGTAATGGAACGGACTCACCTTGGTTGACCCCTTCGCCTGCAAATGGCGACATGACGTGCGCAGCGTCACCTAAAGGTAGTACCAGGTCAGCTAGCGCACTCGATAAAAGGGGCGAGAAGAGACATGAAGCTCAAAGATAGACCAACCCATGAGTGTCACTCCCGTCATCTCCGACTCCCACTTCAGGCCAGCATCAAACTGCCAGATCCTCCTCTGGCCCACGTTCTCCTCATCTCCAGCCATGATCACCTCCCCAACCATCTCATCCCACCCTTCAAAATGCCCCTTCAGCCACTCTCTTTTCCCCTTCCCTGGCAGTGGGTTCTCCGCCTGCCACTCCTCTGGACACGCCCTCGAGACATACACTTTGCACTTGCCTCCAGAGTTCATCTGCGCGATCAACCCCTTGCGCTCTCCGAGAACCATAATGGATCCAGCACCGATGTAGCGCTGGAGGCGCGGTGTCATCCGCTCTGCGGGGATGGTGAGCTCCCACATGGACAAGCCTGAGTAGGCGGGTTTGGCATCGTGCAAGAGCGCGCGGACAAGGGAGGAGGCGCCGTCGGCACCGATGAGGTATGGGGTGGTGATAGGCGGGTGTGAGGCAAAGGTGACCTGGTACAAGGAAGAGGTCTGAGCCGTGATAGAGGAGACGGCATGATCCCAATGAATGGTACCGGGCTCGAGAGAGTTGATGAGGATGTTGCGGAGGTCAGTCCTGTCGGCACGTCACCGTCAGTGGGTCAGTATAGAGTGTGATCCGTGAGATCGTGAGTACGCTTCACTCGCCTATCAATCTCTGGCCTCCCCGTGATCTTTGCCCCGTCGTCCTTGACCTCCGCAACCGCCTTGTAATCATTCTCATCATACAGCAGCTCCCCCTTCGGGTTCGCCACCTTGAAAGCATCCCCCTCCAAGCGGAAATACCCCCTCGCCTCGTCCATCAGGTCTGTCTTCTCCAATGCCTTCAGCCCGGTATCATCGTGAAGGTCCAGAGAGCCGCCCTGGGGCCGATAGTCGGCAGAGGGGTCGCGCTCGTAGATGGCACACGGGATGTGGTGCAGTTGGAGGTAGCGAGCGAGGAGAAGGCCCGCTGGGCCTGCGCCGATGATGACTATGGGTTGCGGGGCGGACATGGTGGTTGCATTTCTGCTGTAGTTAGGGGTGTGGCTGTTCTTTTTATACCTGTTCTGAGCTGGGGCCAAAAGAGTGGACTCCATCACCGAACACGATCTCATGGCCGAAGCCAGTCGCACGCGCCAGAAGTGGCCGGCACGCGTCTCGAGATGCCACACCGAAATAATACCGCTATCGCCGAGAGCTGGCAGAGGTGCGTCCAGCGACTTGAAGGAAGGTGTCGATGCATTGAATTGACCTCAGCAAGCACCAGCGAGCACAAGCAAGCAGCTCAGAACAGCCCACAAGGGCTCTCCTACCTCCTACCCACTCTCACCTCACCAAACACCACAAAAGACCTTACAAAAATGTCTCACCTCCTTCCCCCCAATCTCCTCAAACTCTTCGCTCCGCGCCCGCAACCTCCCTTCCTCAAGCCGCTCACCAAGGATGAGCGCCAGCGCGGGCCCAACAAGCTCGGCGGTGTGGGCTCTCTTGTCACCCGTATAAGGGAGGAAGCGGAGGATGCCGAGGTGAAGCTTGGTATGGAGGTGGACGCGGAAAAGGCGCTTGAGGAGGGCAAGCCCGGAGCTAAGCAGGCCTCGAAGGAGGACGGAGAGGATGGGGAGGTTGCAGAGGACTCTGCGGGGAAGAAGAAGGCCAAGGCGGCGGACACCATTGCTTCGATGGGGATCATCGGAGAGGAGGCCGTGAAGATGAGGAAGGAGCTGAGGAAGAAGAGGCAGGAGGAGTACAAGAAGAATGCGGAAAAGAACTGTGAGCTATCTCTCGTGACGCTACCTGAGTGTATCGCAGAAGCTTATAACCCTGCGCAGATAAGCCGCAAGATGACCCCAACGCCATTGGAGACCCTTACAAAACTCTCTTCATCTCCCGCTTAGTACGCGTTGCCTTTCCCGCTTGGCCCAGAACGCGATGAACTGACATGCACCTGTAACAGTCCAAAAAGGCCACCGAGACCGACCTCCGGCGAGAATTCGAGATGTACGGTGCTATCGAGCGGATACGCATTGTGCGCGACCGTAAAGGCAAGAGCAACAGCTACGCCTTTATCGTCTACGAGCGTGAACGAGATATGAAAGGTACTACTTGCTCCCCTCTGACCCCTCACTAGATCATCCCCGCTCACGTGATACCACTCGTCCGCAGCCGCATACAAAGACGCCGAGGGCATCCCCATCCACCACAAAAAGATCCTCGTCGATGTCGAGCGCGGACGTACCGTCAAGGGGTGGAAACCCCACCGCCTAGGCGGCGGTCTCGGCGGACGGCCCAAGCCCGTCGACCCGGAAGCCGGCATGCCTCAAATGCAGTCCTTCGGCGGTCGGGGAGGGTTCCGCGGGGGGTTCCGCGGTGGACCTCGAGGTGGCGGGTTCCGGGGTGGATTCCAAGGAGGCGACCGGGGTGGGTTCGGCGGGCGAGGAGGGTTTAGGGGCGGGTTCCAGGGTGGTGGGGACCGGGGAGGGTTTGGAGGACGTGGTGGATTCAGGGGAGGGTTTGGAGGAGGGGACCGGGGTGGGTTCGGCGGGGGGGATCGGGGCGGGTTTGGTGGTGGAGACAGGGGTGGATATGGTGGTGGAGATAGGGGCGGGTTTGGCGGTGGTGGGTTTGGCGGCGGCGGGGATAGGGGGTACGGCGGCGGTGCGCCAGGAGGATTTGGAGGTACACCTGGAGGCGGGTTCAACGGGGGCGGCGGCGGTGGCTACGGGTAAGTTCCATTTTTTATTTGACCACTGATCTTAGCACCCAGCTGACGCCTCACGTCATACTACCCAGCGGCCCTCCTCAAGGCGGCTACCAGTCCAACGGTGGCCCCGGCGGCTTCCAAAACGGTCCCCCCGGCGGCGGGTACGGCGGTGCTCCTCCCAGCGGAGGCGGATACAAGCGCGATTTCGACAATGCCGGAGGGCCTGGCGCGGGCGGATACGGCGGCGCACCAGCAGGCGGGCCGGGAGGGTTTGGCGGTGGACCAGGTGGGGATGGGGGTTACGCGGATCGTGATCCGAAGCGGATGCGGTATTGAGCGTGAGCGTAAGCGCGAGCGTTTGTGCACGCAATTCGCCGGGTAGGCGGTCGAGCGTTGGGTCAGTGGGGCGTGCATCTCACCCTGCAAGGTCTTTTTCAACTTCAGTAATGATACAGGTGAGGCGAGGTAGGGCAGTGCGTGTTTGGTGCTAGGTGGCCATTCAAGAGAAGGGGAAGAGCATGTGGAGGGGGTATCGCAGGTCAAGTATGTAAAACAAGGTATACCGTCTCTCTTTACCATCCCTTTTTCGCTGTGTGTCGCATCAAGCTGCTGGGTACGATATGATGTGCCGCTGTAAGTGAGAGAGGTAAGGATTGGTTTCACTTGCGTTGTGAATCCCTCTATCCAACATCCAAAACCCACACCGCGGCATCTGGCGCCCCGACGGTCATCCACAACAGACGGTGGCTCAGCGCTTCATGTGCTCTGGTAAGATATGGACTCAATCCGGCGAATGATCCAACGCCACCTGGGCGCTAACAGCCTTTGAAGCCCAAGTGGAAGTGAGGGGATGACTCGAAAAGAGTGAGGTCAGCCGGAGGCAAAGCAATGGGTGTGTGGGCCGGCGGGGATGGCGAGTGGGGGTGGACGGGGGGTGGGGGCAGGGTCCGGTGGGTTTCGGTATGGTAGGTGCGTGACCACCAGAACAAGAGACTACTAGCTTGCGTCTCTTATCAGGCGATGCGATGGTTTCAACTTGCAAGAGGATTCATTCGCCGGTGGTGACTACCCACACCCCACCCGTCTTCCAGGCCACGTTCATGCTCTTTCCGTTGGGTGACCGTTGGCTGTTGCCGAAGGAGTGAAGGATGACTATACGTCGGCGAGCACTATTGAGACACTTGCTTGGAGCTTGCAAGAGGGTGTGGCTGCCATGAAAAATTTGAGTCCCATGGGCGGGATGACGCCCGGCAAGCTCTCAACATATGGATGGTATCCTTCTCTGGAGCGTGGCCAGGCCATGGATCAGCCACGCGTCTCTCAACCTCACGGCGATCTCGATAAAACTCTGCGTGCCCCGTCGGAGAGAATCCAGTGCCTCCTCCCGAGCCGGCCGGCACCTCCGTCCGGCCCCGGGCACATCGCCCAAGCAGCAAGAAGGAAGACATGGATGACAAGGTGATGCTTGATAAGGCTGCATAGCACGGTGACTCACATGCATGAGCCATGCATGCTACGGCATTTGAACGGGACTCTCGGCTTGGTGCGCACGCATGCATCATCATCCCTGCACGCACTTCCCACCGCACGCATGCCATCGCACGCAGTACGCAGAGGCCGGCGAATGAAGATCCCCAAGGGACAACGGAGCCGCGGAGCCCCACGCGCCTGAGCGGTGGAGGGCGGGCTGGTGTTACGACGTATGACGTGCAGACTATGGTGCTTGGGATGACACAACCCCGTTGAGCGGTATATAAGGCAGAAGGAGGTGAAGGCTTTCGTCTCTGTACATCTACCCCGTTTCCATACTTTGTGGCACTTGAACCGATCCAGCAAAGCAAACACGAAGCACAATGTCTGGCCAGAAGATTCGTAAGTCCCACCTCGCATCCTCGCTCTTCTGCCTTGTTCGACGCTCCTTTTACCTCTCGACGGAATGCTGACATGTTCCCCCCCTTGCCTCACAGAACTGTACGAGTTCGCCGGCTCCGTGTGGGCTAACGCCCCCAAGATCGCGCTCGAGGAGGCTGGCCTGAAGCAGGGCAAGGATGTGGAATACATCTCGGTCAACCTTGCAGAGGTACGTCATGCCTCCCAGGCAAAAACTTGCTCGGTTGGACGCACTCGACTTGTCAGATCTTCACTCGTCCTCCTGATTCCCCTGAGGGGATGATGGGGAGTTGGACATCGAGAATCAAGCATGGTCAGAAGGAATAGGGCTGACGTCGATGGATCATAGGGCAAAAACTTTGAGCCCGAGTACCTCAAGATCAACCCCGAGGGCACCGTCCCCACCTTGATCGTCGGTAACGACACTTTCACCGACTCTATCGTACGTACCCCTTATACTCTACTCTACCCACTGGGGAGCTGCAAGATGTGAGCGGAGCTGATGGGTGATGTCTTGTCCCTGTACAGAGCGCTGTTGCGGAGATCACCAAGATCGCGGCTGACAGGCCTCGCGGCAAGACCTCCAACGGGGCTAGCATCATCGAGGAGGTGAGCTTTCGCATCTCTGGAACTGCGCCCTTTCCTGATGACAGCTAATACAATACATCCCCCCTTTACCTTGGTTAGATCCACAGCGCAGCCATCGACCCCAACGCCACCCTCCTCTTCGCCGTCAGCGACGAGGACCGCAAGGCCAAGGTCGCAGGGCTGCCCAAGGCATTCCTCCAGGGCAGGCAGAAGACTCTTGTCAAGTAGGTTCCAGTCTCCTCTGAACAAGCGCCTGTAGAATGACACAGAAGCTGACAAAGTGTCTTGGTAGACTCGCCGAGAACCCGCCTGCGGAGTTCAAGGACTTCATCCTCAAGAAGAAGGAGGACAACACTCAGTTGCTCGAGTTCTTCATCGCTGAGCCCGACGTACGTTTCTTTCATCTTCTTCGAGCCTCCTTCCATCTGCCATCATGCTGACCCGGACGCGTCCCCTCCCCCGACCTACAGGAGAACACCCGCAAGGCGCACTACGCCCAGGGCCAACAGCTCTGGAAGTCCGTCGGCCAGGCCATTCAAGGCTTCGTCACCGAGACTCTCAAGTCCAACCACCAGGGCCCCTATGCCGGCGGGAGCGAGCCTTCCGAGGTGGACTACCACCTCATCACCTGGCTCGCGAGGACCATCACCAACGCCGGTGTGGAGCCTGGTACTGAGCCGCAGGAGGCGATCAAGAAGCTTCAGGCGTACACTGGTGGGGAGAGGTTCGACCCCGTCATTGGTGTCTACTGGGAGTGAGTCTACGTCTATCCTTGCATGGTCCGGATGGGTTGCTGATGTGGGTGCTACGCAGGTCATGGACTGCTAGGGAGAGCTTCAAGACTCTCGGTGTGCACTAGATGTTTCAAAGTGGCGACTGCGTAGTATGGAGAAGTAAGCTGTATTGAACAAAAGGAAAAGAAAGCGCAATGTATCATATCTTCTTCGCATACCGACGTCTTGTTCTCTGTTCCGTGTGTGGGCTGTGTCTCGCGAGCAGGCAAGAGCAAGTGTCAGATGCGATATTCATGGACCGTATATATGTACTTGTACTGTGTATGCTACTACTACTGACTGGATAGAAGACAAGACAAACTCTCTCCTACCATGCAAGAATCTACATTAACGTGTGTGAATATACCAATCTCGAACCATTAGACTACAGTGATACTCCTTCTCTTGCCTCGGTATGGCACCCCCTCATCAGAACTCGCATGTAATCTCCACCCCCAAGTCATGATCACTCCCTCCGATAACTCTCGCTCGACCTCCTCGGATCTTTCGTAGGCCGCGCTGGCGCATCCCCGCTCGTCACCCGCCCAATCGGCACAAATGACGACGGCGGATAGCCATGCTGCCCCTCTGCCTCCGCCTGGGCCTGGGCTGCTGCCTGCGCAGGGAAGTAGTTGCTAGAAGAAGCGTTCTGCGGGCTGGTAGGCGATTGGAGAGGCGATGGTTGGCGGTTCACCTTGAACCCGTTACCACTCTGGCTCGCCGGGCTCGCGGGATTGGCAGGGCGTATCACACGGAAGCTGCGCTTGGGCTCGCTCCCAACAGCCGCCCCAGCCGCCCCTGCACCCGCCGCACCTTTTGCACTAGTGCCACCGTTACCGCCCCGAGAAGCCTCGCCAAACGTCACGCTCGCCGCGGACCTCGCACCGTCGCTGGGTACCGGGCTAGGCCCGCCGGGGTGCGCCGACACCGGGCTGTTGGGAGTGACCAGCAGCGGTGTCGGCGCCGGCGTCTGCTGACCCATGCGCTTCACCTTGAAGCTCGACGCTGGCTGCTGCTGCTGCTGCTGCCCCCCAAATTGGCCCGCTGCAGCCCGCTGCGATGCCGTCGGCGATGTCGGCGACGTCGGGCTCGGCCCAGGCCTCTCCCCGCTCCTCCTGCTCACCACAAACCCCTTCTTCTTGGGCGTCACCGCCGGGCTAGGCGGCGCCTCAACCCCTGCAAACAGCGCGCCTGACTCGGTCGCCAGCGCCGCTTTCCTCGCCTTGTTTTCGTCCCGCGCCTGCTCCGCCAGGTCATCCAAGCTCTTCCTCCTCCCCAGCCCGAGCACGCGGCGCCATCCAGGCTGGCGCTCCTCCTCCACGAGGCGCGAGACGTCTTCAAACGGCGCAGGCTCCCGCATCCCCGACGCGCGGAGTGCCGCCTTCCTCGTCTTCCGCCTTGACGGCCCAGGCTCATCATCCGACTCCTCGCTCGCAGACTCCATACTGTCCTCTCCGCGGTGGAACCACCCGGCGGAGCGCCTCTTGTTCTTCTTCCCCTTCTTCTTACCCCGCTGCGAGTCAGAGTACTGGCTGGTGGGCGACGACTCGCTCTCGTTCTTGAGATCGTTGAGCGAGCGGCGTTTCGGGATGGCAAGTGCGGGCGGGCGCATGTGGTTGTTGTCTGCGCGCATGCCCTGCGATGGTCCTGGCGGGTACCCTGCCCCGCCCGCGGGTGGTAAGCCCACAGGCTGGACTGGCGGAGTCGACAGCTCTATAACCGCCGAGGACGATTTCTGCCGACTGTGCGGCGGTGACATCGGCCTCTGCGCCACTTGCGATACCCGTATAGTCGGGGTTGGCATCTGCATAGCGGGCACGGGGATGGGAGCGTCTCGAGACGGCCCAGAACCTTGGATGACGTCGTACGGGTTCTGGAAATCGGCGCGGCCGCCTCTGATGACCGAGAATCCCCGCGCAGGCCCCTGCCCTTGCCCCGAGCTGCCACTTGCCGCTCTCGCAAAGTCCGGAGGTGGGGAGGTGGGCGACCCAACCGTCGGAGCGTACGTCCCTGGAGCCACGTACCCCCCTGTGGTGCCAGTCATCACCGGCGCCGGCCTCCATGCGTCCATTATGTTCGCCTCCCCCGGCCTCTCGTCCGAGCGCGATTCCGAGCTCCTCCTGTCAATTGGCGGTGGCCCCAGTGGCGGGTAATGCCCCGCCATAGGATATGCCGAGAGGAAGGGCGTATCCACGTCCGAGACGGGCTGGCGGGTGACTCCCATAGAATGCCGGTCCAGCATCATCTGGGTAGTCATGCTCTGCGCTGCCGAGACGTTCTTCTGGAGCTGGCGCGAACCGTGCTTGCGCCGACGGCGCTCGGCGGCTTTGCCGCCCCGGACGGGGTTGAGGCAGTCGAGATCCATGATGGCGGCGAAGATGCCGCCGTCGAGGGGGTGGGTGGACTCGTCGAAGTGGACGCCGCCGATAAGGCGGATGGAGCCCTCGATGATTTTGGTGAGGAGCATGACGAGGAAGAAGACGAAGATGATGGCTTGAAGGATGAGCAGGGCGTAGGTTATCCAGTCTGCGGCGGTCTCGCTCATAGACAGCTGCGGCGAACATACAATCAGCTTCTCAATCTCTATACAGTTCTAAGCTTGACTCACTTCTTCGCTCAGCATCAAAACCAATACCGCCGACGCCAACCTCAATGCCCCCAAAAACGCATTCGGCGCACCCATACTCGCCCCCTCTCCCCACGGGTACCATACCCCGGGCACAATAAGCATCAACAGCTCCACCACCACCAGGATCACCGCCTGCGCCAGCCCGCTCCCCTGGCCCGCCCCAACAACAATCCCCATCACCAAGCTCGCCCCAAGGGAAAACACCCTGAACATCTGCTTCTTCTCCACGTAGATGTTGTACATCGGCCCAAGCGACAGCAGCGTACGCGTCGCGTCGTACAGCTTGCCAGTGGGCGTGCGCGAGATGCGGTAGAGGATGAAAGCGGGGATGAGGACCGAGGTGAAGGCGAATGCGAGGGCGGCAAAGACGCGCGAGACGATGCTGGCGCGGCTGCCGAGGCAGAGCTGGTAGATGGAGAAGATTGTGATGGGGAGGTGAAAGACGAGGATCAGGCGAACGAGGTTGCCGTACAGTGCTGCCGAGTGGAAAGCGCCTGCTTCGCCTTTCAGGCGGAAACGCAACCACATACGCCGGAGAGGCGATTGCGCCGAGCTCTTGGAGGTGAAGAAGGTCGACTGTGTGGGTAGCGTGCCAAGTCCGTCTGACGGCATACCCCCTGGCCGCTGGTCGTATGACTCCTTCCCTCCAACACTATCACGAGGGCTAGGCCCAAGAGCTGCGCGCTTGGACATCGGACTCCCGTTCTTGGGCGTCGACGAACCCGAAGCTAGATACTCTGTCAGCCCGTGGATGAACCACAAGACCAGACTAAGCAAGACCACAGCGGCCGTGATGCAGAGGAAGAGGGCGAGGCAGGTGCCGAAGAGGTCCTGCGGCCTGAGTCCGACAGCCGTGGCGAACGACTCCATACCGTTTGACGATTGGTGGAGTTCAAGCAGAGGGTTGAAGGCATCTTCTTCGAGGTAGAGGGGGTAGATAGGGTTGGATATCTGAGACTGGAAGGCCGCCGAGGGGGTGTAGTTGGAGGGATACGCGTCGACTCGTTTGGATGAGGCGTCCGAGCCTTGTACGAGGGTGGTGTCTGTCATCGCGTCAGCCTGGGTCGATCGGGCCGCCTAGGTACATCTCGACTCACTCCAGACAAGGTTGGCCCATGCACCTCGAGCGAGAATGGGATCTACCAGAGCTATCAGCATGTGACGCATCCACAGCTCCAGAAATATTAGCTTACAGGCAAAACCGGGCCAGGCTACAGCGATCATGCCCAGCATGGCGGCATACTGCACATGAAACAAGACATCCTTGACACCCGGCGTGACTGACCATCCCAAGCCCGTCAGCTCAGCTCATCTCGTTTTGTCGAGCAGACTCACCAAATCGCAGCAGCCCTCCACTAACGCTCAATCTCTCCCCGCTCAGCCCACTGATGATCATCGTCCCCCACTTCCTCATCGTCGCCTCCCTCTTACTCGGCCCTCCCGCACCCACCAACCTCACCCCCGACGCATCCTTCTGCCCATACTCTGCCACCCCGCTACCCACAATCCAGCCCGTCACGAACCTTGCGCCCCACCCCACGAGCCAAAAGCCCAGGGCGACAGCTACCGGCCACCACAGGAAGAGGTCGTAGTACCACCCCGAGTGGCGGTATGGCGATACGTGTATATCGTAGCACCCCAGGTTGCGCGCCTCGAGGGAGGTGTCGACGATGCGCACGCGGGAGTGGAGGGTGGTGAGCGCGTAGGAGTGGTACAGCGGGATAGACACGTTGATGGCAAAGTCACCCGCTGGGAGGGGGCAGTACGTGGTGTTGAATGGGGTGTAGGGTGTGGGCAGCTCGCTGGGGAAGAGCGAGTTGCACAGCCAGGTGGTGGACTGGTACACGCTGAAAGTAGCCGCATGCGTGTCGGTGAACAGAGTTGCTATCACACGGAGGAGCCAAAGGGGTAAGGTTAGCATGTGCTCTCGACGTGGGAAGGTTATCCTCAACCCACCAAGCTTATTCGTATCATTATCATACCCCGCCAGCTCCGCGCCCGTCACACCAATCAAGTCCAGCCTCAGTACATCATGCCCGTCCCCCAAGAGTCCTAGCTGGGCCGCTTTCGCCCCCGGGATGATCTCGGCGTAGACGTCGGTTACGTTGAGCAGGTTTGAGCCTGCCGCGACGGGCGAGAATGACGAGAGGCATGAGGTAAATTTGGGCTGGAGAGGCGAGGCTAAGGCGTGCAAGCTCGCGAGGAGAAGGGGGAGGAAGAGGAAGAGCATGGCTGCGGGGTTATGGGGGGTCAGCCAAGCGGCGAGGGGATAATAGAGGTGGAGCAGAAGACCGACCTGGCTTTTAGGTCGTTGAGGTCGAACGACGTCGTCGGCTCTTACGCGTCCAAGAGGGATTTTGACCAAGCAACAGGTGGACAGTGGGGTGCACTGAGGCACATGTCACTTGGATGGAGAGGCGAGAGACGAAGGGGGAGAGGGGAGGAAGGTGTACGGGGCGGAGAGGAGTGAAGATGATGATGAAAGACAGGAGGGAGCAAAGATGTCGAGAAAATGAGGAGTCCGCACCGTTTACCGCGTGGCGCCCTTCATCCCGGGACATCCATACGCGCACGGACGGGCACATGTAGCAGCCAGCGTCATACATAGGCAAGGGCCCTTTCACTCAACGGTGACAGCCGACAGCGAGAGTCCTGTGTGCACTCCATCTGCTGCCCCCGGTGCTTCTATGCATAGCCATATGGATACCGCTGTCGTGGACACCGCCCAGGAAGCTGCCGTAAAGCGTCGAAGAGGCCGGGACGGGAAGCTCAAGCTCTTCACGCGGCAAGCCGAACTGTTCCTGGCGGTGCAGAACAGACAGAAGCCATGCATGGCGGTGGTCTATCGAGTGCGATGCGGTTCCCCAAGCAGTGTTGCTCAGATCCTTCTTCTTGCATCGCGTTTTCAAAAGCCATCATGTTCATCTCTACCCCGAAGGTTTACGCAGGCTTCTTCTCTCTAGGTCTATCACCGCCGCGCCAAGCCAGATCACTCCTTCGTCCACGCCGCGCCCTCGTGGCCCTCCTTCCAAGCGCCGGGGGGCAGCTTGAACACGCCAATCTCCTCAAACACAGCCAAGGTGTCGGCGACACTGTCCTCGAGCGATCGGTCTGTCCACCGAAAGTCAGCATCCCTCACGCATAAAGTTGCAGAAAGGTGAGAAACAGGAAGAAGGCAGGGACGTACAGGTGAAGCCGAGCTCCTTGACGGACTTGCTGGCGTCGACGGACCAGCCTTGGGGCCTGGGCTTCCCGGGCTCACCGAGGGGGATGAAAGCGTCGAGGTCGGGGCGGACCTTGCGGGCAGTGTCGAGGTAGGCCTGCATGCCAGACTCTGTATCGAGAAGGAGAGGGTCAGCAATGGTCTCAAATGTTGCACCCTAAAGCAACACGACTCACCTCCAGCGCTGACCATGAACCTCCCAGACACCTGCTTGACGACCGACTGGTAGAACGCAACCGCCACATCGCGCGCGTCGACATAGCTGTTCGAGTACGACTCGATAACTTCCGCGTCCTTGCCGGCGACCAAGGTGGCCCACTCGTTGAGCGCACCGTTACCCTTGGCGGTGGCGCCGAGGTCGGCGGCGGAGGCGATGTGGGAGAAGGGGCCGTAGGTCACTGCGTTGCGTGTCGGTCAGCTGGGGTTGTGGAGAGGGGGATGGGAAGGGGTGAGGGAGGACTTACTGGGAGGGCAGATGGTGCTGACGGAGAAGGACGGGTGCTCCTTCGCGATGAACTCCAAAGCGGCCTGCTCGGCCAGCTTCTTGGCGGCCCAGTACCACGCGACGAGAGTCATGAAGCTGTTCAAGTCGTCAGCTCAATCCAGCAATAGTTTAGCGTCAAGTAGCCGATGCACTCACTCCTCAGGGTCAAGAGCCTTGCAAGACTCGTCGTCGAAGGGGGTCCAGTCGTCCTCGGTGAACACCTTGCCGACCAGCTTCTCGGGGGGGTCGAGCGACAAGCTGGCGCCCATGGAGGACATGAGGGCGACACCCTTGATGGCTGGATGGACTGTCAGCCGAAGCACCTCTGGTAGTGCGAAGAGAGAGCATGCTCACTGGGGACCTTCTTGGCCGCGGTGAGGAGGTTGACGGCACCGCTGACGGTGGGCTTCTTGTACGACTCCCAAGTTCCGTTCTTAGCACTGTTCACGTCATGGTCAGCCCTCAATCCTAGGAATCTGTCGATGGGCTCGAGGCAAGACTCACCCAGGCAGAGGCGCAGCCACAGACGCCACACCCTCCACACCCTCAAGCAGGGGCCCAAAGTCGCCCTCAGCGAGGTCGGTGAGGATGACAACCTCAAGCCTGCCCTCCTCGACCGCCTTCTTGAATATGGGGAGGGTCTTGACGGTCGCGGCGGTGGACTCGGTACGGACGGACCCGCGGACGCTCCAGCCCTGGGAGAGGAAGTGGGCTGCGACGTGGGTAGCGATGAAGCCGTTGAGACCGGTGACGGCGACGATGGGGGCGGGGAGAGTCATAGTGGTGGTGCGAGCGAGGTTGGGGTAGAGTTACTGTGGTGTGGGACTGTGGATGGTCTGCGTTAGATGTGGTGGGCGTTGGAAGAGATGGCTCCCGACACGGCGTTTATATACCACCGGGGTGTGTACGCCCAGAGCTGCTGGCCGCGACCGAGTGAACCTTGTCTGCATAGCCAGGCCGGGATGCCCTTCGGCCATGGCCCTCCCATCTTGCTGGAATGCTTGGCTGGAGAGAAAGACAGCATGGCGACGAGCAAAGCACAACAAAGACGTGCATGAAGACAATCCACCTCCACCTGGGCTTTCTCATCCCGGGTTCTTTTTTGGACGCTGACAGAAGTGCTGACTGACCGATCAGCGCGTGCCAAGAAGCGGCGATCCCCGCTCCTCCACCCCTCCACCGTTCTCTTGTGGTGCACCGCGCCAGGCCGCCGGCCATCCCTCCACGCGTCTGCGGCTCTGGCTTGTTGGTTGTGAAGACGCCTTGGCGGAGGCATGCAGAAATAACGCCACGGTCTGAGTAAGTTGACCGGGGCTCAAGCATCTCTGTCGGCATGTTGCTTGGCATGGTTGTTGCTGGCAGTGCAGCTGCTGGTGGAGGTGGCCTTCCCGAGCGAGAGCTCGCGACAGCGGCCGGCCTCAAAAAGTGCCGGCCCTCCAAGGCCTCCACCTGGGTTATTTAGACGGACTTCCTGCGAAGTGAAACTATTGTACCATCCACCATCATCGTCTCCTCCCAAGCTCTTCTTGAAGTAGTGGTGGTCCACAGACTCATCTGCTCTTGCATGGATGGCCTTGTGCAAGCGCCGTGTAGCTCCGAAGAAGGACGGCCGTGAGCTGCCGTGACGGGATCAAATCGGCAATCCCGGCTCCGGCCCATTTTTAGGGACTCGGCGCTGGGCGGAACGCGGCGATGAGGACGGCGCTTCGTTCGATTTCTTCCTCTTGCCGCCGTGCACACTGCTATCGCACTCTATCTGTTGGTGTCTTGAAGCGTCAGCCGCTCACGCCCCAGGCTATCAGCTATCTACTGCTACCACCTGCTTCAACAAAACGGCCCTGACGCGGAAACCACAGCCGCTAGCGCCAAAGATGCCCCAGGACTTCCCACCGATAGCGACCCCCGCGTCCATCTCTCCCACCACCCCGTTCACCGGCCAGTCGCATGCCACACCGTCCAGCAGCGGTGTGCCGTATGACTACCCCCCGGCGTCTGGGGCCTCAGGCCCCGGGACGGCGCACACCCCGGACCAGGAGCCGTACCCACGGTCACCAGGGCGAAAGCGCCGTAAAGTGACGCGAAGCAAGGCGGGGTGCTACACCTGCCGGAAACGGAGGAAGCTTTGCGATATGACCAAGCCTGTCTGCAATGCCTGTATGAGGCTGGATATGGTGGGCCAATCCATCCCACTGCCTTCCATGTCTTGCATCGCACTAACACCACACCACTGCGTAGGAATGCACTTGGCCTACGCCCGAAGAACTGTCCAGGCAGAAACGCCCGCCCACGGCGTCTGGCCGATACAAGGGCGCAGGCGCTACCACCGCATCTCCGACCACCCAGCCTCGCGAAGGCAGCAGTAACGGTCACAGCTCATACCACAACCCCTCTTACGCCTACCCCGACCACCCGAACGGCGGCGCCTCGTCGTCGTCGATGCATCACCACCAGCATTCACACCACCACCAGCATTCACACCACAACCAGCCCGCGTCGGCTCACGTTCACACGCATCACCCTGTTGGGTCGGCACATCTCCACGATGTCGTCGCCGAGAGGGGTATGGGCACGCCAGGGTCGAACACGATGGATGATTTCGTGGGGATCTTTGGGGATATTGGGGAGGAGCGTTTGGGGCTTGCGTTGCCTGCGGGGGGCGACCCGGGTCCTGGGCGTACCTTGGATGCCCACGCGAGCGTCTCGAGTGCGGCGCCGGCGAGCTATCATCCTCTGCCGGAGGCTGGGATGAGTAGTGTGGATGATTCGCTGGAAGCAGGCTTGATGGACTGGCTTTCTGGTGGAGGGAGTCTCGACGAGGTATGTGCTTGCGGCTATACTTGTATCTCGTCAGCACACCCAAGCTTACTCATCCAAACGTAGTCCACCCTCCAACTCTGGGCGGCCGACTGTCTGGCAGTCCCCACCACCCAGACATTCAACGCCTTCGACTCCCTCAACAGCATGCTCCTCCAACCCAGCCCATCCTCCCTCAACACCTACCCCCCCGACGGCACCTACTCTGGCCCCAACGCCGCGGACCCCCCCGGCTCCCAGCATAGCGGCTCCCGCCGCCCATCCCTCTCCCACTCCCCCTCCCGCGGTGCTGGCGGAAGCAGCCGCAACACCCCGACGAGCATCTCCCAAACCGCCCTGCTCAGCTACTTCCACGAATCCCTCTCCCGCCTCGTCTCATGCACAGGCGACTCTGCCCCCAGCGCCTTCGAGGCGTTCACCAAGCTCGCCAATATGACCGTCGGCCGCGGCCCCGCGGGGCAGAGCCTCCACTTGAGCATCCTCGCGTGGGCGGCGAGGCATATGGTGAATAGGGGTTTGCTCAAGTATGAGGCGGTCGGGGAGAAGTTTAGCTCCCAGTCGACGGCGCTGGTGGATCAGCGAATGGCGGAGCTGTTTGACTCGAGGGGCGATGAGAGGCGGAAGGGGGAGAGCGGGCAGGAAAGGGATACGGAGTATATGACATTGTTGGCGGCGGCGTTGATGTTGATGCAGTTCAAGGTGAGTTGGCAGCTACCAAGCTGTCTCTGTCGACCTAGCTGACAGAAAAGGGCAGATCTGCCGAGGAGATGTGTGGGGATTCGGCACGCTCGTGCAGCACCTCACGCAGCTTGTGCCGTTCGTGTTCCGAGCGGATACCGAGTCTCAGCCCGATTCGATGCATCATCAGTTGTGAGTTAGCTAAGTTTGTGATGTCCACTGGTCTCAGCTGACGAAAATGTAGCTTTGAGAATCTCTTGTACCACGACGTACTGGTGAGCACAATCGACATGTTCAATTCAAAGCCCCACCGATACTGACCACCTCTACAGGGCTCATTCATCCTCAACCGCGCACCGATGGTCCCCGAAACCATCGTCAACAACTACTGCCGCACCGGCCTCGAAACCCTCCGCACCCTCACCGGCGCGAGCCTCCCGATCTTCTCCTCCATGCACCGACTCTGCGCGCTAGTCCGCCAGCGCCGGTCCAGGAAGAATAAAGGGTGGAGCGACGAGGATCTGTTGGATGTTGTGCAGCCTGCTATGGAGCTGGAGGAGGTTTTGGCGGATGAGAAGAAGAGGCTTGATGAGCTTGTGCTTGGTGAGTCCTGCCCCGCACATTGAGCAGCAGGACCTGACTTTTATCACCCATCCATCTAGCCAAACCGCACATCCGCTCCCACCGATACCTCCACGAAGCCTTCCGCACCGCCTGCCTTATTCAACTGCGCTACCACGTCCTCTCGGAACCCCCCAGCTCCCTCCAAATCCGCCTGCTCGTGCGCCAGGCGCTGAGCTTGCTCGAGGCTATGTGCGACCAGAATTTGCCGGGGATGTGCTCGGCGCATTATGTGGTGTTTATGGCGGCGATTTGCGCGGTGTCGGGTGGGCAGGATGGGGAGGAGCTGGATGATCGGCAGAGGATTGATCGGATCTATGACGATTTCTTGTGAGTCTGTTCCGAGGCATGTGGGGACATCTTACTGACTGCTCCTTCTCCAGGCAAGACTTTGGCTTCCTAAACGTCGAGAGGTCACGGAGAATTGTGCACGAGGTGTGGTCGAAGAACGACGGGGGCAGGAGGCATGTCGACTATCTGGACGTGTTGAACGAGTACGACTGGGAGATGTTCATAGTCTGAACCGCTTGTCTGTGCATTCCCTGCATGTATATCTATACCCCGTTCAAAGCTTGCCAAGCTCCTTGACTGTCCAAGAGCCCTTGCTTCCATCCTCAAGAGCCACCTGAGCCCCAACAGTCCAGTCGGAGGGGTTCTCAAAGGGCAGAGCAGGCAGGAGCTCCCTCAGACTCGCCTTGTCCCCAAACTCGTACACCCGCTTCCACGCGCCGTCCTCAAGCACATCCCTCCAAGCAAAGTACTTCCCACCGACCTTCCCCAGCCCCAACGCATGCACCCCCACCCGGCCTACAAACACCGCTTCCTCCTCTCCTTCCTTCCCCTGCCCCTCGGGCAGCTCACCCTGCAGCACGCAGAAGGGCACTTCCCCAACTTGCTTGAGCCGCCGCCAGATCTCGACGTAAGGCTCGTTCTCTCCTGTCTTGGGATTGAACATAACCCCGGTCTCGGAGACGTCCCCCGAGGGGAGGGTGTCAAAGACACCTTGGTCGGGGAGGGAGGATGGGGGGCGCGAGTCGATGATGTGGTCCCATCGGAGTTGGGGGTTCTCTGGAGAAAGCGTAGGTGGCGTAAGCTGGGGGATCTTCGTTCTGGGTGACTTCCATCTTTGGGTAAGCTTACCAGGAGTAGATCCCTCGATATCACCGACGAACGCCACAGTCGACCAGTCAATTTTGCCAGCGTCCGGGCCGGAGACGAAGACCCGCAGGTCGAGCGAGTACGCCCCGATAGTGAGGACGAGGGTGTCGGTGTCTTCGATGGGAGGGGCGCCGGACCAGGCGATGGAGACGCGGATGGAGGAGCGGGCGGACATTCTAGCTAATCTTGCAGATGGGGATGATGGTGTATAGTGGGATGGATATGGGCTTTGGCAAATAGATGGATGCTTGTATGATAGGACGGCCGGCGGGGGCGAAGGGGGAGAGGACGGAGGAAGACGAGGAGGAGCGAGGAGAGCCGGTGGGCGCGTGATAGCGCGCTTCGCGCTTACGAGTCAGGCGCAATTTCCAACTCGGGCATGTAAGCGCCGTAGCATGTGCTGCTACAAATGCGCTGCTTGATATCTCCCACCAATCCATCCCCCCTTCTGTGTCACTCTATCAACCATCAACCATCTAGCATACGCAAAGGAAACGCAAGCTGCAAGAGGGAATCATGGTCGCCACCACGGAAATCATCAATAACCCCGCCGAAGTGCTCAGCTTTGACTTTGGGCCCCCTCCGCCGACGTTCACGGACAAGTACGAGGAGAGGGAGTATGTGAAGGAGAGGTTAGCGTTGGCTTATCGGGTGATGGCGAGGGAAGGTCTTTGTGAGTCGCCTTCATACTCCATGAACTCAGTAAGCTATGGACTGATATTGGCTGGCGTGCTAGGTGAGGGCGCGTCGGGCCACCTGACGAGTCGCGACCCCGTCGACCGCACAAGCTTCTGGGTAAGTCTTTGCCTTTCACCACAGCATCCACCCGCTGACCTTTCACCCAGGTCAACCCCTACGGCCTCCACTTCTCCCGCATGACCGCCTCCGACCTCCTCCTCATCGACCACTCCGGCCGCATCATCGCAGGCGGCCACCCCTCCCGCCAGCGCTACAACTCCGCCGCGTACGTCATCCACTCTGCCATCCACGCTGCCCGGCCCGACGTCGACTCGGTGTGCCACGCGCACTCTCCGCATGGGAAGGCGTTTTCGACCCTTGGGAGGCAGCTGCCTTTCTACACGCAGGATTCGGCGGTGTTTTATGGGGATTTGGCGGTGTACAAGGCGCATGGCGGGGTGGTGCTGAGTAGTAAGGAGAGCGGGGAGATTGTGGAGGCGTTGGGGGAGAAGAAGGCGATTATCTTGCAGAACCACGGGCTACTGACGGCTGGAGGGTGTATTGAGAGTGCCGTGGCTTGGTTCATGCTGTGAGTTTGGTAATCGCCTATCTTCATACTGTGACAAGCAAGTTGCTGACGGACATGTCCGGATAGCCTGGAAAACGAGTGCCGGTGCGTGCTCATGGCAGAGGCAGCGGCGGCCATGACCGGTACCAGGCCGATCAGCTTGACTCCGGAGGTAGCAGAGTTCACGTGAGGCTTTTTCCATGTAATCATTCTCATCTACGGGGGACATATGGAGTGACATGGCTGACCTGTGCGCAGCTGGAAGGAGACAGGCTTCGAGGCTGCTGGACGATTTGAGGCGATGCCCTTCGTGAGTGCTTTTCATCTGCCAAGCCGTTGACGATTCTGGAACTCATCGAACCAATCGTTCTTCACAGTTTGACTTGGTCGAAGAAGAATGCGGCGGTGCACACCGAAAGTAGATGTCGGTCTTACCAGGTGTAACTTTTGTTTTGGGATCTGTCTGTCCGTCAGGTTGTGCGCGATGTCGTTCTTCACAAGCGACCCTTCTCTCAAACCACGAGCCATAGCAGCAGCGCCAATAATCAATAGTACATGCCCCACACTCCATATCGAGGTAGCCCGGTATCGTGTATGATATAGCGTAGCGAAATTAATCAGCAGTCTCCGGCTGCTTCCATGGTAGAAACAAAAAGGGTGTCGATATGAAACTACCCCACGACGCTGGACGAATCCGAACATCCGAGGAGTGTTGCTGTTGTTGATCCCTGCGCCGCTTGAGGTTAGCTCCTGACGTCCGCACAATATAGCGTTCGAGTAACCTCCTGGGCAGAGGACGTACGGGGTAGAACCAGAAGGACACAGCGATGATGAGGTAGAGCATCATCAAAACGAGACCCTCCATCCAGCTGTGCCAATATGTCAGTTGAAGGCATCCTGCATCGCGATTAGTGTCAACTTACTTGGAGCGCCCGTCTGCCAAAGTCTGGTTCACGATGAGCACAGAGAGGAAGAGGACAATGGACTCGTAGGCTAAGTAGAGTGAAGAGCGTCAGCTGCGTTGCTCGTGGTGCAGTGCGTCGATCCGAGCAAAGACAACTCACGGTCAAAGAGAAGCCTGATGAGGGCAATCAATCGCATGGTCAGCCATATTCCCCTGTGCGGCAACGACATGCTAATCAAGCACTCACGTCATGGGCTTGCCGATCGTCCAAGCCAACAGCTGGATGACCGGGATGACGAACAAGGCAATCTGGATAGACGAGCCGACCTGCACAAGACCAACCATCACGATGATGTCAGCTACCAGGCTCATTATGCAGACGACAGGGTAGATGACTCACAGCAACAGAGATGGACAAGTCGAGCTTGTCCTTGACCGACACGGACACGGCAGTAAAGTGCTCCGCGGCATTACCGACCTGCATAATTGTGTCAGTTCGATTGACAGCCTAGATGCTAAACAGTGAACTCACGATAGGAAGCAAGATGAGGCCGACCCACTCGGCAGACAAGCTGGGGTTACTCTCCACCATCCCGTTGATACTGTCGACGAGGAACTCGGCGGTCACACCAACAAGGACCGTGTCGATGACCATCACAGCCTGCGTAGATCCCGTCAGCTTGCGTCGCGAGGTCGCGGATATAAAGCGAGCTCACAATAGTGCAGACCACGTTCATCTGCGGCATCTCCTCCTCATCCTCCTCCTCCTCATGGTGCTCCTCATTCCCCTCCGCCACAACCGTCCCAGGCCCGTGCGTTGCCGGGATCTCGCCCGCAGGCGCCCCAGCCGTGGGCGAGACGTTGGTGCTCTCCGAAACGGAAGTCGCAGAAGCGCCCTCCTCGATATCGTGCTTCTTGCGGTGGACGTTGCGGAACTTGAATTTTTCGGAGACGTTGGAGACGTTCTCGGGGTAGCGGGTGGAGCCGGTGACGGTGTCGTCGACGTAGTACGTCTGGGGGGGTTGGTTGGTGGTTAGTACGGGTGTGGGGGGAGTGAGCGAAGGGTCACAGAAGAGGGCACTCACGGCGTGCGTCCACATCTGGAACACAAGGTACCCCAAGTACAAAATCAACAGCAAAATCGCCACCCCATGGCTCATCGACAACAGATCCGCCCCTTCCCCACTAGCCAGCTGGCTCGCATCCGTATTACTCGTGCTCGAGCTGATGGAGAAGTGGAACGCCGAGGGGATGAGCACGGCGATGACCGCGATGAGCAGGAGCGACGCGTTGAGCTGGGCGGCGGTGGTCTTGATGACCTGCTCGGAGAAGCGGACACCGCCGCAGAAGAAGCACATGCCGAGGACGAGGAGGATGTTGGAGAGGATGGAGCCGACGAGGGAGGACTGGACGACTTGGAGCTCGCACTGTCGGTCGGGAGGGTCAGTGTCCAATAATGTGGTATCGCATGGAAGGGACCCACCTTCACGAGGGCCAGGATGGCCACGATCAGCTCAACAGCGTTACCAAGGGTGGCATTGAGCAGACCACCGAGTGTCTGTCCGAGACGCAGAGCGGCCTCCTCCGTCGCGAAACCCAGCAAGCCAGCTATCAAAGCGCGTCAGAGTCGGCCCGACGCGCGAGCCTCGATCAATCTCACCAAGAGGGATGATGGCGATGAAGGTGGTGATGAACACGGCGGTGTCCGAGATGCTGTCCTTCCCGCCACTGTGCTTTGCAAAGTACAGCGCCCAGCCGATGGGGATGAAGATGAGCAACACGTTCCTACCGCCCACCATCAGCATCCATCTCTCCCCTCACCATCTCTCGCCACTCCTAAAGCCACTCACAACCAGGTACTCGTGATCGCCGCCTTCATACTCCCCAGATAAGTCGGCGCCTTGCCAACCTTCTTATCCGGCGTGAACAGCGTCGTCGTCATCCTTCTCACGATCCCCACATTCGGGTCACTCTGCCCCGTGCCCCTCCTCGAGCTCCGCCCCGTCCGCGTGCTCTCCGTCGTCTCGCGCCGCGAGCTGTTCCGCGAAAGCGGGTCGAGCGTCACTTGCTTGGTGCCCTGCCTGCGGCGGGGGCCCGAGCCGTTGGGAGTGGCGGTCCCGCCGTTCGAACCCGCGCCTGAGCCGGAGCCGGAGGCATCGCCGTTGCTGTTGACGGGTAAAGGGGAGACCGAGCGGTGGGGGTCAAAGTCGCCCAGCCCGGGAGAGTTGAGAGGCGAGTCGGTGATGGAGGGGGGGATGGTGGTGGCGGTGTTGGTGTTAGGGTTGGCGGTGTCTGTGAGGGCATCGTCGGGAGGGAAGGAGACACGCCGAGAAGCAGGGTTGGGGCCGGACATGATGGCGTCAGTAATGGACGAAAATTATACGGGAGAGTGAGTGACGGTGGGTGGGACGAGCATGAGGAGGAGGAGAGGAGGGAGGGGGGCTGACTATTATTTGTTTCTTGAGCCATGGTGACGGTAAATAAGGCTCGATCGGCGGTAGAACAGGGGCGATGGGACTATTATGGGGGTGGCTCGTTTCGGAGGGGTGTTGTTATTGTGCGGTGTTGCAGCCACAACAGTCAACGTGAGCCGCGACTGTGCTGGTGACGATGCTGGGGGTGCGTGTTGGGGCTGTGGGTGGCGCTGTGGCGGGGGGTGGCGGGGGTGCAGTCGCTGTAAGTACGACGAAGAGGACGGGAGTGCTTGTGGTGCTGTGTTTTCTGCGTTGGCTGAGGGGGGCAGATCGCAGCGCGCGCCATGCCATCATCTGCGCAATTCTGGGAGCGCAGGCACAGGCTAAAAACAGAAATCCCATTGGCTTGGCACGCCCACACACCAGCCCGCATATAACCCCCAGCTCTATGCATACAACCCCTCGCCCCGGCCTCGACTCTTCCCGTCCCATGATGCGTCTTCATCTATGTAGTCGTATATACGGCGGGCCACTCTACATGAACTCCTTCAGCCTCAGCAGCCTCTTGCCCGCGGCGTGGAGGAGCTCAGGGTCCTTGCACTGTTTCGGCAGGCCGTCAGCTTGGATCCCCCGCCACGTGCAGCGATGGCAACTGAAAAGTGGCGCCATTGGATACTCACGAAGGCGAAACGGGCGAAGCGCTCTCCGATGTTGACATGCTCGTCGCAGTAGAACTGCAGATTGATGTCAGCGAAGCTCCACTCTGTGCATGTCTACACAACCGCTCACCTCGGAGGGGGGGATGCCGACCACCTTGATCTCCTGGGACAACCACCAGCAGAACTCAAAGTCCTTTCCGCGGCCCTTGCAAGTCTCCGCAATGGGGAACCCCTCGGGCACCTTGATAGGGCTAATGTCCACAAGCAAGAAGTACGACCCCTCGGGCTTGGTGTAGCTCAGGCCGATCTGGTCAAAGTACGAGCACAGGATGTCTCTTCGCTCGGCGTACGCGTTGAGCTGGTCCTCGAAGAAGTTGTACTTGGGCGCGAGCTCGAGACCGATGGCGACGGCCTCCTGCATGGGCGAGTTGGTGCAGAAGACGATTCGGCTATGCGCGGCGAGGGTCGCGGCGGTGAGCTCCTTGGGGCCGATGAGCCATCCTAAGAAGTTAGTGGTCAGCGTGGCTTCTGTGCGCTGAAACGACGCTCAAAGCTACTCACCGATACGCCATCCGGTACAGGCAAAGGACTCTGCAGCATACGTCAGCTCATGACCTCGATGCACGATCATCAGCAGACTCACTGCCGGCAGACCCGACGGTCAAAGTCCTCTCCCACATGCCAGGGAGGGTCGCGATCCTAGTGTGCTTCTTCCCGTCGTACACCATACAGTCGTACACCTCATCCGCAATCACCAGCACATTCTTCTCAATGCAGACCTTGGCGATCTGCTCGAGCTCAGAGGGGCTGAACACCTTGCCGACGGGGTTGTGCGGCGTGTTGATGATGACAGCCTTGGTCTTGGGGGTGAAGGCCGCGGCGAACTCGTCAATGTTGAGGGTCCACTCGCTGCCGTCCTTGACGCCGGAGCCCGTGGGGGGGTGGAGGGGGACAAAGACGGGCTTGGCGCCCTGGAAGTGGATGGAGGCGAAGTACTGGTCGAAGTAGGGCTCGATGCAGATGACCTCGTCTCCGGGCTCGCAGTGCGCCGTGAGGGCCGCGAACATCCCTGCGCCAGATAGTCAGCACAGCGCTACACACGGACCAGCTGGCGCCAAAATCGACTCACCTCCGTTAGCACCGGCAGTCACCACGATCTCCTCGTTGGTCAAGTCCGACCCTCGCTCGACAATGTTCTGGAACTGGGGGCTGTAGTGCTTGCTGATAGCCTTGAGCAGCCTGGGGCGACCACGGGGGTGCGAGTAGTGGTTGGTCATGACGTCCTCGTCCATGGCCTTGTGCGAGTTCTCGCGGATCCACGAGGGCGGGGCCCAATTCATGAAGCCTTGGCCGAGGTTGATGGCGTCGGCGGGGACGTTGGCGGGGCTAGAGTGGGATGTGGTCAGCACAAAGATCGCCGGTAGGCCGATACAAGATTTTGACTGCTTTGCTTTCTGATCGCAAATCTCTATCCCTCATAGTAGGCAGCACACCCAGCACACCGCTGACGCTAGCAAAACCAGACAGCACTCACGTAAAGATGGACCAAACATCAAGCTTGTGCGTCCCACCCTCAAACATCCTCTTCGCCTGGGGGATCGTCGCGGTCTGAGAAGTCGCCATTGTGTGTACGGTTTGTCGTGCCGGGGTGAGTGGGAACGAGAGTCTAGTGAGAGCGCGAGGGATACGCAGGGGCATATAAGAGCGAGCTGGGAGCGAGAGCGAGAGCGGTCAGCCGACTTGCGAGGAGCTTGAACTTTTCGGCAGGGGCAAAGGGGACTCACAGAGCTCGTTTGTGGTTGCGGGTATACGCTTTTTGGTGCAAGAGGTGCAGAGAAGAAAGCAGCAGCAGATGCTCTTTGTTCAGCCTGGTCTTCTTTGCTGACTTTGTCGAGAGAAAGTCAAGTCGGGCCGGGGAATGCAAGCAGTTGCGTGCTCGACAGCCGCCCTCTCAGAGCTAGACGATTCGACTCGCGTAATTAAATTGCAAATCACCCTACTTAACAGTCGGCTATCTCCGTTCGGGGAGCTCCCGGCTGCATCCCGAGCAGCAAAGGTGGAGGTCCGCTATCGATGGTGTGCGGCCTATCTACCGCCCATGCAAGCGGCGCATGTGAGTTGTGAGCCCCTCCAGATATAAATCCGGCTCCTCTCTCTCTTCTTGATATTGGTAGACACCCCAGACGGAGCACGAAACAGTCAAAATGGCTAGCGGTACTGATATGCAATATGGTGAGTAATGGCAAGAGCGACAGGCAATCAGGCGAGTCAAGATACTGACCAGGCTGCTTGGCTATTCTTAGTTCGCTTGGGGAAGAGCGGCTTGAAGGTGTCCAAGATCATCTTGTGAGTTTATCACCAAGGATCATCGGTGGGATGACTAGCTGACAAAATGACGGTAGGGGATGCATGTGTAAGTGAACGTGAAGAAGAGGGCAAGTCGGCAGGGCTGACCTCTCGCATCACTCGATCCAGCCTATGGTGACCCGGAGTACGTCTCGTATCACATGACAGCTATAGCATTCACTACATTCGTACTACTGGAGCTGACTAGTTTGACACAGGTGGCAAGACTGGGTCCTCGGAGAGAAGGATGGCATTGAGCACATCAAGTACGCGTATGAGGCGGGCATCAACACGTTTGAGTGAGTCGCACATCTGCCATTGTCTACATCCCTGTACTTAGCATCCTGGGAGCTGACACCATGCGATATATAGCACCGCCAACGTGTGGGTATCAGTTAGAGTATAACGAGTGCTTCGCGGCAGAACACAGCTGATCATCTACCACCAGGTACTCTGCTGGAGCTTCGGAGGAAGTCCTCGGGAAGGCACTCAAAGCTATCGGTGTAAGTCCTCCTTTTGTCTTCGATGATGTGTGCTGTGTAGACACTCTGACACCTCATCACAGGCCCCTCGCGAGAACGTAGTGATCCTCACCAAGGTCCACATGCCCGTCACCCACGGCCCAGGCCACCGCCGTGCCCCCGCCGACGATGACCTCGACTCGAGCGGGTATGTCAACCAGCACGGACTCAGTCGTAAGGTGAGACGCCCTGACTCTACCCATGCCCTCAATCAACAGTGTGTGATCAAAGCTGATCATTTGCATGGTTCAGCACATCTTCGACTCGGTGCAGGCGAGTTTGAAGAGGCTCCAGCTGGACTATATCGATGTCCTGCAGTGCCATAGGTTTGACTATGACACGCCGATCGAGGAGACTGTGAGTTAACGACTGTTCCATGGTGCTTTGGATTGCTTTGTAACTGGCAAATCGTCCAGATGCAAGCGCTCCATGATGTGGTGCAGAAGGGCTGGGTGCGATACATTGGAATGTCGAGGTGAGCTAGGCTGAGCTGGACTGCGTCTCAATTGAGCTCCTAATTGACGCGATGCTTCCCAACCAGCTGCTGGGCCTACCAGTTCCAGGCCATGCAAAGTATGTACTCCCTTCCTCCATCTTCTTGCGCTAGTGGTCAAGGAGGTTAACCCTCTCCCGTCCTCTCCCGTCCTCTCCCGTCCTCTCCCGTCCTCCCTCGCTCAGACTACGCCATCACCAACCGCCTCACCCCGTTCATCTCGATGCAAAACTTCCACAACGCCTGCTACCGCGAAGAAGAGCGCGAGATGATCCCGACCCTCAAGCTCTTTGGCGTCGGATGTATCCCCTGGTCCCCGCTCGCACGAGGGTTCTTGACGAGGCCGTGGGATGCTGAGGCTACTACACGTGTCAAGTCTGACGGGTGAGTTGCTGAGTTCAGCCAGAAAAACCGTCTACTCAGCAGCTGATCAATGGTGTTCGTTGTCAGTGGGTATGTCACCCGCGGTCTTGCCGACCCCCACCCCAGCAAGAAATCCATCAACGAAGCCATCCAAGCCATCGCTGCCGCCCGCGGGGTCAGCATGGCGCAAATCGCACTCGCATGGTCCCTCAGCAACGACTTTGTCACGGCGCCGATTATTGGGACGTCGAGCTTGGATAAACTCAAGGACCTGTTGGGGGCGGTGAAGATCAAGCTGACAGAGGAGGAGATTGAGAAGATCAGGGGGCCGTATACGCCGCAGGCGGTGGTGAGTGCTTGAGGCTGTGTCTGGGATGGTGGGGTGGAAGCTGACTTGTATTTCAGGCTGGGCATAGCTAGTCGGACTACGTATGCAAGGTACCCTGGGTCTGCGTTCTCATGCAGCAATGTAGCCCACGGCGACTCTGATCGGCACATTAAACTTCATTGCTTATTAACACATCTCTTATCTACGCCTTCCCATCCGCTAATGTGCATTTTCTCTCCCTCCTTACTGACAAGATCTGTGCTTCCAACATCTACGCAGCCTTAGACCCACCAGCGGCACTCCCACTCCCACTCCCACCGTCCTTCGACTTCTTCCCGTCACTCCCGTCACTGCCCTTCCCAAGCGACTTGGCCGACGACCTCCTCCTCATCCTCACATCCCTCCTCACAGGTACCTTCGAGACCCCTGCAGACGCAAGTCTGCTGGCGGTCTCCGTAATGAAGCTGCGGCGGTGGTTCAAGGTAGGTCTGGCGAAGCCGGAGCCGCTCTGGGTGGAGCCGGCGGTGGAGGTGGCGGCCTGGTCGGTGGTGGAGGTGGTGGTGCTCTGCTGGGTGGTGGCGGTGTGCTCGTCGGTGCCGCCCATGATGGTGTCTTCGTCTTGCGACTGCTTGGATTGGTTTTCGGCCATGTTGATCGATCGATCGATGGATAGTTGTCGTTTTCTGGATACGGTGTCAACTCGAGGTGAGTGATCGCTGTTTTGATGAATGCTGTTCTTGTTAGAGAAGTGTTTTGCCACTCGCCTCACATGAGCGTGGCCTTATATGCCCATGTGTTCCGTCGAGCCCGCTCGATTCTTTCGCTCGGCGATCTGACACTCCGCTCCTCGGAGATTGGATGACGGTCTTCTACTAACAATCTTGTCCATACTAAAAGGGATGATGATACGATCACAAAGGACGAAGCGGTGTCAATCGCCGTAGCCGTATCCGTTGCCGTATACCTCAGTCTCATTCGCCGGGGGCAACGAAAATAGACTGCACGGGTCGGGCGGAGCTCTATCTTCGGCTGAGAGGATATATGTGTCCCGTGGTAAATGACAAAGTAGGCGACTGCGGTGATGAAAGGGCTACGTCCTTCTGCTCACCATTCGCCGGTCCTGAGTTT
The DNA here is from genome assembly GCA_036427605.1 of Cryptococcus sp. DSM 104549. Taxonomy (NCBI): domain Eukaryota; kingdom Fungi; phylum Basidiomycota; class Tremellomycetes; order Tremellales; family Cryptococcaceae; genus Cryptococcus; species Cryptococcus jaspeensis. The sequence goes on from CP144046.1 coordinate 3,462,637, forward strand.
CCCAGTCACTCATGTAAACGCCATGTACTGACAAGCGCGTGGAAGGCCATGAGGGGAGTCGAGCCTGGGCATGTGTCTTATTGGCGAATATAGCGGACTGTATATCGGAGAGAGCGGCCAGGTGAGAAAGGCAGAAAGAGCGCGCACGTTGCGTTGATTAGCGGTCGCCTCACTGTAGAGGAGAAGCTTAGCGACATTATTCACCTGTTCGCCCCCATGAGGGAGTCTTCACGAGGTAAACACACAAGCCGCTGATCAAGATGCTTACTTGTAAATGTCCGCCCTGTTCAATTCTGTAGTTCAATTCTGTAGTGAACCCATAACAGTAGCGGCAAAATGAACATTGCATACATTCCCAGTATAACGCAGCTCAATGGACAGCGACTTCGCGAGCTAGAACTTGGACGCCGAGGAAGAGTGTGTGATCACCACATGATAGGCCACTGCTCTCATCAACTCTAACCAGCAAACACTTCCGGATCAGTTGTCTTCTTGACGTGTTCCAGCCAGTCATAGAATCCAGAGACTCGCGACAGGTCGGGCGGATATCTCATGTGTGGTGGCAACTGACTGTTCAGCTCATCTACTGCGTCGGAGAGACCCTTGATTCTGCCATTCAATTCTCCCGCTTTTGATTCCCACACATGAGACGCTGCGACACACGTCTCGGGGTCGAATTCGTGGCTTTCGAATATGTGTGATGTGTTACAACGTCTGTAAGGCTTCGAGAGGCCATGGACCGATCGCTCTTGCGAAGCAGTTGAAAGTGCCTGCGCAGCGAATTGCAACCTGCTCCAGACACCTCGGGTATTGTATTGCGGATCGACCGTCGAGTCGATTGCATCGTTGGCCGAGAAGACATCATCGATCCCAGCGACCTTTGCCTGCAGCGCCACATTGTTTTCGTGCTGAACGAGGTCGTGCGTCCACTGATGTGACAATGGGTCACAACCTTCCTGTACTTCTGGAAAACTATCTCCAACCTCGCTAGTGAAGCGAGCGTGAGGACACTGCTTGAAGTTGGACGGCTTGGAGGCGATGTGGTATGATCGCAAAAGACTTCCTTGCAAAACACGTTCGAAATCATGCTTGAGACTGTTGATCTTGCTTTCTTGCATGCTTGTTATAACATTTGTGATGCTCCCTCGATCAGTAGGGCGAGATGGGAGCGTATTGTCAGGAACCACACTGCCAGTGCTTGGGGTGGATGACGAAATGTTTGACGACATGGTGTTGGATGGTGGAAGATGTCCGAGTGTGTAGATTACGTTGGAGGAGGGCCCCGAAGATATGTGGCACTGTCAATCTGGGCCCATAAGCAGCGGGATATAAGGCTATTCAGTGAGGAGAGTGTATAACTAGCGAGAAGCAAAACAATCGTCCACACATGACGGCCTTCTTCTTCTCGGGTAGTGTCGTAGCTCGAGTCTCGCACGTCATTGCCTATACTCAAGCTCTCCATTCATATTGGTGGTGGGCAGACTGTTTGGGACATGCTTCGTGGTCTTTGGCTAAGGCTTCCTTTGAGGGCTGACAGGGAGGAAGAAGATAACAAACTTCTTTTCTATTTCTGAGTATGAATGTTGACCAACAGGATGTTTGACTGCTGACCAACCGCTGAAAATCCTCCGTATCACCTGAAAAGCAGCCACATCCACCACAATATACAGGTGCTAAATGTCTCAATCCATGTGCACGATGCTGAGGGCTCTGGGAGTACATTGAATTGTTTTTTATTATTATTTTTTAGTTTTTTTTTTTTTCTGGCACAAGAGTACCTTTAACTGCATATCATTCTCACTTATGATGGTATGTACATATATACTTCAAATACTATCACGATATCACTGTGATTGTTTGTCACGAGGTGAGATCGGTGAAGGCCTCTGGCTCCTCCACGTCCTTCATACGCATCAACCATGATGGCCAAACCAGACCATACGGACCGCGGAAAGATGGGACCAGCAGTTGATATATGCTGTCCGCCTCCGTCGTGATATCGCCGAACCTTTTGTTGTGCGGAATTAGACCCTGAACAAACTGGTGAGAGGCCAAATCGTAGCAGGACCCCTCTTCAAAATCGTGGACCGACATCTGGCAGGTTTTATACGGCGACAATTTGTCCTCCTTTGTCGTGTAGTCTTGTCGTGCTGTTCTGATAGCCTCATACGACTTTGCTGTGTCTCTCAGCTTGGACCATTTGGATCGGGTTCTGTACTGAGGCCCCACAGGATCTTCGAGCAGATCAGTCGAGGGCATCGGGTCTTGCATCTGGACACTTTGAAGGTGATGAGCCACGGTCTCATCGAAATTCTCTAGAGTCTCGATCCACTGGTGCGATTTTGGGATCATACCCTTCTTGGACACTGGGGAAATCGATGCCGCTGTAACGACTGTGAGGGCAAGGCTTGAAAGTGGATGGCTTCCTTTGAATGTGATCAAAGCGATTGCTGACTTCCAAGGGGGCTCTGAATCGTGGATCTTTCGCGAGCGTCTTGCGCTCTTCCACAGAGGAAGCCTCAAGTTGCTCCAAAGTTTTGGGCATCAAACTGTATATGTCATCGATTGACGAGATACCAGTTGGTGCAAAAAAGGGAGTGGCCCAAGGCTCGCTGGTTTCGGCCCTGCTTACGACAGAGTTTGTGGACGGCGTAGTAGTAGTATTCTCGGGCATTGTTGGCGGTGTGCTGCTGCTGAAGTACAAGATGAAATCAGTGTTCGTGAGGTGAGTAAATTTGTGGGACGAATGTATGGGATGTGGCTGTTGGGTATATTTAGTGGCGGCTGAGCTTCAAAGAGTGAGCAACACCTTCCACTACTACTGCTTCGTGAGTAAAATCAGGGGGTTTCAATGTGTACTACTTTGTTTTCTTTTGTTTCAGAAGCATCTCCATTCATCTGGATGTTTTCTATAAAATTCTTCCGGTTTGCTCTTGGGTTCGTTCTATCGGCCCACAATTCGATGTTGCAGAGTCTCGACCTGCAAAGCTGTATCCCTACTGCCGAACAAAAGGGGCTAAAAAAAAAAGCAAAAAAAAAAAAACACCCACACACACACACAGTTGGTATGAACATGCCTCTTTATATGATGGTACCACACAGCTCCTTCTCGGTATCATGTAACGCAAACGCAGTGCCCCATAACCGGTTGCATCCGTATGACTCTCAATCGCATTCATCCTATGCTAAACTATTTCAGATTGCTTGTCCCGAGAGCACCCTTCCATCTTCCTGACACAGGATCCGCACTCTCGTGTTTAATTTAGGCATTCGTCCCGTCCCCACCATCGGTAGACCCCTCAGCCTCTCCGGCGTCTGCCTGGGACGCCCCCGACGCACTGGCCCTTCTCCAAGCCATCTTCCTATCCCTCCTGATAGGCGACCTATCGTGCACTATGGCCCTCTCGCCGACGAGCCGGCGCTGGACAGGGATGGTGACGTAGGTGCCCGAGCTGGCAAGGCTCCTTGTACCGGAACCGGTGGCCGCGGTGTTTTGCTGCTGCTGGGAGGCAGCGGTGCTGTCCTGGGTGGCGGGGACGCTCTGCGTGGCGCCGTCGAATGACTGCTGCTGGGATTGGTCGTCGGACATTGTGTTTTGTTTCTTGGGTGGGGTTTAGTTTTGTGTGGCTAAAATGAGTGTGCATCTATTCCCCGTAGATGTTTAGGACGTTTTATAGCCCTCAGCACGCTATCGGGGCTTGGTACCACTTTCACGGAACGCGGCTTGTCCGATGAACCAACCTTTGGGAAGGCGCAAGGACCCCTTGATTCGGAGATCAGATCCTTCTTCTGTGCCACTTACAATGTTCTCCACAAAGGGATTCGCGGCGGCTATCACACATATGCCCGCCAATGTGTGCGCAAGACAAATACACGAGTACATCATCTGAGGTCAGAAGAACACCGCAAGAGCCACATTGCGGCATGGAATGTGTATGAAGGGAAGGTAGGTTATTGCTCGCGTCATGTGCAAACCAGTGGGCACCAATCAGAAGTCCGAAGGGTATTGATCAAAGGAGGAGGATGGAGGGGATAATAGTCAGAGAAGTCAGATACGATCGCATATCACAGATAACCCAACATTACTACGACTGTGTCACCGCTACCCGAAGCCGGTGCGGCGGAGATCACATCCACTCGATCGGCGCCACTTCATGGTCGTTCATACCACAGCCCCCCATGTTCGTCTCACACAGTGATGATATACGAGTGCTCTATGCCAACTCCGCCTCATTACAGCTATCCCGTTCATAGTTTCCGCCCGACACTCCTCTGATCACCGGCGACGGTACGGCAACACTACTTTCCCTCGCTCCCTTCCCCTCGCGCTCCCCTCACCCTCGGCCTTCCCCTTCCCCTTCCCACTCCCCTGCCCATCCTTTCCTATCGGTGTCCTGGAGAACTTCGTAGACACCGACTTCCTCCGATGCATATGCGCCATGGCCTTCACCAAACTCTCATCCAGCTTCATCGCGGTGTCCTCCTCCGATATGTCCGTGTTTAATGTGCTGCTGCGTGTCACGGCGGATACCTCTGGGTCCGGGTAATCGTTGTGAGAGGCGGTGTACTCGTGGCTGAACGGTGGTGGGGTGCTGGCGCGCATATCGCCCGCCGCCCATTCAAGGAATTCTTCAGTCTCGTCTGGCTCAGCTGTGAAGTTGTCTGTCATGGTCAAGTCCCCAAAGCCGCGGGACAGTTCATCCTCCGGCCCAGGGGCGTATGTCGGGGTACGACCTCCCGAGAATTGATCAGCAGAGCGAGCACTGCCTTCACCGGCCCGTTGCGCGTCGGAGTCGTCGGTCATGGAGAGGTCGGCGAATCCTTGCAAGACATCTTCATTGGGAAATGCGCTTTCATCAGAGTGTGAGGGGCCTGCCTCCGGTTTTCTGAGGCCTGGCCGTGAGGGGTACTTTGGGCGCGAGGGGTAGTTGATCGAGAAGTTGCTGAGAGCGTCGTTCAGTTCGTCAGACATTTTAGATATAACACCGAGTAAGCGGCTACGTATCGACAATAGCTGCCCCGTAGCGGAGCTCACTCATATAGCCTAAACACCCTTGACCATGTACTCTCCCACGTAGTGGGTTGAGCAGCGCACAGCACCCTCTGCCGGGACGCCGACACAAAGGACACTGGCCGATGCGGGTGCACTCTCAAAGGTGTAACCCCACTCTCCCATCCGTTGACCTCGGTCACCTCGGACAGCAGTAGACAATTGCACACCGGCATCGAAAGAACATGAGCGGACAAAGGAAATGTGAGCGGAGATACAATAGTTGGTGATCATGGGATCGGGGTCATTGCATCTGTTCTATGGTCTTTAGCTGCTTCAATGCAGAGTCAACGGAAGGTGTGCCTCCTCCAACCTGCTCAACTCCGCCCGCGCCTCTCAACCTCAAATAGCTTCTCAAACGCATCCTTCATCATCTCCTCCTTCCCGCGATCTACATCCACCGCTCTGTCAGCTCTCGCCCCACCTTTCCTGTATCAGGCATCAGAAACACCCCAAGACTCACACTTGATCCCCAGTTCTGCCATGCTCTTGTCATTCAAAAGGGTATACGTCCCATCCTCGTAGCACGGCGCGCCAGGAGAGCCGGTGGCGAAGCGCGAGACTTGGTCAGGGAAGAGGGTGCCGCATGTGTCGGCGAGCTCTTTCCAGTCGTACACTACGTATGTGTCACCAGCGTCAGCTTGGAGTGGGGAGAAATCAGGCCCGGGTGGAAAAGGGGAGGGGCTGGGGAGTATAAGCTAGGACGTACATCCTGCAGAGGTGATGAAGCGCCCTGTAGCCTGGCGCTTGACCGCCTGAAGGTGCGCTTCGGCGCAGTCCCTCACCTACTCGTAGCATCCTATCAGCTGCTGAACGGCCCTACTCCCTTATAGCAGTAGCCGAGGCACTCACATCGACATAGTATGGGCAGCTATCGTTCGAAACCGGGAGCGGCGCGTCCTTCCCTTGCGCGAGTGCCCAAGTGCGCTGCATCGAGATCCCGCTGCTACCCGGAGAGTCCATCGGGTGGACTACACCCACCATGGTCAGCCTCCCGTGACCGGCATATACGAGGACTGTGAAGAGACATGAAACTTACTGGGTGGCCCGAGGATCATGACAGGGATGATAGTCGCGAGGCTCCAGGTAGCGCCCTCCGCTTGGGCCTGCTTGTGAGACACCCAGGCTTCGAGCTCAGCGTACTTTTTGGCGGCCGCGTAGAAAACGAGGCGGCTTGGGAAGATGCCGTTGCTATCGGAGATGTGATCGGAGGGTGCTGAGCTGTGGTCCATCTAGCAGGGGAGGAGGATCCAACTCACGTAGGGGCACCAGACTTGCAGAGGTCTTTGACTTCCTCAATTGTGTAGTCCAGCCAGGTATCGTCATCGATGACTTTACCAGCCTGCTGGACGAACGGCACCCGTATGTCTTGAGCGGCGCCTAAAGCGGTCCCATTAAATGATCAGCTACACATACAGCTAGTCTCATGCAGAGGTCTGCGAAACAGCTCACTGATACTGCTCGTCACTACCACCGCTTTCAGCCCCGGCACCCCTCTCGCAGCCTTCATCACCCTCCTCGTCCCCTCCACCCCGATCCTTAGATAGTCCCTCTCCCATCAAAGTTCACCGAGCAAGCCGTATGCACCACCGCTTTCACCCCTTGTATCGCCTCTGAGTAGTCGGCTTCCTCAAGCGAGCCGGTGACGAAGAGCTTGAGGTGGCCCAAGGCGAGGTACGGGGCGAACTCGGGGGTGGAGGAGAGGGAGGGGAGCTTAGAGGGGGAGCGGAGTGTGCCGTGGACGGTGTAGCCGTTTTGGAGGAAGGTGAGGGCTGTCTGGGCGCCGAGCTGGATGGATGGAATCAGCGGGAGACGGTGGGAGGGGTGGTAGGGGGAGAGGAGATGACTTACGAAGCCGGTGACACCGGTGATGAGGACGGCAGGCATGGTCGAGGAGGTGAATGATGGGCTGCGATGCTGCCTGTCTGTTCCTGCTCTTCCGAGCGCCTTTTATACCCACCACACCCACCAGCCGCCAGCCGCCAGCAACCAGCGCCCCATCAGATCAATCGCCCTATCAGATCAATCGCCCTATCAGATCAATCGCCCTATCAGATCAATCGCCCTATCAGATCAATCGCCCTATCAGATCAATCGCCCTATCAGATCAATCGCCCTATCAGATCAATCGCCCTATCAGATCAATCGCCCCATCAGCCCACAGCGGACAGCACCCAACACCCCAGTGTACCATCACCTCGTGGACCACCTGCGGGAGTCGGTCACCACCTAGAGCCAGACGAGCGATCGCAGATGATGCGCCTTGACGACGACCCTAGGTACCAGACAGAGTTTGAGCCCACACGTACTCGTGTACACTATCTGCGCCCACACGCTTAGCATCCACACATGATCGAGGGCGGTATCGCTGTCAGTACAGGTCAACACGATACGAATCAGCACATTGGTCCATGAGGGTGCTCGATGGCATCGATCGTGGCGCTTGACGAGGACGTTGTTCAGATCGGAGGTTACCAGAAACCTCCGAGTCTAGTAGAGTAAGACGGTGACAGTGCCGCAATGGGATTGGGGAGGTGGTCCAGGCCTGACGGTCACCGAAGAGTAATACGGGGGTGACATCCCAGAGGTGAGGTCGCTGTGGGATATGATAGAGCAGTCTGTCTTGTTTTGGCAAAGAGGAGGGATGAGTGCGTCTTGTGAAGGAGGAAGAGCGAGGAGGAGGAGCAAACCGAGCAAACGACGAGGATGATGCTTGATAGATGGTGCGTCATGGCAGAGGAGCGGACATCGCCGCCGCACCCACCACCACGTGGCACGGCGATCATTGCGCGTGGATGGACGAGTTGTGTCGAGTCGTCGTGATGCTGCATCTGTACGGTGCGTGGTGGCGGTGGTGGGTGAAAGACGAGGAGCAGATATGACACAGAACTTGACGACATCACCCTCCCCGAGCTTCACCTCATCGCCGCGTACGAGCGCCACGGTCGCCCCGACCTTGCTGCCTGCGTCCGTAACGGTCGGCTCTACCAAAGCTTCGAGCAGATCCTCCTGTCCCTCTGCCACCATCCCAACCTTGGTGATATCAATGGGCTTCGCAAGATTGTCCTGGGGGTTGAAGAATCGGGGGAGCCTTGGAGGTATATGACGGCCTGGGATAAGAATATGGCGGAGCAGTACAGGATGACAGTGACGAACAAGGTGATAGTGACGAGGAAGAGGATGAGGACCAGGAGGACAGTGGGGATGATGATACGTCAGAGGATGACGAGGGCGGTATGCCGGCTACGGCTCACAAAGGACGAGAATGGGTGCCTCAGGCATATAAATGCTTTGAGCATTGAGGATCACTTCGACCACATGCCATGCATCAATGATCAGTGCCTACCTGCTGTGATGGGGGTGGGCGAGACGGGAGGAGGACGGAGGAGCGAAATGATGAGCTCACCACCGCCGCTAGGCTGCTCCTGTTGGTTGCGCAGAGCATGGTGCTACTGTACTTCTGCTTCCAGCTCATGCACCCATCAAGCCAGGGGGCGACGGAAGAGACTCCCCAGTGCCACAGTCCAGCGTCAAGAACACGCACACAAACAACGCACCCGCTCGAGCCTTCGCCCTCGGAACGTGTTGTTGACTCAGGCACGGATGCGAAACAGCCAACAATAAGCCCCAAGGTGTTTGTCTGTCGTTGCCATTCTTCTGTCCCTTCTCCCTTCACGCCCTCGTCCAGCCATCTCACCCCGCCGTATGTACACTGCTGAGCCCCCGCCCATGCCTCGCCATCGCCCTCACCCTCACCACCCGCCCAGCCCTCTCACCGCGGCACTTCCTCCCCCCGCCCCGCCATGACGAGGAGTCGAGGACCGAGCACCGACCAACTGTCGGACGATCAGGACACAGCTGGACGGTGTGTTTGTCTCCTCTGTGGCCCGTGCGCCCGCAACAACAAACAGCGTGTCCCCTGCAGTCGCACTGTTTCACTTTTCACCGCATCCCTTCATTCATCAGATCATCCATCCATCACTCCATCATCCCCACCCCCAACCATCACCCCATCAACCAACTCCCATCACCCCATCAACCAACTCCCATCACTCACACACCGCCCCCTCCTTCACCCCCCTCCTTTCGTGTCGCAGTCCCCCGGCTGTCCCGCCTTTGGCTGTGTCGTGTCTGTGCCCTCCCCTCCGCCTGGGCCCGAGCTCTGACGCTAAAACGCTTTTCTGGGCCGATCGCATCAGCGGTACCTGGCGGCGATGCGTGTTGTGTTGTGCGGCGTGGTCTCGGGGTCGTCGGCGGGGGTGTTGATCGCACGGGGAGGGGGCGGGGTGGGGGTGAGAGGGGCGGAGATGGTGGAGACGCCCCGAAGATCAAGATTGAATCTCCTCCAGACTCCCCTCCGGTCTATCGCACCCCTCCACCGCACACTCTCCCAGCAGACATCTACCTCGCCCCCCGCTCTCCCCTTCACCCCTACTCACACCACTCAGGCTTCATGTCGCAGCAGCCATTCCAGCACGCATACACACCGCCCCTCGAGGGTGTCGACGAGCTCGAATCGTCGTCGGACGAGGGCGAGCGGGGAGGCAGGACCGCCGAGACGCAGACTGACGTCCACATGGCCGACAACCAGACCCCCCGCGCCCCATCTCACTCCCCATCCAAAACCAAGACCCCATCCCCAAACACCCCCCTCGTCTCACCCGCCCCTCCCCATAGCATCATCCGCCAATCATCCTCCATCCCCCGCTCACCCATCTCCCCAGACCCCAATGCCACCTCCCCCACGTCCGCCTCTGCGTCCCAGCCCATCGTCCACGTCGATAGGGGAATCACCAACCCCAAGCGACCCGTCATCCGGCCGCAGAACCGGTTCTGGCAGCACCGCCATGTGGTGCACCCACCCCCGCAGGAGGAGGAGCCCGTCGCCGTCGCCCAGCCCCCTCCGCCCACCCGGTCCGCCTCTGCGGACCAACCCCCACTTCCCAAGCTTTCACCGCTCACCGCCCCCGACCCAGACGACATCGCCGTCCAAACCCTCGGCATCCCTTCCTCGAGCTTTGGCCTCTCACACGACTCGCGTGGATTCACTTTCACCAACGAAGATCTCACGCGTTTCCGTATGGGCGGGTTTGTGAAGTGTGATGTCGAGGGGCCGGTAGCGCCCGAGGATCTCAGGCGGATGACGGTGAATGAGGGGGTTTGGAGGAGATGGGAGGAGGTAGGGGGGTTGGCTAAGGGTGCGGGGGGGCTGTTTAGGTATTCGTTCGATAAGCATGGGAATGGTGAGTGGTGTCACTCCTGTGCTCAGCGCATCAATGCTGATTCCATACATGGCGCAGAGTATCGCCCAGAGATGACCCATGTGCAGGCGATTAGGCTGGTGATCGCGGCGTCGCCCCGCCGCATGATGACGCTTGCTCAGGTATGTATGCTTGCTCATAGTGGGCAGGGGAATGAGCTAACGGACTGGGTAGATCTACCAAGCGATTGAAGAGCGCTGGCCATGGCACAAGACAGCCGGGTCGACATGGAAGGTCAGCTTCCATCCCCATATTGCTACCAGGCTGCTCAAGCTGACACGTTACCAGAACTCGATCCGGCACAATCTCTCGCTCAACGACTGCTTTGTCAACGCCGAGCGGCCTAACCATGAGGGCGGGAGTGGGAAGGGTGGTTATTGGATGGTCAACGACAAGGTGCGCCCAGCCCATGTATGACGTGTGAGACCCCACAGCAAAGGACACTGTACTGAAATGGCCGCACTCACGGCAGCTCTCAGGCAAGACAGCGCGCAAGCTTAAACGCTCCTCCGCTCGTCTGGAAGAGCCTTCCTACGGGTCCAATAGCCGTGACCTCTTCACTACCGACGCGCTCCACCAGAAGAAGCGCCACCGCTCCACCGCCCCGGCACATGTCTATACCGCGTACGGCTCGGACCAGGATAATAATGACATGAGCCCGCTCCCTCTCCCTCCCGCCCCAGGCGACGCTTTTTACCCTGACCACCCCGGACGCCGAGGCAAAGCCTCCGCCCCACCCGCTATCGGCGGCCGCCCCATCGCGCGCCCCGCCGCTGCCCGCCCCGCTATCCCCACACCCACCAACACCCAATTCCCGGGTATTCACGACGTCGAGCTCCCCGCTCGGGGCGAGAACTGGCAGCCCGAGGAGCTTATTCGCTCGAAAGCGTCGCGTAGGAGACCGGATTGGGATCGGCCGCTTGATGGGGCTAGGTACTCGGGCGTGCACCACCCCCAGCCTCACCCCCACACGCTCAGCCCGCCAGGTTCGGCAAGCCTCACCCCCACACACCGCGTGGGGGCTTATCCCCCGGCTCTCGGCGGGGCGCCCGCTGTCCCTGCTGGCGTCCCCGGGGACCCAGAAGTGTGGACGAGTAATCATCCGAGGGTGGAGACTCGCTCGAGTAAGCATTATGATCACCCGCCGGCGCCGTACCCGACGCCGAACACCGCTGGCGGGCCAGGCGGGGTTGGGAGGGGTGGGGGGCTGCCGCCGCTCTTGGCGAGGTCGGTGTCGCCGTATGGTGATGGACCGGGCTCTTCTTTGGGCAGCAGCGGTGCCACTCCCGGTAACGGGGCAGGCACTGGCGCCAGGCGCGAGCCCCTCCCATCAATCTCGACGGTCCTGCACGAGGCGTTCGATAACGGCCGGGAGAATGCCAAGGGGAAAGGGAAGCCGAGGGGCAAGGGCAAGGGGAAAGAGAAGATTGGCGGGGTGGCTGAGCATGAGAGGGAACGCGAGAGGGAGATGGAGAGGATAAGGATGGATGAGATCATGGCTGGCGGAGAGGGGGTGGCGAGAGCCGCTGGCGGGGTGGAGTTGTTGGCGCTCGCGGCGGAGGAGTTGGGGATGTGAGTGTGGGCTTGTGGGGGTCAGCGACTTAGCGGGGTATCTTGACGAAATCGGCGAAGGGGGTATCCGCTGGGGGGTCGACGAACAAGATACCGAGTGGGGAGGAGGAGTATGATAACGCATTCAGCTTGGTGTGGGCCACCACTGTCTATATAATAGCCATCATCTCATATCACATGCCGTACTTATCTCACGAAAGCCTCATGAAAAAGACCATATCTTGTGCCCTTGCGTCTCGTCGCCGAAGGCCGAGAACGTTCCATGAAACCCGTCCATGCATTAGCCCTGAGCCTGCTTTATATACAACTCCCCGACACCCGATCAAACCACCCCCATCATCTTCAGCACCCTCCCAACCTGCGCACCCCTGCCCTTCACAGGCGCCTGCTTGATCCCAAACAGTCTCACCGTCGTATCGCGCCACATCCCCACGCTCGTCAGGCCTGCGACGTAGATATCGCCCCACAGGAGGGAGGTGAGCCAGACGTAGGATGCGGAGGACCACTGTACGTAGGTGGGGAGGTGGGTCAGCGTGCTGTGTGCTGTGCCTCGTACCGCCAGGAAGCCTGGAGGTCAGAAGGGGGAAGGGGACAGCACGACTCACCTGGAAGCGACGAGGCATAATAGGCGGAGCAGGCGGGAGGACCTCGACGAGCGACACGCCCTTGAGTATGTTGAACACCTTCTCGGAGGGCGAGCCAACACGGGGCTGGGTCTCTTGGATCTTGGGGAGGAGCTCCGAGATAGCCACCAGCACCGGGTCGAGCGGGAGGCTGCCATGCCGTGTCAGCTTACTCGCTCAGTCGCCCGCTCACACAAGGTTGAGTAGCAAAAAGGAAGATGACTCACCCCTTCTGCCAGCTCGAAACCCACTCCTGCGTCGGCACATACCCATTCGGCCCCACACCCGCCGCCGCCACCCTCATGAGCTCCTCATCCGGAATCTCTGGCCCGGCGTCCGCCCCCCCATTAAGCGTAGACAGCGACGTCGTAGACTCGGTGGCGCGCATTTTGCCCCGCGCTTTCTCGCTCATAGTGCGCGTGGGCGGCGGCGGGTAGTTACTCAGGTCCGCTGGGGCGGCGGCGGCGGTCGCAGCAGGAAAGTCGGGCCCGGAAGAGAGGGAGTTGACGAGCGGGTCAGCAGGGGTGTCGGTAGGCGCCGTGAGAGGCTGCACTGTCTCCCCGCCGCCGTGCGAAGTCGGTGAGGTGGGTGAGGTCGGCTCGTCCTCCTCCGCGGGGGTTTGTCCAAGGAGCGCGGCCTTCTCAGCGAGCATGTCGATCTCCGAGTTGGTACGCTGCAAGCCGGGTTTGGCGGCTTTCTCGGCGGCTATCAAAACCAGAAAGGGAGAATCACACGTCAGCTTGCTGCCCGATTTTTGTGAGGCAAGAGGACGTACCAGCCGCGCGAAGAGCTTTACGGCGCTGGATATCACGCAGCCCAGAGACGAGGGTGAACGTCGCCAGCGTCTGGAAATCCTGGTGCGAGCGGAGGATAGCATACACGAGGTTCGGGTTCTCTGTTACCGTTGTCAGCTCCTGCAGGTCAGCTAGCCGCATACGTGGAAGCTCACCGTTCAGCTGGTGGTACAAGATCGAGTTGAACGTCTCGAGCCTACACAAACGCCTTGTCAGCTTTCCCGCCATGAATACTGCGGACCCAGCAGCTCACAGATAATACACGAGCCGTGGGTGACCCTCATCAGCCAACAAGAAGTTGGGCGCCGAGAACGCCTTGAACAGCTGGAGCAGCCTCGTCGACGCCTGCACCCCGATGTTGACGAGGTACGGCGCAATGTTGGCGATGCTGATTGTCAATGCCGGGAAGAGGGGGTTGAGCCCCGGGGTGGTCGCGATGGAGTAGATTGACTGTAGCACAGAGCGTGAGAAGCTGTTCAGTCCAGCGAGGCACGTTGTTCACAACTTACGACAACCATAAAGTCCGCTGCGGACCCGGTCACCGCCCATTTGCCTGGAATGGGCAGCCTGATCGTCTGATTGAGCGATGCCCCGAATGCCGGCTCGGCAGATAGAGTCTGCAAGAGGTACGACAGCAGGCGGAGAAGACCGTGGTGGGCTGTATGTATCGCGTCAGCCAGCCGTGTATGTGTGGTGAGTTCGTAGAAGCTCTAGAGCCACATACCAGGATTGTCCTTGAGATCCAAGCATGTGAGGAGGATGTAGCACACCACGTCGAGGGCCTTGCCCGAGTCGAGGAGGTACTGGCGGAACCGCTTATTGAGGTCGATCATGCGCCAGAGCAGCATGTCTAGAGTTTCGTGTCAGTTCTGCTGCAAGCGCGAGATGAAGAGGACAACTGACACGTCTCGAGGATGTACGGGACAGGCCGCTTGCTACCGGGCAAGTATCCGTTGGTGACAGCGTTGTGCTCTTGCAAGATCCCAAGAATCCCGTCGAGCACAAATGAAAAGTCTTCCTTCCGGTGCTTCAATCGCCACAGCGAGTCAGCACGTCGCTACGATTTAGGAGCGCGGACGCTTGACTCACCAGCTTGGACAAGAAATACCTAAACGCATTCTCCTCCTTGCCCTCTCCCATCCCCCTCTCACCCTCCACCCGATAGTCCAGCGCCACAAGCAGCGCCATCATACTCGCCCTCACGAGCGTCCGCCTCTCCTCTGCCGCGTTAGAGATGAGGTGGTTGTAAGGGAGCTGCCCACCCAGGCCGAGCGCGGCGGACGACTTGAGAGGCGCGAGGGAGGTATTGAGCAAGGAGCAGAGGAGAGAGAGGACGAGGCGCCGTTCGAGAGAGTGGGTGAGGGTGTGCAGGGGGAGGTTGGGGGTGGTGGATAGGGCGTGGGGTGGGGTGTAGATGGTGGTGGAGAGGAGGACGAGGAGGAAGCCTGCGATGGCGCGAGTGTTAGGCTAAAGCAACTCCAATCTCCAAGTCGTCACACCGCACTCACGGAGGATCTCTGTCTTGTTCCTGTCCAGCTCAGCAGAGCTACCCACGTTGACAGTGCTACCCACGCCCTTCTCCCATATCACGTACTGCACGCGCGTTAGCTGAGTGATCGCTCCATTCAAAGAGCTGCACTCACGTTGATCTTGTCTGTATCGCTGTCTCCCCTAACGCTCTCTGGCAGAGTGAACCCAGCGCAAAAGAGCAGGTCCACGGAGCAGCTAAACAGGCGGTCGACCAGACAAGGCAGATACTCGGGCTCCTCTTGCTCTTCCTCGTCCTTGACAGGCTCAACCTGGGTCAAGGGGTCGTCGATGACTTCCTTCTTCCCATCCGCCTCGTCCCCATCTGGC
Source organism: Cryptococcus sp. DSM 104549 (assembly GCA_036427605.1). Lineage (NCBI taxonomy): Eukaryota > Fungi > Basidiomycota > Tremellomycetes > Tremellales > Cryptococcaceae > Cryptococcus > Cryptococcus jaspeensis. Next base: position 3,477,794 of record CP144046.1, read on the forward strand.
TTCGCGGGGTGCCCCACCGTCGCCTTGAACGCTCTGGCGCCTTCATCCAGCTCCCCCTCGGGCTCTCCCTCCGAGTCCGAATCCTCAATCTTGAACTGCTCGTCCTCCTCACCCTGCCCCGACGCGCCATCCACGCTCGCTGCCAGCTTGACCTTCTCAATCTTCTGCTTACTCCACAACCACTTTGCCGCAAACGTCTCGGGCTCTTCCTCCGGGTTGAACCCCCTGCGCTCACGCGCATCCGCCTCAGCCTCGTACACCACCACCAGCACACGGCCCAACACGCGCAGGCAGTTGAGCGCCTCCTTTGAGAGGTCCTGGGAGGAGGCTGGGTGGGCGATGGGAAATTGCGGGGAGGGGAGGAGGGTGAAGAGGTGGTGCGAGAGGACGGTGATGAGGTTGGCGAGATTGTCGGGCTGGTTCGCTAGCGCTTCGCGCACTGGTTATGAAGTCAGCGACGAGCCCCAACAGGCAGGAGGACAAGGGAACGCACCGTCCTGCACCGAGATGAGCGAGTACACGTCCGCCGCGCTACTGAACAGACTATAGTACTGTGCCCAGTACGCCACGTCGGAGAGAGGGACGACCTCGTCCCCGTACAGGCGCTTGATGCCGCCGGGGCTCGACTTGAACTTGAGCTGCGCATCCTCCTGCGTCGAGAGGAAGGGGAGGCCGATAGCCTGTGGGAGGGATTTGAAGGTGGGCAGGTTTTTGAACATCCTGGGGGGTGTCCCTGCGGTGCGCTGGGGAGTGACTGGGTGGGGGGTAGCCTCGTAGATGTGGTTTTGGAAGAGAAACAACGCCAAGAAGCGAGAGTATGGTTGTTGCTGTGCGAGGTGGTGACGGCGGACAGCGTGTCTAAGTCTAAGGGTCCACTCGATGCCGCCAAACGCTCAGCGGCTCACCGATTTTTGAGCTTTCGTCGACTTCGATCTGTGTCACTCTTTGCACTTCACCCCACAACCCACCAACCCACCCCTCAAGATGGATTTCTCCCAGTTCAACGGCGCCGAGCAGGCCCACATGTCCAAGGTTATCGAGAAGAAGCAGGTGCGTTGATGGTCTGACCTCGGCACCTCGCCGCCGTTTTCTTCTTCGGCTTCGCTGACGACATGGCTCGTGCATTCGGTTCGATGCTGCAGATGCAGGACTTTATGAAGCTGTACTCTGGCTTGGTGGAGAAGTGCTTCAACGCCTGTGCTCAGGACTTTACCACCAAGGCATTGTCCAACAACGAGGTGTGTCGTGGCCAGTCCTACTTCGAGAGTGTCCGCTCACAGCGTCTTTTGCAGTCTACTTGCGTCCAGAACTGCACCGACAAATTCTTGAAGCACTCTGAGCGGGTGGGGGCACGGTTCGCAGAGCACAATGCGGGTAAGTTTCCGCTTTCACTGTATTGAGCATAGGCACAGCTGACAGTCTGGCAGCACAAATGCAAGGGCAGTAGTAGTCGAGTGGGGACATGTATCACATCTCAGCAGCCACAATCTCGGGCTTTGTATCTACACAAGTCTACCCTACTACTAACCTACCCCGACCTACCAACCCACCACGTCCAAAGCATATGCGCTATGGACGCTTTCAACCTCTGATCATTATGCTCGCTCGACTGCTTCCAGTCCTTCGACCAATACGCCGCCACCATCCACCTCGTCCCCGTCGCCAACCAAGCCCACGTCCACGCCACTCCCAGCGGCCCGCCCACCCGCTTGCCCGTGAGCTTACGGAACTGGAACTCCAGGCCGCTGCCTAGGCCAAAGATGGCAAACATAGGGAGGAGGGAGTCGAGGCCGAGGGTGTGGGTGAAGGGGTAGTTGAGCGGGCCGTGGAAGAGGCCCGAGATGAGGAAACCGAGGAAGATGTACACCGGGCGGGGGGTGGATGATGGGAGAGGGGAGAGGAGGAGTTGGATAGGGGCCTGTGGTCGTCGTTAATACCGTCCGACCCCTCGAGAGACACGGCAAACTCACCCGGAAGAGCTGGTGCCATCGCTTAAGCCAAAACTCGGACAGACTCGTCGATAAGAACGGCTTATTGATCAACGCCGGGAACTCTTCCTCAATCCACAACCCCGACGCGACACCCAGCAGAGCCACCGCGTGCCAGACGACTTCGAACCCGAGGTACGACGAGATCCCCTGGCTAGCCGACATGAACAGGTCTACGAGCAGCGCCGGTACGCCCCACGACGCTGCCACGTCCTGACGAAGGACCTCGTACGAGGTCGCGGGGAACGCCGCGGTGGTTCGGATGAAGGGGTAGATCAGTAGGTCCGAGATCACGTAGTGGACGACGAGTTTGAGCGCGTGGGACGCGATGGAGGAGAGGTAAGGCCACGAGCTGGTTGAACGCTGGAGAGGAGGGTTTGGGGGAAGGTTGACTAGACGCCAGTTTAGGAGGAGGTCGATGGTTTCGAAGATCCTTGTGGAGCGGAGCCACGGGAAGGGCGGTGTACGCGGGAGAGGGTGGGGCTCGGGAGCGTCGCAGAGTGCCCAGCGGGTCCCTGGGCCGATGACCTGGGATATGTCAGTTTGCGCAAGGCGCAGTTGCTCGAGCAGGTGATTGGAGAAGATGTACCAGCAGTATCTGTGGCTCCGTCAGTACTAGTATGGAGCTCAACCCTTCGTCATATGGCAAGGCTCACAAGGACGTATGAAAAGGTTGCTATCAGCGTTCCAATACACGTCCGTCAGCTCTGTTGCTGCAGCTCAAGACAGAGCCGCCCTCCTTCTGCAACCCCGATTTGACAACTCACACTGAACAGAAAACCCAGAAGGTACATTCGTGACCGCATAGACGGTCGTGCCCAGAGAGGTGACCCAAAGCGCCCTTCGGACCGTCGCCGTGTTAGGCTTCTGAGCCAGGTAGAGGATAGAGCCCCATTGCGCCAGGGCAGGGAGCGCTGGAGGCAGCATCGTCGCCGACTGAGGTTGCGAGTTGTCTATGCATATCAAGGAGATGCATCCTTCTATTTATGCTTCACCGGCGCCCCCACGACTCCGCCAGCTCGCTCGCCGTCGTCTCAGTCGGATCGGCAGCCACCTCTTGCCGGATCCCCGAGCCGCGCCCTCCGCGTTGGGGACTGCCCGCCGCTGGCTGTTGTTGTCGACTGCTGCCGTTCTCCGTCCGCTGTGGATCGGCCAACTTGGCCGCCGTCGAGATCGCTCGCGCATGCGCACAGAGAGGCCGACGGGCGGCTTCTGATCAGCTGCTGCAAGTCTACCAACGTGCCGAACGCGTCTGACCTCCACCGCCCGGTGCATGACGCCATCGCGATCGCGACCTCGCGCCGTGCCATGTCTGGTCGATGGCACAGAACACCGAGACGGCGAGAATGAATCAGTGCAAGTAGGTCTATGATCGTCTGCATTACAGCTACTGTTTATCGCTGTGCATACACTAATCAAGTCAACCACATCTCAATCGCCGCACAGCGCGCTCGTGCTTCGTGAGTGACTCCTCCAAAATGGATCTGAGTACGTACTCGGCTGACTCACCCTTGTCCGCTCATATCGCCTCAGTCTCGCCCTCTGTGCATAAAATCGCGAGCTATCATTCTCTTCCCGCCCCCGTGAACCTACATTGCCATGTCTCCAGCACCCATCGCCGCCGTGACCGGTATCAACGGCTTCATCGCCGCGCACGCCGTCCTGCGCTTCCTCGCACACGGGTGGCACGTCCGCGGGTCAGTCCGCTCCGCAGCCAAAGCCGACAAGGTCAAGCAGCTCCCATCATACAAGGAGTATGTGGAGCAGGGGAAGTTGGAGGTTGTTGTGGTGGAGGATCTGGTGGAGGGGGACTTTGGGGAGCTGTTGGAGGGGGTGACGGGTGTGGCGCACATCGCGGCGCCCCTTGGTTTGTGAGTTGCTTTGCTTTTAAGGCGGGGGCGTGGAGAGTTGGCAGTGTGCTGATATGGATATGCAGGACTGAGGCAGGATGGGAGGGATACAAGGGACCTACCATCACGGGTATGAGAAGGCTCCTCGAGGCGTCCAAGGCTGTACCTAGTGAGCATTTCAGCTGCTACAGACTGGTTTCAAGAGTGCAGCTGACATGTCCACCTTCTACGTAACAAGCCATCAAAGGTGTAGCATTGATGTCGTCCATGTCTGCCGCATACGACATCCTCACTCCGAACGACAAGCAAGTCGGCAAAGTCTACACCGAGGACGACTGGACACCTCTCACCGAGCAGATGTGTCTAGACGTGGATCCCAAATCGTCAGTCCCTTCGCGTTGACGTGATGTGCGAGCTGACATTGTATTCCATCGTTATCAGGCCTCAAGCTATGTGGTACTACTACGGCGCTGCGAAGAGACTGGCCGAGCAAGGTGCGCTCGAATTTGAGCAAAAGGAGAAGCCCTCCTTCTCGATCGCGACCATCTGCCCACCAAGTACGTCCCTGGAGACCGCCTTACAGAACGGCATAGCTGACGTACACTCTGCCAGTGGTATTCGGTGCCTTCAAGCACATCGCCACCCCCGAAGAGCTCAACAGCGACGAAGGCAGCGTGCCGCGCTTCGCTGCTCTGCTCACAGGCAAAGACAAGCCGATCCCGAGTACTGGGGCGATGAGCTACGTGGACGGGCATGATGTGGGCGAGGCGTTTTACTTGGCCGTGGAGAAGCAGGTGTCGGGGAGGTTTTTGCTGGCTGCTGGAAGTGAGCCTAGTCTATGCCAATGCGGAGGCGCCGCCGCTGACGTGATGTGCAGAGTCAAACACCCAGACCGTGCTCAACACGCTGCGCCAACTCCGACCCGATCTCGACGAGTACATCATCAAGGGCGAGCCGGACAAGACGGATATCGGACCGACGTCGTATATCGACTCGAGCAAGTCAAAGAAGGAGCTCGGGCTGGAGTGTGAGTGGCGTGGCCGACGTGGGCGAGCAGCGCTGACACATCGTGGTAGACCGTTCGCTGGAGGATACGCTCAAGGACTCGCTGGACTATCTGGATCAGATTGGGCTGTTCAAGATTCCGCCTGGGGCATGGAAGAAGTGAGGGGGTCGAGCGGTGCATACATCAGTGCAATGCAGCAGTAATGGATCGCGCACAATGTTCACAACAGAGAGAGTAGAGGAGCGAGTGACGATGATGGGGGGTCACGCAGTTCAGCGGGACGCGACGCGAGTTGACTCGCGACTGGCCCCGCACGGCATCAAAACATTACAAAATATGTCGCCTTAAATAGGCGCACCCATAAAAGTGCCACACCTTTTCTCAATTTCGCCGATAAACGCCGCGGGGCGAAATTCGGGCATTCACCAAGACGGCTCTTCCTCATCCAGCAAGTCTCCTCATCCATCAACAAAACCCGTAAGCTTACCCCCTTGCAGCACGCCCACAGTTGCATCGCTGACATCTAGTCGCTCTCTCGCTCGTTCACCAATCTCCTCCATCCCGCTACTTGCCACACCGCCAAATACACACACCCCTGCCACAAATTCGACATTCCCACTCCAGCTCAAAATGAAGGACATCTCTTCCGTCGAGACTCTCGCCGTGCCCGAGGGCGTCACCGTTGCGCTCAAGGCGCGAACCATCACCGTTGAGGGCCCCCGGGGGAAGTTGGTCAAGAACGTTGGCCACATCCAGATGGACATCCAGCTCGTAAGTCGAAGGCTATGTCTGGGGAGGGCTAGGGAGAGACGAGAGGGATCTGGGATGGACGAGAAGCATGGGAGGATGGAGAGAATGTGCAGAACAGCGGAGGAATGGAGGAGAGCGTCGGGGTGCAAAAGAACGGGATGGGAGCGGCATGGCGGGGAGGCGGGTGTCGGTGCGGCTTTATCACGGCGCATGAAAGTTTGAGCAGGCCAGCTTCACGCTCCCCGCTCTCTCTTCCATGCGCTGCGGCGGTCGTATCGGCATCGCTGCCGTCCGAGCGAGGCGGAGACGGGACGGACGGACGACGGAGGACCAAATTTTAGTGGACAGCGCTGACTCGCCCGACCCCTCACAGGTCCAGTCCGGCAAGACCTCCAAGGTCGTCTTCACCATCTGGCACGGTGGCCGAAAGCACGTTGCGTGCCTCCGAACGGTCAAGTCCCTCGTCGAGAACATGATCATTGGTGTCACCAAGGTGCGTTGCGGTGGTGTGCAGTGAGGGGTGGAGCGGCGTGCTGATTGGATTTGGGCGTACAGGGCTTCCTCTACAAGATGCGTCTCGTTTACGCGCATTTCCCCATCAACGCCATCCCCTCCGACGATGGCTCCGCTCTCCAGATCCGAAACTTCTGTGAGTCTGCCTCTTGCTGTCGAGTTGATACGCCACGGCGACTGGTGCTGACGACGTCTACAGTGGGCGAGAAGTTCGTGCGGGACTGCCCCATGCTCGAGGGCACCAACGTCTCCATGTCCGACGTCAAGGACGAGCTCATCCTCCAGGGCAACGACATTGAGAAGGTTTCCCAGTCTGCTGCTTCCATCACCGACAGGTGCCGTGTGAAGGACAAGGACATCCGAAAGTTCCTTGACGGTGAGTCGTCTTCGCCCCCTCACCCGGAGCTGGTGCAGAGCTGATGTGTATATGTCCAGGTGTCTACATCTCCGAGCGCACAACTGTCGTCCAGGACGAGTAGAGTGGGTTTTGGGATGTGGGAGGATGGAGGTTGTCGGAGTCTGCAGCGGGCCGTTAGGGGCACGTAGACGACGATGTAACATCATGACGCATATCGGGTGCCGCACCGCCGGAGGAGACAGGAGACAGTACATTGGAGATGGGTCGGGCAACTGGTGGACACTGGACAGTGGAGACAGGGGACGAGGGTGACGCTTGTGTGTTGGCGATGGGGTTGGAAAAGGTGCTGGCGGAGCAGCTGGTCTGGGTTTGACGAAGGATGCGCGCAGAGGCTCCTGGGTTCACGGATTGGGCGGGCGACCATTCGTGCTGACTGCAGATTCGCTGACAACCTCGTGCGCTCGAGCCTGCTTTGAATGAACGGTGTGGTCGCCATTCTCTCATCCACTCGCTTGACGCACCGTCTCCCTCCAGGTTTGATGTTGGAGTCGGCACCACTACTGACGTACCGTGCGATCTGCTTACGAGCTCTGGGCGTGTCTCAGTCTCTGCACGTAAAGTCTGACCCTTGGGTACATGCCGCTGACTGCACGAGTGCGTATGGAGATGTTGACTTGGTGCGCGGGCCCGACACCATATTGCGAGCTCGTGGCAGCTCATGGCAATGCCAGCACCGGTTACATCTCGTAGGTTGCGACTTGCCTACTTGCCTTTATCCGACGGATACTCTCGTAAAGAAAACGTCGTCCACGTCCACGGCCTTGTCTCTCCAAACACAAGCACCGGGCATGAGAGGCTCGTGTGTGCAGAGAGAAGTCGGGGAGGTGAAATGACGCCGCTCGCTGACTTGACGGTAGCTCGAACGTTCTTACCAGCAAACACCAAAGCCCACGATCATCAGCCTCAAAGCATAACCCGTCATGCCAGTGACCCATCAGAGGTTCTACATCGTCGGATGGGGGACAACAACGAAGGCGCCGGCCCCTTCCCTTCCGACAATGTGGAACCGCCCATGATCTATTGGCATGATGAGTCATGCTTCAAGGTGTATGACCATACCCATTTATGCCGACGTCGACGCTGCGCTCCTGACCAACCATCCATCAGCCCAGAACGCACTAGAACAGCGCATCACGGCCCGCGAGCTCTAGAAAACACTCACTCACCTGTCGGACGGTTCTCTTGCCGACGGGTACTCAGAAACGCTCGTAGATGGTGAGCGCATCTGCCAAAGTCAAAGGGCAGTGTCATCCACGTCTCGGGTTTCGTATCTCCGCGAACAAGCGCCAGCCAACTCTCTGGCGTTGACAAGCAGGGCCATCTTATCGAAGCCACCACGATTGCCTACGCCAGTGGGATGGTCCATAGTGGTGTCGGGGGAGTTGAAGCCCGAGACGGGGGTGGCGCCGTAAGTTGACTGGCGGGCCGGACGAGCGTGGTCGCTGAGAGTCCTGCGAGGGGGAGGGGAGCGTATATCAGCCGCTGACGATGTATCGTGACCACGAAAACGCGCTTACCAGCGGAACAGAAGGAGCGTGATTGTCCTCTTCGACGCATGGCCCGCCGCGCGAGCAACCCATTGTCGGCGGGAGAGGCAACAGCGAAGACGTCGCTGAAATGAGGCGACGGGACTACCTACTTACGTTCGATGTTGCCTTGACTGTCGTCCTTCCCTCCCTCCCGCCGACAATGTGGAACTCCTCGTGGTCTATTGGCACGACGCGTCGTGCTTCCAAGACCATCATCCCCGTTTCCGCTGGCATCGAAAGTGCGCCCCCCAGCCAGGGCCACGGCGTACTCGCCAGCGCAAACGAGATTGATGGTAAGCCTCGAAGCACGATGCGTCGTGCCAGTAAATTACAAGGGGTTCCGCGCTGTCGGTGAGAGCTGCAGTTAAGTAGTTGGAGGCGGCTTGCGGCTGGGGTTGACGGGTCAGGAAGAAGGATCCATCTACATGGATGATCGTCGAGTTGTGATTGAACGAGGAGAGCGATTCCGAACCTCCGAACCTTCGAGCTTCGAACCCCCCCCCGGAGGGCTCGAACCCAAGTTTCTGTGTCGGTACACCGCGGGACCCCGCACCCCTTCGCCTCTCGCCTATCCTCGGCGCGCTCACGCACGTGTCAAGAAGCACGCCTAATTCACACGCGCGAAGACAAGGACAACCTTCGCGCTCGGCCTTCCTTCCCAATCATCCATCAATCAATCCACACAGACACTCCCCATCACCGGCCATCCAGATCCGCTCCGCTGGGCGCTGCGCCGGGCGTGCACTCTGTCCCTCCACTTGCTTGGGTTTAATTATGGCCCCCCACTACCCCAACGGGCCACGCCCCCTCGCCCCTGCGCCAATTCCCGAGCCGAATAATGAAGCAGTCTAGAAGCGCAACGACAGCCCGCTGCGGGCTGGCGGCCGGCCGAGCGAGATGGTCCCCCGAAAAGAGGGCCTTGTTTATGGAAGGCTGGCAGGGCTGTCGCCTGTTGGTGAGTGGAGAGTGGAGCCGGCGCGGTGGGCTGTGCGTCATGGATGGACAATTGGAGCGACGGATGGAGTGACGGAGGGCCGGACACGGGCACGAGCGGGCGCGTTCTTCTGGTCTCGCCCGCGGGACTGCCGGCGTGTTAATGCACGGACCTATGAACTTTGCAAGGGCACGGTCGCACGGATGAGGAGCGAACAGTAAGCTAAAGGCAGTGCGGGCGGTTGTCGAGCTGTCGAGTGCGAGGTGAAACGCAGGCGGGCGGTGGAGGGCAGCGGGCAAGTCGGGGGAATCGGGTATTTGTGTCGGGGGAAGGGATGGGAAGGGCACGCCGCGCCACGCACACGACACACGGACCCCAGGCCCTGGTACTTGGCCTTCATCATCTCGTCAGTGCATTCCTCGCCTGATCTCGCCTTGCTCTCAGCGGTGGGGCCCACTGGCCGGCGGTGGCAAGGCAACACATCAACAGCTTGTCGAGGACCCAGCTCCAATCTCAGGATACGACGCAACGACGAAGACTGGCTGAGGGCATGGAAGGAGGTGCGACGAGGAGGATGTGACAGGGGAAGGGTGTCGCAGCGAAAGGGTGGGTACATATACCCCCCACTCGAAGGCGGGCGGGTGATCTTCGCTCGCACAGAACACTCATCCATCACCCATCACTTGCTGCAGCATCAAAAGGATCGTCCCGCCCCATCAAGAGCGAGGCCCATCAAATCAGCCTGCCAGGTCAGTCATCTCGTTGCCTCGTCCCCATCCCATCTCATCATCGGACTTGTCGGGTGAGACGGCCTCAACCTCCCCGCGTACGGCGGGCGTCCTTTCCACCCCCCACGCGTCCTTTGTAGAAGAAGCCCCCGCCCCACCCGCCGAGGGGAGGCGACAACCCCCCCTCCTTTCGCTTGCGGTGTTCCGTTCGGGGGAGACGGCATAGCGCGATTGTGTTTCATTTACGGTGCGCGGCGGCCTCGCGGGGAACGCGCTACTGTCGCGGGGTGTATCTCTCAGCCCGGCTGTGGAGGGTGGGGGTAATAAGTGAGGAGCGGCAGCAACGAGGCTGACGCAAAGCACTGGATCGATCTATTTCCTCGTCCATGTCTCATCCTTCCCTCTAGACGGCTTCGCGCTTCTCGACCCCATCAGCCCCGTCGCTACCATCACACCAGCTGCTCGTGCCATCAGGGAGGGAGTGATCCGGCTGGGCAATTAGTGCAGAGGCGTGTGTAGTGACGCGTCAACAGCAGGGCTGGAAGATAGCTGTGAGTCGCGGGAGAAGCTGGGTGGGCGAGTCGAGGCGGCACTGCTCTGCTTCGTGCACAAGGCGAGGCTGGTCGACGTCGCCGATGTGAGATGGACGTGGCTGATTGGCTGCCTGCTCGCAGTCCCCCACCCCGGCTCTCTACAGCTCCGCGACGGACGTGACGGGTGAGTCAATGGGTGGCGTTGTCTGTGGCGGCCTCGTGTCGCCCTCCTTTCTGCTCATTTCCATCCGTGGGGCCGGGCTGCCGTCGGAGAGTGGGGGGGAGAGAGTTCAGAGCGAGTGCAGCCATACAAGCGCTGGCTGAGCTGACTGGGTTACTGCTATAGATTGCATTCGATCACGCCGCCCCCCGCCTCGTCGCCATCGCCATCGTAGTCATCTCCTCACAGAAGGTAAGCCGCCACTACATACAGTCACGCGCCGGGCTCTTCCCCCGCCGTCCTTTGCCCCCCCTGGACCTCCTTTCGCAGTGTTCTGTAGGCCGTTCCTTCCCTGCACTACCACTCTTCGGCACCAGTCGTCACCGCTACAGCATCCTTCCTCCCCTCATTGTCCACTCATCTTCCTCCCTCTTCCTCTTCCTCCCTCCCCACCCGTATAAAGCCACTGCTGACTCCCACCGCCACGCCACCCCCCATGTCCACCCCGCCACTACAGCCATTCCACCCACTATTACCACCCCCCTCACCCACACACACCCCAATCGCACTCCTCGCATCTAACCCCCAGCGGCGACGCGTATGACAACCGCACTGCTCCCCACTGACCTCTCCTACCACTCCACTCGGCCACTACCCCCGCCGAGCACCTCATCTTCCCCCGCCTACTCGCACATCTCGCACGACCTCCCCCTCACACCGCACACTACCACCCTATCCCCTCCCTTCCTCCTCTCCGCCCCTCCCTCATTCGACAAGCACCCATCGTACGTCGCGGGTCAGATGAGTCAGCGCGAGCCGTCCGGGTCGTTCTACACCGCGCAGGACGCGCAGTTTGCCTCGGGTCTGTCTCAAGAGTGAGTCGTGCTGTTTCATGGCATGGGCTGTGCTAATCAGGAGACACGACGGTAGGAGGAGCACGGCGTCCCCAGGTCAGCCAAGTGCGTTGAGCCAGAGCCCAACTCACAGCCAGGAGCAGCCCGCGCAGCCATACTGGTCAGCTCGAGGTCCCCCTCCGCTCTCGACAACACCTTCCTCAACGGGCCAAGCACCTCCTCACTCTCCCTCCCTCGCCTCCCCCCACCAACCACCCCACCCACACCATTTCCCTCCCCGCCCGCACACCCACGCCCCGCACCACGGCATGCAGCACTACTCTCCCACCCAATCCCTCCCCCAAGTCCAATCTGCCCACTTCCAACCTCCCTCCCAACAACCCAGCATGATGCTGCCCCCGCTCCGGCTACCCCAGGGGCACGACCCGCGTAACCCCGGCCCCCCGTCTGCTGGCGCTGGCCCCGCCACGGCGCTCAGCCCCAGCACGCAAAGCCAGCCTCAGCCACAGCCGTATGGGTATTACAGCTACGCCCAGCCTTATCCCATGCAGCACGGTCGGCCACCCGTATACTACCCTCACCCGGGGGGCGGGTCCAGCGGCCACGCACCGCACGGCTCGACGTCGTCCTCGGCGGGCTCGGAGATCTGGACACCGATCTCGGCAGGGCCGGGTGATGCGGGGTACGCGTTCCCCCCCGGACCCGGGGGCGGGCCCGGCAGTGCGGGCTTCCATCATCACTCCCAGCAGCATGCCGTGCAGGGTACCATCCAACCTTCCATGTTCTCCCCCTGGGGCCAATCTCGGAACGGCGGTGCTCCCGGGCCACAGGGCACGATATCGCTGAACGCCCTCAGCGGTCAAGACGATCGCCGGTCTGCCACGGGTACGCCAGTAGGCGAAGGGAGGTGGGGGGAGAGACCGTCGCCGACGCAAATGTCGCAGTTGTCGCAGCTTTCGCCGGCGACGTCGCAGAGCGATGAGGAGAGGGAGAGGGAGAGGGAGGCGGGTGGGGGGATTATGTATACGTCCGAGGTGGATGTGAAGCAGACTGCTGATGTGAGTTTGTGTTTGGCGAGTACACCGGGAGGGGAGAGAGCTGATGACAACTGTAGCTCAAGAGGGAATGCTTCAACTGCCTGTCAAAGAGCCCGCCTAGCTGGCGAAAGTCTGTCCTGACCCCAGGCAAGATTGTGAGCCAGCTAAGTCCCCGGTTCAGACTACCCATTCCCACCAGCTGACACCTTACACCCCCGCAGCTGTGCAACAAATGCGGCATCTTTGAGCGCACGCACCACCGCCCACGCCCTCCCCAGAACGACGATGGGAAGCTGCGAAAGACGGCGACGCCCATGGGTTACCGGCGCGAGCCGCCCACGGCGCTGCAGGTCATGCGGAGTGATAGCGATGGGTCGCCGGCGCCCCTTAGTCCTTGTACGTTGTAAAGCTAGAATGTGCTTTCCATGAGGGTTCGCAGCTGAAGCAGAGAGCAGTCTCGGTGGCGACGTCGTCGACACCCATGTCCGCATCCTTCACCTTCCCACCTTCATACTCTTCCCAAAACTCTCCCTCGGAGCAGCTCCTCTCGACATCCGCGCTTCGCCGTCCGGCGACCCACCAGCTCACCTCCCCACCGCACCGCGCGCTCGCTACGCCCATCTCTACCGCCCCGCCCGACTCTTCCTCCACCGCCGGCGGAGGCGCGGGGGTGAGCCGGACGCCGTACTGGAACCACTCGCACAGCGCCAGCTCGCCTTACGCCCACGCATACGCCAGCCGGCGGAGCTACGCCCCTCCTTCCCGGAGCGGCGGGGTGACGAGCCCGGTGATGCCGTACTCGGCATCAGCTGCCGGACCTGCCGAGGCTGGCGGAGCAGGGGGAGGGGGGATGCCGGGGTGGAATACGGGGAGAAGGCATAGCGATGCGCAGGTGCATTCGTCGACGGCGGCTGGGGCGGGGTCGGGGGCGAGTCCGGGGGAGGGGACGTACTATGCGGGGCAGGTGAAGGTGGAGTTGGATGAGGTGGAGGGAGCGAGTGGGAGCGGGTCGACGTGAGAGTGCCGGTGTGGGCGGTTCGTCATCCCCACGCTCGGTCGTCTCTCTTCTCATTTATCTTCTTTTCATCCCATTTTCAAGTACTACGCGTTGTACGGCTGGACACGTTTTCAACAGAACATTTTCTCCCTCCATCCACATCCGGGCTTCCCATCGTATACAGATCTTTCTTTTTCCATTTCTCTCTGTCTCGTGTCTCTTTTTGCCCTTTGCTCTCCCTCTTCTCGTCAGTTATTACAGCTATGCCCGTCACGCGTCACGCCATACGCCCTTCATGTACAGTTTACGTCTCTTCACGCAGGCCTCCTTCTCCTTCTCCTTCTCCTTCCGCATTCCCATTATTTCCTTCTGCAGTTCTTCATCTTATCGTTAGCGTTATCGTACAAGTATCTCATATCGTATCCACTCCGGCGCGCGACGGCTTTTGCTCGTTCGGCGTCAAAGGCTCCCCAGAATAGTGTTACAGGACAAAAAATGAATTCGGGGGTCATCAAGTGTTTCTCGCACACCGTTCAGATGGCCTCGCTGCAGTCAGTTGTCATGTGTAGGGGAGTGTGGGATTGAAGTCAGTAGGTAATGACATCGGCAAAGAGCAGTGGCGCGATCAGCTGGATTAATTTGCGTGCGATGCATCATTCGTCGTTCGAAACTCAGCTCCTGTTCCAGTCATCTAGAATGCGATATACACTTTATCGGCATAACGCCCCTGCCCACTCACCCCCGCCCCCACTCCCACCCCCACCATCCATCCCCCTGCCCCTCCATGCTCTCACAGGATACCCCTCCAAAAATCCCTTCTCTCCCCTGCCCCCCTACCGCACCACCTTGGCAACGCCCGCCTAAGCAGTCGGGTTCCAGGGCCCCGCATTGCTCATGTTACACCCGCCCGCGCACTTGCAGCTCCCGCCCAGGTCGACCGGCAAGTTGGCGCCGTCGACGTACTGCTGGAGCTCGGTCTTGTAGTTGCGCCCGAGGATGTGGATCTTGCGGACGGTGGCTTCGTCAAGCCAGGGCTTGATGAGGGACCAGACGGTTGAGAAGAGGTAAGGGGCCTGTGGGGGGTGGGGTGTGTCAGCGACGAGCGACAATCAGATGGGAGATAAGAGATTGGGGACGTACGTTGATGATGAACATGTGACCCATAGTTTCGGGCTGTGAAGATGACGGGTTAGTATCCACCGACGGACGACGAGATTGGCATCCCAATCATCTCCGGATCAACTGTCTCGCGGCCGCAGCGCATGGACGATGAGGATGTCGGGCATCGAAATGATGTTCCCGTACCGACACAGAGGAATGATGGAGAGGCAGGGGCATGCCGGCAAGGAGAGCAGGGGAAAGGGGATTCCCTACTCACGTCTAATAAGGCGAAACATCATGATGGTCAGCTTTGGCCGTGCGTTTCGATCACGGGGGAGCGAGATGACTCACAGTTGTTCTGCCCGATAGAGCTCGCCGCGGAGACGTAGTCCTTGACTGTATATACCAGTCGGCTAGTCAGCGCTTGCACGTCACGTCGCCCTTTCTAGCAGCAGCGTCGCAATACGCACCCCTATAGAAGCTCGAGATGCCCGCATTGTAAAGGTCCAAGATCGTGCAGCTGGTCTCCACCAAGTGCCCCGACTCCTTCGAGCTCGCCGGCAGCCTGTCCTTCAAGAACTTTTCATACTCGCTAACGAGCTTCTTGAGCTGCCGCTCCTGCGTGGTGAGCGCATAGAGCTTGGCGATGTCGAGCTTGCCGAGCTGCTCGATGTAGACCGGGCGGCCCTCTTTGTCGGTCTTGTGGTAGAATTGGGGGTAGTATTTGACGACCTCGGATTGCTCGGGGTAGTCGAAGCCGTTGCTGTTGGTGGGTGGGAAGTGGGAGGGGAGAGAGAGGCATCAGCGCGCGGGTCCCAGCGCGTCCGTCCGTCGTCCCCCTATCGCCGCGCGCGGCGCGCGCCAGAGGGGCCGGGCGACTCTCCCCAAAAACCGCCATCGACGCCAGACTCACGCAGCAATCTCATCCGCCCCAAACTCCTTCCTCCACTTCTCATTCGCCGCCCACATGATCTTGGCCTTGGGCACATCAAATTTCCTCGCGCGGAGGAACCTCAGAAGCGTCTGGTCGTCGAAACGGTCGTAGCCGATGTGCGCGACGAGGGCGTCCTTGTCGGCTTGGGCGGGGATGAGGCCGTCGGCGAGGAGCTCGGTGCGGAATTGGGTGAGGGCGGTTTGTTGGGCCTCGGAGCTGGGGGTGGGGATAGGGGAGGGGGGGAGGAGGGTCAGTAGGGGGGCGGTGGGGAGCAACGTGCGATGACATACAGGTGGCCAGGGTGGCCGGAGAGGGGGTCCTGGGGCTGTGCACCGCGATGTCAGCGGAAACCGTCGTGAAAGTGGGCTATGCCATATGAGGGGCTGTACTTACGTCCATTTTGTGTGAGCTGTGGTGGTTCTAGTAGGTGCAAGGGGAGATGGGAGTTGAAGAGACAATGGAGATTGCTGTGGAATGGATGTTAGGCGATGCTTCGAGTGATGACGCTGGGTGGAGAAGAAAGGGAGTCGTAATCCAGGGTCAACTTTTATTAGCTCAATTAGGATTTGATCACAACTCGCATTAGAAACTGCGTGGGCCGATTGTAATAAATTTCTGCTCCCGCGTTTATTAACGTTTTCAGACCGTAACTAACATTGCGTAATTACCGCGGGCCAAACACGCCCCTTTCACACGAGTGCCGGCGACACAACAGAAGAGCACAGCAACCTCTTGTCCCCCGACCCACCAAGAACGCTTCTTTACCTATCCCACCCACCCCTCTCCACCCGCCCCGCACCCACCAACAAAAAAGAGCCTCGCACCATGCCCCAGCAAGGCCAGTACATGGCCACCCCCAGCCCCTTCTCCAGCGCCAGCGCCGAAGCAAGGAGGCGGTACGAGGAGCGTTACGCAAAGAAGCGTGCGGAGGAAGCTGCCAAGGCGGCTGGTGAGGCGGCGCCTCAGCCGCCTGCCCAGCAACAGCAGGCTCCGGCGCCCCAGCAGCAGCACTACCAGCCGCCGCCTCAGCAGCATCAGCAGCAGCCACCCCAGCAGGGCTACGGGGGCCCTCCTCACCCGCATCAGGGGTATCAGAACAATGGGGCGCCTCCTCCGAGGCAGCAGTATAGCTCGCCGCCCCAGCAGCACCAGCAGTATGATCAACGCCAGCAGCCTCCCCCCCAGCAGCACCAACCTCCTCAGCACTACCAGCAGCAGCCCCAGCAGTACCAACAACAGCCCTCCCAGCAGTCTCCCCAGCAGCACTACCAGCAGCAACAGCAGCCCCAAAGCCGTCCGCAGAGCTTCCAATCACCCCCACCCGCGCAGCCGGGGATGTACCACTCCCCGCCGACGCACCATGATCAGCGGTCGCCCCCGCCGCCTCAGCAGCGGTGGAGTCAGCAGTCGGGGCAGGGACAGGGGCTCGGGTTGGGCGGGGGACAAGGGCAGCAGTGGCAGCAGGGTGGGCAGGTGCATCAGCAGCACCAGCAGCAGGCGCAGGCGCAGGGGCAGATGAGGAACCAGCCGCAGAGCCCGCCTCCGCCGACTGGTGGGGTGGACGACCGCGAGTTGGAGAACATGTGAGTTGCCTATCCTTTACTGGAGCTCTCTCTGAAGTAGACAGGCATGGCTGACAGTTGCGGAATAGGTTTACCCAGTTCGACAGCTCGCGAAGCGGGCAGCTGAGCCCGTTTGATCTGCAGAGACTGCTGGCGAAGGACGCGACGATGGATGCGCGGGAGGACTGTGTCAAGATGGTGCGTCTCCTGGCCCGCGTCTTTCTGTCCTTCGAAACGTGCAGAAGCTAACATGTTTTGTGGTGTAGTTGATGAGTGGGTTGCAATGGTGTCATGGAAGGCCATGTGGTGTCAGCGCTAACATCACACTATGCAGACATCTTTGACACCGACCGAAGTGGGAGCATCAATTACATGGAGTTTGAGGGGCTTTACCGCTACATCCAGGTATGTCCTGCCCATCTTCACCCACTCTCGTCGCCCCCACTGATACCACTTCGATCCGCGCCCACAGGACTGGCACGGCATCTTCCGCCGCTTCGACCGCGACAACTCCGGCCTGATCGACCGCAAAGAGCTCCACAACGCCCTCCTCGGCTTCGGCTTCTCCCTCCCTGCAGACATGGTCGCGCGCCTCGTCTCGCGCTTCACCCCGCCGCCCGTGCCGGGCCAGCAGGCTCAGCAAGGGATCAGCTTTGATAGGTTTTTGATGGCTTGTGTGACGGTGAAGCATTACACGGAGGCGTTTAGGAGGTGAGTCGTGTCTTTTTGATGGGAGCAAGGTGAGAGGGAAGAGGCTGACGATGAAACAGGATCGATGTGCAGGGTACGGGGCATATCACTGTGGGGTACAACGAATTTGTGAGTCTATGCTGTCTTCCTCTCGCCAGCATGCCTGGATCAGCTGACGCGATCGTACCAGATGGACATTGTTCTGGACGCCCCGAGTTAGAGAGTGTATCCATAACCATAGCGCCACGACGGGGATCTCTTGGGGTTGGTTTCTTGTGGAAACGACTGCGCCATTGACTTTACGAATCCATGACAATGTACATTACTACATACCTCCGTGCACTCGTCTGACATGATGTCCACACTAACTCAGAGGATAGCCTGGGCGTTGGGCGGGCTGGCAATGCCCCCCGGCACGTTGAGCGGCATGCTCACAAGGAAGAACGTCCACCTCCCGAGCTCCTCGCACGCCTTCGCGAGCCCTCGTAGGTCGAAGAGCTCACCGATGGGCAAACCCCACCCGCCGAGGAAGACTTGGTGGCATGTGAGGGTGTTGGGTTGGGGCCATGCTTCGTATGCGACTCTTTTCGAGGGAGGGCGTTGCGGGTGGTTAGTAGGTGGTCCCGAGGGAAGGGGTAGGTGGTCCCGGGGGAAGGGGGGGAGGGCTCACGTATCGCTCGCCACAGCCGCAAACCCATTCTCCCAATGCCACCTCAACACCTCCTCCCCCTGCGCCACCCCACAACTCCCATTAACCTCCCTCCTCCTCAACTCATCCCTCTCCTCATCCGGCATATCAATCACCGCCTCAGTATACCCCGTCCTCACTACGAGGATATCGCCAGGGAGGAAGGAGAGGCCTTGGAAGTCCGCGCAGGCTTGGAGGGTGGAGGCGGAGATGGTGCCGGTGGAGGTGTTGGAGAACGGGGAGAGGGGAGGGAGGGAGTGGGCGGCGAGGTAGCGGGGGATGTCGAGGAGGTGGGCCCGGGAGGTTATGGGGTGGTTAGCAAAGTCTGCAGGAGGATGAGGGTCAGTAAGGAAAGAGCCGGTTCCGGCTAGGTCTGGAGAGCAGGCTCACTGTGAACACCCAATTTGAGATTAGACGGGTCGCTCGCCTGCGCCATAGTCATTCCGTTGTAGAACCTACAGCCGCATCGCATGAGCCCCGAGTTGAACTTTATGATGGCATGTTTCGATCACTCGAGTACCATTCCCCTTACTCACCGGTACTGCCCCTTCTCGGGATAGTCTTGGTACGGGTAATGCCTGAATCCGTCCCATTGGGTTGTCGCCTGTGTGTTGAAGGCGACTTCGTCGTCGTTGCAGTGGCCTCTGCAGAGACTGGATGTCCAATCGCTCATTAGCTCTTGCTTAGTGTGAAGAGAGGGGCGTAATGCATACATAGTGTGGTCGAGAGGCTTGCGGGAGGCGAACGCTGGAAAGAACGATAGCGGCAGGCTACACCCCATCGCGATTGTCAGCCACCGGATCTTCGTCATCATAAAGTAGCCTGAATGAACAACCCCTCAGCCACAACCATCAAACCTCATCCATCAACAGCTCACTTCAGATTGACAGCCCTCCCCTCCGTGATCGTCTCTTTCCCCCGCTTGATGCACTCCGGTGTAATGAGGTTCAGCCGCCCGAGCTCGTCGTCTGAGCCATACAGGCCCCAGGCGTTGTAGGGCGGCCCGGGGTTGGTGGTTGGTAGGGAGCTGAAGGGGGAGATGGTGGACATGGCTGTGAGGTTTGCGGATCCAGTTTGGTTTGATGATATGGGGAAGGAGAGGGTGGTCATACTCAAAAGGCTCGAGTGGGCCTTTCATATGCCCCAGCGAAGTCTACTTAAGTATAGCGAAGGCTTCGACACCCGGAAGCACGACGCGTCGGGCCGGATTACCGTGTTCGGCGCCGGTGGCCTCTGGCCTGAGCTGTCCAGCTGTCCTCTCTCCCCCCTCCCTCCTCGCCCCGCATCCTCCCGTCCACCCCCTTCAACCTTCCCGTGCATCACCTGGTCAAATTATATGCTAGTCGAATGAAGTTGAAGGGTATGTATGAACATCGGAACTCGAGCTGTGGAAACTGTGTCCTAAAGAGCATTCGCCCAGACACATGATGTTGTTCGTGCTGCCCGCTCGCTGTTCACCACCTCTGCAGCTCTGCTACGTTCGTTCATGGCCAACGCCATCACTAAAAATTGTCGTCTGACAAGAGTGCTGCCTTACAACGTACATGCCTAACAGATGCCCTGTAACACGCCAGCACCATACAGAGCACCTCAGAAGGTCGCCCGTATCTCGCAAGGATAAGGATTAGCAATCCCTTCAACAACTTCCACTGGCATACTACTGAAGGAGAACGTCCACCTGCCAAGCTCCTCGCACCTCTTTGCGAGTTCACGCAGGTCTAAGAGCTCGCCGATGGGGAGACCCCACCCGCCGACGAAGACGTCGTGGCATGTGAAAATGCCGCGTGGCGGCGGGTAGGCTTCGTATGCGACTCTGTATTATTGCCCAGCGGGGTAGGAGGTAGGAAGGGTCAGCGACCGGCGTTCGTGTTTACGACCTGGCAGAAGTCCTTGCTTACGAGTCACTTGCCACGGCGGCAAACCCATTCTCCCAATGCCACTTAATACACTCCGTACTCGGGTCCACCCCACAACACCCATTCACCCCCCTCTTCCTCAGTTCATCTCTCTCCTCATCAGACAAATCAATCACCGCCTCAGTGTACCCCGTCCTTACCACTAGGACGTCTCCAGGGAGGAAGGACACGCCTTGGGCGGCGGCGCATGCTTGGAGGGTGGAGACGGAGATCTTGGAGGTGTTGGATAACGGGGAGAGGGGAGGGAGAGAGTTGGCGGCGAGGTAGCGCGGAATGTCGAGGAGGTGACCACGAGAAAGGATGAATTGCTTGGAAAAGTCTAAGAGTGGGGCAGGGGGAGATAGGAATCAGCAGCCCTGATGAGCGAAGAGTCCATCGGAAACGGGGCAGCTGACTGTATATGCCAAACTTGCGGCTGGACGGGTCGGTCACTTCCTTCAAGGTCATGCCATTGTAGAACCTGCAATCACAATAAATGAGTGATGTTCGTTCCACTAAGAAAGAGGGGATCGAATCAATTGACACTCACTGGTACTGTCCCTTCTTGGGGTAGTTCGGGTAGGGATAATGCCTGCAGCCGCCCCACTGAGTGCTGACTTGGGTGTTGAAGTTGAGGACGTCGTGGGCGCAAAAACCGTGATTGTCGCTTAACATACACAGCGCCGATGTCAGCGATAAGTATGTGGAGGCATCAGTTGGTCAGTGCACGTACACTTCATGGTCTAGAGCTTGACCCTCCTTGAAGTTGGGGAAGAGCGACAAGGGGAGGCTGTGCAAAAAGGACAAGATCGCGTCAGCCTGTCCGAGTGTTAGGTCTTCGCGTCCCGTCTCGTCCCCGCTTCCCACCTACACAGGTACATAGGCCGAATCCCCATCCGACCATCCATAGGACTGATGGCTCACTTCAAGCTGATACGCCCCATCCCCATCATTGTGTCCATCGCTCGCTTGTCAGACTCAGCTGTAATGAGGTTCACACGGCCCTCATCGTCGCGGGGGCCATATAGACCCCAGGCGTTGAGTGGCGGGCCTGAATTGGTAATGGGCAAGGCGCTGAAGGGGGGGAAGGTCGACGACTTGGTATTGGTAATGGTCAAGGCGCTGAATGAGGTGAAGATCGACATGGTCTTGGTAATTGTATGAGGGGAGGGAAGAGATATCGCACGACCCGGCTGGTCTCTTATACCCGAGCATGGATGACCAGAAGGCTCGCTCGTAAGGAGGGCGACGCCTCGAGCGGGAGGAGGACGACGCCTAGTAGAGCCTCCCGTTAGGCTTTACACGTATCCACCTCATGGGCGTAATTCACAGATACGAATTAGTGTCGTCGTGCGCACAACAGTACGTACTGTCACAGTACGTACTTGCAGTTCGAGGCCACAATCCGATTGACCCGCACGCACGCTGTTGCTCTCTCGTCCCGCACAAGCTGGCATGCATCTTCACGGTAGTTTCACCGAAGAGTGGCCCACTGGTATGGCACATACATATGATAGATGTCTTCAAGCACCCATCTCACCCTATTGCCAGCCCAGCTCATAGCATGACTCACAGGATCGCCTGCGCATTACAAGGACTAGCAATACCCCCGATAACATTCAACGGCATACTCGTGAGGAAGAACGTCCACCGCCCGAGCTCCTCGCACGCCTTTGCGAGCTCGCGAAGGTCAAAGAGCTCGCCAATGGGGAGGCCCCATCCGCCGAGGAAGACGTCGTGGCATGTGAGCATGTCGTGTTGCGGGTAGGCTTCGTATGCGACTCTGTATTGCCCGAGGTGTGGGGTAGAAGAAGGGTCAGCGAGAGCTGGTGGTGACCTGGAGCGAGCAAGGCCTGTCTGCTCAGCTCACGAATCACTTGCCACGGCTGCGAACCCGTTCTCCCAATGCCACTTGAAACTCTCCTCGCTCTGCTCCACCCCACAGCACCCATTAACCTCCCTCCTCCTCAGCTCATCCCTCTCCTCATCCGGCATATCGATCACCGCCTCAGTGTACCCCGTCCTTACAACAAGGATATCGCCGGGGAGGAAAGAGACACCTTGGGCATCGGCACAGGCTTGGAGCGTGGAGACGGCGATCTTGGAGGTGTTGGAGAATGGGGAGAGGGCGGGTAGGGAGTTGGCGGTGAGGTGACGGGGAATGTCGAGAAGGTGGGCGCGGGAGGTGATGGGGTGACTGACGAAGTCTGTGGGTATGGCAGGGGAGGTGGGAGTCAGCAGATGAGCGAGCGAAGAACTCTTCGATTGCGGAGCAGCTGACTGTGGATGCCGAGCTTGCGATTAGATGGGTCGGTCGCTTCCTCCAACGTCATGCCATTGTAGAACCTGTAGTCGATCCACATAAGTCTCGCACTTTGCCAGAAGAGGCAACCGACCGGTAGACACTTACCGATACTGCCCCTTCTCGGGGTAGTTCTGGTACGGGTAATGCCTGAAACCGTCCCACTGGGTGCTGACTTGGGTGTTGAAGCTGAGGACATCGTCGGCGCAGAAGCCGTGGTTTACGCTGGTCATGCACAGCCCCGATGTCAGCGATAAGTCAAAGTATCAGCTGTTCGTCCATTTGGACTTACACTTTATGGTCTAGAGCTTGGCGCTCCTTGAAGTTGGGGAAGAACGACAAGGGGAGGCTAGATGATGAAAGACAATCGCGCGCGTCAGCCCATCCGAGTGTCATGTCATCATCATCCCGTCACGTCCCCGCCTGCCTTGGCGACATCTCCATCCGTAAGACTGGTGACTCACTTCAAGTTGATAGCCCGCCCTTCTGTGATCGTCTTATGGCCTCGCTTGACACACTCAGGTGTGAGGAGGTTCAAACGGCCGAGCTCGTCGTCGCTGCCGTACAGACCCCAGGCGTTGAATGGCGGCCCCGGATTGGTGGTGGGCAGGGAGCTGAACGGGGGGACTGTGGGCATGGTTGCAGATATACTGTGGAGGAAGGGCGTGTGATGTGGGGACTGGGAGGGGATCATGAAGCCCCGGCGGGGCTCCTATATACCCGGGCGAGGATGGTGGACATCGTCGCTCGGAAGGACGACGACGCCTCCGGCAGGAGGATTTCCCGCCTTCAATCCTCCCCGGTGTACCATCAGGTCATGTGGTCAAGACTGAAGAGTGCGGGGATTTGAGCACTAGCTGCACTATGATGTTCCCGTGAGCTGTGGAACCTACAGTAAGCGCATTGTGTCCGTATGTAATAGCTCAAAGTCACATTGTCGACGCGCTGCTTTTTCGCATACATAACACCTCCTCAAGCGCGCGAGGCTTACATCATCACCGGACCATCCCCAAGCTTGTGGGTTGTGGCGTATCCTATTGCACATGCATAGAAATCCCCAAGTATTCTGCCATCCCCCTCTCCATCACATGGTACATCTCACAGAATTGCCTGCGCATTGGGAGGGCTAGCGATGCCACCAATAACATTCAATGGCATGCTCGTGAGGAAGAACGTCCACCTCCCGAGCTCCTCGCACGCCGCCGAGCTCACGCAAGTCGAAGAGCTCGCCGATGGGGAGACCCCACCCGCCGAGGAAGATCTCGTGGCAAGTGAGGATGTCGTGCTGCGGGAAGGCTTCGTACGCGACGCTGTATTGCGAGGAAAATGGGGTCAACGAGAGCTGCTGAAACGCAAGCATGCCAGTGTGCAACTCACGAGTCGCTTGCCACCGCTGCGAATCCATTTTCCCAATGCCACCTAAAGCTCTTCTCACTCTGCTCAACACCACAGCTGCCATTCACCTCCCTCTTCCTCAGCGCGTCCCTCTCCTCATCCGGCATGTCAATCACTGCCTCAGTGTACCCCGTCCTGACGACGAGGATGTCCCCGGGGAGGAAAGAGACACCCTGGGCGTCGGCGCAGGCTTGAAGGGTGGAGACGGAGATCTTGGATGTGTTGGAGAAGGGGGAGAGGGGTGGGAGGGAGTTGGCGGCCAGGTAGCGAGGGATGTCGAGGAGGTGTGCGCGGGAGGTGATGGGGTGACTGGCGAAATCTGAGACCGGGGCAGGGAGAGGTGGATGTCAGCAGTGGGGCGACCAGTGGGACGACGGCGGCGCGGCTGACTGTGGATTCCGAGCCTGGGGTTGGATGCGTCGGTCGCTTGCTCCATGGTCATGCCATTATAGAACCTAAGGTCAGACGTGGTGAGTATGACGCCTGTTGCGGAACCAAGATGCACATACACTCACCGATACTGTTCCTTCTCTGGGTAGTTCTGGTACGGCCAATGCCTGAAGCCGTCCCATTGAGTGCTAACTTGGGTGTTGAAGCTGACGACGTCGTCCACGCAGAAGCCGTGACATACACTAAGGGTACCCGGCGCCGATATCAGCTCAGTATCTACGTGGGATCAACAACGGAGAAGATACACGTACACTTTACGGTCCAGAGCTTGACGCTGCTTAAAGTTGGGGAAGAACGACAGAGGAAGGCTGCGAGATGGCATCGCGTCAGCCCATCTCAGTGTCATATCTCCTTACGTACCCTCGCCCCTCTTACTACACCTTCTTCCCCGGTATGGCGCGAGACTCACTTCAGGTTGATGGTCCTCCCCTCGGTAATTGTCTCCTTGCCCCGCTTGACACACTCTGGTGTGATGAGGTTCAGACGGCCCAGCTCGTCGCTGGCGCCGTGCAGGCCCCAGGCGTTGTAGGGAGGCCCAGGGTTGGTGATGGGCAAAGAGTCGAACGGCGGGATAGTGGTCATGGCTTGGTGTGGTGATTGTGCGTGAGAGGTGTGGGTGGGCAGCATGGGGAACACGGTGGAGATGAGAGCTCTTATAGGGGGGGGGAAGAGAAGCAGGTCACTAATGGGAAGGAAAGCCTCCGCCCAGTGGGGACAAACAGACTGCCTCGACCTGGGAGCGCCTCACCCCTTCCCCCATCCAATTGATGATCTGATCCGATCAGGTGACGGACAGGTACAATCGGCCAAGAAGCATCACCAGTGTCGCGCTTCTACGGCTTCTGCGCTGTGGTCGATACACCAGTGGAAGGTGATGGCGTGATGATCTGATTGATCGTCACTTCGGCGGTATCAGCGGGGTGAGTGGGGTGAGTCAATTGATATGTAACTCTGCGTAAAAGCCGATCGGTAGGCCTGATCGGAGCATACCCGGTCATGCTATCGACGGATGCATTATCACCAGCCTCATAGAATCGCCTGAGCATTGGGAGGACTCGCAATCCCGCCCACAACATTCAGCGGCATGCTCGTCAGGAAGAACGTCCACCGCCCAAGCTTCTCGCATGCAGCAGCCAGCTCACGCAGGTCAAACAGCTCCCCAATTGGCAGTCCCCACCCACCGATAAACACCTGGTGGCATGTGATCTCTTTTGTGTTTGGCCATGCTTCGTATGCCGGACTGTAGAGATGCAGGTCAGTCGGCCATCAACCACGAGGCTCGTGTCGTAAAGTACGAGTACTTGCTACTTACCAGTCACTCGCAACAGCCGCGATACCCTTCTCCCAATGCCACTTCAGCGTCTCCTCACCCTGCGCCACCCCACAGCTCGCATTCACCTCCCTCTTCCTCAATCGATCCCTCTCATCCAAGCTCATATCAATCACTGCCTCGGTGTACCCCGTCCGCACGATAAGGATGTCCCCAGGGAGGATCTCGGTGCCTTGCTCGTCGGCGCATGCCTGGAGGGTGGATACGGGGATCTTGAACTCGTTAGAGAGTGGGTCAATGGGTGTGAAAGAGTGCTTGGAGAGGTAGAGGGGGATGTCGAGGAGGTGGGCGCAGGATGTGATGGGGTGCTTGACGTAGTCTGGCATCGTAATTAGCTAAGCCCGGCGAGGCTGACTCTGAAGGGAGCAGCTCACTGTGAATGCCTAGTTTCGTGACAGATGTGTCACTCGCTTCCTCTAGAGTCATACCGTTGTAGAATCTGTCGACCTCGTATGTGAGCTAGCAGTCACATGTCTGTATACTGAACAGAGGGATCCACAGCTCACCGATATTGCCCTTCCTCTGGGTAGTTCTGATACGGATAGTGTCTGAAGCCATCCCACTGCGTCGAAGACTGCGTATTGAACGCCACCTCGTCGTCGTTCGAGTGACCGCTGCACTTGCTGCAGAACCATTACTTCGTCAGCGATTAGCTATTGAATGCGGTAGAAGGTACGAATCAAGAGAACGACATACATGTTGTGCTCGAAGGTCTTGCGCGACGCGTGGACGGGGAAGAACGACATCGGCAGGCTACCACGTCAGCTTCATCAGCTCTTCACCCTTCATGGATCGAGCACAGCTCCTCCTCTACGCACTTGAGACTAATAGGTCTCCCCTCTGTGATCGTGTCCTTCCCCCGCTTGACGCTCTCGGGCGTGATGAGGTTCAAGCGACCGAGCTCGTCGTCAGCGCCGTACAGTCCCCAGGCGTTGAATGGCGGCCCCGGTTTTTGGACGGGGAGAGAGCTGAAGGGGGGGACTGTGGGCATATTGGATTAGCAGGTTGGGTGAGTTGTGATGCTGCTGGGTCTGCTGGAGATGAGCTTGATAGATTTGGGTCGCTGCTCACTATGATAGGAGGTCCATCCCCCAGTGGGCGAGTCGCGTGACGTCACTACTCGGCGCGTCTCTCGTCGCTCGTCGTTCACCAAACCGACCCGAATCTCCTTTTCGGCAATGACGAAAGCCAGTCTTAGTCCTACAGCACACAAGCGGTCACTCTCTATCTGCCAGCAACATGTCCGTAGACACCAAGATTCATACCCTCACTACCGACGAAAGAAAGAATAGAAGAGACATCTACCAACAACCTGTATATCTTGCTGTTCTACAACTTCGAGCGAGCGATCAATCCAGACAACCTGCAAAAACCCCTGACAGCTCTCCTGGCGGCAGTCACTACAAAGACGGCACCTCTCGGACAATTTGAACCCCGTCCACCCCCTTGAGGTCCTCGTCCTCCGCTTTGGGCGCCACCTCGGCGTCGCCCTTCACATTGTTGGCAAAGCGATCGTCGTCCTGCGCTCATATCGTCAGCTGCTGGCCCAGCAACTCCGCCCAACCATAAAGCTCACCAGATACGCCAGCCCCTCGTTCCGGTTCTCCACGGGCCACACAAGCGACACCCCCATATAGCAGATAAACCCCAAGGCAATACCCAGCAAGAAGCTGATGTTAAACAGCTTGATCCACCCATTCGACGCCTTCGAATCCACCAGGCTCCAGATAAACCCAGGGCAGAACGGCCAAGAAGCCACCACGAACGCCAGTACGGCGCGCCAGTGAAACCCTCCTTGGTACCAGTACGTCGACCTTTTATCGCCAATGTAAAGGTCCTCGACCTTGAGGCGGCATCGGCGGATGAGGATGTAGTCGGCGACGAGGATGCCAGTGAGCGGGGCGGAGAAGATGCCGATGCCGGAGATGACGCTGATGAATGTGGAGGCGGAGGCGAGGAGTTGCCAGGGGTTACTCGCGAGGCCGAACTGAGTGGCGCGAGTGGAAGTGTCAGCTTGGGGCTGGATTGTAAGACGATCTGCAAGCTGCGTGGGCTACTTACGGCTGCGAGGAGGTAGGCGCCGCGGCGGATGTTGATGTACTTTGGCCACAGCCCTGCCATGTCCATACCCGTCGAAACAGAGTTCAAAAGCACGTTGATGGACAGCTGGGCGCAAGTACACCCGAAGCCCGCGAAGAACACTGCAGCGCGGACACCCGAGCTCGAGTGGTAGTAATCCTGGATAGCACCTGTGGAGGGTCAGCTTCCAAGCTCGCATGAGCGCAGTCGTAACGGTCGGGACAGCTTACTGAGAAGAGCGACAGGCTGCCAGACGACCTCGCCGAGGATCTGGGAAGAGGCGGAGGTGACGACCACACCGGTGAGGGCGCAGGCTGTGATCATGACTGGGGCAGCGATGAGCTGGGACAGCATGGGGTAGTATCGTCGTTCCGAGTATCGCACCTGTAGTCATTCCGTGGTCAGCTGGGTGGGAGCCACAGTCTGTGTGCCAGCGAACGAAAGAGAAGGCCGACTCACCCAGTCACTCTGCCCAAGCGTCCCAGACCCCCAACTCCCCAAGATCGACGTAATCCCCAACATCATCGAGAATGACGTCGAATCAGCCGTATTCGGCGTGTGGAACAACGGCCCCCCTCCCCCAGCCTTCGGTACCGCCCACGCTAGGAGCCCAATGAGGGTACACCCGAAAGCGATAGAGGAAAAGACGAAGGGGCGCTGGAGGCGCTCGGGGGGGACGAGGACGAGAGGGATGTAGGCGAGGTACCAGAGGACGACGCCGAGGAATTCTTGATGCGTTATGGCAGAGGTGGAGAAGACGTTGGGTTGGGCTTTCCAGCTGGGGGAGAGGGCGCCAATCATCTGGCGAGAGAGCGTGGACGGTCAATGTCGTCTACGTTGGACGAAGATGAGATCGTGTAACGTACGAGTGCGACGGCTTGACCACCCCAGTAGCTCTGGATCCCAAACCACCAGATTGAGGTGAACACTCTCAAGCATACAGGCTACCATGGTTGTTAGCTGTACCCAGAGGTCTACCTGCTGAAAGCCTCAGCTCACAAAGTACGCGCCCTTCATCCCCCAGCTCGCTCGGCTCACAACGGTAAAACCGATATGGTGGATCTCACCGGGGAAGCCAGCTACGACAGATAGCATGCCGGTGATGAGAGCACCGACTACGACACATGCCATAGTTTGCTGGGCGTTCAGACCTGCACACGTGGGATGTCTTGTCAGCTGCTAGTCGGGTCTGCCATCTTTGACTGGAACCCAGCTCACCATAGGCTAAGAGCGACGAGCCCGTCGTGTACGCGCTGATACAAGCTCCCGATACGAACCTTCCACACCTGTCAGCCTGCTAATGCAAGACCCCGCTGATAAGTAGATGAGGTGGTGAAGCTCACCAGTAGATACAAAACGACCAGATCTTGTACGTCCGCCTCTCAGGCGGAATGGGGATCAAGTCTCGGTTTGTCCACCTATCGTTTTGGTACCCCGCGTCGTTGTCGACGGGGCACTCGAGCCTCTTGGCGAGGGAGGACCATGATGCAGGCATGCTGCTTGGAAGGAGTTAAGAGGAGGGGTGATGGGAGGATGGGAGGAGGGCGAATTGGGTAAAGCGGATTGGCGCATTATTATATGGGTCGGCGGCCCCAGGTGAGGAGGGAGGAGGGCAGGTGGTCAGCAGCTGCGTCGAGCGCGGCTGGTGGGCAAGAGCTGTTATCGACGATGTTGTGGATGGACCAGTATTGCGATGGTGGTGGTAGTGGGCATGCATACGCGATAAAGATAGCACGAAGAGCTAGACTGCTAGACACGGTGGGCGTCAAGGCCATCGGTATCGGATCGGTCTCTTGGTCACTACTGGTGCCGGAGGAAGCCGTCGGCATGCCCACCTGCCCACCTGGCCGCGAGATAACGGAGGGCGCTCCCATGTCTATCTTCATCGATGGGCGATGGGCATCAAGATACTTGTATCGTTCGCTATTGGGGGGCATACATGGCGTGGCGTCATGCATATAAGTGCAGACGACGTGCTATGACCCTCGTCGCCACCACCACGACAAGATGCCCAGCGTAGACTCTGCGATCCCATTCATCGACTTTGAAGGCTTTGGGGATGGTACCGGACCCGTGAGTCTCCCAGGTGCTCGCTCACTCAACTGCACCAGCACAAATCCACTGACACCACCACCAACGCATCATCAGGCAGCAGAAGAGATCGGCAAGCGCTTCTACGCCGCCTGCCGGGACGTCGGCTTCGCCTACCTCATCAACCACGGCCTTGCGCAAGCGGAGGTCGACGAGATCTTTGCGACCAGCAAGAGGTTCTTTGAACTGCCTCATGAGGTGAAGATGACTGCGCCGCACCCGCCTGAGGGGGCTAAGCACCGGTAAGTCAGCTGTGTGGAGTTGGGTCGGATGTGAGTGGGGCTAATCAATGACTGGGTCGCGATAGGGGGTACTCTGGGATCGGTGTTGAGCAGGTCTCTCAGATGGTGTTCGAGGAGGAGGCGTTGGCGGAGATCAGAAGGGTGTCTCCGGACTTTAAGGAGAGCTTCGACATGGGTGAGCCATCGCACAGCGTGCTACTCTTCACCCTTTATGCTGGCCCGCTGACACGCTCGCTCGATACCTACCCAGGAGACGAGCACTCAAGGAGGTGCGAGAACATCTGGCTCGAAGAGAAGTACTTCCCGGGGATGAGAGCGACCTGCCTCAAATTCATGGAGACGTGCCAGCAGCTCCAGAAGAGGACACTCAAGGCCCTGGCTTTGGGGATGCCGGGTGTGCCGGAGAACTTCTTTGAGGAGTACCATGCCGATTCGGATAATCAGCTACGCTTCCTTCATTGTGAGTGTGCTCTTTGTATCTTATACCCCTGAAGGCTTTAGGCTCGACTGACGAATTTGTGTGTAGACCCATCGGCTCCACGAGGGATTTTTGACTCGGGAGAGAAAGGGAGGATCGGTGCCCACACGGTCAGTCTCTAAGGGCGGACGGAGTCACTGTCGGTGGAAGCTGACATCGCCCCAGGACTTTGGTACATGCACCTTCCTCTTCCAAGACGACTGCGGTGGTCTCGAAGTCGAAGACCCCGTGAGTACACGTCTCCCACACTCTGAGAGTGACACTCAACTGACACCTTACATTCAGCACAACCCCGGCGTCTTCCTCCCCGCACCCCCGGTCCCCGGAGCCATCATCTTCAACATCGGCGACTTCCTCATGCGATGGTCCAACGACGAGCTCAAGTCTACTTTGCACCGGGTGAGGGCGCCGCCTGCCAAGCCGGACGATGGGGAGATGACGAGGGAGAGGTACTCGATACCTTATGTGAGCTTTGCCTAGGAGATCTGAGGACACTCTCTGAGCTGTAGCTGACCAATGATATCTTCTTAGTTCTGCTCTGCTGATCGGGACCGGATCATCGATGCGCTCCCTGGTACTTGGTAAGCTACGGACCACCCACACGTCAAATGGGTATCATGGAGCTGATACACCTCTCTAGGTCTGAGACCCGACCCAAGAAGTACTCTCCCATCACATCCGGGGAGTACCTCGACATGCGCCTCAACGCGACTTATGTGACGGCGACGTGACCGAACGATACTGGTTTCATCTGTAAAGCTTGTTGTAACGCGCCAGAAGGAGAGATGCAGCGGGTCAGCGATATCGACGTGGTTGAATGGATGGACCGGGCTTGATGCGTGTTGCACATGTCGTTCAACTTCTTTTACTAATCACGAGGCTGCTAATTGAGTCAATCCTTTGACGAGCTGACGGCAGATTGTTTGATAGAAAGATCCATGTCTTCTGATCACCGTTGACACGTTCCCTACTTAATGCGCCTCGTACAAGGCAACTTTTCCCTTCAGATACCTCGAACCCTCCTCTCCAGTGCTGACCCACCCCACCACTCCTATCAGCCATGTCGTCTCAACAATCACAGGACACCCAAGCTCCTTCCGACGAGCCCACAGTTCTGGGCTCAGTCTTCAATTTCTTCGCGAGCAGGGCAATAAGCATGGCAACGCCGTTCAGCAAGGTCACAACTGACCGATCCGGGAAGCCAGCCGCCACCGCTGACTCTTCGACCTCTTCACCCCCGTCCATCCACTCCCATGCCGCTCTCGGTATCACCCCAAACCCGAACCCCACCTTTGACCATGAGAGCCTTTACGAAACGCTCAACGCGCACGAGAAGGATGCCATAGAGACTCTTGCTAAAGCAGTGTCATGCACGGAAGAGACGCTTGAAGTTTCAAAGGCTTGGGCTCGGACACTGAGGTTTGACAAAACGACCTGGGAGAGGAGCCCCGGAGCTGGGGATGGCTGGCAACCGACACTAGCAACGGCCAAAGCGTTCACGACGTTCGCTGATGTCCTTAGCAGAACGCACATAGCGAATACAGCGGCAAGTAACACCCACCGTGCCTACGAGAGGTGGCTTTCAGAAGATGGGCAGCTGGCGGAAGTCATTCGGCCTGCACATGAGCACTGGATGGGTGAGCTTACAGACAAGTGGGCGGTCATGGAGAACAAACTCGAGAGCGTGGGTCACACGACTGCGGATGTGACTAGGATCGGGGAGATTCTCCAGCCGCTCGTGCTGGAGATGGATGAGAACGCTTCCCCAGACCAGCTGTCTAGCAAAGAGACAGATAGAGTCATCACCAAGGCAGGTACTATCGCTGCTCGAGATCACCTGGTGCCACTACCGCTTGGGGGCCCACATCACCCGTCCACCAACCTTCGGAACCATCTTGTCAAGACCTCGTTCTCCAAGGACGGCAGTTTCGACTTCTAGGCTTGTATCACATATTGTTCTGAAGTATTGCAATGCATGCCCATATCGCTCTCGACCAGACGTGTTGCTGTCCACCTCCCACTTGTCGATGCACGGCGTTAGTAGAGACACGGGAGCGAAGGGCTTCTTCTTCTTCTATCCTGCGGCCGACAAAACTTCGTGCTAGTAATACCTGAAACATCACATGCACCGTGTTAGCCGCCTTCTCCTTTCGTGGATAAGACATGCTCCAGCAGTTGGGCAACCTTTGTTCAGGAAGATAGGAGAGAGACCCTTGTGGTTCGCTGGCAAGTAGCCCGTCCTTTCATCGCTTGATTCAGTTGATCTGGGCTCTCACCTATTAAACAGCAAGCGGACTGTGAGGTGTAGGCTATCCAGATCCTCTTCTATCCCTCGTCCACCGTCAATACCTCTCACAGCATCACCGCACCACTGATATCAACACCATGTCAGCTGAGGACAGCCACGCCCCCGTCGCTTCTACCGAAGGCTCCTTCGCCCCCTCGTCAGCCCCCGGGACGACGGCACCCGACACCATCACCAAAGACCTCACAGATGATGAGCAGGGAGAACTGGACGACCTACTCGGTGCTGTCGCCAGCCTCCGTGACCGCACAGCCACTTCCGAGTCTCTGCTCAGCCATCTCCGCAAAGAAAAGTCTGAGCGTTACAACCCGCAAGCCGACCCCGCCTGGCGAGCCAACTACGGGACGATCAAGGCCTTCTCTGATCACTCTAAAGCATACGTGCGCTGGGCGTCGGACGTGAGCAAGTGCAACAGGCGTACAGGCACCTACAAGACATGGATGGGATCGGAGGGCGAGCTCGGCCAGACGGTCCAGCAGGCATGGAATGAGTACTTGAGCACCAATGACCCGAACAGTCAGTTCAATGTGAAGGAGGACGAGCTCAAAGCGATCGGGCTGAGCTCTGATATGATTGGAAAGCACTTGGGACAGCTGAGGGACACCTATAAGTACATGTCGGAGAAGAAGGGGACGATGCCGAATGATGTGGCTGGGCCCAGCCTTGGGGTGGCGAATCTGGAGCAGAAGATGCTGGAAGTGTTCCCTCGGCTATAGACATATCTGTCGGTCACGGCTCTTCCTCACATGCATAAACTCCCGTATCTGCCTGGCCTGTAGTCCGATTCAGAAGGGAAGGAGAGAAAGAAGGAAGGTCAAGTCATACATGTGCCAGATGAAGCGGTCAAAGGAGATAGCCCAGATGCAGCAAATGGAGCAGCCCTGCCACGTGTTTCGGATTTGCTTCTCCATTCTCGTCTTTCCTCAATGCATTGGGCTATCGGTGAGAGGTACAGTGAGACATCAGTGGTCAGTGGACCGAGGTGAGACTGTTTAAAGACCGCTATCGATCAGGTATGCCGGTAAGCACATATATCACCCACCCCGCTCACAACTCTTCTTCCGATCCGCCATCATGACGACCAGCACCCGAGCCACTTCCACCCGCAAGTCCGCACACATCGGTGGCATGCCAAACACTAACCACACTATAACCATCCGACTGTCCCAAGTCGCCCCTCCAGAGCCGTCGAAGATTACACCCGAAGACCAAGACAAGCTGAACACCCTCGACGCAGCGGTCTGCGCGTCGCAGGAGACAGTCGAAGCCGGCAAGTCTTGGATCTCGGCTCTAGCTGCAGAGAAGACGCGGTGGCTCTCGGACCAGTCGGGGTGGTATCCCACCATGGGTACTGCTCGGGGTTACACTGTGCTGGCGAACAAGCTCTCCAGACAGGAAGCGTCTAGACAGGAGGCGTTGAACGCCGCGACCTCTGCCAACGGGCCAGCGTTTGAAGGTTGGTTGAGCCGAGGCAGGTCTCTCGCCGATACATGCCGAGAGTCATGAGAGGCGTGGAACACGTTGGGTGAAGGGAACGGCCAGCTTCATGACCTGGGGAATGAGTTGGAGAGGCTCAAGGCGGGAGAGTGGGATGTCAAAAAGTGGGGGGTGTTGTTGAGCGCGTCGGTGGTTGAGCTGCATACGAACGGCGCGG
Source organism: Cryptococcus sp. DSM 104549 (assembly GCA_036427605.1). Classification (NCBI taxonomy): domain Eukaryota; kingdom Fungi; phylum Basidiomycota; class Tremellomycetes; order Tremellales; family Cryptococcaceae; genus Cryptococcus; species Cryptococcus jaspeensis. The sequence continues at coordinate 3,512,287 of CP144046.1, forward strand.
GGGCCGACGGGGAGAGGAGCGTGGTGAACGGGCAGACGCTCCCGGTGAATGCGGCAGCGACAGAGTTCAAGGAAGCTTTGCCGGCGGTATTCTCTCGTATCTGATATTAGCTGCTAGCTTCTCGGGTATGCATACGGTGCCATCTATGGAAGAGGGATGACGCGTGGAGGCGGGCTGCTGGCGCTGATCACTGCCGCGGTGGAGGCGTGCCTGATTGTCACCGAGCGGTGCCCCGGGTTGTCGTGCGTCATGGTCTCTCGCCCGAAACAGCATGGCGGTCATGGGATGTGGTGCTTTGACGTCAGTTCATATGGGGGACATGGGGGAGAGAATGTATGGAAGCTGCACCGGGAACAGCACGGCATGTTGTCAGAAGATCACCCTCCGCAAGGGGATCACGTCATATCCCCTCTTCCTCTCCAGCCGAGCACCAACGTCATAACACCTTCCCCCATCGCACCTCACACCTGACCCCCCAGGCATATATATAGCCTGGCCACCCGCCCCTTCCTCTTCCCTCCACAACAACTATCATCATCATGTCAGGAGTCGCACAGAAAATCGAAGACAAGGTCAGCAAGACCTTCCACAGGTGAGCCTTCTCCTCTGCCCTGCCCTCCTTCGCTTGGTTTCGGGAAGGCTGACCCGAACGACAGCGGTGCTCCCGGGACCACCGGGCGTGAGCCTTTCGAGGACAGCACCACCAGCACCGGCACTGGCACCACCGGCACCCACGGCACCCACGGCCAGTCTGGCCAGCTCGGCAGCGGCGTCGGCGGCACCGGCGCGGGCACCCAGGGCACCTACGGCCAGTCCGACAGGGCTGCCGGCACTGGCCTCACCCACGAGGACAACACCCGCTCCGGCCTCGGCGCTACCGGCCTCCCCGACCGCACCACCGGCAGCACAGGATCCTACACTGGGACTGGCGTCGGGAACGAGAACTATGGGTCGAGCCAGTCGCAGTCGACCAACGTCGGCGGGACCCACACTGGGGCGGGCGCGCCTGTCGGTGCGACCAGCGGTCAGCACTCGGGACTCGGGATTGGAGGACACACCGGATCTGTGAGCTACCATGCGTCTCTGCTATGCTAACACGAGCTGACATTGATCATCTCTATAGAACACTGGCCACCACACCGGGACTGGCGCTGCCACCGGCGCTGCTGCTGGCGGCTTAGGAGTGAGTGAACATTGTCAAGTGATTTGACATTCGAGCACTCAACTGACTTCATCCGTGCAGGGCGCTGCTGTCGCCGACTACTCCAACAAGCACCAGCAGGGTAGCGGTCTCACCGGCCAGCACGTAAGTCTTCTTGCCCCCTCGACGTGTCTCACTCATTTTGTTCAGCTGCTGACGCACGTCATCCTATAGGGCTCCTCCGGCGCTGGCACCACTGGCCAGACCTACGGCGCTAGCGGACCCAACACCGGGTCTGGCGTTACTGGCTCCCACGGCACCCACACTGGCTCTGGGGTCACTGGCTCGCACGGTACCCACGGCACCTCCGGTGACCAGTACGGCTCCAGCGGCACCCACACTGGGTCTGGTGTGACCGGCTCACACGGCACCCACGGGTCCAACGAGTACGCCCGCGACACCACCGGCACCGGCGCTACTGGCACCACCGGCACTGGCTCCCACAGCCACTCTGGCGGCAAGGCCGGCGGCGCTGGCGTCGTCGCTGGTACCGCTGCCGGTCTCGGTGCGGGTACCGCCGCAGGCCACCACGGCTCCCACGGCAGCAGCGACCAGTACGGGTCCGGTAACACCACCTCTGGCCAGCACACTGGCTCCGGCACCACTGGCTCGGGCATCGGCGGCGTCGGCACTGGCTCGGCTGGCCAGCACGTCGGGAACCGTGGGGAGAATGCGGCGCTCTACGAGCGCTCGACGGACCAGGGGCCTCTTACGGGTGGGGCCGCGGGGACGGACAGGTTTGACACCGACAAGTCGAGGTCGACCGGCACTGGGTGAGTTTATCTCATCCTCACAATGGAGGATCTTAACTGACAGCTTGTCTGATACAGCCACCACGAGTCCTCGGGCTTGACTGGCACTGGCACCGGCAAGACCCACAACTACGACGGTACCACCGGCTCGCACTCTGGCACCACTGGCACGCACACCGGATCTGGCGTGACCGGCTCTCACGGTACCCACGGCACCGACGAGGCTTCCAGGAAGGGCACCGGGGGCGTTGGCGGCGTGGTAAGTCATCCCTCCTACCTCTCACTTCTCTTCCATCGCTGACCCCATCTCTCCCCAGCTCGGCACCTCTGACCGCGACTTCACCGCCAACCCCTCCCGCACCGGCAAGGGCGCCTACGAGGACTCCCAGGGCACCTACCAGGACAACACCTCCGGCCCCGGCGGCAACTCTGCGCTCACCGGCCGCGAGGGCAACTACAGCAGCAACCCCGTGAGCGGCGCCAAGGGCGCTGCCGCCGGTGCTGCTGCTGGCGGTGCGGGTGCTGCAGGTGTGGCGGGGGCTGCGGCTCACGGTGCTAAGGACTCGTCTACCCACGGGACTTCTGGGACCACTGGTACCGGCACCACCGGGTCGCACACCCACGGCAGGGCGGACCACGACGGCACCTTCAACCAGGGCAACAACGCCGGCCTCACCGGCGGGTCCACCACCGGCACCGGCACTGGCACCAACACGGGCACCACGGGCACCCACGGCGCCTCCACCGCTGGGTCCAACACCGGCACGAGCAACTACGGGTCCAACACCTCTGGCGCGACGGGCGCGACCGACACCAGTAACACTGGGACTGGGACGGGTGCGCACAGCGGGTCTGGGACCGGGACCCACACTGGGGACACCACTGGTGCTCACGGCGAGACGGGGAAGAAGGGAATCATCGAGAAGATCAAGGAGGTCATTCACTAGTCTGGGGAAGTGTGTTCTTGTATGGGGGGAAGCGAATGAGTTGTGAAATTGAAAGAAGTAAGAAGCCCAAACATGTAGCTTAATGATAGCACGATGTATCTTGTCGAGTCTCTGCATGTCAGTCAGTACGGATCTAGTGTGCCCTTCTGCATATTGTGTTGCGGCGTTGTACAAGAGCAAACCCCACCCTCGAGTCATGAGGCTTTCTGACTCTTGAGACGAGCGGAGGCTCATCCACCGCCACAACAGTACGTACTCCGCTCTACTGCCTTGCTTGATGCCCTTGGGCCGCTTCCCGCTTGACCGCCGTCTTGAGATCCCGCTCGCGCTCGTTTGTTCTTTGTGATCAATACGATCTATATGCCCAGTCAGCCACTTATCCTTGTCAAAGTCCATCACTGATACTGTCTCTCAGGCTCGGCTTCACTTGGCAAACGCCTTCACCTCATCACTCGGTGTCTCTCTTACTAGTTAGTGTAGCTCCCTCCCTCTTCGACCTCTCGAATCAGCTTAGGTTGTAGCGGTAGGCGATGGCGTCCTCAGCCATATCAGCTTGCTGCTCGTTAGGGGCCTTGGGCGTCCAACAAGTCAACCGACCAACCCGTACCTGGAAGAGGCGGTACCATCCCCCTCCCTCAACCAGGCGAGGTTATGCACCGTGCGATAATATTCCCCTACCTTCTCCTCATAACGCTCGAAGAAGATACGAAATGAAAGGTGCAAGTGTCGTGCTGATCTTTGCCAACCCAGACTCTACGCACCCAGACTCCACAAACAAACGCTCCTCCTGGACGGCCGGCCCCTTTGACTGCGTGTACTGTGGCAAACCTCTCCCTGCCACCTAACCGTTTGGCACCTTCTTCGAGCTCTACGGGAAGAAGGTTGGCGACTATCATTATCGCTGGGTTGAGGTTGGGGTGTGGCACAGTATACGCAGTCAAAAGCTCCGACCTCCAAAAAGGGGGCTTGTTCGTGCGCACGCAGAGTCGGGGTGGGTGGAGTCCGGTGGGTTGGCAAGGATTAGCATGACACATGCCCCCTCCGTATCTTCTTCGAGCTTTACGGTGAGAAAGTCGGTGACTATTATTATCGCCCGGTTGGGGTAGGGGCTTGGTACCGGCTGTTCAGAGGCATCGGTTGGTCGGTTGAAGTTGCTTACTGCTATGCTGTACCTCATGCATACAATACAATGCCAGATCCCCCCCGACCCCTCACTTCTTCTTCAACACCAACGTGATCATATCCCCGTCATCCAGATTTACACTCGCCAGCGTACTCGCGTTGCTCATCACCTTCGGCCCATAGTCCAACCTCATCCTGCTAATCGGCACATCCGAATCCACAATCCGCTTGATCCGCTCCCTGACCGTCGAGAACAGCGTCTTGGCAGTCAAGTCTGGGATCGTGATGATCGACCCGTTGAGCTTCCACTCGGGCTTGTCTGGCATGTCAGGCAGCTGGACCGAAATGGAGATGGGGTCGGGGTGGAGGTTGATCCAGTCCGACTCAGTGTACAGCTGGCCGTACGGCAGCTTCTCGATCTTGGGGCGCTTCACCGCGGGGCGGTCACCGCCGTCTTCCCCATCACGGCCGTGCACCTGGCCCGCCACCGGCGAAGGCGACCCGGGGGCGGACCCGCCTGCAGCGTTGATCGCGGCGAGCCGGGCGGGGTGGATCTGCGGAGGCGCAGGAGCGGAGGGAGGAGCGGGCGAGCCGAAGGAGGAAGGGTCGTATGGGGTGGAGATGTACTCGCGCGTGGAGGGGCCGGTGGGCGCAGCGGAGATGGTGGCGCCAGAGTAGGCGGTGCCGCCCCCTGGGGTGGAGAGGCCGGCGGCGAGGGGAGGGGGGAGGGGGGCTTGGGTGACGGAGGGCCCGATCTGGGGACCGGCGGCATTTGCCGGGGCGTCTCTGGGGGGGATGTCAGTGGTGACCATAAGAAAAAGGGGGAGCTGACTCACGCGAGGCCGATTCGGCTGTGCATCTTCTTGATCTGGTCGTCGAGAGAAAACTGGGACTGGAAAGTCTCTGTAGTCCTTGCCGCCGAGTTCGTATGACCATCCCAAACAATCTTCTCCTTCTCCCTCCTCCGCTTGTTCTCCTCCTCCTCCCGCCGCTTCCTCTCCGCCTCGTCCAAATCGTCTCCAAAGATATCCGTGCGCGCGCTCGCGAGGTTCTTGAGCGACGCCGAGACATCCGCACCCTGCTGGAGCTGCTGCGCCTGGGCACGGCGGAGCTCGAGGTTCTTCTTTTGCTCTTTCCACTTGGGGTCGAGGAGCTCGATCCGCATGTGCTCGGTGAGCTCGTTTTCGGGGATGGACTGGCCACAGTTGGGACAGATGGCGGTTGCGACGGCGTTGCTGCGGATGATACCTGCGTGGGTGTCAGCGTTGCGTTTGTATGGACCTTGAGACGGCTCACCCTTTGGCACGTAATCCTTCCTGATCTTCATACCCCGCTGCTCCATCGCAGCCCGCTGGATCTCCCTCGCCCTCGCCTGCTCCTGCTCCTGCTTGATACGCTGGAGCTTGGCCTCCTCTTCTTCCTCATCGTCCTCCTCAATCTCCATCTCCTCCTGTACCACCTCATCCCCGCCCGTCGGCCCTGCGCCCGTCTCCTCCATCACCATCGACGCCATCCTCTTCTCCGCCAAGCTCATCGTCTTGAGCTTCTCTACTGACGTCGGCGGCGGGAGCTCGAGCTGCTCGTCGTTCTGCGTAAACTCGATCGTCTCCACTAGCACAAAGTCCTGCCAGTCAATCGCCGCGAACGCCTTCGCCTCCTCCTCTTGCTCCTTTGCCCGCTCGTTCTCGCGCTTCCGCTTCCCGCGCTCCCACTCAGCCCGGTTCCGCGCCTCATCCAGCGTCTTCCACTTGAGCTCTGGGTCGTTCGCCTCCTTCACCAAGTTGGCGACGAGGTCGGGCGGGGGCTGCATCACTTTTTGGTACGACTCGACCATGCGGTTGTAGTAGCCGTAGAGCGAGTGCGTGGGGCGGAGGAAGTCGAATTGGTAGTTGCGGCCCTCTTTAAGAGAGAGGGACGAGAGGAAGGAGCGCCCGCGGCGGGCGTGGAACAGGGCGGTAAGGCGGAGAATGTCACTGCGGCGTTAGATGTCAGTACTGTCCTAATCAGTCCCAGTCACGAGCAGCTCACAGATCATGCGCCGTCACACCCGGCATGTCCACCTTGAACTCCCACGCCTTCGGCTCCGTCGCCTTCACCTCATCCTTCTTCTCCTCCTTCTTCTCCACCGGCGCAGCGACTTTCCCCTCCGCCAAATCCTCCGCGTCCTCCTTGTACTTGGCAATCATGTACCGGTAGTACTGGTGGTACGGGTCCGCATCGCTCAGGAAAGAAAACTTGGGGTCCGTCTTTTGGTGTTCGCGGATCTTCTCCTCGAGGGCTTGCGGGGTGGGGGATTTGGAGATGTGGAGGGCGGTCTTGTCGACGATGTCTGGTTTGGTCGTTAGCTGCGTTCCTAACTGCTGTAGCTACACTTCAGACTCACTTCGGATCTCCCTGGGAGGATAGATAATCCCCTCCTTGAGCTTGTCGCTCGGCCTAGGCGGCCTGTACTCTCCATCGTCGACACCTTCCTCTTGTGCTGCCGGTGTGCCGTTCCCGTTCGCCGAGCTGGGCCCCGGTCCGCTGGGAACCTGCCTCAGCTCGTCTTCCCCCGCGTAGGTGTTTACGGGCTTGGGGAGGTTGAGTGCCATACTGCTAGTTGTCTTGTCTGTGCACTTCGGGATGCTCATAGTCATAGTCATATCATATCATATGGCGGATGGCAGAAGTCGTGAGCCTTCGGAGATTCGGCATTATAGACGTGTGGCACTCGCGCGGCTGCTTTCTGGCGGTTCAGTCAACATCCCACAACAACAAAGCTCCAAAGCCATCTTGATCTCGCAACACGGCTCCATGTCGCACATACACCACCCACAAGCAGCCACCAACCCCCCGCGCCGCCCCTCTGGAGGCAGACCACCCACCATGCTCCCCCCCGGTGTGCTCCGCGAGTCCAAACAGCCCCAGCCGCAGCTTCAACAACAACAACAACAACAACAGCAGCAGCAGCGCTTGGCGTACCCCCAGCCTAACCAGCAAGCCCAGCGCCTCTCCATGCCCCCGCCTCTCGCTCCCACCGCGAACTCCAAGGTGATCTACCCCGAAGCCAAGGCCGCGTACAGCTCCAGGCAGCAAGCCCCGCCGGGGCACCCCGCCCCAGCGTACCCAGGTGTCTCCCGCGGCGGCTCGCCCGCAGGTCAGAACTTGCCCGCCGGTGCGGGTGCGGCGACACACCACCTGCGTGAGACGTCGAGGACGAACATAGGTGTTGGGAGAGGGAGTATGCCGCCGCCGAGGCAGCCGAGCGCGACGATGGGACGCGGGGTGAAGGGGCAGTTTGCGCAGGGGCCCGGAGCGGCGGGGGCTGTGCCGGGGGAGAAGGAGCAGTGGGCGAAGACGACGAGGGAGAGGGAGAGGGGTAGTTGGGCGCCTGGGACGGGGATGGGGACGGGGGGGAGGGGGGAGGATGTCGAGGCCCAGTTCCATCATCTTCTTGTGAGTGGCTTAGGAGCATACGTGTGCTGTGCATAACTCACACACCTCGCAGGACTCACTCCAAGTGCCCGAGACGGTCCGCCAAAAGTTCGCCTCAGTCTCACAAGACGTCAAATCCTCCATCCTCACTTCCACCCTCACCTCCAACCCCACCATCCTCACCTCCCTCGGCCTGCCCGTCCCCCCCTCCCAAACCCCCCAGCCACCCAAGATGCGCAAGAAGCTCTCCACCCCTCTCTTGCGCAAAGCCAAGTCCTCCGGCGAACTCAAGGGCGACAAGTCCCAGCCCGGAGTGGGCGGGACATACAGCGTAGGCGGGGAGGGTTTTGTTATCGTCGCTAGCCCGCAGAGCAGTAACTCGGGCGTGATGAGCCCGCCGCTCTACCCCGACACGCAGCACATGAACCCCCGCGGGCAATCGCTCGACCTCGGCCGCCCCGGTAGCGCTATGCGTTCCCCCGCCGCCTCCCCGCGCCCTACCTCCCGTTTGTTCGGCAACAGCGGCGGCTCCTCCGCGTCGTCTTTCGGCAAAAGTGCGGGCAAAGGGCTGGGGATCGCGATGGGCGAGCAGCCCGAGGCGTTCACGCAGTGGCTTGCGAGCTACAAGGGCACGGATCTGAAGATGGAGGTGGCGAGGTGTAAGAAGCTGAGGATGCTGTTGAGGCATGAGGCGACGGATTGGGTGCATGCGTTTGTGGAGATGGGCGGGTATGAGTTGGTGCTGGATAGGTTGCAGGACTTGCTGGACATAGAGTGGAGGTGGGTAGCTAACTCCACTGTCTCAATCTCCTCCTGGTATAAGCTAACGACATGCGTAGGGAGGAGCAGCATGATGATCAGATGCTTTACGAGCTTTTGCGGTGCATCAAGGCGATGTCTACGTCCGAGGTACGCTATCTCTGACCTATGAAAACGTCGGCCACGGCGATGCTGATGGTCAGCATAGATTGGCAAAGCCGCCATGCGTAGGAACTTCCCTCGCCCTTTCCCCGCACTCTCCGCCCTCCTCTTCTCCGAAAAGAAGCCCGGCGACCTCGCTTCCCGCCAGATCATCATCGAGCTCTGGCTCTTCCTCTACGACCTCTTCCCCACCTCCCAAGCCCATACCAGCCCCAACCCAGCCTCCAACTCTGGGCCCAACGCCACCGGCCGAGCGCGCCCCACGTCTATCCGGTTCGACCAGGCGACAGGCCTGCCTGCTGGTGCGACTGCGCCTGTGGATCTGACCAAGACGATGAGGGAGTTGCTTGTGCCGGACTTGCCGGACCCTACCAAGGAGCAGCACGAGTTTGTGACCAAGGCTCATCGGCCGCGGGTGTTTAAAGCGTGGGTTGGGGAGCTGAGTGATATTTGCCGAGACTACTTCTGGTGAGCTGCGTTCTTGGCGTAGGCCCGTAGGCCCAGGCGGAAGGGATCCGGCTGACGAGAGTGGTGGTACCACAGGATCATGTGCCATGCGTCCAACACGCTATGGGCGCTTGAGCAGGTCGACGAGTCGCTCGTGGAGAAACCCGTCGCGCCTGGCGGGGCCACGGGCGGTGTCGAATTTGAGGCGATGAACTATGTTGTGAGTGGCATGTCGTGAGTATTCGTCTAGGAGCATAACTGACACGGGGCTTGGATACAGACGACACACTTCAAGCTGCTCAATGCGTTCTGCAAGCAGCTTGCAGTGGAGGATATGGAGCAGGCCAGGACGCTGCACCATGACCTGATGGCCTCGGGCATGGACCGTATCCTTGTTGTGAGTTATGATGTTTGCGTCTATGAACATACCGCTAACTCTCCACCACGACAACCCAGACATTCCGCAAAGCCTCCACGACATACTACCCAACAGTGCACCTCGAGCTCGCGCGCTACGTGGCGCTCCTCCAGGCGGCGTCGCCGGACGGCAAGCTGCCGTACCTCATCAGCAAGATGGTAGGCCCTCCGCCGGAGGAGGTGGCGAGGTACAGGTCGAGGAAGGAGTGGTTGCCGATGCCTGCCGGGGCGGGTTCTCCTCGGCGAGGGTGAGCGTTCTTGGGGGAGGTTAATATGGGGATGTGTTTGTATCATTGAGGCTGGGGGAGCGCATGTGTGTAGAGCTGGAGGAGGTAGCGGCGACTATACCTATATAGAGCCTGGTATGGGCAAGATACCCCGATTGTCATTGTACTGTTTTGATACTGCCTCATGAAAATGAGTTAGCTCGTCGAGGTTCTGTGGCGAAAAGGGGTTAGGAGTTGGAGATTGATTGTCGAAACCGTAGGTGGAATGATGCATTGTGTGAATCGTCATGACTGCCCCACCCCCTCTTCCCCCCTCTCATCAACTAACCCTGCTTCACCCCCAACCCACCCCCAAACACACACACAACCCCTCCTAATGACTCAAGAACCTCCTCCCCTTCGCCAACCTCCTCTTCAAGATCTTCCTTGCGCTCTTATCCCCCTTCAGCCTACTCAAGAACCCATGCTTGTTCTTCCTCTTCCTCTGACTCGGCTGGTAGAAACACCCCATCGCACGGTGTCGCACCGCGCCCATAGGCGAGCTCGCGGGCGAGAGCAAGTGTGTGGGGATCGCAGCGAGGGCGGTTTGAGTCTGGGTGGTGGTGCTAGTGGGTGCGAGGGGGCGGAGGTTTAAGGGGGAGGAAGAGAGGAGGGAGGTGCGCAAGGGGGTGAAGCCGTGGGGGCGGGAGGAGAGGGTGGGTTGGGGGAGGAAGGGGAGGGGAGCGCGGAGGAGGGTGGGTGTAGGTGTGGGGGCGCCGGCGAGGGTGGTGGGTTTGAATTGGATGGGGGGGCGCGGGAGGGAGAGGAGGTTGCGGGGGAGACGCGGCATTTTCGCGGGTGGTTCCGGGTGTTGTAAGTAGGTGGGTAGTAGTGGTGGTGGTTGTGTTGAGCAGGGAGTGTCCGCTGCTGTATGCTTGTGCTTGTGGTGAGAGACAGAGGTCGAAGTAACAAGTCGGTCGATGCTGCAAGAGACGTTCGCTGGGCAAAGTGGGTGGGATAAAATGCAATTAAATATTTCAAAAATAATCCCCGCGCACCTCTGACTCTCTCTCTGGCGCTCAGAGACCTTCACGGCGAAGACATGGCATCTACAACCACAACCGTCTCTTCCTTTCTTCTCTCCGCTCATCCTCTACCATACTTCCTCGCCAGAAAAGGCGACCCCTAACTCTCCCACCATGTCCGCCCCCGCCCCCGCCGCATCCACCTCCGCCCTCCCCGCCTCGGGCATCATCACCCAGCCCCCACCCCCTTCCACCCTGCGCGAGCAGCGCATCGCCACGCACTCCCACATCAAAGGCCTCGGCCTCGCCGACGATGGTACCGCCATGACCTCCTCCCAAGGGTTCATCGGGCAGACCCTCGCGCGGGAAGCGCTGGGGCTGCACTTGAGCTTGCTCAAGGGGGGAAAGTACAGCGGGAGGCCGCTTTTGCTGGTGGGGCCGCCAGGGACAGGCAAGACGGCGTTGGCGTTGGCGTTGAGCCAGGAGTTGGGGAGTAAGGTGCCGTTCTGTGCGATGGTGGGGAGTGAGGTTTATTCGGGGGAGGTGAAGAAGACGGAGGTGCTTGGGAGCTGTTTCAGGCGGGCTATAGGTGGGTACCGTTTGTCGGCTGGCTGAGCGGCAGTGGGTGCTGTATTAGCAGAGCTGACATAGGACAACGAACGCAGGCCTGCGGATCAAGGAGACCAAAGAGGTCTTTGAGGGCGAGGTCACCGAGCTCACCCCCGCCGAGGCCGAGAACCCCCTCTCCGGCTACGGCAAGACCATCTCCCACGTCATAGTCGGCCTCAAGACCGTCAAGGGCACCAAACAGCTCCGCCTCGACCCCTCCGTCTACGAGTCCATCCAAAAAGAACGCGTCGTCATCGGCGATGTCATCTACATCGAGGCCAACACTGGCGCAGTCAAGCGCGTGGGCAGGTCGGACGCTTACGCGTCAGAGTACGACCTCGAGGCGGAGGAGTACGTGCCCCTGCCGAAGGGGGATGTGCACAAGCGGAAGGAGCTGGTGCAGGATGTGACGCTGCATGATTTGGATATGGCGAATGCGAGGCCGCAGGGCGGGCAGGATATCATGAGTGTGATGGGGCAGCTGGTGAAGGGCGGGAGGACGGAGGTGACGGATAAGCTGAGGAGGGAGATCAACAAGGTGGTGGATCGGTATATCGAGCAGGGCGTGGCGGAGCTCGTCCCGGGTGTGCTCTTCATCGACGAGGTAAGCTCCCTCTCTGCGCCTGCATACGACTCACTGACACGGCCCCAGGTGCACATGCTCGACATGGAGTGCTTCACCTACCTCAACCGCGCCCTCGAATCCCCCATGTCCCCTTACGTCGTCCTCGCCTCCAACCGCGGCATCTCCACCATCCGCGGCACCGAGTACGACGGCCCCTCCGGCTCTTCCTCCTCCGGCATCCGTGCCCCGCACGGCCTCCCCATCGACCTCCTCGACCGGTGCATGATTGTCAAAACCCAGCTCTACTCGCGGGATGAGATCCGCCGGATTGTCGAGATGCGGTGCAAGGTCGAGGGGATCAGTGTGAGCGCCGAGGCGCTGGATAGGCTCGCGGATGAGGGGGAGAAGAGTAGTTTGAGGTATGCGTTGCAGTTGTTGACGCCGGCGGGGATTGTGGCGAGGAATAAGGGCAAGGGGGAGGTTGGGGTGGCGGATGTGGAGGAGCTGGGGGAGCTGTTCTTGGACGCGAAGAGGTCGACGGGGGTGTTGAAGGGGCTGGATGACTTTGAGAAAAAGTATTAGAGGGTGGGGGAAAGCATGTATGCAGCATCAATCATGGTCTCGTTATATACAACGTGCTCTCAGCGTCAATACGTGACTATAGCTCTAAGCATAGTTCTAGACAATGTCCTCAACCTACTGATCATCCTTCCCCCCATTGATCACCTCCTGCGCCCTCGCCCTCCCCCTCATCTCACTCGAACTCTCCTTCCCTTCCCCCTTCCGCGCCCGCGACCCCTGATCATCATCCGACCCCACCACCTTGTCTGTCCTTTGCGCCGCCTTCTCTTTACTCTGCTGGCCCTCGCTCTGCGATGCCAGCTCGGCGGCTTCGTCGATTGTTTTGTCGATATCGATCTTTTCGCCTTCTTCGTTGTGCTGGTCATCCTGGGCGTTCTCCTTGCCCGCGCTGTCCTCGCCGGGTGGGGAGGAGGAGGAGGGGGGTAAGGGGTCGTTGACCTTCTTCCCCTCGGGCGGTACGTGCTCTTGCACATCACTCTTCTTCTCCCCTACCTCCACCCCGGGTATCCCCGTCCTCGGCGAGTTCTCCCCATCCACCGCAGCCTTCCCAACCGCCTCAAGCCCCTCCAGCTCCCCCTTCCACTCAATATCATAATCCGCCGCGATCCGCTCAATCTCTTTTCTCAGCGCTTTGGCTTCTGCGACCATCTCGGTCCAGTGCTCGAGGTCGAGCCCGGCTTGGCTGTAGAGTTTGCGTTGGCGGGCGGTGATGGAGAGGTCGAGGAGGGAGGAGTAGGAGACTTCGCGATTGTGGTAGCTGCCCCGAGAAGTTAGTGATTGGAAGGGAGCAGGGTGGATAGAGTGACGTACATGAGGAAAGCGGCAGAGCTGAGGAGCGCGGCAAAGCCCGTAGCCCAAGTCACAGGCTCCATCATATCCCACCCTGCGTCCGTGAAGAAGGCTAAGAACCAAATGGCCAGCAGTCAGCTTCAATCTCTACATTTCTTGGGACACACGAAATGGGAAGCGGACTGACTGAACCGGATGACAGTACCCCAGTAAGCCACACCCCCACCTAAAGCGACAACGGCGAGCCGCTGAGCGCCTTTGTGTGCTTTATAGTCGATCCTAGGATTTGGCGGGTCAGTTGTCTCCTGGACAGTGGAGTATTGGTGACCTGCTCACTCTTTCTTCTGCTTGGTGAGACGGTCGAGGTCTTTGGTCAAGGACAGGAGGCGTTTCCGGATGTAGTGGGTGCGGCTGGCGAAGCTGGGGATGAACACCTCGAGCACCAGCTCCTGCTGCTTCTTCTCCTTCCCCTTCCTCTCGCCCTCCGCCACACCCTCCGACGCCGACCCTCCCTCCTGCGCCGCCCCCCTCTCATCCGACGCCTCAACATCTGGCGAGATCACAATCTTGAACTTTTCATTCAAGCAGCTCTGCTTGATGAAATCGCTCAGGTCCGTGCTCTGGCTCCACGACACCTCCTGCCACCGTCCTTTATCATCACTCCGCTCATGCAGCAGCGGCCCGCCTTCATCCCTCCCCGAGAAATCCTCGACGTTCCTCGGGGCGTCGGGGTCGGACCCGTCCTCGCTGCTTTTGAGCCGCCGTTCCTCGGCGTTGCGGAGGTGCGAGTCGACGTCGGACTCGTGCCCTGTTAGGGCGAGGTAGGTGATGTCTGAGTGGGCGTAGGAGGGCGGTAGGGAGCCTGCGATGAGCCGGGAGAGGTGTGAGAGGGGTTGGGATGGGTGGAGGAGGAAAGCTGTGGGCCGGGGCTCCGGATTGCTCGCTGTGTTACCTCCGCTGCCTGCCTTGGACGGCGCAGGCAGAGGGATGATGAGTTTGAACAAGTGCGAGGTAGTTGGCGTGAGCTTCCCCTGCCAATGCGACGTGAGTCCGCTGGGGAGATCTTGCCCCGCATGAGGTGTCTGGGCGGGGTTAAAGTCCGAGTTGGCAGAGGCGTTGGAGATGAAGTGAGCGTGGGAGAGGTCGGTGGCGCCTTGCACCGGGGTGTAGGAGGGGGACTGGGAGAGGAGGAGCGGGGCGGTGTGGAGTGGGCGGTGGATGGGGGGGAGGCGTGAGGAGCGGGAGAGGGTTCTGTGGGGCGTGAGTCTGAGAGCGAGCCGCATTGTCGCTGTGGTCTCTTCTGTTGGTGTTCTAAAAGCGGATTCTGGATGAAGAACGACGACAAGAACGGTGAAGGCAACGATGAGTGACTGGCCGACAGCGTTCCTGGCCGGTGATGGATGTGACGTCGGTGGCCGCTTGGATTTCGGTCAGCCGGCCCAGCCCATCTGGGAATGCATCTGGGCCATGAATGCATACAGTGCACGGGGAAACTTTTCCCTGCCCAAACCTTGCCAAACCGGGCTGCCCGCTCCGGACAAGCGCGTTCCGCCAGGGGCCGAGAGTCTGGAATCGAAGGAAACGCCGTTCCTATCAGGGGCGCTTGTGTATTTAAGGGTCGCGTAAGGGGAGAAAGGGGTAATTATCGCCTGCCCTGGAGGTTAAGTTCAAAGTTTGGCTGTGCGGAGGGCGAGAAGCAACAGAACACGGCGGGGGGCAGCCATTCGTCCGTGAACAACCAAGGCCTGCAAATATATCTTGCCTCTCCTTCTCTCCCCATCCTCTCCACCGCCCCCGCCCCCTCCCCCCCTCCGCTATGCCGGAAACCTCCACCTCCGCCATACTCCGCCAGGACGGCGCGACCGTGGACACCCCCACCGCTGCTGCGGGCCCCAGCCGTCACTCGGCCATGCACGATGCCTCCCAGCCCCGGGGCTCGGGCAAAGCCAAAACCCGCTTCGCCCCCTCGGGCCTCTCTGCCATATGGCAGAGCGTCAAGACCCACCTCACCCCGCCCTCCCACCCGTCTACCACCTCCGAGTCCGCCCTCGGCGGCTCCTTCCGCAACACCACAGACATGTTCTACTCGGAGAGCGTGAACGGGGGCCAGGACCACCTGCCGCTCGAGCTGCTCAACCCCAAGATCGGGACGGTGGGCAAGCACAAGCGGCGGGGTGTGTCGGACCGGAATAGCGGGTCGCGGGGCGGGCTGAGGTCGAGGGCGAGAGGCAGCCAGGCCAACAGCACGTCGCGGTACGGCGACGACGACGACATGTCGGCGCGTCCCGCCGAGCCCGTGTCGCGCATCGTGGTGGACAACAACTTTGAGCACATCGCCCCGCCCGTGCCCAAGAGCGACTCGGGGTACTCGACCCGCACGCCCGGCACAAACATGACGCCGGGCCAGCGTGGAGAGGGCGCGCAGAATGACGAGGAGGGAGGGGACGGATCGCCGCAGCACGATCGAAGCGACGGCGCGAGTACGACAGGGAGGCGGAACAGCACGGTCAACTGGGTGCGGCGGAATTCCGCCGTGGCATGGTTCACGGACAGACTGTGGCCCAACGTCAAGCACTTCCTCGACTCGAGCTACCCCGAGCCGAGCAAGGAGCGCTCGTTCCAAAAGGAGGTGAGCACTTCTCGTGAATCAACATCATTAAAGGTGGACGTGCCTGCTAACGACATGTTGCCGTACAGCTTTGGTTCACCCAGAAGCAAGGTGCCCTGGCATCCTCAGTCTTCTTCCTCATCAACTGGGTCCTCACCGTCGGCCTCCTCCCCACCCCCTTCTCCCGCTTCAACTGGATCGCCTACCTCGGCGTTGCCGGCGCCGTCACCATCCCTATCCTCCCCCTCGTCGCATTCGACTACCCCCGCCGCCACCCGCGCATATGGCAGCCCATAATCTTCGCCGCCTGCTGGGTGTTTGCGTACATACTCCTCGTCGAGATGCGCACCTGCGGGTTCTTCTCGGATAACAACCAGTGCGGGTCGCGCAACTTTATGAACCTGCTCGGGTTCGCGTTCGGCCAGCCGGTGCTCGGGCTCTTGACGCTCAAGGAGTCGAGGCTCTGTGCGGTGGTCGGGGCGTCGACTTGGTTGATCTTGACTGGGGTGCTGGTGATGACGCAGAAGAACAGCCCTTCGCTGTTCTTCCGGAACATTGTTTTCTGTGAGTCCCCCCCCCTGCATCCACACCAGACCATGCTGACGCACATGCAGTCGCTCTCTTTCACGCCTTCTTGATCGGCGCCAGCTTCCTCAAGGAGAGGAGGTATGTAATCTGCCGTCATTCAACGCAACGACCTCCCGGCTGACTAAGGCATAATTATCTTATCGCATCAGCGATCGGCAGATGTTTGCGCTTCGCCAGCAGCTCAAGATCCAGTACCGCGCGACACAGTCGGCGCAGGTTATGGAGCGGCGAGCGGCGGACTCGAAGAAGCGGTTTGTGTCGTACAGTACGTCAGCTAAGCGCGCTCCAAATAAACTGGAGATAGTGCTGACGTATAACCCCTCTTCCCCTCCCCAACTTGTGCAGTCTTCCACGAAGTCCGAGTCCCACTCAACACGGCGCTCCTGGCCGTACAAAATCTCCAGGGGGAGAAGGTGTTTGAGGGTGTACACACCGAGCAGTCCGAGATGGTGGATGGGCTTGTCAGCAGTTTGACAATGATGGAGAAGGTGTTGAATGATGTGTTGAGTTTCAACAGGATGGAGAGCGGCAAGGTGAGCCTTTCTCCAGATCATCGGCGTGATGGAGGGACAAGGCTAACACGTGATGGGCAGTTTGCACAAGCGCGTAAACCGTTCGACTTTCACAAGTCGATCCAGCTTGTGGCGCTGTCGCACAGGACGCCGGCGCAGATGGCGGGGATAACGCTGGATGTTGATCTGGACGAGGATATCGACAAGATCGGCGGGGTGTTTATTGGCGATGAGATGAGGCTGCGCCAGGTTGCCAGGTGGGTCTCTGAGCGTGGCAGCCTGATTTCGATCCTGGAGAATACGCTAACAGGGATATGTCCGCGATTGTAGCAACTTGGTGTCGAACAGTATCAAATTCACCGATACCGGCGGCGTCCGCATCGTCACCAAGCTTCTCTACCCGCGACTGGAACCCACCCCAGCTGTCGAGATGGACGACCCCCTCGTCCAAGCCGCTGCCAACCTCCACCGCCAACAACAGCTCGACGAGGCCCACAAGACCCCCTCCCCCGAGACTACCTCCCCGCGCTCGCACTCCCAGCTCGCGAGCCATAGCCAGACGCCCACGGCTGTGGATCTCGAGAAGGGGTCGGTGGCGTTGGAGATGAAGCGGTATAGCAGGGATTCCGGGGTGCTGCGTGAGAAGGAGAAAGAGAAGGAGAAGGAGGAAGAGAGGAAGAAGGTGCAGAAGGTGGTGGTGAGGGTGGAGGTGCATGATACGGGGGTGGGGCTGAAGAAGACGGATGTGATTGAGTGAGTAGCTGATGACCGGATGATATCTCCTGGTAAAGCTAACGAGGGTGCTACTCTCAGTGGGGACCTCTTCTCGCCCTACGTGCAGACAGAGATCGGTCGCCGACAAGGCGGCAAGGGCTCCGGCCTGGGCCTCGCCCTCGTCCGCCAAATCGTCAAACTCTCCAACGGCCGTCTCGGTGTGGAGAGCGAATTCGGCAAAGGCTCCATGTTCTGGTTCGAACTCCCTTACTCCATCCCCCCGCCTCCCAAGGCCCGTGCGCGCGAGATGAGCGCCCGATCGGGGCAGCTCAACCTCGGTGCGGGGATTGACGCCCCGCCGGTTTCGACGGGGATGCACCGCGGTGGGAGCACGCCGCGTCCTGGGCCGATGGTGCGGATCGCTTCCGAGGCGCAGGTGATCTCACCAGGGATGGAGGTGTCCACGAGCCACGCGAGCCAGGAGCGCCCGGCGATCAACACCACCGAATCTACCATGCCTCTCCTCCCATCTTCCGCCGGCACGTCCTCTGACCGCGGAACGATCTCTGCGGAAGAGGCCATCGTGCACACCTACCCCCCTCCGCTGAGCCCGTCGACGCCGAGCGACGGGCCGGAAGGAGGGTTCATGGACCCGTTTGCGGTGCCGATGAGTTTTACGAATATCGGGGAGAGGAGGAGCTCGGAGTGGTCGGAGATGATGGGGGAGGCGGCGGCTGCGGCGACGAGGCTGGGGAGGGGGAGTGTGAGTGATGAGGGGCAGGGGCAGAGGCAACAGGAGGTCCAGCAGGCCACGCAGCCGCAACAGCCGCCCGCGCAAACTCGCCCGGTGCTTCCTCTGAACCCAGATGGCCCGCTCTCGACCTTGGTCGTGGATGATGACAAGTGAGTGCTACAAGCTGTGAGGACGCGTCTCTCTTTTTACCAAGCTGACAAACCGCTCCACCAACTTTACAGGCTCACACGCATGCTCATGTCCCGCATGTTGACTCGCCTCGGGCACCAAGTCACCACTGCCGAGAACGGCAAGATCGCTTTGGACCTTATTCGCGATATGTTTGAAGGGCGCGAGGGGTCTACCGCCTTTGATGTCGTCTTCCTTGACAAGTGAGTTTTGTTGCCTCATGCCTATTCTATCTGGGAGGTAGCCCAAACGGACCAACGTGCTGAGACTACCTGTGCCCACCTCAGTCAAATGCCGCTCATGTCAGGCGTGGAAGTGGCACGCGAGGTGCGAGAGATGGGGTGCCCGATCTTCATCGTTGGGTGCACCGGCAACGCTCTGCGCGAGGACCAGGTTCGTCTCGCTCCCTCCTCCTTCCCCCCAGCCTCCTCCCACTAATCCACACACCCGCAGGACGAATACATGGGCGCCGGCGCAGACGCGATAATCACCAAGCCGATACACCAGAAGAACCTTGTAGAGATGATCAAGGACGCGCGGAAACGCGTGGCGGGGGAGACGCAGCCGCGGGATATGATGGAGTATGGCCCAGATGAGGCGGGGCCGTTGAGCCCGCTTGGGAGGGGCGGGATACCCTAGTGGTGAGGGGCGATGACTGCTGATCGTGGGGAGGGAAAAGCGACCTGTAGCGTGAAAGAGGGTGGTTTGTTGGTTGGTTCATTTGTCTCACTATTGGCTTGCTTCCGCTTTCCCCTTCCCCATCCTTCCAGCTCATACCTTCCATCGTACACGAGTTTATAATAATACCTGCCGTTGGTTCGGTTTATTAGACGGTGAGCAGTATCGGGCTCACTTTCTACTGTCTTCATATCGTTCACTATATCGCTTCAGCTTCTTTCGCTTTCGCTCCTCGGTCTTATCGGTATTTTCTGGGTTTCTCAACACGTAGTTTCTGGTACACAGTACATATAGCAATATCACCTGTCTCTCGCATCGATGCATCATCTCACACATTCCCCAGTCGCCCCCCGAGTTGGATCTGTGCCACATCCGCCGCCTCGGACCCCACGCACCACCTCCACCTCGCGCCACGAGCGGAAATCGGCCCGGCGGCCACGGGATAGCCGGCCTTTGCCGAACGAGTCGCGTCCATCATTGTCCCGGATAGCCAACGACGATGCCCTTCATAGCCAACAGCTCGTGACCATAGCCAACGATTTCGGTATCTCGGTGCGTATTTCAAGAGAGGATAGCCAACAACTCGAACTTCTCGGGTCTGGCGTGACTTGTATATAAGAAGACAGAGAGAAAGAGGATCCCCACGCCCCTTCCTCCTCCAAGAAACAGCGATACAGCTCGGGAACTCGGATATCACGCGCAAAGTCATCATCTAGCTACACTACTACACCATGGTTGCCCCCACATACGATGCCCTCAAGCTTCCTGAGCACGTCAAGACCGTCCTGGTCACCGGTGCTGGAGGTATGTCTTCCCAGGTCTCTGTCCGACGTACAGGAGTAGCTGACCTGGGGGTGACGTGATCAGGCTTTGTCGGGCAGCAGCTCGTCCAGCTCCTGCTCAAGCTCTTCCCCTCTGTCAAGCTCATCACCACCGACATTGTCGAGCCGCCCAACCACGGTGTCACCGATTCGAAGCGCTTGACTTGTATCAAGGCGGACTTGGGGAAGATTGATGAGGTGAAGGCGTTGTTTGAGGGCGAGACTATTGGCGGAGTGTTTGCTCTCCAGTGAGTCGAGTCAGCTGAAAGCTCGTGTCTATGGTTGCATGTCGTCGCTAGAGCTGACAGTATTCCAACGCAATCAGCGGTATCATGTCCGGCGGGGCCGAAGCCAACTTCCCGCTCGGCTACGCCGTCAACGTCGACTCCAACCTCAACGTCCTGCGCACCACGCACGAGCACTCGCTCAAGCTTCCCGCGGACGCCCCCCGCCCGGTGTACGTGTTCGTCTCGTCGTTGGCGGTGTATGGCGGGCCCAAGTGTCGCCCGCAGGACTATGTGGTGCCGAAGGATACTCCGATTGTGCCAGGGAGCAGCTATGGCGTGCAGAAGACTATTGTGGAGCTCTATGTTTATGACTACGGAAGGAAAGGTGAGCAGAGTAGCTCTGTTGTGCACCGTTTGCGGATTCCAAGCTGAGCTAACGCTCAAATGAACTACATAGGCTACCTCAACACCCGTTCCGTCCGCCTCCCTACCGTCGCCATCCGTCCCGGCGTCCCATCCACCGCCGCCTCCTCCTTCGTCTCGGGCCTCATCCGCGAGCCTCTC
Organism: Cryptococcus sp. DSM 104549; assembly: GCA_036427605.1. NCBI lineage: Eukaryota > Fungi > Basidiomycota > Tremellomycetes > Tremellales > Cryptococcaceae > Cryptococcus > Cryptococcus jaspeensis. The sequence continues at coordinate 3,532,918 of CP144046.1, forward strand.
CAGGACCTCGAGGCTATTTGCCCCATCGCGTCGTCGATTGACGACCCGATCTTGGACGACATGCCTACGTGGCTCAGCAGGACCAAGACGGTCGTGCGGAATATCGCCTATGCGATGTGCATGCCTGAGGAGAACTTTAAGGAAGGGGAGAGCAGGAGTATTAACATCCCGGGGATCAAGGTCACCCCGAGACAGATCATTGAGGCGCTGTGAGTACCAGTCGGCTACATTCTTACTGCGTAAGAACAGAGCTGACGATGGTGATGGTGCAGGATTGAGCATGGCGGACAGGAAAAGTTCAAGTTGATCAAGTTCCAGAAGGACCAGGCGGTCATCAACATCTGCAAGACCTGGGCTGGGGAGTACGACAACTCGGACTTCCTGGCGATGGGCTTCGAGGCGGATGACCCCAAGACTGGGTTCAGCTTGGCCGTGCAGGACTTCAAGGAGGAGCTTGCTGCTTCCAAGAAGTAGGGTGGGTGAAGAGTGGTGTTGTATTTAGTGTAGGCTGGGACAAGTACAATGCAGCGCAATCAGGTGCAACATCGGTCGTAACGTACTGCGTAATCATGACAACTCATAGATCCCTCGCACAATGTATCACTTGAACCGCAACCCCTTCAGCCCCGCACTCAACCCTTCAAGAGTGATTGCGTTTGCCCCCTCTGCCAGCGCTTCCAACGATATCTCGGCTGATCCACCCCCACCCAGGGGCCCGGTAACACCCGCCGCCGTCCTCAACGTCCCCACCATCTTCTCAACACTTTCCGCATGGCCCCTCGCCACCTCATCCACATCCGTCCCCTTGACATACCGCACCACCGTCTCCGCCCGGTCCACAAGACCCCACGGTACCTCCCCGCCTTGCATCTCCACTTCCCCAACGGGACCCTTGAGCGTGATCTCCTGCGCGGCGAGCGTGCGGTGGGAAATGATCTTGAAGGTGATCACGTTCAGAGTCCAGTTCAGCAGGACGAGCGCAGCCCGTCGGAGGGAGGGGTGTTTGCTGTCCTGAGCTTGGAGAGGATCGTCATCCACGATCCAAGGCATCGGGGGTCTCGCCTCGGTCGTCTCGTCCTCCTCGACGGGGTCATCCTCGACAAGCTGCACCTTCTTGGGCTTGCCGCCCAGCCACGGCGGCAAAGGTGGGAGCTCGGCGGTCTGCATGGGCCCAGGTTTGAAAGGAGATACCCTGACAGACTCGATCTGGATGAGATCGATAGTCGCCGCGGCGAGGTCGGTGGTCCATGGGAGGACGGTGAGGTACGACACGCGGGCGCAGGTGGTGAGGAGTGAGAGGGAGGATGTGCGGACGATGGTGGGGAGGGAAGCGTCGGGGAAGACGGCCATGAGTGTTGGGATGATCTCGTTGGCTGGATTCGACTGTCAGCTAGTACTCGCCTGCTAAACCTGGCCTGCATAGCTTACCATAGATCCCAAGGGCATCTCCAGTCTTGTCAATGACCTGGTCCAGCGACTCTCCCAATCTCAGCACCGTCTCCACCGCATCCTCTCTTTCATCCTCCTCTTCCTCTTTCCATTCCTTCCTCAAGCTGTCTACCCCCTCCTTGTAGATCTCCATCAAAGTCTCAAACACCTCCTTCCCCAGCGCATCCACCATCGCACTCAGCCCCTGGACCGCGTTCAGGTTGATGAACGAGTCCTCGTCCTCTATCGCCTCCATGAACAGCTCTACGATCTCCGGGAGCAGCGCCCGATCAAAGTCGGGCGTAGACACCAGGTCTTTGAGCATGTTGAGCCCGTGGGCACGTACAGGCAGGACGGGGTCGTTGTAGAGCGTGAGCGCCTGCATGTAGGTGGCCATGGTTTGCGATGCGGGGTCGGAGTCGTCTCGTGGAGTGGAGAGATGGGTGAGAAGGAGGAGGGTGGCTTCGCCTGCTGCGCGGCGGATGGCGGTGGAGGGCGAGCGGTTAGATAGGACCGTAAGGTGGGAGATGATAGGGTAGAGGATGGGAAGTTCTTCGGCGTTCAGGCTTGTCTTTGCTACGAGTGAGAACGGGTGTGTCAACCTCTGCAACGACACCTTCACACGTCGATGACGACTCACCTTCCAAAGACGACAGAAGCTGACAAGCCAGCTCTACCAGCCCCCGATTGCTATCCGGCTCATCCGCATCCCCACTTCCCCCGCCAGTCAAGCTCGCTCCCATCTTGCTGATCTCCGCCACCAGCGCCTCCTCCAACGACGTTTCCTCCTCCTTCTCCAACCGCTGCGTCTGGTCATGCAGCGTCTGCTCGACCCATTCCAGCATGTGCTCGGGCTCGGTGAAGAGCTCAGCGCCGAGGTGGGTCATCAGCTGCATGGTGAGCTGGAGGTGAAGCATGTCTCTGGAGGGCGTTGGGGTCAGTTTCGGCCATCAGATAGATGAGGGGCGCGTAACTCACTCCATGGATGGCACACTCTCCTCGGCTGTGCGTAGCCTCCACCTATCAAGTGCCCGGAGTATCACCTGGCAAGCGATCTCGGGGCGGCCGATATCTTTGATGAGGCCGCAAAGGAGTGGTGCGTCTGGCATCGATTTCGAGTGCGCCGCGAGTAGCTCCTGCAGCTGCTGCTCCTCGTTCTTTGGAGCCTTGACAGCTGAGGGCAGGACAATGTTGGCTGTTTCGTCCTTTTCGTGTTGAGCAGCACTAAGAGTTGCGTCACGTAAGCATCTCCAGGGAAAGGGCGAAGCAACAGGACACAGACTCACGGTCCCACCATCAACCTCACGCCCTCGCCTTCACTCTCCCAGAAGTTGGTCTCGCCATTCTCATCCACCGCCCACCCAGTCCCGCTCTCCACGATAGACCAGATCCCCTTCACCCCAGCACCCTTCTCCACCATCTTCCCCCAGGTCCTCAACACCGACGTCACATCGTCCCGGAGAGACTGCGGCTGTACTGGCCCCGGATCTTCCTTCCTCCTCACCACCGAGATCTTGGGCGCCGTTGTAGGGCGCTTGGAGAGGAATACGTGGAGAGAGAAGACCTGGGGGAGGATGCTCCCGACAAGGAAATCTGCAAACTCCGGGGAGGTGGGGTTGTGGATCAACAGAAGCCGGGTGTTCTGGAGAGACCGCTGGATCGCCTCCCACGACTCCGCCACTGCCTTCTCTCCCAGGGCTCCGCCTGGAACAGATTTGTTATCCCATGGAGAGTGCAGCTTGTTCTTGAGCCAGTCGCCGATAAGGGGCCGGTTGGACGCCCAGAGGCGTTGTATGGAGTAGCACGCGGTGTTGACGTAGGCGATGGGGTGGTGGGAAGAGGCGTCGGTGAGAGGTATCATGGAGAAGAGCTCGGAGAGGAGCCAGGGGTAGTATATCTGAACAAGTAATGAGCTGACGTATGGTCGTGTGACACGGTGAGACGTACCTCGGCCGTCACCTGACGGGGTATCCGCACGAGAACGTTGAAGATGTGATCCAGGCGTTTGCCCTCGATAGCTACGGAGTGCGAGTGAGTGATGTCCGCCCGACGACGTGTGACAGTCACTCACAAGTCACATCGTCCGTCCGTGCCGTGTCTCCCAGGACATTCTCCATCAAACCCCTCACCCCTCCTGGCCTCCGCACCTGCGCCGTCAAAAGCCCATTGATGATCCCCTCGGGATATTTTGGCCACTCCCTCACCCATCCATTCGGCTTTACGCCCTCCCTTCTGCCTTGCACCAGCAGCTTCAACACATTCACCAAGGTCGCTATCGCGTGACCGGGCGCGAGCGAGTGCATCGCCTGCATGAATGCGCCTCGCAGCTGGATGTACTGGTCCGCGGATATGCTGGGCGTGTAGGCGAGGATGAGGGTCGAGAGGAATACGGGGACGAGGTGTGTTGAGAGAAGGTTCTGTGTGATGGCGGTAGGGGCGGTGGGGAGATGGGAGCTGGGTCCAGCAGAGGGTGCGGGAGGGGTGGTGGTCTTCAAGAGTTTGAGCGTGGCTTCCAGCGCTTGGGAAAGAGATTCGGCGTGCTTGTGAAGGATGGTAGGTAGGCAATCGGCGTAGTGGGTGGTGAGAGGGAGGAGGTATGAGAAGGTGGTGTGTGAAAGCAAAAGCCGAATGAGTCGGTGGTCGGCGGTACCGAGCAGGACTGGCGGCATTGATCTGTAGTCAGCATCTTTGCGAGGTGTGCACAAGACCATGCGAAGTCACTTACAGTCCTTGTCCTCGAGGCCGCCCCGCTGGTCCTTGGGCCAGAACTCCTTCTCCAAGCACAGCTGCATGGCCTTGGTTATGGCAAAGCACCTCTTCCCGGCCACAAACACCAGCTGGTCTCTCCGTAGCTTCGACCTCTCATCTTCGTTCCCGTTGACCATATTATCCCCCACATGCTCCATCTCATCGTCCTCCAGCCATTCTGGAGTGTTCTTCCTCCACTCTTTCGGCAGGGCCTTCGAGCATGCTTTCAGACGCGGAAGGATCTCGGGCGGTGTGGATGGGAAAGCGGCAGGCGGTTTGAGGAGGACGTCGGCGGCGCGGAGGAGCTGTTTGAGAGAGGGGACGATGGGCGGGCCGCCGGGGGTGCTTGCACGGGGCACGGGCGGGTGGCGCGGGGGCGTCTTCCTGCCTTTTGAAGGTGTACGCTCTGCTGCAGGGCTGGAGAGAGCAGACATGTGGGCTGGTGGGAGGTAGCAAGTGCACAAGGACTCGTGAAATAGTGGCCAGATTTCTCGAAGTCTTTGTTGTCAAACAAGATGGTTATTTACCTATGTCACTGTTAAGTAAAGATATTAACGCAGTATCTATCTCTCGCTACTTGTTTGCCGGATTACCCGGTGGGATCGCGCGAAGTGCCGAAGACTCGAGCAAGTCTGACTCTGTTCGTCTTCTTGAAATATACTACTGCCGAGAGCATTTTGGGATAGTACAGACACCCCCCATCGACATGTCCCACAGGAGTACTCGCCAAAAACCCTCGCCTTCCCCGTCCCCATCGCGCCCGCCAGAGACGCAAGTCGAGGTGCTCTACAACACCGCCGTCCAGTCTTTCGTGAGGCGTGATCACGTCAAGACACAGGCTACCCTCTCTCGGTTACTTGATCTTCTCGGGAAGAAGCGTGGATCCCCCTCCCGAGTGTGGTATGAGCTGGACACGCACAGAGAGCCAAAGGGGGACGATACGGGGATAGACAGTACGAATGACGATTGGATGGTCAAGACGCTCAAGCTCTTGATCAGCTCAACCGCATCGCTCTTCACCGACCCCCCGCACAAGACCTCGGCGTTACCCGCTACCCTCATCCCCCTTCTTCCTCCCGCGTCGCCCAAAGACATCTTATCCCACCTCCAGGCGCGTTGCGTCGCTTACTACTACCCTTCGCCGCCCTCGCCGGCCCTCCTCCCGCCCCAGCTTATATCGACACTCATCCTCGCTTCGCTCAAGCTGCGCCCTCTGACGCCTTGTCTTGACTTTGCACACCAAGTCACCGAGACGTGGTTGGCGGACCTGCCGGACGCTTTCATACTGGCGATCTCGCCTAGTGCGGCTACCGCTGGCTCGGCGCGGAAGAGGAGCAAGGGAGATGCGGTGGAGAGGAAGCTGGTGGAGAGTGCTCGGGAGGGGTATTTGAAGGTCGTGGAGCTGTTCGTGGGGGAGGTGCTGAGTAGAGAAGGAGAGTGGGAGATGGCCAGAGGGTTTTTGGAGGGAGAGAGCGTGATGGGCTCCAAGAGGAAAGAGGTGAGCTATTCTGAACGCGAAAATGATGTCTGGCTGACTCAACCTTACCAGGCGCTGTACCGTCATCTTCGAACGATCCAGTCAAAGCCAACCAACCCCACCCCCTCCCCATCCTCCTCTCTTATCCTCCCCTCGGACACGGAAGCCCAACTTGGCCCTCCGCCCGGTGGCAAGAAATCGCCCCGCCCTAGGACAGGCAGCACGAGCTCTGCCAGCTCGAGCTCTAGCGAGGCCACTGCCCGGCCATCGCAGGTGCAGCGTGGCCTCACTATGGCGGACAAGGGGAAGGCCAGAGACACAGGGTCTGAATTGGCGGGTACACCCACCACGGAAGATACTCTAAAACTGCCGGTCGCCGGTGAGAGGGCGAACACTACTGGGGCCAGCTCTTCCCCCAAGCGCTTTTTGGAGAAACGCTCTACCGGCGGGAACCCTATCAACAGGCCCTCTAGCCCTCTGGTTTCGTGGCTTACCACCACTCTCCATCTCCCTCATCCCCTCGCCGCGCGCATCTCTGCTTTCGCGTCCTCGCCCTACGTCCTCGCCGCCCCCATCCCACTAGTCATCCTCCTCACCCTCTTCCGCCTTCGCCGAACCCGAGCGTTACAGTCTCGAGATAGGCGAGCAGCGACTGCTGGTGCGAGCACCCAGCTGAGCAATGTGCAGGCCAGGCTGAATCTTGTGCGTGATAGGCAGCGGGGGTGGTTGGAGTGGATATGGTGGTATGTCAGATGGTGGTTGAGCAAGTTTGCGGGGGTGTGGAAGCTGGGGACTACCATCACGTATGTGTAGATAATCTGAAGATGGGATGGTCTTGCATGAGGGAGATGAAAAGCCGTTGTAGCGATGGAATGTATGGGAGGTGTACAGTGGCTGATCGACTATAAACATCCCGCCACAACATCCGTCTGTTGGGTCTCATCATCGGCTCTGATGGGTGAGCGATGGGGACTTGTAGGCTGAGGAAAGCTGGTTCGCGAAGTGGTGGACATGTATGAAGTACCCAGTATCGAACAGCAGTCATCTCCGAAAGTCATACGCCAACAACCTGTGCCATAAGTGAGCAGAAAACCATGAAGGAAGGCGAAGAAGACGAAGAAGATGAAGATGATGGGGGGTGGTGCCTCGGTCTTTGCCGATCAATGACGCACTTGAAGGATGGTTGTCTTGGCTCCGGCTATATTAAAGCAGCAGCGACTTCATCTTTCACTCCTCTTCTTTACACTTCACAGAGACAGCAGGTCCACCTCCCGCCATGCCCAGCCCCCGAGTCACTTCCATCCCAGCGCCATCCTCCATCCCCAGGGACCACCACGGCCCCGCCCCTCCCCCTTCCTCCTCCGGCTCGCCGACCGCCACCAAGCCCCGCTACTTCAAAAACCCCTGGCCATCATACCGCACCGCCTCCCTGCGTGATGCTTATCTCGCATACCAACGTGGTGCAGCTATCGCTCTCCACCCATCACGGACGCCCGGCTCCCGGCGGCTCAAGCTCGCGGGCTTGGAGCCTTACGATGAGAATGAGGACAACGAATTCGAGGGCGAAGCTGTTGATGAGCCGCTGGATCCACGAGACACGAACGGCGCGTTATGGGTAGAGTCACAGTCGATGATGCCCAAGAAGCTGTACATCCGACCAGACTTCTCAGAGGTGCGGGAGCAGGACGACGAGGACGACTGGAGAGATCCGCCAGTGCAGATCGTGGAGCCGCAATGGGGAGAGGGCGAGGACGGGAGGGAGAGAGTGACGTGGTTGGGCCATGCCGGGGTGCTGGTGCAAATCCCTTGGAAGAAGGATAATGGGGGGAGGTCGGGGACGTGTGGGGTGCTGTTTGACCCGATCTTCTCGTATAGGTGAGCTGCTTGGTGTCGCATGGTCTCTTTGACACTCAGCTCAGCTGACGACGCTTGCAGATGCTCGCCCACGCAGTACGCCGGTCCGGCAAGATACATCGATCCTCCTTGTTCGGTATCGATGCTTCCTGAAGTGCACATATGTTGTATTTCTCATGATCACTGTAAGCATCTACCAGGTTTGAATGTGCGCCACGACATATAGATGCTGAATTCACGCCGTGATCAGATGATCATCTCGACTACTACACCATCATGGATCTGTGGAAGTACCACCAGGCCACTGTGCACTTCTTCGTCCCAATGGGTGATCTACTACTCATGCTATATGCCCAATTTGATCACTGGCTGACACATGTGTGCAGGATTGAAACAATGGTTCACCGCCTCCGGTATCCCATCCCATCGAGTGAGCGAGCTCGACTGGTGGCGCGAGAGCCTCCTCACCTTCTCCTCCTTCCCGACATACGACTCCGACCCGCACTACCCTCCACACAGCCCTGTCCTCTCTCCAGTCGACAGCGCAGCTGCCGTAGACCCCGATGCGGCTCTTACGCTGAAGATTGCTTTCACGCCGGCGCAACATCGGTCGGGGAGAGGAGTGTTTGACCATATGACGACGCTCTGGGGGAGCTGGTGTGTTGGGGTTGTGGAAGAGGCAGATAGGGGGAAAGTCCTTGAGAGGGGGATGAAGGGGTGGGAGGGGTTCAAGCTGTACTTTGGAGGGTGAGCTACATTGTGCCCTCCTTCCGAAGGTGGTGATATGTCGCTGACATAATCAAATCTCAGGGATACGGGGTATCGGTATGCCACTGCACCCGAAGGCGACGACAATGCTGTCTGCCCAGCATTCCAACGTGAGCTTCCCGTCCGTTTGTAGCGTCGGAACCAAGCTGAACATCATCCTTTTCAAGAAATCGCCGACCTCTACTCTCCATTCTCCCTCTCCCTCCTCCCCCTCTCCACCGGCTCCTCCCTCCCCTTCCTCCGCACCATCCTCTCCCTCTCGCTCGACCAGTACATTCTTACCTCCTCATTACATTGCTCACCCGGCGACTCGCTCGAGATCCATCGGATCATCAAAGCAGAGCGGACATTGGGTATCCACTGGGGCACGTTCTGCGATGAGGACGAGGCGAGGGGGACGAGGGTCGACTTTGGGAGGTGTAGACGGACGTTGGGGGTGGGGAAGAAGTGGGAGGGAGAGGAGAGTGGTAATGGGAGGTTCGTGGTGGGCGATATCGGGGAGACTTTGATCATACCACCTAGAGGGCAGTGATGGAAGGCGAAGATCTGGAAGTGCATCTAGACCAGGGGGGTCGTGTAGCCTCTCTGCACAGAGTGTGTATAATGAGAGGTAGATGAGATTAACGGACCATATGCATAACATGACTGGATATGTAATGAGTGATAAGAGACAACATGTAACAATATATACTCTCCACTCTCAACCGCCCACAGGTGACTATTCCCCACATCCCTCAATGAATATTCTCCACACCCCTCAATCCCGCCCCCCCTTCAGCCTCTGCTTCTTCAACGCCTTCTCAGCCTTCCTCTTCGCCTCCAGCCTCTCTGCCTCCTCATCCTCCTTCCTCGCAAGCGCCGCCGCCCGCCTCTCCTCCCTTCTGACCTCCTCCAAGTCCGCCTCCATATCGCTCCCATCACTATCATAATCTCGGCCTTGCCTCTGGTAGCCCCGGCCGAACAGCTCCGCGAGGGTGTCTTGGAGATTGGGTTCGCCTGAGGGTTTAGCAGGTCGTCGGGGGGCGGGGCGCCCGCGGCCCCGGTCAGAGTCGGAGTCAGAGTCGTAATTCGACTCGGAGGGGGTGGAGGGGCGGCGGCGCTTCGCTGGTGGGGAGGTGATGTGCTGCTTCTCCAGCCGCGAGGGGAGCGCCTTGGAAGCCGCCGCAAGCTTGGACGAGCCCGACGCCTTGCCCTCCCTTTCGTCCCTCCCATTCTTCTCCACCCTCTCTTCCCTCCCTCTCCCCATAGAGCTCGACGACCCTCCTTCCTCGCTTTTATATCCCTCTGTATCTCATCGATACTCCTCCGATCCCGCGTCGACCTGTCCGGGCAGAGTTTCCGAAGCCCGTCCACGTGGGTCTTCGCCACCTGGGACCGCACGCTCCCGCCACTCGTACTCGTGCTTGCGCTCCCTGGGCCCTTGGCCTTCCCTCCCGACCCCGCACCCTGCCTCGCGTCCAGTCCCGGCTTGAGGGATTTCTGCATGCCGGGGCGAGCCACCGCCCCGGAGGAAGGGGACGACCGATGAGCAGGGGGTTCGTGCGACTCGACGAGCGCGCGTACAGAGAAGAGGCTATCGGCCGGCGCGGCCTTCTTGGCTTTCTGCGCGAACAGCTTCGCGGCCTTTTCCTTGCGGCCGAGCACCTGGGTTGGAGGGGAGGTATTTCGAGCTGAGGCCGTGTTGCGTGATGCAGCGGGTTTGGAGGATGAGGCGGTACCATTGACGGCACGAGGGGTGCTGCCCGAGGGACGAGAGGAAGAGGTTGTTGGCTTCTTCGCCGTAGCAGCCTGCAGCAGTACGCATGTGAGATGATGTCCCTGCCACTCGAGGAGAGTTGTCAAATCTCACCTTGACAGACGGCTTGCTGATCACAGGCTTCATATCCTCCGCGAACGGGTCGTAGTCCATCGTCGAAGCGTTGGTCGACCCCCCCGCCGCCCGCCGGTTCAGCTCCTCGTTTGCCCGCATCAACTCCAGCCTCCTGGCTTCCTTTGACGCCGCTTCCCGCTTCTTCTCGCGCTATAGTCCAGTGACAAGCGTCAATAAGAGATACAATCGCCATACTGCTTTATATATCTCAGTCAGCACTCACGTCTTCCTCCTCTTGCGCCTTCAACCTCTGCCGCTCAGCCTTGGCAGCCATCTCCCGCCGTATTTCCTCCTCCTTCTCCCTCTGCATCTCCATAGCACGAGCTTTGCGTGCTTGATACTGCATATTGCGGTCGTTAGCTCGTGTGTGGCATCATTAACTGTACATAAGCTCACATCGGACATGGTGGCAAAGCGTCAACCACGAAAGTCGAGAACAGACAGACGGAGGAAGAGGAGAAACGGTCCTCGTAGGCTCGGTATCGAGACTTTGTAGGACGCGGAGAGTTTAGATACGTAGCCAGGCCATGGCACTTCCCGAAGGCTGCTGCAGGGGGATAGAGAAATAGGCAAGATGGTGATTGGTACGTTGGTTGAGATATGAGGTGAATGACAAAAGGGCGAGTTGGAGTTGGTCGTGCGCTTGCCTTGATGTCTGGCAAGTCGCGCGGCGGTTGTCCTCTTCTCACAGACCGGTGACATCCGCCGATGTGCCGGATCTTCAGAACGGCCGGGCCACAAGTCAGCCCATGAGTCCATAGAAACCTGCATAACTGCAAAAAGCATTGAATAGACATGCATCCGAGAGATTCAGCCCCAGCAAGCACCATAAGAGCGCACAAACAACAACTGAGAAAGGCAAAAAGAATGCCACCGCTGTGAGTCGAACACAGGACCCTTTCATCATGTAGACGACGTCAGACGACTTCCTACAAGTGAAAAATTATAACCACTAAACTACGGAGGCATAAGTAACACTCGCAGAGGGGTTTTTGGTAGGCTATGATCATATGTGGTTAACCGTTAGGCGCGCCAAACGCTTTGCTTCCGCCGACGGTTGTGACGCTCGCGTGTCGGTTGTCTCTGGTGCTTTGGATGATGCTCATCGCCAACTCATTTCGACCTTCCTCCTATCTAAGCACTGCCTACAAGCCCAACAGCCTCAGCGCTCCCGCAACCAGCTCGCCCTCTCCGTCTATCTCCAGGCTCAAGAACCTCACCTTGCTCCACATCTTCCCCTCTCTATCGTAAAACAACAGCTCGACATGGACGCTGCTCTCGCGAGGTTGCTCCAAGGCGGTGGTATGGGCGGACCGCCCCAGGCGCAGACGATTGTAGCCGACAAGTAAGTGTGCTGAGGCTCATCAGGCTGTCACACGTGATGCTAATGAAAGCCGTGCGATTGCAGCGGCGAGACGGTGCACATCTCGGCTTTGGCTCTGTTAAAGGTGAGCTTACGCGTTGATCGCCCGTATTCTGTATGGATGTATAGTCGCTGACACACTACTGGTCACAGATGCTCAAGCATGGTCGTGCAGGTGTGCCTATGGAGGTCATGGGTCTGATGCTTGGTGAATTCGTGGATGAATACACCGTGAGTGATCGTTCCCCAATCCCCGGCGTAGCATTTGGCACTCATCGTATGTTCCATCTTCCTATAGATCTCCTGTGTCGATGTCTTTGCTATGCCCCAGAGTGGTACGACCGTCACGGTCGAGTCGGTGGACCACGTTTTCCAGACGAAGATGTTGGACATGTTGAAGCAGACTGGTCGGTGAGTATAGGAACGGTAGCCTGCATAGGCAGAATACTGACTGACTCGCTTCGTGATGCAGACCTGAGATGGTCGTTGGCTGGTACCACTCCCACCCGGGTTTCGGATGCTGGCTTTCTAGCGTCGACGTCAACACTCAGCAGGTCAGCTCGCCCTGTCGTCATCTAGTTGAGAACGCATAGCTGAACGACCCAACCTGCAGTCTTTCGAGCAACTTCACCCCCGAGCCGTCGCCGTCGTCATCGACCCCATCCAGTCCGTCCGCGGTAAAGTCGTCATCGACGCTTTCCGATCCATCAACCCCCAGAGCCTTGCCACCGGGCAGGAGTCTAGACAAACTACCAGCAACTTGGGTCACTTGAACAAGCCTAGTATCCAGGCGTTGATTCACGGGCTCAACAGACATTACTACAGTGAGTCTGCGCGCCCACTCAAGAATGGCTGGCACACAATCGATGCTAATCACTTGGACAGGCTTGGCGATCGCCTACAAGAAGACTGAGGCGGAGCAGGGGATGCTCCTGAATCTCCACAAGCGAGGATGGACAGAGGGTCTGAAGATGCGAGACTTTGAGGAGCTGAAGGATTGCAACCAGAAGGCTGTCCAGGTGAGCTACCTGAAATTCACACCCCAGGATCGCAGCTGACTGATCTTGCTGCCACAGGACATGCTCAACCTCGCTACCGCATACACCAAGTCCGTCCAAGAGGAGGCCACCATGACCGAGGAGCAGCTCAAGACACGGCACGTCGGCAAGCTCGACCCCAAGCGCCACTTGGCCGAGTCGGCGGAGCGGGCCATGGAGGACCAGGTGACGCAGAGCTTGGCGATGGGTGTTTTGGCTGAGCTGTAGACGTAGCATGGAGGGAGGATGGAACGGCGTGTAGAGTACATGAAACGTAATGACATCGGATCATACAACATTGCATTCGCCCATGATAAGCACAATCTGCCCTCTGCTTCTGATCGGTTCCCACTGCTCGTACTGTCCCCCGCTTTCAACTAGCTTCGACAGTGGCCGAGAGATGCTCCACAGAACTGAGCAATGAATATATACAACAGGAACTTAAGAGAATGTCAGCTACAGCCCTGGGACGACCGATTGGTATGAGTAACTCACGAAGCCCACAACCCCAGTCAACGCCATGATGCGCACATTCTTCCACCACTGCTGACGCCTGACGTTCCTCGCCCCCCGCCTGAACGCGTACGCCTGCCCGGCGAGGGTGTCGGTCTTGTCGACAAGCAGGTCCAGGCGCTCGCCCCGCTGGAGGATAGAGTCGATGTTCTGCACCATGATGTCCTTACTGTTAAAATAAACCGCTTGGTTGTTAGCATCAGATAGAGATAGGGACTTGGCCATATGCCACATCTGACGACTCACACATTGTTCAGGTCGGACTGCGCTTGACGGAGAGGGTCGGCAGGAGGAGCGGTGGTGTACTGGTGCATAAGCTGAACACGGCAACAGCGTCAGCTTCCCGCGAGTGTGTCATGTCTCGATAGCTGGTGTCGGAGTCTGCACTCACTCTGGCGAGCTCGTTCTCAAACTCCCCCAAAGAGTGCCCCGCAGCAGACACCACCTCGTCTCCGTCATACTGCTCCGTGAACTACCCAAATACCCAGCACATCAGCAGCTGCACCAGCGAGGCCCATATCTATACGTGTTCTACAGCGGGACAGCTCACCCTTCGCTCCACCTCTGCCAAGAACGCGAACGGCATTCTTCGCCCCACCGAGTCGTCCGCCATCACGAGGTAGACAACGCCGTTGGACGAAACATAGTGGATGAGCCGATCTTGCCAGACGTCTGTGGGAAGGGTCGTTTACCAGCCGATATCAGCGCTGTCACGGTCGTGAAAGGAGCAGGCGGTGAAGGGTATAAACGTACAGGTCAGCTTCGAGTTGTTGGGAGGGATCTTGGAGAGGATAGTTATCTGGGCAGCTATGAGGATGGAGGCTGGTTAGTGACTGACATCGAGCGGGGCCCGTGGGTGGGAGCTTACCCGGCTTGAGCTCGGCGGTGCCAGTGGCGTGTTCTGCGAGGACAGTCGTTCCCCGGGCGACCAGAGCGTGGATGAGCGACATCGTAGATTTCAATTGGGGTCGGAGAGATAGACGGTAGGATTGGCCTAGAGGGGTGAGGCAGTGGGGCTCAGAGGGTGTAGTGGTGAAGTCGAAGACACAAGGCCAAGACGTGAAGTGTCTGGAGGCGCAGCCCGTGCAACGCAACGCATGACGGTTGTGGCCGAGACACGACGGTGGCGGCGATCGGGTGGGGAAACAATAACACGTCACTGGGATTTGTTTACACGGCGGGAAGTGTGTGTGTGGTTCTCGGCCTGCCGCAACCCCTTCATTTGCTCATCATTGACTTGTGTGTGGTATTCTCCCGGCACCTGCAGCCAAGGAGATGGAAAGCACAACACGTTCCATCCATGAAAAGTACAGTCACATTGTTTTTTTGAGCGTTAACCGTCGAAATACCATTTGAAGGAGAAACAGACAATCTCCGCCGCCACAACCACCACACCAGACCAAGACTGCTTGGCCTTTTTCCTAAGCATACGGGCACCCCATTACTATCTCCAAGCCCCCCTTCCCCCTTTGAGAGCCTTCCACCTAGCTTAACGAGGTAATCTCGATCAGCGCTTGGGCGACAAGTCTCCGATCGGGAGCAAGAAGTAGCTCGAGTCCTTGGTGTGGAGGGTCGAGGTCGCGACGTAGGCTCCACACGCTGCGGTAAGCTAGCGCATGGTAAAGTGTGTCAGCTTGGCTCTTCTATACCAGCCATGTTCACGTCTAAGGACTCACCAGGCCGAAGCCGCCGCCGACTTTGATCGTAGTCTCGCTGTGAGCCAGATATCCAGCTCCCCTGCAGTGTTCAACCATGCCGTCAGCACAGCTTCACACGGTTGGCCCCTCCCATCATCTCTTGATCTTACTCACAGTATCCAGAAGTGACAGTCAAGAGTAATAAAGACCAGAACCAACCCCACCGAAGACCGGAGGGCGGCGACACCAAACAGGAAGGTGATAGCCCCGTAGCAGCAGAGGAACATGCCTAGGGCGTCCTCGTACATCTCGGGCGTCGGGTAGGACTTGATCACCTCAAACTGGGGGACGAGGTTGACTGAGATAAAGTCAGCTCCATTACAACATCATGAGAGGGCGGACGTCAAAAAAGTACTCACTGCCGAAGGCCAGCCAGAATGAACCGTATGTGGTGAAGGTCGTGGCCTGGTTTGAGACCAGAGGCATTGTCAGTCTACGCCCGCCATACGCGTGAGCTGGTGTGGAACGACAAGCACTCACAGCGAAGGTGTTGCCGCTAGCCCACTCCATGAGCCCCGCCACAAACAGTCCCAAGCCGCCGTATCCGAGTGCAACCCCCAAGATAAAGTTGGGGACGGTGACACCTCGCGCTTGAACATTGTAGAGGTTGAGCAGGAAGCTGGGAAGCGCGAAGCTATACCCGACACACGTCAACTCTATGTCTCGATCTTCGCAGCTTGTCAGGGTGAGGCATACTCACGAGTAGAGTCCGATAGCAGTCGGGTCAGCAAACTTCCTGTGGAACACCGGGAAGGCAGGCTGGCTAAAGTCCATGGGGTTCCCTCCAGGGGTGACGAAGCGAGAGATCTCACCGCCAGTCCCCTGGTAGCCACCCTTGGGGCCGTAGCTGTAGCCCGGGCCGGGAGGGGGGCCTACGGGCTCGATGGAGTCGCGGGCGAGCTTTGGGTCAGAGTTGGACATGGCGAAGATGCGATTGGGAGGCTCGCGACGGTTGAGGCTGGCTTTTAGAGGGAGAGAGTGTGTGGAGAGGAGGGAAGGTCTGGCATGAAAGCGAGGCGGGAAGCTCCATGGCCCAAGTGAGCTATATACCCCCCCGGTCATCCAGCATCTGCCGGTGTTGTCTACATAGCGGCTGAAGGCAACACCCGAGATCGTATCGGTCACAGCGCGTCGCGCTCTTGGCATATCGTCATGCGTGCATTATACTGTTGCTTTTCATGGGGAACCATGGTCTGATCAGCTGAGGGTTAGATATGAGAGCGAGGGCCCCGCGAAGGTGACGGCTATGAGGGCGCTATGAGGGCGTGGCCATTGAGGAAGGCAGGTCGGACAACTGTCTTCGGGGATGAATGGATACGTGATGCGAAGGGCGCCGTTTGGCTAGCGACAATGACCATACCGGAGGCTGTCACTCACTTTCTCCCTCCTTCAGACCATCTTAGAATAGATCATCTGCCAACGATGACCAAGATGGTGAGTGGATATTAGATGGGTCTGGCCCCCTGAGGGGGTTATCTGGTGTGGAGTGCGTACCGTGTCTGATCTTGATAAGTAGGTGGGATGCCGTGCGGCTTACGGGTGGTTCCTGGAGGGGGTAAGAGCATTGTGCGGCGCTTTGGAAAGTGATCGATCATTGTGAGTTGAACGTACGATATCGTACCGTATGGCAGGCAGGAACCGTTTGTTTTCAATAATGAAATGATGCGTGCGCCATGGCAGTCAGCACAATTGGGAGCGACAACTGCCGTGGCTTCTTCGGTCAGCTCCGTCGTGATGAGGTCAGTAAGCAGAGCCATGTACTGTATTCTCCACGTGCGCACAATCTGGTGGACCACGGTGTAGAAGATGAAGAAGGCACACATTGAGCAGTCGGTCTCAATCGCAGAAGCCCGGACGTACAATCATCGGCATGTGGTGCTGGTGGCTCCCCACGTAAGATGTTTCAAAAGTGGCATCCTTGTGACGTGTGACCGACGACTTTGTCTTGAGACGCCGCCAATACATATACGCGTCAGAACAGTTCAAAGCGAAGAACTAAAAGCCCGCAGCCAAGTACAGCATGAGTGATGTAGAGTGGCGATATGAAGAAGCGAGAGAGGGAGAAAAAGGGATGGACAGGCCGGGAGCAAGGGGCGTATAGCCCTTCTTCGGCTCGCTGCTTCCTCTTGTTGTTGTCGGTACCGGGGACTCATGATCATGAGTTGGCGGGCCTGTCCTCTTCATTCATGAGACTAATCAGACAGGTCTTATTTGCTATTTGTTCGAGACACGACTGCTGCTCCTGCCATATCTTGTCAGCAGCCGGCTAGCAGCGCAGGCCAGGAGGTGTCGTACTCGTCGTCGTGCTTGCTTGCCTGGTTGCCATTTGCGTGCGCTCTTACCACGGAGTCCAGACGATGATGATGATGAGCTGCCTGCCCATGGGGCCATCATCATGAGCCTTGTCCGTCCGCGTACGCGTTATACGCGAGGTTTTTGCCGAGGTCTGGCAGTGGTGCACCGGGTGAAGGCTCAGGAGTTGCCGGCCCGGCGCAGGTCGCGTCTCTTGGGGAGAAGCAGCAAGCACGTCGCCAGCATCCTGCACCAGCTGACCACATATATTCCAGACGTGTCAGCCTACTTTGCCATCCACACTTCCATCTTTCTCCTCACTGTCTAGTCGACACCGTCTGCTCCCACGCATCCCACACATCCACTCGACCATGCCGCCCCCCGCTTCCAGAGCCTCCATCCTTCGACTCCTCTCCCTCACAGCCAACCAGGGCTGCAGAGGCTGCGGCCGAACTCACTCTGTCCTTGACCACACGCACCACCATGGACACTCTCACGCCCACTCGCCTTTGGGCGCACGAGGAATGGCCACTCCAGTCGACCTCCCTCTGCGAGCTGGGCCTCCTCCCGGCAATACCGACTACGCGTTCGAGGTACGTGACTCTCCAAAACTCGGCCCCATGCAGTCACATACTGATTACCCCCCTCCCCCCTTGACTTATGTAGATGGCTGCCTCTACCCTCCGATTTGGCCCTCACGCCACGCGAGAGGTCGGCATGGACTTCTCCAACATGATCAACCAGCTCCCCGCGGCCGACCGATCCCAAGCCAAGATCGGTATCTTCACCGACCCCAACGTCGCGAAGCTGCCTGTCATGGAGGTCGTGGAGGAGAGTCTGCTGCGAGAGGGTCTCAATTTTGTCTTGTGGGACAAGTGTGCGGTTGAGCCTACTGACAAGAGCTGGAATGTGAGTCTGCAGTTTCCTCGTCATTTGGGTGGTGATGGTGGTTGCTGACGAGAAGTCTCCTCCTCCAGGAAGCGATCGCCTTTGCCAGATCATCTCACATCACCCACTTCTTGGCTGTCGGTGGTGGCTCGTCCATGGACACAGCCAAGGCGGCCAACTTGTTCGTCAACTACCCCGAGGCCGACCTCTTCGAGTTCATCAACGCTCCTATCGGCAAGGGCACGCCCATCTCCAAGAAGCTCAGCCCTTTGATCGCCAGTATGTCCCCCACCAGCTGAGAGATCCCCAGTACACCAGCTGATACTGCTCCTCCACACAGTCCCCACCACTGCTGTACGTGACGCTCCTCTGATCGTGGGCTCCCGCTAACGTATATGTGCAGGGTACCGGCTCCGAGACGACTGGCACAGCCATCCTGGACATCCCCTCTCGCAAGTTCAAGACCGGCATCGCCTCCCGTGCTCTCAAGCCCACCCTCGGTATTGTGGACCTCCTCAACACTGCCACGTGTCCCAAGGAGGTGGCTATCGCTTCTGGCTTGGATGTGCTGTTCCACTCTCTCGAGAGTGAGTCCTCAGTCAGATCGGTACTCATGGGCCTTAAGGCTGACGCGTGTTTTTAGGCTGGACGGCAGTCCCGTTCAATGAGAGGTCCCCGAGGCCCACCAACCCTATCAACCGACGTGAGCAGATACCCGACTGTTCCATGCTTGTCTGAGGACGCGACTGACGCATCTGCAATACAGCCGCCTACCAGGGCTCCAACCCCATCTCCGACATCTTCTCTCGCTGGGCGCTCGAGACCACCGTCAAGTACCTCCCCCGAATCGCCCGCGACCCCTTCGGCGACGAAGAGGCCCGCGCCCAGATGCTCCTCGCGGCGTCGACGGCCGGTATCGGATTTGGTAACGCTGGCGTGCACATGTGTGTAAGTGGCGTCTATCCAGTATGTCACTAGCAAACGGTCTGACGCCTAAGCAACACAGCACGCCTTCTCCTACCCCATCTCGTCCTTGAACAAGGGCCGTCCCAAGGAGACGCAGTACCACCACCCTTCCTACAGCCCCAACGTCCCCCTCATCCCGCACGGCGTCGCAGTCTCCCTCACCGCCCCCGCCGTCTTCAACTTTACCGCGCCCTCGTCCCCCGAGCGCCACCGCGAGGCGCTGCTGGTCTTCCTCGGGAAGGAGCGCGCGCACGAGGCGACGGGCGTGAAGGATGCTGATCTGGGGGCGAAGCTGAGTGAGGAGATCAGGAAGTTTTTGGATTTGGTGGAGGTGCCGAGGGGGTTGACCAAGGTCGGGTACTCGAGCGGGGATATCACTTCAGTGAGTCTGGTCTGCCCCGCTGTTTGAGAGCTGTAAGACAGTTACTAAGACGAGACGTAGCTTGTGGAGGGCTGTCTCCCTCAGAGGAGGGTGCTCGACCTCGCCCCTGTTCTTGCCAAGGATAACCAGGCCGAGGAGAAGGAGCAGCTCTCGTACATCGTGGAGAAGTCGCTGAACTGGTGAAACGGAATACGAAATGTCTGGGGCGGACGGTGGAGGGGGGCAAGTGTACAAGTCAAGTAAGCTCGCGGGTGTACGCGATGTATTCATGATATCATAGGTCAACGGGGGGTCACCAAAGGTATATGGCAATGCATGTACTCTCAAATTCGTCTCGCCTGCTCAAGTCCCCCGTGCTGCTGCTCTAGTATAGGCGCTCACCCAGCGCATTACTGACCATAATGCCATACCGATTCATGCTGTCTTGTCACCGAGTATCAGAGGATTACTACATCTTACACTTTCTACTCTCTTCATCTTTGCTTCCTAAGTTTCCGTATCCTCAACCACCTTCACTGTGCCACCCAATTCTCCCCTCTCTGCCGCGAGGAGCCTCCTTGCAGCCTGTCCGATGTACGTGTCCCACGTATGCTTGGCCTTGACCTCACCCTCCCTATACTGTCGTGTGCGTGCTATTGTCCTGTCCTTATACCTCGTGACGAACGAGTACAACCTCCCCCCTTCCGTGTTGTCGTCTTCTTCGCAGCTGCAGATGACATCTACATGTAGTTTACTGTCGCGGTCTTTGTCCATGACACTTCCTTTGTAGGGCGACTCGGGCCGCCAGTCGAACGAGTCAGCAACAATTACCAATTGTCTCCCCGTTGCCTTCTTCCCCGTGATCCTGTCATGGACTTCTTTGCAGGCCCCGTAGGGCGCCTGGGAGAGCTGCTCAAGCGTTTGATCGGTCACTCTCATGTCAAGAGACTCCATGCTCTTCCAAGAGACATTATAGTAAGTCTGACCATCTCTCTCGTAGGAAGAGTAGGTGACGGCCTCTCGTTGATAAATGTGATCTGCTCGTCGCACAAATGAGATGGTATTATTGATGGGTTCGCCGCTTGCTTGAGTGCCGGAGGACGAGAGGCGCGGGGATGACATGCCGCTATCGCCAGACAAACTCCCCAAGCTGCCTTCCTCGTAATCGCTCCTCACGCCCAAGCGACCTTTAACTTTCTCCGCCATCAAACGATGAGTGGGAGTGCCCAACTTGTTGTTGCCCTCAAAGACTTTATCGACGAAATCCTCGAGAGAGGCATATGAAGATGATTCGACAACGTCACCCGTATCTCGGACGACCACATCGAACTCGTAAGGGTTCTTCCCCGGATTGTCCGATGTATCCCACTGCCTCAATCGAGCACAGAAGTATTCATCTATGGCAGGGCAGTCTTCCCGCTGAATTGTGTCGATGAACTCGTTCTCTTCAAGTGTCGTGACCTTTGATGCCTCCCTGCCGATGTACTCTGCAACGTAACGGCAAGTTTCGTTGGTGTCGCTGGACAACTCGTCCAGGGTGCGATTGTTGATCTTGAAGTCTTTCGTGCCCTTCGTACTGGAGAGACCGTACCGGACTGTTCCGTCGCCGTCTTGAGTAGACCAGAAACTGATGCTCTCGACGCCATCGGCTGTATTGCGCTTGATGTTGGTGAGTCTCGACTGCCCATCGCTGGAAGAATTGCTGGGCCGCATTATGGGTTGAGTGTGGTTAGTGGCTTGAGGTGAGAAGTGTGTTGGGGCATGGATCTTACTCTCACGAGCTCTAGAGACTTGACCTGAAATCTGTCGGTATACATGGTGATGTGAATCAAGAATTACCTTTCTCTCGGCGGCGGGGCGGAGCATAAAGGAGCGAGGGAAAACAAACATCACTCACACATGTATTGTCCGTTCGTCCATGATGATGGAATTGGGGAGGATGATGGCAGACCATGTGAAGGACTCACAGTAACTACGATAAGCGATGAAACATACATCAACAGTGGCAAAGATCAGCAGTAGTAGCAGTGGCAAGGATATGTAGACCTTCGATCATCTTCATGGATGCCTGGCCAGCTAGAATAATGACTTCACTGGCCCTCATTTCTCAGCTTTGATCTGACATGCCATTTCTCCAATACACACGCTCATGCTCTCTCAAATTTTGGCCACGATGTCCTACTACTGACTCGCATTGTCTCATCGCTGAGTATCAAGGGTGTACACGTCGTCTTCGCCCTCCTTCGCTTTGTTCTCTCGCCACCATGCGGGGTATCTAAGTCACCGTATCACTCGCAACGCTTATTGTGGCAGCAAGCCCTCCTTTCCTGGCCTCAGACCTCCTTGCAGTCGCTCCGATGTACGAATTATCGTCAAGATGAGCCATGATGTCAGACAACGAGTATCCTTTCGTATGGGTCTTTCTCCCGTCTTGCGACACCGCTTCGAACGAGTACCACCCTTCCTCTCCCTTGGTGCTATCGCCTTCCTGATAGGTGCAGCTCACATTCAACCTTTCCTTGACCTCGTTGCCAAGCACGTCTTCGACCATTCGGCCCCCTTCATTCGGGGACCATTCAAACGAGTCAACGATTGTTGGCGGCTTACGCCTTTCTTCTCTATTGTCTTTGATTCGCTCATAGACTTCTTTGCAGCCCCCATTTAAACCCTGGGAAAGCTCGTCAAGTGTCTTTGGGGGAACGCACCAGACGTCCCGATATCCATCTTCTTCTCTTGTGCTCTTCCCAAAGACCTTGTATAGAATCTGTCCATCGCGCTCGAAAGAGGAGTAACTGACGGTCTCTTCTTCATCACCGTAATCTGTTTTTCTCACGAATGAGATGACACTGGTGGGATTGCCGTTGGACTGAGACTGAGATCCGAAAGATGGGTGGGAGGATGACGAGCCGGAGTTGCTGAAGGATGGAGCCCGGCTGCTTGGATCTGTGGGCCCAGAGCTTTGCGATGACTGCGAAGAGTTACTGCTCATACCGAACTTATCAGATGTCTTCTTGTCTGGCGCTACAAGGCTGGTTTAGACTTCTTGTCACGGTGGTGTCTTTCCTGAGCGATCTGTAAAAAAAAAAAAGGTTGTAGCTTTGCGCATTGTACGGTAATATATATATGTGTCTTTGTTGTGCCCTCAGTCCTCTTCTGTGAATCATTCCCAGAATCTTTTGTGACTTAACCCGGAATACTTTGCCTACCCATGGTGTGGGAAAAATGAAGAAAACGACTCGTATGGCCACCTTTATGCATCCTTCTTTCATGAACGGAAGTTCACAGACCATGATGTGAACTCTTTCGATCATTGGTGGGCAAGTGGCAAATCCGTCCCCTCGTCTGATGATTGTATCACTATTCTATGTGGCGCCTATATCTATACTCACATGTAGCAAAATTGTTGCTACGTACCCGCTAGATGCATGCATCCATGAATTCAAGTGTTTTACAGCGCTATAGTTTAGATTTGATATCTGCAACGGTCGTTGTGGCGGCGGTGCTTTCGCTACTGGTGTTACTGAACGAACCCTGCAAGCTGCTTGGTACGTCCTCATTCAACGCACTCAGGGCACTCCTGACTCTGGCCGCCATCTCATGATAGACCGGAGTGGTCATCGCCTTATCACCCTCCACACCATTGACAAACTCTTCGATAGAATGGTACGTGGACGATTGGGCTGTCTCGCCCGTCTCCTTGTTGACCACATCAAAGCAATAGTCCCTGCTCGGAATCGTCGGGTCGTCCAGCGAACGAAGCTTCCTCAAACGTGCACAGAAGGTTTCATCCTTGGTCGAGCCGTCCGCCTGCACCTTAGACTTGACGAAGTCGAAGTCTGCAAGCGGGGTGGACTTTGCAGCCTCTATGGGGATGGGCGATGCCACGTAGCGGCAAGTGTCGTTGGGGTCGTTTGACAACTGGTCCAAGGTGCGATCGTTGATCGAGAAGCCCTCGGTGCCCTTCTTACTCCTGAGGCCGTACCGGACGTTTCCTGCATCGTCTTCAGTGGACCAGAAGCTGATACGCTCTGTACCTTCGGCAGTCTCGCGCGAGGTGTTGATGGGTGCTGATCGTCCATCGCTGGAAGAAGTGCTGAAACGCATCGTGGGTTATTGTGGCGTGGTTAGTGATTCGAGGTGAGATGTCAGTGTTGGATGTCAAGTGTTAAGTACTACCGTACGGGTGCGAGAGACCCGAATGGAGTGCTTGGCGTGCATAGTGATATGTACGACTTATGAGTACTGATCTCAGCGACGGGGTCGATCGGAAAGGAGGGAGGTTCTTGATTTTCAGTCGCACGCGGCGAGTATGGTGGCAGAGTAGGTAGAAGATTCCCATAAAAGCTAGGATATGAAATATCAGTAGTCGTGAGGGGAAACCTTGGATCTTTTCCATGTCGCCAGCGGTCCGGAATCATCATCATCTCGACTCACCGGTGTTGTGATGACTCGACGTGGCGTCTCGCTGACAGGAGGAGGACAACAAGCGGCGAGTCAGAGCGAAGGCCGGCCCCGATGTATTGGGTTAGTTTCCGGGTGGATTCGGAGATTAGTGGAGTCTTCATTCTGAGTCATCACTATTGAAGGAGAAGGTGATGCAGAAGACGAAGAAGAGACGGGAACAGGATTCGCTGGCGGCCAGCCCCCCCCGCCCCAGAATCCAGAGAACACATTACGCTAATTACTGCACATGAAAGAGTAAGTAAGGGGGTACGTAGGGCTACGAGCCCGTAATTACACCGACCTCAAAGTGTTCGAGAATCGCGAGTTCGCGACCATCTCAGGTCTTTGTAGATCCATCCACCACCCTCTTTCAACCCACATCAGTTTCATCGCCTTCAAAATGTCCGGTGCACCTCCCGGTCCACCTCCTGGACGCCCTCCCATAGGTGCTGCTCCATTTCGCCCATCTGGTGGGCCGCCTTTCCAGCCCCAAGGGGGCTTCGGCGGGTTCCCCCCTGGACCGCCTATGGGCATGCCGCCTGTGATGCCTAATTTCCCTCCTCCTCTTCCTGCCGGGTGGTCTGAGCATCGAGGTGAGCTTTTGTCTTCTGCGTGGTATGGCCTTTGCTTACGGTGATGTGCAGCTCCTGATGGCGTTACGCCTTACTTCTACAACTCGCACACCCGCGAGTCCACCTACATCCGTCCCTCAGCATTCCCTCAAATCCCTCCCAACGGGACTCAGCCCATATCTGGATCTCCTGCACCGGCTGCCGAGAAGGAGAAGAAAAAGAAGAAGGAGAAGCCCAAGGAGAAGGTGCCCATCCCCGGCACGTCCTGGACCCGCGTGACCACCAACGAGGGCAACGTCTTCTACTTTGAGAAAGAGTCGAAGCGGTCCGAGTGGACGGTACCGGAGGAGATCCGGGAGGCGGTGGCGGCGTATGAGGAGGAGGAGCAGCGGGTGAAGGAGGAAAAGGCTAAGGAGGAGAAGGAGAAGGCGGAGCAGGAGAGATTGGAGAAGCTGAGGGAGATTGAGCGTATACGGGCGGAGGTGGAAGGGGAGAAGAGGAAGAAGGCAGAGGTAGAAAGCTTGCGGAAGGCGGAGGCAGAGAAGAAGAGAAAGGAAAGAGACGAGGCGGGAGCAGATGAGAGGGAGGCCAAAGTCGCCAAGGTCGAAGGGCAAGGCGCAGAAGAGGAAGAGGAGGATGCGGAGGAGATGGGGCCTGCAGACGATGATGACGAGGAGGCCTGGATGAAGGCGGTGGCCGCCGAGTTTGCAGAGAAGGATGAAGCCGAGAAAGCGGAGAAGGAGAACCAGGAAGAGAAGACGAAGAGGGAGGAGGAGGAGGCAGCCAAGAAGGTGTTTGCGGTGCCCGAAAAGGTCAATGTCTCTGTGGAAGAAGGCCGTGCATTGTTCAAGGTGAGTCTAGCTCAGCTACTCCCTGGCTAGACTACCGAGCTGACGAATAATCAAAGGCTCTTCTCCTCGAGAAAGACATTTCTCCTTTCGCGCCCTGGGACCAGTCCCTCCCACTCTTCATCAACGACCCCCGCTACATCCTCCTCTCCTCCATGAAGGACCGCCGGGAAGTCTACGAGGAGTACTGCCGCGACGTCGGGCGCGCTCGGCGACTCAAGAAGGCAGCTGGCGGTGCCGACGCGAGCGACAAAAAATCGGACCCGGAGAAAGAGTACAAGGCTTTGCTCAGGGAGGAGGTCACGAGTACGAGGACGAGGTGGGATGATTTCCGGAAGAAGTGGAAGAAGGACAGGCGGTTCTACGCCTTTGGGAGGGATGATCACCAGAGGGAGAAGGTCTTCAAGACACACTTGAAGGAGTTGGGAGAACGTACGTAGGGGAAGCTTGTGGTCTAGTGTCACATTGCCCGCTAACGTATTAACGTACAGGCAAACGTGCCGACGCCCAGCGAGCCGAGCAAGACTTCTACGAGCTCCTCAAGGAGGCCGACAACGTCACCTCCAGCTCTCAGTGGGCCACTGTCAAGCGCTCCATCTCCTCCGACCCGCGGTACGACGCCGTTGGCTCCTCTTCCCTCCGCGAGGAGCTTTTCAACCTCTACATCCGCAAGCTGGCGTCCTCTAGCGCACAACCGTCCGAGTCCAAGGAAAATGCAGCGGCGCGGAAGCTCGCAGAGCGGAAGGCCAAGGCCGAGGCCAGCCTGAAAGAGCGGGAGGCCAAGGTCAGGGAGGAGAAGCAGAGGGTGGAGTTTGAGATGAACAAGAGCAAGGCTGGTGCAGGGAGGGAAGATGGCGAGCGGCTGTTTGGAAGCTTGTTGGTGGATCAAGTCCGTGATCACGATGTGAGTTGCGATCTCGCGTTCCGGCTGTCTTATTCTACTCGACGCTAACGACTGCTATAGACAACATGGGCTGCTGCTGTCCAATACCTCGAGGCCGACCCGCGGTTCAATCACCCTTCCCTCCACCCCCGCGACAAGCAACGTCTCTTCATGGAGCACATCGGGCGCATCTCGTCCAAGCGCTCCAACGCTCTGCACCAACTTTTCGAGGCCCATACTCCAGGCCTCGACACGCCGTACGACACGGTCTACCCTTCGATCGTCGACGACGCATTCGTCAAGCGTCTCGGGCTGCAGGGCGAGGCTCTTGAAGATAGCTGGAAGGCTTGGATGCGCGTGAGGGAGCAGACGGCGAGGGGCGAGTTCGATGAGATGCTAGGGGAGAACAGCTTCGTCGAGTTCTGGGGGAAGATGAGAAAGAAGACGCTGGATGAGAAGGCGTTGCAGGTGGATGAGCAAGAGGAGTTTGAGGAAGGAGAGGGGATGGGAGATGGAGGAGCGGCGGATCTTACGGCGCTGGCGAGGCAGATCGACCTGGGCGAAATCAAGTCGGTGCTGAGGGTGAGTCATGGTGAATTGTTTTTATAGTTTGAAGGCTGACGGTACGAATACATGTAGAGGGACAAAAGGTATAGGAACTTTGACCACATCCCCGAGATTCGCGAGAAGTGGTTGAGGGTGAGTCTGCTACGGGTAGCGATCGCATGTGTAGAGCTGACCTTTGTGACCAGGAATATCTCGAGAACATCGAGGCCGCCTCTGGGTCGAAGACGATCCACAATGCGGGCACTGGGAGGTAGATGACAAGGCATGTACTAGTGCTGTGGTTGCGCATGAAGAGGGCCGGTTGGGCTGGGCTGGGCGGAGGGTCGAGGGTCTAAACTTTGAATCACCGTCTTCTGAAGCACTGTCTCACAAATAGCCGCCACGTCCACCAGAGAGCACCAACGCTCGTCCATCCTACCGCATTACACAGAGTTCTGAGACGTGAGTCGAGACAGAACTTCTCTGGACCGTACAAGAACCGCGCGCTCGCATCAAAATGGTATACTGTGCTGGGTATCTGGCTCATCATGTACAACTTTCTCCCTGCCCACCATTCTTCTCGTTACCGTCTACGCTGCCACCCCTTCCCACTCCTGGATCGCCCAAGCATTTGCCCCACCCCTCTTCACCGCCTTGATCTCTTCCCGCTTCTCCTTCCAGCCCTTCTTACTCTTTCCTCTTCTTCCCATCTCCCCAAGACCGCGCGCGGGCACATGGCTGGGCTCGTCTGACCATGCGGCTATCTCGTACGCGTTGGCTTGTTGCTCCGACTGCAGCGACATGGTGAGGTTGCGTTGGCGGCGGAGACGTTGGTGCACGCGGATCCACGATGATATCTGTACTCGTTCGTCAGCTTCGTGCCAAGCCACATGTCTAATAACTGGCGAGCTCACCTTGAAGAACAATACAAGCGCAGTCAGAACCAGCACGATGACACCAGCTGCTACCGCTGTCCTGACAATCTTACTCGTGGCATACGAGTAGATGTACCCCGTGGAGGTCGCCGAAGAGGTGCGGGAGGAGGTGCTCGATGGGGAGTCTGTCTCAACTTGTTGGGTGACGGCGCTTGACAGAGACGGCATGTGTGGCTGTTACCCTCACCGGCTATGTGACTGGCATGTTTCCGTTGACGGATTGCCCCATTGAACGTATCGAAGTGCAAGATCAACATGAGAGAGTTCCAAGAGATCCGGTTCAGCACACGCATGTCGCCGGTGCGACCGATACCACCGTTATAGGCGCGCCTGAAAGCTCTGTATGCTGCGCGCCTAACTCACCACCATCACCCAATCGAATTGCGCACGTCCAACACCACTTGTCGACAGTCACATCCATATCTATCACCAGCCTTCTTACCGCCCCTCCCCCCCACCCGCAACTATGCTCACCCCCGCCCTCCGCGCTGCCGCGCGACCCACCGCCCTCCGAACTGCCGCCCTCCCCGCCCGGCGGTATGCGAGCCACGGCCCCCCCGCCTACAACGAGCCTTCCGGTTACCTCTTCGGCGAGCGAGTTAGTATTGATTCCAATTTCGTCACAGAAGGGCAAGGAGAAAGTAGAAGGGGCTATTGGAGAGAGGCAATGAGTAAGACAGTTGGAAACGTGCTGACTTATATCAATTTGCGGTAGCCACCGAAGAAGGGAGAGAAGAGGAAGTGGCAGCCTTGGGAGTGAGTGACATCCCTACTCCTCGTGTCTTTTGGCAGGATCCCGCCAGCAAACCAGGCGATACTATACTAGATGCTGATGAGCGATGCGCAGGCCCGTGTTCTACTTCGGGTTTTTTGGCGCCATGGCGTTCGGGATCGTTACTCAGATCTACAGGCCCGACACAACGTGCGTATATCCTCTTCGATCCTGCAACTCGCAATGTGTATAATCGGCAGGGGTATGAGGTGCTGACGGCCATGTCAATTCTTACTCACCGACCTCACTCACCGACCTCACTCACCGACGAACCTCCTGAATTGACCAACTTTGCCCTCGTTCGCTCCATTGCCACCTCCCACAACCCCTCGCCCGTCTGTCATCTACATCGCGCACACGTCTGCCCCCCGCCCCCTCCACCCCCCCACTGCTCCATTATCAACCCCACACCCACGACATCAACCCCATCAGCATCCAAACATGGGCTATGAATGAGGCCAAGGCGCGCATGGAGGCTAGGGGCGAGAAGTACAAGTACGAGCCCAAGGACTACCCCAAGTTCAGGCCCCAAGGGGAGGCTGGGACTGAGTCGCATGCTGTCTAAGGGGATGATAGATGGGGCATGGCGGGAGATGATGGAGGGGGGGCGGAGGGGGAGATGCATGACTGACTGAAAAAACAAATGGCGGGTGGCGTATGAGGACTTCGTCTATGGAGTGAGGTCGTTTGAGGCAGAGGGTGGAGCTAGTGGTGTCTGGGAGTAATATCCACAGTGTCTGCCTGAGCTTCATCGTCAACCTCGCTCTTGCCTCTCTTTTTCAAAGCCATTACACCACACCCGCATCATGTCAAGGTTCGTTACATCTCGATCGATAGGTACTATACAACATCAACACCCCGCCAAGTCACCTACTTCCCCGCCAACCTCGCCACCGAGTCCGCCTCCCCTCTCCTCCTCTCCGCCTTGAACATATTCGCCTGCCCGCCCATTGCGCTCGCGCCCTTACCGAGCT
This sequence comes from Cryptococcus sp. DSM 104549, assembly GCA_036427605.1. Taxonomy (NCBI): domain Eukaryota; kingdom Fungi; phylum Basidiomycota; class Tremellomycetes; order Tremellales; family Cryptococcaceae; genus Cryptococcus; species Cryptococcus jaspeensis. Next base: position 3,562,153 of record CP144046.1, read on the forward strand.
TGGCGAGGATCATAGCCAGTCGCAGCGGCTTCACAGCCTGGTACGACATGGAGCGGATGGAGGGTTCCATGTATGCCTGGACGGCGTCGGAGAGGATGATATTGATCGTCTGCAACGGCGAGTCAGCTTCAGTGGTGCGCTATCGCTGGGAGAATCGCTCACATGTTTGACTTCGTCAAAGACGTGGTCCAGCTCGGGCTTTTCTAGCCGTTTGATCTCGGCCTCGATAAAGGTCACGTCTGCCAAGACGCTCGCCAGAGCCATCTCGTTGAACCTCTGCACCTCTTGCCCGCAGAGCATGTCCTATCACCACACTTCGTCAGCTTGCACCGCACTCATGGGGGTTCCGTTAGCTCACCATGATCCACTTGTTGATCCTCCCCAGCGCATTGCCATACGCCCGCGTCTTCACCTCCTCCCTTAGCCCGATCAACACCGAATCGACATACGCCGTCAGGAAAGTGATCATCTCAAACACGTAGGTGCTCGGCTCCGCCGCGGTGGACTGCGGGCGCGCCGGCATCCAGTTGTACTCGGCGAGCTCAAAGAATGACTCGAGTTTTGAGTTGACGACGCTGTCGATGCGGGATTGGGCGAGGGCGAGGGTGCTGGTGAATGAGGCGCCGGAGGCGAGTTTGACGGGACCGCCACGCTGGGATGCTCTGTCGAGGTAAGGGCGGTTAGCTGTCCTGCTGTTGCATTCTCTGGAGCGTAAGCAAGATGCCGCTCACCGAAGATTCATCAATACCCCTTCCAGCTCGTCACATGCTGTCGCAAAGTGCTCGAGGTTGACGACAACTTGTGCGATCTGTGACAAGTTCGACATTGACCTCAACCGCGCTGCGATCTGCTTGCTGACGTGGTCTGACAGTAACCCGTCCAGCGACTAGTCGTAGCTTGTCAGCTGGGACTCAACATAATCCATGTCGGATTCGTTTCGCGAACTGACCTTCCGAAGCACCTCGTCGATATCGAGATGCTGTTGCGCAACACCATCCGTGAACTGGTAGAACTGGTCGACAAAGTTGCGGATGTTTATGCAGCACATGGGGTACGTCTGCGAGAACGGCATGGCTTGTGGGAAGCCTTGCCTATAAATGTACCCTCTCATCAGCTCTTCCAGCCCAAGTCCGAGAGAAAAAAACTTACATGGCGAGCGACTCCATCTCGCCGGTTGCAAGCCAGCATACTCCGGCGACCTGGTCAAACTCCTCTGGGTCGTTTACCATCATCGGCTGGTTGTCGTCCTCTGATACGATCTGCATCGGGGAGTCAGTCTGTGTTCTTGTCTTTCAAGCGATAGAACTCCTGGAACACACCTGATCAAAGTCGGTACTGAACTTGCGCAGGAGAAGCTCAGAGTACCGCTCAAAGAGCGTTATAAGCAAGCCGTTCAGCTCGGAGATGTTGTAGCCGTATCCCTAAACTCTGGGTTAGCCCCGTCATCTGTTGAGCCAGGTCGTACCCACCTCCAGCGTCTGCACAAACAGCAGCACCTCCGTCTTGCTCTCCAAAAACACCTCCGGCTCCCCACACCCCTTCAACCCCTGACTCATCACCTCCCCTATCCTCCCGCACATCTCATCCCACAGCTCGTCCACATCGCGCTGCGTCCTGAAATCCGGCATGGTATGCAGGATGTGCGACTCGATGATGAAGAACCCGACGAGCTCCTGCATGAGGAGGGGCAGGGTGGTGAGCAAGGAGGAAGGGGTGGTGGACATGCGCGAGGTGAGGATGAGGGTCGCTTGAGTTTTGCGGTCTTCTTGGTAGCTCCGCTGGAGCTCGGGCTTCATGCCCAGGGCTTCGTATATGTGGATACACTGGTATAGAGGGCGGAAGTCGACGTTGATCTCGTCGTTATCCAGCGCGTCGACTGTGCGGTTCACCGTTTATCAGCTCTGCCCGTGTGTTTCATCACAACAACGATAGCTTGAAACTTACACTCCACCCGCTCGTTATGTACCAGCTCCAGCGCACCCCCAACCCTCGCAAGCCTCACCCCACCTTCCTTCTCCCTCCTCACCCTCCACTTCTTGATCCTCACCGCCATCTGCTCCAGCGCGAGCTTCCCCACTTTCGCCCCGCTCTCCCGGACGTCAAACAGCCATGTCTTGGTGGACGCTAGCACGGCGTCTTTGATGGAGAGGCGGAGGGACGGGAGGGAGCTGAGGATGTGAGCGTAGAAGGGAGTTTGGGAGATGGACGGCGGGGGGAGGTGCAGGAGGTCTTCCAGCGACTACGATACATTGTCAGCTCAGCCGAAAGCAATAGGCTACTCAGCTGACTCACCCGCAGAGCACCCCAGTACTTTCCCTCTCTAATCATCTCCCCAACCCGGTGCACCAGATCCAACAGCCGCAAGCACGTCTGCAGCGTCTCGATCGCGTCGTCCATATTGCGCGCCACCTTCTTCTGCTCTAGAAGCGCTCGTTTCTTCCAACACGCCGAGCGAGATGTTAGCGTCGGTACAGGACAACCCTTACATGTTATCTCAGCTACAACATACCTTCTCGCCGAGAGCACGGCCGACATCTCCCATCTGCCCGTCGAGCTCGCCGATCCGGCGACGGAGGTGCCCTGTGCCCTGCCGGATCGTCAGGAGCGTCGACACGCTCGACACGAAGTCCTACATTCCCTCATACATCAGCTCCCTTTTCACTTTGCACCCAAAGAGTAGACGCTGTATTCGAGCATAGCTGGCCCACCTCATAGTTCCCCTGACAGATCTTCTCGATCTCCCGCTCCTTCTCCTCCACAAACGTGTCCAAGCTGCGCAGGTAGAGCTGCTCCGAGTCGGTGTCCTGGATGGACTTGATGAGAGGTGCGATGGCTTCGAGGTTTTCGGTGGTTGAGGACGTGGGGTCGAGATTGATCTGCGGGACGATTCTTGAGGTCAGCATGGGGAAGCTAGACTGAGGTAAAGGGCAAGAGAGAGATGAGGGGAGGGGAGAGGGGGGACAGGGGAGGCCGGCCGAGAGGGATGGAGGGACGTACCTGCTGCAGCTGCATCTCCAGCTCCGCGCTGGAGAATGTAGGCCTTTGTTTCCGAATCATCGTGCTACCTTATTCTCTCTCCAGCTCCTTAAGACTGTCTGCTAAGCCTGCTATATACGTGGGACCAGAGATAATGAGAACGCTGGCCACCATGATGAAGCCTCGTCGCTGTTCGTCTCGTCGTCGTCGCGCTCGTCATGCACCAGCGGCGATCCCCGCTCGCTCGGGCGCGCTCTTGCCATCTTCGTCACCTCGTCCACCGTTCAATTTCGCGTCCACCACTCACTCCAGCGCATAATCACCGCCCTACCCCCCTTCCCCACTCTCCTGGTCCCCCTCCACGCACCTATATCCCCACCGAACCCCTCAAAATGTCCAAAAAAGCAACCGCCCCCGAGGAAGACTACGTCCTTCTCGAGTCCGCCGACGGGTACACTTTCGTGGTCTCGCGCAAGATCGCGGTTGCGAGTGGGATGCTGAAGAGCATGTTGGATGAGGATGGTGAGTCTGCGATGCCCAAGCCGGCGTGGAGGAGGAGGAGAGGGTGTGAGAGGTAACAGGGGGAGTGCTGACACTGGGTGATTCGTGCAGCGGCGTTCGAGGAGTCCAAGAACAAGACGTGCAAGATCCAACAACGGTGAGTCCTTACACTCTCTATGTCACCTGTCTGTCTGCCCTCGGGTGCAACTTCTGCCACTTATGGTGCTACCGCCACCCGTTCTCAAGCAAGACATGGCTGACATCTGACAATTCCCCGTCGACAGAGGCGTGATCCTCTTGAAAGTGATCGAGTACCTCGCCTACAAAGTGCAGTATTCCGAGTTCAACGCCGAGGATATCAAGGAGGATTTCTCGGACCGTATAGATCCTTACATCGCGCTCGAGCTGTGAGTGCAGTCTCCGTCGTCCATGGGCCGTAGATGATGTATGGCGGTCATCGACGTGGAGTGAGTGGGGAGCGACACTGGCTGACGTTGTGAGTAGGCTTACGGCGGCAGACTTCCTTGACTGCTAGACCTTGCTCCTTTCGCCTATCTGGATCCGCCTCTATCACTGTTGTCTTATATCATGCATGTCTACATATCTCGGTCCATCTCTTGACTTCCATGTTTCTATATCTTCTTTCCTTGCTGTTCTCTACGAGCACCTCACGACTCAGAGCTTCCCCGCGACCTTCCCCCCACCCCCTCTCCACTTCGCCATACTCTCCTTCACCCCCTTCCCTTCCTCCAAATCCTTCCTCACCCTCTCATCCACCTCCCTCCCTTCCCTCCCTAGCTTCGCCACCTCCCCAACCCTCGCCTTTGGCACCACCACCACCCCATCTTCATCTGCTACTACCACGTCCCCCGGGTTCACCACTATCCCCAGCCCTTCCTCTTTCACTTTCTCCTCAAACATCCCTTGCACCTCCGGTGTCGCGTAGGAGAGCGGCTCCATCCGAACAGGTACGTTAAGCTCTGAAGGCCTGACGAACGACTTCTGCCCGAGGGTGGTGTGGTAACTCGCAAAGACGGGGAAGGAGAGGGCGCGGTGCTCGGCGAGGTCGCGGCACCCGCCGCGGATGATAGCGCCGCGGATGTTTTTGGCGGAGGCGGCGGTGGACATGAGACCGCCCCAGCATCCGGCATTGCGGACTGGGTGGGAGTGGTTAGCAGGGTTAGGAGTGGTGTTGGGGGGGGGTGAAGGGGGCGGAATGGGAAGGGAGAGGGGAAGCTCACTGAATGGTGCAGAGATGACCATCACCGATCCACTAGGACACGCATCGACCTATCCCGCTATATGTATCAGCATCATGCACATTCATACTCGCACCTATTCAGACGGGCATATGATATGATTAACAATACGGGATCGGCAGACTTACAAAGTGCTCTTTCGTCTTCGGCGGCTCCTCCCCCTCGTTGATCACACCCTCTGCTACCATCTACCCCGCTCTGACGTCAGCCCACCCTCTCGGATACCATACCACTCTCCCCGTGAAGAGGACACATGGTGATATAGCTATGATATGGCAAGAGAGATACTCACCTGCACAGTGAAAGCCGGCCCGATGACCTTCACCCCCGTCTCTCCCGAGGGTGAGAACAACGTGAGCTCCGGGATGTACCCGCCCGTAACTACGCCCAGCTTGATCAAGGCGTCTGAGATCTGCCAGAGATGTCGATATCACAATGTAAGCTTGAAGACTCTGGTGTATTAGGCATCGTAGTCCTGAAGGTCACCAGAGTATCGCCTGGCATCGCCGGTCTTCGACTCTCGGGAGTGGTCGTGAAGAAGGGCTCACCTCACAAGTGGAGAGATCTTCCAGTCCCCCGAATTCCTGGTCTTTCGACATACTGTGCGCGTACCTCCTTGTGACGGCTGGCGGGATCGAGATCGACTTCTGTGATGTCGGTGTCGGTGTCGGTGTCGGCCGTGTCGATGTCTGGGAGAGGTATGCGCGAGGTTGCTGTTGGCGAAGCGTGCTGCACGAGGAGGTGGTGGTGGAAAGACAACGAGTAGCGCTCGTCCTGCTTTTGCTTATAACGGATACCAGCTGGTGCTTGAAGAGCATGACCTGACCCTTTGTATAAGAAGCAGAAGTATCGTCGACACTTGCATGAGAGTGAGACCGCTGCTGTGCTGTCCATAACGTCGCGACCGCACGTCACAGCATCGAACGCGTCCGGTTATGCCCTCACCGGCGCTCGGCCGAGTATCTCCATCCTCCTTCTTCCTCTCATCATCGTCCCCCGTCTCTGTTCATAATCAGTCTCACAAGTACCACGCGAGACTGGCTGGCTCGCCATCCCACAAGCACCTCCGTATCCAGAGTAGTTCCGAGCAAGACAAAGAAACCCTGCATGCCATGGTATAAACAACATCTCGCTCAACGCGACATTGTCCCCGATACCGTCCCGTCTCGTCTCGAATCGCTCCCAGACAATATACACAGTATAGGAAGAAGTAAAGTAGGGTGGTATAAGCAGTCGTGTTTATCAGATAGAAAGAAAGGAGATGGGGGGTATAATCAGATCAAAGCCAGCTAGACGAGGTAGATGGATAAGATGGGGTATGTGATAGAGTGTGAATCATGCGAGACTGAGTGGGCGGGTCGCGGATGATGAACGCTCAGAGATGTGATCAGTGGTATTGGCTGATCGCATTGAGGTAGGTCTGACCAGACTCACTACAAGGAGAAGAAGCGCATCAGCAAACACTCCCTCCACGCAGCAACCCAACCCAACGACGCGACTCACGAGAGCTTGCCATTGCTGACCATCATCCAGTTGTCCGAAAGCCCGTACCCGTTCGAGTACGCGTACCCCGCGATACGCGAGTCGGACTCAAAGATGCCCACGGCGGTGTAGATGAACGAGTTGATCTCGGTCTGGTCCGTGCACGGGATGAAGTCTGTCGAGTCGTCGACGCACGCAAACTCGGTGACCCACATGGGGAGGCCGTAGGTGTTCCAGTAGTGGTCCTGCGTGGCCGGTAGCGGGTCAGCGTGGTTCTCGCGAATCAGTTGCTAGAAGAGGGACCCACAATGTCCGCCTGGATACCAGCAGCGCTGTTCTTGTTGACGTGGATGTTCATGATGTCGGGCTTCCTCGACACGCCCGCCATGAACGGCCCGAGCCAGCCCGACTCGGCGGCCTGCTTGCACATCGACGGGCCGACGAGGATGGAGCCGGCCTCGCCCAAGGGCGCGACGACAGAGTTCCAGATGGCGATACCTACCCCCCGCTTGTCAGCTTCGCTCCTGCTCATGGTCAGCATGCTGGACAGCGAAGCAGACATACCAGTGGCGACGTCGAACCCAGCACTGCCGGACCCGGCAGGGCAGTCGGGCTCCTCGAACCCGATGATGTACGAGGGAGTGTACGACAAGGACTTGAAGGCGGAGAGACGGGCAGAGTCGGTGCTGTCGGCGGTACCGGCACCCCAGATCATGGGCACCGTCACGGCGCTCGCGCAGTCCCCAGACGGGGTCGCTGACCAGTCTGTCGTTCCACCATCAGCCTCGCACTTGAACAACGAGCGACAAGCCAGGCGACTCACCGTACCACCACCCAATCTTCTCCTTGACCCAAGGCAGCGCATCCCCCGCACTCAGCCCCGCCTTGTTCCCATTCGGCGTCAAGCCGCTGTACGACACGCTGCTCGACGCCTTGGTCGTCGTCGCCGCCGCCGCGCTGCTCGACGTCGAGCTCGAGCCCGAGTCGACCCAGTTCTGCTGGTTATCAATGCTCGTGCTGGTCTGGGCATCGCTGCTCGCCGCGCTGCTCTCGCTCGAGGCGGCCTCGGTGGAGCTGGCTTGGGCGCTGGAGGAGGCGCTGTCGGTGGTACTGGCGGAGGCAGAGGCAGAGAGGGAGGCAGTGGCGGAGGCGGTGCCGGTGGCGCTGGCGGTGCCGTTCACGCTCGCGGTGGGGGTGTAAGCCACCCCTTTCACGCGGCACTTGGACCCATCAGCCGCCCGGCGAGCGAGCTGCTTCCCGCCCAGCATGTGCTTCTTCGCCATCTTCTCCTCGACGGACCCCGGGTAGGAACGCTTGGCGACGTCGGCGTGGGCGTGGACATGGTCAAAGGCAGAGCGCGCACGGGCGTGGGCGTGGTGTCGCGTGGGGTGACGGGCGTCGAGCGGGGAGTTGTGGGAGCCGAGGGCGAGGGTGGGGAGGAGGAGGAAGAGGGAGAGGAGGGAGGGGGAGTGCATTGTGGACGGTGGGGTGGGTGGATGGGAGATTAGATAGATGGGAGGTGCGGTGTTGCGGCGCAGCTGTGAGGTAGTGCGTGCGTAGTGCAGGGGTGGTGTTTGGTGAAACGAGTGTGATTTATGTAAAGAATGTGGGGTGGCTGCGTGGGTGGGTGGTAAGCCTTGTGCCGGGTGGGGGAGTAGGGGTATGTTTATGGATGGGTGTACATATATGGAGGAAGAGAAAGAAAGAGAAGAAAGAGATGGAAGAGAGCAAGAGACAACAAGGGACTCACAAAGCCAAGAAGGAAACGGCGCACGGATCTCTCGCTCGGGCAGTCGGTCGTCCTGTCCTTCGAGTGGCGGAGTGTGGCGGGGGGTGCTGGGGGTGTTTATACGATTCTTATACAGAAGACAACAACACAAACAGCATGCATGCAAAAGCATTCATCACCCACCCATCCACAGCGGCCGACCACCCCGCCCTTCGGACTTGCTCAAAAAACGCCAAGTCCTCTGTTCCTCCCTCTGTTCCTCCCCCGTCCACCGCCAGTCCGCCCCAGGCCACCCGCTGCGCCCTTCCTCCTCCCCCCGGCTCGGCTCTTCCCTCTCCCTCTGCTCCTCCCTCCCATACCCAGGGCCCCCCTCCCTCATCTGCGTCACTCCCGCTCAATTCCACACTCAAAACTTGCACCAAAACGCTCCCACCGGACGCGCCCCTTGCTCTCGTGGACCAAACAATGGGATGTTTGGCGCGGGTCGCGAGTGGCTGGACCCTGAGTAGACCCTTGAGCACGAGGGGTCCTTTTGTTAAAGGTCAAGACCCTGAGTGTGGCACTTTCATGCATCATGGGCTGTGGCACTTCCTCTTGCACATGCAGCACGCACACAGCCCAGCAACCGGACTGGATGCATTGAGCTGTTCAAGCATGACATCCCAATGACGAAGTAACTCACACCTCCCTCATTAAAACGTAAGATTCATATGAAAGAATGAGAACCATGACGACTTGACCGTTGGTAGATTGGTAGAATGAACACACCTCCCCTCACCCCATCCCCCGTTGAGCTCCGTTTATATAACAACATGTATCCTATAGAAAGCCGAATCCTCATCGCTATGCCGTGTGCCTTGCCATGAATTGAGTTCGTACTCTGCCCCCTTTCTCTGGGCGCCTCCTTCTCCTCCGTGATCGGGTGAGAGGCGGGAGATCGCTGAAGGCGACGCGTCGCGTCCCCCCTCTCTTCCAGCAGTCCACAGATCAGACCACCCCCTCCCTCTCCCTCCCGCCCACCTCCCCATCAAGTTCCACCGCCTCAAAATCCTCACTCTCCCTCCTAACACTCCCCCGACTCGTCCTCCCTCCCCACTGCTCCCCCGCGCCTGCCCCTTGCCCCGAGCGCTCACTATCACGCGACCCCCTCGCGCGGCTCCCGCCCCTCGGCTCCGCGATGATAGTATTCACCGAAGCGGACGACGCGGACGCCTCTTCCGAAGCGGATATGTGCTGTGCGAGAGGGGAGGAACGGGATGTCCCGCGCGTGTGTGGGGCTGGGCGGGAGGATGAGGCGTGGTTGGGGTTGGGAGGGACGGGGAGGGTGGAGGGGTGGTCTGTGTAGGCTTGGGGGTTGATTTCGTTGGAGCCGCCCTGTTGTGTGCGAGTTGTCAGTTCTGACTTTACAGGGGTATGCACGAGGAGAAGGAGCGCGCGAGTATCGCATGGCTGCAATGGGAGAGAGCGATACTCACGATTCCGGCGTTGGGCACCCGGTCAATCGGCGCATTGCGGTTCTCGTACCCCGTCTTGGTCCGGCAGTTTGAGCTCTCCTCTCTGTGCGGCACGTCAGCTCCCTCCTGCGGCCTCACCCTTGCTCCCCTACACCGCCCTCCCAGATCGCCCACCCCACACCCCATACAGACTACCACGACTCACCTGATCTCCGCCCGCAGATCTTCCAGACTCCACCAGTTCATATTCCCAAACACCACATTCCTCCGCCAGATACCCGCACCGGGCAGCTTGGTATCGATCGGGCCGAGGTACGCGTGCGCGTGGAGGTGTTTGTGTGGGAATGCGGGGTCGCCTGATTCGCCAGTCCGGATGTTAGCCACGCACTTCTCACATCCCCCGTTTTGCACCTATGTGGTCTTTGCACGAGGACTGAACGGGGGGTATAGAGACTCACGCATAAGACTCCCCAAGAACCCGACATGCACCTTCTCCTTCTCCTTCCCTTTCCCCCTCTCCAAATCGCGCGACCGGTCCGCCTCCGTTGACGGCGCAGCTGCGGCTGAGCGGAGAATCTGCGTGGCGGTGTCCAGGATGTGGCTGAGGATTGGGATGTCTGAGGCGCTCTGTTCAGGCGGCATGTCAGAGGCTTGCTCGTGGTTGCAGTGATATGCCAGGAGAGACGTACCAGATCGTAGACACTCTCCATATGCTCATTCAGCACCACGATCAAATGCCTCCCATCTGCACAGAGCCGCTCCTTCCCCTCAGCGCGGAGCACCGTAATCTCCCGATCCTGGTACACCACCTCCCGTCCGCCTACCCTATTCCCACCTCCCCCGCCGACGGGAGTACCCCGCCTCGGGACGGGGCTGAGGCTTCGTTCAAAAGGGTGGTGGTACGGGCCAGCGGGGCCGTTGGCGCCACTGAGGGCGGGCCCAAAGCCCGTCGCGCTGTTAACCTGATCCTCATCCACGGACCTCGCGCTCCCCGGTCTGTCTACGGGCCCTACGGCCGGCGACGGCGGTGCGCTGCTGCTCGACCTCACCAACCCGCACAGCACGCACCCGTTGTGCCTCGATGGGGCATGCAGCAGCGGCGCCGAGGAGGTGCTTTGCTGGCGCCTGTGCTGGTGCCCGCCGGGGTGGTTCGGCGCCGTCGGGGAAGAGGCAGACGGGTAGGACGAGTAAGAGTGCCGTTCGGCGGGGTGCGGGTAGGGCATCACGGGGGTGGTGCTCCGGGAAGGGGGGGCGCTGGAGGAGTAGGGCGGGTAGAAGCTTGGGCTGGGTTGGGAAGGGGGGCGGGGGATGGGGTGGGTGGTGGAGGAGGGGGAAGGGGGTCGGTGCGATTGGATGTATGCGAGGCGGGTGTCGAAGGTGGTTTTTGTTGCTGGGGGGGTGTTCCCCGTTGGTTCGCTCATTGTGGGCGTGGGAGGTGGGGGGGGGGGGTAGAAAAGGGGGAGAGAGAGGACGACGATGTGAAAGGGGGAAGAGTGGGGAGCCACTTGGAAGTCTTCCAATTCAGGCGCTTGTGGCTTGTGAAAGAACGCGGCAGAAGCGTGTGCCAGAGCCGGTGCGTACGTGCGTGCGTGTGAAAGAGGTGGGTGGAGCAAAAGCAAAAGCTATGATATGGATGCGATGCGTGGCACTGCTCGTCCCGTCGTGTGGTCGTATCGCGTCGTCGCAAAGGCCGATCACCGCTCCAACGGCAAGGCCAAAACGGTAGAGGGGGTGGCGCCCGGGAGGAGAGGAGGCCGGCGGGGGACGAGTGTCGGCGTGCTCGGTCAGCGGGTCGGCGATGCAACGGCTGGCGGGCGCGGATGTGGGCTGTGCGGGGGCGGGGCGGGACACCGCTTTTGCTTGTGGCACTGGTGGGTGCGACGCTGGGGGGGTGGGGTGGGGTGGAGAGTGGAAAGAAGAGAGAGAAGGTTGTGCATTGACAAACAGATGCAGGATCGTTGTGGCTCCGCAGCGTGGGTGTTGCGTAAAGACGCCTTCAGGACGCCCAGACAGACCCGGGACTAGATTAGAATTGGGCCCCGACCTGGCGCTCTTGGCCTCAGAGACCATGCATCGTCGTTGTTGGTGGGTACCCCCGGCATGCACCATGCACAGTTGGGGCAGCAGAAGCCGCCGGGCCAGCCTTGTTCTTCCAGGCCTTTTCGCCTTCCAACGGCTCAAACTGGAGCCCTGGGCTGGATTGAAGCTGAAACAGACCACGCACCTCCCTCAGCACACCACCGGCAACCAGGGTGTCTGACGCCCTGGACACAAGCATAAGAGCCCCCTGCATATGGATCGACGCCATCTCTGTACTGCCCTGTATGCATGGCATGCGCCACCCACCATCTATGACAGCTCCAGAAGAAAGAGCCGGCTGACCCAATCTGCCACTTTATTTGCCCAGCCCGTTCCTGTCTCCGGGCCTCCACCTCTTCACCGCCGGCTCGTCCTTCGCGTCCCTCCATTCGTCACGCCTTCATCCATCGTCTCTTGCCCCTCCCCCCCGCACTCACCCAAGAACAAGCCCCCCTCCCGTCCAGAGAGATGGCCCCCTCTCATCTCCCCCCGGCTCTCTCACCGGAATACTGGTCCACATGGCAGCCCCAGCAGGGCAAGACGGCCCTCGAGTCGCTCGTGCAGGATGACTCCGAGGAGTGGATCGGGGGGTGGGATGATGTAGGGCTCTATGAGGGGTGAGTCTGGGTTCTCTGGGCTCTCCCGTCTGACGATTGTCCAGAGGTTTTGGGCTGGGAAGACGGAGTGGGCTGCAGGTGCACCTTGTAGGGAGCTGGGGCTGACAAAGACACTCAGCAACAACAAGATCCCGGCATACCAATCCCTCTCCGTCCAACTAACCTCCCACCGGCTCATCCTCCTTCCCAACTATGACACCTCCAGCACCAGCACATCTTCCACACCTCCTCCCCCTGCACTGACTACGCACCTGTCGTACGTCCGGCAGACAGAGTTCTACACGGGCTTCATGCGGTCTTCGGCCAAGATCACCTTGATCCTCGGCACACCGCCTGCTGCTCTTCCACCCGGCTCTAACGCTGGCGGCAATGACGCAAGCTCGAGCACGGGTGTTCAAACCCATGGAGAGGGGGAAGGATGGACATGCAGAGTATGCGGGTTCCTCAATGCCCCTAACGGCCTGGCACGCGCGAGCAAGTGTGGGCTGTGCGGGATGGCGTGGGCGCAGGCTGCAGGGGCGGCTGACCCCGCGTCTGGAGCCGGGTCGGTACCGGGGTCGGGGGGGCCTTCGAGGAGCGGGACGCCGCTTGGAGGGGTGAATGGGATAGGTGGGGTGGGAAGTGGATCGGGCTCGCAAGAGGGCGCAGGGGACAAGAATCCTCCAAAACAGATTGCCTGCCCGGCGTGTACATTCCTCAACTCCCCGCTCTTACAATCCTGCGAAATTTGCCTCACCCCTTTACCCAAACCCCCTCGCTCCGGCTCTGCCCTCGCCGCCACCCCCCAGCCCCCACCTTCAGCAGGGAAGAGGGAGATTGTCCGGCTGAGTTTTAGGAAAGGCGGGGAGAAGGTGGCATATCAGAAGATGAAGAGTGTGCTGGGGGATAAGGCTTGGGAGCGGGAGAGGGATGGTGTGCGCGGGGGTGCTTCCTCCGGGAGTAGACAGGGAAATGCTTCTGGCACAGTCCGTTCCGGGGCAGGCATCGGTACGCCCCCCTTCCCCCCATAAAGGCAAAAGAGCAGTATCGCTAACCTCTTCCTCCCAGACGGGATCCTCCAGCAAATGGACCTCTCCGCCCGCGCCCAAGACGAGCACATGCAATCCGCCTTTGCCGACCTCGAGGCCCTCATGCTCCGCGCAGGCGAGATGGTCCGTCTCGCCCAATCCCTCAATTCCAAACTCACCCAACAACAAGCCTCTGCCTCTGCCTCTTCTGGCGCCGGCTTGGGGACCCAGCCGACAGAGGAAGAGACGACGATGATACGCACGTCTCTCGTGCAGCTTGGGCTGGCCGCGCCGGCGCTCACGAAGGAGATGGTTCGGACGGAGAAGGCGTACTTTGAGGGGCTGGCGAAGGAGTTGGGGGGGTTGTTGACGGGGCGAGGGGGGGAAGTGGGTGGGGGCCTCATGGTGGGGGAGAAGGGAAGGGGGGTGTTGGGGCTGGATGAGGTTTGGGGGTTGTGGATGCGTGCGCGGGGCGTTGGTGAGTCTTCCTCCCTTCCTGACTCGAGCTGGCCACTTACGTCAACCTCTACGCCCCGTCGCAGCACTCCTCCCACCCTCAACACTCATAGACACCCTCCCATACCTCCCAGAACACACCACCCCACCCATCTACTCCCTCACCCTCCCCTCCTCCCTCGTCGTCCTCCACACCCCCGCACATTCCACCTCCACCATCCTCTCACGCACGCTCGATCGCCTCGCCCCTGGCTTCACCGAGTCTACGGCAGGGGAGACGCCAGAGGAGAAGAGCTTCTCGGCGCTAGAGTTTGCAGCGCTAGAGTCGCTGCCTATAGGACTTGCGACGGAGTTTATTGGGCTGATGGAGGCGCAAGGGGGGTTGGTGAGAGATGAGCAGGCGGGGCAGGCGAAGGGTGGGGTGAGGTGGTATCGGGATATCATTGCGGGTTGGGGTGTGTGACCCGGGTGTGGGTTGGGTGGAGAATGGGGAGATGGGTGTTGTATGAATCACTAATGCATATGCGATGCTTTCCTTGTCTGTGCTTATGCCATGCTAGCTAAACTTCACTCCTCAATGGCTCACCCCTCACCCCTGACCCACCTCACCTTCTAACTCCCCGCTCAGCTCCACCTCTCCTCAACAACAACCCCAACCTCCTCCAACTCCTGCAGCACCCCTTCCCAAACCTCCCTCTCATACGGGCCCGTCACCCCCCGGCGCTTCACTCCACCATCCGCCACACGCAGCGCAGCGAACGCGAGTGTCTTGCCGACTGTGACGCTCATGGCGGAGGCTTGCGGGGTGCCGTAGCATAAGAGTGAGGCTGTCACTTTCTGGGCTGGGCCAGTGGAGCCAGCGGGGGAGAGCTCGAAGGCGTGGTGCAGGAGACAGGTATCGCGCTCGCCGGGGGCGTAGGCGAGCTTGTGCGAGAGGAGATGGGCAAAGTAGTCTACCGGCGCGGGTGATTTGAGCGTCGGGAGTGCGAGTGCTGGGGCGGTACTTGCGCTAGTGGGTGAGAGGGAGAACCTGCAATTGGGTGCCCAGTTGGCTCACGTCAGCTCCCGTCGCTCATCGATAGTCATGATTGACGAAGCTGGACTAACCAATCCAAAGCCTGCAACGTCTCATCCAACCTGTCCTTCCCGACCAAATCACCCACCGCACTCTTCACATCCCCAGCCTTCAAAAGCTTGCCCATATCGAGCTCTCTCCCCGCTGCGAGAAGTAAGAGCTCGGGCCAGGAGCCCGGCTGAGCGCCGAGGGAGTCGGAGCGGAGGAGACCGAGGCGGCGGAATGATTCGAGTAGGCGGGAGAAGCCTTGGTACCTTTCACGCCACACGACGAGGTGTCAGCTGATGGATGCCAATCTGTCATAAGACGACGGGTCAGCTAACTCACCTGAGAGTCCCACGGAAGAGGTTAGTCAGCCCATCGATAGGTCCGAGACCGTATTTCTCGGCGTAAGGCATCGAATCGCGGTTCGCGAGGCCCTCGAGGGGGAGCTCGTCCCACAGCTTGACTTCTGGGAAGTGCTTCGCGAGGAGCTGGTTACCGGGAACTGTGACCGTCTGTTCCACCAGCGTGTCAGCTATGTCTCACGCATCGTACTAGGTGATATGAGCTGATGGCGCCGGGTTGAAGCTGAATACTGACCTTGCCCTCCCACTTGTAATGCGCATCATTCTGCGCCGCCGTCAAAACCGCCTTCGGGCTCCACGAGAATTTGTACCTAAGCGGAACATCGCTCGCCCCCAGCTCGGGGAGTCCACCGCACCACGAGACGAACGATCCGACTTTCTTGCCCTCACGCTGGACGCGGTCGAGGATACGCATGGCGGCCATGGAGTCGATGCCGGGGTCGAGGCCGCATTCGCCGAGAAGGAGGACATCGTTCTCGATTGCTCTGGCGGGTTGGAGTGATATCAGTCAGCAGGTCCCGTCTGAGGTCAGTAGCGTAGACCTACTGCTGGTTGAGCGCCTTCATCTCGGGGGAGACGTACGACGCCGTCACGAGATGCCTCCCATGCTTGATACAGTGCTTCGCAACCTGGGGGTGCATCGGCGCCGGTAGCAGACTTCATACATTTGTCCACTCATCAGCTCATATCCAACATTGAAGGGGGTACGGTATGAGACTGACCTGACGACGACGTCGGCGGCAGCGACAGCTTCACTGAGGGCGATATCATCCGCTACATCCAGCGACACGGCCTCGACGTTCGACCGGTCTTTGACAAGCCCGCGGGCTTCAGCGATGTTGTTACTAGCTGTGTTGATGTACAGTACGTCGATTAGCTATCCGCAGATTCAGAAGCAAACTGAACGTACCGATAGCCAGGCGGACGTCCGGGCGAGCTGCGAATACCTCGACAGCTGGACCGGCTACGAGCCCGCTACCCAGGAGGAGGATCCTCTTCTGTCCGCCGCGACCTGACCTCTCACTCTTCTGGCTCTCAAGCACCTTCCCCTCCCCAGATTTCCCAGCCGAGCTAGCGAGGTAAGCCTTCGCCCGCTCAGCCAACCACGCATGCACTGCCGTGAGCTTGCCCCCCGAGACGATCTGTGCTCGCTCGAGAGTCGCGCTCTCGCCGGGCTGGTTACCAGCTGTGCTGGCCGGGAAGAGCGCGCGGCGAACGAAGGGGAGGATCTTCTCGGAGAAGTGTGTCGAGGCGTCGGTGGCTGTTCGTATGAGGGGGTACGTCAGATGCTGCTCGGCCGCGGGGACTACTGTCTAGACGTACCGAGCTCTGTGGGGAGGATATCGATCGTGCTTATCAGAATCCCGTTTGGGCCTTCGTAGAACGGTTTGTCGATGGTCGTGAATTGGCTGACAAACTCCAGACCACCCTTCACACCGATCACTGTCAGCTTTGTGTTCAGACATTGACCAATAACTTGATGACTCACCTCTTTGTCGCAGCTGATATCTTGCACCGCAACGAGCTTCTGCTCCCCTCCCTGGGAAGCGATCAGCCCTTCCAAAGCCTGACTCGTCATCGTCCGAGGGAAAGCGCTGCTCCACCCCACACCGTTCACGAGTGTTGTCAGATACGGCGCAATCTGCCAGGCATCCGTCTTGTCAGCTTATACAACTCGCCTTGAAGATACAGCTGAGGAAGACAGACGCACCTTCTCGGAGAAGTGGCTCTGGTACTTGTCGGGCGAAGCGTAGTAGTCGGCTTTGTTGAATGCGCTGCCGTCAAGGGCAGAGATGTACGACTCGGGGGTGATCGCGCAGGCGTAGATCTATGGCCTTGTCAGCTTCCTGCTAGGGAACAACGGGCCAGCTGAGGGCCGGCTTACTTTGTTGGCCGCTATACAGGACGTAGAGAAGTCAGCATGATAGGACGATGCCCAATGAGTGACATGACGCACCTGTGTTACGGCCCAGCACAGCCAGCTTCTCCGGTGCTACCCATTCCACTCCAAGAGCCTCGAGCATCTCCTTGGCGCCCTGCGAGACGTTCCCCGCCCTGCGTCAAAGCAACGAGATGTCAGCTTTCCACTCCATAGCACTGCGAAGAAACAGTAGAGCCACAAAGCTCACCCAGTAAGCCCGATCACAATCGGTCCTTGCTTCCCTCCTTCAGCCGCTCCGGAGCGGACTGCGTCCCCAGCTTTACGAAGGCCATCTTTGAAAGCCGCCAGGGAGCCGAAGGTGTAAGGCCGGGGGAGGTGCTGGTGGATAGGTATAAAGAATACGTTCGTCAGTTTATGACAATGAACAGGGACGTGGAACGAAGCTTACGAGAAGCGGAGAGGCAACGCCCCGTTTGAGAAGTGCGACACCCGTGAGGGAGAGGGCTTCGCCTGCTCCGACAGCTGAGGTTCAAGAGATCAGATCAGCCCAGCTCAGCGAATGGGCCTGTCATGTTTCGCAAGAACTCACCACCGGCATACCACCCAAACGCGGCCACCCTCTTCAGCTTCCTCTTGCCATCCTTGCCGTCCTCCGGCCCGGTTAACAGCTCGTGGTCGATGAGCGTCTGGGTTGGGCGTAAGAACGCCGCGAGCAAGGGGGTGTTGTACTCCTGCGCCACTGGTGTCAGTAAACTGCATACAGAGCTCTCCAGACCTCCATGTCGATAGTGATGAGCTCACCTGTCCTTTATGGGTATGCGAAAACATCATCCAAGTGCGCTTCTTGCCCTCGGCGTCCGAGGCAGCGACGAGGCGCTGCACGTCTGCGAGCACGGGCTCCTTGATGCCCAGCACCACGTCTACACTGTTCGACAGCGATGGTACGACTTTCGCTCCGGCCTGCGTGAGGATCCCTCTCCCGTCAGCATCTGCATCAGACATACACCAGGTGCTGACAGAGGCCACAGGCGAGCGAGACTTACAGCTTGATACTCCTCATCCGAGAAACATCGCCTCAAGCAACTCTCCACCTCCACAGCCAGCTCATCCCCGTTCCCCTTCTCCTGGAGGAGCTGCTGCACCGCAGCCGGGGTGAGTGCTGTACGGCGCTCCCAGATGCGGGAGGGGTCCTCGCGCCGGAGGCCGAGGGTGGTGAGCTCGCGGAGATGGAGGGTCTGGCGGGGGAGGTGCCGCGGGAGGCGGGCGATGCGAGGTGTGATCATGGCTAGCTGTAGATGATGCTTTGTGGTAGAATGAAAGGTAGGTCAAGGTGGCAAGCGTGATATAGACAGCTGTAACCACAGTCGATCTCTGGGTGTGGTGTGTGGTCACGAGGTGTCAACAAAGCGACCAACAAAGGACGAGGTGTGTAGAGAAGTGAAAGAAGATAAGAGGATGTCCATGGGGAATACGTATACGCTTTCCGCTGTGTCTATGCACATGGGCTGCTATCTGACCTGTGACCTCGCTGGAGATGTTGTCGGTACTCGTCGGTGCCAGAGAGACAACAACTGACTTCGCGTGCGCGTCAGTGGAGGGCCATAAGCCATAGCAGCGCACTTAAGCGCGGATACCCGGCAGGTTCCGCCCGGGTCAACGGGAGATTCTTAACCGAACAGAGACGCGACTGTTGTTAACCTTGTTACGGAAGTCCGCGTCGCTCTCTCTGCGTGCGTGGACGTGGCCCGTGGTGAGCCAGCAACCCGCCTATGGATTCATCCCCTCTCTGTGGACCCCTTCTCTTTCTCCGTATATAGCTCTCGCCGACTAGCCATCTCTAGAACCTCCAGCCTGGACATCGCCCGTCGAACAAATTCCCCCCGCAAAAGCAACCGGCACAGAGCAAACCTACCAGCACGAGACCAAGACCGACCCACACTACCGCCATCGAGGGTAGCTCGACTTTCGTCAAGCCTGAAAGTAGGGTGTGGATTCTGCCTTAGAGGGTGATCATACCATCTGTGAGTCTGCTACGGCTTGCGGTGTGATGTCTTGGGCTAGATGGCGAGAGGCATATATGGGCGTCGGGTGCGCACGTCGCGCGGTTCTCCGTCGCCCGAATTGCCCCCACCCCTCTCATCGCCATGCGATTTTCTAGCGACCTAGTCTCTTGGGGAGTCCCTATGTGATATGGGAAGACGACAGAGAGATAGATGGGGTGACACACCCCGGTTTTCTGCCGGCACCGAGCCACTGGTGTCGTGATGGACCATGACCGGTTGGCCCGGGTGGATGGTCTTTCCCGACACAGTGATCAGCTGTGTCTGCACGGCATCGAGTTCTTAGTGACAAGCACCATGCTTCTGGCATTAGCTGACCCATTGTGCTCTCTCTTCCAGACAGCAACCCCGAGCAGTACATCACCTCTCGCTCCCAGCTGGACGGAGCTGCTACCGCCACACCAACACCAACGACAGTGCCATCATCTCTCCCTCATCAATTCTCTCCCCTTCAAGTCGGACCTGTCAAAACCGACCACTCGCATCTTCCACCCCCCGGCGAAAGACGAAGTCGAGAGGACTGTGTGTAGAAGATGCAGG
Source organism: Cryptococcus sp. DSM 104549 (assembly GCA_036427605.1). Taxonomy (NCBI): domain Eukaryota; kingdom Fungi; phylum Basidiomycota; class Tremellomycetes; order Tremellales; family Cryptococcaceae; genus Cryptococcus; species Cryptococcus jaspeensis. The sequence continues at coordinate 3,581,617 of CP144046.1, forward strand.
ACGAGGAAGTTCACGCTGGGAAGGAGCAGGATATGTGTGGTGCCCTCGCCGAGGGAGAAGATAGGATGGAGGGGTGTTCGCGCTCGGAGAAGGGGATGGATCTAAATGACAAGGAGTCACTTGTATGGAAGGAGTGAGTCGTCTCCGTGTCGTAGGGTCATGAACCGCTCACTGATGCGGACGGAGAGCAGACTGGACGACTTGTTCTATGGTGTTAAAGCCGGGGAGGTTAGGATTGACGTGGGCGAAGAAGCACCGTGAGTTGTCTAGTTTCTCTCAAGAAGTCAAAGAGGTCGTCTGTCCTGATGCAACTCATCGCTAGGTGCTCTTCCATCGAGACGGGTACCCTGGCCGTCGCACCTTCCACTGTCTCTTACGTCAAGGACTATTGTACTTCGGATTACCGTGTCTATGAGGTGAGCTTGACTTTGCCATTACTGTCTCGCGCAGCGTTGCTGACTTTAGGCAAATCCAGGTCTATCGCCCTATGGGACAAGTGGAATTCGATCCCAGCAGCCCGCCTAGCCCCCACAATTCCAGCCACCCCGAAGTTCGAGAGTGTGCGCGTCCCCCTCCCGTCAATCTGTATCTCTCACTCGGCGCACTTCTGCATTATTTGAACGACGCCACCCTCTGGGAATCTCTACTGTCCGCCTGTGAGGATGACGGGGCGCGGGTATGCCTCGACCCCTCGGCTTTTGTGTCTTTGGAGCAGTCTAAGAGAGACATGACCAGACAAGTGAAGGGCACGCGCGGAAAGCGTTTGAGGGATCCACTCACAGTGGCCGAGGACAGTGAGCTGTTGGGGATTGACTGGCCGAGGGGGAAATGCACCCCTGCACATGTCGAGGCAGGGAAGAAGCTGTCATTGAGTTTGGCAGACTGGTGAGAGCTAGGTGCGATGTAAGCGCACGGCAGACATGGGACGCAGAACCACATACATATTATATAATCTACGACGGACTCATTAAATGAGTAGTGTGCGGGCTCGTGCTTTGACTAACTCTATCCCCACTCTCCTCCCCATCCTCTCATGCACCCCCTGCGGCAACTCCTTCTTCCAGCTCAGCCATTCCTTCTCCGTCTCCCCGCTCACCAACCCCCCAGTAGAAATCACCAGCCCCTGGAATCCCCCCCCAACAATCTCCGGTGCCCTCTTCCCCACCCCCCGGTACTCCTGGTCCAACCACTTTCTGCATTGCTTCCTTGCAAACTCCACCAGCTCCTCTCCCTCTGCTCCTGTGCCCGCGGTGAGGGGTACTGCCTTGCGCCCTAGGGAATAGACTTTGACATCGTAATCCATGAAGCTCTAGGTAATAATTCTTATTCTCTTATTCCTAGCTCATGGAGTCTTGCTATTGAAAGTGCTTATGCATCTATTCATAGTATGGTTCGTGCACAAATTGGATCCAAGAACGAAATTGCGAAGCCGCCCACTGCCTCGCACCCTCAGGTCGGTCCTCCTCTGTCCCTCCAGCGTGTGGGGTTCGCTCGCCACTTCTGCGCCAGGTGCCAGGTTAAGGTGTTCTTGGATAGTGCTGACAATGGCGTTGTGACGGCGGATGGTCCACCTGTTGCGCTGGTTGCAGAGCTCGTCGTGCCCGAGGGCGGCGTCGTCCCCACATTTGGGGCAGCTCGGGTGGGAAGATCCGACCAGGGTTCGGTCGTGGAGGCCAGAGGCGACCTCCACATCAGAGAGGCGGATGGGGGCGAAATAGGGGATGGTTGAGAGCCATGCGCGGCCGAGGGGGGTGGTGTTTTCGAGGAGGCGTTTGCGCGGGAGGTCGTCTATGCGGGCGAAGACAGAGGCAAACTGCTCGTTCCACATGATGCCGCAGCGGTCGCGCTGAGGGGTGGGGGTGGGGCCGCGGGGGAGGTTGTGAAGGATGTCTCGGTTCTGCAGGGTGAGGTAAGCACCTTCTCTGGCCGACTTGTAGGCGAGGGGGGCAACGTCGGAGAAGGAGAGGACGCGTAGCCCGCCGTACCGCGCCGGAATCTGCATGAGCTGCTTCCCCACCGCCTCTTCCTCTTCGTTATCCTCCCTTTGGCGCATCCGCATACGCTTCACCTCTCCCCACAGCCGGTTGTCCAACCTCTCCCACAGCTCGCCAAGGTCGTCCGTCCGCAGAATCCGCTGGAGATGGCGGAGATTCTGCTGGATGCAGGACCGGAGGAGGAGCAGGGCGTACTGGTGAGGGAGGTCCCGGAGGCTGTCCATCTTCACCATCTCTTCCTCAATCTTCGCCGAGGGGAACTCCGCTCGCTCTTCTCTACCGCCGATCATCGTCCCCAGCATCTGCAGGCCGGTCTCTCGCTTCTCAGCCAAGATGACCTGCTCGCACTTCTGCGGGTTGAGTTGGAGGATATGCGAGTGATCCCGAAGGAAGTCGGAAGCGGTTGCCAGGATATTGGCGTCGTGGGAGAAGATGTAGATGTCGTCGAGGTAGGCTAGGACCTGGGTGGACGGGCCGAGGTGGTGGGAGAGGGCGGCCAGCGTGCGGCGGATGGCAATGGAGAAGAAGAGGGGGCCGAGGGGATCTCCTTGGCGCACACCTTGAGATGAGGTGAGGATGTGCTCACCACAGACCAAGTCCGTCTCAGCCCCATACGCCCATCTCGCTGCGCGCCAGAGGTTGGGGGCAAATGTCTTGATGGCGTCTGCCATGGCCTTCCGGCTAACACTGTTGAAGGCGTTGGTGGCGTCGAGCGATGCCAGAAAGGGGAAGGAGCGGCTCTCCCCCCCTCTCCCCAACGCCGTCTCCACTCCTGCTCCCATCCCATCTGCACCTGTCCCCTCCTCCTCCGCCCCCTCTGACTCCGACCTCCTGACTGCCGTCCCTTCCCCCTCCGCCCCAACCCTCTCTGACTGCGCCCCATTCTCCCTCGCCGTCGCCCCCTCTACCCCCGCCCCCTCTGCCATCGCCCCCTCTGTCATCTCCGCTCCCCCGGCCCCTGCCGCCGTCAGCACTGCCCCCTCTGCCCCCGCCCCCAGGAGGTTACCTGTCCCAAAAGTTCGCGTCCTCGTCGCTAGAGGTATCGTCTACTCTCATAATACGCTCCCGAAAGTCCGGTGCCATAAGGCTTTCGTCAACCAGGCAATCACAGCCCTCGGCGACCGTAAAGACAGTGTCCTCCGCTGCTTCCGCTGATAAATCAGCTTCTACCAGGAACTCATGGATGGGGTGGTGGTCGAGGCTGTAGAGTTTATGGGTAAGGAGAAGGAGCGTATCCCAGTTAATGGGGAGGATATAATGAGGGTAAAAGGCGCGTATGTTGGTCTACGGGATGCAAAAGTACTATCAGTCAGCCAGTGGTGACAAAATTTGGAGGGACGTATGGGGCACGCACCTTGAAGAGGGGGCGACGAAACCTGAGATCACTCCCTCTTGGCATGGACAAGCACGCTTCGTGCCTTATGATTTGGAAAGTCCGTCCGACTTGTCTGATGGTCGTGGCAGGTTGTGGATGAAATCATACTCCGCATCCCGCCTCGCCTCGGCCAAGAGGTCAGCCCATAGCGGCCCGCTAGCGGGGTTGGCAGGGGTCTGCCTTATCCAAGCTTGGCGATCGGCAAGTACGCTGCCCAATAAAAGCACCGTCAGTCCCACTCAACGGGTGAGTACTACTGTCTGCCGTTGCGGCATGCTGGTGAACACTCACCAATCGCCTCGTTCTACTTCTCCCTCCATGAACACCGCACCCGCTTGCACCTCCTGGATGCTGGGCGGACCCTTGTAAAAATTGCTGGTGGACGGAGTGCCAGATCTGATGCGCGAAATGAGAGCACAGTATGCTTGTACGTCAGGAGGCCTTTATAAGCGTCAGCAGCTGCCACATGTAACGGCGGTACGGCGATTGGCATTCGCGGGAAGCGAGTCACTCACATAGATTCATAGCCGTCGACGGGTCTCCCGAAGTCAATAATGGCGTCCGCGTACGACGGCGAATAGCCGTCGTAGAGAACTTTGCGACGGTCGTACTCCGACCACGGCTGCCCGCGGCGGCTCACAGGCCTGGGGATAAATGGGCCAGGCGAGATGATGGTGGCGAGATTGGAACGCGAAGGCGGAAGGGGGGGAGTTGGCTCCAGACGAAGCGACGATAGGAGGTCGGTGGGTGGCTGGGGAGATGATGTCACATCGGTATTGAGTTCTGCGAGGAGAACGAGAGGTCGGCAGGAAGGGTTATGAGGGGAAGAGGTGGTCGAGCGGGAACAGTGTGTGCGAGGAGGAGTGGTCACGGCTGTAGAAGACATGGCTGGGGGTGGAGTGTGTGGAGACATGGCTGGGGGTGGAGTGTGTGGATTGCACGAGGTGTTTAAGTCTTTCTTTCTGATATATCTCAAAGGCGTGAAACTGATGAATGCGGTATGATATATGGATGGTTTGTGGAGATGTAACGTGAAGATATAACCATAGGGAGTACGTACCCGGGGCCCCGACGGGTCTGACCCCTGCGGGATCAGATTCTGGCGCGGAAGCCCGGAGTGGATACGACCTTCTTCGCTCTTTCAAACCCCAATCAGTGCACACTATTGACGGCGACCATGGATGGAGAACCAAAGCACTATGCATCCCACGCCGGGGTATCAAATAAGTCCACCACTATGCAAATCTACTCTCTGAGCGCCAAGCTCAACACAAACCTCTCCCCCTCCTCGCTCTCCTTCGTCCTCACCTCCTTCTGCAGCACCTCCTTCCCCTCGCCCTTCTGGCTCAGCTCCACAGGCACACCCCCGATCTGCTTCTGCAGGTACTCCTCATTCCCACCCACCGCCGCGCGGATCGCGTCCTCCTCCCCTGCATCGTACTCGTAGTAGATGTCCACCTTGTCGCTCGGCTTGAGCCCGGCCTCCTTACGGAGCTTGTTGACACGGGAGGTGAGCGAGCGGAGGAGCGACATGCTCTCGAGCTCGGGGTGGCGCCGCACGTCCAATAGGATGATCACGTCGTTATCGCTCGCGGTGTCGTGCGATGCCGCCTCGCCCTCCGCACCCGCGGCGACCTCGGCATACCGCGTCACCACGAGATCCCCCGCGACGAGCTCCACGCCGTTCACCTCGATCCGCCCGTCCCGCACAAACGCCTTGCAGTCCTCCGTGGTCATCTTGGGCAGGTGCGAGCGCACCTTCCCGACGTCCTTGCGGAGCTTCTTGCCGAGCGTGGGCCAGTCGACCGTGGTGCGGTACTTGATCCCGACAGCGGACTCGTCGGATGTGTAGACGATGTTGACGACGTTGAGCTCGGCGACGAGGTACGACTCGAGGGAGCGGACGTCGTCGAGGTACTCTTGGTCGGGGTGGAAGATCACCAGCTCCTTGAGCGGCATCTACGTGCGAATCCATCAGCTTTGCTCACGCCCTTTTTAACGATCCAAACCCACCTTGACCCTCAACGTCTTCCTGTCACGGATCAGCCTCCCAAGGTCAATCACCGCCCGCATCCTCTTCACCTGCCTCTCGATCGTCGGGTCAAAGTACTCGGCGTGGATGCTGGGGAACGGCAAGAAGTGGATCGACCGCACGTCCTGCTTCGGGTCCTTGGGCGCGGGCGTAGTGGGGCGCAGCGCCTGGTACACGATCTCCGAGGTAAAGGGCGTGTAGGACGACTACGGGTGGGTGTCAGCTTGTGCTTGCAGTGTCAGTTCTCGCGGAAGCACGGCGTGACGACTCACGAGAGTAAGACACAGCGTCATGAGCGCCTCGTACAGCGTGTTGAGCGCCGCGCGCGTGTCCTCGACACCGCCGGACCCCTTCAGACGGGTACGGTTGAAGCGAATGTACCAGTTGGTCAGGTCCGAGATGAGGTCGAGCAGCTTGGGGATGACCGTGTAGAGACGGTACGCTGTGGCACCGTGTCAGCTGGTGCAGAGACGTAGAGTGGCGGGGAGACTCACCGGCCATCTCGGTGTCGACGTGCTGAATAAGCGTCTGGCAAGTCGCCAAGATCCACCTATCCATAACATTCCCGCTCTTCTTCGCCTCGTGGTCATACACAAACTTGTCCCCCGTCGTCTGCTCAAACAGCTCCACCTGGCCCAAATAGAAGTTGAGCGAGTTGATCCACTTGAGGATCACGTTGGTGAGGATCTCGCGGACGCCTTCCTCGCGGAACCGGAGGTTCTCGGCCCGCACGACGGGCGAGTTGACGAGGAAGAGACGGACACAGTCGGCGCCGTACTTGTTGACGACCTCCATGGGGTCGGGGTAGTTCTTGAGCTTCTTGGACATCTTCTTGCCGTCCCTGCGCGCGTTCCACGTCAGCTCCACTTCCCCCACCCTGTGCGTGATCAGACTTACGAAGCCAAGACGAGCCCGGTGACGATCAAGTTCTTCCACGGCGCGGTGTTGTACAGGTGCGTACCGAGCACAAGCAGGGTGTAGAACCACCCTCGGGTCTGGTCGATACCCTCCGAGATAAAGTCGGCGGGGTAGGACTTGGTGAAGCGGTCCTGGTTCTCGAAGGGGAAGTGCGACTGCGCGTACGGCATGCTACGATCGGGGTCCATTGTCAGCGCGCGGCACACGGGCACAGAGACAAGGGACGCACCTTCCCGACTCGAACCAACAGTCAAACACCTCCTCGATCCTCTTCAACTGCCCCTTCCCCTGCTGACTCGGGATCGTGATCGCATCGATACTCTCCCTGTGCAGATCCTTGATCCCCTTCACCCCCGACAGCTCCTCCAGCTCCGCAATCGACCCGACACACACAATCTCCTCATAGTCCTCGCTCGCCCAGAGCGGGATGGGCGTACCCCAGTATCGGTTTCGCGAGATGTTCCAGTCGCGCGCGTTCCGGATCCAGCCGCCGAATCGGCCCTCGCCGATGGCGGAGGGGACCCAGCGGGTCTTTTCGTTGTTGGCGACGAGCTGGTCCGAGATCTCGGCGACGCGGACGAACCACGAGGGGATGGCACGGTAGATGAGCGGGGTGCCGGATCTGCCGTCATGGGTCAGCTTGGTCCTCAGAGGAAGCGAAGATGACTCACCTCCAGCAGAAGGGGTACGAGTGCATGATGTCCGATCGGACGATCAACCTCCCCTTCTTCTGCAGATCCTTGATGATCGGCCCGTCCGCCTCCTTGACGTGCTTGCCCTGGTACTCGGGCACCTCCGCCGTGAAGAGACCGGAGCCGTCGATAGGGCAAGGGGGAATCTCGTCGTTCTTGACGACGCCGTGGGAGACACAGATGCGGTGGTCCTCCTCACCAAAGGCGGGGGCCTGGTGGACGATGCCGGTACCGGCGTCGTCGGTCACGTAGGTGTCGGAGATGACGCGGAACGCGCGGTCCTCGTACTGCGCCTCCGTGTCAGCTTTTGCCTGTCTTGGACTAGAGGCCACACGTACCTGCTCCGTAAAGTAGTCAAACATCGGGACATATCTCCACCCGACCATGTCCTTCCCCAAGAACGTCCCGACCTTCTTGAACTTGGGCTCCTTCTTCGGGTCGGGCTTCTTGCCGTTCTGGTACTCCTTGTAGACCACGCCGAGCTGCTTCTCGAGCATGATGAAGTTCTGGTCGCGCTCGATGTCGTGGATCTTGATGTAGGTGAAGTCGGGGTGCACACAGAGGGCCAAGTTGGAGGGGAGGGTGTAGGGGGTGGTGGTCCATGCGAGGAGGGAGGTGGAGGGGTCGTCCACGAGGGGGAAGGTGACGGTGACTGTAGTGGAGTTAGACGTGGCGGTATATGAAGCGGGGGAGCGACTCACCAGCAGGGTCCGAAGTCATCCTGTAGTCCTCTCCGGCCTCAAAGTTACTCAGCGGCGTGGTGCACCCCGTAGAGTACGGCATGACCCTCAACCCTCTGTACACCTTGTTCTTCTGCCAAAGCTGGCCAAACACCCACCACACGCTCTCCATGAACGTGGGGTCGAGGGTCTTGTACCCCGTCTCAAAGTCGATCCAGCGGCCCATGCGCTGGACAGTGTCCTTCCACTCGCCAGAGTAGCGCATGACAATCTCGCGGCACGCGGCGTTGTACTTGTCGATGCCCATGGCCATGACGTCCTCCTTGCCCTTGATGTTGAGGGTTTTGTCGATCTCGTGCTCGACGGGGAGACCGTGCGTGTCCCACCCGAAGCGGCGCTCGACGTGGTGCCCAGTCGAGTGTGCGTGGCGGGTCACAATGTCCTACAGGTCAGGCGTTAGCTCCCCCCCTCTCACTCCGCTGCAGCTACGCCCGACTCACCTTGATGGTCCCCGCGAGCAAGTGCCCGTAGTGCGGCTTGCCAGTCGCAAAAGGCGGTCCATCGTAGAAGCTAAACTCGGGCTTGCCCTCGGACAGCTTCTGCGACGTCTTGAACGCATCGATGTCGGACCAGTACTGCAGGACGTCGTCCTCGGCAGTCGGGAGGTGGATCGACTTGGAGTCTGGGGACGCCGAGCAAGCGGAATGTCAGCATGGAGGAAGTCGGAGTGGAGGAAGGGTCTGAGCGAGCTCACGGTCGTGCGGCCTGAAAGTCATGGTGACGGCTTTTGCAGCGTTCTGCTAGGTATAAGGTGGGTAGGAAGGAGGGTGGCGAGGGATATATAGATGCGAGGAATGACTGCCTGCTCTGTGACAGGAGTGAGTCAGCGCGATGTTTCGAGTCGAGATGTCGGAGCAGCCCAGTCGCCGAGCTCCCTTTTCGCTGCAAGCTGACAATACCCACTCTGCTTGTACCGCCTGTTGGGGTATGTGCTGCTGGCTATGCAGTGCAGTCTGCTGTCCGAGTACAGTCCGCTACGCTTCTCTGACTGTTGCATACATGGCCGTATGGTGTCCGACTTTTTACGGTGATGCTACGGTGTGCGGGGTTATTATCGGCGATTCGATTCAGTGGCAACCTCCACCGCGCGCAAGAGATTTCAGCCATCGTCTCTGTCATGGCTTGACTTCTTCGCCAGCAGCCCCCACAGCAGCATGTCCAACAAGAGCGCAAAGGGGAAAGCCCGCGCAGAGACACCCGCCTCCAGCTCCCAGAAGTCAAGCAAGGCGAAAAAGAAGGGGCCGTTTGCGAAACCGAGGAAACCGAGACACCGCGACAGACGTAACCACCAGCCCCCTCCGCCAGAGCACAATCCCGAGGCGCACACCGTCCCCAGCTGGCGGATAGACACCGACGGCGAGGACGGGGCTTCGTCTCCTTCATCCTCTTCCTCCTCATCATCTCCCGCACCAGTAGAACCGCCCACCATGCCCTACGTCCCCACAGCGTTTAAGCCCATGCGCTCCCTCATAGCCGGCACCTCACTCGAGCGGCCCGACACGCCCCCCTTACTCCCGCCCACAGACCAGGGGGAGGAAGCCGGATCGAAGGGGGGCAAGTCGTCTGGCCCGTCGACGTCGTCAGAGCTGAGAGGGAGGGTCGGGGAGTTCATCATTGATGATACGCCGTCGGCGCCTTCGGATCGGCCTGAGTTGGGCGCGGTGGGCGCGAGCGCGGCGGGCGCGGCCAGCGCGGAGGCTGGAGCCAGTGCGGGAGCCAGTGCCGGGGCAGATATTCAAGCCCAGCAGAGCAGCGAGCACTTCAACCCTCCAGCATTGTTCGGGACTACCATGATCCCTCAGGCGGTGGCGCTCCCCAACGGCCAGGTGGATGTTGAGATGGTGCGTCCGGGAGAGGAGGCAGAGCAAGACAAAGCCGCGGGTACCGAGGCCGGCTCGAGCACCGTCGTGGACAAGGGCAAGGGCAAATCCAAAGACGCAGCCCCCACAGACCCCCTCGCAGGCCTCATCCTCCCCGCGCACGTCCTCCTTGAATCCTGGTTAGGCGCCACCGACAACCCCGACGCCTCCGGCGCTGGCGACGCGAGCTTCGCCCCGGACGGCAACGACGCGGACGGCGAGGAGCACGTGGGGGATACGAGTAATGTGATGGAGGGGCTGCATTTCATGGATGGGGCTATTAGCAAGGTGCGTACCGCCCCTGTCATCCCCACGTGAGCAGTAGTGGCTGACGCGACTCCGGTTGTGCGATAGGGATCCCGCCGGTACTTTGAGCCAGAGCCGGAGCAGGATCAGGAAGAGACGTTCTTGAACACGGCGGATCAGACAAACATCTGCAAGAAGTGTAAGAAGCCGGGGCACAAGATGGCGGATTGCACGCATGTCATCGTAGGTTCCTCTGTCTCGAACAATCAGCACCCGGTGAACCTGCTGACCCCCGTACGCGCCCCACCGCAGTGCTTCACCTGCGGCGCCATCGACCAGCATGAGAAACGCGACTGCCCCATCGGACTCGTGTGTCACGGCTGCGGCGGCTACGGCCACAAGAACCAGGACTGCCCCAAGACCCGTGGGGGGCGGTATGATATGTATTGCGAGCGGTGTGATGAGCATGGGAAACACCGGACGAATGTGAGTTCACCCTGTTCTATCCTTCGATGGGACAACGACAAACTGACACGGGAGGGTCGATATCGCAGAACTGTCCCAAAATATGGCGGATCTATACCTTCCGCTCCGCCGACACGCGCCAAGAGACGCTCAAGTTCAAGCGCGAGGCCGAGGGGTGGACGAAAGAGGCTGTCGGCGGGGATGGGCAGGACGAGTGGTGTTACAACTGCGCGGGGAATGGGCATTTCGGTGATGTGAGTCGTCGCTCTTCGAACAAAAGATTGCCTGAGCAAGCACAAGGAGCTGACACGATGTTGTGTGCTTGACAGAACTGTCCCCGCCGACGAGGTTCTCTCGCCGCCCTCCGCATCCCCTCCGCCTTCTCGGCCATCATGGCCGCCCGCGGGCCCTTCGCCTCCCAACCCCCCTCCCGCCTTCCCCTCTCAGCCCGCATCGGCGGCCCCCCTCTCCCCCCTCCCACCCACTCCCGATTCGATGACGATTCCCCGGGCACGGTCCCGTACACGGGGGGGTATGATAACTTCGCGGGGGCGAATCCGGGGAAGAAGGGGAGGGCGAAGAGGGTTGAGGAGGAGAGGGAGCGGGAGAGAGGGTCTGCTCGCGGGGGAAGGGGGAGAGCAGAGCCTGAGGATGTGGATGATTGGTTCCAAGGCGGTGCGGGCGGCCGAGCGCGCGAGGGAGGGTCGACGTCGACGCCGACGGGGGCGCGACTCCCGCGGAGGCCTTACGACTCGGAGCTCCGCGGGAGGGACCTCGATCACGAGCGCGAACGTGGCGGTGGGGGAAGGAGGGTAGTGCATACGCCTGTCTCGAGTTGGCGCTCTCGCGAGCGTGATCGTTCGCCATCCCCGCCACGCCGACGCAACCGCGACCCCCGCGACCGGGACCACTCCCGCTCCCGCTCTCCACCATCACGCCGATTCCCCAAAGGTCACGACGACTACGACGATGCTTTCCACGGGGGTGCGCCCAGCTCGGCCCCGGCGAGGGCACGGTACGGCGCGGCGGGGGGGTATGATGTCGATTCGCCGTCTGTCCGCGGCGGCGGCGGTGCCGGCGGAGGGGGTGGGGCGGGTGCGGGTTCGCGCGCTCTCCTCTCCCGCGCACTCGGAGCCGCCTCCCGGCGGGGCGACTCCCACTCCGGCCCCTCTGCGGGCAGCCCCCTAGGCCGAGCCGGCCGACGCGATCGCGAGCGTGAGCGCGAGTCATCCCGCCGAGGGGAGGAACGAGAAGAGCGTGACTGGGAGAATGAGTGGCGTAGGTCTGGTGGTGGAGGCGGGAACGTCTCGAGCTGGGGGAGAGAGATGGACCGGGAAGAGAGGGAGGGGAGGAGGGAGCGCGAGCGGGGGGAACGTGGTGGTGGTAGAGGGGGGTATGAGAGGGAGAGGGAAGTGGATGATCGGCGCTCTGGGCGAGGAGGGGGAGGTGGTGGCGGCGGAGGGCTGTCGATCCGAGGTGCAGCTGGCTCGGGGCAGAGATACTACGGCGGCTACGATTAGAGGAGGCGGAGTGGCGTCGACGACGGGCCGAAAGGCAAGACGCTCGCACGCACGCATGACCGACGAGGACGACCGGGGTGACTTTCTTCTGCATAACATAGCATCTTTCTCTTCCTTTTCCATACGTGTTACAGTAGACCTCTTCCACGGATACCATGTACCATTACAGTCATCCCAATCACGACCATGGCCAAGTGCTGAGAGCTTGACTGCTGCAGAGTAGGGTGGGGACGACTATCAAAGGCGTGCATATCCATCATGGCTCTTCGGCACAACTATCGCAAACGAAAACGGTGGCAGGATAAGAAACAGCCTCTGGCGTAAAAAACAAGATGCCAATTACGTGGTGAGTTACAACGAGACGAGAACTATCCTCGCAAGAGGAGGAGAAGAGAGGAAGAGCGAACGAATATACGGGCGGGGTCGGGGACAACAAACCAAAGATAGAAGAGGCGGGTCGAGGCCACGCGAGAAGAAGAGACGAAAGACGAAAGCGAAGACTAGACGAGGCGAAGACGAGCAAAGAAAGAAGAAAAGAGAAGAGACCAAGGACTAGCACTATATGGTGGCTCCGAAGAGCCAAAACAACGATACCCCCACTCTCACACATCACGCTGCTCACTGGGGCGCACCCCCTCGCCAGCGCCGCCAGAACCGGGCCCAAGGTGGTGGTGGGTATGGGCCGGACCGGGGGGGAGGCGGGGCGAGGTGGGGGCTCACCAGCTTCTTCGTGCCACCGCCCGCAGCTGTGCCCCCACCTCCATCCGCCCTCTCCCCTCCGAGCTACTGCTCGACGACCTCCCCGCCCCTCTTGCCCCTCCCCCTCCCCCAGCACCTGCACTCGCACCACTCCGCCCGCTCGCAGCGCTCGCCCCTGAGTCCGCCCCGCTCGAAGCCAGATTCGCAAACTGCGCGTGGAACAGTGCCATCTGCTCCTCCATCTCGCGAGCGCGGCGGGCGGCGTTGGCGACGTCGAGCTGGCGGCGCCGGGTGACCATCTCGGTCACGGGGGTGAAGCGAGCCGTTTCTACATGCCCTGTGGGTGAGACAGAAGAGTCAGCTCGTGTTTCGAGTTGGAGTTAAGCATGCATGCGTGCGTGCGTTCCGCCCCGACGACGGCGCCGAGCGACGAGACGAGCGCAACCCGACACCCGACGCGCGACGCCCTGACCCAGGCACCAACACACGCACGGACAGGCAAGATAGAAAGACACTCACATCCGTTGTGGCAGTAGCGGCTCTCTCGGGGGTTGAACACCCCGTTGGCGCATCTCTCGCCGTCCACATTTACCGCCTGGCACGTATGCTGTTGTGTTGAGAGGGGTGTCGGGAGAGGGGTGAGAGGGAAGAGGGAAGACAGAGGGGGTTTATCCGTCAGCGCCGGGCAAAAAGGGTGACGAAGACAATCGAGGGCGAGTGGCATGTGCGTTCGGGTCGTTTCTTCTACAACATCAGAGAGAAAAGTCTCCGCCAGGACCGGCTTAATGGGATGGAATGGGTTGGTGGGTGTCACGCATCACATGCGAGATGCAATCCAGCGATGAAGCTGCGCAGTCCCGCAATGCTATGCTTGCTCGCCCGACCCGACGAGTCGTGCGACGGGGTGCAGGCCTCTGCGCCCCGCCCCGCCGCCTCACAAGCCCAAACACAAGCGGAGAAGAAGGAGAATGAAGGACCCGACTCACGCTCAAGCAGTAAATGGACTCGGAGCTCTGCTGTTTGAAGCAGGTTCCGAGAGGCAAGAGGCAGCACTGTGGTCGCAAGATAGACGGGAGGGGGAGGGGTGGTGTGTTAGCGCGGCTTGGGGTGGATGTTTACACGACACACGACACAAAATTCGGACAGACGTCGATCGGTGTGATCGGAGGTGTCCCCCGACACCACCTACGTGTGAGTGTATCGGGCGAGAGAGAGAGAGAGAAGATAAGCGGACTGCGGGGGTGCCGCCCCGGAGCCAAGTACCCAGCTAGTACCGAGGGGGAAAGACGCCTGCTAATTGCGAGACATACCCGGCGGGCCGGAGGCAACCCCCCCTCCTTACCACTGTACGGACCGTATGATCGGGGAAGGAAGGGGTGAGGGGGAGTGATGTGCGAAAGGAGAAAGGGGGCTGTAGTACGTCTGGCTGGGAGCCGCTGGGGGAACACGCTGGGATGCGGATCATGGTGCGATAGGATTGGAAGGGGGTGGTATGCGCAAGGAGGAAGGGCGGGGAAAGGATAAACAAACACGAGGTGGGTGGCGACGCGTCTGCCACCTTCCCCCCCATGCCGCTCACGTCGTGCCAAACCATGCACCGCGATAGAGCACACCGCGCCACTCGACGTCGGCCCATCCAGAGCAAGCAAAGCGAAGCAAGAGAGAAAAAGAAAGAGAGACACAACTCACGAAGCTGCTCTGCCAGCGCATCGTCTCAGCCTCCCCCACCGGCCCACGCACCACGGCACGCTTCTGGCGCGGCTTGTCGGCGGCGGCAGGCGCGATGGGTAGGGCGGCGGCGGCGGCATGAGGGGCTGGTGCAGGCTCGGAATTGGCGGTGGTGGCGATGGTGGTGGTGGGGGCGGGAGGGGCGGTGTGAGTGTGGGAGAGGGTGGGGCGGTGGGACATGGCTGGGTGGTGGTGAAGGGGCGGTCTGAGATGTGGAGAGAAGAAGAAGAAAAGAAGAAGAAGAGGAAGGAAAGAGACAGACGAGATGAATGCAGTGTTTGGTTCCAGCGCGTGGACGGGGGATGGAAGGGGTGCGGAGAAGACACGTCATGCTGTCAGCTGGTGGGTGCAGTGGGAGTGGCAGTGGCAGTGCGGACTCACCTTGGGGATCCTTGTGGGTGATGGAGGAAGGGGGGAGTGGAAGGACGTGTATGGGGGATGGAAGGGGGGTATATAATTGTTTATATGGATGTTTGTTTTTCAGTGGGGCACTGTTTTGAGAATGGAAGAGGGAAGCCCCCACCGAGGAAAAGAAGAGCTCGTTAATATATACTTACACCCAGTCCAGGCCACCCGCCGGCCTAGCCATTAACCCATCACCATCACCCATCACTCCATCACCATCACCATCAGCGCATCAGCACTAAAGGACCCCCCTCGGCTCCAACCAACCATCACCATCATCAAGATCGACAGTCCACCGCGACGACCCCCTTTCTACCGCGTGCATCTCCAGGTCCTAGCCCCGTTTCAGATCTGCCTGCCGACACCCGCTGCCTTCACCCGCCGGCATCTGCCCCCTTCCCCCACGCACCAGTCTGCAGCTCACTCACGGGCACAATTCTCGGACAGCTGGGTGCCGTTGCTTCTCCGAGAGGCATGCCATGAGACCTGCCCCACCTCCCCCCACCCACTCGCCGTGACCACGGACTCGGGCGGGCGATCCCACCCACCTTTCCCATGCTGACGGTAGTTGTGTATCCACTGACTATGTATGGGCGAGACTCCAGCTCCACGCTCGTGCGTGACAATCGACAGCCAGTCTGTCAGTCAGTAATCGAGTTGAACCGGATGGAATGAGACGGATCCGGCAGGTCAGTCACACCGGAGCCATATGGGATCCCTCCGGCAGACCGAGCCATCCCATAGGCTCCATGAGCATGGGCAGGAGCGAGAGAGTGAGCACGGGAGCAGGATGCTATTCTGCGCTGGCTGTGGCTTAAGCACAAGCACAGCGCTATGTACGTACGTTTCATCTGCTCAACTCTCCGGTAGACGATCGTCGTTGCTGGAACCCTGCTACCGGCGGAACACCACCGGCAGACCCGCCCGGGCTCTCACCCCTCTCCCCGCCGACAATGATGTTTCGAGCATCATCCCCGATCAGAACCCGGAACACCAACCACCGATCAGCCGTCGGGTTTCGGCCAGGAACAGCCCCAGTAATATTGCGAAGCCCTGTGAGCTGGTGAAAAGGAGGAGGGGGATTGGTTAGCGTTGTTTAGTATGTACGGGCTTTGCTTGGAGTCCAGCAGACACGCGACATGGTCCGAGACAACAGGAGCGCCGTGACTGTCGTCAGCCACGCGCCGGTATCGTCATGCCACACGGTGCAGTCAATATAGCCACGTCCCACCCCGACAGACCGTCCCATGGCCACACCCCAGCGGACAATCGAATGCCATTCCATTACGCACGCATTATCCCGCCGCGTCGTCTCGTCTCATCGGGAAATGCAGAGCAAGCTTCAGGCCAGCACGGGGGCCGTGGCTTGGTGCCAATCCCCACCGCCACGTCACACCCGCAGTCACTCTCCGGGCACCAGCTGTCTCGGGCGCACCGTTGATGAGTAGTTAAGCGAGGTGAGAGATAACACACACGCGTGGGAGATGGGTGACGGAGAGGAGGGACGCGGTGGTATCAGAGCGTCACGCCCCCACGCCACGCCCCAGACATTGCGCAGAGACGCGACGCGCCGGGGATCTGGCCCAGTGGGGGAGCGTGAGACGTGGGGACGTGGGGGGAGCAAGATTCGGGGTGACTGATGATGGGACGGCGGTGGAGGTGCGGTGGGAGATATGCGCGCTGATGAATGGGTCGATGATGCGGTGTTGATGGCTGATGGCTGATGCTGATGGGGCCTGACTCCCGGTGGATGGGCCTGGAACGCCGATCCCCTGGCCCAAGCGGGTGATCGTTCGAAAAAATCCTCTCTGTTTGTCCATGCTGATTTGGAAGACCCCCTTGCTATTGGTCATCCTTATTGGCGAGAGATACAGATAAGCCGGGGGTGGGGACAGGGGAAGGAGTTCATAGATAAGCGCTGGACCCGGGCGCCCGCTTGGCCTCCAGTGTCCGTTCCCGTACCAGGACTTCTTCGGGGACGCGGCCCATCTTGGGAGGGGTGAAGAGGGAGGCGAAGAAGCCGGGGGTGGGTTTGGCGGATTCGGTCTCGGCGGCTTCAACCACTGGGGGGGGGGGGTCAGATCGGGTATCGGTGTGACAAGGAAGGCTACTGACCTTCAGCCCATTCTTGCTCGATGGTCTTCTCTTCTTCCGGCTCTCCCTCCTTCTCCTCAACCTTTGTCTTCTTCCCCAAGAACACCTCTTTCCACCCCACATACTCCCTCCCCCTCGGCCCCAGCTCCTCCTTCCCCACCCCTTCCCACCCCAACCCCTTCTTTCTCAGCCCCACCAGCTCCATCTCCCTCTGCACCTCCGCATCCCCCACCCTCTCCCCCTTCTCCACCCTCTCCACCAGGCCCCGGAGCACACCCTCCTTCGCCCCCTGATGCGCGAGCATCTCTTCCCGCTCGAGCCGGGTGCGGAGGAGGTGCACGATGAGGGAGGTGAGGATGGTCCAGTAGATGAAGAAGGGGATGAGGGGTTTGAGGCGCGCCGAGAGAGGAGGGGGTTTGTAGGGGGTTTTGGTGAAGGTGTGGGAGGGGACGAGGGGTTCGGTGGGGTGGGCGTTGGGAGGGGGGGTGGCGGTGGGGGTGAGATGGGGGGAGGGGGCCGTGGAGTTGTACCGACGCGCCGGGCGGAGGGGGAGGGCGCGTGGTCTGAAAGCGGGGACCCGGAGTCGGAACATGTCGTCTACGTATACTCCAGCGGCCAGACCCTCGTACGCAGAAGAACGCGATGTAAGACGTGTAAGACCTGTAAGACCTGTCTTGACTTTGCTCTGAAGCAGTCACCGTCGAGAGTTCTCGCTTGCAGGCTCGCTGGTGGAGGCATAGCATGACCGTGGGAAAGTAACTGCCATCCGAAAGACAACGCCCGACGAGGTCCAAGCTTGCCAGCCATAAGTGATACCACCGGGCTATGCTTCGAGCACTGTGCATTGTTCAAGAGCATACCCAGAGGACAGAGGAGGGTAGCGTATAGATATATAGACAGTAGTAACGACACGGGAGAGCGGACTCGACAGCTTGACCATCCTCGCCAAACAAGAAAAAGTCGGCGGCCCGCGCGTCGCGAGTACCAGGTGAGTCCTCCTCTTCGAGCTTCCCAGCTCTTCAGCTAGAGAGCCCAGCCCCCTCCTGTCCCTCTCCCCGGCCGACTCCCTCCTGGGCTCCTCCTCAACTATATATGGCAATCCAAAAAGCTGCGGCTTCCCACGTAAGCTCAACGGACCGACGACTCCTCGTCTGTCGCCTTCTCTCGCCGGCTTGTCGCTGGGAGACAAACACCAGCGGGATTCTCATGACGCTTGCTGCCGGGGGGATCTGGGAGTGTGAAGCTTATGGGACCATGGTGCCATGGTGCGGTGGACCGGTGTGATGGAAAGAAGATCGAGAGAGGGCGGAGGAGAGCTGCCGGGGCGGGGCATTTCTCTTCGAGATTTGTCTCGAGGACAATAAGCCACCCGGCGGGGGGGTCGCGTTTGATAGACAAAAGCGCATTCCACTCAGCGAAGTTGTTGTTGTTGTCGTTTCTTGTCGATTGGATTGTGGATTATCGTGGGATTGGCCTAGGGGTTTTCGCTGATACACAATACAATAACACAGCTACTTCATCCGCTATCCACACGCGATCCTCCCCTCGTCACACGCACTCGGCAGACTCTATTGTCGATCAAACAACCCCTCGCCCGACAGTCCGACCGTCCCGAGG